>OZ007554.1:23876500-25208750 GCA_963931855.1 Philhelius festivus
ATTTTTTAAATCTGTAGAACAGTTTTTGAGAAAAAATATATTTATAAAATTTCGAAAAAAATTCGTATGGCAGGTACCGTTATTTTTGGTCTTAAAAAAAAGAAAAAAACGTGTGGGGGAAAAAATTAAAACCCATATCTACCAAGTTAGAAGAAAATCGGCCGAGCCGTTTAGGCTGTAGTCGAACCGACAGACAGACAGAATTGCCAGACCCACTTTTTAAGTCTTCGCTATCATCGTAATGTCTTTGATCAAAATCTCGAGTTCGATTTTTTTCCGAATGAATAACTAGCCTTACATATATAGTACCTATAAGTCGCAAGTAAAAAACGTGAAATGACGGTGACGACTTACTGACGCATATATCTTCGAACACCACATGTGAATGATATGTGCACACTTAGGTAAGTTTAGGTAAATGGGCTGCCAGTTGACCTTGTTAACCTTCACACTTAGATCACTGTAGATCCCTTGTGATACACTAGAGGTTGTGACCTCTATGTATTGAAACCTATGATAATCCAAAGTCATTCAAGCCCGTTTAGAGTGTTGATGAGTTTCAGCAAGCTATAGCCTGAAATATCAGAGGGTACTTCTAAGTCATTGAAGAAATGTCTGTTGTCACATAAACACCTTGGAGACCAGAGAAAGACGCCTTTTAAGGGGGTGGTCCTTTCCTTTAACCGCACTTGAGAAATCATGACTCCACCATGCCCGAAGGAGCATGTGGCTCTTTGATTCGTCTGGTAGATGAGTTTTATTTGTCAGTGTTCGGTGTATATCTTCGTATGTTTTTTCAGTATTGCTGATTAAGTTGAAGAAGCTATCCCTTTCCTCAAGAGGATCTTACCAATTTTAGGGAGAACTGGCCCCAACAACTCACTGATGCTCGTGTTCACCGGAGGAGTGGCAATCGCTGGTGTATAGGCGAAGTGCCCATTGTCCGTTTCTTGCCACTCCTGCAAGAAACACGTGCATCGTTAAGTCGTTTTAGTTCGTGCTATCTCTATCGTCTGTGACCATTTTTAGACGATTTTCAGAGTTTAAGAATTTTGAAGCCATTTGGTATCGTTAATAAATTTCAATATGATTTTGCTTGGAATGTAAGAGAGCGACTCAAAGTCTATGAAGAAGTGTCTCGCTAGGTGCCAGTTTCTCAGATGATATAGCGCAGGGCAGTGACACAGGTAGTGACGAGTATCCTCATGTATCTCCTCGTCATCGCATCCTCTGCATAAGTCGTCCATACTGAGTTTCATCTTTTTCTTGTTCTAACCCAGTTGGTTGTGACCAGCGCAATCGTTCCACTGGTGATCTGATGGCAAATGTCACTACAAGTGGAACAGGTCTTTATATTGTTTTGGATAAAGGAAGAGTATTGCGCCTGATATTTCTAATAGGGCATGTTTTATTGGACGAATTCAAGTCTGATATTTATAAGATACTACACTGAACCAAAAAGGTACATAATATCAATTAAAAATTTAATTGCGACAATGAACTTTTTAATTAAAACTCGTCCAATAAACTAGTTTCTTGCGACAATAAACGGCTGTTTATTGATTTCATTTTTCCATAATTTTTCAATAAACTGTTTATTGATTTTAAAAAACGTTTATTGATTTTTAAAAACGTTTATTGATTTTTAAAAATGTTTTTTGAAAGAGTTTATTGGCGCAATAAACCTTTTATTGCGGCAATAAATGGTTAATTGCTATAAACGGTTAATTAAAAAACTCAGTTTATTGGCGCAATAAACTCATTTATTGTCGCAATTAACTCAGTTTATTGGCACAATTAACCGTTTATTGTCGCAATAAACTCATTTATTGTTGCAATTAACTCAGTTTATTGGCACAATTAACCGTTTATTGTCGCAATAAACTCGTTTATTGTCGCAATAAACTCGTTTATTGTCGCAATAAACTCAGTTTATTGGCACAATTAACCGTTTATTGTCGCAATAAACTCAGTTTATTGGCACAATTAACCGTTTATTGTCGCAATAAACTCGTTTATTGTCGCAATAAACTCAGTTTATTGGCACAATTAACCGTTTATTGTCGCAATAAACTCGTTTATTGTCGCAATAAACTCATTTATTGTCGCAATTAACTCAGTTTATTGGCACAATTAACCGTTTATTGTCGCAATAAACTCGTTTATTGTCGCAATAAACTCGTTTATTGTCGCAATTAACTCAGTTTATTGGCACAATTAACCGTTTATTGTCGCAATAAACTCGTTTATTGTCGCAATAAACTCAGTTTATTGGCACAATTAACCGTTTATTGTCGCAATAAACTCGTTTATTGTCGCAATAAACTCAGTTTATTGGCACAATTAACCGTTTATTGTCGCAATAAACTCGTTTATTGTCGCAATTAACTCAGTTTATTGGCACAATTAACCGTTTATTGTCGCAATAAACTCAGTTTATTGGCACAATTAACCGTTTATTGTCGCAATAAACTCGTTTATTGTCGCAATAAACTCATTTATTGTCGCAATTAACTCAGTTTATTGGCACAATTAACCGTTTATTGTCGCAATAAACTCGTTTATTGTCGCAATAAACTCATTTATTGTCGCAATTAACTCAGTTTATTGGCACAATTAACCGTTTATTGTCGCAATAAATTCATTAGTTAGCGCAATGCACTCAATTTATTGGCGCAATTGACTGTTTATTGCCACAATAATCGGTTTATTGTGGTAATAAATTCATTTATTAGCGCAGTAAACTCGTTTATTGCCGCAATTAACTAATCAATTGGCGCAAAGAACTCAGTTTATTGCCACAAATAACATATTGATAAAAATTTTAGTAAAAGATTAAAATTTCTATTCATTGATATAAGTATATGTACATATATAAATAATTAAATTATTGATATATATAAATAAATAAAATGTTTAATATATTTTTAAAATTTCTATAAATAATTTACTGTGGCAATACGTACATGTTAAATATACTTACATTTTATTTCCAACCTTTCCTGAAATTTTTAAGAATTTTAAGTTCAAAAATGAAACATTTTAGTTAAACGTTATAAGATATTTTATTAAACTATATCATTTATTATTATTATTATTATTATTTTTATTATTTATTACAATATAAACTAAATGTACATTTTAATATAAGCGATAAACAGCATTAGCTTTAAGCTGGACAAAAATTTAAATTACTTTGGAGCAAGTAAACTTTTCATACATGTATTTAAACGAATACAAATTATTCTTTATATCCTTTTTTATAAAAAGTTACAAAACTTGGAAAAGGAAGTCTTAAGTTAAAAATGAAAACTCTTGAATCAAATCCCACGTTGAGGACAACAGTGGCACTAACCAAAATACCTACAACCGTATTATGGTTGTAAATTATAAATAAATAGTTAATAAAAATTGAAATTCGATATTTTATAACCCAATTAAAAAAAGTTTTGGTCATTTAATCATGCTTACCCTTATGACAGAAAGAAAATTGACAAATATTGTCAGATAGTTGATAATTTCTTAAGGTACTAGTACGGTCTAGAACGCCAAAAATCGCACGATTTTTGGGAATTTTTTTCTCGGAAACTTTATTAGGTACTAACATAATTCTTTTTTAAATAAAGAATACATGCGTCAAGAGTACAAAAATTTTTTTTAAGTTTTCGAATTTTGGCTGAATTATAGAGGGTCCAACGTCGACTCATCAAAAAATACATTGTCCCATTGCGGACAGTTAATCTCCGGAGCTACTGAACCGATTTTCAAAAAACTTGTCGCAACTTGATTGTTTTTATGTTTTCTAAGACAATTTACCACAATTTGACCAAAAAGTTATGAACACAAAAAAAAAAATCGCGACCCAAAAATGGCCTAAAAAATAGCCAATTTTTTTTTTTTCAAAACTTGACATTTTTTTCGTTTTTTATTTTTTAAGCAAATTGTGGTAAATTGTCTCGCAAGAAATCTTTCTTTAAATACCCGATTTTGATTTTTTTGTTTCAGTACAGCCAATCCTTTCCACAATGGGACAATGTATTTTTTGATGAGTCGATGGTGGGCCCTCAATAATTCAGCCAAAATTCGAAAATTAAAAAAAAAAAAAATTTGTACTCTTGACGCATGTATTCATTATTTAAAAAAGAATTATGTTAGTACCTAATAAAGTTTCCAAGAAAAAAATTCCCAAAAATCGTGCGATTTTTGGCGTTCTAGACCGTACTGGAACCTTAAATAAAATTGAGTTTAAAAGTACCAAATTTCAGTATTTATCAAACATTTTCATAATTAACAACTGTAATAGCGGTGCTAGTTTTGAAATATCGCATGCCGAGAACCACAGTGACACTAACAAAAATTTACACTTTCGAGTTAATGAGTCAGATACTCGTCTAGTTTCCACACGAGGTTCGCTTATATCACCCATAACTCAAAACTAATTTTTTTTTAGTGCCACTGTTGTTCTGAACATGGGATTTGATTCAAGAGAATCTCTAAAAAATTTATTCTTTTATTGCACTCAGGAGGATATGTGCTTTTGTACAACATTTTTGTTTGTTCGGAAAATAGAGCGACTGCATAAAATTCCAAAAATTGGAACTTTGATTTGGGAATTCGAGGTTGAAAAGGAAAAAAGTTTTGAAACAGATGTCCACTGCTCGGATAAAACTAATGAATGGAAACTTCACTCCATCAAAATATAAAAAGATTTCCCTAAAGTTTATAACATCTTTACCCACCAAAATAATGAAGGGTTGCACATTGTCTCCTTTTTGTTGCAGGTACTGGATGTGGTCCTCAGCTACCTGAATTGATCCCGCCACAAAGATAAAAGATTCCTGCGAGTCCTTGATAGTTGGTTTTATCGATGTCTTCATTCCCTTGCGATCTTTTCGCACGAACTTATGTGTGGGTACTAAGTACCCGTGAAGTGCCCACAAGAGAGCAGCATCCCGACAGTCTGAAAATAAGAATGAAAACGTGTATATAAAATTTTGTTATAAAATTATGTAGTACTTAAATAAAACTAGTATAGTAGATATAAACTTTTGTAAAAGATAAGATAAATCGGGTCAATAAATGGGAGCCAATCTCGAATTTCGCTATATCGACCCTTTTCCTGCATTTTATCGTAAGGGATGTTTTAGAAAGAAAATAAATTATTGAATTTTGTTAGTACCAATTGAAGCCATCAAACCTGTTGTCATGTTGCAGCTAAAGCACTGTAAATATTCAATGCTGACTTTAGACATAAGTGGTTATATGGATCAGAAGTAAAATTTTGTTTTCTTCTCATACTTTGTTTGTGTCGCTTACGATAATTTGGTGGAAAGGGTTCGATATTCATTGATGTATAAAGGAGAATGAATATGATATATAGGGTTTTCCAATAAGAGGTGTTATTTTGATATTCAAAGAAAAATGGCATTTTTGGAGATAAATGATCGGATGTTTATTTCATTATAAAGAGGAAGGTATGCCGTTAATAATGGAACACAACATCAGCCAAATGGCCGCCAAGACCACGCTTACAGGACCATATCCTTTTCATGAAATTTTCCATAACCAAATCGCAAAGTGGCTGCCCTATGTCCTCGATAGCCTCACGAATTTCATCTTTGAGGTCTTGAATCGACGCTGGGCTGGGATCTTGTGATTTAACACCTTGCGACTTCTTCCTTTGGGGCCACGTGAAAGATAAGGTCTACGCCAACAGCCCAGCGTCGATTCAAGACCTCAAAGATGAAATTCGTGAGGCTATCGAGGACATAGGGCAGCCACTTTGCGATTTGGTTATGGAAATTTTCATGAAAAGGATATGGTCCTGTAAGCGTGGTCTTGGAGACCATTTGGCTGATGTTGTGTTCCATTATTAACGGCATACCTTCCTCTTTATAATGAAATAAACATCCGATCATTTATCTCCAAAAATGCCATTTTTCTTTGAATATCAAAATAACACCTCTTATTGGAAAACCCTATACATAGGTCTTTAAGTGTTACACCAATGTGATGCAACCCATAAAATTATGCCCATTCTCCTTTAGTACCTGTCATTTTTAATACGGAAATAAACTATTTTCGTTTTTAATAGGCAAAAATAAAATAACTACATAATATTCAACTTACTTTCTGGAATATTATCGGATGCTATCTTCTCCAGAACGCCCTTAATTGTTTTCTCCTTAACCCGATCTTCCGTTTTTAAAAATTCTCGTATCTTAGTAAAAACTTGTTCCCATCGATCAAGGAGAGAATTATGGCTTTTAAACATGTACGCAAAATCCATGTCCACCTTTAAGAAAACAAATTAAAATATTTATTCATTGAGTGTATTTTTAAGGCCAGCACTTTTTATGAAATGATTCTAAGAAGTTCCCAAAGTTGGAACTTGTATCAGAAAATTAAAAAAAAAACTTTTGAAAGAAGTATATATCTACTCAAGTTTGACTTACAAATCGAAAGCCAGAAGGAATTTTGTATTGGGGCCATTTCTTAAAAATGTCCGATGTTGTTGTAGAGTTTTTTATATCCGTGAGTCTCGATTTGGAACACGCTTTCCAGCACCTATCAAATTCCTCGGAACTAAGGTTGTCAAATCTTAGTGCTTGATAGCACGTTTCAGCATTTTCTTCTGGAACTGAAAACCATAAATATGTACTTATTAGTTTTTTTAAATAAATTAATAAAAATAATATTCAAGCTCCTGTTTCTCATCAAATTACATGAACTATTTCAGAAACCAATAGTTTCGCTTGATTGAAATTGGAAAATACTCATTGATGGTAAATTAGTTCAGAAGGTTAAAAATGACTTCGTGAAGTTTAATCGGACTCACATATTGTTTAGAGTCGTTGATGTAATTGATGTAGATGATGAGGAACAGGCCCCAGGTTTCAAAAATAAAATGCACGAAAATGTAATCGACTAGCAATTTTACAAAGGAATGTTATAAGCGAAAATTGTTCAAAAGGATAAAATTAATAAGTATAAATTCTTTTCGTAGTATGAGACAAAAACAGAATGCTATGCAAATATGAATTTATCTAGGCAGTGGTTTCTTTAAATAAATAAGCTTTTATATACAAATTTTTTAAACCTTTTTCAAGAAAAAACTTGATTTTATTATTGTACGAATGAAAATTAAATTTCCAAACAAAAATATTGAACTGTTTTTGAAATTTTCCACAAAAAAATATTCTTTTTTTTTTTCAAAAATTCAAATTATATTTTTTTTAAGTTTCGAAATGCAATGTTTTTTATTTTTTTTTTTTAACCAAACCTATAAAAAATTTCATTAAAATCCCTTATGTCGATAATAAGTCATTCAAAATTTTAAAAAAATGTTCTATGGTAGGTACAAGCTGTAATATCTTGATTTCAATTTTTTTTTTATTAAATTAAAGATCATAAAAATTAATGTAAAGAAAAAAAATTTATCAAAATTCTAGGCGCGCGCCGTTTTTTGAGCAAAATAATATTTTTGGAAACCATTTTTAACGTTTTTTAAAACTGTTTTTAAAAATCAAAAAAAAATATTTTGGAAAATTTTAATACACAAGTGTGTTTGACTTACTGGGGGCTTTAGCATAAAAAAAATTATCTAAATCGGTGGTACAGTTTTTAAGAAAATCAGAAACTAAAAACTAGTTCCATGGCGGGTACCCCCACTGACCATTTTTCTGAAATTTTTGTCAACCATTATCTAGCTTTAACTAAATTAAATTTTTTTGTATCTTTATTTTTAATATATGTCGAACATTTTTGGAGAAAAAAATATTTATAAAATTTCGAAAAAAAATTGTATGACAGGTACCGTTATTTACGGTCTTAAAAAATGTGTGGGGGTAAGACATTTAAAGAAAATCGGCGTTTAGGCTGTAGTCAAACAGACACAATTGCGAGACCCACTTTTTTAGTCTTCGGTATCATCGTAATGTCAACTTTGATCGAAATCTCGAGTTCGATTTTTTTACGAATGATAACTTGCCTTATAGTACCTATATGTAAGTCAAGTCGCAAGTAAAAATAAATCGACAAGTGATATTATGTAGGTAAATAAATAAATAAGACTTACCCATTTCGACTTCTGTGTCTGTGTCTACATCCACAGTTTTTTCACTCCTGGGCTTACTTGACGTTGGGGTATTCATTGTTTTTAAAATGAATTTCAAATTGCTATATTTATTGTAGATCTTCCCCCTCTTCCCAGACCTATAGTACTCCTGCAAAATATTGAATATTTACTTTAAAAATATTGCTTTAAAAAAAATTTTGTGTGGGACAAAAAAAACTCTTCTTTTCCACTTTGCAAAACGAACAAAACTTTGAAGGACAAGTAGAATAGTATGGTTTTAAAAAAAATCGAGCTTTCGAGCCTCAAAATGTATATGAAGCAGGGTTGCGAATTTTTTAATTAAAAAAGTCCATGTCATAAGTCTGTAGATGACTTGTGAATTAAAAAAAAATTAAATTCAAAAGTTAGTTAGCGACTTATGATTCATAAAAAAAATAATTCACAACCTACTAAGTGACTTATAAATAAAAAAAAATGTATTCTTAAGCTACTTGGTAGATTGGAAATTTGTAAGCTTGTTTTGACTACATAAATTATTTAATTATTAACGAAACAAGTTTTCAAGCTCTTGGAGAATTGTGTGTGTTTTATTTTATCGATATTGCTTTTTATTCTATTGGGTTATAGGGACTGCAGAATCGGTTACTCACACACAATGCTCCAAAAGCTTGAAAACTGGTTTCATTAATAATTAAATAACCAATTGTCAAAACAAGCTTAACCCTGGATGGTTTTAATATGCTATTACAAGAAAAATCAACAAAAAATACCCCAAATAACAAAATAAGAAAAAAATGTGTTCATACAAAAATCACACAAAAGTTATCCTTCGTCGTTTCGACGAACATACCTTTAAAAACAAAACATTTTAATTGATCACAGGATACCATAAATTCGCTCACTGGTAGAGATCAACACCAACTGATGTTGTACAAAGATTGAATTAAAAGGGATGAATAGTTAAAAAGAAATTATACAAAATAAAAAGGGTGTTCGTCGATTCGACGAAGGATAACCATCCAGGGTTAATAATTTCCAATCTACAAACTAGGTTATGAATTAATTTTTTTAAATTCATAAGTCACTTAGTAGCAGGTTGTGAATTAATCTTTTTAATTCATAAGTCTTCTGATTTAATTTTTTTTAAATTCAAATGTCACCAACTATCTTGTGAATTGAATTTTTTTTTTAATTCAGAAGTAACCCAATAGCTTGTGAATTAAAGGTAAGCTTGAGCTAAAAAGTGACTTAAGCTTTTGCAACCCTGATATGAAGTAATGAGTTCTGATGTGATTTTGTTAAATATGTACGTAGTTAACTTCCCGAAGGAACACTTTCTCATATTTAAAAGTGGAAAAGAAGAGATTTTAAATTATTTCACCTCTTTGTAAGGTATTATACTCGTAATTTATTAATAAAAATATAATTAAAATTATATAAAATTGAATTGATTTCTTATAAAAAGGCTTACCAGTTTTTCACTAGGAAATCGTTCAATGATTTCCTTTTCCAATTTATAGCTACCACCTAGTTCAAGATGGATTTTATTCATGATGAAATACTGCGCTATAACACCAATCAACTGATTTCGTTGTTTTTCATTTAATTTTTTTGTTTCGGCATAGCTTTGGGCAATTGAAAGTGCATTTTCGTTGTTACTTAAAATCGTTGATAGTGTTACAGAGCAATTATTAGGATTCGGTGATGAAGTTCGCGATGCTGGTCTGGAAACAGGGTAGGGAGAAGATCTTGAGGATGAACTTGGACCATCGTCAAATAAACCGAAATGCGATCGGCTATAAAGAAAAAGCGACTGTCCAATAGATTCTCTCCATACTCTCAAATTGTTTTCAAATCTGATGAGAGTAGTGTACTTAAACGGCTTTAAAATTTGTGGCAAGTGGTGGCATTCAATTGTTTTCAGGACATTTATATCTACGTCTTCATCTTAAAAAAAAAAAAAACATTGGTTAGTTAGTATGAGAAATTCGTATGAGAAAGGAGAATAGGCGGTTTCGTCCCATAGGTTTAACACATAGTGACCTATATAATATCAAGGTCTCGATGAATGAAGTAATTTAATAAACTTAAGAATAAAACGACACTTTTCCAGTGATGTACCTAGCTCATTATGTGTTACACCGATGGGACGAAGCCCATACAAAAGTGCCCATTAAAATGATATTTTTTCGTCATTGAAATTTGTCCGAATGCATTTGCTTTTAAAATTTGAATTGAATGTTCATATGTATTACTGTAGATATCAGTATTTTACATAAAATGAAGCTCCAATATGTGATGTTGCTGTGTGAAAAATATTGTACATACACATCTACAGTCGGTATGCTGCAAAAAGACTTCAAGTCCACTTTTTTGTTATTAGGATCCAGGTGCACCTGAATCTTTTTTGCACCACTATTTGGGTGTTTTGGACATTCAATGAATGGTTTTGATACAATAACTACAAAAGTAAATTAAATAGACATGGGATTTTTTTAAACGGCATAAAACATTGGGCCTTACCAATAATCAAATTTAGAGACGACTTTAATATTTGAGTGAAATGAACCAATATGTAATGAGCTCTATATAGTTAGCCATACATGTTGTAAACTTAATATTTAATTGGACTCTTAATTATGAACCATTTATTATACGGAACTAAAAAAATAAAATTTAACATGTATGGTCAGTTATATAGAGTCCATTAAATAATGGTTAATTTTGCTCAGATATTAAAGTCGTCTCTAAATTTGTTTATTGGTAAGGCCCAATGGGCTTTTGGGATATTTTTGCATCAAGTCGTAAAACAAAAAAATGAACTTGAGCTCTTTTTGCAACATACCGACGATGTTCACATCTGTGGTGTTTGGTATAAACATGATAAATCCTAAATTAGTTATTTTTCATTTAAGACTCTCAAATGTTTATTAAAATATAGTAAAACAGCTTTTGCAAGTATAAAACTAAATAATTAGTCACCTCTGAACGTATGTACGTCCAGTTTTCATGGATAAAATAATGAAAATATGGGCAGAAAGTATCAAAGTCGCAATAAGGATGGTAGTCTATTAATTACATTTTTTCAATGGAGTTATCATGTTTATACAAAATACAACAGATTATTACTAGACAAATCAAGTAAAATCACAAACCTTTAAAATGTTGGATGAGTTCCTCCTGATTCCAGCTTTTTAAGAGCGCCGAGAGTTCATCAACTTCTTTGGTTGAGTTGGATTGAAGATCCGAGAGAAGTTTTTGCAGTGCGTCATCCGATAACACCTCCACGCTGATGACACTCGATTCTTCCGTATTGCTGTGGACTGGGATCATCTCCTCGCTGTCAGCACACACGTTGATGACGCTCGCTTCTCCCGTATCGATGTGGACTGGGATCATCTCTTCGCTGCCAATACACTGCGATTCGCCGATGCTTTCATCTTCGTTGACCTTTTCTGATGGAATAATGTCGTCGGTGACGGTTTCGTCGTCGGTACTTAGGTAGTCCATTTCCAATTTATCTTGATTTATTCAAAGTCTATAATTTAATTTTTTCTAAAAATTCTCAAGACGAGATTAAAGTTCCTACTGATTTGACTAGGGGTTTCACATTGACTAACTTGCTAATCAAACAGACCAGCTGTGTGTGAACACTCCCTTGTTTGCGAAAAAGCTGTAGTATGAGATCGTATAAGAAATGCATATGTTTTGGTGTGGTGTATTGGGTGTGGTGTATTGGGTGTGGTGTATTGGGTGTGGTGTATTGGGTGTGGTGTGTCGTGTAATCTGTTTCTGTGGTTTATGTAAGAAAAATATTTTTATTTTTGAGTGTTAGCGTTGAAAATGAATTGAATATGAACATGATATATGAAGTGTTGCAGTGTAGATAGAGTGTACGCATAAATAATTTAAATGATGTAAAGCTAAGTGTACACGATTGGTAGATCTTACAATATTGTCAGATCTGTCAGTGAAAAACATGCTTACAATGTCTTACAACCGTGTAGTCTTACAATTAATTGTCAGAAAATTTGTCTGACAATTAATTGTTAGATCATTGTCTGACAATTAATTGTAAGAAATCTAACAATCATGTGTACGCTAGCTGACAATCGTGTAATCTTCCAATTAAATGTCAGAAAATGTATCTGACAATTAATTGTAAGACGGTAAATTGTAAGGTATTTGATAATCGTGTACACACACAATTTATTGTCAGGCCTGCCAATTTTTATTGTTGTCTGACGTTTCTGACAATGAAGAAATTATAAGATGTTCGTTTTTTAGCATCATACAATTTTTTCATTGTCAGAAAATTTGCAGCCAAGGTTTAATTGTCAGTTTCCATAACCAACAAAAACTGACAATTAATTGTGTGTGTACACGGTTGGTAGAAAATCTACCAATCTCTTACAATTAATTGGTAGGTATTAAGCCGGCTATCTGAAAATGAATTGTCAGCCAACTTCTGACAATTAATTGTAAGAGATTGGTAGATTTTGTACCAACCGTGTACACACACAACTTATTTGTCAGCTCATTGGTAGATAATTGTCAGACATTGTAAGATCTTACAATATTGTAAGATCTACCAATCGTGTACACTTAGCTTAAATGTGTAACCAAACCCTATGTAACTAACGTGTAAACAGCCATTTAATGATCGTAAGAACAAAAATATTCTTTGACTCTTAAAATTGTTTTACCTTTTGCAGTTTTAATTAAATTAATTGGTGGACCAACAATATCATTCAATGGTATCAAAGAAAATTCACCTAACTTTTTTTCATCAATTTCATAAGATAGAATATGGGGATTGTACTGAACTTTATTAAGTTTTTGGCAAAAAAACAATACATTTGCTTTTTTAAAAAAAACTATATCTAATATTAAAAAAAATAACATATCATTCTTGAAACATGCTATGTAGAAGTTCGGCTTATATGTGTAACCTTCGAGTTTCGCTTTTGAATAAAATTCTATGTCGGATGTAGGTACTCTTAACATTCCAGATACAATGCTACTAAAATTACTATCTATCTTGTGTTTATCATTTATTTCAAAGCAATTTAATTCATTTTCGCTGTTATGAAATTTATATGCAGTCTTAAGTTGGTATTTTTTTGCTAATGTCAAACAAACATTTTTCCGCGACGTAATAGCATGTGAATACAATTTGAAATTTTTATGCTTTGCTTCAAACTTAAAACACCACATGTTTCTAATAGGCCCCGATTTTTTGATAATATAAGGGTAATGCGTTAGATTATGATGCTTTGGTTTAAGTGTATCTTTAAAGAGACGAACATAGTCTACATGGTGCATACGAATTTTCTCTTCTAACATCGAAATGATATTATCATTAATTTCAAAAAGAAGCAAGTAGTCTATTATTTCAATAAAATTAAGAATAAATTTCCAAGCCTCGTCATCATCGGGTACAAGGTCCTCAATCATTATAGGAAAGAATGAAATAAAAGTCATCATTTCTCGGGCTGTCATTTTAAGATGTTTACTTTGTATATGATTTAACTTTATTTCCCCTGACATATGATCAATTTCGATTGGTCCGTACTCAAAACATTGCTTTCTTAAGTTTAGAGTTTGCAAGGAAAAATAACTTGCTGTAAATATAAAATATTCTATGACATGACAAATATCATAGTGACATATTCCTTCAAATACGTCGTGCATGAGGTCAACACAATAATTTTCGGCAACATGGAAAGATGGAATTTGATTAAGGTGAGATTCTATTTGTATTCCTGTTTCGGAAGAGTTAGAGACAAGAATATCGTTTCTGTAATTTAAACGGTCCCTAAGTAAATCAACTTTTTGAAATGATAATGATTGAGCTTCTGATTTTTTAACTTTGCAAAACCTACAGTAAGAGTTGCTAGAAAAAGATTTGTTAAAACCTAAAAAAGAATTCAAACCTAAATTATCGCCTAAAATAATACCTAAAATAAAATGAACTTGCACTGAAACATTGGTTTTTAATCTGATTTTGATTCCGTCAACTTCGATGCTTTGCAGCTCTCGTACTAAGGTTTGAAAACATGCATTGTTTCCAAAAAATTTAATGTCTGAAGATTTTAAAATACCCGCTAAAAACACATTATCTAATTTGGACTCTTTCCAAGGGAGACAAGGAAATGAGTAGTAAACAGCACACATTGAGTGAACACCAGCATGTGAACTCAAAGGATTGTTGATTTCAAAATCATCGGTGTATAAAAAATATGGGACAAGAATTTTTTCAGGATACATTTTAACTTTTGCCCTCCAAAGTTCACCTTGAATAAAATTTGACTTATTTTCGTTAGAAATGTTTAATTTTTCCATATAGCGAAGTGTTTTATCTAAGGTATCACCTTTCTCGAAAAATTGCTTAAATTGAAATTTTAAAGGCATTAAAATAGCTTTAACTTCTTTAGCGTCATATGTAAGACTTCCATTTTTAAAAACTCTTTGAACTTCGTTGTTTAAAGAAAAAGATTGCAGGTCTTCTATTAGGTTTTGTTTTTTTAACCATTCAAATAACATATAGTCTGTATTGCAATACGTGAAAGGATTGCGACAATTCGATATTAAACTCGACATCTCGTTTTGAACTTCAATAGTACATTGTTTTGAAATTTTGTCGGAAAACGATGTAAACAAATCAAGTATTGGACTCAAAATATACTTTTTTACAAGTTCTTGAATTTCAGATATGTTTTTTCTTGAAAAGCTGTTATTGTCATGCAATCTCAAAACAAACCGAATCGCAGAATCGTAGACATCCTTGAGACCATCTTCTATATTTGTCTTTTCCCTAACATTAGGTGCCAACATTTCTATGTCATCGCTAAACAAGGATGTCTTACGATCATTTTTATTAAAAAATCTTTCTTCATCATTTAGAAGTATCCCAGAATTAGAATTATTTTCACCAGAAACATTATGTTCAGCACATTCAACCCCGGAGCTCTGAATATGTTTACGGCTTAAATGCTTTTTATAGCTGCTTAAATTCTGAAATGACTGCGTACAAAAATTTTCCCTACATCGAAAAGTGCTAAAAGAGCTTAAATAATGTACTTGTTTTAAGTGTTGTATGAGTGTGTTTATAGCATTAAATTTAGCCTTGCAAATAAAACAAATCATTTTTGTAATAAATTAAAATGACTTCTTGCTTAACTTGACTTTAATTTTGTAGTTTTTTGTATCGAACCTAAAACTGATCAAACAATATTGCTTTGAACTTCTGATCTATCGAAAATCCTAAGAAAGAATTATAGAGAAAAAAGGAATAATTTAAAGAATGAAAGACTGTTGACTTAAAAAAATCTACGAATCATTTAGACTGTCAATTTTCGGAATTTAAAAATAATGCAGCATTCAAGTAACACATTAGAGTTTTGTTTAATTTGTTTAATGGGTGCTATCGCGAATAAAATTTCTCACGGATTTTTTCCCATCGTCGATTACTGGAAACGTGAATTATGGTTGCAGTTTCTCTTATAATGTAATGACATCAAAAATGAATATTTCGTGGCAGCGGGACTGTCATTTTGATGAACCAAATTTGAGACTACAAGAAGCAGTTAAAAATTGTGAACATTTCCAATTTTAGAAGATGGGAGAAATTCCGTGGGAAATTTTATTCACGATAGCCCTGAATATGTACATACATATATTAATAAAATAACTCACCTTGTCTATTCTTTCGATATTTAGTTTTCTATAATTTTTCAAAATTATATCTTTGAGTTTTATTGTTTATCTAACAGCTGGACTTGTACTTGTAGTTCGCGTACAATATGAAAATAAAAAGAAGAAAAGAACAAAAAGTTAACAAAAAATTAAAAACAATAAGGACCGACTTTTCTTACGTCAGATAAAAATGTCTGATAGAACAAGCAAACATGGGTTAGTAAAAACGTGTTCAAACGTGTTAAAATTGAAAAATAGAAAATGCACAAATGTTTGTTTATTTTTATTTGTCAGATAGTTAACTGGAGATGAAAAAATCGGATCTAAATCTGCATCAATAAATAGTTTATTTCGGCAAATAATGGTTTATTGTGACAATAAATGGTTTATTGTGGCAATAAATGGTTTATTGTGACAATAAATGGTTTATTGTGACAATAAATGGTTTATTGTGACAATAAATGGTTTATTGTGACAATAAATGGTTTATTGCGACAATAAATGGTTTATTGTGACAATAAATGATTTATTGTGACAATAAATGGTTTATTGTGACAATAAATGGTTTATTGTGACAATTAATGGTTTATTGTGACAATAAATGGTTTATTGTGGCAACAAAAAGTTTATTGCGCCAAGCAACAGTTTATTGCGCCAATAAACAGTTTATTGCGACAAGAAACAGTTTATTGCGCCAATAAACAGTTTATTGCGACAATAAACTGTTTGTTGGGACAATAAATAGTTTATTGAAAGTTAACTGTTTTTTGATATGGCAATCTGTTTATTGTGCGAATTAATTGTTTGTTTATTAAAAGTTAAGTGCTTTTTGGTCAACCATTTTAAAATGGGAAATTATTATTAAAATATTCCCAATAAACCATTTTCTGACCAAAAGAAATTCAAATGCGGCAATAATTAGTGAAATCAATTTTATTGTTCAACGCTTTTTTTCAGTGCGAGGAAAAATGCAATACTTACTTATATGGAATTGAAATTAACCACTCGCACAAGATTTTTTTGTAACTTTTTGAATGTATTATATTTTATATTTTAATATTTCTACTACAAACTTATTAATTGTTTTATTTTTAACACAACACTTGGTATACTCTGTTATAAATTAATAGATATGACGTTTACTCACGAAACACACGATCACGACAAGAACAAGGAATAGACTGAATCGTCCCACAATTCTTATTGTGCGTTTGGGTTAGCTAAGACAATAAATGGTTGTTTGCGACAATAAAAAGTTTATTGCGCCAATAAACAGTTTATTGCGACAAGAAACAGTTAATTGCGCCAATAAACAGTTTATTGCGACAATAAACTGTTTGTTGGGACAATAAATAGTTTATTGAAAGTTAACTGTTTTTTGATATGGCAATCTGGATTATCAATTAATAGTTTATTGCGACAAGAAACAGTTTATTGCGCCAATAAACAGTTTATTGCGACAATAAACTGTTTGTTGGGACAATAAATAGTTTATTGAAAGTTAACTGTTTTTTGATATGGCAGTCTGGATTATCAATTAATAGTTTATTGCGACAATAAACTGTTTGTTGGGACAATAAATAGTTTATTGAAAGTTAACTGTTTTTTGATATGGCAGTCTGGATTATCAATTAATAGTTTATTGCGACAATAAACTGTTTGTTGGGACAATAAATAGTTTATTGAAAGTTAACTGTTTTTTGATATGGCAGTCTGGATTATCAATTAATAGTTTATTGCGACAATAAACTGTTTGTTGGGACAATAAATAGTTTATTGAAAGTTAACTGTTTTTTGATATGGTAGTCTGGATTATCAATTAATAGTTTATTGCGACAATAAACTGTTTGTTGGGACAATAAATAGTTTATTGAAAGTTAACTGTTTTTTTGAAATAGAAATATCAATAAATAGTTTATTGTGACAATAAAAGGTTTATTGTGACAATAAATGGTTAGTTGAAAGTTAACTGTATTTTTAAATGGCAGTTTGGATTATCAATAACTAGTTTATTGCGACAATAAAAGGTTTATTGTGACAATAAATGGTTAGTTGAAAGTTAACTGTTTTTTGAAATGGCAGTTTGGATTATCAATTAAAAGTTTATTGTGACAATAAAAGGTTTTTGAAAATGGAAATATCAAGAAATAGTTTATTGCGACAGTAAAAGGTTTATTGAAATGCTAATTCGGATTTTTTGTGAACTTAAAAATAAATATAGAAAATAACTTCTAATTTTAAACATTTTATTTCAAGATCAGATCTTTCAAATAAAAGTTAAATAGAATAAGAAACCAAATACAATTAGGTAGATTAGATTTTGGAAATTGTTAATATTGGTCAATTATTTTATGCAAAAAGAAATCGATTCAAATTTTGAACTCGTTTACTATGGAAATAAACTGTTAATTATATATAAAATTACAACTGGGGCTTAGAAAATAATATTAAATTGTAATAACTTATTTATCGTCACAATAAACGATTTTTAATGCTTAATTCAATTAAAAAGTTTATTGGGACAATGTATGAGTTTATTGCGGTACTAAATAGCTTATTATTTTCCGATTTCGAATTCAATAAACTCAAATTAATTGTCACAATAAAAAGTTTATTGATTACGGAAATCTGAAATCAATAAAAGTTTATTGTGACAATAAAAACTTCATTGCGACAATGAAAAGTAAGTCAATAAACGGTTTTAAGAATTTTTATGACGATTTTTATTTTCAGTGTAGTGTTCCCCAAGGCTTTGTTTAAAACTTCTAATTCACTTCATTGTTTTGCAGAAGACTCTACTCTCAGCTTCTCATACTCCTTGGATGTTAATCTCATTACTTTCCTTAGGTGAAATTGACATTTGATGAAATAAGTAAAACAAGAAATATCAATTATGATTCTCTTGACTCAAGGGTTATATGGATCTCCTTCCACTTTTAAGGATTTGGAAACTATCTTTTCATTACGGTTAGTTATGTTATTTTAATTGACAAATAGAATGCCATCTTGAATCAGATTGATTTATACTCATTAGCTCTTTAATTCCCATTATTATTCTCATTGGAGGCAAAAAAAAAAAATAATTTTACTTTATCTGGACCACGAACATCATTACTGAAAATATGATTCATCGTATGAACTTCGTCCTTCGGGGAAGGGTGAAGGGAAAGGTTTGGTTTCTCCGGTCTATAGAGCTTGGCCCCAATTGGTATATAATTGGCCTCTATGGGACCATATCGTTGAGTGTTTGCTTACTTGAAACTCTGGATGTTATACTACAAAAAAATAATAAAATAATAAAAGAGAAAGGGACTGAAGAGAGAGAGATAGAGTAAGTAAATAAAATTGTAATAACATTTTATTTTCAATTAAAATGAGGTTTACCACCACAACGACCGACACACATTGCACACAATATCACATTCCATAACATTATATTCCCGTATAATGTCCCGACAGACAGGATGGTGTCCGATGGCGGAAGGACGTTCATACCGAGAGAGAGAGAGAGAGAGAGAGTTTGTGTATTTGTAATTGCTTGAGGGAATAATGTCCTTGCCCCCGGGAATGGGGTTACTTTTAAGGCGAATGTGAATTTAAACTGACCACTTGTATCATGAAGTGGGAATAATGGATAATGATATAAAATAAGTGTTTCATGATAAATGGACATGGATGTTGATGTTGATGCTGTTGTTGTTGTTGTCATTGTTGTTTTTTGCTATTATATGATGCGATACAAAAATTATTTTTAATTTTATTATTATAAGCAAACTGATGACCGGGTGGACATCCTTCTCGGATTCAGCGTAAACAAATCGCAGTTTGATTTATTTGAACACGTAATGAGGACAAGCATTTATGTACATATGTATGAGATTTACCTGTTTCTATAATGGCTTTAAGCATGTTTGTGTGTTTAACGAAATAGTTTAATTTATTGCAAATATTATTTAATTTAAAACTTTAAATTTATTAAAATTATAATACAAATATTTGGTGTACCTAACTCGACTACCTTTTCTAGCCAACAATGCCCCCTGTCAGGAGCAGGCAAGAGGTAAGGCATTTGGCAATAGCATTTTGTTATATTGCTCAAATGTCACTTGAGAATTATTTTGATCGTTCGAATATGGCCGCATAACTAATAACAAGAACATTTTAATAAGATTTACTAAAATTTCTCTAAACACAACAAGTCAGCAGACTCAGCACTTCAGCAGACCTCAATGAGGAATAAATACCTTAAGCTCTCCTCAAGGAGTAGCTATCTCTGACTGGCTCTGTGCTAATTCGCACAACCACAGCTACGAGATTGCTGTATCTCAACCAATCCCCAGATTCCCCCGAACTCCTTCGACACTTGACTTCTTCATGTGCTCACCACATCTTATTTGTAGAATTCCCTCACTTAATTAATTTCACCTGCACTGCCATTGTATCAGATACTGACCATTTAGCAGTAAAACTAGTTATTCGTCTCCTGACAAATCTTAATACTCTTGCTACTCCTCAGCAGGAATTCATAAACTATAAAAAAATTAATTGGGAAGTATTCCAAAGTTCCTTAACGGATAAGCTTCGGAATAACACGCCCAACACATCCGCAAACCTTAGCAACCAAGAAATCGATTCCACAATCGATATTATTGAAAGCTCAATCACTGATACTATCGCTGAACAGGCACAACCGCGAAATTTCAAATCAAAATACATAGACCTTCCCCATCATATACAAAATATGTTTAAATATAGGCAAAAACTTCGGAAAATTCTGCAAAGAATTTTTCATCGTACTTTAAGTACACACGAAGATGAATACCATGAGTGTTCATTCCCAACTCAAGTGCCTCAAAACTCTCATCAAACAAAACACCAAAGCATTCATAGATTCCCAATTCAGGAAAAGACTTAACGTCATAAAGCCTGGACCAGACACCTTCAAGCAAATTAACCAAATTGTGGGAAAGAAATCTCCTATACTTGGTGAACTCCAACACAATGACGTCGTTCTTGTATCTGACCAAGAAAAAACGAATGCTTTTGCAGACTTCTTCGAAGGAAACTTCAAACCCAATGCTCCTGCTCATTTACCCGACTTTCTCACCAACGTCAATAGCGAAATATTTGGATTGATATCTCAAAACTCAGACCCTATTACAAGCTTTTCTGAAGCAAATTCATCAGTCTATACGACAGCCAATGACATTTTTACTAATCCATTAGACCTTCACGACTCAATCCACTATGGTAATTCAAAAAAAATCTTCGGGACCAGACAAGATTTCCAATTTCGTTATCAAAAAACAATTATTTTGAACAATTGTATCAACAACAGCTATTTTCCAAACAAATGGAAAATAGCCGAGATATTCCCAATACCAAAAAAGTCAGGGGCAAATTATATAAGCAACTACCGACCAATCTCCCTCCTCCCTAACCTCAGCAAACTTCTTGAAATTCTGATTCTTTTCAAACTGCGCTCATTATGCTCTTCAATGGGAATAGTGCGGCATAACCAATTTTGGTTCAAAGCATCCCACTCCACTTTCGACCCGTTTTTGACTCTGTCTGGATAGATGGTTTGGTTTTCAAGTTGAAGTCTCTTCACTTACCTAGACATCTTATCCTCATCATTCATAGTTTCCTCACTAACCGTAAGTTTTACGTACGCGTGGGGAGTACTAACTCAATCCTTAAGAACATCTTAGCTGGAGTCGCTCAAGAATCCCGCCTTGGACCCGATCTATTTAACCTCTATACCTCCGACCAACCTGCAAACCTGCCAATGACAAAAACTCTGCTATTCGCTGATGACTCCATCACAAATAGCTCATCCATTAACCCTGACGTAGCCCTCCGAAAAGTTAAGGCACACATCCTTAGACTATGGGAATATCTCCAATGGGGATTCAAAGTCAATCCCTCTAAAACAGAACTAATCTGTTTTAGACGACCCTCGCGTAATGGCCTAGCAACAAAATGCAAAAACCTTTCCTTGACTCTTCCTCATAAAACAGTTTTCACCCCCAAGCAAAGTGTTAAATACCTTGGAGTTCACTTCTTCGAAAGGTTCAAGTTTAACCAACACACCAAATTCACACTTCGTAAGGCAAATTATGCCTTATCCCTTTTGCGTCCCCTTATGAAAGTGAGGGGTGGTGTGCAAACCAGGACGAAGCTTCTGCTATACAATGAACTCATTCGCCCAATACTAACATATTGTTTCCCTATTTGGTTTACAATAAGCCCCATTTATATAAAAAAAAATTGCAATTATTCGAGCGAAAAGCTCTCCGCCATTGCACCTCCCTTCACCGAAAACCCAACTCTTACCGCTATTATAGCAATGAAAAGCTGTACAAAGCTTCAGGAATTGTCCCGATTGACAAATATAGATATCTACACTCTGAGCACTAAGATGCTGAGAAAAACCCCAACCCATCCCAGTCCTCTTATTAATTTAATTACAGGTAACTCAGCCACAGACGACCGATATCTAAAGGTGCTCTCCATGATGGACCGAGCATTTGGAATAGCTGGAGAAGACAGCTTCGAAAACTTCTATGATGTTGCACGGACGCAGCACAACAGAGGCTGAAGAAGCCACTAAAAGACCAGACAGCAATCAACAATGACCTATATCCACCCCTTCATCAACACACGAGCCAACGACCGTTAGCACTGCTCAAGCTGACGTAAAAATCTTTAAAAAAAAATTTAGACCGAAGGCACATATGTTATTCAAATGTAAAAAAAAAACATAACCAACCTAACGAAGCAGAGCCCCTTTTGTGCTCGCAGATTAATAAGATAGACTTAAGAAATCAATTATTGTAAATAACATATGAACATATTTTGAGTGTAATTAAAAATAAACTATTGTATATATATATATATATATATATAACAATGAGGAATAAAAACGCTCTTCATAAGTCATGGTGCAAGTAGATATCATCGAAGCTCTAAAAGAGTTGCAGACACAACATAAGAAGTCGCACGAAAGAAGCAAGGCCATCACAGACACCATTTCTAGTGATATTCATAAAGGTATATGGCGGAAGAAGGTCTTATATTCGATAGCTAGTTTGTAAAGTCCGAAGACCTTTTTACTAGCACAGTTGAAGATCATGCATTTGACCAATATTCCAACTTCACTTTGCCAAAAAGATCAATAGAACTCAATTTGAAACTAACCACAATTTTCTCTTTCAGTAGAAAACAAATACTTTTCAGTGTCAGGTTTGACTGTTTCCAAAAGTGCATCGAAGAAATACAATGAAGACATCGTATACGCGGATCGGGAACTTCGAACATTACACAGAGCGAAAAAAGACTACATAAAATCAATAAGATTGCCTTATTGTGCTACTTTGCTTAGAAATCTTATTAAAAGTAAAGAATAATAAGATATTTCCATAGAGAAAACTTATTGATTTTATGAAGAAAATCATTTTGAAGTTCAGAAAAGATTTTAGTATATGCAAACCTTATTACCTATCAGTTTTAAGAAGTGAATCTTATTAACTTGTTACTTTTATATAGACTAATAAGGAAATCTTCTTAAATCAATAAGTATTTTCTTATAAAAATGTAAAAATCCCGTTGTTTTTCCATGGCGCGTCTGCAAGAGTGATAAACAATAAGAAAACCTTATCTCTTTTCGGTTCTAAAAAGATTAACTTATTAAAAATGTCTGTCCATTTACGTTAATAAGAAAATCTTCTATAATCAAAAAGAATTCCTTTTTAAATCATTCGAAGTAAAAAAGAATTCCTTTTTAAAAGTAAAAGTTATCTCATATTTTGTATACCTACGTGAAACGCAGCTTTGCTTTGCAAAACGCATTATTTTCTTCCAGTCTAGAGACGTCTACGTGCGGAAATTTCAAGAAAAAAATTAAAGTGTAGGTATAAAATTATTTAAAATGGGGGAAAATGTTGAACAAATTGAAAATGTGATCGCGAGTGCCAGTGAAAGTGGAATAGTCAGTGAAGCAATAAATGTTCCATGTTTAATATGGAACACTGAACAAATTGAGGAGACCCAGCAAATTTTTCTCGCCTGGGGGCTTAGTAGTTCGGTGTCCGCATTACTCAAAATGTATGGAGTAAACTCTATAAGTTCTTCATATTGATTCAAAGCGTATTCCACATTATTTCAATACGATCATCTTATTGTTTCTAAGAGATTTTCACATATTAACAATAAGGTCTTCTTATTGTTTCTAAAAGATTAACTTATACTTATCAATAAGATTTCTTATTGCTTTAAGAAGCACTCATATTGAAACACAATAAGATATCTTCTTAAAAATATGTGGATATCCTATAAAATGGGCATCAAGATTTTAATAAGATTTTCTCTATGGTTTTAATAAGACTTTCTTCTTGGATGAAAACCATAGAGAAATCTTATTGTTTTTCTTCTATTTTATGTGGTACTTTTTTCTCTGTGTAGGCTCGGAGATGAACTGATGAGCATTCCAAACAAACGGGTGATCTTATTACTACTTCGAATGAGTATTGTTAGCGAAAGAAGCGATAAAAACAAGGAAATACATGAAACATTCCGACGATGTTCAAGAAATGGTAATGAATCCATGATAGTTTTAACGCTCTTTTCTGGATTCTACCTAATCGATGAAGAGAAGTTTGGACTGCACCCATCCAAAGGCGTGAGTTATATTCGAGTTATAGACTTTTAAACTCCTTATGAAATGTAACAAAATCAAAGGGGTGAAAAATTTCTTACGCCGATATAGTATTCTAAGCATTTAGCATCGTTTTTGGTGGTTATTCCAACAAAGATCGTCGTTGACACAGATATCGAGCACTGAGAGCTTTTCGGCTTCTTCGAAGTAAGTGCCATTTAAGGACAATGTCATTGGGAATAGGTGCCGTGAAATAAGGCCAAGTGAAATAAGGCCAACTTTCAAAAATTGGCCTTATTGCACTTTTACAAAGTGAAATTAGGCCAATTTTCAGCAGTTGGTCTTATTGCACTTTTACAAAGCGAAGCAAGGCCAAATTGGCCTTATTTCACTTTCAACAGTTGGTTTTATTGCACTTTGACAAATCGAAATAAGGCCGAACTGCATTTTTATACTTATTTCATTTATAAGTATTATTTATTCGTATAATACATAATTTATTGTTTATTAGGGGCCGATGTTCTGGGTTTTCTTGAGTAATAGTACCTCGGGTGGCCCGCTTCGCGGGTTTTCAGGATTTTAACTCCCTTTTTGGGGCTCACACCCGCTCACGCAACTCCGTTGCTCCGCTTAGGGTATGTTCAGTCGCCAGGCAGGCGCCTGTAGCAACAGTTTTTTGGAGCAGAAGTACATAACTGTTAGTTGTTTACTCCAATTGATGTAAAATACAAAACTGTTCCTACAGGCGCCTGCCTGGCGACTTAACATACCCTAAGCGGAGCAACGGAGTTGCGTGAGCGGGTGTGAGCCCCGAAAAGGGAGTTAAAATCTTGAAAACCCGCGAAGCGGGCCACCCAAGGTACTGTTGCTCAAGACAAAACATTTTATGTTTGGCCTTAAGTCACAAAGAAACTTGGCCTTATGTCATGGCACCGTTAAATACATTCAGTTGCTCTTATTACGCTTTCAAAAAGTGAAATAAGATCAATTTGGCCTTATTTCTCAAAATCATTTGGCCTTATTTCACTTTGTCAAAGTGAAATAAGACCAACTACTGAAAATTGGCCTTATTTCACTTTATCAAAGTGCAATAAGGCCAATTTTTGAAAGTTGGCCTTATTTCACTTGGCCTTATTTCACGGCACCTTGGGAATACATTTTGTTTCAACAATAATACTCCTTCCCTCGAATATGACCTTGACGCGGTGGGAAGGCTTACGTCCTGTTTTCTACTCCAGCAATGCAGTTGCGGTAGCAGAGGCAACAAACAAAATTAAAAACCCTCTAAAAACCATGAAAAAAGCTACGAAAAAAGAGAAAATTCGAACGGGGATATACGTTCAAATTTCGGCAGGATTCGCGACTGCCGGCACGGGCTTGGCCTCTAACGAGGATAAGTCGCCACCGACTGGAATAGCTTTAAGAGGTGAAACGGCTATCAAGCCTGGCACAGTTTACGGAACAACTGTTAAGACAGGGTCCGCGGACTGTAGCAAGACTGACAAGCTAAGCGCCATTGGTAGCACTACCAATAAATCCCACTTTAGTGGTAAGGCGCCCTTGAAAAAACGGTCTGCTGCAACCACGAAAAGACATCCTTTATCTCCCAATAAAATGAAACGCGCTCGCGAATTGCGGAATGCTAGGAGAATCATCAAAAGACTAGGTGAAACTAATGGTGACTCAAAGCAGGAAGCATCTTTAGCATGGGCCAAAAGCGTCATTGCTAACCAGCAAGATGCTGAGACCGGCGGCGACTTCAGTCAAAGCTACAAAGGTCTATTGAGGGAACCACCTCGGAACCCAAGCGCCCCAAAGTGCAGAAGACCAGCACTGGAGCAGTTACGTTAAGAAGGGATGATCTTTCTTTTAGCAAAGCGCTAAAATCCAATATAATTGTTGCAGTCATCGACAGAAGCGACATCGATGGCAAGATCTCAGCAGATCACTGGGCAGTGGTAACAAGAGAGGTCTCGGTACGCTACCTGGACATCATATGAAAGCCAATCCAGGACCACCCCCAGTTATTAGAGATAACGGCTGGCACCGAAGCCAAGTAAAGCTTTTTTCTTGTGGAGATCAGAGATCTTGCTATCTATATAAGCTTGCTGTCAGCAAGTTAGGAGAAATCTGGGCAGGCACGAAGCTCGAGGTCGTTGCTAGAGAGAAAATCCCTACAAGGCCAAGGACTCGTGCCTGGATTCCAGAGGAACCCTCTCGTCCGGATGTAATCCTTAAAATAATCCAAAGTAGTAATCCAGACCTCTCCACTCATAACTGGAAAGTTGCGAAAGTGGATGAACCAAAGAGCGCTTCAAGATCTGCAACCATAACCATTGTGAATAAAGAGTCCTTGGCTCCTCTACTGGCAACCAAAGGAGTGATTGGGTACGGTTTCTCTTCGATTACTCTGAAAATCTACAAAAAATATGAGGGTAACACCGTTCCTCCACAACCAATAGGTACTTCCACAGACCCGGAGTCTGCGGTAGACATCGATCCAGCAATGGAAATTGATGCTCCCAGCAGCTCTGAGGCTGAAGTGAAGACCACAAACATCGCCGTAAAGGCTCCTGAAATCGTCGACAGTCTCTCCGAAAAGGAAGCTGAAGACTCCGTGAGGAAGGCTCTTCTGAGCGAAGATGAAGCCATTGGCTCGGACTCGGAAGCCGAGTTACTGGATCCGTCCTCTGAATCAGAAGACCGTATTTAAACCATGTTGAGGGTTGGTCTGGGGGAGTGTAGCCAAAATGCTGCAACTACTTCAGATTAATCTTCAACATTCCATCAAGGCTTCGGCCTCATTTCTTCTCCGTCTTCACAAAAACCAAGAGGAAATAGTCCTGATGCAGGAACCATGGATTACCAAATCTATAATTCAGGGACTCAGGACTTCTGGTTACTACTTGCTGTATGCGTCGGATAAAGGTGAACCCAGATCCTACATGTTAGTTAAAAGTAGTTCTAATGTATATTTATTTACTCCCTGATTTCAGCGATCGAGATATAACCGCCGCCAGATTACACACCAAAAATGGGACTTACGGGATAGTATCGGCATATCTTGGCCATGATAACCCTGGCCCTCCTGGCGAAACGTTCAAGAAGATTATCGCTGAAGCAAAACGGCAGGATATCAGCCTCCTAATTGGGTGTGATGCAAAAGTCCATCACACTGTAATGCGGCAGTACAAATATAAATGACAGAGGTGAATCTCTTTTTGATTATATTCTAAGTACTAACTTTATAGTCAGTAACATTGGCAATGAACCTACCTTTGTTACCAGAAACCGACAAGAAGTGCTAGACATCACTCTTGTCTCTGAGGAAACGAATATGAAAAGCTGAGGTTGCTGTCGTCAGTGAAAGAGTGAAGTGAACTAGGAGTTCACACGAAGAGTGTCAGACACAAAATGGAGCCTTGTAACACACCAGCGTTTATTTTTATTTTATTTTCAGAACTAAACCCGTCCAATACAACTTGTATTGTAGCGGTCCGAAAAGTAGTTTCTAATCCAATGAAGAAGAGGCTCTTCGATACCAAATGCACGCATTTATGATAAAAGACTTTCGTGACAAATACTATCTAAGAAGCAAGAGTTAAAAGGCATCTTTTTTATAATTAAATCGCGGCAAAAGAATTTAACAAAAACTCATCAGTCAAATGAAGGACGAAAACTTGCTGAAGTTATTTTATGTTCACTCTAATACCGCTTTTAATGACATCCACAGAGATTTAAGATTTCCTTTTTCTTTACTGTCACTCAGCTAACATCCTTAGAATTTTTGATTTACTAGCAGAGTACATCCTGGCTGACATAAACGCGTCATGAAAACTAATGAAAGACGACAAAATCGATTACATCCCATCTGTCGCACTTGTATTAATTTTTTGTTGTTCTTCCTTCGTCTATTGACAAATCCTTCTCAGTGTCATTTTTGTTTTTCTTTATCTCCTTCATACAAAAAGCATTCGAAGAAAATGCTGCCATTATCTAACAATAATCCGAAATTAACAAAACGGAAACATTAAGACAAATATAAACGAATTGTGATTCACTATGAACCTTCATACTATTACAACGCACACAAAAAAAAAAAAACAACGGATCTACGTTCTCCATGAAATCAAATCACGTAATGTCCTTCATGAACTTCTGAGGGATCGAAAACAAAAAAAAAAAGCTTCCATTGTGAATGATAAATAAACATCCATGCAGAGAACATTTATCAACATAATCGTCTTCGAAGAGACATGCGTTTCCGGTGGGAAGGACCTTCACGTCTTTCCTTTTTTTGCTAACACTAACAAATTCACCATCAGGCCTAACCTCTTACAACTACATATAAGACGACTATACCCGTCAGGATTTTCTCTGCTTAATCCAGCCCAACATTTAAGATTGAAGCCGACACAAGGAGGAATGGAATATGCCACGAGACGTCGAATCACTTTGTCGTTCACCTCTTGAACAAGGATGTGGCATCGGCAGGACCTTTTGTTTCAGTATACTGTAGTTGATTCTCTGGGGTTAAGGAACAATGATTGATAATAACTTGAGGTGTCACTATCAATTCATAATGAGATTAGTTTGAAACGAATTGTTTGAAAGGTTTGTCTCTTGCCGGAGATGTAACAAAAGGACAACTTGAAAAGGTGGTAGAAGGAAAATTGAAAAATGAAATCATTCAAGAACAGAGACAGAAATTAATAAAGTAGCTATTTGAAAAGAAAACGAAAAAAAAAAATAATTTGTAAAGTAGTAACAGGCGTGTCAATACAAAACACTATTCATCCGTTAACGCACCTGTTAGCTGTCACAAGGATATAGACTTATACGTTGATGACTTTCAAAACAAAACTTGACGTACGATTGGAGAGTTGTGAAATTACTTCTCACTCTTTATTGCCTCTAGGCATATTAAACCCTTTTTTTATGTCTGATGAACTCCTAAGAGACGTTTTATAAGCCACTGTTTTGAGTGCTCTGGAAGACAAAATAAGAAAAGCTGTGTACTATATTTGGAGTAAATTGCTCCACCCCTTTAGACTCTAGGACTCTAGCTCCATATATTTTAGATGAACATATGCACACGAATAGATTCACAGACCCACGGACTATATGATGAAAACCGCTTTGAAAGGCTTCTCCATCATCGTATTATCTCAAACCAAAACTTGTCCACAGATACAGACGAATTATATCCTTATAAAATAACAAAAGTCCCCAAGAACATCAAAAAATGAGAACAATTTTCATAAGATACTTTGCATACTCGTAAAGCAGTTAGCCTTGAACCAGACCATTCAAACTAAGTACAGATTACATACTACAACAGCACAATAAACGCTTGGTATATCTGCAAGACAAAAGTACTTATTTATACAAAAATTATGAAATCCTCTTGAATTTACATGTGTACGTTGAAATAGAAGTTATTCGTAATGAAAACATTAGTAGAATCCTACCAGAGCCACACACTTAAGATGGCCATTTTTTAGTATGAGAAACTTTGCCTCTCTCTCTCTAAAACCGACATTAGGGCGAAAATACAGAAAATTCTTCAACCACGTACCTACAAGAGCACTCTCAAAAGTTCTGGATAAACTTTTCTCAAAATTTTTGCAAATTGTTGGCACTAATCCAGGACCTGCTGAGAACTGCTACTTTTCATATATGGCCAACGACAGACATTGTAGGTACGAATTTTTTGTTTGCATAGATACACTGGGGCGTATGTGGAATATGTATGTGGATTATTATTGTGTTTAGTTTTTTTGTGGTTTTTACTTGGTATTTGTAGGTAAACATGTAAAAGTTATCCATTCGTAAAAAATCGAAAGATTATGATCAAACTTCTTTCATATTCACATTCATATTCATATTCATAGTGTGATGTGCTTTTAGCTTTCCAGCCGAGGTTTTGCTCGCCGGATTTCCAGGGTTGTTCTGAAGAAAACACGAAACTTCAGTAGGAAGGTCTTTTAAAACTTATGCAAAATCTTTTATTAAAAACAATTCTTAAATTCATATAACAACTAAAACATTCTTGACTTCAATTAATTTACACTTTGCATGGTCTATCTGGTAAACATCGGTTATTCTCCCTGTATCGTTGTCCTGTTGGTTTCTTTTAGAAAGCTCTACTCTGGCATCTGATTTCTTCATTCACTGGCATTCGGTATTGGGTTACTCTTTTATAAGTACGGACATACGCTCTTGGCGCTACAAGATCAGCAGGTTTAAGGCCCCTGGTATGCACATGCACAGCCAATGTATAAACACCAACAGATCAGCAGGTACCAAAGCCCCTGGTGGCAATTAGGACGTTTATTCTTCTAACCAAACTGATGGAACGAAATAGCTAGACAATTTCAGTTGCCTTGCAAACTAAAATCGAGCTCGTCAGCTTCGACCGTAGCAAACAAGTGACTTTCCTTCCCAAAAGGAAGTCCTCTTGTTATATTTTTTGTATAAACTGTGTGTGAACTATATACTGGTCGAATGTAAATCACCCAATATGTTCAACCGGCTGTGACGTCATGATGTTATAGTGACTGCATATTATATTAAGGCAAGGTATAAAATCCCTTATCTTGGCGAGGTGACTGGTGTCGTTGGTAACTGCAGCGTCGTATGGTGTCGTCGGTTGGTGCTGCTTCTGCGGCTGCGTAGTCATGGTGGATCAATGATTTATTGATAAGTATTGGTAGAAGCATGAAACGCTTCGTTACAATACATGTATAAGACCCAAAAATCCCAATTTCCCAAATCCATTATAGAAAAATCATAAAAAAAAATTAGAGGTCATGATGGCTCAAGAGAAGCTAAACATAGTGACATACAGTTCTCAGTTCACCTCTGTGTTTTAAGTAAATGTTACATAAGTGATTGCGCAAGTTGTCAATAATATTTTTCGTATTGTTATGTGAAAAATAATCGTTTGAAATGGAAAAAAAATTGAAAATGAGGTGGAGAGGGAACCAGAAATGGAAGAATGGAAACCGATTTGGACTTTGATGATAACCGGCTACCAAATGATGATCCTTACTCAGATACCGACTCGGAACATGAAGATTTGAACGCGGTTGATGCGGAAGTTCTAGAAAGTGATGACGAAGAGATGCTTGAAGGAGCCGAGGAAACACCAGCCCTAATTGATAGTTGATACAAGTGACAACGTATGCTGGATGGAGTTTTCTTCTTGCCAAACAACCTTTTCTTACACTGGAAAGTCTGGTTTCCTAATAGATGTGCCTTCAACTATAAGCTGTCTTGAAGCCTTTTACCTTTTTTGTTGATGAGGAGTTTTGGGAACAAATAGGTATGCAGAGCAGCAAATACATCGCGTTCCACATAGATACGAAAATTCCTCGGGCTTTTACTATGGATGGGCCTTGTAAAGGTGGGATTGTTGGAAGAATATTGGTGGAAGAAAAATATTTACAATTTTGGCATTCCTGCTAAAACTATGTCAAGAAATCGTTTCCAACTTCTTCTCAACTTCATTTATTTTGCTGACAAAAACACTTCCATAGCGGCAGGAGATAGAGTTGGAAAACTAAAACGCCTTCTGGATATGCTGCAGACGAAGTTTTAGAGGGTGCTTATACCCGGAGAAAATATGGTCATATATGAAACGGTAATTCCTTGGAGAGGTAGGGTAGTTTTCTGATAATATATCGCACCTCCGGTGCAATATCGACGTAACTGCAATTTTTTCTGAAATTGAGTTAAGATTGACATAGGTAATTACCTAAATGTCAAGTTTTATAAGTGGTAAAATCGACGTAATTGTATCTTTGCTATTGCCCAAAAGAAGCCACTTTTTTGTATATGGACACAAAAGCTGAAACGTATGGTATTTTGATAATCAAGAAAACTTTAAACGTTATTCCTCAACATTTAGGAAAATTGCACTTACGTCGTTATTGCACCGGAGGTGCGATATACCAAACAAAGCTCATTCTTATGGTAGTAAGGTTGCTCAAACTTTGCTCGACAAAAGCTCAAGAGTTGTTCGAGAAGTTGGGCTGGCAAAAAAAATATTTGTGAAGAACAAAGTTCTTTACTGAAAAGAGAAGGTCGCACTCTGTTTGTTGATAATTTTCATATAAGCAAGCTTAACAAAAAATGCAGGTAGTTGAGAGATTTCGATTGAGCAAAAAATTTTGCCCAAAAGAGGTTATTAATGCATAGCTAAAGAGAGGAAAAATGATAGCACGTGCGGAAGAAAACGGCATCGTTTTTCCAAAGTATAAGGACTCCCGAGATGTTAGGATGCTATCGACAAAACATGCTCCTGTTATGGCTGCCGTATCTGACCAATCGATTCCTGATCCAAATATTCCACCCACCAATAGAGGCAGGAGAAGAAACCAACGACGAAGCCAGGGAAATCGTGAGAAGTATCTTGTTATTACTGAATATAAAAAAAGCAGGTCGGGCTTTGATCTATGGGATCAAATAGCTTCATATGCTACGACACTGAGAAGATGTATCAAGTAGTACAGGAAAGTGCCATTGAATTTTTGCTGAGAATGGCTGTTATAAATGCCTATTTAGTTAACAAAAAAAAAACACAAAAATGGTAATACAAATGCGATAATTTAGGGAGGAGGTTGCTGAAGGTTTATTGGACCTTCTTTCTCTACAACCCGTTACTATAAAGAAACATTTTAAAGAAAAAAGAAAGGATACCAATGGTAAAAACAATAGATAGGCTTGCGTTTTATTTTTTGGGGATAATCAAATTTTTAAATAAGTAATAATGAAATAATGTATTTTTAATTTTAACTTATTTTTTGTTTTGAATGAAATAATATTGTAATTTTTTTTTCTGAATGATAAAAAGTTATAAAAATGAAGTATTTGAAAAAACGTAAACAAGAAACTTCACTCTTATTTATTTTCCTCAAAAGTTATCCTACAGCCACGTAAGTTAGACCAAAATGTTCACCAGAAGTCACACAATCCGAAACCCATGTTAAACTAGTTGTCAATTCCTCGCAACAGGTAGAAAACCACTGAAAAACTTTTTTGACAATCGAGACTCTGCATGACAGTCGATCATTGGACCGATTATACTTAGGGGTATTACTAGAAATATTATCACACATTTATAATCTCCAAGAAAAAAATCCAAAAATACATTACATTACATCAAAGGGCACGGTAGTGCCCAGCCAAGTTCTGGCAATAGACCCTTTTTACAGGAACAAACTCAGGCGATTTTTGACTCGTACGTATTTTCAGTACCAATGAAGTCAGAAACCTAAAATTCCGAATATTTACTAAGCTAGCCAGGCACAGGCGCCTCACCAAATTTCATTTTCTAGCATAAGCGGTTCCTGAGATATAAAACCTCAAAAATCATAAAAACCGTAACTGACTGACTCACTGACTGACTGACTAACAGATCATCAAAATTATGGACCACTTCCCGACATCGTAGAATCTTGTAATTTGATGGGCTTACTTGGCAAGTGTTTTTGTTAGGTCCAATTTGAAAGGTTTTAAAAACTTGACCAGTGAACCCATCAAATTTTATTCAGTAATCATTAAATAATAAAATTTCTCTATTACATTGTAGCTGTTTCAATATTATTCTACTTTAAATATTCGGTATTAAACCTTCATGAAGTAAGAACTTGGCGTACTTTTAGATCTCAGTACTTTTCACGGCTGACTAGTTACACAAAGGTTTTTCTATAGAAGAACTTGGATCTTTTTTTAACATTTATGTTTTTGGTCTGATGTCAATTTCTCGCAAGAGCTAGTACAACCCTGAAATACCTTTTTGCATCGGCTGAAATCTAAACCTAAGACCCTCCAACGTGCTAACCATTGTACCAAAGGGTACTGCTAGAAAAATTAGTAGATATTTATAATCTCCAAGAAAAATCCCAAAATAATTACTACTTAATCCCTATAAAACCCAAATTCCCAAATTAAATGTACCGAAATCCCAATACTATAAGAAATCCACAAATTTATATTCTTCCAGCACTAAATCCCAAAATTCATACTAACTTTAACCGGATTCCGATCCAAGGTGAGTCGCTGCCTGAGCTATAGGAGCTTTGTAACCTCTTAACAAGCGATTTGGTATCCGAAATGGCTTGGTCTTTCAACCACAGATTGGGTCATTCTTGTCGACCCGAAGGCTTCGATTCGAAGACTCTCTTGGCTCGACCATTGGCTCTCTATCTACTCGACCCAATGCATTCGACATGTTTTGATTTACTGGCCTATATTTACATTTTCTCTTATATTAGCTGTTCCCGTATACAGGATGTGACATCCGTCGTAGAATTATCCTTCGGTATTAACAACTGAAATGCGTAGTTTCTTCTCTGCGCGATTCGCAAGTTTTTTCGTTTGAAAATTGAGCTCTGAATTTTTCAGCAACTAGGAAACGCTCAGAGTTGCTCGTTCGCATCTTGAAATGTACACTAGTCAAAGAAGACGGGTATGTGCTCTAGGCTAGGCCAATTAGCTAATGATTGATTGAGATTGTGGTTTGACCGTCTGGAAAGCGCCATTTTGCCTTGTTTATACTTAACCTTGAATTCCTATTGTTACTTATCACCTTCTAAAGATCTGTTGAAAATTCTATTAGGTTTAAGACATTATGTCTTAATCCTTAGAAGGATGTCTACCTTTCCATAATTTAACAATATAAATTAATAATTCTTAGAAACTTGAACTATGTATAAAAGCAAATGTGTGCGACCTAGTCGTGACGTATTTTATTATATTTTTCTCGATTGAAGTTTTGGTAGTTTTATTTTTATTTTTTGCCATGAAGTCAAAGTGCGAATGGGAATATAGATTTTTATAGAGTACTACCAACTTTTGGCAAAAAAAAAAAAACTTAAATGAGTTTATTTTCAATGGAAGGAATTTCGGTCATGGGCATGGATGGATTTTCATTTTATTGGAAGTGGAATTTCGTGAGAATGTTTTAGTTTTGGCAAGGTCGTTGGTTTCGGAATTTTTGGCTATATTTGGTGATCAGGAATTGAGTTGGATTTATTGTGATTGAGATTATTGTGTTAGGTTTGAATAACTTTTTTTTTTTTTTAATGATGAGGAAATATTTTTTTGTTGGTTTTTCGTTGGCATTTGATACGCAATTTATTGTTCATTTATGCTTCAAGCAATTCAATAGGAACATTTTTGAAATATTTCTATACTTAGAGTTTGTAGTTGATATTTAGAAAAAAATTCATGGTTCAGGAAACAGAAATTTATTATTTTGATTAACTTTATTGAACAAGTAAAATATATTTATAGTTAAAATCAAAGTTTGTTGTGCAATACTGGAATGTACGTATTGGTATTCATTCTCGCCTCGAACCTGGGGTCTGGGATTCGTTTCGAAGACTGTCTTGGGTGTAGAATTTTTATCCATTTGTGATGTGGCCGAACAAATGTAGTAGACGTGTCTTAGCTTTCCGGGATACATCGCCATTTTGTTACATCTTATGAAGTTCTGTTAACAGTAACTAACTATTTCAGAGTGGAAAATCCAACCGATTTCATGTCAATGGCTTTAAAAATACGTTTTAGTTCCGCTGAAACCAGAAGGAGTGCGTTTGAAGAAAAACTATTTAACCTAGGATGAAATTCTCAAATACTTAGAACGGACAGATAGATTGGATGATTTCTACAGCAATATTAAACTAGCACTTGGTTATAACCAACGTGTTTTAGAAGAATTGTTTTAAGAAAAAAGTTCTTTTTGTTAAGAAACAATTATAATAGGGAATCGTTGCAGAGCACACACTTCAGTTCATCCACGGCAGTGACGTGTGCTCTGGCCACTGGTACCTGATGCCGCTTACGATTTGTGTTTGAATTTTAGGTGGAGGGCTGTCCACCCGTTGGCCCAGGGATGCTTATCTCGGTTGCCAAGCTATGAGCCCGCAACTGTAGGTAACTGAGGAGTGATGCCAAGGACGGAATCTCCTTCGGCTTACAATATAGGCACCATGCCTGTCTTGTCCTTACTTGTAGACGGATCAGTGGGACCACCAGAGCATTCCAGTGCTCGACCGGGAGCTTGCATCGTCTCCTGGACGCTGTCCACAATCCCAAGGATTAACTTGGCTGTCTCTTCCTTAGCCGCTTGGAGGTTCATCAGCCGAGCGAGATGTGTCTCGGCTAACAGCTTCGGGTTGTCGAAGCGCTCGGTAAGCTCCTGCCAGAGCTCCTCATACCCACCAGAGTAGATATTATTTCCCACCATCCCTACGTGGATTGGGAGGACCGCCGTTCGCAGCTTCTGTAGCTTGTACGCCACCGGCAATCCTGGGTTTGAATGTACCAAACTTTCGAAGGCTTCTCGAAAGGTCAGCCAGTTATGTAGGCTTCCATCGAAGCTGGAGATCTGCACAGGATCCAGCTTCATTTCTACGTTGGCAGGGTTTGCCACGGTCGCCGGGGTGGCTTCTGTTACGGGTGCTCGCTCCTGCACATGTGGGTTCAATTCCACTAATCGACAGTCCAAGACCGCAGATGCTTCACTGTACTGGTCTTGTACAGCACGTAAGAGTGCGTCATGCATCTCCAAACCCGATGTCTCACCTTTGAGCTCGAGCAGCGCCTCATCATGAGCCAACTGGAAGCGCTCGAGCTGCTGATCGAGAGCCCGCTGCTCTAGGTTGACGCGGACGGCGTCCCAATCCCGAACGTATTCAGGAGTGATGCTTGCATGCATCCTCTTGATAGTTGTGCAGGCCGCGGATAGTTTGGTTAGATGAGCCATTTTTTAAAAGTCAAATTTCGAACCTAAATTACCGTTATGAATAGTCGAAGGGGGCACGAATTCACATTTTGTTGTCGCAGGGGACACAAGAATTTTAGGTCACCAAATTAACTGTCGCAAGGGACACGAAAAAGTACCACCAATTCACTGTCGCAAGGGACACACGACGTGATAGCCAATTACTTGTTGCAAGGGACACACGAGTTTAATTCACAATAAAGACCTCACAGGGGGCACCAAAATGTCGGGGATTTAGTCTTCCGTGCAAGTTCAGGGGTCGGGGGTTGTGAATCTGAAAGTCTTAAAAGTTCCAAGAACAGAAAAGAAAAATAGGCACTCTGCCAACACAATGTTACTTTACTATTTACAAAGGTATTTATTTATTTAACCAAAACGCGAACAAGTCGATGTTTGCGATGCGCGGAGCTGCGACGTCTAACCAGGGTGATCTTTTACTTCCAACTATGTACCCGCAACCAAGTTGCCTCACCAGCAAGCCGCCAATCCAAGTCCAAAAACGCAGCGTCACCAAAACTCCCACAAGTGAAGAGAGTCCAGCCTTTGAGATTCAACGACACACCAGAAAGAATGTGCCGACACCAGCAGCTATTGCCACGATCCGTGGGATAGTCATCTGAGGGTAAGCCATCATCGTTGCCTTTGTTTATTTGTTCTCCCAAGAACTATTTTTGAGCCCCAGTGCCCGCAGTATTTATCCAAGATAAATATAGGGCAATAACGATTGGTTGGTGACAAGAGGTATCCAGTGACGAAGAGTGGACAAGCCGTCGTCGTAGCGAGCCGCTTAGCTATACCCATGCTATCCACTGGATGACGATACCTCATAATATTATAACGATATGCGGTATGTATGCTTGTGTACCCATTGCACAGAAAAGTATCTCGTATCGTCACTGGCTTGTGGGTGACGATTTCGATGGTTGCTGTGTAGCTGATAGAAAAGTATCTATCCTCGCTGGCTTGCATGGTAATATCTATGGCTATAGATATACCCGAAGGTGGCATCAAAATGTGTCGCAATTCGATGTCCATCGAATGGAATGTGTGAAATGATGATGCTCGGCTGGTGATGTGTTGCGGGGTGAACTAAGTTCGTAGAGATTGCGGAGTCAGCTGAGATGAGTGGTAATTTCTAGGTCAACTGGTTGTTGACCGAACAAGTATAATTTTCCAAAAGAACTTAAGAACTATTTTCCGAAAGAACTTAGTTTCAGCTTTCCCATTGGGCTTATAGGCTAACATTCTACCCAGTAAAGTAAGACTTCGTCTTGAGAGTGAGAAGTCTTCAACCAATTTGCTTCAGCAAACTAAAGTAGGTTCTCAACTTTTTTTTTATAATTCACACGCGCTCAACGGTGGTTATATCCCCATAATATTTAACATAAACATAGCACGAGCGAAGAGAAAATTCGGAGCGAGAGAAACGAGATATCGATGAGCATAGGTCTTGAATGTTTGCAAATTGAAATGGCAAGGGAAAACCGTGCCAGGTAAATTATTCCATATTCGTGTTGTGCGACTAAAATAAGAATTTCTGTATTTGACGGTACATTCAAAATCAGGCTAAAGGATGAACTGACGAGCATTCCTAGCGAAATGGGTATCAGGGGTGAACTGATTGTGGGGAGGAATGCAACTGGCTACTTCAATTGAGTATTTCTTGTAAAAGAAGCGATCATCATCATCATCGGCTCGACAACCGGGTTCCGGTCCTGGCCTCTTTCAACAAGTCTCTCCACCTATCCCGGTCTCCAGCCGACGCCATCCAGTTGCGCACCCCAAGGCTTCGGGCGTCCTGGTCTACGCCATCTCTCCAGCGCAAGCATGGCCTACCACGCTGTCGTCTACCATAGAATGTACCCCAAAGAACTTTTCGAGCAGGTTCCTCTTCGCTCATGCGAGCTAGGTGCCCTGCCCACCGGAGTCTACCGAGCTTAATTTTTGTCACGATATCTGCTTCTAGGTAGATTGCGTACAGTTCATGATTGTACCGTCTCCGGAATCGTCCTTCCTCACATATGGGGCCAACAATTCTCCTTAAGACTTTTCTCTCGAACGCAGCTAAGAGGTCGGAGTGCCTTTTGCTAAGCACCCAAGTCTCGGATCCATATGTGAGTACTGGCAGGACCATGGTCCTGTACAGCAGCAGTTTTGAAGTTATGGTGAGATTTCTGGATTTGAAGAGCTTTGACAGACTATAGTAGGCTCTGCTGGATTTGAGAAGCCGCCGGCGTATTTCTTCTTCTATATTGTTATCGGCTGCTACTATTGACCCAAGGTATTTAAAGGATTGCACCACTTCAAATTCGTGCTCCGCAACCTTGATTGTTTGACCAACTGTTCCTCTCGCATTCGACGCCACCATGTACTTTGTTTTACCTTCACTAATGTGCAGCCCCAGATTTTGTGCGGCCTGCTCGATCTGGATGAAGGAATCTTGTACACCTTGTTCGGTTCTTCCGATGATGTCAATGTCGTCTGCGTAAGCTAGTAACTGGCTGGACATGTTGACGATAGTCCCTCTTGTTGCCGTGCCAGAGTCACGGATTGCTTTCTCCAACGCCAGGTTGAAGAGGAGGCAGGCCAAACCGTCCCCTTGTCGGAGTCCATTAAAGACGTTGATTGGTCTGGATAGCAATCCGGCTATTTTTACTTGGCTTGTTGCGTTGGTCATGGTCAACCTACATAGTCGTGTCAATTTATTTGGGATGCCGAATTCTCTCATGGCTTTGTAAAGTTCTACCCTGGCTATGCTATCATAGGCGGCCTTAAAGTCTATAAACAGATGGTATGTTGGGATGTTAAATTCTAGACATTTTTCCATCGTCTGCCTAAGGGTAAAGATCTGATCAGTTGTTGATTTGCCTGGAATTAAACCACACTGATATTGTCCGATGACGGTTTTAGCGTATGGGGTTATCCGGTCTTGTAGTATAGAGGAGAGTATCTCATAGGCGGTACTCAACAACGTGATACCTCTATAATTGCTGCACGTTGTGACATCTCCCTTCTTATGTATGGGGCATATTAAACCTTTTCGCCAGTCTTCTTGCATTTCTTCCTGCTCCCATACCTGTACTATAATATCATGAATTGCTTGACGTAAGGCTGGCCCGCCGTGATGGAATAATTCGGCTGGTATGCCATCGGCTCCCGGGGATTTGTTCTGTTTAAGCCGGCCTATAGCCTTCTCAACCTCTTCTATGCTTGGTGGCGGCAACATAGGGTATTCTTCTTGAAATAGTGGAGCCTCCACTTCTGCAGTGAGCTGACCATTTAGCAATTCATTAAAGTACACTTCCCATCGCTCCAGTATGCTTTCAGGATCGGTGATCAGATTTCCCTCTCCGTCCTTGCAGTATGTGCAGCGTGGTGTGTACTGCGTCATGTTTCGGACGGATTGGTAGAACTTCCGCGCCTGGTGCGGACCTCGCTCTCGGCTATTTTCTATTTCACAGATTAGGTTCTTCTCCCAGGCTGATTTTTTTTGTCTGTGTAGACGTTTTTCTATTCTTCTGAGCTCTTTATATTCCTCTTCGCGTGCCCGCGTTCTATGAGATTGTTGCATTGTATTCTAGCTTGTATTCATCATCAAACCAGTCGTTCCGATTTTTACGACTGCTTCCTAAGATGGAGTTGGCAGTACTAATGACAATATTCTTATGGCGTGTCCAGCATACGGGCTCCAGGACTTACTCTCCCTAAATCAAGTGATTCTAGGGCGAGCCCTAACACATTACCAAAAGTGTTACTGGTGTTTTCATTGCGCAGGGCAGCCGTGTTGATTCGAACCTGATCGGCGGATGCAATGCGTCTTCGCAAGGCAATCCACCCTCGGAAAACCATACCAACAAGATAGTGATCCGAGTCTATATTGGCACCTCGGTACGTTCGTACCGTCATCAAGTTCGAGTAGTGGCGACCAACACGTGGTCTATTTGGTTACGAGTGACTCCATCAGGTGATACCCAGGTGGCTTTGTAGATAGCTTTACGCGGGAACCTGGTACTCGCAACGACCATGTTTTTCCATGCTGCCAATTCTAAGACTCGAAGTCCATTGTCATTAGTGTTCTCATGAAAACTATGGGTGCCTGCGTAATGCCTGAATACCGGCTCCCGACCTATTTTTGCGTTCAAATCCCCAAGGATGATTTTAACATCATACCTTGGGCAGGCATTGAGGGCCCTCTCGACTTGTTCGTAGTAAGTCTCTTTTTCTTCGTCTGAGGACTCCTCCGTAGGTCCGTGAACGTTAATGAGGCTGATGTTCGTAAATTTGCCTCGCACGCGAAGGGTGCATAGCCTTTCGCTTATAGCGTTAAAGCCGATGATAGTAGACTTCATTTTTTTGCTGACTAGGAAGCCTGCCCCGAGCACATGGTGTTTTGTATGACAGCTGTAGTATATGTCATATTCTTTCTTCTGTAAAATACCATTCCCTGTCCATCTGATTTCTTGAAGAGCTGTTATGTCAGCTTTATACTTTGACAGGGCATCGGCTAGCTGCTGAGCAGCTCGAGCTCTATAGAGCGATCGTACGTTCCATAAGAAAATTCGTAAATCGTTTTTCCTTTTTCTTTGCGTGGGTTGTCGTCGTGAGATCAGTCCGTTTCCGAGGCTTGTTGTCGGTCTCGTAATTCATAAAGTTTTACGGGACAAGGAATTAACCTGTCGCCAACCTGAGGATATAGATAGGACAAGGAAATACATGAAACATTCCCACATTGTTCAAGAGATGGGAATTATTCCCTGATAGCTCTGTTTCCTATCAGTTTTAACGCCCTGTTCTTTACTCTATTTAATAAAGAGGTTTTTGAGGCGCCTGTGAATTGTGAATTGTGAATTGTACTCGAGTCAAGTACATATAAGCGCCTTATAACTAGTAGCCAGAAAAAAGGCGGTGAAAAGATTCTTAAACTTATAGAGAAATCCTAAGCAATTAGCAGCGTTTTTGGAGATCTTGAAAATGCGGTCAACTCAATGAAGATCGTCTATGAGACACATACACAGTACTGAGAGCTTTTCGGTTTCTTTAATGAAAGCGCCATTCAAAGACAATGGTAAAGGGGACACCGAGTTTTCGAAGCATTAAACTGCTCACGGTTTTTCAAAGCCCATTTAAAATTGCTGTAACGATCAGAGTTTAGTGAGCTAATCATACGATACCATTTTGCAATTCCACTTCTAAAGGAGATGGACGTGAATTTGAGAAAAATTTTGAGAAGCTAAGAGTCGAGTCGTCGCCAAAACAATGAAGTGGATTAGAAATTTCAGATGAGAGATCATTTATAAAAATGAGGAAGAGAGTCGGAGACAAAACGGAGCCCTGTGGAACACCAGTATCAAAATTCACCAAGTTGAAATCTGTGAAAGATTGAGTTCTTGTGCACGACGAGGAATCGACTGCCTCGAGTTCTGCTGTACACTTTCAGGGAGGTACAGCTGTGATGTTCTCTGCTGATCTTGCGTTCATCGGACGTACGAATGTTGGTTGATTGATAACCGAATCGTTCGTCTTAAATTTGGCCACCAAACGTTAGGGAATCAACTGTGAATAACGAACACTCATTTTTAATGAATAAATAAAATCTTCGTACATGATTCATCTATAATTGGTCAACTGCACCTTCGGCGCTCTAAAGACCTCAGTACACTTAAGGCATTTCTTAAATGTCTTAAAAAAATCTCAAAATTCTATTATGCATTTTTTTACTATAAACTTAAAGGTGTCAGAAAAAATTTGGCAAAAAGACGCCAAAGAGATCTTCTTCACCTCATTTATTACCTACATATATACAGCAAAGAGAAACCAAACCAACACAAACTAAACCATAAACCTGGGTCAACAAATTTATATTAAATTCTCTTTCGCAACTCGCGCAATGGCAAGGGTACACTTTTCTACTTCTCTTATTTCCCATTAGTCATATTTAACTTCCTTTTTAATATTATTCTTTCCTTTGTGCCATTGTTCAGGTTCAGTTGCTCCCAACACTTTCCGGTTGTGCTCTTGTTTTATTAAGTCTGTGGCTTTGCCAACGGTTAATTAATTTAAATTTACACTAAATAATCTCACTTAAAACGGACCTCAGATCCGGACAAACAAAAGTAAAAATTCTGGCATTAGTTTAGGTAGTAGGTACTACACCTCTTGAGATAATTACCACTAGACTGGGAGACATAGTACAGCATCCTTTTGGAAGGATTATTTTTTTTTATGGATTTGCGTCCCGTCCTAAATTTTTGAGTGTAGACCCATAATATTTTTGTAGATGTGTACCTACCTACATTCTGATCCTTTTTAAAGGCTTATAGAGAAGTGCATCAAGGGATGCAGAGACTATAATGGACCAAAAATGTCCTTCCGTCTATTCATAGTTTGAGGAGGAAATGGGTGAGGTGGTAGTTAGTGTAGGTTTGTTTGAATTTCGTTATGTCTGCATATTTACCAAAACCTGAATAATCCGTGGCGTTAGTACCGGATTTCGTTAGGATAATGGATGACAATGCACATCCACTTTCATAACTTTGAATATACAAATACACATATCTACATTTCCGTATACATAATACATGCTCACATAGAGTGGAATTTAACACCTTAAATTTTACGAACGACTAAGCTACATGGTTAGCTGAGTGTCCTGTGAGTCGTATAGTCGACTGTCGTCGTCGTCGTCTTCAACCTGAGGTGGTGTATAAAGTATAATGTACAAGGACAGTTTTTAGAGTAAAAATCGATTTCACTGTTATACTCTCGGTTAAAGTGATACGTCAGAGTGGTCGTTAAAACAAAAAACTTTACCCTTTTTCGGGTTCTAGGGCAAGTCTCCATTTTTCATCAGGACATGCTGGTATGTTTAATGAGGAAAAAAAATAAACACAAATTAAGGTGTTGTTTTTGCCATGTGATGTGGGTTGGTTGGGGTTGGGTTCGTCTCCTAATTATTTACTCAGTTATTTTTTTGGGGATGTTGAAATGTTTGTTTGTTTTTTTTTTTTTTGTCTTAATGAAGTAGCACCATTTAGTATTTAAGGCTTTTCGACATGCTTTTTAATTATTTCTGACAGACTGAAATAACAACAAAAACAAAGTTTAGGAATACCCCATTGTGTACCTTTTTATGGGGATCCTGATTGCGTTTAATTATGTTTGCACCGTTAAGTAAAACAATATTTACAAAGAATTCTGGGGTAAATACCTGTTTGGTCCCTTTAATTGAAGGCAATATACTCGTAGATAGTATTTTCTGGTGTTAAATTTCATTGGTTCCTTGGAGACAGCTCTAACGATTTGAGTAAATTTTTCAGAGTTTGTTCTTATAATCAGGGGAGCTGCTTAGGAAAAGGACGTTATCTTCTCGTAAAGAAGTTGAACCTTGTCTCTTCCAAACATTCATGTGTGTGGATTAGCGACAGGAATACCTAGATGGGATCTACAATTTTCTGCTGGGTCCAAGCGGCTAAGATGAGAATCATTTTTCATGACAGAGTTACTTTTGAAGGATTTGTCACTTCCTCGAAAGAGGAAATAAGACTGCGGTTGGGAAACGAAGACAGATCTCTGGGTAAAGCGATCTAACCGTTAAGCAACTCCTTAACTAGTCAAAGGTAAAAACAAAAGCCTTGACGTGGCAGCAGGGGTTATGGTGACTACGTGACTACTAAAATAAGACCTAGAGCTATGCTATCGCGGAATTCGTTTCAGCAGAGTGACCTTTCGTGGTCTCGATAGGTTCAATTGGGGTAGGTTGTTACTACTAGTTACCATACAACGAAACTTTTTTCAATAACTAAGGAGCTCTCGAAAACAAGGATTTTAATGATATTGATTTGATAATGTACCTACCTGAAGAACACTTTGCTATGCATAGCATCCACGACAGCAAATGATAACGCCTTCCAACTAGCAAATTTCAAAGCTTGTCGTATTACGGTAATAAGTAGCACTATGTTCCAAGACTTAGGATTCACAATCCGAAACGAACCACAAACCATTGCTGATCGACTGTCATTTCTTCGACAACAAAGAAAGGTTTATGTAGGTTCGCAGGTCTATAGGAGGTCGAGTCTCGCGATTGAAGCACCACACCAGATGAATAAGTTTTGGACAATTTTCCTTCGTTTTCGATGTTAATATTTATCTTCATTTTACCAAACTTTACAGCTCACTCTATTAACGCTATTAAATCCAAGGCCAAGCAATTTTTTCAAAGACCTTAAATCCTTCCTTCAGTTTGTCAACTTTCAATAACGAAACTTCAAACGAGCTACAAACTATTGACAAATTTGTTGCTACTTTCTTACACATTGATTGAAATTATTTTAATTATTTACTGAATTCCTCCCTCGGCCCTTTACTAGCTCATGCCATTGACCCATTTCTTATCGAAAATTATAAGCAAAATCAACTCAAGGGTGAGTAATGAGTATATTCCCGGCCCAGATGGTATCTCCGCCATATTTCTCAAAAAATGTTTTTCCACATTCTCTCTTCCCCTTTCAAAAATCTTCAGTTTATCCCATTTGCAAGGTGAATTCCCGCAACTATGGAAGACGTCTTTCATAACCCCAATAGCTACATAAAATGGACCCAAAGTGTGAAATTACGAAGTATCGTCCAATTGCTAAGCTTTCACATATTTTCACAATAGAAATTTCAAGTTTTTGTTGTAAGACTCTCATTTCCCCAAGACAACATGGCTTTGCCAAATTTAGGTCAACAATGACTAACCCCTTCGTATTCTTTAAGGAAGTCAACATTGTCTCAACCGATTTCAGTAAGGGCATTGACAAAATTTCACATAAAGTTATTCTTTTCACTCTGTCCACCCTTGGGCTTGAACTTATATTCTTAAGATGAATTTCTTCTTTCCTAAAAAACTGTTACTATAAAGTTCGATACAGATCTACCTTCTCTGGTGATTTCTTAGCAAACTGTGGGTATCCACAAGGCAACCACTTAGGACCTTTCCTTTTTACTTTTACTTTTAACGATATTAAAATGGTCATCAAATATTACCAATGTCATTCAATAGCTTTTTCACGAAAACGCAAACTTGACCCCGTTTCTACCTTCTCCAATATAAACCCATATCCACCGCTAATTCAATTCGCAATGTCTTATGTGATAAAGAGCTCAACTTTCTGGCACATATTTATGAGATTACAGAAAACTCAGCACTAGGCTTTGTGAAACGATGGTTCAAAGAATTCTCGGACCAAATTTGTATGCATAACTTTTGTTCACCCCCTTCTTTAAATGCCTGTCAAGTATTGTCCCTTTGTCAACAAATTAATATATCGTAAATCGAGAGGTCTATTTTGGAAGAACCTTTTGATTCTACCTCCGTATTTAGACCGACTTCTATTAATTAACTTGAATACGCTGGAAGAACGAAGAGCAATAAGCTACATTCTCTTTATTCATCGACTACTTTAAGGATCTGTTGGCTGCACAACTCTCTACAATTCCATCCCTTACCGTAATCTTAGAAATCCTCCTCTCTTCCGTACACTCACCAACTGTAAGCCATATTTCTCCAATGATCCTTTTACTCTTATGCTTCGGAGCATTAATTGTAACATTAACTGTTTCGACCTTAACTTCAGTTCACCTTGTCTAGGACTTCGTATTCTTAAACATTCTTTATTGAAGTTAGATTAAGAATTAGATTGTATCAAGCCGCATAATGGGGGTCTACAAGAATAAAATATAATAAAAAACAGCCAGATATTTTATAAAAAAGCCAAGGAAGTGCTGAATTTAAGACAGGTGCCCAAGCTTTTCGAAATAACTAGTAACCTAGTCATCCGAATCACAGGAAAAAGTAAATGTTTCAAAAAATCATTCCCAACAGCTGCTAAATGGTCATCATCTGGATTGTGTAATAGGGCAAAAAGACGACCCACTTCCAATTAATTAAAATCAGTTCCACCACCCGGTATAGAAGAGGTAGACTTAGCTTAATATAAATAAGCTTAAGAACAACAAATCTGCGGGATGTCATGGGTAAACTCCGAAATTCTTCAAATACGTTGGTGATATTCTGTTGCTGATATTCGGTTGCTTGCAACAATAGACCGGAGCATGCCCGATGGCTGTCCTATCGGCTTAATATGTTTCATCTACAAGAAAAAAGATCCTATTTCCTTTTAAAACTATCCAGATCTACCCATTCCAATCGTCATTATAGTTCCAATGTGGCTTGACTACCCCCGCCTTGATATTCACAAGGGTACTTGGCGGTCCCCCGATGATCTAACGTGCCACGAAATTGATCATGCTGCTATCGACGGAAGGCACTCCTCTAGCATACTGGGCGTACGCACGTACAGATCAGCCAGCATTGACTCGGATCACTACCTGGTTGGTGCAAAACTGCACGTGCGAATATCCATGGAGGGTATTAAGGCTATTAACATCAATCCTGAGGAGGAAATTTAACGTTGGTATACTGCAATCGGAAGAGACCGGGAAAGCCTATGCCGACCAACTATCCCTTGAGCTTGCGAGGGACCCTAGTACAGACGAGATGAGCCCAGAAGACCACTGGCAGTAATGATGGCACGTTCATCAAGGCTGCTGCGGTGCTAGAATTCTCACAGCCGCCGCGAAAGAACGCCTGGTTTGACTCCGAATGTGCTCAGGCAAACAAAGTCAAAACCGAGGCGTATAGGTTGTGGCAGCAAAAGAAGGCAAGGGCCTGCCGTCGCGTCAGCTCTACGTTGAAAAGAGAACGGATGAAAACCACTTGCTCTGTAAATTGAAAAGAAACCATGAGCAGCGTGAAGTCGAGCAAATAGAGAGGTGTTTTAGCAGAAAATAGGTGCGGAGTTTCTACAAAAGAGTCAAAAAAAAAATACAGGATTCACTTGTCGCCCTGGTGCCTGCAAGGATAAGGAAGGAAACACCATAGTCGAAACACAGTCGATGTTGAAAATTTTAAGAGATCAATTTAACCAGCTGCTTAATGGAGATGATGACCAAAATTCCGCCAGCAAGCAGTCACATCAAGCAAATTTGGTTGATGATCTGGAGTTCCACCTACCCGAACTAAATGAGATCAAGTTAGCCATCGCCAGGTTAAAATCGAACAAAGCAGCCGATTCTGATGGTCTACAGGCCGAACTTTTTAATTACGCTGGAGATGATCTGGTTAAGAGCATACACCAACTTTTCAACAAAATATGCTCGGAGGAAAGTATGCCCGATGAGTGAAACCTAAGTACCATCTCCCCGATCCACAAAAAAGAAGAACGCCTTCTCTGCAGCAACTATAGAGGCATTAGCCTTTTAAACATCGCTTATAAAATCCTGTCTAGCGTATTACGTGAACGCCCGAAGCCATTTACTGATGAACTGATTGGCCCCTATCAGTGTGATTTCAGGCCTGAAAAGTCTACCATCGACCAGATCTTCACACTACGCCAAATCCTGGAGAAGACCCAAGAATTTAATATCGATACACAGCACCTATTCATCGATTTTAAAGCAGCTTATGACAGCGTTAATAGAGAAGAGCTGAACTGCCATGTCGAGTTTTGGTATCCCTGCCAAACTGATACGCCTTATCAGGATGACGTTGCAAAATGCCCGTTGCTCCGTCGAAATTGGGAGAGATTCAACCGAAACCTTCGAAACCACCAGAGGTCTTCGACAAGGTGACGCGCTTTTATGTAGCTGTTTTAATATTGTCCTTGAGAGAGTAGTGCGCAATACTCGGGCCAACACCAATGACACTGTCTTTCAAAATTCTACTCAATATCTTGGATACGCGGATGACTTCGACATAATGGGAAGATCGCAGCGAGCAGTTACGGGTACCTTTTCTAGTATGGAGTCAGAAGAGTACAAAATGGGTCTTGTGATCAATGAGGAGAAGGCGAAGTATATGCTGTCATCAAATAAAGCCGATTCCCACCGCAGACTTGGTCAGAACGTGACTATTGATAGATATATGTAACTTGTCTACCTGGGTACCGCTGCGAACTCTGCAAATGACATAAGTGCTGAAATAAAACGTAGATTAACTCTTGCTAATCGCTGTTTCATTGCGCTAAGTAAGCAATTGAGGAATAAAGCCCTATCGAGAAATACCAAGGAGACGCTGTACAAAACCCTGATCATCGTGGTCTTGCTATATGGTGCAGAAGCGTGGACCCTTTCCCAGACAGATAAAAACTCCCTTGGTGTCTTCGAGAGAAAAGTTCTAAGACGATACAATCATGCATTGTACGAGCTGTACAGCGACGTGTCCCTAGTCAAGAAAATACGTATTCAGCGGTTAAGATGGCTAGGGCATGTAGAGCGAATGAACATCGGCGCTCCATCCCGTAAGGTATTCAACGCTATGCCAGAGGGTACGAGAAACAGTGGCAGACCTCATCTCCGGTGGCGTGATCAAGTTGAGGGAGATTTAAGGCAACTTAGGACTCGAAACTGGAGGCAGCAAGCTAGAGATCGTGACTGCTGGCGGGGTTTACTATTTGAGGCCCAGGCGCACCCCGCGCTGTAGCGCCAACTAAAGTAAAGTAAGTAAAGATCCACTCAGAAACCTTTGTTTATTAAAAAAAAAAATATGGTTTCTCATTTTTTGTTCATTTTTATTTTATAAAAGAAAATAATTAACTTTAAAGAAAACAGAAATTCCTAGCCGTAACAAAGTTAAGTCTCTACAAACAAACAATAAAAAAAAAAAACTGACTGGAGGCCCCCAAAACAATTTACTGTACCCCACTCACCTTATATCTGCTGATGAGGGGGTTTTGAACTTTTCACTAGAACTTTATATAAAAGAAGAGGAAGACAGAGAAGGAGGTTTACAGAAGAAGAAAAAAAGCTTGAAGATCTATGTTGCTGGTTGTGGTTGGATTGGTATTATTGAGAATGAAGTCCTTACAAAGTTCCTGGAGCTGGTTGCAGATTGACTGAAGCAGCAGATTGCAAGTGTCCTGGCAATGGAGCGACGTGGACAGCTCCACGTGTCTTCGCGACATAAGTACCTTCAGCTCCGACAACTACTGGAGCGACAGCTGGAGCAATGGCAACAGCTGGAGCAGTTTGTAGAGAGATGGCACCTGGAGCGGCTTGGATTGATACAGCACCGGGAACTGTGACTAAACCAGCTGGACCTGAGACGGCCAACAATGGGCCTGGCGCTCCCAAGATCACAGATGAATGTGCACCAAGGGCCAAAGCAAGCACGACTACGGCAAATACGGCGAACTGAAAACGGAAAAGTCTTACGTGAGAACCTTGAAGGAGTATTTTAAATTTATAAAAACCTTACCTTCATGATGCTTAAGGTTGTTTTGGTATTTTTTAACTTTTAAAGGTCTTGACTGTGCTACGATTGAATCGTTACTGATGTCTTCCAATGAATCTGGCAGAACTTTTTATACCTACACACTCGATCGCCTTGTATCATGGTTCTTCCGTTGCACCATAGAAATGGGTTAGCCCGGCTGTCAAGAGTGCTCGCATTCCATACAAATATTCAATGCCAGGAGTTAAATCATGTGGAGGCTGCTTTAATCAAATTCAAACAACTTGTCATTATTAATCGGATTTTTATTATTATTTTATGTCAATAATTGCATCGACTTAATTGGGCGTGTGCTGTGTTAGTGTCTGCGTCTCGGGTTCTGCAAGTATTTGCGATTGTGCGGCGGCGACTCCAACCAACTTGTCGGCGGAAATCCAGTTCAGCTTGTGCTCGTTGGTGGTAATTGCACTGAAGTGTCAGTTTGTTTGGGTGCTGTTGGCTTAGACGCAGGCGGCTTCCAGCTGTGGGCCATTGGTGCGAATCAACAAGCCACCGACACGTTGTATGTAGCGCCAGGTGAGAATGAAATTCACATGAAGCAGGTAGCAAAGTCGCAAAAAAAGAAAAAAAATAGTGACGAAATCAAGTGTAAGGTTGAAACAAGTTCTCCGCATATGTGTCGATTTGATTTGGGTGTTCCGCTAAGGTCAGTTGCAATGTGGCGGAATCGCCTTATGAAATTCCAATCGGGAATTGCAGAACTTTTGTTGTTTTTTGGCTTGTCGTCGTCATTCGATATCTGGTGGCAAAAATGCAGACTTTAAGTGATGTTAGATGGCAAGCTGCATTTGTTTGCAATTGGGTTAAAACAAGCACATTGGATTATGCAACTTGCTGAAACTCTTTAATGGGACAGTGGGCTTGATCTAGATTAATATAAATAGCTTGTTTTTATTCTTTCATAGAATGGACTCAAGCTTGTTTTTGTTAGCCGTCGAGGAATGCATTTAATTGCTCGATTGCTTATAGTTCCTGGAATAGAAGATTAAAAATATACTTCTTGCAGAATCGTAAGGCATTGTAACGAAATCAACGATTATCTTTTGTATAGGGTTCTTTTAAGAATTCACTAGATCAGTTGTTCTTAGGTTTTGGGGGAAAAAAGACTTATAAAGAGGTTTTCAAGTAATTTCCAAATAAATTAAGATGAGTTGTTAAGTTTAAAACAAAGCATTGATTTTAGTTTTTTTTGTAGATTTTTGGAAAACTAAAAATGTTGCCCAATCAGGGAAGACGATTCTGCTGCCTCCAGAGTGAAATTTTTAAGCTCCTTAATTAATTTTTGATTTCATCCTTATTATTATACTTTTTACTTGTGATATATGTAGTTAAATACTACAGGACAAGTTTTGCATTTGGAAAAACAATCGGACTCAAGATTTTGATAGCCAACATGGAAAAGTTCGTCCCACAATTACTTCTGCATGTCTTTACCTCGACCTTAAGTCTAAGCCACTGAAGATTTTCTTCAAAATTTATAGTTAATGCTGATTCGCTTGAAAAAATTGAAAAATCTGATAGGTATATCTCAAAAAATCATTTGTTTTATTGAAGGCTTATGGTCTACATTTTAACAAAAACATTTATTAACAGTATTAGTCATAGAATCGTTTTTTTAATTTTCGACTTTCTCATTTGAATTTAAAATAATACTATTTCTAAACATTTTTGAAAAAAAAAATTTTATTGATTAAAAAAGAAATGCTTTTGAAAATTCAATGTCTTGAATAAACCGGGTGAACGTTTATTTCTGAAATTATTTCCTTTAATGTATATTATTAAATTAAATTTTAAGGAAATTTCGTATGAAAAATTAATTTATTAACAAAGCGATTTTTTAGATTTAATTTTCAAAAATTCATATTTTTCTAGAAATCAGACAAATCGGGCAATTTAAATAATATCAACATTGATGTTTTCATGTTTAAAAACAATTTTTAAATCCAAAAGTACGTGAACATTAGCATATTTATATTTTTTTATTTTTCTTATTTCAGAAATTTATTTAAGAGTTTGATGAAAAAAGGAATCATTCATTCAAAAAAATCTAAGTTACAATAATATGGAAGACGAAAAAGTGAGTCTCGCAATTCTGTCCCTCTGCCTGTTAGACTAATGACTAAACAGCGGCGCTCAACCGATTTTCTTTAAACTTGGCAGACAGCATTTTGAAATTTTGAGAAGAAGTTTTTTGTTGTTGTTTTAATACCAAAAATATTGGTACCTGCCATACATTTTTTTTCGAAATTTTAGGAAATATTTTTGTTTCTTAAAAAATGTTCCAGAGATTTAAACAAAAAAAATCAAAGAATTTTATTTTGTAAAAGCAAGATAAATAATGGGTCAACAAAATTCCAAAAACGGTACAACTAAATTTGTTCATTTTGTATGCTTAAAATTTAATACTTAAAATTTTTAATAGTATTATTTTCAATTTTTAAGGAATTTGTTTTTATTTTTAAAAAAAACTTCAACATTTAGTTTTTTGCAAATTCAATTTTTCGAAAATTGTGTGCTTACATTTTATGAAATTTGACAGTTAACAGTTCTTTAAAATGGAGCAATTTTTTTTTTTAATAAATTTTTTTTGTACCACAATACAAACTTAGAGTTTGGGTACCAAAAATTTGTTCTTCCAGAAATGCATATTTCCTTGAGAAATCACATGGCGATGGTGTTCTGTTTTTAACTCCACATACAAAAGGAGTCCTTAAGCCATTTAAACAAAATCTAAAAAGTTAATTTTATGGTTATGAATATTTTTCATCATGAAATTCTGATTACAGAAGAGCAACTGATTACTGATTTATACCTCAAAGTGATCGGTTGAGTTGTGGAAGAGAGAAATATAAAATCCTCTTGGGGTGCGGAAAAAAAACCTTCTTTCTCCTTCACCCAACACACACAGTTTGCTTTGGTTTCGTCGTTTTGGACTGCTTGCAGTCTTTGAAGTCTTTCAAAAGTCTTTTACATTCTTTGCATTCTTAAAATCTTTTCAATGTATTCAATGTATTTTAGTCTTTTTACGGCTTTGAAGTATTTTTATTGATTGAATCCTTTTTACTGCTGAAAGCCTTTTAACTGCTTTCAAGTCGGTTAAAAAAAGCACATTTCAGCAATTATTTTAAATCTTCACTCTAAATCAAAATTTTGCCAAATTTTTGAACAGAAGTCATTATGCGAGTTAAACGGTTTAAAATAATTGTTGAAATCTATAAATTTTAACCGCGGCTTCACAGTAGTCGAAAAGCTTTTATAAGCAGTGAAAAGTTTTCAATTAGTAATAAGACTTCAATGCTGTAAGCAGACTTCAATACATTGAATGCATTTAAAAGACTTTAAGACTGCAAAGAATGTAAAAGACTTTTCAAAGACTTCAAAGACTGCAAGCAGTAAAAAAAGAATGCATTCTTTTTATTTAAAGTCTTTTGACTCCTTTTGATGATTGCATTATTTAAGACTTCAAAATAGAATGGGAGTGGATTTCTGAAGTCAAAAGAATAAGATGATAAATTCTATTGCATTCCCGAAGAATCAGTTGAATGAGTGGGATTTTTCGGAATGCAATACCATAATATTGCATTCTTTTACAACTCTGCCAAATATGAGCTGCAAAGCCGTCATTAGGGTCAGAGAAATAAATAATCTAGAAAGACGTGTAATGTTCATATTATGTAACGGTAAAAAATACTGTAATGTTCCAAAGGTAATAAAAATTTTTGGTAATTTAGAAAAAACGTACGAAATACTACTTCGTCTGCGGTTCTTAAGCTAAGTGTACACGATTGGTAGATCTTACAATAATATAAGATCTTACAATGTCTGACAATTATCTACCAATGACAAATAAGTTGTGTGTGTACACGGTTGTCACAAAATCTACCAATCTCTTACAATTAATTGTCAGAAGTTGGCTGACAATTCATTTTCAGATAGCCGGCTTAATACCTACCAATTAATTGAGATTGGTAGATTTTCTACCAACCGTGTACACACACAATTAATTGTCAGTTTTTGTTGGTTATGGAAACTGTGACAATTGAACCTTGGCTGCAAATTGTCTGACAATGAAAAAATTTTATGATGCTAAAAAACGAACATCTTACAATTTCTTCATTGTCAGAAACGTCAGGCAACGATAAAAATTGGCAGGCCTGACAATAAATTGTGTGTGTACACGATTATCAAATACCTTACAATTTACCGTCTTACAATTAATTGTCAGATACATTTTCTGACAATTAATTGGAAGATTACACGATTGTCAGCTAGCGTACACATGATTGTCAGATTTCTTACAATTAATTGTCAGACAATGATCTAAAAATTAATTGTCAGACAAATTTTCTGACAGTTAATTGTAAGACTACATGGTTGTTAGACATTGTAAGCATATTTTTCACTGACAGATCTGACAATATTGTAAGATCTACCAATCGTGTACACTTAGCTTTACGCTCGTTTTCAACGACACTCCATACGTCAGCTCACAGGAATAACCGAATTTGCTTGCAACACAATTTGCTGCCAATTGGGCAAAGTCAGATAGTATCATGATTCCTCCTGTAATTGAAAGTGTTAATGATTCTATGGGACAAATCTTCTTTCGCACTAGTACAGTTGTGGCAAGAATACTGAAAGATCTCGATATACACAAATCCGCTGACTTGGATAGAATCCCCCAATTGTTCTGAAGAGCTGTTCTTCAACCATTGCGTAAGCTCTTCCATCTGTACTTCTCTACTGGTCTCTTTTCTAGTGGATGAAAAACAGCATTTGTACAGTCTGTCACTAAAAAGGTAAAACTTCTTTCCCTTCTAACTATAGTCCAATTGCACGTAAGTCCCATCTTTCTAAGGTCATGAAAACCCTGATAAATTTTCAGCTCAAGAAATATCTTAAGGAGCGACAGCTTCTCAATGACCGGCAGTATGGCTTTTGTAACAATAGGTCAACCGGTGATTTGATGGTCATATCTCACCAAACAGTGGCAGAAATCCTTACATCGTTTTGGAGAAAGTAAGATTATTGCACTTGATATTTCAAAAGCATTGGATAGAGTTTGGCATCAAGCTCTTTTATCGAAAATGCGTGCATTTGGTACTGATGAATCTATTCTTCGATACACTAGAAAGTACCTTTCAAACCACTCAATACAAGTTGTACTGAATGGTCTTAGGTCTGAAATTCATGAAATAAATGCTGGTGTGCCACAAGGCTCTGTTTTTTCTCCGACCCTCTTTCTGCTATTCATTAATGATCTTTTGTCTGAAACTCTAATTCATTAAATTGTTAACTTCGTTTTCATATGCATGTCCTTGTTCTTCGGATGTGGATCTAGAACGGCAGCGAATGATGAGCTCACTAAATTCTGATATCGATAGCTTTGCCAATTGGGGAACCATAAACCGCGTGGAATAAAATCCTTAAAAAACTCAATGCTGTCTTCTGTCGTTAAAACGCAACCCACTCACCATGCCGCTTTCCATGAGCGGCACTTGCATTGAAGAAACTGTACAGCCCACAGTTCTCGATAAGTGCATCACAGACCACCATGTGTGGAATAACCACACATTCGACGTCACCAAGAACGTTACTAAGTGCTTAGGTTTCCTTTGACGATGCAAGAAATTTGTTAGCCCGTCTGATCTGGCTGTAATCTAAAACTCTTATATTCTTCCAATATCCGAGTACAATTGACAGATTTGGGCCGGTACTCCAGTAACACACTTTAGTTTCTTGGATAGAATCCAAAAAATATCTTTAAAAATGATAGGTTAAAAAGAAACATTTAAATCTATCAAGCACCGTGTCGCAATGTTTCTTGTGTTTCATTATTTTACCGTTATTTTTATAAACAGTGTTCTAGTGAAATGGCCAGTTGCATTCCAATCTCCAATTGGCAAAACGGACCTAATAAATGCAATTTGACAGATGTGATATGGCCGCAATCACCTGTAAAAAGTTCAGAAATCCGTAATAGAAATTCCTTTAGTAGCTGTGCCTCTATTAAAGACCTTCGAAACATTACTCAAAAGAACAATATGATGTGGTATAATAAATATCCTTTGAATACAGTCCTCCTTGTTCATTTAAAATTAATTTTTGACATACTTAAAAGCCTTCAAAAATATGTATTATTATTATTATTATTATTACTAATTCTTTATTTTCTCGATTTGTTTTACATTATTACATACATACTTAAGAATAATAGCATGGCAAATTTTGCCGTCTGCCTGAATTGACTTATTTCGAGTTTTTTTTTTTATAGAAGAAAGTTAAAGTTTAAAATTATGTTTGAAATTAGAGCAATAAAAATTATACATTAAAAAACAAATATTAATTGAAAGGTATAATAATTAACATATTTAAAGATAAAAGAGTATATTTTAACTATTTTATTATTCTAAAAAACTGTTACGATAACCTAAGGCATGATTTATAAAGTAACAAAGACTTTTCCAACCTGAATTTCCATTTAAAATCAGCTTTGTATCTTCGAGTGTAAGAGCGCTCTTTGAGAAATAAAGTCTACGAATCTCCTGTAGCATCGGGCATACAGCTAAAAAGTGGTACACATCTTCAATTTCATTCCGGTTGCACAAACTACATATCGGGCGAAGGTCAGCTCTATGGGGCCTATAATTTAAATTGAGCATTTCCGTCCTAGCTTTAAATATAAGACTCATTTGGTGTAAAGATAGTGTTTTGTTAAAATAATTATTTATGTAAAGGGTGTGGTTTAATACTTTGTATATAAGCCTAGTTGATGTCGTTTGAGCTCTATTTAAACTTTGCAGATACATGGTGTCGTCTATCTTTGCTATACATTTGTAGAATAAATTCTGCCATTCGGACAGGGATGTACTGTTGAGCTCTAGATTTAGACAGTGTTGATTAGCTAATTCGTTCCATTCTTTAAACGGTGATAGATGACATCGGAGAGCATGTTTCATTATTTGTTTTTGAAGGTTTGAGTCTGCTCTATTCATAACCTTTATTATGTAATCAGCATTTGATTTTAAGTTTTTTAGAAAAATTTGTGGTATGCCGGATTCAACGTGGATTGCATAAGTGGGGGTTGAATTAGCGAGTTTAAAAATGCGCTTGAAAAAAAATCGTTGGACAGCCTCAAGATCATCTATATATTGGTAACCAAATACCTGGTTTGCATAGCAAAGACATGTTTTTATAGTTGAATCGAATACTTTAAATTTTGAAACAGCATCAACATGTTTGTTGCAAAAGAATTTGCTCCACATAAGATTAATTGCAGTTTTGGCTGCAGCGCATTTTTCTTTAACATGTGAGCGGATATCAAGGTTGTAAGTCATTAAGAAACCTAAGTACGTATACTCACTAACTATCTCAAAAGCTTCATCCTCTAAAAACCATTTTTCTTGAAAAGTTCTTTTATGTTTGGTGCTTTCAAAAATCATTATCTTTGACTTTGCACAGTTTATGCTGAGATCCCATAAGTCGCAAAATCTTTTTAACTTATTTATTTGGAGTTGTAGTGTTGTGGGATTATCTGCTAATATGACAATGTCATCCGCATAGAGAAGCATTTTTATAAGTACCCCACCAACCTTGACACCTCCAGGGAAATCATTGGATACATCATCAACATACAATGCAAACACAATCGGACTCAACCCACATCCTTGAGGAACACCAGTGCCTGTAGCAAAAAAATCGGACATTGATTTTCCATTCCATACGGCAGCAGAAGTGTCAGAAATAAGGAGCTTATATAGGTGAAGAAATTTTGTCGATAAACCTAATGTTGACAATTTAAAAATTAAAGAGTCTCTGTTCACGGTATCAAAGGCCGCTTTAAAATCGATAAAACAAGCATATAGTTTTTTCTTCTTCTCTAAGAAAATATGTATTTAAACTCTGAGCATCCAAATCTATTTATTTAGTAAGTTAATTCTGTATGGCCGGACTTAAATTAAACCAAAATTAAATTTATTTGTGGCTATTAATTTCATTATAAATCTTGCGTACACACAGTTGGTTGACTATGGACAATCTACACACACACACACACACATATATAAAACACATATAAAACAGTAAGCACGCAAAGGTAAACTTTTCATGCAAACAGATGCGACAGCCGCAGGCATATTGCAATTGCAATCAAAAATATGTGCGCTGCATCCTTGTTGCATATATGCACACCAACAATAAATTGTACAAACACATATTTTTGTCAATAAAATTGCGAACACCAATTTTAATGAATGCGTTTAACTCTACCGCCGCCGACGTCAGAGCCTCTTTATAGTTAAATGAATTAAATAAATTAATTTAAAGTTATTTTTTTAATTTACTTCAACGCGAAGAGCTATTAACTTTTCCTTTGAGGCAGGCGATCATGGAGTACCTTTGAGCCCACATAGGCGCACGACACCCACGTACAACTAAAACACAGTTAAATGTTTATTGCGCAACAACTTACCGTAAAGTTTAGTAATGAAAGCAATTTAATTTCGAGGTTAATCTTGGATCCTTAAACCTCTGTGTGTCCTTTGGTTTAATTGAAATTAAAAAAAAAAATTATATCCGAGAAGGACGCCTTGAAAATCAATTTCCTTTAAATTTTATCGATTTTCCCTGATGAATGGCAGAGAGTAGATTAAAAGAAGCTCCTTTGTTCTGCAAGGTTATCCTATGGGTTTTTCTTTTTTTGAGAATTTCAAGTGTTACTTTTTATCGAAGCCGCACAATCTATCAAAATTCACCTCGACATAAGAGTAGGTTCACAAAGGAAATTTTATAATCAAAGGACATATGGTATGGTTGAGAGGAGCACTTTGGGAGCTTGCAAGAGGGAGGACAATAGTCTAGAATAGTCGAAAATCATATAGGAATGAGATTTGACAAGCACAGCGAGCAAGGCGGCATGGTTCAAACGTTCCTTTGTTCAAATTTCAAGCATAATAGCTACATAGCTATAATTTTTATTTAATATTGGTTTCAGTTTTATTTTTGATGAAGTGGAACAAAGAACTCAACAGAGAACGAAGGCCAACTGCTTTAATACTTTAATATTCTTTTGTGCCTTTAGTTAACACGTCAAAATAGATCGCCCACACAACATCTTCGAACAAGCACCATGCCATATGTTTTAACAACGTGTCTTTTACCCAAGCATTATCGCCATATTGCTAACACGATAGATTTCAAAGAACGCAAACATACCAATCTTAAGAGCTATTTAGACTTGACACTTTATACGATCACACGTCATTTCAACGTGGGATTACGTGTTATGGCACAGAGTTGGGTGGTATGGCGTGATTTCATGAGAACATTAATGACATGACATGACACTGAATTTCGTTGAGTGGAACTTGCATTACCTTGAATTGGATTGACTTGTGTGGATTGGCTAGATATGAAGATTGACGTTACGTGTCATTACTTAGCATCACGTGAACCTATCTAAGAATTGTTGGTTTTCCTTCTATTTGCTAAAAGTGGGAAAGTCTGACATTTGTGAACTTATGAAGGTTTGTAATTGGCGATGGTATATCTGAAAAATGAGAAAGCGAGGTATGTGTCCCAAATAAAAATGATAAGCCGACTTCGGTAACACGAATCAAAACTGCTAATCATTGAGGTCTGATCTGATAGGCAGCGATTATCAAACTAGTTGTATGTACAACTTTCGAAACAGGCGAATAACTGACATAAGAATAGAGTGCCAACACAATTTTGTATAAAGTTTTATATTCGCTACTACCATCCTTCCAATACAATCACTTAACCCAGAATGTAATATACCTAAAGGCTATGGGATCCTCTGCAGCGAGCCATCAATTTAAAGACCATTAGCAGATCTAACGAGATCTAACTGTTGACTAAAAGGGATTTTTGTAAAATGTTTTATTAGCATCCTCTATTAGTGTTTTAGACAGATAAGCCACTGGTTGGGATTGAATTTCCGCAAATAAAAATCTCACCGCACAGACTCCTTAAAAAAAAAATCCTGCCTATCAAAAACCCTCTCGCCTAAGATCTTGCTGTTTTACCACTATATATTATATATTTTCATTGCCATAGTGTTTGTGACACTTGTAATGAAAACACTTCTGATTTGTAATAAATAAAACACCTTCCGTTTATAATTCTAAAAAACGAATGAATTTATTATTGAATAGAATATGAAAAATGACTTAATAACTTAATTCTACATTCCAATAATTTGATTTCATAAAAGAAATCAAATGACTATACTCTGTCCAACAAAAATTGTCAGTAAAGACCTTATGGGAGAGCTTTTTCTAAAGCAGTGGCGCCTGATGCACCCTCACTACAATGCGTTAGGAAAAATGCCAGTAAAACAAGAGCAAGCCACTGACTTTTCTTAAGGAATTGTTGTTGTAATTCTTTGCAAAAAGTTGTACACCCCAACATGACCGTCGTATCCCACTGCTGATGATGATGAGATACTGTTTCTGTTAAGAGTGTCAAGTGTCACTCAATACGATCGTGCGCTCTTTATCTACATCAAAACAGAGTTACCCTTACCATTATCATTCTCAATTGCAAGCAAGGAGCTTTTTCAGTGGTTTTTATTAAGGAGCTTTTGGGATTTGAAGCTTTTTAGAACACATTTTAAGAAGATGAGTATGTTGAGTGATGTCGTATTGCTTTTCAACTTAAAAAAAAAACGTTGGTAACCCAACCTGTGGGAATTTATTAGGTCTGTGGCTTCATTTGGGTAAATGACCTAACGACCATTATCCGTAACACACTATTCGAAGAGAATCACGGAAAACGAAGTTTTATTCTTTATTTTCATTTGTTTGACAATACGGAGAAGACCGTTTGACTGGTTTTGAGAATATCAATATATTTTGCTATAGTCTCACGAAACCGTGAGAATCAACGAATACGAAGAAAAACCATCTCGTTGACGACTCATCATGGCCGTCCACACGTGCGTGCATTTTACTTTCGGGGTCACCGTTGTCCTGGTTCAAATATATCTAGATATAGGGAATCCTACTCGCATCATAAGGAGCTGCATTGGATTAACGATTTGGCAGAAAGTCTCCAAAATTCATTGTTGGATCACAGTGGACCAACTAATGGTTTAAGTGTATCGGCTGGTGCAGGGAAATAAGTCCACGGGAACTAACTAAGTCTCACTTAATGGGAACGAAATCCACTTTGCTAAAGTGGTCTTTGTTCCCATGCAAGGTGGGAAATTCGTTACAAAAAACTGTGGGTTTTAGTTCCCTTTGAATGTGAAATAAATTCCCATGTTAAGCCATGGGAACGACACGTATAAACAGTGAGGTATGTAAGGGGCCGCATGCTGACCCCCTGCAACCCCCCTGCAACCCCATTGCTTGGGCACACTATAGGATTTGGGGTAGGTGCGAGGTTGGGTGTATGCAAAGTTTCTTTAGCATTTAAAGAATCTGGAAAATAACCAACATAAAATCAATAAGTTTATGTTGTTGGAAATTCATTCGCACTTTATACTTTCGAGTGTGTACCAATTCCCCATAAGAAAGTGAAATTAGTTCTCACTTAATGGGAAAAAAGACCACTTTAGTAAAGTGGATTTCGTTCCCATTAAGTGAGAACTGAGTCCCTCAGAGAACTTAGTTTAGTTCGCGTGGACTTATTTCCCTGCACCGTGTCGGCTCTCCTGTTGACAGCCTCATCAAACTAACCTAAACTTTCTTGGACAAAAGTAGTAAAGGTGGCCTGATTTGGCGGTTCACAGGAAATCAATGCCTTTTTAGGTTCTCTGTACAGCTCACGTAGCTCCGTTAGGGTATATTTGCCCACAAGGCAAGATGCGATGTTAACATTACGGATGATAGCGAAGACGAAAGAAGTAAGTCTCTAACTATATCTCTCTGCCTGTTCGACTACAGCCTAAACGGCTCGGCCGATTTTCTTTAAACTTGGTAAATATCATTTTTTACACACGCCTTTTTTTAAGACCAAAAATAACGGTACCTGCGAATTTTTTTTTCGAAATTTTATACATATCTTTTTTCCCAAAAACTGTAGGACAGATTTAAGACAAAAGTTCACAAAATTTCTTTTTATTAAAGACAGCTATTAGTTGAAAAAAAAAAAATACGATAAATGGTTATTAATGGCCTCCCCCCCTCCTTGAAAATTTTTTGTCTTTGATTTTCTCAAAAACGGTTCAACCGAATTTGATAATTTTTTCTGCTAAGGTTTGAATATTATTATGGTTTCAAATTAAAAAAAAAATGGCTCAAAATTTTGGTTGAATTAGTACGATTTTAAAGCTGTTTTAGTATGAAACTAGGTTTAAACAACGATTTTACAAATTTCAATCGAATACATAGTATCATACTTTCTCTATCTTTTTATTAAAGTTAAAATCATCGAATACCTGTTTTATTTTTTGGTATAGGGCTATTTATAAACGCCACAAGTGGTCTGTTTACTTAGTTTTTGCACGAACTGTCATTGTTTTAGGTGTGTTCAGAAGCAATTTATTAAGAAAATTGCTTTAGTACGATACTAGTTAGAAAATGTTTAAAATTTATACTGAGCTAGTAGACTACTTTAAAGTTAGCAAATTGTTAAGTAGTATCATACTAATACCATAATAATGTTCGTTTTTTTGTAACTTGATAAATAAAAGTAGCGGTACCCACCATACAAATGTTAAATAAAATGCACGACTGGATCGCACGAACTTGCTCTTATGTAAAAGTATTTCGGAATTTGAAATACATTTTGTAAATATAAAACATGGATTTAGTGAGATAAAAATATTCAATTGCATGGAATTGCCGTCAGATTTCCGGAAACAAAGCTCAAATATCGTTTTATTATCAAAGTAGGTAATTTTTTATATAATAAATTTTTTAAAAACTTTTCAAGGACAAAATTTGGGATGCCAATTTTAAGTATTTAGTAGTATAGATTTTAGGAAATAATTTCAGAAAATAATCGCTAACACGTTTCAAAGATATTGATTTTTCAAAAAAAAAAACTTTTTTCAAAAAACTCAAAAAAAAAAATCATATATTTTTATACAATATTATTTTAAACTTAAGGGGACTCCTGCTGAATATTTTTGGTTAAAATCGTTAGAGTAGCTAATGAGAAAGTCGAAAACCGAAACAAAAAAAAAAATAGGGGTGGCCGTGGCGCGATGGATGTGTGCTCGCCTGTGAACCTCATGATCACAGGTTCGATCCCTGCCGTCGTCTATGTCGTTTTAATTCCATTAAAAAAAAAAACCTTCTAAAATTGTCATCAATGGGTTGCTGGTTTACTCATTGCATGTTGTTCAGGCATAACACTAACAACATGTAATTGAGTTAAACTAGTATGCCCAACAAGGATGAACACGAATAAAATAATGTGAATTATAAGCGACATAGAAATAAGACACGGCATTCTCCGCTTTAGTTCAGCCGCCATCCCTGGAAATAAAATATCTGAACAACAACCTTCAGTCTCAGAACATCGTGCCACACATCTTTCCTATCCTTCTTTCTCTTCCGTAACTTCACGCCCGCGCTGTGTTGAAACATTTAAAGGGTAATCATAATCCCTTGAGCGCGGGTAGATTATAAAAAAAAAAAAAAAAAAAAACGGTTCTATGACAGGTACCGTTTATAACATTTTGCCCCCGCATTTTGTTTGACCAAAATTCAGTCCATGCCCATAGTATCACATGTTTTTTTTTAAATTAAAATCTTTAGAGCCATTTTCGAGATAAATAAGTTTATGCATTACGGGTGTATGGGGGTACCGCTAGTCTTAGAGCTAAGAAGAAAATTTAAATTTTCCCTCTCACCAATTTTCCCAATCACCGAAGACCCTTAACTACCGAGTTTGAAGAAAATAGCTCCAGTGGATTAGGCTGTAGATTGAGGTACAGACATACAGACAGACAGACGGAATTGTCGGACCACTTTATTCGTCTTCGCTATCATCGTAATGTCAACTTTGATCAAAATCTCGAGTTCGATTTCTTTTTCCAAATGCAGAACTTGCCCAATTCAATTTTGTTTTATTGAACATACTATTTACAATTTGGCTTACAACTAATAAGATACTACATATGTATGAAAGTTTACATTTGTTGGCTCATAGGGGGCCTAACTATATACAGTGACTTAAGTTTAATTATTTTTATATAAAATTTACATGACGAAAACAAAAATTAAATTGTAAATGTCGGTTGTATTGTCCTCAGGGTGATCATTCCTGGTTGTCAATGGTGATTTTTGTGGTTTGCGGGCAGGGATGGCGTTTTAGCCGCGGTGGTAGGCTGACCCAATGTCAGCGTAGAACGAGACTACTTCCTCGTTGTCCATGATTACGTTGTCATCCAGAGTTTCCATCACACTGAGGTACCTCGGCTCGGGATGTCGTTGTTCTGTGGTCATCCTTCTCATAAGCTGATTCGGGTGGTCGATGATGTTCCCCATTAGTTTCTTCGTTGAAAGAACTAGATATTTGTCCAGCGGGATTAAATTGGCTTCTGTGTCGAGATGCTCGTTCCTGTAGTGTTTCTGTCATTGACGGTCGAAGTAGAGTCCAGTGCAGACCCTCAGTATCTTCCTTTCGAATAGTTGAAGTTCCTTCATAGCTGTCTTCGAGATGGAAAACCAGACTGGGAAGGAATAGCTGACAACAGGTCGCAAGAGCTGCTTGTAGATTAATATCTTTGTCGGTTGGCTAAGACCTGATCTTCTTTTCAGCAATGGGTGCAAACGGCTGAAGGCCCAGCTGGCCTTTTTCAGAACAATTCTTAAGTGCAGGTTAAACCATAGCAACTTATTGAAGTGCACTCCCAGGTACTTGACATTTGGCTTTGCCACTATGGAGGATCCGTCAGAGAGTCTTAGGACCAGATTTCTGCAAATTGTTGTGGTGCGAAGGCCTCTACCAGTTGAAGGTCTCCTGAAGCAGACAAGTTCTGATTTGGAAGTATTGATTCGGATGCCCCATTTCTGGTAGAATTGGAAGAGTCTGTTAATGTGGGTTTCTACTTTTTGGACAGCCATTAGAGGTGACATTGATGTGGCGTAGGTGAGCGAGTCATCAGCATACAGAAGGTTCTCGCATCCAATTGGTGAAGGTTGGTCTGAAGTCATCAAGTTGTAGAGGAAAGGGCCTAGTTTTGAGCCTTGGGCGACTCTAGCTCTGATGGTCCTCATGTTTGACTCTCAGTTACTCGTATCTACTTGAACGAAAAATTTCCTGAAAGATAGGAAAGAAAAGAGAATTTTTATTAATGGCGGAGGTACTTGCATAAGATGAAGTTTGTGGATTAGACCGTCTATCCACACGCTATCGAATGCTTTCTCGACATCCAGAAAGCATCCGACGGTGACACGATTACTGTTGAGGGCTGTGGTGATATCGTGTTGGAATTTTACCAGTGGATGCAAGGTTGAGTGTTTTTCTCGAAAGCCGAATTGCATGTCAGGGATGATTGAATTTTCACAGCAGAATTTCTTCAGTCTTCGTAAGATTAATTCTTCCAGTAATTTGCTGATGTTGTTGAGAAGTGATATTGGCCTGTAGTTGAAAACTAAGTTGGAGGCACCTTTCTTCGGAATTGGCACAATCTTCGCTTCTTTCCACTTTTGGGGGAAGTAACAGTTGTTGATGCAGTTGTTTAAAATGATTGTGAGGAAAATCATTGCCGCCTGTGGCAGCCTTTTCAGGATGTAATAGGAGACACCATCTGGTCCAGCAGACTTTTTTGGCTTAGAATTGTGTTGTGAAACAACCACTAACAAGTGCTGGTCGTTGTTGGCGTCCAGCCAGTTAACAATCGCGCAGAACTTGCCCTATGGTACTTATATCGGAAGCAAGTAATGCAATAGGTATATACATACATAATTTAATTTTATTTTTAATTTGAAAATGAATTGTAGAAATCGGTTTTTTTTAAGAATTTAAGAAAAATATTATAGGTCTAAAAATGTTTGCGAGTTTTATCAAATAAAAATGAAAAAAATCGCGCGATTTTAAAAATAGAAAATATTTTTTTGAATTTTTGAAAAAAAAAAAATCTATTTTTTTGGAAAATTTAATATCTCAAAAACGGCTTAGCATTTTTTTTTTAAATTTTATCTTTTTATTCGCATAATAATAAAACTTTTAGTTGGCGTACCAAAATTTTTTCTTAAAAATGTTTTAAAAATTTTTTACATAAAAGCTTATTTTTTTAAGAAATCACTACAAAGTCTTGTAATTTTTGTTTTTGCATAAACCAATATTTGCTTAAATCACATGGCATCCTATTTTTAACTCCAACTACTAAAGAAGTTGGTTAGTCATTTAAAAAATTAATTTTATGCTTGTGAACAATTTAATTGTTGAAATTATTAGCCCTTTACATTTTTTTATTTATTTCATGAAAAACCTATGAACATTGAGACGTAAGTTCTTATAAGCTAGACATAGGCTTCGATTTGATATAATCAATAATTTATAAAAGCTAGGATTTGACAATTCTGCTCAAAAAGAAAAAAAATCATAATTCATAAGTTTAAAAATGAAAAGAAATTGAATAAAAGAAAGAGCAAAAAAAAAAAGAAAAAGAAGAAGTGAAAATATGGAAAAGAAAAGAAAGAGAATAAGAAAATGAAACAAAAAAGCGATAAGTTTATGCAAAAAGGTGACAAATTATTGTAAGAAATGGAATTCCAAACTGGCCTGTAAATTCGATACTTCCTCTATTTCTTTTATATTCCGCGGAAGAGAATTCCGTAAGCGCATGGAATAGACAAAAAATTGACGCGCGGATTAATGAGCATTCGTGTTATTTGCGAGGATGGCATGGTGAACATATCACTGAGGTATCGGTAGAAAGTTTGTTGTCAAAAGTGGCAACTTTTGAAATCAAAAATGGTCTACAACAGAGAGCGGTTATTTCGCCAATTCTCTTCAGCATTTACACCAGTGATTTGATAGGTAGACTTCCGAATTCAATAGCGTATGCTGACGATCTTATTGCGTACAGAACGGCCCGAAAGGTTGAGGTTATTAGAATTCTCTTGCAGTGTGACTTTGAGAAGATTCAGCGATATTGCGATGACTGGAAACTGAAAATAAATGTCCAGAAGTCGGAAACAATTTTGTTCCGGACTTCGTTGGCTGGAGCCGCGCGGGATACGCGCAAGAATTGGCGCAAGATGGTCATCGTTGATCCTCACGGGCGACGATTAGCGAGCAAAAGTGTAGTGAAGTACCTCGGTATCTGGTTGGATCAGTGTCTGTATTTCGACAGACATATAGATGCTGCGCTGGCCAGGGCCAGAGGAGCCTTCGGTCTGATGAAACGACTGTTTTACAGCAGTCGGCTTGACCCCAAGGTGAAGGTCATTTGCTACATGGCCCTGATACGGCCGATGATCGTTTATGGTTGTCCAGTGTGGTTCAACGTTGCTCAACTGACAGGAGAATCAGTTTTGGTGGCTTCAATCGACATTTGATAATGGGTAGTCGGTTTGGGGTGTTAGAGCCGTGGCCGGCTTACCTACCTTTTTTTAGTCTAGGGTTTAGTTTGTTAGTAGAATAGTGGCACCACAGCAAAAATATGAAATAAAAAAAACAAAAAAAAAATTAGAAAAAAAATATAAGAAAAAAAACGATAAGGATAAAAACCTAAACATAAACATAGATTTGCTGCTGTGGTTGTTCTAGTCTTAAGTAGATTTTAGGTAGAATAGGTAGTTTTAATTAGTTTTAAGTTTTATTTTAAAGGACCTAATAAATAAATAATAAAAATATAAAAATGAAAAAAATTAAATTCTTAGGCCAAAAGGCAGTTTAGTCATAAGGATATAGTTTAACTTAGAGTGCCCGCGTGGGGCCAGTAAGTTAGTTCTAAGTTATTGATAAGTAGGTTAGTTTTATGAATTTTTTGTCTAGTATTAAGATAGTTATAAGATTGAAGTAAATAAAAATGAAATATAAAATAAAAAAAAAATATCACTGAGGTATTCAGGATTCTGCAATGAACAATTCTTAAATTTATACGGAAGCTCATTAACGTACATCGTCAAGATGTACCAAGAACGCCGGTAACATAAGGAAAAAAGTCAGATTACTTTTATCACTCTAACTTTAACTGCTTATTTTCTATTAGTAAGGCGGGAAAAAAGTGACATTGCAGCGCCTAATGAAAAGCCGTTCAGATTCTGCAGAAAGTTGTAGGTCCTTTCCATCTCAACCATTTATGTGTGCGTGTTACCAGAAATGGAGGGGACCTTCAATTTTCTGCCGATTCCGAATAGCTAATGAGCAGCACTTTTCATGAAAAGGGATACTCTCACTCGTATAGTATTTGTCACTTCCTGCAAAAGGTTGTTAAACGCCTAAAAAACTTTTTCGCAGTAGCAGAGAATCGAACCCAAGACCTTCTGCATGGCATATTACACCGAAATATCGAAACATCTATTCCATGTTAATAGAACGAGGATTGGGTCTTTCAAATAAAAAAAAAAGGGTGAGTGCTAGGACTCACGGTTAAGATGTGTAAACATCAACGTTCGTCCGAGTGCCGAATTTACAATGCAATCGTACTAGTTTGTGACTGTAGATATATCAAATGAAAACCACTATTTTTCCACAATTTATCCCTTCCACTTATACTTAAATCCAAAAATATCTCTTCATAGCTGTACATAACGCTTTTCACCTAAACACATCGTCGCTTTTCCGGCAGAGTGGCATAAGTCGAAATTTGTCGTTTTTTAGTTTTGAACACAGAACTGAGCAGAAAAACAAACGCAATTTTTCTGTGTAATCGGCGTTAACCTACTTCTTCTAGTTTCCGAGTTATGAAAAAGCACCGCTCTCAACTTTCAAAAACATCCCTGTCATTTTCTACGTATAAATATTGCATAAATCAATTTTTGTTTTTTTTTTTTAATATTTCGTTTTTTATAAAACTTAACAAACGAAAAATGCAATTTTTTCACGTATTCAACATTCGAGTTTTGTTTTTTTATGAACAACGAATTTTTTTTTTTTCAGTATAAAAAAAAAACTTTAAAAGGCTCTCCTGAAAATTTGCGAATTTCAACTTATGCCATTCTGCCGGAAAAGCGACGACATGTATTTTTGGACCATATCCTGTAAAAACGATTTGAAATAATCAACTATTTTGTTGTCTTTACTTATTTCTAGTAAAATAATTATTTCGGAACAAGTCCAAACACATTTTTCTTGTTCATTTTCCATTATTACTTGTGTTTAGGATACTTTTAATGTAATAATCAAAAAATTATAAAGTGAATTTAAGATTAATGGGATCAAAAACACTTTAGTTAACAACTAAAACCGAATAACAACATAAAAAATTGTGTCGACGAACTATTTCGATCCTTTTAAGGCCAGGCGCGCACATTCAATTTTTAGTTTCGCAACTGTTTAGTTGCTAAAATGAAACATATGGGCTTATATGGGACACCGCGCACTTAAAGCAACTCGATTCGAGCAACTAAAAAGTTTGTGTTTTGACACAAACTAAACGATTGCCTAAAATTAATTCGTAATAGTTGAGCTGTTTTCCATAAGCGCAAGAGATAAACGAGTGTGAGCGTGAGTAAAGAGTTGCCAGTGCGCGGTTCTCTTTCAACTGGTGATTAAACTATTTGATTTCGATCACAGTTGCCAGTGCGCGACTAGCCTAACAGAGTTTTATAAAAGTTCGAACCTCTGAATACCAATCATAAAAGATCTTTTAAGGTGGAAATCTTTTATGATTCATAACAGAAAATCTATAGCAGAATAACAAATGTGGCAGAATAGGCCTAATTGGTCGAGAGGTGAAGAAATGTTGAGGGATTGAATTAAGTTCTAGCCAGCAATGGAAAGTAATAAAATCGAGATTTCAGTACTCAAAGTCTCCATGTAAACACGATGTCGTAAGTACGCAATATTTCCAATGTAAACATGGTGTTAAATGCAATCGTCGGTAAGGTAGATTGCTACACGGAACGTGTAACCGTAACGTGTAACCGTAACGGGTTACACGGGACGTATAAGTTTTACACACGTTTTCGATTCACTCTACCGCCGGGAAAGATGTTTACACATCAAAAAGCTAAAACTAGTTGTTTGAACGAAAAGCTATGAACAGCTGGCTGTAGCTTTTTCCTAATTCACAAGACCTAATAAGTATCCTTTTCTTCCCTAATTTGTTTTGTTGAAGTAGGAAACTATGTTAATTTAAAGGTACGCGTACTTTATTCAATTAAATGAATAACCTACTTTTTTCCACTACAGTAACATCATCAAAATAAAGTCAAAGTTAATGAAAAATAACTCTGTCAACTTTTGAAAACAACAATGCACTTCTTTCCAAACAAAACACACACACATACGGGAATTCCTTACAAAAAAGAAAAGAAAGAAAGTTGTCTCCTACGAAAATTTGTCAAAATTAAATCTCTACACAAGTTTCCAAGGCACGAATGGCTCTGCAACTACAATGACAATCATTTCCGGATTGCATTTGTTCCAAAATGTTTTTTTTTTTCGTAGGTATTTCGTTTCGCCGTTTTCTTTGTTTTGTTCGTCTTAAACAAAGTGTAACCACGAAAAGAGACACAAAAAGATATCTGGAAACAGCACAACTTTATCCGGCTAAAATCCAAAAAGTTTTTCTACCGATTTTACTACACTTCAAAGAAAAGTAAAAAAAATAAATACAAAAATACCTCAAGGAACAGGGAGTATAAAACAAATTAAAAAACTTCTTTATCACTCTGTTAGAGAAGAGCTAAATTTAAAAAATGCCTTTTTTTTCCCGACGTAACGGAAGAAGTTTGTGCTCATTGTGTGGTCGGTATTACCAAAAACACACGGAAATTCGCTTTCGCGACAAATTTCCATCAAACAATCTTGGAAGAAAGGTAAAAATCTACCTTCTGCCACCGCCATCGTCTCACACACAGGAACTCAATGTTGGCAAAGTTTTATCCTTTCTACCTGTAGAAGAACGGCCATTATACAAAAAAAACAGTTAACTTTCTTTCGAAGAGAATAAGACGAGTACCCAAATGAAATTAACGAAAAACTACATAAGAATCACCGTAAGAAAATCGTTCCTGCTGCTGCGCTGCCGGCAAAAAATGACAAACAAAAGAAGGAAGGAAGTGAGCCACAGGAAAGTGATAAAACTACGTGAGGGAGATTCCTTAATGCCCACAAGGATTTACAACTTCTTTTCTAAGAGAAGACTTATTTTTTTTTTTTCATTCTTCCTTATAATTCTCTATTTCCTGACCAAGCCATGAATATAGAACACACGCAAAATGGGGAAAGGAAAAGGAAACGACTATGCTAACGATTAACGGCCGCCCTACCGCGGTTCTGCCACTGTCACTGCCGTTACCATGATGGGAAGGAAGTTTTCTTTGAAAATTCTGTTCATTCATAGCAGCGGGGTCGTCTTCTTCTTCTTCGTCGTCTCGTGGTCTCCATCGCCACCGTTCTATAGCTTCTTATCTAGGTGCCTGGATAATTGAGCATAAACGCCCTTCAAATTAACACAAGTCGAGATGGGAATTTGATGGGACCAGCTGAAGGAGACGGTTAGTTGCTGGCCAGAGTTGAGTTGTCCCTTTGGCTGAAATCCCCGCAGAGAAACTCCATGACTTCGTAATAATTCGTTACGCTTAATTAAAGACCCCAGACCCTTAATTAGCCTTTTGGCATTGAGGGAGTATATCTTTACTGAAATGCTGATAATATCTTCAAAGAGAGGTATTGATTTCTTTTGGTTGCACTTATCACTTTATTTTTGTTCTAATTTTGTCTCGAAATCATGCAATAAATGATAGTTTCTTATTAAAAAGGTATCAACCAACAGGGTGCCCTCAATTTTAACGGAATCATATAAAAAGTTCCTGGGATGTGGAAATAAGACGAAATATAGATAGATTTATGAGTGGAATATGATATTGTTCAAATGGCTGCTTCGGTTTCTAACAGTAGCACGGATCCGTGTTTCAATTTTCAATGACTCTTCGGCATAGATCCGGCCGCAAATCACATGACTTTGGTGCCCAATTCAAGTCACCTCTGCCATAGATAACCTTACCATCAAGTCAAACATGCAAAATGTCGATCGTGGCGTCAGCTATGTGGGACGTAGCATCGTTCTGCTGGAACCACATGTTGTCTAGAACCATTAGGATGAATGTGGATCATAAGAAATTGGTCATGATCGTTCCAATGTCGTTTTTTGAAAAAGTACGGTACTGAAACTTTATGAGGATGCTTTTTCAACTGGTGAGCCTCGTGTGGGTTTGTGTCGTCCCATATAACGGAAATTTCTTTCGTTAAGACAATCATTCATCCAAAAATGCGTCTCGTCGCTAAAGATGATTTTTCCTCCAAAAATGCAGTACTCTTCGAAACGCTCCAAAGACCAGTCAGCAAACAAACGACGACGTTGTCTATGAACTTTAAGCGTCTGGGTCAGTTAGATCTTGTACGAGTGAAGGCCCAAGTTGGTAAGTTGAATTCTGCGAAAGGCCGAGTTCAGTCGTCCGACCACGAACCGAACCGGTCGTCGTCGTCTGAAATTTGACCATCAAACGTTGAAGAGTCCACTCTCCACTGTCAAGGGCCACCGCGTCTATCGTAAGATGGGCAACGATTGCATTTAAGAATTTCAGTAATAAAGTTTTATCATTTTTACAAATATTACCAACACAACAAGGCCAGAACAGGCCGTCAAAATCTACACGCTTATATTGAAAAAGCCTTAGTAACAAACATTTTGCTCTAGAGTTCTTTCCAAATTACCAATAGATAAATTTTTTGTACTAAAAGTTTTGCTCTTCTCTTTTTATTTTACTGAGCCTTTTCTACTTTGAATCCAAAAGGTATTTGGCAGTATCTACGTAAGATACAGCTTTACGTTGATATAAACTGTAACATCATTTAGGCAAATCTGCTTGCAGCACAGATTGCTTGTGAGGGTAAATGGTTCTATTGGACAAATCTTCGTACAGTCCCAAGAGTCCTTAAAGATCTTGAACTACACAAATCTGCTGGTCCAGATTATACGAGGGTGGTCCGATAAGTACTTAGCCTCACCGCCCGATGGTGCCAGCATCGCCAGAGAGATTTACTATGGTCTAGTACATTTTATCTTAGACGGCTACTGTCAACCGAATCGGAGTCGTAGTTTTATTTTCACCACGTGTGGAAGCCAGATTGTCTGGAAATTTTAGAAATATGGAAAAAGTGCAATATCGGTTGATGATTCGATTTTTGTTTTTGGAAGGGAAATCGCGCAGCTAAATAAAAGAGCGCTTGGATGCTGTGTACGGTGACGTCGAAAATTGGTATAAAGAGTTTCAACGTGGTCGCACATCGGTTTTTGATGAGCCCCGCCCAGGTGCTCTGGAAATACCAGGGAAGATAACGTGTCAAAAATCCACGATTTTGTTTTGGCAGACTGCCGATTGAAGGTGCTCGAGATAGCTGGAACAGTAGACATCTTAAAAGATCAATTTCTAAAGAATTTGATAGAGTTTGTCACGAATGCGAAAATGCCTGCATTTATTATCGATGATTCTTTTCTTTGTTGGATTAGAAATTACGTTTCTAACAGTTCAATTCGAGTTGTTTTGGACGGTTTTATGGGTGATAGTCAAAGAATATGTGCTAGTGTGCCCAAGGCTCCGTTTTGTTACTGACTTCTATTTCACTTCACTGTTTCGAAAATCAGTTTACTCCGGATGTAATGTCAAATATAGAGGTTCTTTCTTTAGCCGCACTTCAAGAATGTGGAATATCTTGCGATTCTCTATTTTTCCCCACATTGTGATGTACAAGCTTTCAAAAGCAATGTGCATTGACATCTCCTGTTAAATCATCTCCACTTGATTTTCCTAAGCGCTCGCACTGTGTTACGTCAGGAAAAGTTCCTTTTCTACAACATCCGAAATTTAATGCAGTCCATCTATCGTGGAATGTTTATTTCTAAAATCAAACTGATGGCTCAGGAATTGTTTTGTTTTTTCTGTTATTTTGCTAGGCCTTGTACCATGATTGGCATAAGTGATAAGACGTTATTTCTGTTGGTATTGGTACCTTACTTAGGTATCAAAATGACTTCTCCAGTTTAAGAATGATGTGGAACTAGCTTAAGGCATGCCTTTATTATGAATTTTAGTTTTTTAAAACTATTGAAGGTATTTTTTTTTTTTTTTTCAAAACCTAAGCAGTTGTTAGATCGTACATTGGTGAACTTGTATTGACCCATACCTCATATTTCCTTGAACGTGACAATGGCAATATTCGTCACTTTTAACATATAAATAAAATGCACGCGTATGGCAGTATTGGTAAAACGAGCATCTTAGCCAAATACATACGCGTTTTCAGAGGGGTGTAATATTGCGAGGGCCATAATCTTCGGAGAACACCATAGACTTTACCGACTGCAGAGTTTATATGGATATCCCAACTTAGAGTTCTATTAAATAACAGACCAAGATTTCTTGCAGTTGATACATAAGAAATGTTCGCGTTGTTTAAATATAAGTTGGGAAAGTAATCGAGGTTCAAAACTTTTCTACTAATCACAATGCATTTGGATTTCAGCGGATTTAAGAACAGACCATTATTCAAAGACCAATGGGAAATTTTTTCTAGGTCATCATTTATTCTGTATGCGCAATCTTCTATAAGTCCCAGGGAACAACTCTTGTATAATTGTACATCGTCAGCATACATTTGAATGGAGGAACTTGAAATCTTAGTAGGCAGCTCATTTATATATAAAGAAAAAAGAAGAGGTCCTAAGATTGAACCCTGAGGTACTCCTCTAGTGGTCGGAAGGAAACTTGAAATATTATTACCAACTGAAACTGCTTGTCTTCTATCCCGAAGATACGAAGACAACAAAAGAACTGGGGGTGAAAAACCATAAAGAGATAAGACTTTGAAACAAAGATTAGAGTGGTCCACAGTATCAAAGGCCTTAGAAAAATCAAGCAGTACAAGGAACGTGACATGGTCTTCATCCAAAGCATGTCTGATATCTGCAACGATATTAATAATATAGCAGTAGTACAACTATGTTTTTGGCGGAAGCCAGACTGCTTAGATGAAAGAATGCATTTTTCGGGATTGGTAAAATTTTGGCTAGCTTCCATTGGGATGGAAATAAACCCGTTGTTAAAATGGAATTAAAAGTGTGCGTTATGTAGGACAAAATCACCGATAATATTGACTAAACAAAGATAGGATGAATTCCATCAATCCCAACAGCATTGGATTTAACTGACAAAACATTTTCCACTGTGTCAGTACTATCTACACAAGTAAATTCAATGCGATAATCTGTAGAATACTCATTTGAAGGCCCATGTAAATTTAAGGAATTACTAGAAAGAGCTGGAAACGGTAACGTAACAAAGTCATGATTTAACTAATCGACATTAATATTCATTTCCTAATTCACGTTTTTCTTTCTCTAAGCCGATCTGCTTCAAGTTTTTTCATAGTTGACGACTATTCATTGATGGATCTAAGTTTTTACTGTAAAGTTGAATTTCGGCAGCTCGTATTTTGCTAACCACCTGATTACACAATCTGCGATACATGTTGTGATGGACATCTAATCTATAAAGCTTCTAAATATTATTCGCCCGATCGCGATGAAGAATGAGTTTTCAAATTTCATAACTAAACCAATGGCGTTCACCAAGTTTAATAGTTCTGGTTCTAAGCGGGACATATCTAACTAACTATATTCTTATTAAGAAAGTCAATTTGCTCATCCGGGGAAAGTAGAAAGTAAATCTGTTCCCAGTCAACAGTCTGAGTGCTTAGCTCTAAGCCAGGATAATCAATATGTCTGAAGTCTCTATATTCATACGAGTCCTTAAGATAAAACTTAACTTATAATATTATATATTCTGCAGAATTTAATGGAAAACGTAGGATAACTGGAAGATTTATCTATTTATAAATCAGAAATAAGATGAATAAAAATAAAGTTTAAGCAATTTAAATTATCCAACACAAAAAAAAATAAAGCCTAGTTTTTCCATGGAGTGAAAACTATAACCACCCTGTACCCCATAGGTAAATTATTTCCTCAAATAGAATCTGTAATGTCTAGGAATTGAAATGGACTTCGTAAGTAAACCGCAATAGTCATGAAGAAGCACTTCGATTTTCTACTCCTATGCATTCTTCAGGCCATAGAGAGACTATCTGTAATATGCAAGGAGTGCAAGTGCCATTATGAGACTACCATCAGAATGAGAATGAAACAGATATATATGTACGAGCACGAGTATATAATTTACTATGTGTGTGTCCGGAATCCTTTTGAGAGCACAAGCACAATTCGAAACGGAAATGTGCGGCCATATCCTCTATGGCAAAAGAATAGAAAAGAATAGAATAAGAGAATCCGGACGTAGAGGCAGCAAAATGTCTTTTCCTATTCAGTGTTGAATGCACTTTCCTTTATTACTGCAAGCAAGACGAGCCCAGCCATCAGGCCATCAGGATCAGGATAGGACCGGACTCAGGAGGTTGCATGCAGGACCAACATTAATCCACTCCACATGCAATAGGATACTTAACTGTGCTTAGTTTATTGTGTGAGTTTAAGGACTTTTTTTTTCCAATCTCAATTTCTTTCCTTTTTATGTTTGTTCTTTTTTTGCTGTTGTTGTTGTTTTATTCTCAAACATCCGTTGATGATTGTTGGATAGATAGGATAGGTTAGGAATATAGAGGATATGGGATACGTTTGATGAAGGCTTGTGATGGGGTAAATACATTAAGATGGACTTGATGCCAGAGTTCAGTGTTCTGTTCAGTCAATGGGTTGAGTTCTGTAAACGATGATGATGTCTTAATTCAATTTAATTAATTAATGTCATGCTATTAGATTGTTAAAGAGGTGTGAGTTGAATTGAGTTGAGTTGAGTTAGTTGAACGTTTGTTTAAGTGGATGATTGTTTGTGAGTTGAATAATAAAATTCACACGCCAGGGATAATGTACATACCACTCAGTTTGGATGGGTCTTTAATTGGAATGAAAATGATAGTTTTTGTTTTGTATTCTGTGAAACACTTGAAAATTGAAACTTCGATTTGATCATTATGAAAAGAGTGCTTTCACCAATACCAGACATTCCTAAATCGTCAAATCAACTATTGAAACACATTTTTATAGCTTTACTTTATAAAGTCTGCAGTTCGTGATGATTTTATTTTGGGGCGAAAGAATTGAAAAATTTTCTAAAAAGTAACTTATATAAATTTCAGTCTAAATTTAAAAATATTAGAGGTGCATTCAATAGGGGAAATACCTACATATTATAAACATTTATAGGATGCAGTCATCATCTTTACAAAGTTCCTGGAGCCGGTTCTAGATTGACTGAAGCAGCAGATTGTGAGTGTCCTGCTAGAGGTGCAACATGTACAGCACCACGGGTTTTGGCAACATAGGTTCCCTCAACTCCGACAGCAACTGGAGCTGGAAGAGCAACAGCAACAGAAGGTTGAGCAACACTCACAATAGATGGAGCTGAAATGATATTTGAAGCCTGAATAGCAACACTGCCTAGATTTGGTTGAATGACCGAGGCTTGAATGGCCACTGAACCACCCGGAAGAACGGCGGGTGTCAGAGCGGGTCCTGAGACAGAGAGAACTGGACCAAGACCTTCCAATCCGATTGGAATGATAGATGACTGAGCTCGGAAGACCAAGGCAAGCACGACTACGGTGAATACGGCGAACTATAAAGACAGTAAAAGTTAAAACACAAAATAAGTCTTAAGTCTACTTTGAAAGGTTAGGAGTATCACCTTCATGTTGCTGGTGTCTTTTTTTGTTTGATGAAAGGGACTTATAAAGTTGTAAGCTATGCTACGATTAAATCGTTACTGATGCTAAGAACTGCATAAAATAGATGTTTTATAGCAAAAACTTCTTGATCAAGTGCGTTGAACTAAAATGGAAATAAAATGCAAACTTGAATAGTTTTAAATTCTCATTGAATATTTTACATACTATTAATTATAGTATAGCAGTCCATTGAGGAAAATAATATTTGCAAGGCGCAATATAACTGTAGGTACCTATAAGCAAAGAACTGGTCTACATTATCTGTTATTCGAGTATTCAATGCCAATTATGGAAAAGCAAGGAACTACTTTAATTATAACCGTTTCAAGTTGCTGATTTAATCGATATAAATATATAATTGTGGAAACCCCCTGATTTCAAATGATGCATACATGTACATACGTTTATGTATTTATTGGTAGTTTTTATTGGAAGTTTTAATAATTAAGTAGAATGCACTAATTGATTGCATGCGTTTAATTATAATAATTGCTTTTCCTGCGTTTAAGTACATTTTGTTTAATTAGATACGCATAAGTCTTTTAACTGGTTAATGCGGAATAACCTTGATTATAACATTCTTTTACCTTCTTAGACAGTTTAGCTTTTGGACAAGAATTCTCTAATACTCTTAACACACACAGCTCTTTTTTTTAGATTTAAATTAACAATAAATTATAAAGTTGGCTGTCAGATAAATTCTTTATTCTGATTTATTAATTAATATTTAAAAGAAGGGATGACTAAGTAACTGTTTTCTTTAGGTCTTAATAGTACATGCCTGTTCTTACTTTCATATAAAACAAAGCTTAAAGTAAAAATTACAGATGTAAGGTATTACTTTATTAATATAATGCATTTCATAGTTTGGATTTGACATCCCTGCTTCAATCACATACGTATGTAGTGTAAATACGTCAAACTGAACTGTCATTCTGAAGTTTGCTGTTTTACAATATAGAACGTCTTACAATCGCTGAACGTTTTTTACCTGTAAAAACTTGCTAAGAAAATAATGATTCTGTAATAGTAAGGTTTTGCGAATTTTCACAAATCTTCTACAGGTTTGGGCTTATTAAAAAGGGGATTGTGACTCACCCTTTAGAAGAATCCCTTTGCATAATGGTTAGTGTGTTATGTTAGACTGTCATACGGAAGGTCTTGAGTTCGATTCTCAGCAGCTGCAAAAAAGTTTTTCAGAAATGAACTGCCTCTTGCGAGGAATTGAATCGGCGGAAAATTGTAGGTCCCCTCCGTTCCTGATAACACGCACACAAGAATGATTGAGAGCTATAAGTCCATAGGTCCTGTTTCTATTCAAGCTGTTGCACCAGTGTTACTTCTGAAAATTTTCATAAAGTGTCAGAAAAGGTGTCCGAGAGGAAAGGTGTCCCATAGAAATGTCAATTAAAACGCAGGTTAAATTAAAGTTTTTATTATAACAATTAAGAACAAAAAAATATTGAATAAGTTCAGGTAACATAAGCGATTAACAAGTAGAAAAATTGTTTAGAAAATAGTTTTAAAAAGTCTTCTTATTTGATATCACTTCATATCTTTGATATTTGTTCTCTATACTTTTGTATAAGAACATTACTAGGAACCCATTCTTCTACCTCTAACTCCAAATCTTTGCCTCTTAAAACATTTAAAGCTGAAAGCATTGAATGGCACGTTTTATACAGATCGTGTGTCGTATCAACAGAGATTTTTATATGAAAGATAGAGATAGAAATAGATAGTTTAGTATAATCTACGCGGTTCCCCTTTGCACAATGATATCGAGATCAGAATTCAATGAACTTATCATACGCTGCCGTTCTTAATCTACATAAGAAGGAAAAGAACATGAATATGAATTTGAGAAGCTGGAAGTACTCTCATCAGAAAATTTAATGGATTAGAAGTTAAAAACAAAAGATAATTGAAAGAAAGTCGGAGACGAAACGGACCCCTGTGGCCCATCAGCATTTATTTTATTAATTTCAGACCTTAAACCGTCCATCACAACTTGTATTGAGCAGTTCAAAATTTAGTTTTTAATCCAACGAAGAAGAGAATCATCAATACCAAATATCCACATTTTCGATAAGAGAGCTTGATACTGCACTCTATTACCTAAATGGTTTTGGAGTATGAAGTGCAATAATCTTATTTTCTCCAAAACGATGTAAAGATTTGTGCCACTGTTCGGTGAGATGTACCATCAGATCACCGGTGGACCTGTTTGAAATACTTGGGGGATATTGTTTGGCCCAGCAGATTAGTGTATACCGAGATACTTCTGTACTCTTGCAACTGTTCGAGTTCAAAAGAATATTAATTTGTCCCATAAAATCGTTGACGCTCTCCAGTACAAGAGGAGTCATCACACTTTCTGAAAGTGCTGAATTATCAGCAAACTGTGCTGAAAGTTAAATTTCCTGAAGAAATCGTTGATATTGTTCCAGTTGACTTTCTCGCATTGCCAAACGGTTCTCTTAAGAATTTTTTTTTCTAACTGGATATTGTTAACACGACAAAATATAACGCAATTGTCCGGTGAACCTACTTACTTACTTACTTAGGTCCTCGGACCTATTACGTCCGTGTGGTTCCCCTTGCGGGGCATAGGGCCTCCACTACTCCTACGCGGCATCGTGTACGGTTTCTGGAGATGTACCTCAGCTCTCTCCAACTCTTCCCCAGTTGTGCTGATTCCTCTTCGACCGTTCTTCGCCAAGTATTTCTGGGTCGGCCCACTCCTCCGCCTCGCTGCGTGAGAAGGTTCCATTGCATCGCTTGACTCGCAAAGCACTCGTGGCTTTTTCGAAGCGTATGTCCAATCCACTGCCACTTACGTTTTCGTATTACAGAATGGATGGGTTCCTGACCTATCCTCGCATGAAGTTCATCATTGGAGATACGGTTAGACCAGAAAATCCGCAAGATGTTTCGCAGACATCTATTTACGAACGTTTGCTGCTTTCTTGTGACAGTGGGTGTTACTTTCCATGCACTGCATCCATAAAGAAGCACGGATTCTACATTGGAGCGGAACAGTCGTAGCTTGGTCTTTAGGCTTATAGAGTTGTTTCTCCATATTTTGGACAGCATTCCGAACGAAGCCTTTGCTTTCCCGATTCGGCTGGTTATATCTAATTCGGTCCCGCCATCAGTAGAGACAATACTCCCAAGGTATTGAAAACTCTCTACCGTCTCTATTGGTTGTCCAGAAATATCTATTTGAGTAGATGATTAAGATCCTTTTAGTTTTTGCCGTATTGATCTTAACCCCGACGGTTTTGGCTTCTCTCTCCACCCTTGTTGTCATGTGATGGAGATCCATGATCCTATGAGAGAGTAAGCATACGTCATCCGCGTAGTCTAGATGTTTTAGGTGTGATAGTAGATTCCACTGAATTCCTCCATTTAAATTCGACAAGGCTGCATGCAGCACATCACTTATTACCAACAGGAACAGTATTGGTGACAGTATACAACCTTGTCTAACGCCACTTTGGATTTCAAACTCCTCTGACAACCTTCTTTTATGCAGAACGTGACATTTGGTTCCTTCATATGTAGCCTTGATTATAGCGATCAATTTCTCCTGCGCAAGGCAAGCCAAATAAATTCTCTGTTGACACTGGCAAACGCCTTTTCGAAATCGATGAACAGCAGGTGAAGTGGTGATCGATATTCAATGCACTGTTCAATGATGATCCGCAAGGTGTTGATGTGATCCACGCATGAAGATCCAGTGCGGAAACCTGCTTGTTCGTCGTCAAGTCTTCTAGGTGGTCTTTTATTCGACCTAGGACGATTTTTGCTATAACCTCCACTACAGCAGGCAGCACGCAGATTCCCCTCCAGTTTTCGCACTGCGTAAGGTCTCCTTTCTTTGGAAGCTTGACAATCATCCCCCTTTTCCACTCCTCAGGAAAACTTTCTGTTTCCCAAGCTCTTTCTATGAGTGGGTGCAGGAGCTCAGAGGATGTTGTTGGGGCTGCTCGTAAGAGCTCTGCGGGAATACCGTCAAGTCCAACCGCTTTGTTGTTCTGATTGCGGTTAAGATATCTTCTCTAACGGGGGGTACAGTGCGTATTCGGGAATTTGTTACTACGGACGGCTCATTGGGTGTTAGGTTTACTTCGCTGGTGAAAACGCGATTTAAAACCGCAGAAAAGTGTTCCTTTCACCTTTTGATCTGGTCCTCATCCGAAACGAGCAGTGATCCGTCTATGCCCTTAACCAGGTGTTGTTTAGAGCTTTGGACACCAGTTAGCTCTTTGGTAATTCTGTAGACGGTCCTACTGTCGCACCTACTTGCGACCTCTTCTGCTTCTGAAAATTCAAATTTAGACAAAATCGTTCTACGGTACCGACATGCTGTAATATCTTAATTTCAAAATTTTTCTTATTAAATTATAGCTCGTAAAAATTAAACGAAAGAAAACAAATTGTATCAAAATTCTCGGAACTGTTTTCGTGAAAAATACGATTTTCGAAAACCATTTTTTAACATGTGTATGGTGGGTACCATTATTTTTAAGAAAAACTAAATTTGGTTGATCAAATTTTGTAGATTATATTAAGAAACTTTAATTTATTAAGCTTGAAAAAAAATCGAACATGGAGTTTTCCAAAATATAAAAAAATGAAAATTTGAATATGTAATACTATTCAAACTTTGAAGGAGCTTTAGCATAAAAAAAATGATTAAAATAAGCTGTACCGTTTTCGGGAAAATCAATAACAAAAAAATGGTTTCAGGGGGGCTACCAAAAATAACCATTTTTTGTAAAAATGTTTTCAAATGAAATTTTTTGATTTTTTTTTTATTTTGTGGGACAGTTTTTGATAACAAAAAATATAAATTTATTATTTATTTTAATTTCGAAAAAAAATACGTACGGCAGGTACCGTTATTTTTGGTCTTAAAACAAAAAGAAAAAAACGTGTGGGGGAAAAGTTAAAAATGATATCTACCAAGCATAAAGAAAATTGGCCGAACCGTTTAGGTTCGAAAGGATAGTCGAAAGGACAGACGGACAGACAGACATACACACAGACAGGCAGAATTGTGAGACCCACTTTTTTTAGTCTTCGCTAACTTCGTAATGTCAACTTTGATCAAAATGCATAACTTGCCTTACCTAAAAAATTAGCGCTGAAGTGCACCATTTTGATACCATAACTCGTTTGAAACTGTGGATGGAATTGATATGTGGAACTCTAGATATTCTCACGGAGTCATCTAGTTTGGATTGGGTTAAAATTAAAGGGGATATAGTAGGTTTTGATGTGTTTTACTTTGTATTTGCTTTAGCTCAATTATCCGAAATTCAGATCACTCAACTGGAACACCGCACGCATCCTACAACACTTTACACCAAAGGTGCTACTGAAACACTTGAATCTGTCCACAAGTGATATACGGCAGATATAACCTCAATCCAAGAGATACCTGAGAAAAGATCAGGTATACAGAAAAGAAGAAATTGGGACAATTATTACACCTGGAGTAGATGATTGCATATGTAAGGATGCGGATTCGTAGGAATTCGGCTAAGAGGCAAAATTATTGACTTGAAGCTGATCGTCAAGCTTCTAATATGGAAACACACCCCTTCCGATTAAGCTGAAGAATCCGTCATAGGAAAGTTTTATGATATCCTGGTCGGAGCCTGTCTGGAGAATGATGTCAACTTTGTGTTCAGGGACTTCAAGGAAGGCATGTTCGATAGATTAGTTGGTAGGTATTGCCTCAACCAAACGACAACAATTAACGTCTTCAGACTAATAGATTTTTCAGCATCTCGTATTATGGCGATAAGTAGCGGGTTTTCAAGCTCTCTAGACAGTCGAATCACCAACTAAATCGAGCATGTGCTAAGAGACGCAAGGCACTTATCCAACATTTTATAAGTGCGTACATTTCAAGGAGCAAACATGTAATTTGACCATTTCTCAGTTAGCGTCTAAATTGAGAGGTCGACTGTCAAACGAATCGCTCAATGGAGTTCATAAAGTTTGAGAAAAGGGATAGTGAGAGAGAAGAGCAGAAGATTTTGTATAGAAAAAAGAGAGTTTACCCAGCCCGACAGCACAAGAAAATTAAAGAGTCTCCATAAATTTTATAAAAAAGCCAAGCAACTGGCTGCTGGTCTTAAAAAGGAAAGGCAGGTTCTTGAAAATGCCAAAGGTAACCTTGTAACCAAACTGCACGTAATAGTAGATGTTTATAAGATAATCGTAAATGGGCATCATAAAGAGCATAACAACTAACATCTAATAAATGAAGCACTGGTACCACCACCCAGCATCGAAAATTCAGGCTTAGCTTTAAACAACCTTGAGGCTAGGACCGCACTTGAGATTTTTTGTCGAGACGATTAAAAATCGCGGTCGCTAACAAATTGCGACCTTTTAATCGTCACGATTTGTTGGCATCAAGTGCGTGAGAATTCATTTAAACTCATGTGTTCTATTTTTGCTACTTTTTAGTCTGCGCGATTGAAATGGCAAGTGCGTTCCTAGCCTAGAGTTGTGGTGGAAAGCATACCCGATGACTGGACCATCAGCTCCATATGGCTGATGTAATGTTAAAAAAGTCCGATGCAAAAATGGCAATCCTGTGTCTGGCAACAACTATCTCAACGCATATTTATGCTAAATATCGCATATAAGATCATATGCAACTTGCTGTGCGTGTTACTCTTACTCTTAAATCGTTCTGTGATAATAGGCTTTCCAATGAGTACTTTCTCCTTTTAAATGTGAATGAAAAAAAAATGTGAGTATGGTTTTATTGAATTTCGTTATATATTTTAAAAGCTCGAGTATGTTAGTATGTATGGCGGCCTTGCTAGGCTTTGCGCGTCCGAAACGACCGATGATCACATGATCTGGATGCCCAATTTACATCTCTTACGCGTGAAATAACCAGGTTCTAAAATGTTCAAAATGTCTCAAATTCGACAATTTCGCTAATTGATGAACCCATTCATCTAGAAATAGGCATCGTTGCAGAATATGATCTCTGGACGGAAATTAGGGTCAGTTTCCACCTGCTCGAAATCCCAGTAAGTTAATTCCTATGGTCGTTAACTTTGAGCTGCTGCGTCAGTTGAAGTTTGTAGGCCCTTAGTGATGTCGAAAAATTCGCCAAGTTTCGGCTCTTTCACGGACATTTGCAGTATTTTAGGTAAATATTTGTATTTATTTATTTGTTAGTTCTAACAAAACCTCTTTGCTGAAACAACTTGACTCAAAAATGTGTGTGTGTAATTTTAATTTATTTTTTGTTGTCAATGAGGTTTGTCCCCCAATAGACCCGGAGCTGCGAAATGATATCAAAGATCTAAAAGGGAGTGTGAATCGAGAAGATGAAAGGTAAAACTGCGTGGTACATATTGACTCATTATCTATGTGAAAAAGGAAAGTTAAAGACTAGAGGGACCTAGAGCTTATGGAGCTGGATTAATTTGTGTATGGTATCGTACATCGTCAAAGAAAATGAAAATGTTTCAAGTCCCTAGAGAGTCCTTGTGCCGATGAAGTGTAAGCGCTTCAAATCGCGATACTTTTGTGTAAACGTTTACCTGCATCCGAGTAAACATTTGCTTCAATCGAAGACATCATTACGCGAATCCTCTCACCTTTTTGTCTATTATTACAGTCAGAGCAACTGTTGGTTTACCTCTAACACACATCAGCATCAATGCGAGTTCACAGAACTCCCGACAAATAGAAGTACCTAGTTGTCATTATCGCTGTTCTGAAAGCCCTATCCCACCACAATGGAATGACAAATCCTCTCCTTCCGCTTTTTTTTTTTTAATATGCCGCAGCACTATACGTACGTCGACATTCGTACCCGCACCCGTCGCGCTGCCCGAAGGCTTGAATAAATCACGCCGCCACCGTTTATCTAATTGACAGGATTGAATCACAACTACTGTCATGTCGGCATGAATATTCAATTCATAAATGTCAATCGACGTGCCTCGAAGCGATTTGCCAAACGCGGGTTTCCTCGCTTTGACAACAAATCGTTTTGTATCCCGTTTGTCATATTTCCCCGGATCCAGGACCGGGATGGAACAGAATAGTGTGCAGTGCTTTTGTCTGCAGGGTGGATGAATGGATTATGATTTGCAGTTCTAGATTCTAAGGAATCAGATCCAGAGCCCGATGGCCTAGGGAATCCTTTTTGCGTTTCGCAGTTTTTTGTTGGTTGTTGTTGCCTGTTGTATATTGCTTTCTATAGAGCACAGAGCAAGCAATCTCTTGAAATCGTACCTAGTATTGTGATGTGGCTGCAGCGGCTTCGGCAGCGGTGGAAGCTTGAGAGCTAGAGAAAAAAAGGACACGATACTCGTATTCAATATGCAAATGAAGCGCATTGGTACGTATGTGGGAAGAGCATTGACGGAAGGAAACACCCTGCAGGCCCAGCAGCTGCAGAAGAACTTAGAGAGATTCTATCGTTGTGATTTTCAGATGAATGATTGAAAGGGAACTTCCCTCACACACACATCCTTTTAGCACTATGTGTGTAATATCGAAACTACATAATACTATACATATATGACGGAGGAAGAAATTGTGACTGGAAGGCTTGTTCTGAGGAATCCTTTGACGTGTCTAATATGAGAATGATGGAAGGTTAAATACTGCGAAAATGACATCAGAAGATTTTTGATGTGTTCGGATGTCAAATAGACGTGGGATATATGAAGTTTTGGCATACAGAAGTGAAAAGATCAAAGAAAAAACATATTAAAGGCATCGTTTTCACATATTATATTGAATGTGAATCCCTTGAGGCTGTGACCTTCTGGTTTTATAGGAGATTATCTTCAATATTACAAAAATCTGAGCAAAGAAGAATTGATTTCAATTATCTGGGATTATTAGATTTGCTACTTTTCAGAGGTTTTTACGTTTTAGCAGATTTGACAGATATGAAGAGAGAAGTGAACATTGAAACTTTGATTTGTGGAGGATATTTCTAAGAACTTACGAATTTATATCCAGTTTTTCCAGACGTTCGGGAAACTGGACTTTTAGGGGAGAGTACGATAACTTGGCCGCCAAGATTTGATAACGGGTTTTTGTAGGGGGGTCAAAAACAAGCACTTTTTACTATGGGAGGGGGGGGTCTATCTCCCCCCGTTTAGGAGCTAGGGGCATTTTTAGAAAAAATGGTTTAAATTGAAAAAAAAAATATTAAAAAACAACGGCAACACCTACAATAAAGTGCTATACTCCGTTTGAAAACCAGAAGATTGTTCTATAATTCTGCATTTAAATTTTATTACTCATATCAATAGTTTTTGAGAAATTCGCATTTAAAGTCCAAATTTTGATAAAAAAAACGTGAACAAAAATGTTTAGACCGGTTGTTTTCAAAATTGTGAAATGAAATTGTAAATTAGCTGATATGTGTTTCATGTATCTATCAGTTCTTAATCGAACACAAAAAACCGCATGGTTCTATGTCTTCTGGTTTTTGAGAAAACCTCCGTTTAAGAGGTAGGGGCACTTTTAGAAAAAAATGGTTTAAATTGAAAAAAAAAATATTAAAAAACAACGGCAACACTTACAATAAAGTGCTATACTGCGTTTGAAAGCCAGAAGATTGTTCTCTAATCCTGCATTTAAATTAAATTACTCATATTAATGGTTTTTGAGAAATTCACATTTAAAGTCCAAATTTTGATAAAATAACGTGAAAAAAAAGTTTAGACCAATTGTTTTCAAAATTTTGAAATGAAATTGTAAATTAGCTTACATGTGTTTCATGTATCTATCAGTTCTTAATCGAACACAAAAAACCGCATGGTTCTATGTCTTCTAGTTTTTGAGAAAATCGAAAATTACCAAAACTACTTTTTTTGATTTTTGGTGGTGACGGTGATTCCATTTTAAGAATTAATGTTAATAAACATAATGAATCTTTGTTAGTTCAGTACCGCAATTCATTTAGCGTTACCCAGAATGCACCATGAGGAGGTAGAATTGCATCTGGGTCAGTTATTTTGTCAGTTAGTCAGGAGTTAGTCAGTCATAGTTAGTTAAAAATGGTCAAAATGTATTAAAAAGGTGTGTAAGTCTCGTCAATAAAGCCATCGTCCGTACTATAACTTTCGAGTTCGTTGAGTTACTCTTTTATGGTGGGAAGCCGAGGATGTTTTGGCGGTAAAACACTTTCTAAATTTTCGCTCTGAAGGGTGGGAGGATCGATGTCTTTTAACTGTAAACCCTCACATATATCACCATCGGTATAACAAGGGTAAACTTTTTTTACATCTGATAAAAACTCTATTATTTGCGAACCCCAGTCGTCCTTATATTTCCTTTCTAGGCAGTATTTTCGATAGAAAAATAGTGCCATGTATTGGTGAACATGGTCAGAAGTTTGTTTTGGTTTTCAAGATCGTTTATTGTATTTTATATGTATTTAGTGGACATTGGATAAATAGAATAAATTTGAATTTTTTTAAATACAGATTCTGTGAATGCGAAAGAAACTTTGCATGCACCCAACCTCGCACCTACCCCAAATCCTATAGTGCGCCCAAGCAGGGGGGTTGCAGGGGGGCAGCATGCCCCCCCATACATACTTTACTGTTTATATATTGTAATGTTGGAAGCTAGCACTGATTTATTTATGTAAGGAAGCAAAAAATATCAAACATTTTGTAGAAAAGTAGTTTTAGTTATTTTCGATTTTCTCAAAAACCAGAAGACATAGAACCATGCGGTTTTTTGTGTTCGATTAAAAACTGATAGATACATGAAACACATGTAAGCTAATTTACAATTTCATTTCAAAATTTTGAAAACAATTGGTCTAAACTTTTTTTTCACGTTATTTTATCAAAATTTGGACTTTAAATGCGAATTTCTCAAAAACCATTGACATGAGTAATTTAATTTAAATGCAGGATTATAGAACAATCTTCTGGCTTTCAAACGCATTATAGCACTTTATTGTAAGTATTGCCGTTGTTTTTTAATATTTTTTTTTTTTTTCAATTTAAACCATTTTTTCTAAAAGTGCCCCTACCTCCTAAACGGAGGTTTTCTCAAAAACCAGAAGACATAGAACCATGCGGTTTTTTGTGTTCGATTAAGAACTGATAGATACATGAAACACATGCAAGCTATTTTACAATTTCATGTCACAATTTTGAAAACAGCCGGTCTAAACTTTTTTTTTCACGTTTTTTTTATCAAAATTTGGACTTTAAATGCGAATTTCTCAAAAACTATTGATATGAGTAATTTAATTTAAATGCAGGATTATAGAACAATCTTTTGGCTTTCAAACGCAGTATAGCACTTTATTGTAGGTGTTGCCGTTGTTTTTTTATATTTTTTTATTCAATTCAAACCATTTTTTCTAAAAGTGCCCCTACCTCCTAAACGGGGGGAGATAGACCCCCCCCTCCCATAGTAAAAAGTGCTTGTTTTTGACCCCTCTAAAAAAATCCGTCATCAAATCTTGGCGGCCAAGTTATCGTACTCGTGCCGACTTTTATTCTTCTCCTAACTTATGGATACTGTGAAAATTATTTAGAGAAATGGTATTACGTTTCAAGGCATATTAAATTATCGAAATATGATATAATTTCAATTTTGAAGCAGGTCCTGTATATAATTATTGGTCTTGGTGTAAAATGCGTAATATTTAAACTTTCTAGACGACTTTGCAAAGAATTAACAAATCCTCCAAGAGTATTTCTTGCCATGAGAAGTGCTGCTCATTAGCCGTTCGGAAACACCAGGAAATTGTAGGTTCCTTCCATTCCTGGTAACAAGCACACCGGAATGGTTGAGAGTTGTAAATCACTAGGCTAGGGTCTCTATGATGGGTCATAAGATTTTGCATAACAGCCGTATGGCAGGTACCGTTAGCTTTAGAGCAAACAAAAAATTAAATTTCTCCTCTAGATAATCACGAAGAAACTTAGATATCAAGTTTAAACAGAATTGCTTCAGTGTTTTAGGCATACATGCAGACAGAGTTGTGTTCTGTGATTTTTGAAATGGTAACTGATTTGTGTCTTGTGTTTTCAAATATTCGTGGTCTTAGAAGGAATTTTTACTTGCGACTTATGGGTACTATTAGGCAAGTTATGCATTCGCAAAAAAAAAATCGAACTCGAGATTTTGATCAAACTTGACATTACGATGATAGCGAAGACTAAAAAAGTGGCTCTCTCAATTCTGTCTGTCTGCTTGTTCGACTACAGCCTAAACGGCTCGGCCGATTTTCTTCTTCTTGGTAGATGTGGGTTTTAATTTTTCCCCCCACACGTTTTTTTTCTTTTTTTTAAGACCAAAAATAACGGTACCCAGTACCAGAGTTGTAAAAAATGCAGTCTTTTCGGTACTGCAGTTAATTGACTAAAAAGACTAATTTCCTTAAGTCTTTTAACTTACAAAAAGACTTTAACTGTAATCCAGGCAGTCGCAGTCAGTACTAATATTAGTACTGTGCAGTTAATAAAAGTAGTTAATTGACTAAAAGTTAATTGACTGCAGTACTTTTTAACTGGTTTTAGTCTTTTTAGTCACTCAAAAGTCTTCAGTACTGGCCTTGTTTTGGTTTTAGTCAGTAAGTCTTTTAACTGCAGTTAATTAACTGTATGTTATATGCCACATGCGACATGCCAATCCCAACATTTTACATGCAAAATATCACATCCTGTGGTTTTATAAGTACAAGTCTTAAGTATTTTAGTAAAAAGACTAAAATTAAGTCAATTAACTTACAGTTAATTAACTGCAGTTAAAAGACTTGCTGACTAAAACCAAAACAAGGCCAGTACTGAAGACTTTTGAGTGACTAAAAAGACTAAAACCAGTTAAAAAGTACTGCAGTCAATTAACTTTTAGTCAATTAACTGCTTTTATTAACTGCACAGTACTAATATTAGTACTGACTGCTGACTGTTTATTTTGCAGTTAAAGTACCCATGCACAGTATTAACTTGCATTCAATTCTTAAGTTAATTAACTGCGACTTTACTAACTGCATTACCAAAGTACTGCAGTCTTTTACAACTCTGCCCAGTACCTACCATATAAATTTTTTCGAAATTTTATAAATATTTTTTTTTCTCAAAAACTGTCCCAGAGAATTAAGAAAAAATTGAAAAATTTCATTTACCAGGTAATGGTTGAAAAAAAATTTCCAAAAAATTGTTATTTTTGGTAGCCCCCCTGGGTTCATTTTCTTTGTTTTTGATTTTCTCGAAAATAGTACAGCCGATACTATTTTTTTTATGCTAAAGCTCCTCCAAAGTTTAAATATTATGACATATTCAAATTTTCAATTTTTAAGTTTTTCAAAATTTTTTTTTGGAAACTCGATATTTCGAAAACCCCAAGACCAATTTTGTTCAAACTTGGCAAATTAAAGTTTCTTAACATAATCTACAAGATTTGAAAAAAAAAATTTTGTTTTATCTAAAACTAACGGTACCTTCCATACAAAAGTTAAAAAATGGTTTTCGAAAATCGTTTTTTCTCGAAAACGGTTCCGAGAATTTTGCTAATTTTTTTTTTCTTTTAATTAATTTTAACGATCTATAATTTAAAAAAATTAAATTGAAATCTAGATATTACTGACTGTACCTACCATAGAACGATTTTTCGAATTTTGAATTTCTCATTACCGGCATAACGGATTTTAATGACATTTTTTATAAAGAAGTTCCTAAGAAGTTTTAAAAACATTGCATTTCAAAACTTAAAAAAAATATTTTTTTCAATTTTTAGAAAAAAAAAGTCGTTTTTTTTTTTTTTGGAGAATTCGATATCTCAAGAATAGCTTAGTATTTTTCTTGGAAATTGAACTCTTTTTCGTACAATAATAAAAACTTGAAGTTGGCGTACCAAAGTTTTTGCTTAAAAATGTTTTAAAAATTTTGTACATAAAAGCTTATTTTTTTAAGAAACCACTACAACGACTTATAATTTTTGTTCTTGCATAAATTCATATTTGCATAGCATTCTGTTTTTATCTCTTACTACTTAAAGAATTTAAGAAAATCATTTTATCCTTATAAAGAGTTTTCTTTAATAACTTTCGTTTTTAAAACTCCTATGCCCGATTTCACGAAGGACTTTTAAACATTTAACAGGCTTCTAAGTTTTAAAATGAGATGTTTTGGTTTCACCAAGCGCTTCTAAATTAAACAAGCTTTTAAACACCCTTGTAAGCTAAATGCCCATTTTTGGATCATTAAATTTTAAAAGTGTCGTTGAAATGTCATCAGATGTAGATCCACAGCAATTGGATATACCTAGGTAGCAGCTGAAATTATTGTTTTGCAACATTTTAGTTTTTAATTTTTGAATATACAAAATGGATAGGCTTATAAGTTATAAATATTTAAAATATTTTCTTTATTTCGAATAAAATATTGAAAAGTCTTCATCCAATAAATAAGTGCCACACATAGTTATACGCCGAGCAAGTTATTCCAGGTTCACAGGAATCCATTCTCGGACTGACTTCGACATAGGTTCCGACTTTCCAAAGCATCTGTGAATCCGTTTGTTGAATTTGTTTGGTCGTCATTTGGAACCGAAAGAAACGCATCAGTGCAATAAAAAATAAATTTAGTGCTTATTACGATCTTATGCCACAGGATCTTTCCAAATATTTTTGTTTGCATTTTGTTTTTTTTGCATTTCTTGGCATTTGTTTCAACACATAACGCTTTCTCATTTGTTCTTATACATTGCGCTTGTTAGAAAGAAAGAACGGAATTCTTTTTTCCAGGGATGTGAATAGAACTCAATTTTAACAAGAACTTCCCTAAAATTTCCCTTTTATAGATTGGTGAAAATAAAAAGATTTAAGAGTCTGATAAAATTTAAAAGGATTTTTGATAAAAGTGCTTTTAGTGTATGTTTATGAAATTGGCCACTAGTCTAATACTTAGGAGCAAGTTCGTACGACCCAGTCGTGCATTGTATTTTTGTACGTGTACCCACATTCTGTTAAGTAAAGACAAGCTGATCTTTAAGAATTTCGACTGCCTGACTATATCCTTATGCCATTACTCTTTTGCCATCACAACCTTTTAGCTTACGTTAGATATGATGTTGCTCGCCAGAGTCTTCTTCAATACGATCATTGTTCTAATATGAACTTTAACTGCATGTGGCTCAAATTTTCTGTCCGCAAGCAAGTCATTCATTACCTACTATTTCATTTATAGAAGTCCAAATCTACACAGCAATTCAACTCTTAATGAGTTTGATGAGCTGTCTGATTCAATTTCCCGAATTGTTTCCTTGTATCCTCACACTGTAGTCGTTATTGCGGGCGACTTCAATGTAAACAATTCAAGTTGGCTCCGCTATTCAAGAAGAAGATATGTTAAGATCTTTGCTGAGATGCACCCCTACTCAGCTTGTAGATGAGTCCGGTCGAATACCAGATGTTGCTGGGCAAAACGCTCACACTCTCGATCTGTTTTTTACTTCTAACCCTGATAAGTATTTCATAACGCTGAATTCTCCATTCGGCACTTCGGACCATTGCGTAATATCAGCCAATTTCTCGTGTCCCATTCATTCAGCTAAAAAGAAGCATCCTACTTGGACCATGCGAAAAAGTCAACTGGGATGGTTAGAATAACTTTTTTAGAATTTTTAACTGGTCACTATGTTTCCTCGATAGTGACGTTGATGCCAGTGCTGATATGATCACAGAAGTGATTTTTCTTGAAATGCGTACGTTTATTCCTTACAGAATTAAGAGTATAAAGCCTAAAGAAAAGTCTTGGTTCGATACAAGCTGTAAAGAAGCTATCAGGTTGAGAGAAGTAAGTTTCCGCTCTTATAAAGCCAACCCAACTGAGGAAAATCGGAAAAAGTTTAAACAAATCAGAAACCAATGCAACGCTGTTATAAAGAGAACCAAATTCTTAGATGAACAGAAATTAAGGCAAAAAATCCTGCAATGTCCCAAAGGCAGTAGAAATTTCTGGTCATAAACATAAACATATGGTCAAGAACATAAAAAATTCAACATGATCTTAGGTTCCAACGCTCATCTACAAAGACAAACCGATAACTAGCTATTTAGAGAAGGCAAATGTACTTGCAGCTCATTTTGCTGCAAGCTCCACGTTTCCTGTTAGCAACATTGCCCCTCCTGTACTTGAGAACGTAAATCATTCAATGGGACAGGTATATTTCCGCACTCGTACAGTTGCAAGAGCCCTTCGATATCTTGATATGCCTAAACAAATCCGCTGGTCCTGATGGTATACCCCCCATTCTTCTGAAGAGGTGTTCTTCATCGCTGGCAAAACCATTGCGTAAGCTTTTCCATCGCTTCTACTATTCTGGAATCTTCCCTAGAAGATGGAAAACAGCATTTGTCCAGCCTGTTCCTAAAAAAGGTGACCCTTCCTCCCCCTCGTCCTATCGACCAATCGCACTTACGTCCCTTCTTTCCAAGGTCATGGAATCGCTGATAAATCATCAGCTCAAGAAATATCTCGAAGATCGAAAGCTTTTTAATGACCGGCAATACGGCTTTCGCAGCAATCGTTCCACTGGTGATCTGATGGCATATCTCACCGAAGAGTGGAACAGATCTTTACATTGTTTTGGAGAAAGTAAGATTATTGCGCTTGATATTTCTAAGGCATTTGATAGAGTTTGGCACCAGGCTCTCTTATCGAAAATGCGTGCGTTTGGCATCAACGAAGCCCTTATTCTTTGGATTAGAAATTACCTTCTAGATCGTTCAATACATGTTGTATTGGATGGTCTTAAGTCTGATCTTCACAAAATAAATGCCGGTGTTCCCCAAGGCTCTGTTTTGTCTCCGACTCTCTTCCTCATTTTTATGAATGATCTCTTGTCTGAAACTTTTAATCCACTTCATTGTTTTGCCGATGACTCCACTCTCAGCTTTTCATACTCGTTCCCAAACTCACGTCCATCTCCTTCGGAAGTGGAATTGCAATAGTCTGGTATGATAAGCTCATTAAACTCCAATCTTTATAGCATTGTTAAATGGGGTATAAAAAACCGTGTGGCAGTGGCGTAGCGTAGGGGGGGCGGAGGGGGCGGTCCGCCCCGGGCGGCAGGCCTAGGGGGGCGGCAAAATGTCGCCGGTGATGCAGGTAGAGTAGAAATCATATGTTTCATGAAAGATCGTTTGACAAGTCAACAAACAACAATGATGTAAATTTGAAATTTGCCACCCTATCTGTGGTTCGTCGTTGACCGCTCTCTGCTGATTTTCGTGAATTCGTAGACGGTGAGTAGGGCCGTAAGAGTGCATTCCGTATCATCAAACAAAACATTCCGAAACTCTCGCGAAACTGAAAGGGAGTGTTCCGAAACATATGATATGCATATGCGAGATATGATAAGATAACTAGGATTCGACGGAAACGTTATCCTAGTCTCAGCCAGCTCAATGTTTTTGCTCCCTCCCGCATCACAGAAAGTTGTTCCGATTGTGTTGTTTATAGTTTAAATACTGTTGAATCTTCTAAAACTAAACACTTAGTACTTTACTCAACCTTTGAACTAGTTTTTGAAAATGAAAAGAGTTAAAGGAAGCAGCGGGGAATACCGCAAGAAAAAGGCTAAGAAAGAAGCAGAAGCAGCAGTTCTAGTTCTGGTTCAAAAGCTACGTTAACGTCTTCGGCGGCATCCAGCAGCAGCGGAAGTGACTCCAATGTAAGTAAGATTCCTCCATCTACAATCGTGAGTGGCCTAGAATTGTCCTGCGGCCAATATTAATGGGAATGCATAACTTATTTCACAGGCAGAAGAAGAAGACGTGCAGACGAAGACGAAGTCGACTCACCAGAAGTACCTCAAGCATCTAGTCACAAGCCTGCAGAAGAAGTGAACCTCGTGAATCTGTAAAGACGCTTAAAAATAAGTTTGTGGAAGTTCTCGAGGTACTGGAAGAATTGACGGATCAGTAGTCAGTCTTCTTCTGACAGTCATGCAGTCATTAAACTTCCTCATTTTTCTTGGCTTTTGAGCTGCAGAGCTACCTGAAGAAGATGACGCACAGATTTACCTGCAGCAAAGTGTGCTCAGAAACTCTGCGTTTTAAAAGCTCTCCTAGTGGAGAGAAGAGACCGTTTCGTCCAAGCCGCAATCGACTTTTCTAAGACTCTTTGGAAAAAACTCGGAATCGAACTCAAAACGAGAAGAATTCGCAGGAAAAAACGCATGCATGGCGATGAATCCGCAGATGCAGATTTGTCTCACGAGCCTCATTCGTAAGGCCCGTAGAATTCGTTTATGGAACCGCTGATCCTATTTTACTTTCAATAAAAGATACTTCCCGAAATTTAATTTTTATTTAGTATTGAATAAGGGCGGCAAAATGGGTCTCCCGCCCCAGGCGCCGAGATGGTACGCTACGCCACTGCCGTGTGGAGTTTAATGCTTCGGAAACTCTATGCTGTATATTGTCGTTGAATCAAATGTCCCCTTTATGCCATTGTCCTTGAATGGTACTTGCATGGAAGAAACCGAAAAGCTCTCAGCACTTGGTATGTGTGTCAACGACGATCTTCATTAAAATGATCACATTCTCGAGACCGCCAAAAATTCTGCTAAGTGCTTAGGATGTCTATATCGATGTAAGAAATTTTTCACCCCTTCTAATCTGGCTAACATTTATAAGGCGTTTATACGTCCAAAACTCGAGTATAACTCACATCACAAACTTCTCACCACTTATTGGATAGAAGTCAGAACAGATCGTTAAAACCGAAGCTTTCATGGCTTCCTTCCCAGCTCTTGAACAGCGTCGGAATGTTTCACTCAGTTCACTCGTGATACTCGTTTCACTAGGATTCTCATCATTTCACCCTGGATGACAATTTTGGTCGTACCCTCATATAAGACATTCGTTTTTCAGTCGAACAACACGATTATGGAACACAGTTTTCCCGTGTCAATTCAATTTGCAAACATTCTAGATCAATGTTCATTGACGCCTCCTTGGATATTATGGTTACCGAAGACATTGGGTTTCAAAAGAACGTCGCTAAGTGCCACACAGCCCGTGCCACAATCGACATTCTGCACGAGCCATTTCCGAACATGGTTATTTCACTCGGAGGTTTGTCAACTGGCCACCAAGATCGTGCAATTTTACCTCGTTAGACTTCTTCCTGTGGCGTTTTATTATGTCGAAGGTCTATGCAAATAAATCACAAACCACCAATGCTGCTGCAGAAATTTATATATGTATTATCACCTTTCATACGAGTACACAAAAGTATACTCAGGCCTTTTAAAAAAATTGAAAACTATAATCATACCTCGCTCAAAATTTGTTTTATTTAAGTTTAAAGATAGAAAATGCTTAATAGAGTAGCAGTGTGCTCGGAAAGGCCCTGGAAACAGTCATAAGATTATACTTCAGTCTTTCCATGGAGGTTCTCTGAAAACTCAAACACAATCTTGCTTTATATAAAAAATGCTGGAAATGATAGAGCTAGCTGTTCAAATGGCCGAATTCAAGTCCAAGGCATCAAAATTCTTCAGAAAAATCTTACTTTTGCTAGAAATTGTGTTACAATTGTATTGCAATTTCTTAATTAAATTTTATGCTTAAATAACTATTTTGTCTTGAATAAAATTTCTTGCAACAGCCAAGTTATTTCTAAGGAATGCAAATTTAATTAACAAAATCTTCGATACTCGTAAGAAAACAACATACCTACACTACACTGCGTATGATTCGAAGGGATAAGAGTCAGTCAATATTGATTTTGCAATATTTTATCCAAAAACAAAAGCATCATCGAATGGAAGTGCCCATTCTCTTTGATACAACTTAATTAGATTCTGTGCAATTTAATCGAATATTTGCATCTAATGATCTGAAAGTGATTTTTGTGTTCAGAAAAGAACTGGTGTAGTCGGTATTCAAATAAATTAGAATCCAATAAATGTGAATTGTTTGAATTTTATTTTGGAAATCAAATTCAAACGATGCGGATTATGTGCATTGAAATTTGTTTTAAAATTATTCTATTCGGAAGTATTGAATTTATTTATTCATTCATTCATCTACAGATATTATATCTTACAGACTACTAACAATATTGAAAAGTTAAATTATAGTTAATTCAATAAATATAAAATTTTAGTTTTAAATTCAAATCTATTCATTGATAAATCAATTTCATAACAAAAATTATTATAAAGTCTTATACACCTAGTGAATGATTCATTAAATCCAAAATTAGACCTATGGCTAGGATTATTTAAAAAATGACGCTGGCGCATCCTCCTTTCTGGAATATATATTTCAAAGATTTGTACAATTACTGGACATTTGATTCTGTAAGAAAAAACATCATGAACAAATAACAAGCACTGAACATGACCATGCCTATTACAGAATTCGCAGAATTTTACTCCCGGTGAGTTGACTCGATTCGCATCCGCTGTAAAACTCAATTATGAAATTCGTCGGATGAACTACATTGTCGATTCCTAAAATGACCTTATCATTTCTGAACTTTCGTATCGGCACTGTCAACTACAAACATTTATTCAACTGACCTAGGCTGTGATAATAGTATCGATTTCGATCAACGAAATCAAGCATCGTTGAGAGTGGTTAGTACGAAGATGGAGGACGGTTCAAAACCAACCGTGTGCTCTTTTTACTTGCGATATAGGTACTATAGGGTAAGTTCTGCATTTGGAAAAAAAATCGAACTCGAGATTTTGATCAAAGTCGACATTACGATGATAGCGAAGACGAAAAAAGTGGGTCCGGCAATTCCGTCTGTCTGTCTGTATGTCTGTATGTCTGTACCCCGAACTACAGCCTAAACTACCGGAGGTATTTTCCTCAAACTCGGTAGTTAAGGGTCTTCGGTGATTCCCTAGAGGAAAAATTGAAATTTTTTTTTTAGCTCCAAAACTAAGGGTACCCCCCATACACCCGAAATGCAAAATCTTATTTATCTCGAAAACGGCTCTAACGATTTTGATCAAAAAAATTAAGTGTGATATTATGGACATGGACTATATTTTGGTGAAAAAAAAATTTGGGGGGAAATGTTATTAGGGGTACCTGTCATAGAACGGTTTTTTTGATTTTCGAATTTCTCACCAACGGCTCTAACCATTTTAACCAAAATTTTTATGCAGGAGCTGCTTTGAATTTGAAAAAATATAAACTAAAATTTTTTTCGAAAAAATAGTTTTTGGATTTTTTAAAAAATAATACATATTTTTTTTTGAAAATTCAATATCTTGAAAACCGATACACGACTAAATTTTTAAATTTCGTTTTAAAATGTATTTTATTAAATACTAACAATTTGCATATCAATTTTTTTTATAAAAATTTTAAGGAAAATTTAGTACACAAAAAACATGTTTCAGTGTGTCTGTATGTCTGTACCTCTCACTACAGCCTAAACCACTGGACCTATTTCTTTCAATCTCGGTAGTTAAGAGTCTTCGGTGATTCCCTAGAGGAAAAATTGATTTTTTTTTTTAGCTCCAAAACTATGGGTACCCCCCATACACCCGTAATGCAAAATCTTATTTATCTCGAAAACGGCTCTAACGATTTTGATAAAAAAAATTAAGTGTGATATTATGGACATGGACTATATTTTGGTGAAAAAAAAATTTGGGGGGAAATGTTATTAGGGGTACCTGTCATAGAACGGTTTTTTTGATTTTCGAATTTCTCACCAACGGCTCCAACGATTTTAAATAAAATTTTTATGCATGAGCTGCTTTGCATTTGAAAAAATATAAACTAAAAATTTTTTCGAAAAAATAGTTTTTGGATTTTTAAAAAAATAATACAATTTTTTTTTTGAAAATTCAATATCTTGAAAACCGATACACGATTAAATTTTTATATTACGTTTAAAAATGTATTTTATTAAATAATAACAATTTGCATATCATTTTTTTTTATAAAAATTTTAAGGAAAATTTGGTACACAAAAAACATGTTTCAGTGTGTCTGTATGTCTGTACCTCTCACTACAGCCTAAACCACTGGACCTATTTCTTTCAATCTCGGTAGTTAAGAGTCTTCGGTGATTCCCTAGAGGAGAAATTGAAATTTTTTTTTCAGCTCCAAAACTAAGGGTACCCCCCATACACCAGTAATGCAAAATCTTATTTATTTCGAAAACGGCTCTAACGATTTTGATAAAAAAAATTAATTGTGATATTATGGACATGGACTACATTTTGGTGAAAAAAAAATTTGGGGCAAAATGTTATTAGGGGTACCTGCCATAGACCCGTTTTTTTGATTTTCGACTTTCTCATTAACGGCTCTAAGGATTTTAACCAAAATTTTTTAGCAGGAGTCCCCTTAAGTTTAAAATAATATTGTATATAAAAATATTCGAAAAAATATTTATTGTGTTTAAAAAATAAAAAAAAAATTAAATCAATATCTTTAAAACCTATGAACGATTATTTTTTGAAATTATTTCCTAAAACCAATATTATTAAATACTTAAAATTCGCATCCTTATTCTTATATAAAAATTTTATTTAATAATAAAACGATTTTTTAAAGTTTATTTGCATAAATTCATACTTTTCCGGAAACCAGACGGCAATTTTATGCATTTTTTGAACATTATTATCTCATTAAATCCATGTTTCATATTTATAAAATGTATCTTAAATTCCAAAGTACTTTTACATAAGAGCAAATTCGTGCGATCCAGTCGTGCATTTTATTTTTTTTTTTAAATTAAGCAGGAAGCATGTTTTAGAAGAAATGGTATGTCATTTATAAATATATTAAATAAAAGTGGTCCATGATGACTACCTTGAGGTACTCCAGAAAGAACTTTAAATGTTTTCGAAGTAGTATTTCCAAGTTTAACACATTGTGTCCTATCAGAAAGATAGCTTAATAACCAACTCAGAAGCTGACCATGAATTCCAAAGGATTTTAATTTATTAGTAATAAGGAATGACAAATATATACCTTTACGAAATCTGTATAGACTATATCGACTTGGTACCTAGATTCAAAAGCATCAATTACATATCTGGAATATAGCATAAGATTGGTTGCAGTGGATCTGCCAGGCATAAATCCATGTTGTTCATCACAAATTTGTTCTTTGCTGTTGAAGTACAAGTGGTCTCTTACCATAAGCTCAAACAATCAATCAATCATTTTTAGAGAGATGTCTGTGTGTGTGCGTGTACGTACGTTCGTACGTTCTGGTACCATTTTTCGTCGTCGATATCTCAAGAACGAGTAAAGATATCGACTTCAAATAAATTTTGTTTGATAGATAATAACTTCGAAAGAGGCTGAAAGGGCGTTTATTAAAATTCAGTGAGTAGTTTTTTCACTATAACGGTTTTAACAAAAAGTAAAAATTTTGGGTTAGTTTCAAATATCTCACGAAAAAATAATGCAATTGATTTCGAATAAGATTTAATGTACTTATTATAAGGTCATACAGATTTGGTATGAATTTGGAAAAAAATGAATATACCGTTATTTTTTTAAACAAAAAAAAAACTGAAAAAAAAATGTCATAACCCAGATATTCTAAGAACGGAAAACAATTTGAATTTCAAAATAATTTTATTTTACGAAAAATAATGTGTTTGACAACAGGTGAAAATTTCAAAAAAAAATCAGTTTATAGTTTTTTTATAAAAAATAAAAAACTATATAAAATTCTATTGAAAATTGGTAAAAATTGTTTTTCGACTCAAATTTCTCGAGAACTAGTAGTGATATTGACTTCTAATTTAGTTTATTTTATACATAGTACAATTTTGTACAATTGGTAAAATGCTGACAAATATCGAATAAATATTTTTTTTTTAAATAAAAAAATTATTAAAAATTCTAGTGAAAACTAGTTAAAATTGTATTTCAAGTCGAATTTCTTGGGAATGAACACCGATAGTGCCTTCTAAAGTATGTTGTTTTCTACATCGTAAGAATGTATACTAAGCGACATTTCTAAAATTGTTCAGGAAACGAAAAAAAACGAAGAAAGTTCTAGTTAAATCATAGTGCGCTAAGAGACAATTTTGGTTAAACTAAGTGACATCTAACAAAATTTTTTGTTGCTCACGACAATGAGATCTTTATTAATGTCGCTTAGCATAATTTTTTTGGCGGATAATACCAATTTTAGGTGGCAACATTATTTTAATGAGAAAACATGGCAGTTGATAAATATTTTTATTTGTACTCTAGTTTCCTTTTCATGCATAATAGGTTGGCGAAACCCAGGCCAAAACGTGGCCCTTAACATATAGTATATTTCCTCATCAAAAAGTCATTTTCGAAAAAAGTGTCGCATAGTACATTCTTACGGGAAGGTATCGACATAATACAATTATTAACATATGGTTAAATTTTTACAAGTATCAAATTGACAGTTTTAACAAAAATATAAAAAAATCTACTAAAAAGTGGTAATATATGTTTTTCGACTAGAATATCTTGAGAACGAGCAATGATATTGACTTTGCCATTATTTAATTTTATACATAATACAATTTATAACAAATGGTTTATATTTGACATATGTCTAGTTTTATAGCGGATATATTTTGTAAGTACCCTTCCATCAATAGCCAAAAACCGTATCTTTTATATTTGAATATTTCGTTTTTAAATTTTTTTCAATTAAAATGTTTGGAACCGAAATAATAAAGTAATTTCTATAATATAATACATTTTGAAACAACTTATACATCAACAATCTCAGTTTCAAATCTCTTTAAATAATTAAAATGCTTTTCAATCTTAAAATAATGTTTGTTTGAATTTTACAGCAAAAGTTTTTTTCGCTGAAAATTTGGTTATTTGAAAAAAACTAAATATAAAGTTTTCAAGACCACAAATGGGAAGTTATTACTGTGGGTCGCACCCAGCCTCTTTTTTATTATATTTTCAAAAAAAAAATCTCCTTTTTGCTGACGGTCTAAAGATTTACTGAAGAATTACATGTTTATCAGATTTTGTAATCTCTTTGCAGAAGACTTGGGAAGATTGGTAAAATGGTGTACGGTAAAATATCTTCATTTCATGTTATTATTTCTAGATGTTGATCTTTCATTCGTTCCCCAGGACGACTTCGTGATTAACCAAGCCAATCAAATGCAGGATTTTATTAAAATAAATACCAAAGAGCTTACAGATTCCCACACTTGTCTTTTATTTATTAACTCTTTGGTAAGATCTGTGCTTGAGTATAGTCTTACAGCTTGCAGTTATGCTAACTCATCGGAAAGAATTGAAAAAGTTCAAAGAAATTTTACTCGATATAGACTTTTTAAGTTTCTACACCAACTCAATATTTCTTCCTTAATGACCAAAATGTTTTTAAATGATCAGAAAATAATCAGCCAAACTTTCGATAATCATATTATAATGGTACATTTTTCAATCTTAATATTCCTTAAATTATTATTTTTAATAATTTCAATTGTATTTTTCCTATGCAAGGAATAAGAGATGACTAAGTTCTTGCATCAGAATATAACCAATGTGTTTCTCGCTTAAATGGAATATGACCGCGCTTGTAAGCAAAAGCCGGTTGCAGTTATTCAACTCCACCAACATAAAGTAGTTCCGTGGTTCAAGCTTGGATTTGGCATTGAAAATCTGGTCAATCTAACCAGATTAAGTCTTGCTTTGGTTCATAAGATCGTAACTATTTTCTTTTCCTCAATTGAACTTTTATGTAGACAGAAATAGGAACACTGTGATTTGTACTAAAAGCTTTGTAAAAGCAGACATTAATGTTATCAGTGTTGTTTATGAATGCAATTTGATTTGCATAAGGCTTCGTAGTTCAACGCACTTAGATGAAGGCGTTGGACTATAAAAATGTGTGTTCTGTCGGTTGACAGGTATCAGTAACGATTCAATCGTAGTCCAGTTCACAACTGAAATAGTCAATTACCTCCAAAGAAACCAGCAACATGAAGGTAGGTTTTGATTGAACTTTAAGGCCTTTCTCAGAATTCTAATTGTTTTCACTTTTAGTTCGCCGTATTCACCGTAGTCGTGCTTGCCTTGGTCTTCCAAGCCCAATCCTCTGTCATCCCAATTGGTCTGGGAGGTATTGGCCCAGTTCTTTCAGTCTCAGGACCCCTTGGACCCCTTGTCGCTCCTGGTGGAGCAGTGTCCATTCAGGGTTCGATCATCCAAGGACTGCCTTCCAGTGTTGCTGTCCAGGTTCCAAACCTCATCTCCGTTCAAGGCCTTCCATCTGCCGTGACAGTTGCGCAATCACCAGTGCCTGTTGCCCTTCCAGCTCCTGTTGCAGTGTCATCTCCTGTTGTCGTTGGAGCTGAGGGAACCTACGTAGCTAAGACTCGTGGTGCCGTTCACGTTGCTCCTCTGGCGGGACACACACAATCTGCCGCTTCAGTTAATCTTCAACCAGCTCCAGGAACTTTGTAAATATAGAAACGATTTGGAAGCAGAACCGCTGGTATCGACGGAACTTGAAAATATCCCGTCGTTTCTTAAGTTAAGGATTAACCGCTAATTTAAAACATTTTTGTACACACAAATTCTCTAGGGGGCAAATAGTTTTTCTGTGAATTGCTCTTCTAGTTCTGGAACTTTTTCAATAAAACAATGCAACACGGACTTCTAAGAGTCGTAAACACAAAATTTGCTTCCCAGCGTTTTAATAAACATATGCATACATAATTGCCACTTAGCGACATAGTTCTGCCAGCCCAATGTAACCCCCTTTTGATTTAATTAACTTTGAAATATATTACTTGTACCCAAAAAAGAGAGAAAAAAAAAGAAACTTTTTCCATGGGGAAAGTTTTGAAAACTCCTCTCAAAAGGAAGTTACAACATCAACCAAGTGCCTCTAATGACCCACAACTCTATGTAAGCTTATATTTCAGACCGGTCGATGCAATGATGCTTGCCAAAAGTAACAACTTTGTGTAGCTTTTTGTTAAAAACTCTTCCCAGAGGGCATAATTAAGAAAAAGGGTTTGCCACTTAAATTTTAAGTTTAATTAGGTTTTCCTTCGGATTTTTTTTTTTGGTTTTCATTTTTCGTTGGCTTATTCGCCACTTAAATTAGTTCTTGCCACTAAATTCCTCCATTGAAACCATCTAATCAAGTGGCGTCGACGACGACGCCGACGAGAGGTTTGTTCAGCAGGGTTCAGTTCATACTTCAGCGGACGGACGCCCCGTCACACATATCCTTGTCACTTTCCTGACAAAAGCAATTTCCTTATGCCCCATTCTGGGGCAATGTGTGGTGTGGTACGAGTATGTATGGATGATGTCGTGCGATGTGTGTACTGGTGTGTCATTATATGATATGAACACACAGCGAAAATTGTCGCCGCCAAATTGCATGTCATCCATGCCCTCGGCGACAGCAGGCGGTCGGTAGTGGTGGGGCCAAGCTATTTCAGGATGCTACCAATCTGATGAGTGGCACATCATATTTGTTGTGTTGTGATATGGTCGACATTGTATGTGAAGTATTTTCATGGGATGAAATGTATCTTCTTCTTGTTTGTTTTGTCCTTTTCATTTTTTTTTTCGAAAACTTCATACAATCTCTGAATTTTCAATTGAAGTTTTGTGGGTACACCACCGGATGGCGATGGCCATGATGAGAGTGTCAGCTGATGGTGACACTTTGTTCTTTGGGAAGTGTTGATAAATTAGTCAAATTCTAGAACTATTTTCGTAAAGAATGAATTTTTCCAAGAAATTCCTTAAAATAATTTGAAATATATTATACATAGGTAGTCAAGCACATTAGGCACAACGCACCGTTTTTTGGAGGGAAATGTTCAATTTTTTGTTCATTAGTTTGCATGTGAGGTGTTCAGGATGAATGAGAAACTCGAAGAGAGCTTCCTAAAGATAAACAATATGGTGTATAGTTACTAACTTGACTATTTTTGAAAAGAAGACTGATTTCTAGGAAAATATCTATATGTAAACACACCAACACTTTGCTTCTCTAAAGATTTGCAGCAAGTTTGCGAAGCATACCTATACAGAAGGTACATAAAGGGTTTTTCAATTTGGGTGGGTAGATGTTTGAAATGGAATAAAACTAGCTGTTTATGAGATACATATTAAGAAAATTCTTCTTATGTTTAAAAAGACCCATGTATAGAATATGACATCGTTCAAATGACCCCCTCCGCCAACGCCAACGGTGGCACGAATTCGAGTGGTTCAATTTTCAATGACTCTTCCGCATATATCTGACTGAATTTGAGCAATGGCCTTCTGATACCTTCAGGATATCGCCCGATCGTGGTGGTGGTATATTGGCATAGACCTGCGACTTCAGGATACTCCACAAGAAAAAGTTTGGGAGGCTAAAATTGCATGATATAATTCACGTGACCTGTGCGATGAGAGATAACGTTACCCTCAAATCGCTTATATGCAGAATGTCAATCGTGACGTCCGCTATGGCGCACGTAGCGCCTTTCTGTTGGCACCACATATCGTCTAGGTCCATATGGTTCAATTTGGGCCATAAGAAATAGGTTATTATCGTGCACGTCTCACCAACGTCGTTTTCAATAAAGTACGAACCAATAAAGCCGCCGGCCCAAATTCCACAACAACCGGTAATTTATTGAAGATGGATTGTTACCTGGTGAACCTCGTATGGTTTGGTGTTGCCCCATATATGGCAATTTTGCTTATTAACACTGCCATTTATCCAAAAATGAGCCTCGTCGCTAATCATGATTTGTCGGCGGCCAAAATTAGAGTACGAGTATAGGCTTTGATACTGACGCAAAATTCGCCAAGTTGAAATCTGCGATACGCCGAGTTCTCGTTCACAGTGAGCAATCTATACTGCCTTAACTTCTGCTACGACCCAAACGCAAAATAGTTGGCCTACTCATCAATTAACAAATTAACATTTTTTATGTGCCTATATTTTCTGGTCCCCAAGCAGTTGTTTTTTAATTTTTTTTTGTAGATGTAATAAATTACATTTAGATAATAAGTAAATTAGACCAAACAGAACTAAATTCGAGAAAGCACATATGGCTCCAGTTTGCATTCTCTCAAACAAAGATAGAGCATAATAGTTGGACTACTCTCTCTGGGATGCAAAATAATTGGCCTATGAAGATTTTCAGTTAACCGTTATTAAAAAAATGACATGCACTTGTTTTGTTGTTTATTGATCTCTTGTTTTATGCAAGCCAGCAACATTTTAATGTCAACCATGGTGCGTGGCGTTGCATTATCAAGAGACCTTAGGGAATCCATAAATAAAGCCTTCGAAACGGGATTATCGAGCTATAAAATCGCAAAACAATTCAATTTACCGCGCTCATCAATTCGAAACATCTCAAAGTTCAAAAATAGTGGAAATGTGGAGATCGGTAAAAAAACGGGACGCCCACCAATTGCAAAACCTCGAGATTGCCGAGTTTAAAAAAAAATAATAAAAGAAAATCGACGTCATACGGTGGCTGCAATAACTGTTCAATGGAGGGAAAGAATAAAAAAAAGTGTTTCGGTCGACACTTGCAAACGGACTATGAAATAAAATGCACGACTGGATCGCACGAACTTGCTCTTATGTAAAAGTACTTTCGAATTTAAGATACATTTTATAAATATAAAACATGAATTTAAAATGAAATTGCCGTCTGATTTCTGGAAAAGTATGAATTTATGCAAACAAACTTAAAAAAACCGTTTTATTATTAAATAAATAAATTTTTTATATAAGAAATTTCTTTAAAATTTTTCAAGAAAAAAATGTGGGATGCGAATTTTAAGTATTTAATAATATTGATTTTAGGAAATAATTTCCAAAAATAATCGTTCATAGGTTTTGAAGATATTGATTTTTCAAAAAAAAAAAAATTTTTTCAAAAAAGCCCAACAAATAATTTTTCGAATATTTTTATATACAATATTATTTTAAACTTAGGGGGACTCCTGCTGAAAATTTTTGGTTAAAATCGTTAGAGCCGTTAATGAGAAAGTCGAAAATCAAAAAAACCGTTCTATGACAGGTACCGTTAATAACATTTTGCCCCAAATTTTTTTTTTACCAAAACGTAGTCCAGGTCCATAATATCACACCTATTTTTTTTTATCAAAATCGTTAGAGCCGTTTTCGAGATAAATAAGATTTTGCATTACGGGTGTATGGGGGGTACCGTTAGTTTTAGAGCTAAAAAAAAAATTTCAATTTCCCCTCTAGGGAATCACCGAAGACCCATAACTACCCAGTTTGAAGAAAATAGGTCTAGTGGCTTAGGCTCTAGACCGAGGTACAGACATACAGACAGACAGACAGACAGACAGACAGACAGACAGACGGAATTGTCGGACCCACTTTTTTCGTCTTCGCTATCATCGTAATGTCAACTTTGATCAAAATCTCGAGTTCGATTTTTTTTCCAAATGCAGAACTTGCCCTATAGTACCTATATCGCAAGTAAAAAATTGGATACAAATTTTATAAGGTTTGTTTTAGATTTATTTAAATTAGAGCAATTTTAATTCGTTAAAAACATAGGACAAAGAAAAACCACTTTTAACACCTAAACAAAAGAAAAAGCGGATAGAGTGGGCCAAACAACGTAAAAACTGGACTTTAATTCAATGGCGGTCCGTTATTTGGAGTGATGAGTCCAGGTTTGAAGTTTGCGTGGGCGACGAACGAAAACGAGTCATTAGAAATTCAAAAGAGGTTTTTCACAAAGATTGCATTAAAAAAACGGTCAAGTTTCCAGCATCTCTAATGATATGAGGATGCATGTTGGGGCGGGGTTTGGGCAATTTACATTTTGTAAATGGAAGTGTCAATGCTGCCAAGTACAGGGATATTCTGGAAAATGAGCTTCTCCCATCAATAGCACGACTTCAAGCTAGTGATCGAGACTACATTTTCCAACAGGATGGAGCTTCTTGCCATACAGCAAGGTCTAAAATGCCGTGGTTATCTGCTGAAGCTATTCCTTTACTGGAATGGCCTTCCAGCAGCCCTGACCTTTCACCAATTGAAACTGTCTGGCATAAAATGAAACAAAAACCGCGAAAATAACCATGCCGGACCTCTTCAAGACCTTAAAGCTAAAATCATAAATATTTGGGAATCTTTTGGCACCGAAGAATGTCAAAAATTAGTTGACACAATGCCACGACGCATAGAAGCAGTTATCAAGGCCAAAGGCGACGTAACACCATGGTAAAATAAAAATTAAGACCCATAGGCCAACTATTTTGCACTTAAAAAAAAGTATCAAACGTTATTTTATTTTGTATTATTGCTCTATATCGTTATTTAATTGAAGTAATTTTGTTTTTGTTACTTATTCCTATTCAAAATAAATATATTGTTGTGAACAGAGCTTTATACTACTACAGCGCCATCTGTTGGAAAATTACGTATCTAATTTCTGGAAGAAACATAAAGCTCTTTTCCAATGTCAAATGTATTTCCCCTTATTCCAACCATCTAGAACATTCCAAGACAAGAACTTTCGAGAACAACTAATTTGAGTATATAAGAGAGTGTTCACGGTGAGCGACACACAGTTTATTTTCGATTATGAAAGTGTGCAAAGCTGAACTATTGGATTGTGGAAAGTGTAATTAAAGAAGTGGATTTAAGTTGGAATAAAAGTATTAGAGTTGATTATAAATTGAGATTTATTGTTTTGATTTGAAAAGTGTAAATAAAGAAGAAATATTAGAAACAGTAATAAGTTTTATTTAACGAACCTAGCAAAAATATTACAATATCTTAAGAAAAATACCAAAATATTGATTTTATTTCCGATAGAATTTAAGAATCAGAAGATTTTTGTTTTTTTTATCATAGGTAGTCCAACTATTTTGCGTTTGGGCTCGTATAGGCATTCACGGAGGATATTCTTGGCCGATCTAGCGTTCCTTTAACCTACGAACATTCGGTGATTGATAAGTAAATCAATCGTCTCAAATTTGGCCACCGAACGTTGAGGAGCCAATTTGAAGAGGCAGCAAATCGTAAAATGGATGCAACACGCGCAACGTTGGCACTAAGGAACACTCATTTTGTTAATAAAGTTTTATCATTTAAAGGTGCTGTTTAATCGTTTTACTTGACATGGTAATTTGACATTAGTAACTGAATAAAAAGCAATAGATGTGACAGATGTCATCAAAATGAAATGGCCACCACATGCCGCCAAAATCTACCCGCGCCAATTGAAAAGCACTTTACAAAAGGTTTCTTATTAGGGATATGTATTTTCAGGAGATGCAATTGTTCTGCAAGCAAATTGGGTTGTTCTTGTGAGCTGATTTCGGGGTTTTCAATAAGAGCGCTACAAAAGTTTTTTTTTTAAATAAAACAAAAATGGTTTTGAATATCAATGAACTTCTTTATTCCTGTAAAAGTATACGTTCGATGCCATTATGTATGGAACTCGATTTCTTTTGCATGGCCACCACTGGCACGCTTGCAGAAGTCCAGACGCTGAACGGAATTTTCGACGGTTTTCAAGCATAAATCGGCCGATACTGCTGCAATTTCACGTTCGATATTCGTACGAAGTTCATTAATCGTCGCTGGCTTATTGGCATATACCATAGACTTGACGTAGCCCCACAGGAAATAGTATAACGGCGTCAAATCGCACGACGGAGGCGGCCAAGCGAATGGACCATTTCGTGAGATCTACTAGACGCTCAATTGTTGATCTGCTAGGACGATTATGGCGACCATAAATTGGACGTAGCGCTCTTAACGTTGAGGCCACTGACTCCGAATTTCGGTAGTAAATTTTAATAATTTCGACTCGTTGTTGGCTTGTATATCTTTCCATCATGAAATGGCAAACCTTATTGAAGAGAAATGTCAAAAGAGCGGCAAGAAATATGGCGTCGTTTGCTGTCCCTGTCGCTCTACTTTTGTAGCGTCCCTGTTGAAAAACCCTTTATAAGGATTGTCATTAAAGACAACGCTTGTTTTCAACCGAAGACTAAGAAGTATGTATTTCGTAATTTTTTTACAAATGACCAAAAATACCTTTGGGACATTGTAGTATGTTTTACCTTGGTCATGCAAAAATTTGATTCGTAATCAGTCTTTCTATTTTGTTTGAACTTATTCCAGTTGTCCTCAGTAGGGTTGCCCTTATCATTGGAAACTTTACTTTTATGTCCCTTGTAACATCTTTACAGTTTAAATCAAACCATGAATGTGCGGTTTGATAGATTTCTTCCTATTTGAATTATTTTATTCAATATTTTTCATTTAAAGAGTTCTAAGTCAAAATCGATTCTTAGTGTCTAAAGCCACCATTTTTAATGATTCAATAGAAACATTTTATTGGGCAAGAGCATTAAGGTACCAAAACCTTTGGAAAGTATCAAATCAAAAATAAGGATACAACGTAACTCAACATGATGACGATTGTCCTTTGGGATGTGTCTTTGTGAGAATCATATGTAACACGAAAAATATCTTGGTTGGATCGGTCTACAGACCTTATAATCACTTCAGCACATTACCTTTGGTTACGACTTTGGAGTCGATTTCTTATTGTTACCCATATACCTTACTGTATGGTGATTTTAATTGTAATTTGTTGGATAAACGTTTAGCTGCGAATTTTCTAGGCCTATTTAACGCACTCAATCTGAGTCCCGTGAACCCCTACTCACTTTACTAAAGAGTCTAGTTATCTAATAGACCTTTATCTTGCTAGCGATGTTGGTAGGGCAGTGCCTTACACACAGCTTTTGGCACCTGGTTTCGCCAGGCATGATTTAATTTTTGTAAGTTTGGATGTAGCTTGTAGAGTTCAAATTTAAACACATCCGAATTGGTACTCGACCTTAATTGCATAGACTGAAACTCAATATACCTCATGCAAAATGTAAATGAACAAATTAGTTTCTTACGGCATAACGTCAATCGACTTTTTGATATTCATGTCCGATGTCCCTTTAAAAACCCGTCTCATTAAGCATAGGTCTCCACCTTTGCTGAATGGCAACATCTCTGCTCTAATGTTGAAACGAGATGCCGCTTACAGTCAATGCAGGCGGTTCAAATTGGAGTAGTTCCACAAATCTTATTGCAGACTTCGAAATCAAGTCGTCGCGTCGTAATAATCAGAACAGCAAAAAGGCTTTACTACGAACACAAAGTTGGTCCATTAGTTTGGTCTACACTAACCCATGTTAACAAAAATTGCTAAAATCTGCTATTGGAAGAATCTTCGTTTAAGGCTTTATTACTATACTTTAGAACATTAACGTAGTTCTAGAGTTGAACAGTTGACAATAAGAGTTAATTTTCCGAGAATTAATAATAATGCAATATTTTTGTTGTATCTTAAATAGCTATAAGAAATGTTTAAAGCTTTGTTGTTTAGTTGGATTCCTCGAAAACCCTTATTTCCTTTATTTATTTGACTACTTGTAATGAGTTCAGGAGACTATTAGCCTAGTCATAAACCATGAGATGCAGCAAGTGCAGTAATTTGAAATTAAGAATTCTTAAAACCCTGCACCTTTTATATTGTATTAATTCTCCAAATTTTAAAAATAGAAAACAAATGAATTTTTTTTATACGACCGTCTTAGACGTCCTTGTTGCATTGATTTATTTAAGAAAGTACATTAAACTAAAGGACTGTTAACATAGCAATGTGATATGTCACATACAATTTGTGATACAAACAAATTATAAAACCACAGAAAATTGTTATTAACTAGAGAAGGCAGTACAGGAGGGAAGATCATTGAATATTTGAGATAATTTTAATTGCGTCAAGATCAGAAATCAAATCTAAGTTCCAGTTGCAATTCCAGTTGCTTAATCATCTCAATATATTTACAAAGTTCCTGGAGCTGGTTGAAGATTAACTGAAGCGGCAGATTGTGTGTGTCCCGCCAGAGGAGCAACGTGAACGGCACCACGGGTCTTGGCTACATAAGTTCCCTCAGCTCCAACGACAACAGGAGATGACACTGCAACAGGAGCTGGAAGGGCAACAGGCACTGGTGATTGCGCAACTGTCACGGCAGATGGAAGGCCTTGAACGGAGATGAGGTTTGGAACCTGGACAGCAACACTGGAAGGCAGTCCTTGGATGATCGAACCCTGAATGGACACTGCTCCACCAGGAGCGACAAGGGGTCCTGAGACTGAAAGAAGTGGGCCAATACCTCCCAGACCAATAGGGATGACAGAGGATTGGGCTTGGAAGACCAAGGCAAGCACGACTACGGTGAATACGGCGAACTAAAAATTAAAATAATTAGAATTTTCAGGAAGTCCTTTAAGTTTAGTCAAATCCTACCTTCATGTTGCTGGTTTCTTTGGAGGTAATTGACTATTTCAGTTGTGAACTGGACTACGATTGAATCGTTACTGATACCTGTCAACCGGCAGAACACACATTTTTATAGTCCAACGCCTTCATCTAAGTGCGTTGAACTACGAAGCCTTATGCAAATCAAATTGCATTCATAAACAACACTGATAACATTAATGTCTGCCTTTACAAAGCTTTTAGTACAAATCACAGTGTTCCTATTTCTGTCTACATAAAAGTTCAATTGAGGAAAGAGAAAAAGTTAAGATTTTATGAACAAAACAAGATTGGTTTGACTGATCAGCTTTTCAATGCCAAATCTAAGCTTGAACTACGGAACTACTTACTTAATGTTGGTGGAGTTGAATAACTGCAACCGGCTTTTGTTTACAAGTGCGGTCATATTCCATTTGAGCAATAAACACATGCGGGTTATAATCTGATGCAAGAATATGGTCTATTACTTGAAATTTTGATTTGTGAAATTTTAACTAAAATTAAAAAATTTAAAGATTGTACACTTTTGAAGAAGATCTAAGATTGAACTTATGTACATACATACTCGTATATGCAGAATTCGATTTAAATTTATTTAAAGTATTAGAAATTAACAATAGAAAAATGAAAATTAATACATAGGCAAACATTAAACAAAGCATAAAAAAAAGTAAAATGAATGTTGAAAAAAAAATAAGTCAGCAAGATTGACACACGTCTTCCTCGTTCGTCATCTGGTTTAAGTGTGTCCTTTTTTCTTCTCTATAGGAACATTAATTTCTTTTTGGAACCGGTAAGCAGTCCGAAAATGAGAGCGGGTTCAGCGTTGCCGTCTAAGCTGTCCTCAGCGTTCTGTTAAGAAGAAATAATAAAGAAAATAATTAGACATCGGTATCGGCACAGTTGGTAACTGAGGCTCCTACGTGGTTCCCATTCTTCTCCACCTCGTATCTATCATGATTACAAGCTTTGGTAATTTTGTAGAGTCCACGATACTTCCTAGCAATCTTCAAATTAGGTCCGAACTGTGTACGAAGAATCGCTTCCAGGTCACCTTCATTACGATTTCGAGCTGGACGTCTTTTTCGATTGCAAGTCTTCCGATTCTCGTCTTGGATTTCTGCGATCGATTTTCGCTTCGATTTATGCGCTTCAGTTGGCGCTCGTCACTTCTATGGCTATTACTAAATGTTGACTTACAATAATCTTCGAAGTTGTTGCTAGTAAACGCTGATCCACGATCGGAAATAAACCGTGGGGGATTTCCAAAGGTTGCGGCTTGTAGCTCAAGCTCGGCGATCAACTCTGCTGCTGAAGTCGTCTTTGTTGGGTAAATCCATGTAAATTTAGAGAACGCGTCGATAACACAAAAAATGTAGCTGTATTTCTTTGCTGTTTTGGTCAGAGGACCTAAACGATCGATTTTCTTGTCGATGAGGCTAAGGCTAAGCAGCCCTGTCTGATGTTTTTCTGATTTTCTCTCCGATAAATGCAATTGCTTCGGGTTGCCTTTAGCTTCTTTGCGAGATGAGGGATGAAATAATCTATTTTCACGGTCTGTGCATCAGCATGACACATTCTTACCGCATTCCGATGTTCCAACCCGAAGTCGAACTCCTGCGTAATCAGCACCCATCCAGCAATTTGTGAAAAGAACTTTTTTCTCCATCCTCCTTTGAAAGCTGCGCAGTCCGTCGATATTTTGAATCGCAGTCCGAGTAGGTAGTGTCTAAGCTTCTTCCGAGTGTTCACCAGTGCTAGAGCCTCAAGGTCATGGCTGTTGTAGCTCTGCTCCAACGATGAGGTCTTCTTACTCTGTAATAAGGAACAGGATTAAAAGCATTATAATCTTTCTGAAGCAAGACGCCGCCAAAACCCCATTTGGACGCATCAGTATGAAGCTGCGTCTCTGAATCTGGTCGATATAGCTTAAGAACATGAGAAGTCGTCAAAATTGGTTTTAGTTCCTCAAACGCGGCTATCTGTTTTGGTCCAAAATGTAACTTCTCACCTTTTTTTGAGTAGATCCGTTAATGGTCTTGCGATTGTGGAGTAGCCTGGCACGAACCTCTAGTGAGTCCCAAAAAACTTTGGGTTTTCAGAACGCTTATCAGCTGTGGGAATCCTTGAACGTTTTTTATTTTTTTAATTGATGACTTGATGTTCCCATTCTAGATTTTAAATCCCAAGTGTTCGCTGGATTCACACAAAAACTGACATTTCTTCCAGCGAAACTTCAGACCATATTCGCTCGCCACCTCCAGCACCAAATTCAGACTATTTAAAGCGTCATCATAATCTTTCCCCAGGATCGCAAAGTCATCTACAAAAATCAATAGAATTTTTCGAAGTCTCAAATCATTAAAGACTGCATTGACATGTCTTTGGAATACAGATGGTGATAGATAGATTCCAAAAGGAGCAACGTTAAATTCACATTGATCATCTGCTGCTACAAAGGACGACTCTCTTCGCTTACAGGCACATCGAAAAGGCTATTTTCCAAGTCCATTGTCGAAAAAACTTTCGCCGAACTCAACTGATCGAGCTTTTCCTCCACCAGAGCATTTGGGAACGGGTCACGGATAATAATCTTGTTGAGTGCACGATAGTCGATGCACAATCTTTTCGTGTCGTCTTTTTTATTTTCGAGTATAACCAGTTTTGAGTACTCTGACTCGCTTCGTCGTATAAAACCCTTCTTGTGCCACTCTTCTACCTGCTTTTGTACGATGTCTTTTGCGAGTGGAGCAAGTCGTCTTGGACGATGAACAATCGGCACATCAAGACTAGCTCATCTTTGAATTGGACGCCTTAATAACTATTAAAGAACTGGAAACAACTCTTCTGCAGTTGAAGAACAATAAAGCTCCAAAAATTGATGGAATTACTATTGACTTTTTCAAAAATGGCAATTTCAACCTAGATCTGGAATTTTTAAATACTCGTATCATTTACCACAATGCGCATGTACCAAAAGCCCTTTTCTTTCCAATATTTAAACAGAAGATGCAAGGCAGCCAGAAAACTATAGAGAAATCTCTTTTCTCAATAATTAACAGAGAAAAATGTTTACGTATGGAAGACTCTCCGGCTGGAATGAAAGCACAACTCGCGTTAGTATAATTCAAGCTGTTTTTCGTCCTGAATTCTCTGCTATAGATCAAATTTTTGCTTTGGCTTTTATTGCCAGAAAATATATTTTAGAGCTGCATTCGATACAGTCAACAGATAGGCTCTGATTTATAAACTGGACTGGACATGCTTGTAGTTTCTCGGAAGTTTCTTAGGTTGATAGCTCGCAGTTTTGAAAATGGTTTGAAACGTGTTTAGATGTACCACAGGGAATGTATTCTGGTATACTGATATTCTTCTGGGGGCGTCATCTTTGCCCGAATTCTAATCAATCCCTTCACTCTCCAACTTCAAATCAATAAGCTAAAGGCTCACTTTAAAATATGATTAATGTCCAGAAATCAAAGATCATGATGAGTGTCGAGTACTAATGTGTTGTGTTGTTGTGATTGTCTACACTAACTGCCAAAGTAGATTATGAAATATATGACCAGCACTTAACCAGAGCTTCATCGTCAGCCTAAAGGGCATTTCCTACAGAAATCTAAGCCGTGAAATGCTAACCGAAGAAAGCTTCTTGAACGTCAAGTGATCTTTCGAGGCTACAAGTTCGATTTTCAAAGCTAGACTAAAAATTTTTAATCTGAACTACATTTCGCATAGAGACATGTCGATAAGTTTAAGTCAGTTGTGATCATAGATAAACCTCATAAGTACAAACGTTTTGAACCTTTTTTTGCACCTTGGAGTATTTCAGTCTGCCTTTATGGCAGGCGTGATTTAGTGCCTAAGTTTTACAAAGCTTATTTAAGAAAAGAATGGGAACAGATTTTATGCAAAACTGTTTTGTAACAAAATGATCAAAAAATGCTTTGACTCCCTTTGATCAACCAAGAAATGAAGTGCCTCTATTAGTTATGGAGTTGATATTGTTGAATGAATTCAAGCTTGCCATCATGTGACACACCAACGACAGACATATCACTAACTGGCTGAACACAATGGAGACGGAACTGCAACTGGAATAGCTGTCAAAATATTCATCATCATCGGCTCGACAACCGGGTTCCGGTCCTGGCCTCTTTCAACAAGTCTCTCCACCTATCCCGGTCTCTAGCCGACGCCATTCAGTTGCGCACCCCAAGGCTTCGGGCGTCCTGGTCTACGCCATCTCTCCAGCGCAAGCATGGTCTACCACGCTGTCGTCTACCATAGAATGTACCACAAAGAACTTTCCGAGCAGGTTCCTCTTCGCTCTTGCGAGCTAGGTGCCCTGCCCACCGGAGTCTACCGAGCTTAATTTTTGTTACAATATCTGCTTCAAGGTAGATTGCGTACAGTTCATGATTGTACCGTCTCCGGAATCGTCCTTCCTCACATACGGGGCCAACAATTCTCCTTAAGACTTTTCTCTCGAATGCAGCTAAGAGGTCGGAGTGCCTTTTGCTAAGCACCCAAGTCTCGGATCCATATGTGAGTACTGGCAGCACCATGGTCCTGTACAGCAGCAGTTTTGAAGTTATGGTGAGATTTCTGGATTTGAAGAGCTTTGAGCTTTGTTGGATTTGAGAAGCCGCCCGCGTATTTCTTCTTCTATATTGTTATCGGCTGCTCGCGACCTTAGAACAACAAGGTTCTAACCGACAATTTTGAAAAAAATGAGTTTTATATCAAATCTGGGTAAATTTAGGGTGCTCTTTCGATTCCCGTAATCCATTTTGCTCTATCTCTTTCCATTTCCATGATAGACAGGGCTACAGAGTTCTATCTGCATATTTTCCATTTGAGATTTAATCAATAAGGTTCTAACTGCCACTTAGAACCTTGTTTCACAAAATATCCAGAGCTACAGAGTTCTATCTGTATATTTTCGATTTGAGATTTATTTAAAAAGGTTCTAACTTCCACTTAGAACTTTGTTTCACTAAATTCAAAAAAAGAAACCATACAGATAGAACTTTGTTACATATTTAAATGCAATTTTGAAATAGAATCAAGTAGATTTTGAGATTTACTTCAAGTAAATTTAAATTTGACCATTATATTTTTTTTCGTGTATTTATCAGCTGTAACAACAATATTATTTGTTTATGTACTATCTTTTTATTAACAAAATAATATTCCACATCTCTTTCACAATAAAGAAAACTTATTTAAATCTTTTTATTTCATCCAATCTCAATTATCCTCCGTAATCAAAAAAATTAAGTTCACAAGGTTCTAAGTGCTACATAGAACCTTATTGTTCTAGAATATAGTGTCGTATCGTTGAGCAGCAAAGTCCTATAATGATTTTTAAAGTCAAATTTAAGGGTTAAAAATCTGGTTTTATTAGGTTTTAAAGTAGAAATTTTATAGATTGTGTGCATATTCATCGGGTTATAAAAAAAAAATTTTAATTTTTTTAAACAGTATATGAATAAAAGACTTCAAATATTCAGATGCGTTTTTCTCAAAACACACTTTGGTGTACTTAGAACCTTGTTGTTCTAGGGTCGCGTGCTACTATTGACTCAAGGTATTTAAAGGATTGCACCACTTCAAATTCGTGCTCCGCAACCTTGATTGTTTGACCAACTGTTCCTCAAAATATTCAATACACGTAAATTCAATGTTACGAACACAACACAACGCAACTGCAGTCGGTGCTGGCGAACTTTTAACTTTTTCGTGCAGCAATTTTGACATTTCAAATTTTATATATCTGTCAGTGATTTTAAGTGTTGTTTTGTTTTATTGTAATTTCGTGGTTAAATTTTAATTAAAATAATAGACGAAAATCTTCAATTTCAGTGTCCATTTTATAGTTTCAATTATTTAAAATATTTACAATTTGCCAAAGATTCAACACCTGACCCAACAAATGACAACAAAACATGAAAGCTGTAGAGCCTCATTGTGGGCGCATAAAAAAAAGTACGTGCGACACTTTTTGACAGCTCTTCCAGATGCAGCTGCAGCTCCAGTTGCAACATTCTATTGTCTTCAGCCAGTAACTCGTGAAAACGATAAAATATCAAACAAATAATAAGAAGAAGTTACCGAATTCTTCTACATTTATCGAAGTTAAGTATACAAAAAGTTACGAACACACTTTTCAAACAATTAATCAAGGTCTCATTGCAATTCTTTACAACCTTGGGAATTTGATAAAGTTTTCAAGATTGTTTGAACATTTTCCTAAATGAGACCCTTCGATTACATTAACACAGATGGAAAGTCATTTATCAATAAAATAAAAAGTAAATGGCCTAAATGGATGCCTTGTGGTATTCCAGAGTTAACTGCAAAAGTTTTCGAGGCATAGTAATTGAAAAGTACTGAGTGTGATTTATTGCATTAATAATGATAAATGGTCCTAACTTTCTTAGTATTTATAGCAATATTTGAAGCGAGATCTTACCGAATGTCTTATTAAAGTCAGTGAAGACACAATCCACTTGATATAAGTATAAGAATGCATCAATACAATTTTTAGCCGATTCCAATCGAAAAGTGACTGTAGAGCCCCAAAAACATTTTGGATTGGAACGTAAAATGATTAAACATAGAAAGATAGAGTTCCACAAATTATCTCCGATAGGTCTATAATCGCTAGCTTCGTCTTTTTTTACTGTTTTATGCAGATGAATTATAAAAAAGAATTTTTCCATAAAAATGGAAACTCACAAGAAAGGCCACAATAAATGGTTAACACAGTTTTTCAAAATAGTGGAAGGTGTTGTAACGTCAGGGCCTGGTATATAACTTTCATCAAGGTAAGATATAAAAGATTCGAAATGTCGTCTATATGAATATTAAAGTTTATATCAGTCAACTTTGAATGCATACATTATGTATTGGTGGGTATTGCACTGTGACCTAGAGATCTATTGTGCCCCCACCTGAATCATCTTACATTTCTTCCTTAAAATCAATTGCGTTCAGAAATCTAAGAGAGGATAGCTCGCTCTCTTCTACCTGGTATTGTCCCAGGTGATTTTTCCCTAGTATATGGTCCGGTGTTTCTTCATGCATGTTGCAGAATCCACATGAAGCACTGCATACCACACCAAGTTAAGAAAGATGTCTTCTAAGTTTGCAGTGTCCTTAAGCTTCTGCAGTTTGTAAAACGTTCCTGGTTGAAATTGCCAAGTAGTAGTTTCGTCTGCCTTAGATTTGGGAGTTCTTTCCTGTTCTTGGATCAGTCAATTTGTTACGGTAAGATTTACCGCAACAAAAACCATTCTTTATCTTGGTTTTTCAAACCTCCTTCGACTATGTTGCTTATTCATAGTCTGACTCTCGATATCTGTTTTCCCCTCCACCCCAACCATTCCCATTTTTTCGACCCACCTTTTGAGTCCGTTGTCCTCATGGAGCCTGAGAGTAGCTCAGAGAGGATGAGAAAATAGGTAAACTATAATTCGATCGTGTTGAGCCAGCGGATGGGCTGGAGACTCACACGCCATCTATTCAGAGAACGAGGAAACTTATACTGGAAGACCACAAGAGAACGAAACATACACGTACACTTTAAAGTGGATATGAGAACAACACAACATCAACAACATCATATAACTTAACATTTTTAACTTATCATTTTTGAAGACGACTTTAAGTCCATCCTAAAATTCTTTCTTTAAACTTAACTTGGATAACAGACAAGCATAAAAGAATGGAACGCTAAACGCTCTTCCCATCCCCCCAAATCTGCACAAGAGTCCACCGAATAGTAGATTACGCGTTAGGTTGTTTGAGTTGAATATTTGCCTTCCTTCTTCGGTTCCTCAAAATTGTTTAAAGATTAAATACTAGTATTGGCTCCTTTTTCGAATAAGTTTAGAATAGTAAAATATAGTAGAGTAACTGAGAGAATGCTCAGAATAGCATCTTCAACTTTTTGTAATTTCTTTTTATTTTTCTCAAAAATAGTTATTATAAAAATGTTAGGGTACGGCCTTGGATTCGCTAAGTTTTGGGACAGCACCAACAACTTGGGGAATTCGTTGATTGTGTGGGTGAATGAGAGTTTCGTTGGAACTCAACATCGGAGTGGTACCGTAACCGAGTTCCACGAAAGCTTTTGATTGAGAGTGTGAATGTGTGAGTGAAAGAGGAGGAAAGAGAAATAAAAGGCTAAATGGGTAAACTAATTCTTGGTTGACTATTGAAGCCGATAGGCGATTTGGAAAATTTTGAGATTGAGAAAAAAAAGGAAATATAAAGAGTTGAAATAAAAGAAAATAGTATTGAGAAAAATAGAAAAAAAGTGTTTGGAGAAAGATTAAGAAAAAGAAAGGATTCGAAAAAGGAGTTAAGAACGCCAGAACGGGGCGAATAAGGTGATCGAGAAAAGTTTATGAGGAAAAGAAGAAGGAAGGAAAAAGGAAACAAAATAAGGAAAAGATAAGTAGAGTGATTTAAGTTTTGTTAAGAGTTTTATTCGTTTGTTAAAATGTTGTGAAGTATAGATTCGGTTGGCCCTTGATTCGAATTATAATAATCTCAAGATTGTGAGACTCGCGACCCCCCCTTACCGTAGTTCTAAATTTTCTGTTTTATTTCGGGACCCAGTGATACCGGTCCATTCTTGCGGTCTACATTTTCAAAATTCCCTTTGTTTCATATTATACATATAATTTCAATTTCATTTAATCGCTAATTAATTCATTTGATTTCAATTATTGGTTTCAATCAATTTAATTTTGTATTTGTAAATTATTATATCTGAAAAAATTCCAGGTTTTAATCCAGGCGTAAGCCACGGTTTCCTGGATACTTTTTAAATAAAATATTCTTTTTCCCATTGGGAATATTTAAACTTGCGTTTCCTTCAATCATTGAAGAAATTTGTTGCATTTCCAGGAGACCGACATCCTTTAAAAAATAAACAATTATTGTTTGCACAGCATGTAAAATAACAAGACACATGTTTTTTTTTATATGACTTTTCTAGAAGTCCATGTTGCATTGATTTATTTAAGAAAGCATGTGCACTAAACTAAAGAACTTTTAACAAAACGAAGTCAATAAGTTATGTCACAAGATTTGTGAAACAAAAATACTACAATACCACTGAAATGCTTATAAACTAAAGAAGGCAGTGTCAGAGAAGATATCATATAAATTACTGAGCTATCTATTTTAAAAGATTGAGAGATTGAGCAACTGTAACAGCGGCTGGAAGTCCTTGAATGGAAAGTAGGTTTGGAACCTGAACAGCAACACTGGAAGGCAGTCCCTGGATGACTGAACCTTGAATGGACACTGCTCCACCAGGAACGACAAGTGGTCCAAGAGGTCCTGAGACTGAAAGAACTGGACCAATACCTCCGAGGCCAATTGGGATGACAGAAGATTGGGCTTGGAAGACCAATGCAAGCACGACTACGGTGAATACGGCGAACTAAAAATTAAAATAATTACAATGCTGAGCAAGTCCTTAAATTTTTATCACAACCCACCTTCATGTTGCTGGTTTCTTTGGATGAAATTGATTAATTTAGTTGTGAACTGGACTACGATTGAATCGTTACTGATACCTCCCAACTGACAGAACACACATTTTTATAGTCAAACGACTTGGTCTAAGTGCGTTGAACTATGCACCTTATGCAAAACAAATTGCATTCATAAACAACACTTTGCTTGTCCAAAGCTGAACATAAAAATCAGTTTATACTCATAGTGCTCCCAATTTGGTCTACATAAAAGTTCAATTGTGAAAAGAAAAAAAAAAAACATTTTATGAACCAAAACAAGACTAAGGCGGGTGAGAAGTTAGATTGACCAGACCACGGAACTACCTACCTGTGTGGAGTTGGATAACTGCAACTGGCTTTTGTTTACAAGCGCTGTCATATTCCATTTAAGAAGGAGACACGTGGGTTATAATCTGATGCAAGAATTTTTTCTATTACTTGCATACGAAAATTTGCAAAACAATTTTAATAAAAATAAGAAACACAAACATTGTTGACCTTTAAAGAATCCCCTTAAAAACCTTTGAAAGTGACAAATTGTTCGTAATCAGTTGAAAATTGTGGGTTGCCTCTCTTCCTATCATTGTCACCAACAACCCGCACACAGGATAGGTTGAGAGTTCCAAAGAACTAGGACTTCATTTTCTACAAATTATTGCGCCTCAAAATTTTCTATTTATTTCTACACATAATGCGCTTGGCCATAGCAAGTGAATATGGCTAAGAATTATTTGGAATTCACGTCATATTATCATCCTTAATTTTTTTTAGTGATTTTCTCTTCTTTTAGTCATATCCTCTGTATCTGTAGCTGAGGGAACAGTCTGAACAGTCGAAATTTATTGCTATCGAACTGAAATCAATGGTGCAAAATTTTAAATATCTTAGCGTTAAGGTATAACTATGATTAAGTAAAAATTTGCCAAACTTTTAAGTAGATTACAAACTCTTTCTTTATTTCAAAAATTTTCTTAATACTCGTAGTATCGTGCAAATGCTATTTTTTTTTTTTTGATAGATTACTTTTGAACACAGCTAAGTAAACGGATCTGTTTTGAGGTTTGTAAATATCAAAGAGTCATAAGAATTTAGCACGACATACACTCAAAAAGTTAAATAAGTATTCGATGATTTTAATTATGTGTCTTAATTAAAGTGGGCTTGAGATCAATATTCACTATTGATTTTCAGTAGAGCTGCGAAAAAGAGAGGGCAGGAAAATAGGATACATTTGAAGGTTTTAACTTCATCACAAAACATCAAAACGTTGGTCCTTCGAGCCGGATCTCCCGGTGATGCTTAAATAATTGCTTGTTGCCACTAGCCCTGAAATATATTTGGCTGTTTCATATATGGCACGATTTCGAAACACCACCTAATCGACATAAACTGTTAGTCAACTACTTAAAAGTTAGCAAATGTTTAAATAGTATCGCATTTATACCTTAACAAAAGGCTGTTCAAAAATTTCCACCCCTGTTTTTTGACTTTTTTATAATTAATTTTTCTCAATAACTTAAAAATATACTTTTTATAAGGTCCGAATATATCCAAGAAATTAAACATTTCCTTTATTTTGATTTAACTTTTCAGAGAGTTAAATGAAAACACTTTCTCTTATGTAGAATTAGAATTTTCAAAATGGAGGTTATTAGAGAAAAATGTTTACAAGCTAAAAACTAATTTTTAAAACTAGTAAGACATAAAAAAATATTTCTTAAGCAAACATGAATTTATACAAGAACAAAAAATATATACAGATCGTTGCAGCGGTTTTTTAAAAATATGTGCCCAAAAGTTTAGTTGAATAAGTACCTAACATGTAAAAGCTGTTTTAGTATGAAACGATTTTGCAAACTTTAATGGAATATAACATCATTCTCTACCCTTTTATTAATTTTAAAATCATCGAATACCTATTTTAACTTTTTTACTTGCAACTTATAGGTACTATAAGATAAGTTAAGCATTCGTAAAAAAAATCGAACTCGGGATTTTGATCAAAGTTGACATTACGATGATAGCGGAGACGAAAAAAGTGGGTTTCGAAATTCTGTCTGTCTTTCTGTTCGACTACAGCCTAAACGGCTCGGCTGATTTTAGTTTAACTTGGTAGATATCATTTTTAAATTCCCCCCCTACACGTTTTTTTCTTTTTTTTTCTTAAGACCAAAAATAACGGTAACTGCCATATGAATTTTTCCGAAATCTTATAAATATTTTTTTTTCTCAAAAACTGTCCCAAAGATTAAAAATAACAAGTAAAAAAATTCATTTAGTTAGAGCTAGGTAATGGTTGAAAAAAATTCAAAAAAATGGTTATTTTTGGTACCCCTTGGAACCATTTTTTTTTGTTTTTTATTTTCTCAAAAACGGAACAACCGCTTTTGATCATTTTTTGTATGCTAAAGCACGCCAAAAGTTTGAATATTATTGCGTACTCAAATTTTCAAAAATGTTTTTTTTTTTTGATTAAAAAAAAAAAAAAAACTTAATATTTCGAAAACTCCATGCTCAATTTTTTTTAAACTTCATAAATAAAAGTTCCATAATATAATCTACGAGATGTAAAAAAAAATATGTTACCTAAAAATTACGGCATACCTACCCACCATGCGATCTATAATTTAATAAAAAAAAATCGTATGGCAGGTACCGTTATTTTTGGTCTTAAAAAAAGAAAAAAAAACGTGTGGGGGAAAAAAATTAAAAATGATATCCACCAAGTTTGAAGAAAATCGGCCGAGCCGTTTAGCCTGTAGTCGAACAGGCAGACAGACAGACAGACAGAATTGCGAGACCCACTTTTTTAGTCTTCGCTATCATCGTAATGTCAACTTTGATCGAAAACTCGAGTTCGATTTTTTTTACGAATGCATAACTTGCCTTATAGTACCTATAAGTCGCAAGTAAAAATTAAAATTGAAATTGAAATTTTTGCAAATTTTGAATTTATCATTATCGGCACAACGGATTTGAATAAAATTTTGTATCGAGAAGTTTTTAAGAAGTTTGAAAAATATTGCATTTCAAAACTTAAAAAAAAATATTTTCTGAATTTTTGAAAAAAAAAAATCAATCTTATTTAGAGATAATTCAATGTCTCAAAAACGGCTCAATATTTTGTTTGAAAATTTAATTTATATTCGATCATTAAAATAAATTTTAAGTTGGTGTGACAACATTTTTTCTAAGCTTTTGTAGGTAAAATGGAAGAACATGTACTAAAATTATTTCTTGTGTCAAAATGTTGTCAATTTCCTAAAAGATATGGTTCAAAAATCAATTCAATTCAAAAACATCAAAAGAATAGCAAAAACTCTCAAAGAAGATTTAATTTTTTTGAAAATTAGCGAACCAATTTGGGCTTTCTTTTTAAATTTTAGTATACATATACATTATACAGGGAGGGCCATCTAGTGGTTTCTTTTTAAATCATAGGTTATTTTGACATTGACAGCTGTTTCCCGCTCGAAATCTTGACAGAAAGTCAGTATCATATCTCCGCCGAAGGAATGAGTCGCTTTACGCTTGATCAACATTGGGAAATATTGAAAACTTATTTCCAAAGTGAGTGCTGTGTAGCCCAAACAGTGCATTTTTTTAAAAGAAGTCTTGGCCGAAATAAAGCACCCACCGCGCGACTTAAATTCGTTATCAAAGCAAAAGCGTTTTTAAAAAATATTATTAAATAAACTTTATTGAACGGTGTTTAGTATCCAACTGCAATTACATTCTTATATTTTGTGAAGTCGAAGCTATGTCAAGCAATGCAATGATTCGATGCATTTGTTATAGTCAGCATAATATCGGTATTCGGAATTAAGGCCAAACGATTGGCAAATGAACTCGATTATGAGTTGTCATCATTTCTTTTGCTTTATTGTTAACTACGGTTGTGGGAACTTCCGTTGGAGTTGCTGAGCTTGACATAACTTCTCCCTCCTTTAATTTGAAACTCTCCTGAGTTACATACATTGTACGTTTCATTTTTTGAACTTTAATATAAACATAAATGAATATAGCTATGATTGACAAAATTATAAATATTACAATGTATACATTTAACAAGATGTGATTTTTATGATTAAATTTTAATTCATTTATATTTTCGATATTTTCTATTTGTTTCATTACTATATCATCAAAATTAAGTGTTTCCAGTGACGTTTATTCGAAGGTACGCAGGTGTTCACCGCACACCCTACCAAAATCGTCACATAAGTCACATTCCATATTTCATGTTCTCCATGTTCTCCTTATTCAAGCACACCACGGCAATTCATTCAAATGCAATGGATGAAGAATACATTTTCAAGCAAAACACCGAAAATAGTACTCTAGGGTGTTCTCCTCATGTAAACGCACCGACCGACCTCCAAACCAAGGTAAAGCACATCACCATCCACACAAACAAAATGCAAAGAAGAGACAAAATGTGTATATATAAATCCAAAATTCTATATTCCTTGGTGTTCACCTTCATCGAGCGCACCACGATCCTTCATCCGAATGGAAGAGAATTCATTCTCTCGCTACAATGTTCTCTCCATGTCAACGCACCGACGAAAGGCAAGGGCAACGCGACGTAAAGCAAATCAACATACAGAAACTCAAACAACTCAAACATCAAACTACAGAAAAGAAGACAAATTGGTTTGGTGTATGGTGTTCAACTTCATTGAGCGACCATCTTCAATTCGGCATCGAGAGACAGTGAACTCTGATATGATTCATTTTCATTATGGAGTGCGAATTCATTGTACGAGTATACCATTTGTTGTTGTACACAAGGTCACAAGTGTACAACAGAACAACACGCAAGCAGGGTTCGGACTTCATAAATCGCGGATCGCAGTAAAACCAAAATTTTCGCTGTAGAAATACATATATTTTTTTGATTAGGTAACAACAAATTATAAACAAAGGAACCAAAGTTAAATCACATTTAAATCATCGTTGATTGTTAAAACAACGTAAGTGATGTTTTAATTTTTTACGGAAGAAAAAAAAACATATTAAAAAATCCTTAAAAAGTCGAAACACTCTTATAAGATTTTTGGGTTAAAAAATGACAATGACTACAAGGTCAAAAATGTAGGATTTTTTGTATCTCCTGTAAAAAAAAATTAAATTTCAGTTATGTTGTTTTAACAATAATAAAATAAACTCTTACTCCATAATGAAAATGTATAGTTTTAGCAAAAATACATAAAGCTAGGTCATTAAAATAAATTTACCATCTATCTACAAATTTGTACTTTTTGAAACAAGAACAAATTAAAGAATAGTAGAACTAAAATCGTATATAGCTGACAAGACTTGCACTAAAGAGACAAGAATCTTTTTGAATTTTGACATTTTGTTATGAGCACATTTATTTCTATGACCAGTGCTGCTATTCAAACAAAATCTGAAGAATCGCAGTAGATTGTAGCAAAAGCGAAGTGCTGCAGTAGATTTAAAAAATAAGAAAAAAGTGCAGTAGATCTAGTGCTTTCGCAGTAAAGTCAGAACGCTGAACACAAGGCGAAGAGTTAGAGAGTTTTTGTTTACTTTACAGTGTTTCGCTCTCATTTCTCATGTCATAATATCATAATAATCAGACATGGGAAATTCGATACAGTTGTATCGAATTCAACTAAAAATTTGTGTCGTTTAAATGTTTACTTTCTTGTTTTTTTTTCGTTTTAATTGAGTTATTTGTTTATTTTTTTTGTGTTATATTTTTCATAATAAAAAAAAAAAATATTTTTCATAATAAACGAAAACAAATGTATTTTATTGTTTTTATTTATGAAATTGGTTTTCAATACAACTGGTGCCAATTTAGTACAATTGCAAATTATTTTTCAGTACGATTTTCAAATGTCAATTTCCATCCCTGGTGGTCCGGTCTCCGGTGCGCTATTTATAAGAGTACCTTTTGTTTTGATGAAATTCAAATTTATTTTCTCATTCTCATTCTGGTCTTTCCGTAAAAAAATTTGCTGAAAATAAAAAAAATTTACCAACTGATGGCTTCGAATGGTCCGTTTTTTGATTTTGTGAAGCTTGAGAATGAACTTACTGTGTTTTTTTAAACTTACTCAGTCACAATTCAAAAATATTTCCATTAAGGACATTCCAAAAATCTCGATAATATGGAACTTAAAGACTTTTTTTTGTAAATTTTTAAACTAAGCTCACTAATCTTGACGATTCCAGTATCAAGTAGCTCTGTCGAGCGATCTTTTTCTGCCCTTAAGCGCATAAAATCATTATGCCAGAAATAAAATGCTGGAGAACAGATTGTCAGAACTGGCAATTATTTCAATAGAAAAATCATTTCTTAGGGAAATTAAAGCAAAAAATATTTTTTATGATTATGTTCTACAAATTTTTTTTGAAGAAATCCCGTCGAATCGAGCTTTATATACAAGTAAATATCTGTTGGACTGCGTTAACTTTTCTAAACTACTAAACAACACAAAAAAAAAACACAAAAAAAAATAAAAAAATAAATATACAAAAAAATATAAAAAATAAAAACAAAAACAAAAACAAAAAAATAAAAAAATAAAAAAATGAAATGCGATGGTGATCCTGGATTAAAACTTAAAACTTAAAATAGATAAATGATTTGAATAAAAAGTTATAGTGAACACCCTACTAAAACCATCACGGCACGTCACTGAGTGTTTCTGTTGTATGATTTAGATTTATCTCGTAAGGAATAATGAATCTCTGTTCAAATATATCTTTTCTGTTACTGAATGTGGTATTTTGAATATTTAGTTTACAATTGTTAAAATTCAATAAAAAGTTTCCATTTAAATTTGTAATTCTTTCATCACAAGTACTGGTTAGAGTTATATTTTTTACATTCTTTAGCAATAGCAAATCATCTTCTATTTCAACAATTTTCATTTGGGAATTCTTTGTTTTGGTACAAATATTATTGTATATACATAAATTAGATTTCTTCAGGTTTTTAAAATCAACATTTCTTTCGTATATGTAAATAGTTCCATTAATTTTTACAATTTCTTCATCATTTATTATTAGTTCTTCATAATGCATATTTGTTAAGGATGTTACTAGATATTTTCTTGTTTCTATTATTTCGTTTGGAATTTTAATTACAAAAACTATTTTTTCTTCTTCATATAAAGCAGTTCCCATTTTTATATTCTTAAGCTTTTCAAAAGTGATATCATATTTAATTATTTCTTCTTTACTTAAAATATTATTTCCCATTATACCTGTTCTACTAGAAGCTATGTTATTTTGGATATGTTCAACATTGTCTTTTATAATTCCTATTTTTAATAATGATTCTAAGTACATTATTTTATTGTTGAATTTAACTGTTTCTCTTTTTATATTATTAAACTGATATAATATTTTAAATCTATCTTTTTCAATTGTTTGTTTTAGTGTCAAAAAGGTTTGGTTAAAACTATCATTAATGAACATTTGTTTGTTACTTTGGGCTATTAAATTATGATTATTTTCATCGATGACTTTTAAATGTTCCTCAATGTTTTTCCTGTCATCATCATCCATAGTACCGTATAACCATTTAAACCCTGTCCCTATTACATTAATAAGCCCTCTTTTGTGTCTATGTGGAATAATAGTGTATATTTTATATTTTAGTGAATCTAATTCATTTATTAAAACTTCCTTTCCATTTTCGACTTGTATATCCGAAATATTTTCTTCTAAACATGAAATAATTTTAAGAATTTCTGTTGGGTCTATGATGTGTAAAATAACATCGTATCTATTAACTATGTTAACATTACCTACAATAATTTCCGTAAATCCACTTTGCGTATCAATTTTTTCTATTGTCAACGTTGCGTCAGTTGTCATCAATAGGAATATTAGTAGTATCCATTTTATCTGAAAATTTATTCGGTCTTTTTATATTTGAAGGATGTACATTTTCAAGTTTAAGTTTTCTATATCTAGGTTCTTGTTTATGTCTGAGGGCTTTGTAATTTTTAACAAACCCTTCTTCTCTTTCTTCGTTATACTCTTCTCTATCCCTATTAAGTTTATCGATAACCTTGTCTTTCATATTTATCATATTTAATCTAACTTTTTCTTTATCTACTCTTCCTTCTAAAACATCTATTGGTTTGAATTTAATTGCTGAGTGTACTGACTTATTGTACCACTCTACACATTTATATATTTTCTCTTTTATTGTTAGTTCTAATTTTTCTGTAGTAAGGACTCGCATTTTCTCACTAATGGTGTTATGCAATCTCTCTATATCGGAATTTCCGGTGTGGCTATTTGGTTTAGTAAAATGAACTTCAATATTTTCTTGTCTTAAAAAGTCTTTAACATTTATATTCTGGAATTCGTTATCCAAGATGATTTTACTAGGTTTGCCTTTAATAGAGAAGTATAATCGCAATTTTTCTTTAATAGTAATGCTATTCCTGTCTTCTAAATGAAATATTATGCAGTGCTTGGAAAATTTATCTATGAAAGTTACGAAGTTGTTTTTAGTATTAGTATAAATATCTGCGTGGACTATTTGATTACCGTCAGTTGGAGTTTCTGTGTGTTCAAATTTTTGTTTAATTGGTTTCCTATCGTATTTAGCTTGATTACATGTATCACAATTATTAATGTACTTTTGTATCAATTCTTTTAAGTTTCTAAAATATATTAAATTCTTAAGACCAGCATAATTTTCGTTTATGCCTGCATGACCTGTCTCAATTTTATGATATTTTGCTATTTGTTTATAAGTGTCATCTTCATTTTTCATATTTTGCGCATGATATGTACATTTGATAAATTTTATTTGGTCACCGTTAAATAATTCAATAAGTTTTAATTGAACTAAGCTATATTCGTGTTCTGTAAGTTCCGAAAAAATACCTACTTTGCCTTTCCTTTTAATAAACCTCCTAAATATGTCTACAAGTCTTTCTTCTATAATGTCTTCGGAGTTTATATATATAATTCTTTTATTATTAAGAATCTCTATCTCTTTTGTTTTATTGTTTGTTAGAATAATTTGTGTATAGAATCTATTAACTACTGTGTCTAGAATAACAAAATGGTCATTCTGTTCCTCTTCTTGAGAGTGAATTGTATTATTATCTACACTCATATTGTCAGTTTCAAAATTTAAATTTTCATTGGGTGTAACTGTAATTTCTCCCTCCTTTTGTGTGAGCGTCTCGATCACATTAATTTCTCCTGTTTCAATATTAATCCGACTGAGAAAATCTGCGGCTTTGTTTTCCTTTCCTTTTATATAATCAATATTAATATTGTATTCTCCTAGTTGTAATAGCCATCTCTGAAGTCGTTGATTTATATCTTTACCCTTATGTTTTGATTGCAACCATTTGAGTGGTTGATGGTCTGTCATTAAATCAAAAGGTCTACCATAGATATAAGGTCTAAAGTAGTTCACAGACCAAACTATTGCTAGCAGTTCTTTTTCTGTAGCTGAATAATTTCGTTCGTGATCATTTAATGTACGGCTTGCATAGCAGATTGGGTGTCCATCTTGTGTAAGTACAGATCCAATAGCAAAATTACTTGCATCGGTTGTGAGCTGAAATTTTTTGTTAAAGTCAGGATATTTTAAAACTGGTGAATCCGTGAGGATTATTTTGAGTTTTTCAAACGCACCTATATAATTTGAATCGTTCAGATTTATTCTTGTGTTCTTTTTGAGGTATCTGGTCAATGGTTCTGCAATTTTTGCGTAATCCTTAATAAATTTTCTGAAGTAACCAGTAATGCCCAAAAATGATTTAATCTGTTTTGTGGTTTCCGGTAATAGAAGTTTTTGAATGGCTTCTATTTTATTCTTATTAGGTTTAACCCCTTCAGTCGTTAAGACGTGCCCTAAATAGTCTGTTTCTTTTGAAAAGAATTTGCACTTGTCTATCTGGATTTTAAGATTATGTTGCCTTAGTTTATCTAGTACTTTTTGGACACTTATGATATGTTCTTTGAGTGAAGAACTGAAAATTAAGATGTCGTCCAAATATACTACACATATCTGGTTAATGCATTCTCTTAATACCGAATTGATTAGTCTCTGAAATGTTGCGGGGGCATTTTTGAGTCCAAAAGGCATTCTTGTAAACTCGTAATGCCCAAGAGGAGTCGAAAACGCTGTCTTTTTCCTATCCTCTTCCTTAACTAAGATTTGGTGGAAACCCTTAGCTAAGTCCAGAGTTGTAAAATATTGAGACCGTCCCAGCTTGTCTAATATAGTGTCTATATTAGGAATTGGGAATTTGTCATCGATTGTCGCTTCGTTAAGCTTTCGGTAATCTACCACAATTCTCCATTTTTTCAGTCCGGAGTTATCCAATTTTTTTGGAACTACCCATAACGGACTATTATAAGGAGAATTGCTTTCTTTAATTATTCCCTGTTTAAGCATTTCCTTTACTTGTTTATTAATTTCCTGTTCGTGTATTTGAGGGTATCTGTAAATTTTAGCATAAATGGGTCTGTCTGTGGTAGTGACAATCTCATGTTGAACTTCATGTGTACTACTGAGGTATTGACCTTCGTGATAGAATAAGTCCCTATTCTTCCTAAGAAGTTTTTCTAATGTCTCTCGTTCTTCTACGTTTAAGTGGCTACCCAAAAGACTCTGTGGTACGCTTTGGTCTCCTGCTGTACCTTCTAAAATATGTACCTCCTCATATGTATATGGACATGCATTAATGAATTTAATTTTATTTCCATGTATTTCTATATATTCTTTTTCTAAGTCAATTTTAGCTTGCAAAGGTTTTAATAAGTTTTGTCCTATAAGTCCATCGAAATGTTTGTCTATAAATGATGTGAGTTTCCAACTCATTCGAGCTTTTTCTTCGAATTCTTGTGGAAGTTCTGTTATGATTTCCGTGTCTATGGAGGTTTTTCCGTTAAGTGTATTAAAAACTATGCTTTTTTTCAAAGGAATTCGTTCATAAGTTTGCAATTTTGTTTGGTCTAGAAGTGTGGTGGTAGAGCCTGTATCAATCAAGCATTTTATCTTTTGTTTCCCTATAGTTAATTCTACTATCGGTAGATCACCTCTGGAGGCTGTAAGTGAAAATTTACAGCTTCATCTCTTTGGACATGATCACATTCCATTGGTGTAAGATTATTTTGTTGCCGGTGATTGACATTATTATTATTGTTGTAAGTATTCCTAACTTGGCCCGAATTGTTTCTATTTCGGTTAAAGGGATTCCTATACTGACCTGAGTTATTTGTATTTTGGTTTCTATATTGGCCCGAATTATTATAATTGTTATAGTTTCTGACTTGACCTGAATTATTATATCGATTTCCATTATATTGTTGATTATTGTTTCTATTTCTAACCTGATCATTTTGGTTATTAAATTGAGGACGATTTGAATTATTAGAATTTCTATGGTGTGTGTTTTGCTTAATAAACTTGTTTCTGTTTGTTTGGATAAGTCCTGTTTCTTCTAACGTATAATATGCATCTCTTAAATTATCAACCTGCCTACTTATGACGACACTCGCTAAATTTGGTTCTAACCCATTAGTAAATATTTTCAGAATCATTGCCTCATTCGCAGAGGGCGAAAACTCAAAGGGCTTTACAATATCAAACTCGTACTTAGTATTTAACTTATCTAATAACTCTTTCAAATTTTCAAAGTATTCGCTTACATTATTATTCCTTAAGCTCAGCGCCTGGTGGTGAAGATTGTAGTACGTCTCTCGAACCCCGAAATTCCGTATTAGTTCTGCTTTAATGCTTTCCCAATCTGTGTTCGGTCCCAGTGTTCGTATCGCTTGTAGTGCAGCACCTTGTATCTTGTTTATCACATTTCGTTGCAGTATGTACTGTTCCAGCGGAGTTCCCATGAAATGTGGCAGAAAGATCTCCACTTCTCTAATAAACGACGCTAAAGCGTATTCCGATGTTCCCCAGTATTCTTTTATTTTTGAGCTTTCTTTTATAAGCTCAGAAATACTGATGTTTATTGCGGAGGCGGGAACACCTTGAGTTGGATCCACATTGTCTTCGATGTTAACACTCATTTTGATCTTTGGATCTGTTTTTTATTTAATCACAATATTTTTCTTTTTAGAGTTTATAGTTCTGATTTGAATCACAGTGATTTGAATAGCACTTTTAAACTATTTAATTCTCTTTACTTTTTTGTTTTCACTTTGATGATAATTTAATTATGAATTCCAATCTTCGGATTGAAATCCTACCGACTGCGCCACTTAGATTCGTTATCAAAGCAAAAGCGTTTTTAAAAAATATTATTAAATAAACTTTATTGAACGGTGTTTAGTATCCAACTGCAATTACATTCTTATATTTTGTGAAGTCGAAGCTATGTCAAGCAATGCAATGATTCGATGCATTTGTTATAGTCAGCATAATATCGGTATTCGGAATTAAGGCCAAACGATTGGCAAATGAACTCGATTATGAGTTGTCATCATTTCTTTTGCTTTATTGTTAACTACGGTTGTGGGAACTTCCGTTGGAGTTGCTGAGCTTGACATAACTCGCGTGCTGTACGCAAGTTTGTGCAAAAAGTTCGTGAGACTGGTATGCTATAGTGGACAACACTCATGGTCCCCGTAGTGTGCGCACCACAGACGAGAATGTGACTGCTGTAGCCGAGAGTATGAGACTTAATTCACGAACATCAACCACCCATCGATATCAACAGCTCAGCATTTCACGCACTAGCCTGAGGAGAATTCTGCACAAAAATCTCGGATAATTATTGGCTTAGAAGGTCCAATTGACCCCAGGCGAGGCAGCCAAGGCAGCCACTTGAATGACGTTATGGTCCATAATTAATGGGAATGTTTGCTCTTAAGAATAAAGCCATAATACATGGGAAAAATTTAATTTTGCCATTTTATTGCATTTAAAAAAAAAAAGAAACTTTTAAATGGATCACTCTTTACATATCTCCATTCGAATCAGTTTCATGTGAAACATTTATTCAACTCCGTTGTACTTTGGGAGTCGATTGCGGAATTAGAAATGAATGAAGAGACAATATTATTGTGTGGATACATTTCATTTCTGTTTAATAAGAATACAAATAGTTTTTATTATTTAGTTATGTGGGTATATTTGTTTTACTTACCGCAGTTTGCACTTCCAAAATCGTTTGCCTCAAAGATTGGAATTAATATGAAAAAAATGAATCAAGATTCAAGAAGGCGCCAAAGAATTGTGAAAGGTGAAACCTACGACGAGTAAGGGACATCTATACAATTCAAAATGTGCAAACCTCTATTAGATAGCGTGCTTAGCAAAGTGTACAAGTCCTGTACGTTTTGCTTGTTATTAAGGGCGTTCTTCAACATCCGTATTTAAAAAAACATTTCAAATACAAATTTATCTTTATTCCTGACCACGTTTGTTTTTTGGAATTTTAAATTTCTGTACCATATTTTGATCAAAATTTTGAATCCCCAATTTGAATAAAAAAAAAATTCAGAACTCCAAATCAATGAGTGTACAAATTTCCAGTAATTTTCATCAAGAGTTGGCAAAGGAATTTTGTCGCCAAAATAAACAACACTTGGGCCACTATGCCGTTAACATCATTTATGTATGTACATCAAAATCAAATGCACCTTAATATTGCAGGTTCTAAATTACCATTTCATTAAATATTAACCTGCTTCCAACAAAATGTTTCTGCAAACAGTTGCCCACTTACCTATTATTGCTTTGCACAGCACTGTAAAATTATAAATTAAACATGTCTGGTTAATTTATGACTTTTTTAGAAGTCCATGTTGCATTAATTTATTTAAGAAGGTATGTACATACATTAAACTAAAGAACTACTAACAAAAAAAGTCAAAAGTTATGTCACAAGATAATTTGTTATAAAAAAGTACTACAATACCACGAACATTTTTTATCAACTTAAGAAGGCAGTGTAAGAGAAGGTGTCGTGTGAATAACTGACATATTTTCAAGTTCCACTAAGATCAGAGGTCATTATTTAAGATTTTACTATTTCTTATGAATCAATTTACAAAGTTCCTGGAGCTGGTTGAAGATTAACTGAAGCGGCGGACTGTGTGTGTCCCGCCAGAGGAGCAACGTGAACGGCACCACGGGTCTTGGCTACATAAGTTCCCTCAGCTCCGACGACAACTGGGGATGACACTGCAACTGGAGCTGGAAGGGCAACAGGCACTGGTGATTGCGCAACAGTTACGGCAGATGGAAGCCCTTGAACGGAAATGAGGTTGGGAACCTGGACGGCAACACTGGAAGGCAGTCCTTGGATGACCGAGCCTTGAATAGACACTGCTCCACCAGGAACTACAAGGGGTCCTGAGACTGAAAGAACTGGACCAATACCTCCCAGGCCAATTGGGATGACAGAAGATTGGGCTTGGAAGACCAAGGCAAGCACGACTACGGTGAATACGGCGAACTAAAAACGAAAACAATTAGAATTCTTAGCAAATCCTTAAAATTGTATTGAAACCTACCTTCATGTTTGTTGGTTTCTTTGGAGTAAATTGACTATTTCAGTTGTGAACTGGTCTACGATTGAATCGCTACTGGTACCTATTTGCCACTAAAATACACATTTTTATAGTCCAGACTTTTCGTCTTGGTGCACTGAACTAGCCTAGCTTTATGCAAATCAGCTCGGATCAACACAACAACACCATTTGTCTAATTTTTATGCAGAAAAATACGACTTGCACTGTTAATCAATTTTTATTGTTGTAAATATAGATACCACCCATTCGTCTGATTTAAAAATTAGTACAAAACATTGACATAAAATAAGCCAAGATTATTACGGCCAGCTTGACCATATTTTCAATGCCAAACAAATTACTTACTTCGAACCACGGAACTAATGCATGGTTTGGATAAGTGCATTTGGATCTGGGGAACCGGCTTCTGTTTGCAAGCCATGAAATGAGCTTTGCAGAAAGAAAACATGTGTGGGCTTTAATCTGACGCAAGAATAAAATGTATTTTACTCAACCGAAGAGAATTCGTTTGCAAAATATCATGACAGACGAGTGTGTCACATCAAGTGGTAAGAAGAAAATGTCGTTTTAATTAATTCAAAATAATAATTTTCGAGCATAAATCATCTATACGGCCTAAAGGGCTTTCTCACACCGACGCACAGGTAGATGTTGATAGAATATATATTATCTATGCATGTTGTTATATCAATATAATTTTGTGTGAAATATGACATCGTTCAAATGGCCATTGGGTCTTCCCTGGGTGACATTTATCCGAAAGCTGAATTTGATCAATTGCACGGATTACATTGAATTTGAGAGCACCGATCATTTGCGATTTATTAGCATAGACCTGCGACTTAAAGACACACTTTAGGGTTGAGATCGCACTATCTCGGTGTCCAAATTACGTAGTCTTGTGAGAGGTAACCATGGCCTCAAATCATAAGTGTAAAATGTCCATTGTCATACTTAGCATCATCCTGTTGGAACTGAGTATCGGACACAGACACAGACACATCATTTCTTTTTGGTCAAAAGAAACTGACTATTTTCGATCGATAACATACTAAAATGATGGTGATGTCAATGCCAACGGATTTTTTTTTAAGAAATACGGAACAATGATATCGCTTTCTTCTACGTGAGCGTCGAACCTGTCGAGTTGTAGAAGGTAAGTAGGGTCAATGATTCTCGAGAGGTCTTCTCCAGATGAGTCCTGAAACCAAGGGACGCCCGTCAAACTCTTACCCCTCCTTATATCCCTCCCTCACCCAAAAAGGATTGGCGAAAAAGCCATCCACTTTTACCAGCTCCTTTACCAGCTTAAACGTCCTTCTTTTCAGAACGGTGCTTATACTGTCTGATACCTGGCCCACTCGCTCCTTCCCTTATTTGTATAACTTCCCAATTGGGCTGGATATAAGGTGTTACACGAACCGTACCGATGTGAAGCTGTGAAGCATGGCCCTTCTACTGCTACTACTGAGAGTAAACCTCTCTAAGCTTCGACACCGCGGTTCAGTGGTAGTAAGACTGTTTAACATGGTCCTGCTACCACTAAGGAGAGTAAACCGCCCCGCACTTCGGTCCGTCATTTCAGCGGTGGTAGAACTGTGAAGCATGGTGCCGCCATCTCAAAAGAACTTAAGAACCCTAAAGAAGACCCTAGGGGGAGTGGGCGTAAGCTCAATCCTTTTAAAACCTTCTACAAAGATATGCGCAATGCTTAGAGGATCCTCAAGGTTGGGGCCCAATTTCAGTACCCAAACGCCCCAAAGTGCACAACATCAGCGCTCCATCGCATCCCGGTGGAGGGAAAAAGACCTTTAAAAAAAATAAATTTGGTGATGCAACAGCTCGAAGTGAACCAGAACCTAGTGACTTACAACTCTCAACCATTCCTGTGTGCGTGTTACCAGGAACGGGGGGTACCTACAACTTACTGCCGATTCCGAACGGCTAATGAGCAGCACTTTCCATGACAAGAGATACTCTTAGAGGATTTGTCAATTCCTCGCAAGAAGCAGTACACCCCTGAAAAAAACTTTCTTGCAGCGGCTGAGAATCGAACTCGAGACCTTCAGCAAGACCGTCCAACGCACTAACCATTAAAGACCTTTAGTGGTGTTATTAAAGACAAGATTATAGTCGCGATCATCAACGGGAATGATATTGATGGCACGATCTCTGTGGAAAATTGGCAGGTGATCAAAGGGAAGCTCCAATTGAGCTTTATGAGTATAATGATGGAAAACCCAGGACCACCTCCAATCACAAACGATGATTGCTGGCATCAAGGTCATGTCAAGCTTATGGCTTGTGACTATCAGATATAGCGATGTCTGGAAAGCAGCCTAACACACTGAAGGAACTCCTACAAAATGCCACCAAACTGAACTTGTCCTCTTTACTAAGAAATATAAAATCCCATACATAGACCTTCCCCATATGAGAGGAATACCCCTTAAATTCTCAGATAAAGTAAAATATTTGGGTCTTATTTTGGAGAAGAAATTAAGCTGGAAGCTCAATATTCAAGAGAGAATCAACAAAGCCAATATAGCCCTATTCTCTTGCAAAAAAGTTGTAGGTAACAAATGGGGTCTACAAACCCATAGTACACACTGGCTATACATCTCGGTCATTAGACCGATCCTTACATATAGAGTAACAGTATGGTGGACTGCGCTGGAAACAGCAACAAACCGCGACACGCTCAGCAAATTCCAACGAACAGCCTGCTTAATCATGAGTGGAGCTCTCCGTTCAACTCCCTCCGCTGCACTTGAGATTTTGTTTCATCTCGTACTCATACCGCTAGATATCTTTAGCAAACAATCGGCCGCTAGAACAGCAATTCGGCTTAAAGCCTCCTCGCAGTGGATCAATGATGATATTGGCCACTCCATTATACTGAACTCGTTCAGATCCCTACCTAGTAACGTCGATTACACCACCCCACATCCAAAATTCTATAAAAACTTTCAAGTGTCCACCCCTTCCAGGTCTACCTTTGAAAATGAGTCATTTTTTGTAGACTAAGCGATTCATTTCTACACAGATGGATCTTACACCAATGACGGAGTTGGTGGAGGCGTATACTCCGAAAGATTAAATCTTTGTCCATCTTTTCGTCTTCCCAATCACTGTAGCGTATTCTAGACAGAGCTTCTAGCAATAAAAGAAGTCCTCTCTTGACTCAAAGAAAACGTGATATCGACTACTGATATAGCCATCTTCTCAGACAGTCAAGCTGTCATAAAGTCGTTGGACTCTGTCTCAAAATTGTCGATCATCTCTAGTGGAGATGTCAAAACAGTTTAACATTCACCTAATATGGGTGCCGGGGCATAGAGACATTCCAGGAAATTGTAATGCCGATCAACTTGCAAAGAACGGAACAATCTTACCTTTGTTGGATAGCAAATCCAACATCGGTATACCTCTAGCTACTTCTAAACTTATGCTAAAGCATGATACCATAAAGAAAGCGAGCCGTAGATGGAGCAGCCCTCCCACTTGCCAGTCTACAAAGCTTATTTGGCCATTGCTTGATGCTTAACGCCCAAAACAACTTATTTCCATTGGTAGATTGCACATTAGATCTGTAATAGGTACCCTGGACACTGCCTAATATAGGTAGACATGCTTTTCGACTTGGAGTTCCTGCAAATGATTTTTGCAGAAGAAGAGGAGTCAGTTTTTTACCTTCTATATTCTTGTCCTGCCCTATAGCACAAAGACGTAGACTCGACTTGGGAGACTTCTACTAATACAATGATCCTAGTTATCTAAGAAATTCCGACATTCACTATCTCAAACGCTTCATTGCTGGCTCCAAATGGTTTAACGAGTAAGGGTAATCTTTGGAATCCTGTGGTATCACAACGGACCAAATATTGGTCTAAGTGTGTTGGCTTTTCCGGCCATGAGCCACCTAAACCTAACCTACCTAACCGATATCGCTGATCCTCAATTTTTACGAAACAAGTTCTTTGCATGTCACTTATTTAACCTTGTATGAATTGCAAGCAAATTCCAGCAGTTATGCTTGTCGAAGCAAATGTATCAAATTTTATAGATTCCGTTTGATGGCAAAAAGTCTTCTAAGTCGAACTTTTTATGTAATTGGGGAAATCCTTTTTATTTAAATTTTTTGGTATCTATTCAAGTCTTCTAAGATTATTTTAGACATTAGTTCAGTAGATACCACCTTAACTCCTCGCTATACATAGGAAAAACCCATTTTGTCTCAATTTGTGTCATTGTGTGATTTCTGGCTTTTCATTAGAACTTCGGTTTTGAAAGGGTACACTTTCCACTATACTGAAGAACAAGTTAGGATAGGTAAGGTGGGGTGATAATACGGCAAACCGTATTCCCTCACTCGGATCTCAGTGGGTCCATTGTGCTCCCCATGAGTTTTTGGGTAATGTAGAAATGGGAAGGGTAAGAGAAGGAATTAAGTGGAAGTCTTAGGCATGGGATGCCTCCCTGAACCTGATTTCTGAATGAATTTAAGAATTCTCAACGAGTCTTCGAACAAGTATTCTCCGAGGGCATCTTTTCTAGCTCTGGCTAGGCTGGGTCATTCACAAAGGAAGTGAGATCAGCCCTCTACTACCTCTTCGTCCTGACAACCTCTTTTTTATTTTTTTTTTTATTTTTGGAGGAATGCTTGAGGCAACATAAGGAGGTATCCATACCTCCTCTTGTGCTGGACTCTCCAAGGGTTTTTAACTTGGCATACTAGCTAAACCGCCAAAAGTGTCTCGATGATCAACCCCCTTAGGACTGCTTTCGTATTACTTCAAGGGGAGGGGTTATGTTCAATTAGCGAGTTCTATTTCCTTGTGTACTAGCCCTTTTTTCAGGATCTGGGTCAGATAAGCCCTTATTTTCTGCCATTGCTATTCGTTTTCAAGCATCTTTGGGATGATATTTTCCTGCCTTAATTTGCCGATGTTTTTTTTGTAGGACCTAGGGTTTCCCATCTGCTGCATACAAAGACAATGTGGTACATGTTATCTAAGTTCGAGTCTCCATACTGGCAGGCTGGGCTTCTTGCTTTGTCTATTTTAAACAGAAAGGCCTTGAAATATCCGTGTTTCCGATTTCCCCATTCAGCTACGTCTCTGATGAGCCTCGAAGTCCAGCGCCCTCCGCTTTCAGACTCCAATCGTTCTTGCCACTTCTGTTGTATAACTGCTTTTGCTTCCTTCTCATAAGTTCAGTTCCGATTTCCGCTCTGTTTTCGTACACGTACTTTCGTTCTACTACCAGAAGGTCTATTGGCGTTACTCCTGCAACTACCAGAATGGCTGGCTCCGACACCGTGCGGTAGGAGCTGGCCACTCGTAAAGCTTCATATCTCTGTACTGCTGTCATCTGTTTGCGATACTTTTTTAGTCACAGTCCAACGGCCCAGATGTCGCTTCCGTAGAGGCAAATGGAATGTTTTGTCGCCATCAGCAGTTTCCGCTTACTTGCCGAAGGTCCGTCTGTGTTTGCCATAAGTTTGATTAGGGAAGCTGTTACCTTTGATGCCCAATCCGCTTCTTTCTTTATATGTTGCCAGTAAGAAAGTCGAAGTTAACCCAAATATTTGATAGCTTCACTGCTTCCGATCAACCGGGTTCAACCTGGAAATCGATGTGTACAGACATTCTTCTTCTGGTTAACAGAACTATCTCTGTTTTTTCCGTTGCTAGGCTAAGGCCAGTTAACTCGACGCATGACTTTGTTAAGCTTCCACTGTGCCTTTTCTGGATCTTTTGCTGTAATCACAGCCGCAGTATCATCAGCACACCCAACAAGAAAGCTGTGTTCCGGCATGTCCATACCGAATAAGCCTTTAGATGAGATGTTCCAGAGGTCAGGGCCTAGAATTGATGGTTCAGCTGCTCCAGAATCACCTTTTTTAACAGCTCTCTAGTCGTATCTAGCATGCATAGGGGTCTCTATACTAAAGAAGTGCTTGGGTCACCCTTATCTTTGCTGATCAGCACTAATCCCTGCATCTTCCAACTCTTGGGGAAAACTCCTTCTTCCAGGCAATGATTATACATTGTCAGCAGCAGTTGGGGCACTATCGGGCAGTCAGTTTTAGAATTTCTGCTGGTATTCCTGAAGTGAATTCCTTCTACGCTAAGGTGGTATTTCTAACTCATGGGCTAAAGCGGTGTCGTATGGTATATCGGAGTGAGTTGGAAAAAGTGCGTTCACGATTCGTTCCATCATTTCTGTATTGAGAGTCGGATTTGCTGCCTGTGCTCTGAGTTTTCGCATGACCACTTTATATACCAGTGGTCTCTATCCACGTCTCGTTTCACGTTTGTTTCTTGCTGAGTATAATAGCTCTTTTCAGCTCATTTCTTTTGTTTTTGAACTCCGTAAAATCTTTTTCAGTTGGTTCAGCGCTTCTTCTCCTTCCTCTGGTTACTCTTGGTCTGAGTTGAAGTCAACTTTTGCGCAGTGCATGCAGCTATTTCATTTGTCCACCAGTAAACCGGATTCCGACCTCTATTATTAAATTTTCGTGGCATTGCTATGTCACATGCTCAACGTATATATCTGCTGTATCATTTTCCCGGTAGTGGCTGCTGTAGTCCTTGTTGTTAGGAAGACAGTTGACTGCCTTTCTTCAATCGCCGAAACGTGAAGCTCTTTCGTTGAGTCTGTTGAGATTTTACTTCGCCTTTGTTTGACTTTCCGCAAGTTCGAACACCATATATTGATGGTCACTGCCAGTGTAGTCATTAATGACTCTCCAATTTTTTAACCCTCGTTAGAACGCAATCAGATGCCAAGGTTACATCCGGGATAGTGCCACGTTTCCAGGTCTTCTGAAGGTGGGTGTGCTTCCCACATTGACTACACTGAGCCCGCGTCTTGCAGCCATCTCGAGTATTTGCCTACTTAGAGAGATTGTACTCCTGTCCTCTTCCTCTGGTGTGAAAATCTCCGGCGACTAAAACGTCTCTATCAGTTTCATTTATTAAGTCCTCAAAATCTTCCAGTTTCTTGCAGAATTCTTCAATTCTGTCATTTGGGCTGAAATAGATGCTTACTATCTGACACCTTCTGCATATGTCAGATATGCTGATATCAATTCTGCACATATGGGGTTCCAATGAGTTGTGGCCCGTAGGGTCGTAGCTGGTAAGCTTAAGTAGATACTCTGTTTTTTTCTTTGATAAATTTGAGCAAAGATTCCTTGTAACCCGCCAGGTGTCTATTGTTGACCATCTGTTGTTTGCGGTTTTGAGGAAAATTTAGTGAATTCTATACTCTTCTTGTTCCTAAGGCATAGGTACCCATTGAAGGGTGACTGAATTTGTTTCGCAGAGCAATCTTAATTCACTACGACAACGAGCAACCAGTTTTGACATCGTGATAATTGACGAAATGGTGTGAAAGATATTTTGCCGCCTCGCAAACTGCAAGCAGTTCCGCTTGGAAAACACTGCAAAAGCTTGGTAGCTTTAATGATTTATTAATTGGTGGGTATTTTGAGAAGATGCCATATCCTACACAAGCTTCCGTTTTGGAACCGTCTGTAAAAGCCGATTCACAGAACAGAAGTGTGTTGACAGTGAATGCGAGTGAGTTGTACGTACATATCGAGTTAAAAGAGTTTTGAATGTATGCTATTTTTTTGCCTGTGAAAATAAACTGTATGTCATAAAACATGACTTATTTCATTCATCTTTCTCTACCTTTGCAAATCCATTAAGAACTTAAATGTTCCTGCTTACACATCAGCTTAGAGGTTGTCTTAAAAGGATAACTGCAAGTTTCCTTGATCCCTGAGGATATTCTCACAAACGAAAACTATCTTCCACCTGCCACAACTTCGTTATATCTCAGAGAGTTTCGGTGTATGCACAACTCACATACGCTACACGCTTGACAGCACAGGTGTGTACCTACAACAAAACCTGGATTCCTCCATCGAGAGTATACTTTCCACGTACACAATGGAGAATGGAATTTCCTGCCAACGCAACATCTCCCATCTTCAGGGAGACAAAAAAAAATAAAATCCTTTCCTCGAATCAAAATCTATTAAAGAAAATGTTTAGGAAGGTTGAGATTGTTGGTGTTGAATGGCCCTTTGCTGGTTGTGGGCAAAATTATACCATAGACACAATTGCCCAAGATAGCGTGCGGTAATTGTGGCATCCCCCTGCAATCTGCCACGTCCACCCCAGAGAGCAATAAATAATTAAAAGTTATTATATTAATTTGCTGTGGTCGGTTGTTGGCCGTTTAAGGGAGCGCGCCGCCGCCATTCAATGAATCATAAAATCAATTAATTATCAATTATTATCGGTCTCCTTCGTTCTGCAATCTTTTTTTTATATTTTTTTGCTCATTTTTTGTTTTTTTATTTAATTCTCTTTTGGGGTAATTTTTCTTAATTTTCCGGCAGGACGCAGGACCAACTAGACGTGGTGGATCAAAGGGAATATGAGTTAAAGGGTGCCCAGGGGATAGCTACAAAAAGCTGAAAACGAGTAAAACGTTTGTGCTGACTGTCTTACATTATATTACACATAAAGCATATACCCAGCAGTACACAGTTACACCGAAGACCAAGTTTGCCAAAAGTGCCTCAGTACCGACCACAGCGTAGCTAAGAAATTTGCTTTTTGGTGTAAGAGAGAGGCCAGTTGAGAGAATTATGGCTTCACATGTATTTATTTTCGAAAGTTGAAAGTTTTGAAGAAACTTTCAGCTTGTGGCACGGCGCGGCGGTCGTTGGCAATTATAGAAGATATACCCCAAGAGATCTCAAGCAAAGGAAGAGATTTTTCTTTTAGAAAATAACGATGGCGCTGTTGTTTTTAGATACAATGTATTACAGTATGTATATGTATGTGTGTTTGATAATTTCAAACACAATCATCTTCAACAAAATCATCTTAAAAATGTGATTTATTTTTATTTAGATGGGGTGTATTTTTTCCTCAATTATAAATCAAAACTGAATTCTTAAATATGCAAGACCTGAACTAAGCTGCCGCGATAGTCTAGTGCAAGGTGGCGAAAAGTTAATAACCCTATAGGAAGATGTTATATTTTTTGCAAATGGCGTCGTCGTACGTCAAACACTTTTCACATTTGCGAACTAGACAGCTGCAATAAATAACGAGTGATTTTTCAAGAGCTATCGGAAATTAAATAAAAAAAAAGCACATGCAATTCAGAAAAATGCATGAAATCTTTATTTGAATCGATAGTACGGGCAATATAATTTAATGTTTGAAGATTATTTCATGCAAATGTTGGCCGCGACTGCGCCTCAAATGGTTCATCCGCTTAGTCCAATTTTGGCATACTCTTTCTAACATTTCGGCCGGTATCTCACGAATGAATGCTTCAATGTTGGCTTCCAGTGCGTCAATCGAAGCGGGCTTGTCGCTATAGACATGAGCCTTAACATAGCCCCACAAAAAATAGTCTAGAGGCGTTAAATCGCACGATCTAGGCGGCCAATTGACCGACCCCAAACGTGAAATAAATTGTTCACCGATCTCGCCTCTCAATTAGTCCTTTGTTACGCGTGGTGTGTGGCATGTGGCACCGTCTTGTTGAAACCACATGTCATGCAAGTCAAGCTCTTCCATTTTGCGCAAAAAAAAGTTCATTAACATCGCATGGTAGCGCTCACCATTCACGCCAGCCCATAATCCGCACCAAACAGTGACTTTTTCTGAATACATTGGCAGCTCTTGCAATGTTTCTGACTGCTCTTCAGTCCAAATACGGCAGTTTTGCTTACTCACGTATCCATTAAACCAGAAATAAGCTTCCGTTGCTGAACACAATTTTTCGATAAAAAAGTGGATCTTCGGCCAACTTTTCAAGAGCCCATTCACCAAAAACTAGGCGTTGTCATAGGCCGTTCGGCTTCAATACTTGCACCAGCTGTATTTTGAAAGGCTTCACATCTAAATCCTTCAGCAAAATTTTCCATTAACAAAGGCCCAATTGCTGCGAACGGCACCGAATCGACAACACAGCTCCACAAAAAAAAAAAAATTAATATGGGATCAAACCACCTTTACTATAGGTTTTCGGGGTCGCTGAATCCGAATCCGACCATCACCATTTTACCCTATCACGTCAGGATTTTTCATAACCTCAGTGACCTCAGTGTCAACCCCCAGTGACCCAGGGTGCCCGAGTTGAAGCTCTCGGAGGGTATAGCTCAATGATGACAGGTGCAAAAAAGTTCAAACTCCCTAAAACCCAACCAAGTTAACCCCAATAAACCTAGGACACCAGAGTTTTAGCTCTTCCAGGGAATCATTCGCAGAGCAGGGATGAAAAAAACAGACAAACTTCCTCAAACGCAAGCAAAAAATCCTGACGTGATAGGGTAAAATGGTGGTCGGATTCGGATTCAGCGACCCCGAAAACCTATAGTAAAGGTGGTCTGATCCCATATTAAATTTTTTTTTTTTTTTGTGGAGCTGTGTAATTCACGGTCATCATTAACACTGGCCGATACAGCTGCGATATTTTCCTCAGTTCGCACTCTTTGTAAGCGTGTTGGTGGTTTAATGAACCACAATGTAAATTTGGTGCAAAATTTAGTCACAATAGCCCGAATAGGCGATTAAACTGACCATAAAATGGAAGAAGGGCGCGATAAACTTTCTAAAGAAAGCAAGCATTTTGATAATAAAATTCAATAATTTGCCAACGTTGTTCGTTTGTAAGACGATTTATGGATAAATTATAGACCAAGGTGAAGATGTTTGACAATGACACAAAACACGAAACATATGTGAGCTGTCAAAACCAGTGTTGCCAAAAAGAAAATAGCAAAGAAATCATCACCCTTCAAAACAGACAAGCAAACTGGGCGTTATACTCTGCGAGAGCGTAGAATAATTGTGTCGCTTTATTTGACAGATAATCAATTGGTAGATTTTATCTCAGCGTGAATTTAGACGTTGTTGCCAACTGGGCAAACATTACGGCGCTTAGCTACTCGACTGGAACCACAGGAGATCATGCAGGGCGTGTTTGCTATACCGGACTGGTCGTTCGGCCGAGAACATCGCGGATGTAGCTGTCGATGTCTTTTACTGTCAAGCCATCCTTAAGGGTAGGTGTCCATTGAAAAAATAGGTTAGACTTTTGCGCTAAGCTGTATAACTTTCACAATTTTACGAATATTTCAATGAAATAAACGGTCATCGATTAGAAAAATGTTATTCAAAATACTTTTGCAGTTTTGAAAAAAATATAAAAAAATTGTGTGCCCAGAAACTGCCACACAAGTGGAAAAATCATACATTTTAGTAAGGTCCTTATTCAAATGATAGGGAAATTCCGAAAATATTACTTTTTTATTTTTTTTATATTTTTTTTATATAAACAACATATTCCCAAATCACGTATCGTTCTTCTTTTTTTATTCTGTTTTATTATTTATTCAAAAAAAAATATATAAAACTATGAAAAACGAAGGAAATTCGCATAGTGGTATGAATGTTCTACTGGATAAAACTTCATAAGTATAAAAGATAACGAAGTAAAATTCACTCTTGTACAAAGCCAATAAGTATGTGCAATTATGTTAATTTTTTTTTATTTGTTTTTTTATTTTTACAGTAACTTTTTACTAACAAAAGTCAAAAAATATACATTTTTTTACAAATATTTTGTTCTCTACCCTGGGAAATTGAGAGTTATATTTTTTAATTTTTGGAAATAATTTTTTAATCAAAGATTTATATTCCTTGAACAGCGTATCGTTCTTAAAAAATTAATAAAACTCATCTAAAGTTCAAAAAAATGCAATTCAATATGACAGTATTTGTAATGCATTTGCAAGAAAAGTATTAATAATACAGTTCTCACATATTTTTTTTATTTTTGTTTGATATTTTATTTACCAAATTGAAAAATACAAAATACTTTTTTCACTGAATATTTATTTAATTTTATTTTTATAAAAGAGGTCTGTTTTGCATTTTTTAACAAAAAGTTCCTTTGCACACGCACACAAGTAAGTTTTCAGTTCACAAGAATGCCACTGCAATATCAGCGCTTTGAAAGAGAAGGTTTCGTATTCTCTGTGCAAAAGAATTTTGTCCGCCCATCCGCTCTCTTGATTCTTTTTTTTTTTTTGTCTGGGCTTATTTAGTTTTTTATTCTTGTTTATGACTTGTCATCTTGCATCTCGTATTACAAGAACAGAAAAAATAAAAAAAAACGTGTTAGAAATGATTGTTTTTAGTAGGTAAATGATGCAATGACCATTCCACATTGTCGGAGGTAGAGTGGAAAAATGTTCTTTGTGTATGTATAAAAAAGTATATAAGTAGGTAGGTATATCACAAATTCGCTGTCATAAATTTTGTTTTTTTGTATTTTTTTATTTGCGATCTATCATCACTTCTACTGTTTTTTTTGTTTCTTCTATGGAAAGCCATTTTAGGTACACACATAGTAATAAATTGCGATGCATAGTGATCTTCATTTTTTTTTTGTCAAAGGGTGTGTAGATGATGGAAGAAATGAAATTTGCGATGTTGTGTATAGAATAAGATACATACATATGCATATAAATATATACAATAGATTTTGTGTTGTTTTTTTCCGATAGGTAGGTTCATAGGTAATGTAGAGGTGCAACGCCGCGCCGCCGCCGTGATTTGATTTGGTATCGTAAGGATTGTTTTGATTTAATTTTGCGTAGGTAGGTAATGGATGTATCAAAAACATATTAAATGATGAAATTGCATTTCACTGTAAGCGAATACGCAACAACCAAGGGATATGGCAAGTGGATGGCGCCAAAATATTATGTATGCAGGTATCTATTAATCTAAATACCTATGTACATATTTATATAAATAAGTTCAGAAAGAAAATTCGATCACATTTTGTTTTCGGTGGTGACGTATTCCACTGGTAGAAGAATGGTGAAATTGGGAGGTATGTCAAAGTATGTAAATAGAAAGAATATGGGAAGTGCGCCTCTTTTATGTATTTTTGTTGGTTTTACATAGGAAGACTTGTCTCCTTTAATTCAATATGTCATGGTGATAGATAATACTCTCGTTACTGTTATTTTCTGTTGTGTTTTTATTGTGCAAATCTATTTTGTACATACCAATAAATATTTTTTTGCAACAACCTAGCTGCAAAGGTATAATGCCTCCAAAAACAAACAAAGGAAACACAAACCCAAGCAAAAAAAAATTGATAAAAAGTAAGCAAATAGAAAATACATACATATGTAATGCGTACTTCGTTTTCATTAGGCCACATGATGTAATTTCGTTGAAAATTTCGAAATGAGATAATTTTTAACAAAGGACAATAGGCAAGTCTGGCCCAGTTCTAATAAGAACGACCTTTATATAATATACATAACATATGTATGTTCATATATTCATTATCACTTAGTTTTTAATTTGTAAAAAAAAAACAAGTATTAGTTTTCCAATAATGTTGTTGGTGTCAAAATCAAAAAGACAAATTGTGAATAATTTCGAAATTACTTAATGAAATTGGTTTTTTGTTTTTTGAATGAGATCAGTTTTTATATAAAATGCATTTTTAGTTTTTGCTTAGGTAATAAAATAGAAGCTTAAAATTAGTATAGTAGTATACAAAGTAAAATTAAAATACAATGATGTTATTGGAAATAAAATTGACAATCTTTTTCTTCGAAATTTGTTTCAGCTAATGGGAACCAGTGGCACCATTTTACTTCAATTATAGTAGATCTACTTTTTTTTCCAAATATTTAAAATCTACTTCTTATTTCGCACTATCAGCAAAATACTGAAATCTACCTCATTTTAAAAATCTCTGTTTTAACCTACTTCAATTTCACAAAAAAAAGTCCAAATCTACTTCTTTTTCTTTATTTCACTCTAGGTAGTATTTTTTTTTATATTAAACGCGCACTCAAGGGGTCATGAATACCATTAAATTGTTAAACACAGTGCAAGAAATTAGGAAAGTAGGATAGGATGAGAAAGGAAATACCGATACATATTGGTTTTTAATGTCTGCACATTACAATGAGTGAGAAATATTGAGCCGGGTAAAGCATTCCAGATGCGTGTAGTGCGGCTATAAAAGGAATCACTGTACTTGACAGTACGTCCGAAATTGGGCCCAAGGGTAAAATGATGAGCAGTCCTAGAAGTACGGGTATTACGGTTGAATTGTTTGAGGGGGAGAACGCAACTGCCTACTTCACTAGAGCATTGTTTATGAAAATTGCGGCGGTGCTCGAGAGATTCAAATGTTTCAGTTAGACAACGGTCGCCTTTCATTTTTAGAGCTCTCTTTTGAATTCTGTGCAAGAGACTTAAGAGGGTTTTTAGAGCACCTACCTAGTGAGAATTACACTCGAGCTTTGGACGAATATAGACCTTATAGATTACAGCCAGATTAGTAGGGGTAAAAAACTTCTTGCATCGGCGGAGAAAATCTAAACACTTAGCGGCGTTGATGGTCTCTGATGCACATACCTAGAAGCTGTCCAGTCTCCTCGATGCAAGTGCCAAACAGCATTGAGTTTTCGAAGATCTTAATTTAATGAGCTTATCATACGCTGCCGTTGGTAGTCCACATCCGAGGACAAGGATGTGAATATAAAAACGAATATGAAAAGCTAAGGTTACTGTCGTCAGCAAAACAATTAAGCGGAGCAACAGTTATGGACAGAAACTGTCGGAGACAAAACGGATCCCTGGGGCATACCAGCATTTATTTTGTGGATATCAGATTTGAAACCGTCCAAAACTACTTTTAGTGAACGGTTCGAAAGGTAATTTCTAATCCAACGAAGAAGAGATTCATCGAATTACAAAAAAAAAGATGTCAACACAATAAAAAAACACAAATAAGTAAGTTTAAAAGCATAGGAACTCAACACACTGATGTGTACACGAATCCTATGAAAATTTCGCTTGCATATGTGTTTTTAATTTTAAATTTAACTTTATTTAAATATAGTAATTTTAATGTTATTTTTTATAAAAGAATGTTTTATTAATTAAATTAAATTAAATATTTATACACAATTTTCTTTAAAATTAAAAGAAATGTATTGATAATTTTAAGTATTTAAAAGTATACATTTAAAGAAAACATTTGTCGTATACAATATTATTTCAAAATCAAAGAATCTGCGATGTAAAAATTTTGATCGAAATCGGAAGAGTCGCAAATGAAAAAGTAGAAAATAAAAAGAAGGTTCTATGACAGGTACCGATAATAACATTTATTTTTTACCAAAGTGTGGACTGCATTGTTGGTACAGTTATCTACACATAATTTAAAAAAAAAAGCATTAGAGCTGTTTTCAAAATAATTATAATATTTCATAACGGCTGTATGGAAGGAACCGAGCTAAAGTGGCTGCAGATTGAGGTACAGAGTTGCAGATAGACGGAATCATTATTCTCTTGTGTTGTAATGTCAACTTATGAAAATTCCCAGTTAAAATTTTTCTAAAAGTAAATTAAAAGTCATTTTAAAACCTACTTCGATTTTTCCCAATTTACATCACTTTTTTCTTCAAATCTCCTTCGATTTTTTTCCGGAAATGGTAACGCTGATAGGGACTTCAAGTCTAAGATATGTAACAAATGCAAAACTATGAAAATTGTTATCATTGTTTTTATTTTGATGATTAGGTACATAATATTCGGGAACAATAGATAATAAACGAACGGTTTAACCAACCAATTTCAAAATTGATAATCTGTTTGTTTAAAAACACTTTTCCACTTTTATTAAATGAAAGGTCAATTGTAAGAAATCAATTATGTATCTCCATAAATTGTTTTAAAGAATCCATTATCTATAACAAATTTATTCATGCTTTCAAAACTGCCCAATTTACCTATTATGTTGTCAATTTGTACATGTAAATTAGTGGTCAAAGACGGAACCACTTTTTAATCTGAGGCTATATTTTTTTGCACTTATTAATTTTATTGAATCATAAATGTTTGACTATGGATATTTCTCACTTTTAGAAACTCTGAAACAAGAAAAAGAAATATTTAAAACGCTTTTGGTTTCATCCCAATACGATCACTTTTCGCAGAGTTACAGCCCTTTGAAAAAGACTCAAAAGAACATTTTTATGGGTATAGGTACATAGTTACCATTATTATTTTTATTTTTGAAAGTGTATTAATTTACTTGGGTTAGGAAATTTAATAATTTTTTTAGTTGAGCAATTTTTGAATTGTGAACTGTTTCCTAAAATTAAAAATAAATTATAAATATCAGAGCAAATTCCCCGGGTTCCTAATGTCTAAATCTGTGCTCCCTTTTCTTTATTTTTTAAAATATCCTTAAAAGTAAAAGTCCTAGAACCAACAGATTCACCTTGTATAAATAGGTACGCAAAGAATAAAAACGCTATCTACCTAAATGCGAAAAGTTTCAATTCACCTGCAACCAAAAATAAAACAGAAAACAAACCGTCTATTATTGTGTCTAATTGTGCGCAAAATTAAATGCAAAAAACTCAATTTCCCTTTCCTAAACCTCAAACAATCACGATTCACGAAAAATAATTTTTTCTACCCAAAATACAAAAGGAAAAAAAAACTTTCATTTATCTTTTGCGCAATCCGAGTCAATTCAAAATCAAATGCTTGTGCGCTGCCTGTGCGGCTTCCCAACTTGCCACTCGTGCCTTGTTCCCGTTTTCTGTTATTTTTTTTTTGATATTCTATTCTATCTTTCTCTATCTCTATGCGTGATGCAAAAAAAGAGGTATCCTGAAGAGACGAGACGAGGTAAATTTATTTTCTTAACACAAAAATTCTTAACTAAGAGAGCCATATTTGTACACCAATACATGTACACGTTTTTACATGAGATTTGAGTTTGCTTCTGGGGTAGACCTACCCTTAATCTCAACATCAAAAAGGACTATTTTGTGTCGAAAATTATCATGAGCGACGAGGAACATTTTCAATTAAGCGGTTACTTCAATAAGCAAAATCTTCATTTCTATAGGGCACTGAAAATGGGCGCGTGATGCACAAAGACCCATTACATCCACTCAAAGCCACTGTGTGGTGCGGCGGCGTTCACAAGGGAGGAGTGGCGGTCACTGTTACTGGCAAATGCTACAGGCCCTTGATAAACGACTACTTACTGCCGGAATTTGATGAGAGGGGCTTGGTGGACATGTGGTTCCCACAAGACGATGCAACCGCAAATACACCACGATCCACAATGGATATTGTGAAGGAAGCGTAATCTCCCTATTTGGCATTGTCAGCAAGATCATCCAATTTAACCATCCCAGACTTCTTTCTTTGGAGATACTTGAAGTCGTAGGCTTATGCCAAAAGGCCTCAGACAATCGCAGTCTTGAAGGAGAATATTCGACAGATATGTGAACACTTACTAGTGGAAATCTTGCGGAAAGTCATGAAAAATGCGATAAAACGGATATCATCTTTTCCACTTAACAGACAAAAATTGTAAAAGTCCAAATAAGGATTTCCATCACTCGAAGTCATGTTTTTTATTTAGCAAAAAAAGTAATTCAAAAACACAAGTGGACGATCGATTTTACTCTTCCTTGTTTGAACAAAAATAATGGGCCTTGTGAATAAAAAAAAAGCTAAAGCTACGTAAAACTCGGATAAAAATAGCTTAAACTAGAATATATTAGATATAAAGCTACAAAAATTTCAAGATTCAACTTCAACTTGTGCGAGCTGTTAATTAAATACTTATAAGAGAATAGCTCAAAAATAGGACGGTGAACGTATAGACGCAAAGACTGACGGACGATATGATAAAAACCTTTTTTACCCGAAACCGATACTTGCCCTATAGAACAGATAACAAATTGTGTCAAAACAACCTTCGTTTCGGTCATATATGTACAGTTCTAGCTAAAGGTACCTAGTCGAAACATGTGAATAAGAAACGAACAGCTTAAATTACGAAGCTTAAGCTAGAATTTTTTAGCATAAGCTATTTAGCGTTATAATTTTTTATTCACATAAAACAAAGCTTATGCTAGAACTGTCTAGCGGGTTGGCGGCACCCTGAGGCCTGTGAGGTTTGGGGCCACTGCCAACATGCATACATGAAGAGAAAGCTGTTGAGACGGCATTTCGTGAAGTGATCGGCAGAATTGAGAAATCAATCCTCTTTTCAGCGTGACGTCGTGGGGTACACTCGTGTCGAGAACTTTCTCTCAGTTTTATTTTGTTTTTACTCTTTACAACTAACCCTACACAAAAAGAAACAACAAAGATAACATTGGAAATGGTTTACGCGAAAATTGTTACCATTGAAAACATACAGAAAAATCAAATGGATGCACTAACAAGCAAAAACAAAGAGTGTGAGGAAAAAATTCAATCACTGGAGCATAAGGTCAACAACCTGGAACAACAACTACTTGCAAATTGTATTGAGATCGTCAACGTTCCTTGTAGCAACCAAAAAGGAACATGTACGGACCTTGCCCTTAAAATCATTCGCGATGGTCTGAATGTGAATTTAACTGAAGCGGACATTGATCATTGCTACGTCAAAACAGTAAAGCTAGGTAAAGCTCATAATGATGTTTCTTCCTCCAATGCATCAACAACGGCAGCGGTAAAAAACAAAAAAAACATCTTACACATTAAATTTGTCTCGCGCAATCTAAAAGAGAAAATAATGAAAGCAACTTATGGAAAGAAACGAACATTGAAAACATCCATTATCAGCACTCAAGCAGCAGAAGAAAATATGTATGTATATTAATGAAAGCTTAACTTACAACACTCGTCAACTTTATAAAGCGGCAGCAGTAATTAAGTCTTCAAAAAATTATAAATTTCTGTGGACAAGGAATGGCGTTGTTTATATGCGTAAAAAAGAGGGTGATAGTTTTATTAAATTAACAAGGTCTTCTGACCTTCTTAAATTAGAATGAGTTCCTTAAATATTTTCGATATCCATGTAAACAATCCATCCTACCACTCTAAAACAATTGTTTGTGATAATGAAAGTAATGTTAGTAGTTTAAAAGAATCGTTTTGCATTCATCAAAATATTCGTAGCTTAAGAAAGAATTTCATCAATTTGTTGGTTCATATTCAGTCTCTGAAAACTCTACCGTTGGTTATAGTGTTGAGTGAAATTTGGGTTTATCGTAATGAAATGGATTTTTATAATATTGATGGGTACACCTTGTACGCGAAATGTAATGAATCTTATTCTGCTGGTGGTGTTGCCGTATACATAAAAAGTGATGTTGTGTGTGACCACTCAGAAATTGAGTTTGTTAGTGCTGATATCCTGCGAATGAACTTTTTATGTCAGAATGATTGGTATGTACTGCTTTGTATTTATCGCATTCAAAATTTTAGCAAAAACAGTTATATTGAAGAGTTTTATGAGGTTTTAAATACTACCAAAGATAAAAACTTAATAGTTTTGGGTGACATAAATATTGATCTATTGGATGAAAATGATAATGACACTTATAATTATATGCTTTTGATGTCTTCATTTGGTTTAAAGAGTGTTATAAATGTTCCAACTCGTGTAACAAGCACAAGTTCAAGTTGCATAGATCATATTTTTGTTCGTTTTAATAAAAATAACAAATCAGTGTTTAAAAGTGAATCGCACGATCTTAAAATAACTATATGTGCTTTAAATGTAAATGAAATTGATAATACTCCACGAAACCAGATAGAAAGACCAAAATTTGTTTTAGATTTTAATATACTGCGTGAAAAACTAAGGTATGAGTTCTGGGAAACTGTGTTTTCTTTGAGCGATCCTTCTGAGGCTTATGATAAATTTGTTTCTATTCTGAATACACACATTGAAAGTTCAAAGAGCCATTTAAATAATACAAGCAGAACAAAATTTTTGAAACCTTGGATGACTCCGAGGTTGTTAAAGCAAATAAAACTAAAAAACAGTTTTGCTTTAAGGTGCAAAAACCATCCACAAAACTCAAATCTAAAAAAATATTACACTAAGCTTTGCAAAAGAGTTAAAAATCTAACTGCTGAGTCACGCAATTTATATTATACCAACCGCTTGAACCGTTTTAAGGGAAACACTAAAAATGAATGGAAAGTTGTAAATTGTATTTTAGGAAAGCAAAATAAATCTAATAATATTTCTAATATCTTAACGAATAATCATCTTACTTCTGACTCGGATGTAATAGCTAGTAGTTTTAACAATTATTTTGTCAGTATTACTGAAGCTATTAAGCCCCCTATTCCTCTTCACCTTAGCTGTAACTGCACTATTGAAAGCATTCTAAATAAAGAAACACCTCAAGGGAATAGTTTTCGTTTTGAAGAGTTCTCGCCCGGAGAAATATGTAAATTAATTCAAAGTCTGCAAAATAAAAATTCTTGTACCAGTGATGGTATATCTGCTATTATGCTTAAAAAAATATCATGGGAAATTGTGGATGTTTCATCATCATCATCATCATCATCGGCTCGACAACCGGGTTCCGGTCCTGGCCTCCTTCAACAAGTCTCTCCACCTATCCCGGTCTCTAGCCGACGCCATCCAGTTGCGCACCCCAAGGCTTCGGGCGTCCTGGTCTACGCCATCTCTCCAGCGCAAGCATGGTCTACCACGCTGTCGTCTACCATAGAATGTACCACAAAGAACTTTCCGAGCAGGTTCCTCTTCGCTCATGCGAGCTAGGTGCCCTGCCCACCGGAGTCTACCGAGCTTAATTTTAGTCTCGATATCTGCTTCAAGGTAGATTGCGTACAGTTCATGATTGTACCGTCTCCGGAATCGTCCTTCCTCACATATGGGGCCAACAATTCTCCTTAAGACTTTTCTCTCGAACGCAGCTAAGAGGTCGGAGTGCCTTTTGCTAAGCACCCAAGTCTCGGATCCATATGTGAGTACTGGCAGGACCATGGTCCTGTACAGCAGCAGTTTTGAAGTTATGGTGAGATTTCTGGATTTGAAGAGCTTCGACAGACTATAGTAGGCTCTGTTGGATTTGAGAAGCCGCCCGCGTATTTCTTCTTCTATATTGTTATCGGCTGCTACTATTGACCCAAGGTATTTAAAGGATTGCACCACTTCAAATTCGTGCTCCGCAACCTTGATTGTTTGACCAACTGTTCCTCTTGCATTCGACGCCACCATGTATGTACTTTGTTTTACCTTTGCTAATGTGCAGCCCCAGATTTTGTGCCGCCTGCTCGATCTGAATAAAGGAATCGTGTACAGCTTGTTCGGTTCTTTTGATGATGTCGATGTCGTCTGCGTAAGCCAGTACCAGGCTGGACCTGTTGACGATGGTCCCTCTTGTTGCCGTGCCAGAGTCACGGATTGCCTTCTCCAATGCCAGGTTGAAGAGGAGGCAGGCCAAACCGTCCCCTTGTTGGAGTCCATTAAAGATTTTGATTGGTCTGGATAGCAATCCGGCTATTTTTACTTGGCTTGTTACGTTGGTCATGGTCAACCTACATAGTCGTGTCAATTTATTTGGGATGCCGAATTCTCTCATGGCTTTGTAAAGTTCTACCCTGGCTATGCTATCATAGGCGGCCTTAAAGTCTATAAACAGATGGTATGTTGGGATGTTAAATTCCAGACATTTTTCCATCGCCTGCCTAAGGGTAAAGATCTGATCAGTTGTTGTTTTGCCTGGAATGAAACCACACTGATATTGTCCGATGACGGTTTTAGCGTATGGGGTTATCCGGTCTTGTAGGATAGAGGAGAGTATCTTATAGGCGGTACTCAACAACGTGATACCTCTATATAATTGCTGCACGTTGTGACATCTCCCTTCTTATGTATGGGGCATATTATGCCTTTTCGCCAGTCTTCTGGCATTTCTTCCTGCTCCCATACGCGCACTATAACATCATGAATTGCTTGACGTAAGGCTGGCCCGCCGTGATGAAATAATTCGGCTGGTATGCCATCGTTCCCGGGGATTTGTTCTGTTTAAGCCGGCCTATAGCCTTCTCAACCTCTTCTATGCTTGGTGGCGGCAACATAGGGTATTCTTCTTGAAGTAGTGGAGCCTCCACTTCTGCAGTGAGCTGACCATTTAGCAATTCATTGAAGTACACTTCCCATCGCTCCAGTATGCTTTCAGGATCGGTGATCAGATTTCCCTCTCCGTCCTTGCAGTATGTGCAGCGTGGTGTGTACTGCGTCATGTTTCGGACGGATTGGTAGAACTTCCGCGCCTGGTGCGGACCTCGCTCTCGGCTGTTTTCTATTTCACAGATTAGGTTCTTCTCCCAGGCTGATTTCTTTTGTCTGTGAAGCCGTTTTTCTGTTCTTCTGAGCTCTTTATATTCCTCTTCGCGTGCCCGCGTTCTATGAGATTGTTGCATTGCATTGGATGTTTTATGTTATATTTTTAACCTAAGTGTTAATATGGGAAAGTTTCCAAATTCATTGAAAAGAGCTGAGGTTATTCCACTTTTTAAAAAAGGCAACCGTAAAAATGTAGCCGATTATAGGCCTATCTCGTTGCTTCCTGCGTTTTCAAACATTTTTGAAAAATTAATTAAAACAAGAATGCTTTCATTTCTTGAAAAAACAAATTTTTTTTCGGATGCTCAATTTGGTTTCAGATCAGGTAAATCCACTGAAGATGCAATCCTAAAAGTATGTTGTGATCTCTATAAAGGAATAAATGAAAGTCAATTAACGATGGCATTGTTAATTGACATGACCAAGGCGTTTGACTTAGTCGATCATGAAATTCTGTTAAGCAAGTTATACAAGGCTGGTTTTAGAGGTATATTTTATGAATGGCTAAAATCGTATTTGATCGGGAGGGAACAAAGTGTGTTAGTTAATGGAATATTTAGTAATGTATTAATGCTAAAAAATGGTGTTCCCCAGGGCTCTGTATTGGGTCCAACTTTATTCTTAATTTACATTAACTCACTGTTCCATCAAAATTTCTCTGGAAATCGTATAGCCTTCGCAGATGATATAGCTTTCACTTATACCGAATCTTCTTTTTTCGAATGTTTTGCTAGCATAAGTAAAGATTTACAGCTTCTTAGAGTTTGGTTTGCTTACCATAGATTGATTATAAGTGAGAAAACTAAAATTATGTGTTTTAAGCTATCGGGTGATTTCCCTAGGGAGTTTGAAGCTCTTTTCCATTCCCATGATTGTCAAAAGTTCTCTTTACCTTTGCATGTGTGTGGTAAAAATAATTTTTCAATACAAAATCTGTGCTCAACGAACTGTTTTCCAATTGAGCTTGTTAATCACTATAAGTACTTAGGAGTTCTCATCGACTGCAACCTTAACTGGAAAGTTCATATACAATCACTTAGAACGTACATGAATCTGATAACAAGAAAGATGTATCTGTTACAACCATTCTGCTCAAAAAAGGTTCTAACGATGATCTACTACGGACTTACTCAATCTAAATTGCAATATGGGATAGTGTGTTGGGGAGGTGCGTATATGAATACTTTTAAATCACTCTTGTATGCTTTTGTATATGCTTATGCTTTTGTGCAGATATAATCCGTATAATTTGTAAAAAAAATCAACGCACTGAAAGCTGGCCTCTTTTTTGTGAGCTAAGAATACTACCATTACGTCACCTTTACATTTTTAAAGTTTTAAAAGAATTTTATAAACAAAGTGGTAATATTCCATCTAGAAACTCTTCAATATACAACTTACGAGTTAATAATTTAGCACTTGTTAATGTTCCAGTTCCACACAAAACACATTTTATGAATTTTTATTTAATGACATCGTCAACTGTCTTCAATAATCTTCCCATTTCAATAAGAACAACCTTTAACTTTCATTCTTTCTTGATCAAAATCAGAAATTGGCTTTTCACTAAGAAATTGATTGAAATAGAATTAGTCTATAAATTCAGTACTTAAATACATACGAAACGATTTGATTTTTTTATAACTACGTTTTTTTCTATTCTTTTTTGCTTTTAATGTTATTTAATGTTTCTTTAAATTAAAAATAATCTCTTTTTTTCCTAAATTAAACAATAGTTAGAAATAATAATAATAATATAAAAAAAGAACAACTGAAAGTACCCCACGTCAGTTATTCTTTTGTTGACCAAAACATTTTTGAGGTCGTTCAACTCTAACTTTCTTAAGTTATAGAATGGCCAGAGCTTATTCTCTTGCACTTAAATTTTTTTTTTTAAATTTATTTTGTATATAAAATTGTAACTAGCATGTAAGTGGAAGTTGAATAAAAAATGAATTATCTTATCTAATTATCTAATTCAGCCTAGGATCATTCTTTGACATAGGAGGGGCCTTCAACAATATTGAAAATGGCGCTATACGACAAGTCTTAGACTCCGTCAGCATCTTCCCGATGTTTCAAAATAGATTGACTCCATGCTTAAAACTAGAATTATTAATGCAGAAATCGGTGACAGCCTACTTTGACTTCTGGTCGTAAACCAGATTTTAGCCATATTAGGCAAGATGGCGTTAAAGTCCTGGCGTACGTTGATGATATAGTGATAATGGCATCCAAAAAACTTGTCTAAACACTAAACTGCAGAGAGAGCATTGAAAAATGGAAAAAATGCTGCAATAGCCATCTACACCTACAGTAGAATTTCTGGCAAGCGTTCGGGACCATTAATTGGATGTACACAGCTATTCTGATATACACTTATTTGGTTTGGTGGCCAGCCTTGTATAAGGGAATAAATCTTGAGCCCATGACAAGATTCAGAGACTGGTATGTATCGGCACAACAAGTGCCATGAGAACAACGTTAACCGCAGCCCTAGAAACTTTCTACGATTTAAAGAGTGTAAGAACTGAACTGATGGACAAGAATATTGATATCTTCATAGATAGCCAGGCAAAGTCGGAACCATTTCGTCAATTGTCATGAAGTCAAAACTGGTTGCTCGTTGCCGTAGTGAATTAAGATTCCTCGAGGAAACAAATTCAGTCAACCTGCGCACCTTGGATACTTATTCCAGTGGGAGCAGAAAAAATATAGAATTTTCCAAAGCTTCCTCAGGACCGCAAATGACAGATGGTCAACAAATTGACACCTGTCAAGTTTCAAGGATCCTTGGCCAGATATTTTAAAGAAAAAAAAAAAACACAGTATCTACTGGCGCTTAGCAGACCTCAATTGTCTCTCTTGTTTGGAGTCCTTACGGGTCACAACTCAATAGGAGTTCACATGAGCAGAATTGGAATCAGTACATCGGGCTTGGCGGTATCCTCGGACCTTATTTCTTTCGAAATGAGGAAGAGACACCTTTAGCCTTAATGGTCTCATGCATAAATTGATATTAATTAAATTTCTCTGGCCAGATCTTAACAACATCAACATCCGATCTGTTGTTCCACATAAGCAATGTTACGCTCGAATTGATTCTTCGCTAACTTGACTCCTGATAGTGCTGCTTCTAGCTGTAGATACTCTTGTCACTTCCTCGGAAAAGGATCTAAAAAAACATTTTTGAGGTGCTGAGAGTCGAACCCAAGTCTCTCTGCATGACACTCCAACCATTATGCTAAGGGGTGCTCCTAAAATCCTTATAGATGGTCATATCCTATACTGTGTCCAGACTCACAGTTACAGTAATAACAATGTAATAGGAGACAAGTCGAAAAAGCCATAGGAAGAAAAGAACAAAACGATTGCAAAGAACACAAATCCAAATCGATATTTCCGACCAGAAGAACAAATCTCAGCTAGAAGGATTTGACTATTCTATACTTCTTAACAAAGCTTAGTTTCAGGAACAGAAATAAAGTGAACCCATTAACCCATGTTAAAGTCAATAAGAAACTTCTTATTGAACTCAAAATAATCAAAATACAGCAACGAATGTTTTCTAACCGAGATTGAAATACTTGATTCTTTTATCCATCGCACACAATATGGTTCAAGGTCAATTCGAATGGTTTGAAAAATTTCACCATCATCACCCACATTTTCATTGTCCTTGAACCAAAAAGAAGAATGAACGCACACACACAAAATATCTCTCCCATAAAATCCCATATTTGTCCATCAATCATCCCAAAACAAATCGCTTATCCTTTCAAAAACCGATTTCAAAATTCAACCAAAGGATGTGCCGATTTTGATTTGTTCAGGACATTTCAGTCAGCTTTAGCTGACGGCACCCCAGTCGAATTCCTTGTCCCATTTAAATTATTAATTCTCTAGAATCAATTCACCCCTCGGCTATTGGCAGATAAATTGTGTATGGCCGCTTAGGGGACTGCCATCAGAAATAGCTAACCCAAGCGAGAGCATAATACATAATTACATTCTTGGATCCTTAATCAATTTTCAGTTTGGGGCCTCCGGAATTGGTTTGCGCCTAGCGGCATTTAGTGTACACACGCATTTGGAAATTATCCACCAAATGGTATCCTTGTCACGCCCTATGACGGGGACAAAATAATGTGTTTTCTGTTGTTCCTTATTTTTTTTTTATTTTATTATAAACTCTAAGCTCTACTCGGATACTGGCAACAACCCCTTTAAAGCGAATGCCACACTGGCGATTAGGGCAGATTTAGGATGGCCTTTGAAGACTCTTGCAATTTCGCTGTTAGGCGCATGGTGATGTTTATTGTGTTCGCCAAACGAGAAAAACCAATTCACTGATTGGGGTAGGAAAATACATACACAAAAAAAAAGAAAAGAAAGGTCCACGGGGTGCGATAAAGCAGAGAAAGTTCTTAAATTCTCCACTGAGCCTTATTTATTGCTGGGAGGCTATAAAATTGAAGACAATTTTCTCAATTTTCTTTTTTCGTTTGTATATTTTCGTGTGGGTGGCTGATGTTGATGGCGACGACGGTGCACAGTCATATGTTATTGGTTTTTTTTTGTCAGTTTTTGTGTGACATTTGTGGTGAGATACATATCAACAACTCCCACATTCGTGACAGTGATTTGAAGCTCGTGTGTCAATAATAAAAAAACCCATTAAGAGTTGTTAATCGCATCAATTACTTTCATAAGCGCCTGTTCTATCAAATTATCCTGCTTTCATTTAAGTACTTTATTCCGTCATCATGTTAACATCTTGTAAACACATGAGATTATAAAAAAATCTCCACATTTTTCGTAAAAAAGGACTTCCCAGGAATAAAAAAAAAAAAAAAACTAACCCAAGTTGAGCACTTTTACTTGTAATCTAAATACAAGCGAGCATATGCACACTGTTAAATAATTTACCCACAGATCCTTATACATTGTTATTCTTAGTGATGATGCATTATATTGTAGTGTAATGCAACACAATCATCCATTTGCATTTATAGTGAGAGAAACACCACAGCAGCTTCTGCATGGCACCGTGATGGTGCTCCTGCATTCTGCAACAGCGATTAAAGTTAATAATTTAAAACATCCTTTTCTATATTCTGTTATAACGGGTGGCAAGTGGCAGGGCATGGTAATAGGAATGGAAACGGGATGACTCGGGTGCCGGGTTGCTGTGTTGTTGTAGGAAACTAGTGAAAGGAAAATCTTTGCAAGACGGAACAGCTAACGCTTCAACATGTGTGTGGTTTTCCAAGAATAAGTAAAAGGAAGTTCCTTTTTTATTGGAACGATTTAAGCATATATGTACATTGTACACCGTACAGCCTTGCAGTGAAGCATTGTTTTCATTTAATATTTTGAGTGAGTGAGTTTGTTGGTGATTTGCTAGGGTTTTCTATTTCCCCCTGGTTAAGGTTATTATTTTTTTTTTTTTTGAATGCGCGAAGAATGCGGAAGTTTTAAATTTGTTTAAATGCAACTGACATGAACGTTTTAAAATTGCTCACTGAATGTGTTTGAAAGAAAATCATACATTAAGCTTTCTATAGAAGGATTTGGTTTACCATTGAATGTGCTTTTAACGAAATTTTAATTACACGTTTGAGTTTATTTATTTGAAAAATACAAAATATTTCTTAGAATTAAGAATTTATAAATTATACAATATTATAAAATACTTTTTTAAAACCAGTATTTGATACATCAGAAAAATTTATTAATAAATTATGATTAACGTTTTACGAATTAAACATGTTATTCAATGGTGAATTCTGCTCATAGTTGGTACGATAGTGTTTTATGTAAATTGGGCCACGAAAACCTCTTAGATTACGATTTGGACAAAAGGTTCAAAGCATCGATATTACCATCAATAAGATTAACAATAAAAACAAAACATAAATAAGAACGTCTGCGCTCCAGACTGGCTAAATCTATAAGTTTTAGACTGCTACTATATGAAGGAAGATTCAATGGATTCTGCCAGCCTAAGCCTCTAAGAGCAAATTTTAGGAACCTTTTTTGAATTTGTTCAGTTCTTATTTTGTGGCAACTGTAATAGGGTCCATATCTGGCAAGAATACTCTATAATGGGTCTGATAAATGTGGTAAATAGTTGTAACATAAGGATCAGAAAACTGACGTGATTCTACCTAATATTGAATTGGCTTTATTACATGTCATATTGATTTGCTGTGTGAATTCGAGTTTTTCATGAACCAAGGATAGATACATCATTTACATTTAACAGATTTACCCCATTGAAATTATAGTCAAAAGATAAAACGGGCAATTTTCTTGTAAAATTTATAATCTTACACTTGTCGATATTTAACAGATAAATAATTACGTGTACACCAATTGTAGAAAACATTTAGATCAATTTGAAGCTTTTTACAGTCAAGATTGCTAGAGATGGTTTTAAATATGTTAACTTGGTCTGCAATTAGAGTACTTTAAAACTGAAGGAAGATCATTTACAAACAACATAAAAAGAACTGGACCCAAATGGCTACCCTGGGGAACACCAGAATTTACGACAAAACTATTTGAATAGTAGGCGTTAAAAATCACTGAATAGGATCTGTCAAGTAAATAAGATTTTAGCCAAGCAATGAATTTTACGCTGAACCCCAGCCTACTCATTTTATTAAGCAAACTCTGTGTGACAGTTTGTCAAATGCCTTACTAAAATCTGTAAGAACACAATCCGTCTGTTTTTTATTTTTAAAAGAATCGACACAAAACTCCGCTAACTCCATAAGTAGGGTGACAGTCGAGCGGCCGTTTGAGAAACCATGTTGGTTATGAACAATAAACGATTTCGTGTAAAAGCTTAATGTTTTGCAAACAATTGCTTCAAAAAGTTTGGGAATAGCTGACAGTTTAGCTATTGGACGGTAATTAATAATTTGATCCTTTTTACCTTTTTTATGTAGAGGAATTATGAAACATTGTTTCTATTCATGAGGAAACTTACAAGTAGACAATGAACAGTTAAAAACAACAGAAAGTGGAGTTGGTTCAAAACAGCAACGAATATTTCTCGACTGAAAAGGTAAAGTATCTTAAGTCAATTTTGATGATTTTTCAGGAGAGCAAAAAAACACTTCAAAGCTTTATCCCAAAAAATCTTTCAAATATAGACTTTATTCAACAAACCATTTAAATGTAAAATTTTATGATCTTTTTTTTGAAATTATTTTCGAAAAGATATTTTTAATATTTTGGTCGTTATGAGGAAAAATATGACTTAAGATAGTTTGGGTTTTCTATAAATTGAATTTTATATTAATTTCCAAAATCTTAAGTTGAGATAAGATATTTTGCCTTGCGTTTTCGAAGGACGTTTTTAATTCTTATGTCCATTTAAGATGAGTTGCGTGTGCAAAAGTGGAAAAAAAGAGATTTAAGATGATATTTGGTGGTTTTTATTTAAGTCGTATATGAAAAAGTCACATTTGTTCTATAGAGCTTTAATAATAAAAAAAAAATAATAACTAATAAAGACTTGAATTTATTTAAAAAAAAGGCCATAAAATCACATTTGGTTCACAGAATAGAAACAGTTTAGTTTTATTCAAATAATTTATTTAAAAAATATTAAAATAAAATATAAAATAAATTATTAAATTATTTAAAAAAAATCATTGATGATTGTAAAAAAGGTTACATGAAAACATATTTTTAAGAGTCAAATTAATAATAACAAAAAACTATTGGACAAAATTTACCTAAGGGACCCAAGGGGAGATAGGAGAAATTGAAAATTGTTTTTACTTCCGAAACTTACGTTATCGCACCCGTAGTGTAAGATCTTATTTATCTCGAAAACAACTGAATAACATGTTATTAACGGTACCTGTCATAGAACCGTTTTTTTTTTTTAAGTAAAACTTCTTTTCCTGCGTTGGGGGTAAAAAAATGTCTATAAAGCTGTCAGTGACGTGTCAAAACGACACGATATCAGTCAAAGACAGCGACATGTAAGGAAGTTTTACTTCTACCGCGCGTACGTCATTACACACAACATTTTTCTTTTTATTTTCGACTTTCTCATTAACGGTTCTAACGATTTAAACCATTTTTTTATCAGGAGCCCCCGAAGCTTAAAATAATATTTATATAAGAACATTCGCAAAAATATTTTTTGGATCTTTTGAAAAAAAAATTTTTTTTTTTGTTTTTTGAAAAATCAATATGTTCAAAACGTGTGAACGATTATTTTTTGAAATTATTTCCTAAAATCAATGGCACAAAATTTTAATTGAATAAGTACGACCGACGTTAAAGCTGATTTAATATGAAACTAAGTTAAATCAACGATTTAGCAAATTTTATTCGAATATACTCGTAGCATCATACGAGTACTACTTATATCTATATCTACCCTTTTATTAAAGTTAAAATCATCGTAAGAATATCGTGCTTTTGGAAACGCCACAAAATGTTTGTTTACTTAGTTTTTTGCACGAACTGTCAATGTTTTCGGTGTGTTCAGAAGCAATTTATTAAGAATTCCTTTAGTAAGATACTAGTTGGAAAATGTTTTAAACTTAGAATGAGTTAGTCAACTACTTTAAAGTTAGCAAATTGTTCAGGTAGTATCATGCAAAGAAAATAAAAATAATAGGTTGTTTGACATTTTGCGCCAGTATTTTTAGAAGTATTCGCCAATACTACTACGTAATTACTTAAAATTGGTATCCCAAATTATATTCTTGAAAAGCTTTAAAGAAATTTCTGGCATAAAAATTCTTTTAATAATAAAACTATTTTTGAGCTTTGTGTGAATAAATTCTTAGTTTTCTGGAAATCAGACGGCGATTTCATACATTTGAACATTTTTATCTCATTAAATCCATGTTTTATTTTTATAAAATGTATTTTTAATTCCAAGTTCGAGCAATTCAACTCTTGTTTGTTGTATACGTATGTGTTTCATTTGTAATAATTTTTCAATCGCGTATGAAACAAAACTGTCTGAAACACTAAATGAAAAAATAAGAAAAACGGTCGCACAAAAGGCAATCTAGAAACAAAATACGCTTAAAAATACATATCTTATGTCCTTGTTATTACGGAAATTGTTTTAGGTTTGCAAACGGTAAAATATCCTATGACTACTTAGGGCGCGAAAAATTTCAGTTTTAAATTTAAAAATTCATCTTATGTTCACATAAGATGATTTGCGTTTTCACACTTTTTTGGAATTTTTTTTATGGATTTTATCTTATGTCGACTTAAGGATGACTTTTGTTCCTGTTTGCATGCGCGAAAATATCTTAAGTCAACTTAATATGATTTAGGATTTCACAATAATAAAAAAGTCTTAAGCCAATATAATCTTAAGTCTATTTTAGGTTTTAAAATTAAGCAGAACACACAATCTCGATACCTTCCCGTAAGAATGTATTAAGCGACAATTTTTTCGAAAATGACTTTTTGATGTGGAACTATACTAGAAGTTAAACGCCACATTTTGGCCTGGGTTTCACTGCCCTATCATGTTTGCAAAAGAAACTAGAGAGAAAATAAAATTGTAGTAACCGCCAAGTTTTCTCACTGGAATAATGTTGCTCCCTGAAATTTGTATTATCCGCCAGTAAAATTATGCTAAGCGACATTTTTAAAAATATTATTGTCTTAAGCAACCAAACGTCCATGAAAAAAAATTGTTATATGTCGCTTAGTTTAACCGAAATTTTCGCTTAGCACACTCATCCAAATAGAACTTGATCCATTTTTGTCGCTTATAATACTCCAGATATGGTTGTCTTTGCTTTTTAATTATTGTCTATCAAGTAGGCTACTACTTTTTTTCCATTTATTTAGTATTTTTTTGTTGTTGTCATCATAAGCCCATTTGACATTGTATCAAGCGCCAATGCTTTGACCACGAAAATGTACTAAGCGACAAAAACTTCTTATCTGATTAAAATTTCGATTTTGCAATGATGTCAAGTTTTGTATTGTAAAAATCCCTCTCCAAATCTGTTTCTTCCAATAAAATACACAAAAAAATAACTAAATGAGACGTTTTTTTCGTTTCCTGAACAATTTTAAAAATGTCGCTTAATACATTCTTACGGGAAGGTATCGATCTTATGTGGACTTAAGATATTTTACCGCGTGTAGAGATGTGTCTTTTGAACATAAGATGAAGTTGTTTTTGTCTATAAAAAAGCACAGGAGTGAGATAGAAGGAAGCCGATAACACAGAACTGTAACCTTTTAGAATGGCACTAAGGATCAACAAAAAAAAAGCGAAATATCTTAAGTCGACTTAAGATACTTTACCTTTTCAGTCGAGATTTAGTTATTTTAAATATGATTAAGTAATATATGTAACTATATCTACGAGTAAAACCATTTTGGTCTGTGCCTCCAAATGCTTCCACATGAGGCTTCAACCCGAAGTATTACCCTTAAATTTGGGACAGAGAATTGTGTGCACTAAAAAATCGAATTATTGTGTTTTCTTGTCTAGAATTTTTAGGTCCAATACAAATATTATTTTGTTTTGTTTTTTTTTTTTTTAATTTTAAATTTAGCATTTTTATATTAGAACACAGAAAAGAATTTTAAAGTTGTTCTGAGAAAACTAAGAATTTGCCGTTTTCCGTTTTTTTTAAGCAATTCAGAGATATCGTCGTTTTCGGTCCTGAAAAGTGTCTTTTGTTTTGTCCCAAAACAGTAAGTTTAAAAAATATAAAAAAGTTGCACTTGAAAATAATTTATTTTTTAAATAGAGTTTCTTGTGGTAAATTTTACCAGAACAATTTTCATCAGTCTATTCGTTATCGTTTCTCATCTTCAACTTTTGCTTTCCGATTGCGGCTCCAAAATACTGGCGTAGTTAGTACAGTGTGAACCTGGGCCATCAGCCAGAAGCATACACTTAAAGCATCTTGGAAAAGTTATAAAAGAAGTTGTTAGAATCGTAAAAAGACAGGGAACATATTGTCCTTGTCCGACGCCAGATTTGTGACAGGTGGTCTACATAATACAAAAACATGTGACAGGCGCGTAACATTACCCAAAACTCGTGACAGATGGTCACTACCCGTCAATAACCTAGATGGTCCTGGACCACCAACATTGCCACCGTCAACGTCTATAAACGGCCAAGAGTCCAACTACGAGAATGGCCGAGAGCCCAACATTTAATAAGCGTATATTGTAAGCGAAAAGATGATTTTCGGAAAACAATCCCTTAGCTCAGTAAAATTTGCGTGATGGTCTACTGTCTAGGTTGATTTTAATTTTCGCGTGAAATTTTTTCTAACCATTAAACATTGATAAATGGCGAAGTGCATACTTCCAAGATATTTTTCCCAACATAGACAAGTCCGGTTTGGATTGATTTTTCGTTTTGTTTTTAACTTTAAGAGTATTAGACAGAGGTGTGTTGAATACGTTCATTATGCAAACTCCATTGTGAATCATCAGCGGCTGCAAAATGCTGCCAGAGTTTAGTATGATCCTGAACCATCAGCCAAGGCATATTCCTAAACCATCAACAGGAATTCCACTCTCAAAATGGCAAGACATGGAACAGATAGTCCATTTTTCCAACGACATGTTTGACAGGTAGACCAAATAACTTCCGTTTGACAGACAATTTAAAACTAGAAACGCCAGTTATCCAAACAAAAATGGCCAAGAACCCAACTCATAAGCCAAACCGCCTAGAGCCCACCATAGAGTGCCTGTGCAATCTAAACGAAGATGAGATTCCTCAAATCCCCCAAATATGCAAAAACGTCGCGTCAAATAGAATTTTTCTCACTCTCAATGGTGGCAGTGCATCGGTCATCCGTCAAAGATACTTTTCTGCATCTTAGCCATGTCGGTGTGGGGCGTTGCTCGTGTAAACATGATTTTTCGTTTTACTTAAAACTTCGGTGAAGTGGAGGTGAGCTGAATTCGTTTATTGAGCGATACCTTTAACTAGGAAAAGGGATTAGACTCATAAGTTAGAGAGAGGATTGGGTTCAACTACGGAGCAGGCCAGCCATATAGGCGAAGTTTAGCGTTATACCCGTGAACGAACACCGCCACTGCAGGGCAAGTTAAAAAGAGAGAACAACAATGAGAGGAAGCGAAAATGAACGAAGGAGGCCGCCATGATGGCATTTTTAGGAAGATTCTGTGTGCGAAAGTGAACGGATTGTGGTAGAAGTTTAATAGAAGATCGAAAAATCATTTTACGTATTCTCTTAGTATCGTAATATTTTACGTTGTTTGGAATAAGGGGAAATACATATGACATTGGAAAAGAGCTTTTTCTTCTTTCCATAAAGTAGATATGCTATTTTCCAACAGATGGCGCTGTAGGAGTATAAAGCTCTGTGTCAGTATTGTGTGTGTGCGTAGCAATATTATTAAAGATTTTGATTTTTATCTGTGAGACAAATTTCTTGGAGTGCCTAGTAAGGGAGGCTCAGATAATGTTAAGATGAGAAAAAGTCTTGTGAACGGATCCACTTCGAGATTAGGGCAGGTGGGCCAGAAAACTTAAGAGGAAAATTCCATTTCTTAAAAATAAAGATAAGTATTTTGTTGTCTAGAATTGACAAGATCGTTGTCTTTTTGGTAAGTGTATCTGGAATCTTCCCCAAAGACACCTTCGATTTCTTTTATGTTTTACGGCACATAAACAACGTTACCTTTCAATAAAAAAACAATTATCAATTAATTTATTTGTTACGTGGTCTTTTGCCAAACTAATTCATATATGTAAATTTATTTGTAGAAAAAATTTAGGGTTTTCCACCTGTACTTGCAAATCTTTCCCTTATAAAATTATAATATTTCTTTTAGAAATAAAATTGTATGTAGTTATTGAATTTAGAAGAGGAATTTCATTTATTTTAGGTTTTGGTAAGTTTCCCCAGTCATAAAAACTTCCTGGCGTCCATTGAAGTACGCCCCTGTACTTCTCATCATTTGATTCCACGATCAATCAAAAATCATTCAATTTGGATATGGCGCTTGATTAATAGAAAATTTCCATTTTCCCGAACGCACCCATCGCTGAACGAAACCTGTGCTAGCACCTTTAATTGCTGCTGTGTTGCAAGTTTCCTGGATAGATCATCATCTGCTTACTCTTTTTTAATATTCCGATATTTACCTATCGCGAAGCACACCAGTCTTGTCCAATTAATCTTTTATTCTTTTGACTTGATAAATAATTGTTGTATACGAATATCAAAAGTCGCCGTTTGATAGTTCCGATAATCGAAAAATATAATTGAATTCGCGGGTATTAAAAATTGGAACAGGCCTTCGTTTTTTAAAAACCGATTTTCCGAAAACACGGAACTGTCGTAACCCCACTTTTTTCTGTTCTTTCGGAAATCTTTCCCAAGATCATCTTCATTTCGTTTCATTTGTGACCCCTACCCCTAGCAAATTGATAAATTAACTTTAGATCTCCATATAAGTTGTGTTCTCTTTGATATTTTCAATCTTGTTCTTTTGTATTTTTCCTTTTTTCCTACTCGATGGAAGACATCTTTGTAACATCCTCTCCCGAAAAAGGGAGAGGACAACTCCAATTCGGTGAATCTCTGGTCGAAAAATCTTCTTGCGAGTATCGCTAAGGTGTTCCTTAAAATTAAAATTCTTAACAAAGCTCTGTCAAAATCGGCGGAGGACAACAATATTATAGCGGATTCTCCGATTCTATTCAGCATTTGAACCAGGTAGTCTAACTCCCCAAGTAACATTTTTCATCTCATAAGATGCTCCAAGAGTTCAACTAGATTAGTTAAGAGGAGCTAAAAGTAATCTTAAAGAATACTACGAGATTCTTTTAAAACTGTTAAAAGCCTTAAATGGCCTAGTTATGAGAGGCTCTTCCTACTCATGGTAGCAACAGAAGTTTCTTTATGAGATGACAGATGCACGTTTATATTAAAATGGCACTTCTAAGGCTCTAATAGAGATCGGCAAAATCCTATTATGAGAAAGCGTCTCTTCCAATAAGAGGTGATAAAAAGAGAACAGAATATTTGTTTACTTAATAAAGAATGAAACAAAATACTTTTTAAGTTTGTGTGTATACATGATTTGCTATGCCAACAAACTGTTAGGCTTGATATAGTAACGGGTGATTTTTTTGAGGTTAGGATTTTCATGCATTAGTATTTGACAGATCACGCGGGATTTCAGACATGGTGTCAAAGAGAAAGATGCTCAGTATGCTTTGACATTTCATCATGAATAGACTTACTAACGAGCAACGCTTGCAAATCATTGAATTTTATTACCAAAATCAGTGTTCGGTTCGAAATGTGTTTCGCGCTTTACGTCCGATTTATGGTCTACATAATCGACCAAGTGAGCAAACAATTAATGCGATTGTGACCAAGTTTCGCACTCAGTTTACTTTATTGGACATTAAACCAACCACACGAATGCGTACAGTGCGTACAGAAGAGAATATTGCGTCTGTTTCTGAGAGTGTTGCTGAAGACCGTGAAGTGTCGATTCGTCGCCGTTCGCAGCAATTGGGTTTGTGTTATTCGACCACATGGAAGATTTTACGCAAAGATCTTGGTGTAAAACCGTATAAAATACAGCTCGTGCAAGAACTGAAGCCGAACGATCTGCCACAACGTCGAATTTTCAGTGAATGGGCCCTAGAAAAGTTGGCAGAAAATCCGCTTTTTTATCGACAAATTTTGTTCAGCGGTGAGGCTCATTTCTGGTTGAATGGCTACGTAAATAAGCAAAATTGCCGCATTTGGAGTGAAGAGCAACCAGAAGCCGTTCAAGAACTGCCCATGCATCCCGAAAAATGCACTATTTGGTGTGGTTTGTACGCTGGTGGAATCATTGGACCGTATTTTTTCAAAGATGCTGTTGGACGCAACGTTACGGTGAATGGCGATCGCTATCGTTCAATGCTAACAAACTTTTTGTTGCCAAAAATGGAAGAACTGAACTTGGTTGACATGTGGTTTCAACAAGATGGCGCTACATGCCACACAGCTCGCGATTCTATGGCCATTTTGAGGGAAAACTTCGGAGAACAATTCATCTCAAGGAATGGACCGGTAAGTTGGCCACCAAGATCATGCGATTTGACGCCTTTAGACTATTTTTTGTGGGGCTACGTCAAGTCTAAAGTCTACACAAATAAGCCAGCAACTATTCCAGCTTTGGAAGACAACATTTCCGAAGAAATTCGGGCTATTCCGGCCGAAATGCTCGAAAAAGTTACCCAAAATTGGACTTTCCGAATGGACCACCTAAGACGCAGCCGCGGCCAACATTTAAATGAAATTATCTTCAAAAAGTAAATGTCATGGACCAATCTAACGTTTCAAATAAAGAATCGATGAGATTTTGCAAATTTTATGCGTTTTTTTTTTAAAAAAGTTCTCAAGCTCTTAAAAAATCACCCGTTATTTATTTTGTAAGTCTATCAATTATTATATTATAATGGCGATGCATGATATTTATTATTTTGCACATATGGGAACCGAAATGTAAGTGCGTTACGTCGAAAAAACACAAAGCCCCTTCAAAATAATGCATATTTAAATTATTTTATTTATAACTTTTATCGGAAATAGGGTTACCATATATTTCTTTCGTAAGCAAATAAAATAAAAATTAACTTTGAAATTTGTTTTGTTTTTATTTAGGTCATTGGTCATTTGCTTGTGAGAGTAAATAGGAAACAAGAAAGGTCAAATTTAATATAAAATATTCCAAATTACACACTGAGAGTCTTATGCTGCATTTACAAGAGTAATAAAATCTCATATTCTCTGTAATTTTCTACTATTACTCTTGTCACAAAAAATTACTACTCGTGTAATGCAACATAAAGAATACAATTTTTTTGTTAATTTTGAATGAAAAGATAGTAGTAGCAATAAAATCCCAAGGTGTTAATGTATTTAGTTCAAATTGAAAAAAAGTTACAAAAAGTTTCTATGTAATCACAACAATGCTAAATGTAAATTTGAAAATGCTACCTAATAAATTTTAAGTCAGTGCTACAGCCAAGTTATTTTATCGAGATCATAATTTTTTAAGTTATGGTAACCCTCAAATGTACAGACAACTACTTTGCTTGTGTATAGAAATATGGCTGCTGCTGACGCGACACTAACTCTTCTAGTAACATCGTTATTCTTTCTATAAGATCATAGACGCTTCTTTATGATTTATGTGTACTTACGTGCGAGAGAGAGAGAGTTGACATCAGAAAACTGAAGTTTGTAAATAGTTGTGCTTGTTGCATTAAGGATCTTATTAGGATCTTACTGCAAAGCTTATATTCTTTGAACTCCAAATTGTTTCTTGATATAGGAGGATTTAAACTTAAATTCTTTTAGAATTTTCAAAGTGGTATACAAATAACTTTACTCTTAAATATGACTTGTTATGTGATTATTTGGACATATTTAGAGCTCAGTTTTCAGAAAGGGATTCTTATAAGACTATAAGTTTTTATAATCTAACTACAAGAAGAGAAAATAGTTTTGCTATAAGATTTAAGTTCTTTTAAGCTGGAAAAGTGTTTAACTTTTAAAATAAAAGTGTTATGACATCCAGTTGAGTTTCATAACAAGATATTAATACTTCAGTATAGCAATGGGATATAAAAGAGTTGTATGAGAGTTTTTTTTCAGATTTCAAGAGCTAAGCTCTGGAGAGTATGTTAGTTGGGTGGTTGGGTCATGCAATTGCGTATGACGACGATCTAATAGCGTACAGAACAGCTCGACAAGATTCAGTGACGGCCGGAAGTTGAAAACCAACTTTCAGAAATGTTGAGATTTCTCTTAAGGATTCCGTTTTCAGAAGCCCGAAGGGATACGAGAAATTATTGACGCAAGCTAGTGAGTCAAATGGACAGCCATTGGAGAGCAAAAATGTTGCAAAGTACCTCTGATTGGATCAGTATATTTGTATTTTGACAGACATATAAATGCTGCTCTTGCCAGGGCTAGGGAAACCTTTGCCTTGACAAAATGGTTGTTTTACAGCAGCTGGCTTGAAAGCAGGCTGAAGGTGATGTGCTACATGGCCCTCATCCAGCCTATGATTGTCTATTTGGGTGCCCGTTTTGGTTCAACGTTGCACCATCTCAAATGGAAGAGCTTCGGATGTTTGAAGATACTGCCCTTAGAAGTTGCTTTGGATTTTATAGAACACCAGATTCGGAGTACAAATATTATTATTTTAACCAGGTTCTATACAACGATGCCAACTTAAACAGATTTGAAATTTTTTTGTTAAAGCTTATTCGGGGTCACATTGCAAGAGCGATGGGGGGGGGGGGGGCTTACTACCCTAATAATGAGTATTATGAGAGTGAGTGTCTAACTAGCTTCATCCTACCCGAAACCGTCGAAGGTCAGTTCAGTTGGCTCCTTTATATTCGAGACTTCCTCACACAAGGCGGAGCAGAGCGCCTTCGGTTCATTATGAAGTGTCCTTTCGGGACCGGAGTAACAGGGTGAAACAGGAAAACCAGTTCTGGGATCTGGGGGTTATCTTATTGATATTGAAAGTTATCCAGGTGTGACTCGGCCGACATACATAAGTTTAAGTGTAATTTTAGATAGAGGCAGTCAAGATAGCTGTGGGTGGCTGTTCTGGTTTAAAGTAGATTTAGTTTATTTTAAGTGGTTTTATTTAGGTTAAGTGTAGTCTTAAGCTTGAGAATACAAAATATATAAGATGTTGGCCGGAGATATAGATTTTGACCAAAAAATTACTTCTAAGACGCAGCTGGCTCAGCGTTCACATACCTAGATTGACTGTGTTGTGCGATTTTTGTTTTGCCAAGTCCATCATGTTATTTTTTCGACTCTTAGGAGTCTTTTTTACAAAATATTCAGCCAGATATAACATCTTTATTATCTCAGAGCTTAACCTAGTTTGCAAAATTTTTTAAAATTCAAAAAATTAGACAGCAAAACATAGAAATTCAGCTATTCCATTCATATTTTAATTCGTTGTTCTATCATAAATAAATATGCAACAAAAAGTAATCAGAAACTGGCTAGCAACCCTGCCACAAAATTACACATTTCGGTAACCATCAGGACTCCAGGCCTGCCGCTGGCATACTAAGGAAACCTTTCGTCTCATTCCTCCCCAAACACCCGATGATGTCAAAACCCCAACCCAGTATGAACCCCATCAAGCGTATAAGGTTCGCAATGACCGTAATTCCCATCAGTGATTTTAATTTCACTGGAATTTATAAACAGAATTATTATGTGAACTGTTTTGATAGAGCTCATTCACAATGAAATGCCACCGCAAAATATTTTGTAAGGCTTCCCGGCCGGCAGGCGGCCACTTGCCATGTCCACTTTCCTTCTGTATACTCAACTGACTATCATTGCTGAAATTTACATATTCACAATTCGGCGTGGCGCGGTGGGCGGCGGGGCGGGTGGCTCAAAGGAAGTGAGAACTAAAGTGACCTTTGTCACTATGGTGAGGAGACTACATGGCGGTGGTGTTCCACAGTGTGACAATTATTCCGAAAGTGGATGTCATGCTAGTTCGGAACCAATGGCACACACTTTCAGTGGTAGCAGCACTCGCAGGACTCTGGAGCTGGACCATGTTAATACGTTCGCGGCGTCACTCAAATCAGCTCAACACCCTTAACAAAATATTTGCGGTCTTAGTGTGGATTCAATTTGGGGTGTGTGGTCATTGGGGTTGTTTGGTGGCGTGTACATTTCATTACGATTAGACAAGCGTAAATGGACAAAGTTCTTCAATTCGCATGGATGCTGTCCTTGATATGTTCCATGGCATCCCAGTTGCCCAGTATCCAGTGTCCATGGGTCTATTTATTTTCCACCCTCGCGGGCTTCCCTGGGGAGCGAGGAGATTACTCGCTGCCCAGGGCTTACCTCTATATATTTTAATTTTCATCGTGGACGTTTTTGGAGGCAAAGAAGTGAGTGTGTGGGTGTGTGTGGACATTAAATGTCAACAACGCATTTTAGTGGATTATGCAGATGCAGTTGTTGCTATTTGCTACTGCTCTGATGCTTCTGGTGTCCTGATGGCCATTAGGTACGGACATCATGAGAGTGCAGCTCCTGAAAAAACATCAATTAAATGAAGTGTTTTTGGTTGTTTCGCTGGAAAGAGTTATAGTTATGCAATTGCTCGCTGAAGTGCAGATACACATGTTTCGCTGAAAATTTATTATGTAGCTCGCTGGATACGAGAACCTACACATACCTTCCTACAGTAGCCAGCTAGCCTTGATGAGTTTGATGGAATAGTTTGCTTTAGCGCTCTGTGAATTTGAGATGAGTTAGAAATGAAATGAAAAATAAAAACTTATTTTTGCAACAAGTTATTTTTTTTTCTGTTCGGTATTGTGCCTGCACGATGGCGCTAGGGCTTGTTTTTTCAACACCACAAACAATTTTTAAAACTAGATTTTTGATATTTGAGTTGGAAGAATTTTAAAGTGGGTTTGTGTTTTTAGGTTGATTTTTTTTCATTGAAGCAAACAGAAATTTAATGTTAAATAAATATCAGGAATAGTAATGTGCAAATGTAACAGCGGAAAAGTAAATCAATTTAAAACTTGCGCTTTTAAAATTTTGAAAAACTTAATGTATTTTTATTGAAGTAGTTTTTTTAGACTTTTTGTAGATTGGTAAGAACTTTACGGGAGAATTTTATGCTTGAAAATTTATTAAAGGTATGAAAAATAATTTTGGAGGGAAAAAGCAAAATGTCATCGACGGATTTCATCTTTGCAATTCACTGCGGACGTGCTGGCTTCATTTTGACAGGCTGTGGCGCCCATTTTGATTTATCATCGTCTGTCAAATCACTTGTTTATTTATTCAACCACCAACCGTTGGTGATTAAGCAGCACATCCAAATGATAAAACCTTAGGTATTATTAAAATGAGTGTCTACTGTCTTGTGATGATGCTGTTTTATTCGAGGCTGAGGTAGGCTCATCGGTGTCTAGGATTTGCGCCAAAGAAATAAAAAAACTTGGGTAGAAGTTTCCAAACTCCAAATCAATTTAATCCTTATTCATTTACAAATTTTCTTACAGCGTTTACAATTTCTTCCAGTTATCATGTACTTAACAAGGCATTTAACTTCCCATAGGGAGTTATTGTAATCGGTCCGATTTGTCAAATTGGAATTTTTGACATTTCTCGACGTTTCAAGGTCCCTAGAGGCTATATCAATCATTTTTAGAGAGATGTCTGTGTGTACGGACGTTCGTACGTGCGTACGTTCGTACGTCCGTACGTTCTGGTAGCATTTTTCGTCGTCGATATCTCAAGAACAAGTAAAGATATCGTATTCAAATAAATTTTTTTTAATAGATAATAACTTTGAAAGAGGCTGAAAGGGCGTTTATTAAAATTCAGTGAGTATTTTTTTCACTATAACGGTTTAAAAATAAAGTAAAAATTTTGGTTAGTTTCAAATATCTCACGAAAAAATAATGCTATTGATTTCAAATAAAATTTAATGTACTCATTATTAAGTCATACAGATTTGGTATGAATTTGGAAAAAAATGAACATACCGTTATTTTTTTAAACAAAAAAAACTGAAAAAAAAATTTCATAACCCAGATATTCTAAGAACGGAAAACAATTTGAAACTCAAAATAATTTTATTTTACGAAAAATAATGTGTTTGACAACTTGTGAAAATTTCAAAAAAATCAGTTTACACTTTTTTTACAAAAAATAAAAAACTATACAAAATTCTATTGAAAATTGGTAAAAATTGTTTTTCGACTCAAATTTCTCGAGAACTAGTAGTGATATTGACTTGTAATTTATTTTATTTTATACATAGTATAATTTTGTACAATTGGTAAAATGTTGACAAATATTGAATTAATAGTTTTTTTTTTTTAAATAAAAAAACTATTAAAAATTCTAGTGAAAACTAGTTAAAATTGTATTTTAAGTCGAATTTCTTGGGAATGAACACCGATAATGCCTTCTAAAGTATGTTGTTTTATACATCGATACCTTCCCGTAAGTAGGTATGTATACTAAGCGACATTTCTAAAATTGTTCAGGAAACAAAAAAAAAACGAAGAAAGTTCTAGTTGAATCATAGTGTGCTAAGAGACAATTTTGGTTAAACTATGTGAAATCTAACAAAATTTTTTGTTGCTCACGACAATGAGATCTTTATTAATGTCGCTTAGCATAATTTTTTTGGCGGATAATACAAATTTCAGGGGGCAACATTATTTAAATGAGAAAACATGGCAGTTGATAAATTTTTTTATTTGTACTCTAGTTTCCTTTTCATGCACAATAGGTTGGCGAAACCCAGGCCAAAACGTGGCCCTTCTGTCTGTCTGTCCGTTCGATTGCAGCTAAACGGCTCGGCCGATTTTCTTCAAACTTGGTAGATATGGGTTTTAATTTTTTTCCCCCGGATGTTTTTTGATTTGATTTTTTAAGACCAAAAATAACGATACCTGCCATACGAATTTTTTTTCGAAATTTTATAAACATTTTTTTTTCTCAAAAACTGTTCGACAGATTTTAAAAATAAAAACACAAAAAAATTTCATTAAATTAAAGCTAGACATTTGTTGAAAAAAATTTTAAGAAAAATGGTTATTGAGGGTACCCCCATGGAACCATTTTTTTTTTGTTTCTAATTTTCTCAAAAACGGTACAACCGATTTTGATCATTTTTTTTTTTTGCTAAGGCTCCCCAAAAACTTGAATAGAATTGTGGACTCAAATTTTCAAAAAAAAAAAAAATTGGATTTTTAAAAAAAAACTTCAATTTTTTTTTTTTCAAAACTCAATATTTCGAAAACCCCACGCTAGATTTTTTTTTAAACTTGATAAATAAAAGTTTGTCAATATATTCTACAAAATGTGAGAAAAAATTTTTTATTTTACCTAAAAATAAAAGTACCTACCATACAAATGCTAAAAAATTTAAAAAAATGGTTTTCAAAAATCGTATTTTTCTCGAAAACGGCACCTAGAATTTTGATAAAAAATTTTTTCTTTCAATTAATTTTTATGATCTTTAATTTATTAAAAAAAAATTTGAAATTAAGATATTACAGCTTGTACCTACCGTAGAACCATTTTTTCGAATTTTGAATTTCTCATTATCCACATAACGGTTCTTAATGAAATTTTTTATAGAGAAGCTTCTAAAAAGTTCAAAACTTTAAAATAAATATTTTTTGAATTTTTGAAAAAAAAAAATCAATTTTTTTTTTTTTGAAAATTCGATATCTCAGAAACGGCTCAATTTTTTTTTTAATTTAATTTTTATTCGAACAATAATAAAAACTTTAAATTGGCGTACCAAAATTTTTTCTTAAAAATCTTTTAAAAATTTTGTTAATATGTAAAAGCTTTTTTTAAGAAACCACTAAAACGACTTATAATTTTTGTTTTTGCATAAATTCATATTTGCATAGCATTCTGTTTTCGTCTCTTACTATTAAAAGAATTTAAACAAATAATTTGATCCTTATGAACAGTTTTCTCTAATAACATTTGTTTTTAAAATTCCTAGTCGATTACATAGGAGCAAGTCCGTGCGACCCAGTCGTGCATTTTATTTCTTTTCTTTTGTTAGTTTTATGCTGAAGTTACTTTGTTCGATCTTTGGAAGTTTGTCAACTTTTGCAGATCTTGTAATTTTCGACTTTTTGGAAATTATGCATTTTTTTTAATATACTAACAATTGTTCAATATAATACAAAAAAGATGAAAAGCAGTTTAATGAACAAAAATGAATTGAAAAATCGTTAAAAAAGTGTCTTATTGAACAAAACAGTTCTCTGTAAGTTGAAAACTAAAAGAGATAGAACAAAATGGTTTGCGCCAAATGAAAGAGCGTCCCAAAATTATGAGGACTGCATCCTAACTCAGTTTCGTAAAAAATGGCCTTTTGAACAAGATAGCATCCAGCCGACGATGTACTTAACAAGGCATTTGAACAATGAATATTCTAACAATACAATAAAATTTTACTTCATATACGTGTATTGTTCAATCATGCCACAAGTAAGAGACCGGAGGAAAAATCGAAACTTCGTTCGCGTTAAGAAGCTCGTCTGTGGTACACTTTGAAGAAGGGTAGCCATAGCCATAGCAAAATCATTTGGGATACGGGCCTGCTCCTAGCAAAAGGCTAGAAGAATAGTCCATCTATGCTTTGTTCGCGGCCACAAGCTTGTCTTTGGAGCTCTTAAGAAGGGTAGCCACAGAAACAATTGTATAGGGAAAGGGCATTCTTCTAGATAAAGTATGAGAAAAATCGGTTTAGTCAAGCGTTTTCCACGCTACACAGGGGAGGGGAGAAAGGTTATATTAAGTGGCAGGTTTTTCGAAACTACTATCTGGTACACTTCGTACTCAACAGTTTGTACGTATTGCTTATTAAATTATTCGGTTCCCAAATTTCTTTCTTTTTGTAGGTACACTTGATTGGTACAAAACATCAGGCTCTACCCTTGCCTACGACATTGAATTGATATTCCACATCTCCATATTAATATTTCAGGCAAAAAGCAGTGTGAACTGTGAGAAGTAAACAAACTACCAACAACCTTACATGTTCAACTTATCCAACATCTGGTTGCCCGTATTGCTTTTAATGGATGGTGGTAATTAAATGGTCTCGGGGTTTGGTGTGATATATGAAATGAATAACAACCCAGAGTTCGATGGCACAGTGTAAATATAAACCAATTTGCTTTTGATAAGACCGCTCGGTAGGATGGTGCGGCAAAGCGGTGTGATTAGTAAATCAGGATTGTACGGTGGTTCATTTAAAATAAAAGGTAACATCGGTTCGGTAATTTAATTCAAGTTTCGGGTGGTTTTTAACGTAATGATTCTTCACGCTGCGGCGGCGGTTGGAGGGTTTTTGGGCGGTAGGAGAAAAAGTGCAACGCTTCGTTACAATCTTCTATTACAGTCTGTTATTGCAAACGGCCGTGGCCCTTCAATGTTAACTCTGTTATATTTGTTAGCCAAATTCGATAAAGTCGCCAGAGAACATCATCGATGCCCGTGAAAGCATTGGAGGAGAACCCGAGGCAGTCAGTTCCTCACCTTGAAATGAAGACCTTGGGTCTTCGCAGACTTCAACTTGTCGCATTTTCAGCGACGCATGTTGTTTGCTATTTGGGCTAAAGTTTTTGTGAAAGAAGATCCATATGGTTATTTTAAAAAGCAAAATGTAACTTAGCGTTACATGCTATACTAATATCTTGTACTATAAAAGTTAATTACACAGTACACATTCACTCAATATTCATTCATGGGACATCCGAATCCATACAGCAAAATCGAAGCTTTTCTGCTCTAGGAGACCCCGTGATAGCAGATGGCGCTCAGCAATCACTTGAAGAAACTTTGTTCTGAATCTTCCAGATGGAACCAACATTGCGGCCAAAATGAACATCAAATACCTCAGGATCAACTTCAACACTCAAAAAGTGTAGATAGATTCTCAGAAAAGTGGACTGGGCATTTCACCGACTACACCCCCTGATGGGGAATAAGCCAACAGACGAAGGTACACATGTACAAGCAACTCCTATACCGATAATTATCAGCTATTGCTTCCCAGTCTGGTTCACTACCTCAAAGCGATGAACGAAATCCAAATCTTAGAGTGAAAAGTGCTAAGAAAATGAACTGGACTCCACTTCGACCGGCATAGAGCAAAACATTACAGGAACCAAGGTCTCTACAGAGACAGAGAAGCAAAGATAATACCGCTGGACAAATATTTACTCGTGTACCCCAAGGAAGTCATTTAGGACCACTTCTATTTTTAATATTTATAAATGAAATTCCTAAACTGTTCAATTATTGTGAGTGTCTAATGTATGCTGATGACTTTAAACTATACCTCTGTATAAAGAATACTCTTGGTTGCATAAATCTTGAGGAAGACCTATCTCGCTTATTAGGTTGGTGTAGTGATAACGATCTCAATCTTAATGTATCTAAGTGTCAAAGCATGTCATGTTGTAGAAAAGCCTACCCAATCCTTTTTTCATATATGTAACATTAGTGCAACTCCATTAGCTAGAGTTATTGAAAAAAAGGATCTCGGAATAATTTTCGACATAAAATTGACTTTCTCCAGTCACATTGACTATGTCGTCGCCAAAGCTAGCTCTATGCTTGGTCTTTTATATCGTAACTCAAAAGATTTTACGGATCTTTTTACCCTCAGATCACTTTAGTTCTGCTTTGTTCGATCAGTTTTGGAATACTGTTGTATCATATGGAACCCTTTCTATGCTGTTCATTCTATTCGTATTGAAAGGATCCAAAAACGCTGTCGATGAGAACTTTGAGTTGGAAATTGGAATATTGATATACCTTTAAATAAGTCGAGATGTTTGTTATTAGGGATCCAATCTTTAGAAACTAGAAGATCATATTTTGAGATAATGTTTGTTTGAGATGAGACATCATTAACTATAAAATTAATTGCCCTTTTTTGCTTGCACCGGTATGTTTTTATGCACCTATGCGTGACCTTTGTCCTCAGTTTCTTTTTCAGCCACTTTTTCATAGGGTTAATTATGGCCGTTTTTGAGTAATTAAGCTTAATAAATTGTTATTTTTCGTTAGTTACAAAATTCCAAATTAAAAAAGTAAAATCGAAGAAAAATAACAATTTATTAAACTTAATTACTCAAAAACGGCTTGTCTGACGAAAATTTTCAATTAGACCTTTTTTGTAGGGAATTTAATTTTATATAAAAGTAAGTCAAAATGAATTTTTTTTACTTCAATGTTTTGTCAGTTCTGACGCAAAACATGAAATTATGACTAAAAATCAAAATTAGAGATGATAGCCCTCTTAAAATTGATATTAAGGGCTCAAACTTTTACGAACATTTTTTTTTGTCATTCTGAATGATATTCTCGATATATCTTTCAAAAAAAAAAAATAGTCAATTTTTTTGGCCCAGTCTATTGTATATATTGTAGTCTGTAAGAGATATAATTGCTATGTTTGACGAAATAAATAAATAAATAAATATTATGGTAAGGCCCCCTTTCTGCCATAAGATTTATATTATTTTTTCAATATATTTTATAGATATAAGTTGACACAAATTGAATATAAAAATATTCAATACAAAATTGCTTAACCGAGTAAAGTCGATTTGGTCGTTTAGAATCTAGTTTTTAGTGTCTCGAAACTCCCTCATCTGCAGTAAAGAGTTCTGTAATAAGATTGTTCAACAGTTTCTTAATTAGACTTCCCAGTGGTTAGGTTCGAAGATTACCTGCCGATCTACCAAAGCGAAAGTCTGCTGTGACGAATGCCAATATTGGCCAAGTACCTTTCGAATATAGTACCACTAAAAGCATTAGGTGGCGGTCAGCCATCAGACGAATAAGGGGAACAACATGTAGCATACGAAAACATGCACGTGCCGTAACTATTCGGGACTGGTGGAAGTGTGATCATAGCCTCTCCGCGGCGGCCGCTAGAAACAAGCCTTTTAAAAAAGGTTTGGCTAATATGATCAGGCTGGTTCCTCAGGTTGGCGACAGGTTAATTCCCTGTCCCGTAAAACTAAAAGAATTACGAGACCGACAACAAGCCTCGGAAACGGACTGATCTCACGACGACAACCCACGCAAAGAAAAAGGAAAAACGATTTACGAATTTTCTTATGGAACGTACGATCGCTCTATAGAGCTCGAGCTGCTCAGCAGCTAGCCGATGCCCTGTCAAAGTATAAAGCTGACATAACAGCTCTTCAAGAAATCAGATGGATAGGGAATGGTGTTTTACAGAAGAAAGAATATGACATATACTACAGCTGTCATACAAAACACCATGTGCTCGGGGTAGGCTTCCTAGTCAGCGAAAAAATGAAGTCTACTATCATCGGCTTTAACGCTATAAGCGAAAGGCTATGCACCCTTCGCGTGCGAGGCAAATTTACGAACATCAGCCTCATTAACGTTCACGGACCTACGGAGGAGTCCTCAGACGAAGAAAAAGAGACTTACTACGAACAAGTCGAGAGGGCCCTCAATGCCTGTCCAAGGTATGATTTTAAAATCATCCTTGGGGATTTGAACGCAAAAATAGGTCGGGAGCCGGTATTCAGGCATTACGAAGGCACCCATAGTTTGCATGAGAACACTAATGACAATGGACTTCGAGTCTTAGAATTGGCAGCATCGAAAAACATGGTCGTTGCGAGTACCAGGTTCCCGCGTAAAGATATCTACAAAGCCACCTGGGTATCACCTGATGGAGTCACTCGTAACCAAATAGACCACGTGTTGATAGACCGTCGCCACTACTCGAACTTGATGACGGTACGAACGTACCGAGGTGCCAATATCGACTCGGATCACTATCTTGTTGGTATGGTTTTCCGAGGGCGGATTGCCTTGCGAAGACGCATTGCATCCGCCGATCAGGTTCGAATCAACACGGCTGCCCTGCGCAATGAAAACACCAGTAACACCTTTGGTAATGCGTTAGGACTCGCCCTAGAAACACCTGACTTAGGGAGAGTAAGTCCTGGAGCCAGTATGCTGGGCGTAAATGAAAAGTGGACACGTCTTAAAAATACTGTCATTAGTACTGCCAACTCCATCTTAGGCAGCAGTCGTAAAAATCGGAACGACTGGTTTGATGATGAATGTAAGCTAGCGACTGAACGTAAGAATGTTGCGTACGGAGCAATGCAACAATCTCATAGAACGCGGGCACGCGAAGAGGAATATAAAGAGCTCAGAAGAATAGAAAAACGGCTACACAGACAAAAAAATCAGCCTTGGAGAAGAACCTAATCTGTGAAATAGAAAATAGCCGAGAGCGAGGTCCGCACCAGGCGCGGAAGTTCTACCAATCCGTCCGAAACATGACGCAGTACACACCACGCTGCACATACTGCAAGGACGGAGAGGGAAATCTGATCACCGATCCTGAAAGCATACTGGAGCGATGGGAAGTGTACTTTAATGAATTGCTAAATGGTCAGCTCACTACAGAAGAGGAGGCTCCACTACTTCAAGAAGAATACCCTATGTTGCCGCCACCAAGCATAGAAGAGGTTGAGAAGGCTATAGGCCGGCTTAAACAGAACAAATCCCTGGGAGCCGATGGCATACCAGCCGAATTATTTCATCACGGCGGGCCAGCCTTACGTCAAGCAATTCATGATATTATAGTGCACGTATGGGAGCAGGAAGAAATGCCAGAAGACTGGCGAAAATGCATAATATGCCCCATACATAAGAAGGGAGATGTCACAACGTGCAGCAATTATAGAGGTATCACGTTGTTGAGTACCGCCTATAAGATACTCTCCTCTATCCTACAACACCGGATAACCCCATACGCTAAAACCGTCATCGGACAATATCAGTGTGGTTTCATTCCAGGCAAATCAACAACTGATCAGATCTTTACCCTTAGGCAGGCGATGGAAAAATGTCTAGAATTTAACATCCCAACATACCATCTGTTTATAGACTTTAAGGCCGCCTATGATAGCATAGCCAGGGTAGAACTTTACAAAGCCATGAGAGAATTCGGCATCCCAAATAAATTGACAAGACTATGTAGGTTGACCATGACCAACGTAACAAGCCAAGTAAAAATAGCCGGATTGCTATCCAGACCAAAATCTTTAATCGACTCCGACAAGGGGACGGTTTGGCCTGCCTCCTCTTCAACCTGGCGTTGGAGAAAGCAATCCGTGACTCTGGCACGGCAACAAGAGGGACCATCGTCAACAGGTCCAGCCAGTTACTAGCTTACGCAGACGACATTGACATCATCGGAAGAACCGAACAAGCTGTACACGATTCCTTCATCCAGATCGAGCAGGCGGCACAAAATCTGGGGCTGCACATTAGTGAAGGTAAAACAAAGTACATGGTGGCGTCGAATGCGAGAGGAACAGTTGGTCAAACAATCAAGGTTGCGGAGCACGAATTTGAAGTGGTGCAATCCTTTAAATACCTTGGGTCAATAGTAGCAGCCGATAACAATATAGAAGAAGAAATACGCGGGCGGCTTCTCAAATCCAACAGAGCCTACTATAGTCTGTCAAAGCTTTTCAAATCCAGAAATCTCACCATAACTTCAAAACTGCTGCTGTACAGGACCATGGTCCTGCCAGTACTCACATATGGATCCGAGACTTGGGTGCTTAGCAAAAGGCACTCCGACCTCTTAGCTGCGTTCGAGAGAAAAGTCTTAAGGAGAATTGTTGGCCCCATATGTGAGGAAGGACGATTCCGGAGACGGTACAATCATGAATTGTACGCAATCTACCTAGAAGCAGATATCGTGACAAAAATTAAGCTCGGTAGACTCCGGTGGGCAGGGCACCTAGCTCGCATGAGCGAAGAGGAACCTGCTCGGAAAGTTCTTTGTGGTACATTCTATGGTAGACGACAGCGTGGTAGAGAAGCCAGGACGCCCGAAGCCTTGGGGTGCGCAACTGGATGGCGTCGGCTAGAGACCGAGATAGGTGGAGAGACTTGTTGAAAGAGGCCAGGACCGGAACCCGGTTGTCGAGCCGATGATGATGAAAGGCATTAGGTATATCTTATTGATATACCAGAGCGATGGCCTGCTGTGTGGAGTACCACCAAAGGCCTAGTACATGCTAAATTGTATCTCCAGAGACGTTGTACCTGCTGATCTACCAGAGCGATAGTCTGCTGTGCTGAGTGCCGCTTCTGAATAGTGCTGATCTACCAGCATGAAAGAATGATGTGTCGAGTGCCACCTGGGACTGAGTACCTGCGGAATAGTGCCACCAAAAACGTTATATATATCTTACGAAAAGTATTCTTTCGAACTCGTAAAGTTTCAAGAGTACTGAACGATTACGATGATCAGAAATATGCTGACCCGGAAAGTACATATCATTCCAATATTTCTCAAGAAGTGTTCGTCAACCTTTGCAAAATTACTGCGTAAGCTTTTTCATCTATCCAACTATATTAGTCTCGTTCCAAGCGGAAACAATATTTGTCCAGCCTGTCACTAAACAAGGAGACTTTTCTTCCTCCTCTAATTATTGACTAATTGTACTTAAAACCCTTCTTTGAAATGTCATGAAAACAAACGCTCATAATTTATCAGCTGAAGAAATATTTTTGAAGAACGAGAACTTCTCAACGACTATCAAAAGTTTTTTCGTAGCAATAGGTTGGCTGGTGATCTGATAGATGGATAAAATCTTTACATCGTTTTGGTAAAAGTAAGATTATTGCGCTTGATATTTTAAAAGCATTTGATAAAGTTTGGCATTAAGCTCTCATATTGGAAATGCATGCATTAGTTATTGATCATCCTCTTCTTCGTTTAAATAGAAAATAGCTTTCGAACCGTTGAATATTTATTGAACGGTTTTAAGTATGTAATTCATACAAAAAATGCTGGTATGCCACAGGGCTCCGTTTTTTCTCCGACTCTCTTTCTCATATTCATGAATGATCTCTTGTCTTAGACTTGAAAGCTAATCCATTAAATTCTCATATCAGTTTCCAGATTTCCTAAGAGAGCTAAATATATTGTTTCCAAAATTTCCTACGAAAAAGGGTTTACTGTGTCCTGTGAGGAAGTGACGAATCCTGCAAGAGTATCCCTCGTAATGAAAAGTGCGGCTCATATTAGCCCTTCGGACTTAGTAGAAAATCGCAAGTCCTTCCTGTTAACACGTATACATTAATAGTTGAGAGTTTTATTGTAAGACGTTAGGGTAGATAAGAAGGTAGAAATGGCGATCACTAGCAGTCTAGCCCTGTGGCTCAATCAGAGCTAAAGTGCGTCATTTTGACACCATAACTAGTAAGTATAAACCTGTGGATGAAATTAATATGGGAGATTGTGAACATTCTCTCGGAGTTATCCGGTTTAGATTAAGTTAAAAAATAAGAAAGGATCTGATGAGTTTTAATTTCATTTATAGTGTGTTTGCTTCTGCACAATTGAGACTATCTACATTGCGCAAAGCTTGGCATCTTGTTGATAGGTGCTAAAACAGCAGTCAATCCAATTGAGTGATCATCCAACCACCCGCACCGTAAGCTTCTTACAAAGACTTCAGTCCGCTAACTCGGTATCTCAAGAATCAAGGATCAAACGGGGGGCACGGCACGAAAGTATCTGAAGTTTGTCGTAGAGCCATTTCGTCACTTTGAGAAAAGATATTAAGTCTTTGATCTTCATTTGCGAAAGTTCGTCAATGTCGTCAAAAATCGACCTTTTTAATGATTGTGCTTTAAGTGTGTTCGGGGCAGGGTGTAGGAAGGAAATGGACGACTGTTTCCACAGCTATGACAGTGAGTGTTGTGGGGAATACCTAGCTTCGCTGTATGTTCTCCTATTGGGCAGTATTCGCTACAGGTAGCTACGATCCTGGCTATATCTTGCCTTGGTCTGTATATTAGATAAAGTGTTTGGGATTTATAATAGGTGGGCCAAATCTTTCTAGATATAATGCAGTTAGTTAAACTGCTCACCGATTTGATTCCTTAAGAAAAATTGAGAGAATATTGCCCTTGATAACTTCGAGCAAAATTTTAACTCTTTCCGCAAGTGAGCTATAAAGGGTTGATTCTTGCCTGGCCATTTCATCTGCCCGTTCATTCCCATCAATGCCACAATGACTCGGAACCCAAATAAGAGTGACATTGTGCTTAATATAGAGGCTAGCTAGTTCTTTCGGCACTGCTGGACCAGTTTAGAGGATGATATACTAGAATTAATGGCCTTAACAGCTGCCTGACTGTCTGTGATAATACATAGTTGTATTCCAGTTCTGGTTAAGATCTTGTTTGAGTACCTTGCATAGCCAGTAAAGTCATTAGGGTACCGATTCTCTACTAGCTCTTGAACCCCAAAATTTATTTTACTTTGAAACTGTCAATAAGACAAATTGTCAACAAATAAGAAAACCAAAACCTGGACTCTCGATATTAATAAGACAAAGTTCTATTTGAGACGAAAAAAATAGAATGAAATACACCTAAAGTTCACTAACATTTCTTTGAATACTCACCAGTACGAATTTGACCTGATATATGTTAACTCAGCTTGACAATAGAATCTTGTTATTGGTCCATGGAATTCCTGAATTCAAAAACCTAAAATCCAATAAATACAAGCTTTGACGTTTCATTAGTTGTACAATGTTCCTGCCTCGGTATTTAGCGAAGCCCATTTTACTCCACATTTTCCGAAAGCTTTCTTTTCGTATTCCAGACAAGTTCACACCACCAACATTTATAACTCCAAATTATGTTCCAACACATATCAAGCAGCATAACTCTCCTATACCATAAGGGAATTCAATTTGCAAAGCCTAACAAATTGATCAGAATTTATGGCAATTAAAATAATTTAGTTGCTCTTATCGGTCCTGCATTTTAACAGTGCTAAAGTAAATTACAAGTTTCCCATTTAATCATCCTCCTTAAATGTTGAAACATAACGAAACCATCCCTGGTTAGCTGATGATGATGATGATGGTGGCACACATGTCATTACATTTAAAGCCCTCTATTCAAACGAAAAGGACCGACTGGACGTGGCCGGAAGAATAGGACGGACAGGACGAACCTGACTCACACTTTGTCGTCTCAAATATCAGCCCATCCATCCATTTAGGTTTATCATTCGGTGAGCATTTGTCATCATATTTCTGTGTGTGTAGACCGACTCTCTAGTCCGGTTGCTGCTTCCAGTTAATATGCAAATTTCATTTACCAATCCCACTTAGTCTGCCCCAGGGAGGATATTACGATATGGCAAAGGGAAGTCCAGCAAGTAGAGATATGCCCCAAAGGCGCATTCCCCGGCAGAAGCAGTTATCATATCTTCAGGCCAATTATAAACAACAATTAGCCAGTTCGATCGATAACAGACATTGGCACTCGTCAGTTAGTTTTATTCAAGGGATGTGTGCCTGGGTTCGAAGGGAGAGGACGATGGGTGAAAGGTTATATTGCCAACCAAAACCACCGATGAAGCGAATGATTCATTGCAAGAACCAGGTGAGCGCACAGTATACAGCAGGACACCACTGATGTAATAAATTCCTTTTCAACTCATAATTTGTGATCCACTCGCTCCTCTGACCAGGAATTCAATTTCATTCATCTGTCTGGGCCGACCATTGCATCAACTTAGCTTCCGTTCGAACTCATCCTCAAGCACATTTCAACTCCTCCCGACCTGGGTCTCTCTCATTTGGTGTCTATATTTATAGCTGGAGTTGGTTGCTGGCTAAATTTATGTCCATGTCGAACAAATCTCGATAAAACAGAATTTAATTTCAGCCACTGTCCAATCTGTCCACCTCCACCAACCACCATACCAGAAGTAGAGTCGCAACGCAGACCATCCCCGGACCATTAATAAATCTACGCTCACTCCGTCCATCTGGACTGGTTCGTCGTTCGGGGGAGGCTCTGTCGTTTCGGTGAAGCTTTGTATTGAAGGCAAGTTGTTGTGGGAACATCCTCGTAGTCGTCGTCATCATCAGCATCAAAAAGGCTATTTGTCATATTTTTGTAAGCAAAACACACAAATTTCGAATGTGGAATTCACTCTCCGAACGTACTTCCGTTTCTGTGAATGTTTTTTGCTATTAGAGCAGTCAATATTTTGGTATATCGTCAATCCTTTCGCAGCAGTGTGTCGTCAAAAACGATGATCCCATCAAAGTACCTACGTTTATGAATTTGTATTTTTGAATAACAAATTTATCCGATTTAACGATTGATTTCGTTTTATTGGTTCATAATCAAAAATTCCGGATTTCAAACATACGAATGAATGATCGAGGATTTATAAAATAACTTTGCAAAAGGACTCTAAAGTGAATTCGAATGGGCAATGTCGACAAAAAATGTCGGAAAAATGTTTTAATAAATTCTCTTTAGACTGGAGGAATGTTATCGCCCAGGGTTGCCATACTTGTTTATGTTTTCAATGGACAACTTTATGAAACAGTCGTGAGATTTTGTGAGGAAACGTGAATAAGAAATATTAGGGATAGTTTATGTGCTAATCTATCAAATGCTCAGTGGACAAGGTTGGAAGGCAACTACAAACGGGTAAGAGGAGCATTTTCTATGCCCATTTCAAAAATAGTAATGTCATGCTGAACTTTCTAAAAACTTTTTCTGATTTTCTGAACAGATTTGAATTTATGCAAATAAGAAATTTGAATCGTAGAGAAAAAAAATAATTTAAACTTTTAATTTTTATGCGATTGAAAATAAAATTTAAAAACTCTGGTTTTTCAAATATCAAATTTTCAAAATATTTTTTTTCATACACAAAAAGGAATTATTCTGAAATTTTTTACATCGAATGTTATTCCAACTTCTTCTTACGAGCTTTTTCTTAAGACTGATTGAAATCACTTTAAGATACCTTTTTACTTGCTTACTTGCGACTTATAGGTACTGAATATAAGGCAACTTATGCATTCGTAAAAAAAATCTAACTCAAGAATTTGATCAAAGTAATGTCAGATGATAGCGAAAACTAAAAAAGTGGGTCTGACAATTCTGTCTGTTCGATTACAGCATAAACGGCTCGGCCGATTTTCCTTAAACTTGATAAATATCGTTTTTATTTTTTTTTTAAGACCAAAAATAAAGGTACATACCTGCCATACGAACTTTTTTCGAAATTTTATAAATATTTTTTTTTTCTCAAAAACTGCTAGACAGATTTAATAAAATGCACGACTGGATCGCACGAACTTGCTCTTATGTAAAAGTACTTTGGAATTTAAGATACATTTTACAAATACAAAACATGAATTTAAAATGAAATTGCCGTCTGATTTCTAGAAAAGTATGAATTTATGCAAACAAACTTTAAAAAATCGTTTTATTATTAAATAAATACATTTTTTATATAAGAAATTTCTTTAAAGTTTTTCAAAAATAAAAATTTGGGATGCGAATTTTAAGTATTTAATAATATTGATTTTGGGAAATAATTTCAAAAAATAATCGTTCATAGGTTTTGAAGATATCGATTTTTCAAAAAAAATTTTTTTTCAAAAAAACCCAACAAATAATTTTTCGAATATTTGTATATACAATATTATTTTAAACTTAGTGGGGCTCCTGCTGAAAATTTTTGGTTAAAATCGTTAGAGCCGTTAATGAGAAAGTCGAAAATCAAAAAAACGGTTCTATGACAGGTACCGTTAATAACATTTTGCCCCAAATTTTTTTTTTACCAAAACGAAGTTCATGTCCATAATATCACACCTAATTTTTTTTATCAAAATCGTTAGAGCCGTTTTCGAGATAAATAAGATTTTGTATTACGGGTGTATGGGGGGTACCGTTAGTTTTAGAGCTAAAAAAAAAATTTCAATTTCCCCTCTAGGGAATCACCGAAGACCCATAACTACCGAGTTTGAAGAAAATAGGTCCAGTGGCTTAGGCTCTAGATCGAGGTACAGACATACAGACAGACAGACAGACAGACAGACAGACAGACGGAATTGCCGGACCCACTTTATTCGTCTTCGCTATCATCGTAATGTCAACTTTGATCAAAATCTCGAGTTCGATTTTTTTTCCAAATGCAGAACTTGCCCTATAGTACCTATATCGCAAGTAAAAAATAAAAATACAAAAAAATTTCATTTAGTTAAAGCTTAATAATGCTTAAAAAAAATTCCAAGAAGTGGTTATCAATGGTACCACCCATGTTACCATTTTTTTTTTTTGTTTTTGATTTTCTCAAAAACGGTACAACCGATTTTGATAATTTTTTTATACTCAGGCTCCGCAAACATTTAAATAGAATTGTGTATTCAAATTTTCAAAAAACAAAAATTAGATTTTTAAAAAAAGTTTAAAATTTTGTCTCCAAAATCAATATATCGAAAACTCCATTTTAAAATTTTTCTTAAACTTGACAATTAAAAGTTTTTTAATACACTTTACAAGATGCAAAAAACCTTATTTTACCCTAGGTACCCACCATACAAATACTAAATAAAATGCACGACTGGATCGCACGAACTTACTCTTCTGTTAAAAATTCGTCTTATTATTAAATACATTTTTTATGTAAGAAATTTCTTTAAAATTTTTCAAGAAAAAAATGTGGGAGTATTAAATGAGTATTAAATAATATTGATTTAAGGAAATAATTTCAAAATAATCGTTCATAGGTTTTGCAGATATTGATTTTTCAAAAAAAAAAAATTTTCAAACAAAAACCAACAAATATTTTTTCGAATATTTTTATATACAATATTATTTTTAACTTAAGGGGACTTCTGCTGAAAATTTTTGGTTAAAATCCTTAGATCCGTTAATGAGAAAGTCGAAAATAAAAAAAAAAAAAAAACGGTTCTATGACGATACCGTTAATAACATTTTGCCCCAACATTTTTTTTTTGACCAAAATGTAGTCCATGTCCATAATATCACAACAAAATTTTTTTTATCAAAATCATTTGGGCGGTTTCCAAGATAAATAAGATTTTGCATTTCGGGTGTATGGGGGGTCCCGTTAGTTTTAGAGCTAAAAAAATCAATTTCTCCTCTAGAGAATCACCGAAGACCCTTAAGTACCGAGTTTGAAAAAAATACCTCTATAGCAGTTTAGGGTGTAGTTCGAGGTACAGACATACAGACAGACAGACGGAATTGCCGGACCCACTGTTTTTGTCTTCGCTATCATCGTAATCTCAACTTTGATCAAAATCTCGAGTTCGATTTTTTTTCCAAATGTAGAACTTGCCCTATAGTACCTACGAGTATATCGCAAGTAAAACTGGTTTGAATTTTGTTAAGCTCTAAAGCTAACGGTACAGACCCATACAACCGTACGGTTTTTATACAAAAAAAAAAATACGGGTGCTGTTATAGGCATGGACTACATTTTGCTCGAAAAAGTTTTAGGAAAAAATGTTATTAACGATACCTTTCATAGAACCTTTTTTTTTATTTAAGACTTTCTCAATAACGGCTCTAGTGATTTTAACTAAAATTTTTATACAGAAGCTCCACTAAATTTAAAATAATATCTTATATAAAAATATTTGAAAAAATATTATTTGGGTTTACAATAAAAAATCATAATTTATTTTTGAAAAATCAATATGTCTAAAACTATTAAACGATTTTTTTTGTAAATTAATTCCTAAAATATATTAGTACTAAATACTTGAAATTGGTATCCCAAGTTTTTTTTTTGAAAAATTTAAAACAAATTTGCTATAAAAAATTAATTTAATGTGAAAACGATTTTAAAACTTTGCTTGCATAAATTCATACTGTTCTGGCAATCGGACGGCAATTCTATGCATTTGAAAATTTTTATCTCATTAAATCCATGTTTTATATTTATTTATAAGCAATTTTTAAATTCCAAAGTAATCTAACATAAGATCAAGTACATGCGATCCAGTCGTGCATTTAGCTATAACAAAATGAAATTTTTGGTTATTTTTTTAAACCTGTTAAAAGTAAAACTAAAACTAAAATTGTCATCATTTTTGGTCGTAAAAAAAGTAAAAAACATGTAAGGCGAAAAATTAAAAATACTATCAACAAAGTTTCAAAAAAATCAGCCGAGTCGTTTAGACTGAGAAGCACTTTTTTTCATCTTAGTGTCATGTCCGATTAAAATCTTTACTTTAATTTTTTTTTAAATGAATTTTCAACTGGTTCCCTTTTGCCCTTATACAGGGTGCGTTTAATATTTCAGGTGGAGGTTTTTTTTCAATAACTTTTAAATAATATACAATTTTGTTACTTATATTTTGTTGGTTGATTATGTGCTGTTTCACATTATGTATACCTAGATTTGATGTCGAATATTTTATTTGAAAACCGCGATCTGTCAGATATGTATATGAATCCCACCGTATTTTTATTAAAGTAAGACAACAAGATCAAATGGAAGGAAACTATTTTGGGACGGAAACGCAAATTTTCTCTACGAGAAATTAATAATATTTTATTTAACAGACAAAGGATATGTGGAAAACTTTGGCGTAAGCCTGCATTAAGAAACACATTTTTTTTTCAAACATTTTGAAGATAATAAAGTGTTGCCGTAAAATTTTCCGCAACGAGTTGCACCTGCGTATTCTTTATCCTCAACCATTTTAACCCTTCCGTTTTTCCGTTGCGTCTTCAAAATACTTGTAGAGTCAGTAGATAACTGGTGGCCACGAGCCAGAGACCTGCTCTTAAAGAATTTTGGACAATCTTCAAATTATATTCAAATTTTTTTCCACAAATTCTCAAACTCTGAAACTTTTTTAACTTTTAATAAATTTTACTTTTTTCTTTCAAAGAAAAAAATTTCTGAAAGCTTCGTTAGTCCCCTATTGGCCTCCTCATTCACACTCTTATACATTAGTTTCCGTAGATCCGGTTGTGGTACCTTTCCAAAATCCGAGCCCGAGGTTGAATTCGAAAGAAGCTCCCTCTCACCCACATAATCTCAGAATACCCCAAGTTTTTGGCGGTTTCCTAAGACTTGACGTATGCTAGGCCGTATCTAAGCTTGATACAAAAAATATTCTATATGAGAAAAAAAAAAAAAAAAACAAAAAAAGTTGAACACATTTTTCTGAGCATTCCTTCAGCTCCTCAACAGGACTTTAAATTTGTGAAAGTTGTTCGCTGCAGAAACGAAGGAAGAAGGCATATACTCGTACAGGATTAAACTACCTTTGGAACAAACTACCTCTCGATGGACTTTGGGCAGATCTGGGGAATAACGATTAGCCTTCTTTTCTTTGAAATCGGTCTTTTATTTAAATAAATGATAAAGTAAATGTATGATCGGTTCGCAGCCATGTTTAAAAAAAAAAGAAAATTAAATATACATGTTTATGATTTGTTGTGTTTTTATATAAAAAAAATCCAGTTGATATGTAAGGATATGTTTTCTTCCTTTATTGTACCTGAGGAATGTCAACTGTTGTTATAGAGTTTCCTCGCTCTAATTATTATGGATGCAAGTCTCAAGCCGTTTCGCTTGCTTAGCATGACAATATAAGGAGTTTCCTACTTTTATGCCTCTACGAGCTACTCTTAAGCTTCTTGAAGATAACGGACTCAAAAATGTGGGTCGATAAATTGGGAAGATACCGATGCGCATGAGGTCTACCTGGTAGCAATATATACGCAGAATGTCACTGTTTATTTTGAATTGAGGGCCGGCCGGTGGCATCATCGTAAATATCATCGGTGAAATATCGATCGCATTGCTTTTACTATATCAACTGAGGGGGCTACCGATCGATGATCACCTATTTGTTTTCCCCAAATTAGATGATATGGATGTGAACGAAATGTGGTTTCAAATACTGATGGTAGAATGATAATTTTGCACGTGCTTCACCCAGTAGCGACATGAAATGGTCAACGAGATCGTCCGATTGACTTCGTTAGATTTTTCTTGCCGAGTTTTATTATGTCGCAGGCTTATGCCGATAAACCGCAAATAATATCATCAAAGTCAGCATAATGTCTGGCATCGCTTGAACTCCATCTGATCTTAAGCTCTGCCACCCAATATTTTACTGTTGTAAACGAAGGAGCAGACTCCCCCAGAGTAGAATCTAGCTCAAATGAAACTATTGTATCACATAACGATGACCATTTTTTTTCATGTTTACAAATTCACTGACAGCGTTCACTATTCGTACTCTCTACCATAGTCATTCTTTTCAAACAAAAACCGCCATCTATACGTCAGGTCGGGTACTTCTGCGACTATCCCATAGTTATCGTCATTATTGAGCGATGAAAAATAATCAAGCAAGTTCTTTCCAATCCCGTGGTCGTATTAGGTCTAAAGTTAGATCGATTGGCAAAGCAATCGATTGACAAAACACTAAATTCAAGTGAAAATTTTGGGACACTGTTCTCTATAACTGTTAATTTTGAAAAAAAAAATTCAACGGAATATAACTCGAGAAAGAAAAACATGGCAACTCTTCTATATTTTATTCAAAGTCATTTAACATTATTTGCAAGTGCTTAAGTTATTCTTTCAAATAACTTAAGGATTTCCGACGACTTCCTTATCCTTTTCTTCTTCCGCAGATCCTAACGCCCTGCTTCCCAAGGAATCGAATACAAAAAAATTATTTATGTATCTCCCTTCTATTCCCGCATTCAGTATGAAATTGGCAGATTATTTTTATAGCCAATTGTTCGAAATCTGTGTCTGAATTGGAAGGATTTAACGCGAAATACCCTCAACCTCATACATAGTTTCAAAATGGAGCGGGCACGAATATCAAAGTGAATCAATTTTTTTTTTGGTCGATACGGATATAGGATAGAAATAGAATTGAATATTTTTTTAGCTTTATAATATGGAACTATCATCGTTCGCAATGTTAAAGAACAAAATGCTGGGGATCGTTTTTGTGGGGTGCGGACAGTGTATACAGTAAAAAAAGGTTTTTTTTTATTTATTTGAAATTTAGGTTATGCCTCATCATATTCAATCCTTTTTGTATACTCCCTCTGCCTGGGTACTCGTCGTCGTTCTAAGTCTTGAATTTTATAGCTTCATTATTTTCAAACGATGAACATTTGTCTATATGGTCGACTCGCAGCAGAGGGCTTCCGAGTCCAAGACCATCAACCAACATCCCCATTGTGTTTCTTTTTACTTTTTCGAGGGCAACACAAATAGGGATTGTGATATAAAGTTATTATTTTTACGCCCAACACAACATGTATCTATTAAATGGTAATCACTCGCCTTCTGGGCTTGGTCTTTGTTTTTTTTTTATCGAATAATTTATGTTTAATTTACTATTTAATTTTTGGGTTTATATAGAAAAAAATGAACAACCCAAAGATTTACAAATGAAAATCAAGCACAGAAGTAGGCGGCCCATAACATAATTGGTTCAGGTTTATATTGACGAAAGGGTTGACGTTTGATAAATTTATTTAAATGCAAAAAGTTAAAATAATTAAGAAATGTTCTTAACCTTTTCAAATTTGCTAAGAAATTTAGTACAAAGGTTAAGTACAATTTTCTGTCTGCAAACGTACTATTAAGCGAAACCCAAGTAGGTGAAAATACTGATTCATCAGAATTTAACTTAGTGCCACTTTTCTTTCCCTACCATGGTCTTGCCGTATACATGAGGCCACTGTTCTAATATGAACTTCATTTTTTAGGGCTGTCAAACTCTATACTTACATAGAATTACTACCCAATTTCCTCGTACTGAAATCGTTATTACGTGCGATTTCAAAGTAAATAATTCTTCTTGGCTTCGACAATACCCGAAAGAAGGTATCTTGAGATCTTTGCTGTGTTAAATCACTTAACTCGGCTTGTCAATAAGCCAACTCGGCTTCCCGACATTGACAAGATACTCCGCAAACATGTTTGATTTGTTCCTTATTACCTCTGACCCAGATAAATACACTATTTAATATGATAGTACCTCTATAGGCAAGTCGTATCAGTTAATTTCTCATGTTCTAGTCCTTTCCAAGGTTATGGAAACGCTGATTAATGATCAGCTCAAGAAGTATCTTAAAGAACGAAAGCTTCTTAATTACCGGGAATATGGCTGTCGTTGCACAGGTCCACTGGCATATCACACCGAAAAGTGGAACAAATCCACCATTTTGTAGCATTTTTGTGAAACCAAGTTTATGTCCTTTGATATTTCTAAAGCATTTGGTAGATTCGTCTTTTGGAAGGCCTACCTCCATTGGAGTCAGATTGGGTCCTGACCATTAACCCCGACATATAGCAAGCTATCTCGGTCACAAAGTTGTGATATGTTGCAGCATATGCACACCTCTTGCTTTGGAGGCGAGGTCTATTTAACACCTCTTGAATTCAAGAAAAGAATCTTGAAAACCGTGTGTCTCCGCATTCGGAATAAACCAAGCCACCATGATTCTCCCACTAGGGAGCCTACCCCATAGATAGGGTTTGAGCAGAGAGTAAAACTCAACCCTCAAACTCAAATGGGAACTATCTCCCATGGTACCAGTTCCTGCAAAACAGGGCCTGTCAACCCTTAGGATACACACACCAAGAAGTCGGCCGGGGTAGTAACCAACAACTTAGCGTGCTTCAATTTGGTCAAAACCTTGAGACACCTTAAAATCTCCAGCCAGGCAAGTAGCTATAGATTAAACCATCACAAACCGTTTCAAACCTTCCAACTCCCTTTTGGGTTTTCTTAGTTGTCTAAATCTCCAGCTGGTCGAGCAGCCGGAGAATAGACATAAGTCTCCCCACCACGACAAGTTGAAACCTGTCGGGGAGGATGAGCATTTGGTAGAGTTTGGCAAGAAGATCTCTTAAGGAAAATGCGTGCATTTGGCATCGATGATTCTCTTCTTCATTATCTTTCAGGCCGTTGTGATGCTTTTTCTTCGTGGCTGAGGTATAACTCGTCGGTGTCCAGGGTTCTTCCCAAAGAAGCAACAAACTTGGGTTTGGAGGGTCTAAAGCTCCGAATGAAATAATGTTTTTAATACTCCAAAACTTTCAATTACTTTATTTGGCTTCGTATTTCTAACACGGTATTTCATATACTTTTATTAACAATATTTCTTTTCTTAAAATAAATAACACGGTACTTCATATACTACAGTATTCATAAGCTTAAATAAATAACACGGTATTTCATATAATGTGTCCCTAGCACACAACCTAGGGAAATAAACGGGTGGAACTCTAAAAAGAGAACCTGTCCAGTGAGCTACCTTGAAGAGGAGATCAGAGGAAAGAAACGGTCGGGAACCTTATCGGAAGCCCTGTGTCCCTAGCACGCAACCTAGGGAAATAAACGGGTGGAACTCTAAAGAGAGAACCTGTCCAGTGAGCTTCCTTGAAGAGGAACCCAAAGGAAATAAACGGTCGAGAATACTTATAGAAAACTCTTGTCCCTAGCACGCAACCTAGGGAAATAAACGGGTGGAACTCTATAAAGAGAACCTGTCCAATGAGCTGCCTTGAAGAGGAGATCAGAGGAAAGAAACGGTCGGGAACCTTATCGGAAGCCCTGTGTCCCTAGCACGTAACCTAGGGAAATAAACGGGTGGAACTCTATAAAGAGAACCTGTCCAATGAGCTGCCTTGAAGAGGAGATCAAAGGAAAGAAACGGATTCGGGAACCTTATCGGAAGCCCTGTGTCCCTAGCACGCAACCTAGGGAAATAAACGGGTGGAACTCTAACGAGAGAACCTGTCCAATGAGCTTCCTTGAAGAGGAACCCAAAGGAAATAAACGGTCGAGAATTCTTATAGAAAACTCTTGTCCCTAGCACGCAACCTAGGGAAATAAACGGGTGGAACTCTATAAAGAGAACCTGTCCAATGAGCTGCCTTGAAGAGGAGATCAAAGGAAAGAAACGGGTTGGTTTAGTAACTTATAATACTCTTAATAATAATAATAATAATAATAATAATAAATATTCCCCCCTCTAGCTAATGCTCCTATTAATCTTTGAACTCGACTACTCTAGCTAATAAAAACCCTACTATTTTATAAAAAAGTTAAGATTAGCTTCACCAATGCGGTGTTGCCTATCTGTCACCGAAACGCCTTATACAAGGTTTTTGTTTGCGGCCCGATCTTAAATTCTCTATACTCTAGATTGGTATCCACACTGGACGAGAATAAAAGACAATTTTGCCATTTTCCCAACGTCCACTTATTAAATCTACGGCTAAGACTCAGTGTGAATCACACGAAATAAATGACAAAATTGCATGTGATTCCGATGAGTGGTAATCACATGACTCCGGGTGCACACTGAATGTGCAATATAATTATTTAATAATGCGGTATACAGGTGTCGTAGCGTTTTGCTCTGTAATATGATTAGGGGTCGTTGGTGTCGTAGCATTTTGCTCGGTAATGTGATTAAATTGTTTAAAAATTGTAACGCTTCGTTACAGTCCCCCCTTACTTTACTAGACGAGAACCCTCTCGGCTAAACTACTTAATATATTTATATATTTTTTTTTATGTATATATATTTTTTTTTTTTTTTTTTATGGATATATTTTTTTTTTTTTATGTATATATATATATTTTTTTTTTTTTTTTTTTTTTTTTTTTTTTTTTTATATATTTTTTTTTTTTTTTTTTTTAATAATCGGAACTTAAATATATTCAATACAAACAAAAAAAAATATATAACTGGAATCTTATAATATAATGCTTCTGTGGTCTTCATCATATCGGCGGGTACGGTATCGGTTTGCTTAAATTTATGCATCGTTTTCGGCTTAGTTGCGAGCTGCACAATGACTTCTTGGCGTTGAAACAGGGTGTGGCCATGTTGGAAGCTTTGGCATATGCGGCGGTTGGCGTAAGTTCCATGGCTGTTAATCTGACGTCTGAAAATATCTTCGGTTTGTTTCGAATCCCGGGTGGCGAAGTATTTTCTGACCGGGGGATTGGACTTGCCCACTTCTTTTCAGCTTCGGGGCGGCGGCGGCGGCGTCTCACTTCAGCCGTTTGTGACACAATGGGTTGCGGAGGTTTTGATTCTGGTCGGACGGGGGGTGTCACTTTTGAGGGCATTGTCTTATGACTTTTGCATGGTGCGTAGCTTTTTATACGTTTACCCGTATACTGGTCTTCAGTGGTGGATGGTTGCTGTCTGGTGCGAACTGATGACCTGCCACGTTCTGGGAATTCAGGCTTAAATTCCTTCGGTATTTTGTGGATACAGGTAGGTGCTTTATGCGTACTACTTGCTGCGATCGAATCATTTACCAGTGATGATGTGTGTACGTTGAAGGTCGGCGGAGGCGGCGGCGGCGGCGGAATGGTAATCTGGCGGTCAGCTTGACATTCTTTTGAATTTTTTCTTTCGGTGATTCGTTTTCCTTCAACAAATAGTTGTATTCCTACCTTGCCTAGTGTATCCATTCCCAAAATTACATGTTCACTTAACCCTGGTAAGTATGACACTTCCTCGGTGACGGGTGTCTCGCCTATATAGATAGTCACTGTATAGTGTTCTGATGTGAGGACTGGTTTCCCATTAGCCATATGGATAGTCTTTTGGTACTCCCGCATAGGCGTCTTCAATAGCCGGAATTTATATCTTAAAACGTCTCCTACAAACGTCTTCGTAGATCCGGTATCGACTAAGGCTTGGTACATCTGGTCGTTCAATTTAATTGGAACGAAAAATCGGGGATCTAATGCTGGGGGAGTATTCACAACGGCAACGGGGGCTTGGTGGCAATGACAGTCTTTTGATAAAATTCCATCTTGGCCACAATAAGAGCAAAATAAATGGAACGGTCGGCGGCAGTTTTGTTTTCGGTGTCCTCGTTGCTTGCAGTTCCAACAATGTGTGGATCGGTCGTACGGCGGCGGCTGTGTGGTAACTGCTAGTGCTCTGGGCGCTTGGCCATTAAGTTGTGGTACCCTACTTATCGGAGCGGAATGATTCTGAGCAGGTGCAGGGCGATATCCTCGTTCGTCGTTTCTGATCGCTTCGAATTCCTCTGCTAGTATCATCAACTCCTCTAGCGTTTCGAAGTCTCTTCGTCGCACGTAGTATCGATATTCTGGTCGTAGGTTCTCGTATATCCTATCGATGGAGTCGGCGGCGGTAATGCGAGGATGCTGGCGAATCAGATACCGTACTGCCATAATAAAGTCCTTTGCTCGTTCTCGGGGGCCTTGGCGCTTCCTAAAGATTTCATCCTCGAGACGGTATACGTACCGGGCTGGCAAAAAGTGTTGTAGGAACAAGCTGCGGAATTCTGTCCAGGTTGATAAACTTTCTCTCTTAATACGTAACCATTCCAGTGCGGTTCCTCGGAATATTTCTGGTAACGATCTTAGTATGTCGTTCGGGGGTATGTTGTAGCAACTGGTTAGTTCTTCTATCCTCTCAAGAAATTCTAAGGGATTACCATTGGAATCATACCTTAAGCCCCATTTACGGACTGTGTTCATCACTTCGGCTTCGTAACTTAAAGTGAGGTGGGCAAAAGGCTGCGGGTGAATTTCTGGTTTAGGCGGCGGTATTGGTTTGGTGGCTAATCTCGGCAGTGTCTCTTCGTGGCTTGCTGTTGACGGCTTTATGGGAGTCATCGCTTCATCAGCAGGATCTATGTTATTCCTGACTTCTACGGTGCTTTCCCATTCCTGGCAGAGGTTCTGGGTTGATTTATGCGTTCGGAGCTCCTTAAGATGCTGGCTTAGCCTTTTGCGAAGGGTTTGCATATTGCCACTCGTTTCCAACTTTCTCGTTGATAATACTTCAATCAGTTCGGGTTTCTTCAGGAAATATATGAATCCGAGATTTTTGTACGGATTATATTCGCTCGTTTCTGTTTCGTTTGAGTCGGTCATATTGAAGCTGGGTACTGGGGAGCTGGGTGATGCGGAGCTGAGTCTGGGCGGCGGATCGGTCATACGGTGGAACTCTTCGAAGGGTCACAGGTAAATCGGAGTACGGATGAATTTTTCAATGGCTTATTAAAAAAAAACGGCGGTCGGTATTGCCTTGAAAAATTTCGGTTCGGTCGGCGGTCGGAGTGCGGTTGATCCTTCAAAATGTCCCTGCTCGGGCGCCAATTTGTGATGCTTTTTCTTCGTGGCTGAGGTATAACTCGTCGGTGTCCAGGGTTCTTCCCAAAGAAGCAACAAACTTGGGTTTGGAGGGTCTAAAGCTCCGAATGAAATAATGTTTTTAATACTCCAAAACTTTCAATTACTTTATTTGGCTTCGTATTTCTAACACGGTATTTCATATACTTTTATTAACAATATTTCTTTTCTTAAAATAAATAACACGGTACTTCATATACTACAGTATTCATAAGCTTAAATAAATAACACGGTATTTCATATAATGTGTCCCTAGCACACAACCTAGGGAAATAAACGGGTGGAACTCTAAAAAGAGAACCTGTCCAGTGAGCTACCTTGAAGAGGAGATCAGAGGAAAGAAACGGTCGGGAACCTTATCGGAAGCCCTGTGTCCCTAGCACGCAACCTAGGGAAATAAACGGGTGGAACTCTATAAAGAGAACCTGTCCAATGAGCTGCCTTGAAGAGGAGATCAAAGGAAAGAAACGGATTCGGGAACCTTATCGGAAGCCCTGTGTCCCTAGCACGCAACCTAGGGAAATAAACGGGTGGAACTCTAACGAGAGAACCTGTCCAATGAGCTTCCTTGAAGAGGAACCCAAAGGAAATAAACGGTCGAGAATTCTTATAGAAAACTCTTGTCCCTAGCACGCAACCTAGGGAAATAAACGGGTGGAACTCTATAAAGAGAACCTGTCCAATGAGCTGCCTTGAAGAGGAGATCAAAGGAAAGAAACGGGTTGGTTTAGTAACTTATAATACTCTTAATAATAATAATAATAATAATAATAATAAATATTCCCCCCTCTAGCTAATGCTCCTATTAATCTTTGAACTCGACTACTCTAGCTAATAAAAACCCTACTATTTTATAAAAAAGTTAAGATTAGCTTCACCAATGCGGTGTTGCCTATCTGTCACCGAAACGCCTTATACAAGGTTTTTGTTTGCGGCCCGATCTTAAATTCTCTATACTCTAGATTGGTATCCACACTGGACGAGAATAAAAGACAATTTTGCCATTTTCCCAACGTCCACTTATTAAATCTACGGCTAAGACTCAGTGTGAATCACACGAAATAAATGACAAAATTGCATGTGATTCCGATGAGTGGTAATCACATGACTCCGGGTGCACACTGAATGTGCAATATAATTATTTAATAATGCGGTATACAGGTGTCGTAGCGTTTTGCTCTGTAATATGATTAGGGGTCGTTGGTGTCGTAGCATTTTGCTCGGTAATGTGATTAAATTGTTTAAAAATTGTAACGCTTCGTTACACCGTTTAATTCGTCTTGTTTTCGACGGTTTTAAGTTTGTAATCCACAGAATAAATGCTGGTGTGCCCCAAGGCTCCGTTTAGTCTCAGACTCTCTTCCTCATCTTCATCAATGATCCCTTGCCTGTATCTTCTAATCCACTATATTGTTTTGCTGACGACAGTACCTTCAGCTTTTCATATTCGTTTCCAGATCCTCATTCTTTGGAAGTGGCTCTGCAATGACAGCGTATGATAATGATAAGATCATTAATTTGCGATCTTGACAGCATTGTAGAATGGGGTTTTAGAAACCGCGTGGAATTTAAGTCTTCAAAAACTCAAAGCTGTCTTCTGTCGATCAAGCGTAATATTCCACAACTGCCATCATCCATGGATGGAATTTACATCAAGGAAACCGATAATCGATGTATTGCTGACCATCTTTTAACCTCCCCGTCTTAGTCTATTTCTCCAGCTATACAGCCTAGCTGGGATTTAGACAACTAAGAAAACCCAAAATTAGTGATCACATGAAAGCGACAAGAGAGCTGTGGTTATACCAACCAAGTCACGCGGTTGGCTACAATGGCCAACAATAGTTAGATGGAAAAACAATGACCAAGGGTGGTACTGCCTGCACAGTGCAAATTTGGAACAGTATGGAGGCTGGCTTATACTCTTAGGTAAGACTGTACGAGACATTGATTGGTGGCAATGTCGAAATGGTTTGTCAAGGAATCAAGATCTTGCACCGGCTGGAAAGGATTGGCAACCTTTCTTCCAAAAATAAAATGCAACTGGAACTTGTAGCATGCCCCTTCAGCAAGAATAGTTTTTTTTAAGCGGATTTAAACTAGAAGTTTCGAACAATACGCAAATAAATTTCAGATTTTAGTAAATTCAAATGTAACCGAAAAAAAAGAGTTCTTAAAACGGATGTGGGTACACTCTGAAGTTTGAAGTTTTAGAACTAGTTATTTGCTCACCGAATGAAAATGTCGAAAGTCGAACATGTAAAAGGCGGGATATGCGAATTTTGCCATCTTCACATTCTTTGTCTCATTTCTAACTAAGCGGGTTGGACTCTTGATATTCGCTGTAAGTAAGAAAGTTCTTAGGATTGCGTCAAATTATTTTTTTTATTGTAAAATAAAATAAAATTTTATTAAATATAGTAATAGATGTAACCCTGATAAAGTCCTAAGCTCGGATGGTTTGCTTTTAGCGCGATAAAACCAGATTAAATCTTTCAATATAATTATAAGTCAATTTCGTGTAAATGAATTACTTGCAATTGACCAGAACTTTTCTTCTTAGCCAAAGATACTGGTTAAACTTAACTTGCCTTAAGTGAATGTATATTCACTTGTACGTTTCCCAAAGGCACAGAACAGTTTTTTTTTTGACAAAAACGAGGGCCTATAACCTCTTTTCACAATCCTGTCTCCTGTTGATCAGTGACCAGCGTAAATCGTGAGCAAATCGAAGTCCAACCCAATTCCACAGATCTAAAAGACATCCAAAAACATATCGCATAATCAGTGGAGTGAACTCGCAGCCTCATATTCATATTTCTTATCAAAAGAATTCAGTCTGCAGACGCTAGTCCCAGGAGACATTAACAAAAAAAAAAACTTATTTAAATAAAACGAAAACATGACAAGCAAAATATATAAAAAATAAGTCGCAAGTAAATATAAAGTAGTATAAATAGAAAAACCTATAGAAAAGCAAAAAAAAAAAAATAAAATAAAAATGGAGAATTAAAAGTTTTAAAGTTAAATAAGATTAGAAAATTAAGTAAATAGTGGCCTTAGAAAAGTGAAAAGAAAACCAAAAAAAAAATTATACAGAAAAAAAAACAACATAAAATTATAGCAAAAACATGTTTGTCTATAAAAAAAAATAATATGTAATTATATGATTTAATTTCGATACTTCTATTTTTTATTCTTATTTTATGTTTTACATTTTGCGTAAAAATTTAAATGAATTAGTTGTAAATAAAATAAAATGGATTAAGAACAAATATAATCGTTGAGATGAATTTTTAAGTGATATGTAAGAGACAGAGGAAGCAAGGTTGGGACTACCCTAAAAGACATTGAGGAAGGGGTAGTCATGGAGCCATGGCATTGTGTCCTTTGCTAGGGGAGGGTATCCTCCAGAGATCATACCACCCAAAATCTCACACCACAGTTAACAATCGGTTCACTTTATTTAATTTTCTCTTAGCTATCTCTTTTCCTGATCTTTTATATGTTTTTCTCTTAGTTTTCCTATCCTTTTAGTTACTTTTGTTTTGGCTTGGGTATGCAAGCAACCTATACACCATATTCCTCTATTTTCTTATTATTACATATTTTAATTTGGCACGAAAAATTTGTGAGCACAGGGTAAGACGCAGCAAGATCCCACCCTACGGCGAGCTGATGCTGAGCACTGCAAGCGTGCCATATGCTGCAATTACAAATGGGAATCAAGGTGCTTCAGCCTCTCAAATCATTAAACCCCCCCTGTATGCTACAAACTATGTCCTGGAAGCTTTGTTCTATAGCTGATAATTGAACCCGCAGTGCTTGGTAGGCCAAGTAGTGAGATAAAGTCTTAGCTGACAAGTGCTCACTATAAAACCTATCTTAGTTCTGACCATCTTTTAAGGCATGATCCCATATTTGATGTTGCAAAAATGCGGTGAAATGCTTAGGTTTCCTCAGAAGATGTAAGCAGTTTTTTCCCCTTCTGATCTGTCTAAAATTTATAAGGCATACTTTTGGCCTAAGCTTGAATATAACTCCCATATCTGGGCAGGTGCTCCTTAAACTCACCTGCACCTCTTGACAGAATCTAAAACATAGCCATTAGACTAATTGGAGGCAGTACTATATTACCGAAACTTTTGTTTCTCTCGAACACCCGTCGTAATCAGTGGCGTATTTAGGCCTCAAAAATCATATATTATTATTTAGGTAATTTCATCATAATGTACATGATTAACTGAAACTTTTTCGTAAATTTTAGAGATTTAGAGGCAGCTCAGATTCTCGAGCCTCCCAAGTTCTGAAACGGTTGTTTGTGTTTGTTTGAGTTAGACCCCTAGCTGACGTTGAGGGTTGGGGTAACTTTTTTTCGGAATTTTTTATTTATCGACTGATTTTTGAGTCAAACCACATAATTCGATAAATCGTTCGGAATTCTTTAGATTAATATTACGCATTCAAAAAATCAATTATTGTTAATAAAGCGTCTTAAGAAAATAAGCACCAAACTTGTACAATGCGTGATTTTAACTAAAAAAAATAACATAGCATAACAAAGATACAAAACCATAAGCATTTTAAATGTTCAACAAAAACCAAAAAAAAGTTATTCGTAGTTAATAATATTTGTCAGTAAAACACTGACCAAACATTTCGTTTGAATAATTCATAACTTTCTATAAAATATTAAATGTTGACTAAGTACTTTCAATTTGACTTTACTAACAACCAAAAATTTATCTTCCATTTTAGTTTGAATTATTGCAACAAGAATTGCAATATTAAAAACAATCATGTTTAAAAATCTTGCTTCAATATTTATGTACATTAAATTTAAAAACGAAATAATTTTTTTTTTTAAATTGACTTTACACCTTGCTGTTTGTGTAAAATGTTTTAGATACAAGAACTTTGAAAAAATAGTTTTTTGTGAAACGAGGAGACGGTAGTACGAAATTGCCGAGAGCAGTAAAATGCTACTATAATACTTTTAGTCCGGGAGGCGACCGTCAGATTACCTACCTCATACGGAGATAGAAAAAAACTATAATTAGTCGATAGTGTTCATAAAAACATTTGTAAAACCACTGGTCGGGCAAACTTTTTCAGGGAAGTTTGGGTTGAAAAGGATCACTTCCGGTACCGTTTTTTGAAGAGAAACTACCTCATCGGGAGAACGAAAATCTTTATACAGGGTAGGATGGGTATTATATCTAGATTTGAAAACTTTTGGTCGGCAAAAAAAATCGAGGAATAAATGCTTCCCCGACCAACTCAAATAACGGTTTTTTTGATGAAAATCTACCTCATCGGGAAATGGATGATATTAGTACCAAAACAAAGGACAGACAGTCTTCTTTTCAAATCCATTGGTCGGGCAAACATTTTTAGGGAATAACCCTCCCCCCGACCAATTTTAGAAAAAAAAATGACAAAAACAACTTTCTCTTTTTTTTTAACTTCAAATGTCTAAAAAATTATTGCACATTCATAATATTACTGTAAACAAAAGCCAGAATAGTATTTTAATCAAATCCAGAGATTTTGTAGCTACCCACAACCACCCCCCCCCCCCCCTTTCCCTTCATCGATGGAAAGTATTGTATAATATTATTTTTCGTATGTTAAGTTCACTTCAAAAGTAAAATAAAAACAACTTTCTTGATCAAATAGATATTATTTTACAATATAAAGACAACATACATTTGTCCCTTTAACAAAGAAATACTTACTTCTTACAAGGGTTTCTCTTCAACACTATTTGCCTTATCATTATTGTGATTATTCGCAAAATAAAATTAGTAACTTCGAACAGTTTAGTATTCGTAGTATTTATTTTTCATTTTTGTAGTGTTTTGAAATTTTGTATCACACTTAATTAAAGGACTTCTTAATTCTTAACAATTAACCAAAGAGACCCACTTTAATATCCAGCATTACAATATTTCAATTATTCAAATCAGATCAAAATAAATTACAAAAAGCCTCTAATTCAAACAAATTTCATTTATATCTATATAAAGTTTCAGTTCTTTTCTAATAATATACCTAGCAAACAAAATATTTCTTATTCAAAATAAATATAGATGTATAAATAAAACAATAAACAAACAAAATTTAAATTGCACGAAATATGTACATATATATTATGTACATACAAAAATGAATAATAATTCATTATTATCTTTTTTAAATAGTGTCGTCATCGGAATCTTGTTCTAAAAAGGAATATTTAGTGGTGTTGGTTCCCTTTCATACCAAAGAGGCAAGAACCTTTCATCTTTTAAAATCAAGCCAAAATCGTCGGCTTTATTTTTTACATAATTTGATTCCGTCGCGTTTGCCCACATCGAACTAACAAAAATTGTTCTTTTAATTTTTTGTTGAAGAGATTTGAAGCAAGGCGGAATCAAACTAGAGTCGAAGTGTTTCATATTTTTGAAAATATTTCCAGCAGTGTTATTTTTCGCAGAATAAAGACTTTGAAATATTTGAACCCTCGCTAAATTTACGTTGCTAGAATTCTTAACGCCATACATTTGCAACGTAAAATTTTGAATCGTTTCAGTGTCAACATCATCTAGATTATTCTGACTTTTACTCAACGCTTCAAACGCTGTTTGAAAACGTTCATTTTTTTCTAAAAGACTCAATGGTTTTGCTTTTCCTTTCCTTAAAAAAAGCATGCCGTATAATCGCAACCTGTAAATGCATGAAACGCTGGCAAAGAAACGCATAAACTATTGCCTAATGCGGTAGCTAGCTGAGTGCAATTGATGCAATTAATATCTCGAGATTTAGTATTTCCTCCAGCTAACCAAATCTCCAAAGTTTTTAGCTTATGCATATTGCCCAGTAATATTATTAACACATCGGTATCAGATGCCTTTACTAATATTTTTGAGTGAGACTTTGACTTGCTTATATGGTAAATGATGCGCGTGTCCGCTTCTTCATGGCTACAATTAAATGTAATTTCTTCAAATTTAAAAATTGATTGATTTTGAACTGTATAGGAGAAGCATGTGTCATCTAAGGTCAAAAAAACTTTCTTATTTCCAAGAATCGGAACTAAAGAGTCGTTTTCCCAATGTTGTGCTAAAAATTTTACCAGAGCTTCTTTGAATTTGGGATTTTTCAGACACTTTAGGAAGTCATTATTTCGTTTTTGTAACGGTCCAAGAATCGTGTAATTAACTGTTTCTTGTTTATTACGAAAAATATGCTCAACATCTTTAATAGATGGATGCAAATACCTATCAAAAACTAAATGCACTTCCGAAGTGTTTGTTGAGCATACTCTCCTCAAAATCATTTCGAAAATTTTTTCAAATGTTTCAGGAACTGGAATTGGAACTCCCAAAAGATGAAAAAAGTAAAAACCACCTATAATTTCAATATTTGGACAAATTGGTTCAGATAAAGGAATTCGGTTTTTGAGCTTTTTGGCCAAAACAGGTGCAAGTGGATATGATAAGCATACTTCCATATCAATTTTCTTTTCCAAAGCTATAGCTAAAAGTCGCCCAAACACATCTCTCTCCATTTTAATCAGTGCTTGTTTTTCGGCCATTTTTATTTTTTTGAAACCTTTTCAAACACTGAGATGAGAAATTTTGAATATTGTTCCGACTCAAGTTTTAACGAAACGTTCACAATTTTCGAAACACTCCTCTATAAAGGCGATTTTTTTACTGTTTCCGGTTTGAAAAGCACTTAAAAGAAAATCTGCAGTTTCTTCGGATGCTGCTATTCCTGTTGTAATATGAAGTAAATTACTTACACATTTGGTTCAAATTGAAATAATATTTTGTTTAAAAGAATTATTTCAAATAACGCCTTTCTGTCTTTTTGGATGCGATTATGTGCAAATTCATGGGTTATGTCATCCTCTGGATCAAACTTGATTTCAGCAAACATTTTGGAAATTATTTGTGTGCGTATGTTATAACTGAGGGCCCAACGCTGCCTTGCTGAAATCGAATTTGTGAAATGAGTAATACCAATTAAAGAGTTCGCGGTATCAGCATTTATTATCTGTTCGAGTGTTAAGTCAACAGGAGCTCTTGCTAGACTCTTTGCCGTGCGTTTAATCCCAAAAGCACCGCGTTTAAATTCATTTATCAACACATAATTACGAATTTTTAACTATGCTAAGTTACTGTGGTATTTCAATATCCATCTTGCATAATTGGGTTGATTAAATACAAAAAATAAATTAGACAACTCAATATAGAATCCACATACAAATCAAAATCATTCGTTCTGATACTTCTCGAAAGTCTAAAAAATACGTTCATAAGCTCAACGTATTGCATGAAAAATTGTGGAGTTTTTCCATCACCTCCTTTTAGAGTAACATTACAATATTACCTTTATTTACTTATGACATCTTCTAATAATGAACTCATAACAAGGACTTCATTTGGTTCTATTGGGTTATCGTGTATGCGATGTAAATCTTCTTCAATATGAACCTCATTTTCTAAACAAAATTGTTCAAAATGTAAAGTTTGAATTGCCCCTAAAAGCAAAAGATGTATTCTTTTGCATCTTTTAAAATGTTTGCCATCAATAAATCCATTTACTAATCCTTCGGCCAAAACTTCAGAATGAATTAAAATATCAGCTACACCAGATCCATCGATAAATTTTCCCAAAGCTTTAAAAAAAGTCATTTTGTGTATGAAATACTCCAAGTTAATAAAAACATTGTTTAAAGTTTGATTTTCATCTGCATAGCCATTTTAGCAATTGCTAAATCATAGGTTAATACGATTTCTTTTTGGCCAATTTCATTGGCAATCTTTTGGGCATATTTTAATATTGTATGTGCAACAGTAACAGTATTTGAGGCAAATAATCTATAGATAATCTGAGTCTCGCTTTTGTCTATTGTAGTTTTACTGTTGAAATCTATCCACATTGGTGTTTCAGAAATTTGAGAGAGCGATATAGACCAAATTAAATCTTTAATAATTGCATTTTCTTTCGTAAATCGTGTTGAATCGGTTGTAGCATTTATGATATCCTCTAAGCGAAGCAAAGTTGTGTTAGAAGTAATTCTTTTCATATAGGGTTGAATATCACGTGGTATTTCCTCAAATGGTCTTCTTTTTCTAGAAGAACACTCACTCTGTTCGTTAGGGTTGTTCGGAACTTCTACAGAACTACTAGCGACATGCGCTAAATTTGGATTAGCTGTAAACTGATATATTATACCAACTGTATCATGAAGAGTATCTTTTCCATTAAAAGTCTCGACATACCGATCAATATTATCAAATGCTACATGGGTGCTTAAATTTTTATCGGTTTCTATTCCAGGAGGTACTCTGGGCTTATTTTGTTTAATAGTTAAGTATTGAGGTGTATTTTAAGTATGAGTAGTGTCCTATAACACTAAATAAATTAAGGTTATTCTTATAAAGCTTTTTTTATGAATAATTGTGTTTTTTATGTTACAAATCACAGTAATGGTAAGGCAAATAGTGTTGAAGAGAAACCCTTGTAAGTAGTAAGTATTTCTTTGTAAAAGGGACAAATGTATGTTGTCTTGATATTGTAAAATAATATCTATTTGATCAAGAAAGTTGTTTTTATTTTACTTTTGAAGTGAACTTAACATACGAAAATTAATATTATACAATACTTTTCATCGAAGAAGGGAAAGGGGGGGGGGTGGTTGTGGGTAGCTACAAAATCTCTGGATTTGATTAAAATACTATTCTGGCTTTTGTTTACAGTAATATTATGAATGTGCAATAATTTTTTAGACATTTGAAGTTAAAAAAAAAGAGAAAGTTGTTTTTGTCATTTTTTTTTCTAAAATTGGTCGGGGGGAGGGTTATTCCCTAAAAATGTTTGCCCGACCAATGGATTTGAAAAGAAGACTGTCTGTCCTTTGTTTTGGTACTAATATCATCCATTTCCCGATGAGGTAGATTTTCATCAAAAAAACCGTTATTTGAGTTGGTCGGGGAAGCATTTATTCCTCGATTTTTTTTGCCGACCAAAAGTTTTCAAATCTAGATATAATACCCATCCTACCCTGTATAAAGATTTTCGTTCTCCCGATGAGGTAGTTTCTCTTCAAAAAACGGTACCGGAAGTGATCCTTTTCAACCCAAACTTCCCTGAAAAAGTTTGCCCGACCAGTGGTTTTACAAATGTTTTTATGAACACTATCGACTAATTATAGTTTTTTTCTATCTCCGAATGAGGTAGGTAATCTGACGGTCGCCTCCCGTATTATTTCAACAGCACCGCAGCAGGCTGCACTGCGCTCAACTCTCGATCAAAGAGGAGAGAGAGAAAAATGTTTCGTACTTTTCCCTCCAAAACCTGTTTTCCATATTTTTTTTAATTTGATTTCGTGAACGTGAATAGCTGGATTTAATTATTTTACTAACTTAAAAGGACTGCAAAAAGATAAAAAGTAAAATAAAATTATTGAAAAATTATTCAGGTGCCCCCCCCCCAAATTTTTTCTGGATACGCCACTGGTCGTAATGTCTCTTGTCTTAATTTGTTTTATCGCTCCTCCTATGTTATAGCCATCAGCTGCATTTCTGACTTAAAACAAATTCTCCGTAATACTGGTCTTGCTAAGAATGCTATTCAGTTTACCCTTGAGCCTAATTTCGGGTCTACTGTAAAATACAGAGATTCTTTCTTAAGCTATACTACTTGAATGTTGAATACCCACTTGATTATTCCCCCTCATTGTGATGTACCAGCAGAACACGTACCCGAATGATTATACGTTTGCGAGTTTCTTGCAGAATTACAAATCAACTTGGTGTATTTAAATGTATTGCAGTTTTCTCAATGAAAAAAAAACCTTTCAAGAAGTCAACTTCCTTTACAACACTAATAGCCATTTTATGCATCTGGAACCTAACACTTCCAGATCATGATATATGTCAGCAGAAAGATAGAAGCACTTTTATACAAACAAGCCATATCACCTGCAAATGCAATTACCTTGCTACGAAAAGTTTTGTAAAAAGAGTAAATTGATAAAAATCAAGAAGAGCATCATCGGGCTAAATACTGAACCTTGAGCTACTTGTAACGAAGCGTCACACTCCTACGACCGACCGACACCAATCAATCTCCATCTGCATACCCACCAAGTGAAATAACCAACGCCAACACGCAGCCGAAATACAAAAACAAAATATATGCGATATTGTGGTTCATCGTTATAGAGTTCACAGTTGGTTCCTGCAGGAGAATTGCCTTATGGACCCAAGAAATCCAAAGAAATTCGAAACTTGCTCGCCGAAGGTTATTAAGGTTTTTACTTTATAATACAGAAGCACAAGTTTCCCCCGATATTCCCCTTCTCTACCAAGAGTCGATGGGCCGTTGCTCCATAGCGTGCTGTGTGGTAACAACAAAACATTGTATTATTAAGCTATTCCCCTTCACCCTTCCGGTGTCGGCGGGCACTTGCCGTATTATTAAGTTATTCCCCTTCATCCTTCTGATGTCGACGGGCACTTGCCGTATTATTAAGTTATTCCCCTTCACCCTTCCGGTGTCGACGGGCACTTGCCGTTTTAGTAAGTTATTCCCCTTCACTCTTCCGGTGTCGACGGGCTCTTGCCGTATTATTAAGTTATTCCCCTTCATCCTTCTGATGTCGACGGGCACTTGCCGTATTATTTAGCTATTCCCCTTCACCCTTCCGGTGTCGACGGGCACTTGCCGTTTTAGTAAGTTATTCCCCTTCACTCTTCCGGTGTCGACGGGCTCTTGCCGTATTATTAAGTTATTCCCCTTCACCCTTCTGGTGTCGACGGGCTCTCGATCGTATGACTAAGTATTATTATCTATAGGTATCATATTGTTTAGTCTTAAGCCGCTTTATTGGATTAATAAAATAAAATCTGAAAAAGGAAAATCTATTTTTCATTTGGAGAGAGCAGTTTGGTCGACTATCTATACTCGAGTTTCGTGCTTTCTCGAGACGACCCTGGAGTCCGGCGAGCTTACCTCAGCCTAAGGAAAAGAAGCATCACATACTCCTAAAAATAAAATTCGGTTCAAACTATCTTTGTCCTCTTCCAGATAAAAACGATCTAAGCCAAGTATGCATCTATGCATAACACATCTACATAAGATCACATTGTAAAAGTTTGTCTAAAAGTATTTTATGATCAACTTTATCAAAATCTTCTGTTATAATTATAAAGAGAGCAGCAGTGAAATTTGTGTTATTAAAATTTTTAATTGAAAATGTTTTTTTTTTTGTCGCAAAAGTTGGAAGATACGAATTTTGTATTATTTCCTTAGCACATGTCAACTTAAGTTGAGCACAATTCATGAAAGACCTTCTTTTAAGGAAAAACAAAAAGACTTAAAAAGAGGTCGTTTTCAAAATTTTGAAAACTCAATAATGGCAGTGCTTACTTCACGTTTCGCTCTAAACTGCAAGCAAGCTCACGATTTGTTGGTTATCTTTGGTATATCTAATGCAGAACAAATTTTGTTTTTGATTCGTTCGCAAATTTGCAAAATTGCAAACATTTTGTCAAATATTAACTGTGCCAGACAGCATTAATTCGAGAGAGTTACTTTTAATAGAAAAATAAAAATGTACATTGTATTAACTTTGGTTCTTAGAAAAATCGAAAACAATAAGAATTGGTCACACAACTTGCGAGTACAACAAGTGAGCTTCCTTTTTTAGTAAATGAAAATCATTGATGTTTACTTTACGCTACACAAACTGTATTTTTGCACATGACACATACACATTTTGTTTGGGCAAATCAAAAACAATAAAAAGGGTTTATTCACAAGATTTGCTTATTTGCGAAGGCAGCACAATTTCGCAGAGCCTATCAGCTCGACGTGTTTTCTTATAAAATCGGAAATGTCGATACCAACTTCAAGCTGAGTACATTTTTGTTTCTGCCTAAAAATGCAAATACGCGTATTTTGTATCTTTTTGGCATAATGCAGCTCAAGTTGAGCACAAAACTGGACATAATTTTCTTTTTGTGAAAACCGAAAGGAACAACAATGGTAAGTTCGCGAAATTTTCAATTTTTGTTCTTATATCTTAGGTACAGTGCAATTTGCTTTTATCTAAGAGACTCGAAAATGTTGCTGCTATCTTCACGCTTCGCAAAATTTATTTTGGATCGAAAAAGATATTCAATGCAGTTAGTTTGGCACGTTACATCGCAACTTCTTTTTCTAAGAAAATCCAAAACTTCAGCGCAGTTTTTTTTCGGCTATACAATGACAAATTTGCGAATGTTTGTTTATCTCTATACTCGTATAAACAAGTTCTATGATCTAGATTTGATCTACATATATTTGATTATTTATCGCACACGTGAGTGTTTTTCACATAACGACACATTCTTGTTTGTCAGAAAATCGTAAATGTCGATGCCAATTTCAAGATTAGCAGTTTTTTTAGAAAATATTTATGGCAGAAGGCAGTTGCCAACTAGGTTTTATCTAAGAAAATGGTGGTGCTAAATATACGCTTCGCAGAAATTTTTTCAAAAGAAAAGTTGCATAGTAGCATAGTCTTTTATTAAAAAAAAAAAAAGAAATCAAAAACACCAGTACTCACTTCACCCACATAAACCGAATTACCTTACCTGTAAGTAGATTTAAGCTCTAAGGGCTAACTCTGGGGAGCCAGACATTATGAAAAAGGAGACACATAAAAAAGACGGAGGTACCAGACCAACTTGTTTGTCTTCTTGATGATTGATACCTCTTTTACGAATCCATAATTTGCTTTTACGCTCCCATATTCCAAGCACCATTCAATGGAAACTTCATAGATACATATCTATTAAAGTTTATTGGTTTGATTTTTTCTTCTGAACCCTGAGAGTGTTTTTCACACTGTAGGAGTTAGTTTTGTATTCAAGACATCAAAAATATTATGAAGATGAGTGATGTAAATTGATTTGCCCCCAAAATGGACATGAATATCTCAAAGTCGTCTAAATTCCATAAATCAAATAGCCAACAAAAATCAATAAGCTATCAGTCATAAAAAGCATTTTATGAAATAGGAGGGTAACCTAAACCTTTTGGATTCATATGAGGTTTGATGGTTGAAAAATGCAATTTAGATAGATATGATGGTTTGAAAAATTAGTACCTGATTTTGAGTGCATGTTTTAGTAAAACTGGAATGAGAGTCAAAAGGGTTTAAATATATTTTGTAAAATGCTGTTAATCGGTGCGGATAAATAAATGTACTATTACTAAAACCAATATCAACATAGCAAATCGTCAGATTTTGTTTTTTGTCTTTGATATCCGGAAGCGGAACACAAATCCGCTGGCCCGGACAGTATAATTCCCACTGTTCCGAAGAGGAATTCTCTGGCGAAACCATTGCGTAAGCTTTTCCAACTGTCCTACTTTACAGGTCTCTTTCCCAATTGATGCAAAACAGTATTTGTCGAACATGCCCCTAAATACGGCGAATCTTCTTCCCCTTATAACTATCGTCCAATTGCACTTACGTCTCTTATTTCCAAAGTCATGGAAACACTGATAAATTACTTGAAATATCTTGAACATCGAAAGGTTTGCAATTACCGTCAGTATGACTTTCGTTGTTTCGTAACGAATGGAATGACCATAATGACCATATATTCGATGGCTTCATGCAAGAAATTTGTAACCCCTATTTATCTGGCTGTCATTAGGCCAATATTCTTTGGCTCGAGTACGATTCCCATATTTGGACAAGTGCTCCACTTGATTCTTTTGGATAGAATTCAATAATCTCTCAAGCACCGCGGCAATGATTTTTGTCTTTAATTATATTACCGTTATTTTTATTAACACTGTTCCAATAGGCAGTTGCATTCCTACCCTTAAACAATTCAACCGTATAATACTCGCGTTTTAACCTTGAGCCCAACTACGGATGTACTGTTTAATTCAGAGGTTATTTCTTAAAGCGCACTACTCGAATGTGGAATGCTTAACCCTGTAACGAACTATCTAAGTTTGGAGGTCTCATGTTCACTCCTCGAAGACAAATCTCCCTCCTCATATTTAATGCGAAGCAACAACCGTCCTCGACAAGTGACCACTACACCCCCCAAACCCAACTAAGATCCCTTACAGAAGTGAAGGAAGACAAAAGATTGGCTTCCCTGAAGTCGATACGATTGCCTATACCCCCACTTTCTTGGAATATTTCGATATTATACTCCTCTTTCTATCACACCTTTCTTAATTCCTTAAGGAACCTTTCCTCATCTACACCGTCGAATATACCCGAACTCTGGTATAAATCCGCGAATATATATAACTTTTAGACGAGGTTGTCTTCACTCAACAGCCACCTGGGCCTGCTCGATGCTCGTTTGCTTAGCTCGCCGAATGGGGCTGGGATCTTGCAGCCGGAGTGTCGACGATGTTACATTAGATTGACAGACCCTATTAACCTGCAGTTATGGTTGAAAAACGAAATTTAAAAGTGTTGAAGCCCGAAATTTGTAACTGTAAGCAAACCGTAGATGAATGCACTCTTCATCCATGATGTTTATTTTTGAAAGCAAAACAACTACGCGACTAACAGTAGAGAACATAGATGTTCGTGTCTCTCGAACCGAATCTTCGCCCCGCCCTATCTCTCAGTTGTACCGACTGAAAGAAGCCTTTGGTTTCGTATGGTTCGAATAAATTCAGAAACCCCCTTAAATTTGAGAGAATCAGATGTATTTGACCCCTCTGCCTTCTATACCCAACCCCACGATCCGAAGATACTGATCTTCATAATCCGATTTCAATTCTCAGGTGGCAAAAATATTTTTTTTATGAGAATCTCCCACACTCGGATAGAGAAGTTCAAAAATAAACTCCCCTTAACTCATCAACTCCAACCTCTCGATACCCCTCGACCTTCTCTTAATCCTCCATAATCATTATTACGTGTATCGTTACTTTAGATCCAAAAAAAATGAAACAAAAAATACGATTCTCAAAAATTCATTTCCTTGAACTCTTACAAGATGTTATTTTATTCTCTTAAATAATCTTATCACATTCTTAGGTATAATTCGGATCAATAACATTCTTAGGTATGATTCAGATCGACTTCAGAATCTCTTTTTTTGTATTTTACTTTTTAGTTATAAAAAAAACATTACTTTATGATAAATTACATACCTCCGCTCACTCGATCTTTAATATTAACAGAAACTAAATTCTTTTGTAATCTTGCATTGCCCGTTAAATCTTTATATCAACAAAAAAAAATGTCGACGTATTTACAGAATCGTTTCTGTTCACCACGTCTCGAGAAAAAAAAATGCTTATATGTATCTTTTTCTTTTAAGAATCAGTCGTTTTGATCAGGTAAAAACAATTTGTAATCTTGGTTACTATATCACGATATTTCCATGATGTCACTTTTGATAACTTTTTTAAATTTCCGTAATTATAAATCTTATCGTTATGCTATCAAAGGGAGCAACTTTGTCCTTTTATGGCATTAACACAAAAGTATCAACCAATATAAAAAAATGAATAGACAATATCATCAATAATTACTCACCAAACTTGTCCTGGATGTAGAAGTGCACTCGTACTCCGGTGTTCGGCATTCTATTGTTTATGTTTAAATTATAGTTGTTTCTATGTAGGTTAGACACTATTAGTATATTTAATAAAAAAAATTACCCAATTGGGTTCCTTGATCCAACTTGAGATTTAGGCTACCGAGGAGCGGAAGAATTCACACTTAATTATTCTCATACTTTAAATTATACTAACATGTTTTTAAATTCTTGTAACATAAAATATGGAACTCACTGTACTATCTTTACCTAATACTTTGTCTTCTTGTGACATATTCTCAGATTCTTACTTTCATTTACTTAGCAAAAATACTAATTCTACTTAATACTATGAACCTCGCTCTTCGATTTTTTTTTGGTTTTGTTTGTTTTTGTTTTTACTTCATCTTATTTTTAACCTATCTTTATCATCAAAGGATTCTTTTTCTTTCAGAACTTGAGCATGAAATTCTGAAGGGAATTTACTCTTATAAGCTTATATAAAAAAAAAATACAACACTCATTGGAAATTATCTTCACTTAAAAAAAAAAACATAAAGATACCTAGTAATGATGTGCATAACTTTAAAAAAAAATAGTATCACTTTTCTTCATCGTTATAGTGGTAACGTTGCTCTTATTTTGACTTTATTTATATTAATTGGGATGGATAGTTGGCAAGGTTTTTTTTTTTCTTTTAGAGGAGAGGGAAGAATACTGATCAGAAAAAAATCACAATATGATGTTTTTTTTCTTGAAGCTTTCTTCTTCTCTGTGCGATGTTGTTGCTTTTTATTTTTTTTTAATCTTCCTTTACATGATCTGACAGTTGATTGAACAATTTGACGACGAGGGAATATTTTTAGGCTTGACTGTGTTGATTTTTCGGAACAACCGAAAGTAGGTATTTGAACGATTTTGTTTTAGGGTATTTTTTTTCTTTCTTACTTTCAGTGTTTTTTTTTATTTCTTTTTATGCTTTTACGCCTATTCTAACACAGAATTATATTACGTGTTTATTACTCGATTGAACTATATTCTTTTTTTTTTTTTTCTGACCGTGGTACGTTTTTCTTTCTTGATTTTGTTTTTAATTGTCTTTTTGTCTTTTACAGTAGCCTACTTCAGTATTCCCCTTTCGTCGACCTGTAGAGATAAATAAAAAAAAACATGGCTTAAGTTTGGGCATTGTATATATATTTTTATAGTACTCTCATGGAACACGATTTTAAGTTAACTTATTGTGCCGCAAAATCGTAAGTGTGGCTATGTTAAGCAGTACAGAGTTGACGTGGAAGGAGAAAATATAAGCAAAAAAAGAGACGAGGTAGATATATATTTATTCTGACAACAATAAAGAGGGTAAGGGAGAAAGTCTTATCTGCGTTTCTTTTTGCTGTCAGAATCAATTGTAGGTAGGTATATACAGTTTTATATGCCATGAGCGAGATGAATACAAGCAAATAGTATTGAGAGTGTATGAGAGTTTTTGTGAATTTTGTTTCATTGCTCATGCAATATGGTTTGTTTAAATTCTGATACGATTAATTACCGAGGTTGCCATTTTATGGACTTTGTAATAAGATCTAGAGGAATTTGAACTTAATAAACTCAAATGGTTTTATTTCGTTTTTACATAATTTTGTAAGTGAAAATTAAATAAAAAAAAATTTGGTACGCCAACCTTAAGTTTTTATTATTGTACGAATGAAATTAAGTTTCGAAATAAAATATGAGCCGTTTTTGAGATATCGAATTTTCTAAGTTTTTTTTTCCAAAAATTAAAAAAAAATTTTTCAAAGCTTTGAGATGCAATGTTTTTTCAACTTATTGGAAGCATCTCTATAAAAAATCCCTATTTCGATAATGAGATAATTGTCAAATATCAAAATTTGAAAAAATTGTATCAAAAAACGAATTTTTATCTTTAAACGCGATTTGCGGCTAAACGGAGCCTCGTAGACCCCTCAAAGTTGACATTTTCAAACGTGATTTCTGGCCAAACTATTCATCCTACAGAATTAAAAATTACATATTCGTGATCTAGGGAGTGCCACCTTTCAATCCACGTATGAAACGAAAAACGCGAAAACGCTTAAAACGTATTTTAAGCGTGGAACAAAAAAATATTGTTTTTAAGTAAAATTTCCTCAAATCGTGCGCTAGCTTTAAGTTTTATTACTGTACGAATGGAAATTAAATTTCGAAAAAAACATTGCGCCGGTTTTTGAGATATCGAATTTTCCAAAAAGAATGACTTTTTTTCTAAAAATTAAAAAAAAATATTATAAATATTAAAGACTTTTGATAATATTAAAATTTTCAAAAAAGTATGAACATTTTTTGGAAAAAGGAAAATTTGTATACGCGTGAAAATATTTTTTTTTTCGTAAGTTACTTGATATTTTTTCAAAAAAGGGTTTTCGAAAATTGTATTTTTCTCGAAAACTGTTCCGAGGCTGAAATTTGTTTCTTTTTATTAATTTCTGTATATAAAAGCTTATATTTTTAAGAAAACAACACGAATTATAATTTTTGTTCTTGGAGGATACCGTTATTTTTAGGTAAAATACATTTTTTTTTCTCATATTATGTAGATTATATTAAAAAACTTTTATTCATCAAGTTTGAAAAAAATCGAGCATGGGGTTTTCGAAATATTGAGTTTTCAAAAAAATTTTGAAAATTTTTTTAAAAATCCAAAAAATAATTTTTTGAAAATTTGAATACACAATAATATTCAAACTATTAGGGACCTTTAGCAAAAAAAAAATGATCAAAATCCGTCGTACAGTTTTTGAGAAAATCGAAAACAAAAAAAATGGTCCCAAGGGTGGTACCAAAAATAACAATTTTTTGTAAAATTTTTTTCAACCATTACCTAGCTCATTGTATATATATACAATGCCTAGCTTTAACTAAATGATTTTTTTTTTTTAAATCTGTGGGACAGTTTTTGAGAAAAAAAAAAATATTTATGAAATTTCGAAAAAAATTGCAAAGAAAAAAACATCTACCAAGTTTGAAGAGAATCGGCCGAGCCGTTTAGCTGTAGTCGAACTCAAATGTTTAATAGTGGTTTATTGAACATAATAGTTCTTCATAACTTAAAAACTAAAAGAGATAGAAAGAAATGGAGTATGCCATTCGAAAGAGCATGTTTGATTTATAAAAACTGCATTTCTAACTAAATTTGGCCAAAAATGCTCTTTTGAACAAGATATAACTCAGACGACAATATGCACAGAAATAATTTTCTTCTATCCCAAAAAATACGTAATCGCCAAAAAAAGTATTGAAAGTATTGACCTTGAAAATATTTGCCTACAGAAAATAACAACTACCAAATCCCCACACACACCTACATTCTACTCCAATGTACATAGTATGTGCCTTTGTTCTCCTATTTTATATACAGTATTCCTATTGCTGTCACTGTCATGTATTAAATGTCTATCTGTTAAAACTCTGCCATAGGCATCTCTGCTAATTTAGTAATTATGGTGCCGCTTGGTTCGCCTAGTCGCGTTCCTATTCATGATAGTACTATTAAAATATATATACAATGTTGTAAGACAGGAATCGAGAGATATCCATATCTTGTTTGCTAAGGCTAGAATTTTACTCTTGATTACCTGTTTAAGATTGCAGGGTGGGATTTGAACTGTTTTGTCTGCTTGATTAGGATCAAGTGTTGATCCTATTCTTGCCAGCTCGTCAGCACTTTCATTACCTGGGACACCACTGTGACCAGGAACCCAGCAGAGTCTAATGTTGTGCTGTGTACCAAGAACCCTAAGCTCTTCGCGACAGCAAGTTACAAGCTTCGATTTGATTTCAATCGCATAGGGCTTAGGCAAAGGTATGAGCTAGTGAATGATTTTACTTAATCTCGTTATAGAGCTGAGGTTAATATAGCGGTTTCAACAAATCTATTCCACTATAAGTTTACATGGACGGTATCAATAAATTAGGGCTTTCCCAACGTTCAATAAAAGAGTCCTTCACATTACAGCGTTTGAAGTACAGACGAAACTTATTGTTCTTTAAGAAAAAATTAGGGCAAGATCAAGTATAATGCTACTTTTTTATAATTTTACGCGCACTTAAGGGATTGCGACTACCCTTAAAATGCTTGAACTAAATGCGACCGTTTGGGAGAGTTGGATTTAGAAAGATATACTGATGCACATTGGTCTTGAACGTCTGTATATAGTTATAGGACGAAAATATTGATCCGGGTTGTAGGAAACAACGTGGCTAACAACATCAACCACTTAAATAAACAAAGTGTAAGGTCACCCGTAAACTACATTTTTTTTAAGGAAAGGTCCCGAAACTAAGCACACAGAACAGAACACAATTAGCATCCACGGTCCACTCAACTTCCGTTGTAAATTACGCCATTTTTTTCGAATGGCAAACCTTTCCGCAATCGACAACCACATCGATCTTTCAATTTCTGACCGTCGAAGTGTGCACTCCATCTGCCATTCTTAGGCACCCAAGAAAAAAAAGGGGAAAAAAGGAGATAAAACTCACCCACAATCAAACAGCAGCATTTTAAAATCATTTAAATCCTAAAACCAGAAAGGTAAGAATTAGTAGTAACTCATTAGTTGAAAATAAAGATGAGAACAAAAATTAAGAAAAGAAAGAATAGAGAAGAAAAGAAAAGCGATTTTCCCCAAACCATTGTATATATATTTTAATAGTACTATCATGAATAGGAACGCGACTAGGCGAACCAAGCGGCACCATAATTACTAAATTAGCAGAGATGCCTATGGCAGAGTTTTAACAGATAGACATTTAATACATGACAGTGACAGCAATAGGAATACTGTATATAAAATAGGAGAACAAAGGCACATACTATGTACATTGGAGTAGAATGTAGGTGTGTGTGGGGATTTGGTAGTTGTTATTTTCTGTAGGCAAATATTTTCAAGGTCAATACTTTCAATACTTTTTTTGGCGATTACGTATTTTTTGGGATAGAAGAAAATTATTTCTGTGCATATTGTCGTCTGAGTTATATCTTGTTCAAAAGAGCATTTTTGGCCAAATTTAGTTAGAAATGCAGTTTTTATAAATCAAACATGCTCTTTCGAATGGCATACTCCATTTCTTTCTATCTCTTTTAGTTTTTAAGTTATGAAGAACTATTATGTTCAATAAACCACTATTAAACATTTGAGTTCGACTACAGCTAAACGGCTCGGCCGATTCTCTTCAAACTTGGTAGATGTTTTTTTCTTTGCAATTTTTTTCGAAATTTCATAAATATTTTTTTTTTTCTCAAAAACTGTCCCACAGATTTAAAAAAAAAAAATCATTTAGTTAAAGCTAGGCATTGTATATATATACAATGAGCTAGGTAATGGTTGAAAAAAATTTTACAAAAAATTGTTATTTTTGGTACCACCCTTGGGACCATTTTTTTTGTTTTCGATTTTCTCAAAAACGGATTTTGATCATTTTTTTTTTGCTAAAGGTCCCTAATAGTTTGAATATTATTGTGTATTCAAATTTTCAAAAAATTATTTTTTGGATTTTTAAAAAAATTTTCAAAATTTTTTTGAAAACTCAATATTTCGAAAACCCCATGCTCGATTTTTTTCAAACTTGATGAATAAAAGTTTTTTAATATAATCTACATAATATGAGAAAAAAAAATGTATTTTACCTAAAAATAACGGTATCCTCCAAGAACAAAAATTATAATTCGTGTTGTTTTCTTAAAAATATAAGCTTTTATATACAGAAATTAATAAAAAGAAACAAATTTCAGCCTCGGAACAGTTTTCGAGAAAAATACAATTTTCGAAAACCCTTTTTTGAAAAAATATCAAGTAACTTACGAAAAAAAAAATATTTTCACGCGTATACAAATTTTCCTTTTTCCAAAAAATGTTCATACTTTTTTGAAAATTTTAATATTATCAAAAGTCTTTAATATTTATAATATTTTTTTTTAATTTTTAGAAAAAAAGTCATTCTTTTTGGAAAATTCGATATCTCAAAAACCGGCGCAATGTTTTTTTCGAAATTTAATTTCCATTCGTACAGTAATAAAACTTAAAGCTAGCGCACGATTTGAGGAAATTTTACTTAAAAACAATATTTTTTTGTTCCACGCTTAAAATACGTTTTAAGCGTTTTCGCGTTTTTCGTTTCATACGTGGATTGAAAGGTGGCACTCCCTAGATCACGAATATGTAATTTTTAATTCTGTAGGATGAATAGTTTGGCCAGAAATCACGTTTGAAAATGTCAACTTTGAGGGGTCTACGAGGCTCCGTTTAGCCGCAAATCGCGTTTAAAGATAAAAATTCGTTTTTTGATACAATTTTTTCAAATTTTGATATTTGACAATTATCTCATTATCGAAATAGGGATTTTTTATAGAGATGCTTCCAATAAGTTGAAAAAACATTGCATCTCAAAGCTTTGAAAAATTTTTTTTTAATTTTTGGAAAAAAAAACTTAGAAAATTCGATATCTCAAAAACGGCTCATATTTTATTTCGAAACTTAATTTCATTCGTACAATAATAAAAACTTAAGGTTGGCGTACCAAATTTTTTTTTATTTAATTTTCACTTACAAAATTATGTAAAAACGAAATAAAACCATTTGAGTTTATTAAGTTCAAATTCCTCTAGATCTTATTACAAAGTCCATAAAATGGCAACCTCGGTAATTAATCGTATCAGAATTTAAACAAACCATATTGCATGAGCAATGAAACAAAATTCACAAAAACTCTCATACACTCTCAATACTATTTGCTTGTATTCATCTCGCTCATGGCATATAAAACTGTATATACCTACCTACAATTGATTCTGACAGCAAAAAGAAACGCAGATAAGACTTTCTCCCTTACCCTCTTTATTGTTGTCAGAATAAATATATATCTACCTCGTCTCTTTTTTTGCTTATATTTTCTCCTTCCACGTCAACTCTGTACTGCTTAACATAGCCACACTTACGATTTTGCGGCACAATAAGTTAACTTAAAATCGTGTTCCATGAGAGTACTATAAAAATATATATACAATGCTTACAACCAAAAAATTATGGCCTAGTTTCAGTAAACAAAAGACCGAAATTATCATCCAACTGAATAAAAAGTCTCTCTCTCTTCTCGTGAGCATTATCACAGGTCACAACCAACTCGGTTATGCAGCGGATGCGGTGACGAAGAGATACATGAGGACATTCCTCACTACCTGTGTCACTGCCCTGCGCTATATCATCTAAGAAACAGACATCTAGGGAGGCACTTCTTCAACGACTTAGAGGAGCTCTCTGACATTCCAAGCAAAATCATATTAAAATTCGTTAAAGATACCAAATGGCTTGAGAATTATCTATGAAAACCGCCTTCAACTACAGTACGACAGTGTAGTACGAACGTAAATAACAACGACGCACGTGTTTCTTGTGAGAGCGGCACCAACGGAGAATGGGCACCTCGCCTATACACCTGCGGTTGCCACTCCTACGTTAAGCACGAGCATCAGTGGGTCGATGGGGCCACATCTACCTAAGATTGGTAAAATCCTCTTTGGTTTGGAAGCAACCTCTTCGACTTAACTAACGAACAAACAAACGAACATATACACCAAAACTGACTTTTCAAACTCATCTACCAGGCGTTGCAAGGAGCCACATGCTCCTACGGGTCTGGTGGGGGGGGAATGATTTATCAAGTGAAGGTAAAGGAAAGGAATACCCCCGAGAAGTAAATTTCAGGCTAAAGCTTGCTGTAACCCAACCATACCCTTAACGGGCTTGATCGACATAGGATTATCATAGGTTTCAATAAAAGGGGTCACAAACCCTAGGGTATCATAATGGATCTACGTTGATCTAAGTGTGACAGTAACAAGATCAACTGTCAGCCCACTTACCTAACCTAACCTAAGCCCTATGCATGTTGGAAATTTAGTTTTTAGAGACAAATTTTGAGTAAGCAATTAAAAGTATCCAACACAACTATCCCCGATTACAAGTCTTGAAGAATTTTCCAACTAAATCGATATTCTTGTCACAACTAACCCGAAATTTCATACATTTTCCAAGAAGGCAAATAAGAGCCTCTTTAAGCCCCAAATGATATGTCTCCCTCGAAATAAAATTCACAAAAATAACTTAACCTTGAATAACAACCTCCCCAAAATGATGAAAAACGAATGCTGAATATTCAAGCTTATAAAGTATCGTGTTAATGTTCGTGCGTTTCTTGGGCCATTTATTATTTAAATCCACATAACCTTAATCATTGTATGCTGATGGTAATGCTGCATGTTAATGGCTAACAGCAAGATTATGGTTTTCTCTGCGAACATTATCCAACAACACATTATTCAAGAACACGCACACACTAAAACAAATTTTTTCCCAGAATCTCAAAAAAATATAATATTAAACGAAATTCATTCATAAAATTGAATTTTGTATCAAATTTATCCTTCGCAATGAGTCCTTGCATTATTATATCCTCCTTCCGCCATAGCTAAAGGAGTAATTTCAATAATAATAATATCCATTAAAGCCGCATTTGGAGGAACCACTTGGGAATCCGAAAACCCGGTTTTTGTTTTCTTGTGTGATGGAAAAACATGAAGTTATGAATGCTTTTCGGGAATACAAAAAACCTTCAATATTTCTAATGGCAGAACTATATTCTCCATATTTATATGGTTTTCGAGAATATCTACGGATGATATTTTTGCGGAATGTAGATAACCAAATTCCCGAACCACACATTTTCATTCCACTTCCGTGATTAAATGTGAGGTGTACTCGTATAGAGTGTGCCTGGACCAGGGGTAATATTCTAATGTGTGTCGGAAGAATAAAACAAAAATCACGGGAAACAATTCACAGGAAAATTTTAATATTATGATGTTGAATTGTTCAAGGCTATGCTGAAAGCCAAGTTAACTGGAAAAATAATTCAGCTTAGTCCATAATTGCGCAAGAGGGTTTCGTTTTAAAAACATATTTCGAAGTATTTATTCAAAACGAAAATTGCGATGATGTGGTCCACAAAAGTAGTTTTCTACCCTTCTAACGTCCGTTGCACAGTGGAGTAGAATACCCTAAAAAAATAAGATAAATTTCAATTCTGGGAGCCTGACATTTTGTATAATTTATCAAAACTTATAAAAACGAAAGTAATAGAACAAGGTTAAAAATAAACGAAATACCTCAAAATATTGTCAAAGTCTTATTGTAAATCGAGTGATACAACCTTAGGTCCTTATAATTTGAGTTAGGGTATTCCACAACCGAGTCACATGGATGAAAAATTGAGAAGGTATTGATATATTATTGAATACCTTTTCTTGATTTCAATACAAGCCAATAAACGGAAAAGAGGTATAACTGATAAGTATTTGAGGATGTGCCTATGGATGGATTTAGGCAAAATCGAGACCAGTGGAAGATCTTACTTAGATCTTCGCTTACGTTTCAAGCTGCGTTTTTAATCAGTCCTAATGGACAGGTACAGCAAAGAATTACTACATCAGAATACATAAACGTTCAGACGAAATAATATAAAAATAAATAGTAGAGTTATAAAATGTCTAAAGTAGTATGCTATGACAGGTAGTTGAAGTTTGACGAAACAAGAATAAACATCTCATCATAGCATAAATGATATCTTGATTTATATTTAACAATAATAATGGAACTAAAATAGAACCTTACGAAATATATCTGGTTCGTGGAAGAAAGCATGACATTTGGTTGCTAGCAACTAATGCTTGGTTTCTGGAACTAAGATACGAAAAAATGAGTCTTACTGAATATGGCGTGAACTAAAATAGTATATATATTTACTATATGACTTTCAACGACAGGCCTTGCGATTTATTTATGGTCATCGCAAACGCCAGGCAGACGGGGTATTGTAAATCGAATGGCAAATCCGTTGGAATCATCGGTATACGCGGGATCAAGACATCCTCTCCTTTGTATTTTCCCTTGATGATCTTGGCCTCGATGACGTTATTCATTAGCTTTTTTAAAGCCAGTCTCGTTCCATTCCACAGTCGAGGTTGATTAAGGTAACGCATCATAATCAAAACTGATCCTACTTTTAATTGTAAATTGTGAGGTGGTAGTCCAGGCAAATCCAGGGAATTTAAACACTCTGGGGGATAGTTGACTATGTCATCCTAGTTTGTAACTGTTGTAATGTGCTATTTTGATACCCCTGTATCAACAACTTAAATGGTCATAACGCCCATCTCTATGTTCACTTTGTCAAAGTTATAAAATACATAAGTTTCTTGCCAAAGAGAACCACCGTATTTTTCTCCCACAATTAGAAAAAAAAAATCTACCGCAAAACTAACATCCGAATGCATTCTCTGCTTATATACCTAAGAACTTAGAATCAACGGCACAAAAGAAAACGAAAACTTACGGTTAAATCGCGCGATGTTATTAAGTCAAAGCGAGAGGTCGAGCGATCTTCGGCAAAATCGAAGTTCAATGCCACACAGTTGGATAAGAATTCTTGAAGTGTTCGCGTCATAGAATTACTTTCGTAAAGTGAAAAAAAATTAATTGCTAAAAGTGATATTAAGTGAAAGCACTTTAGAAGTTTTATAATTCAATATAAAAAACTAAAGCTATCAAAAAGATTTCCTAAGTTTTTTTATTCTCATTTAAATTTATCCGAGAAAATAAATCCAAAGAGCCTTCACAATTAAAAAGGCAAAACAATCGTAAAACAAAAATCAAACCCACGATTTATTCAACTGTTTGCAATTACCTACAAACAAATCACAAATAAAAAAAAAACGGTATGTATTTTGTAATAATTACTTAATGCGAATCCCAATTGAATTTGTTTTAAGACAAATAAAAATGTGTGTCTTATCGTTTTAGGAGACTTGTTGCTCCGCTCCTAAGGCCTGCTTCTCGGTTGCGCTAAGAAATAACGCAATTCATTTATCCTATAATACCTGCGCCTAGATTACAATAGGAACCAAAAATCTGTACCTCGATTGAGCCAGGGAAAATTCTGGAGAAAAAGCCATCAGGAATTAAAACAAAAAGCTTTAATACACCTGTCATCTATAAAGAAAAAAATCATCTATACCGGATTTTCATCAAGAAAAAAAATGCAGATGAGGATATCGTACACAGGCAAATTTGTTTTGATCACGATCTAAGATTTTCATTTTATATTACCCACATATTCTTAATATTTTTTTTCTACAATCGTTTTGATCTAAATTTCCAAATTCTAACATTTTAAGTTTCCATAATTATTAAATTTCCAAATTCTATTAAATTCATAGTTTCCATAGTTATTTTTTTTGTGTGTAAAAACGAAAAGAAGGGCCGCGTTGATTAAATATCTACGGATTTGAGTAAATACTATATAAATAGCTTTTGATTGATACCTATGTAGGTGTATAAAGTATATCTTCCAGGCAATCTTCGAAAAGAATTTCGTGTAATAATTTTGTAAGGCGGCGATTTTTGTGTATAATAGGCCTATTAGTGAAAAGTCGTAGGATTTGCGCCAAAAATAACTCTACAAAATTCAAAAATGAAATCTAACTTAAATTTTGAAATTATAAATTAAAGTAAAAATATGGAATAAAATTTTGTAAAGTAGGGTATACACCGTAAAAGGTTTCAAGTTTATTTATTTGGGCCATTCAATGAGTTTTTCGAATGTGCATGGTTGGGAGGGAAATGTGAGACCTAAACAACACCTTGGACTCAGACTCATTCAAATAGATCCACATCATCCTTTTTGTACCCTTTTCCTACGTTTTTTTTTAGCGAGCACATATTTTTTGTATAGTTTGGCGAAACAGAGTAAAGACCCACCCGGACTGAAGCAGCCGTAGATTCAAAGTGCTCTTGAGACTCTGATTTTGGGAAAATTCTATCTCATCCCGAACCCAAACATAACACTGTGTCAACTGATTGCTAAGAAAACAACTTTCCGGGAAGAAAATTCTGAATGGTTGCATTGAGATCATCGACATCTTTGTTCTTGGTCGCCAATATTGGTCGTTCACTTCTGAACTGTTGTTCTGTATCCGTAAAAACACTCTGAATAAGCTCCTCTTTTGAGTCGACGAAGTGACAAAAATCCGTGAGTAGTGTAATTAATCTGGTCGAGGTGTCAACAGCTGCTTTACCAATTCCAATATCTAATAACTGCTTCGAAAACATAATCGTAGTTTGATCTTGTTCCAAAAACACTCGCATGTTAGTTGTTAATTGGAGTGTCTTTACATGCCGCCACAAATGGCTCCATCAAAATGTTTTGGTTTTCACGAAGATCTTTTAACGTTCTGTCCAGTGCCTCCAGTCACCTCTTGTGGGCCATCGTACATTCATCTCAAACGATCAATTTGCATATCTGTAGTACCTTTGCCATCGCGCATTTCTTGACGATGTTGCAAACTGGTGCTTCGTTGATTAGCATGTTTAGTGGTAATTTCAATGCAGAGCTTGCAGTTCGTCCACCTTCTAACAATTCCAGATGAAGCAATCTGATCTTTGCCAACAGCAATGAAATTAGGAACGTTTTTCCAGTCCCCCTGGAGCATCACGGAGTAAATTCCTCCAGATCCCCTGCTCACAGCTTCCATCAAAGTATCGTATACGCAATTCTTTGTTGTTAATTCAATTGCGGAAGATTTGAAAGAACTGTTTCGGCCAATACTCCAGTATAGTATCGTTGTTCTCTTTGCAACTCGTGGTTAAATGCATCGCGCAAACGACAATTGGGTACTGTCATGCCCAAACACGACAATTCTTTATTTACGACCAATAAACACATATTTTCCATCATGATCAATGTCTCATTCTGGAGTAATTTGCAGTGTAAAGACAGCAAATGTTTCAAAGCTAGGAACATTTTGTACTGGAAAATTAAATAGTCGTTTTTAGTATTTTTCGTTACTTATTATTTATGTTTCTCACCATTTAAACCTTCCCTGAGTCATTTCTGAGATATCGAATTTTGCAAAAATAAAAAATTACTTTATTTCCAATAATTCTGAAAATATTTTTTAATCTCTTAAGAAGCATTTCTATAGAAATTTTCATTAAAATCCGTTATGTCGATAATGAGATTTTCAAAATTAGAAAGCCGTAATATCTTAATTTGAATTTTTTTTTATTAAATTTAATATCATACAAATTAATTGAAAGAAGAAAAATTTTATCAAAATTCTAGGCGCGCCGTTTTCGAGAAAAATACGACTTTTGAAAACCATTTTTTAACATTTGTATGGTGGGTACCTTTATTTTGAGGTAAAATAATTTTTTTCCTCGCATATCTTGTAGATTACTCGTATATTGAGAAACTTTTATTTACGAAGTTTAAAAGAAAATCGAGCAAGGGGTTTTCGAAAAATTGAGTTTTGAAAAAAAAATTTTGAAATTTTTGAATTTTTTTCTGAAAATTTGAATACACAATACTATTGAAAGTTTTGGGGGAGCTTTAGCAAAAAAAAAATTCTTTTCCAACCATTACCTAGCTTTAACTAAATGAAATTTTTTTGTATTTTTATTTTTTTAATATGTCGAACAGTTTTTGTGACAATAATATTTTTAAAATTTGGAAAAAACTTCGCGGTTTAAAAATGACATCTACCAAGCTTAAAGAAAATCGACCGAGCCGTTAAGGCTGTAGTCGACAGACTGAATTCTTCTTCTTCCTTTGTTTCGGCGCTGTTATGATCTCGATGTCGAGGGGATCATAACTCTCCCACGTATCTGCTTCACACTAGTGATCCGCCTGTGGGGTTCGCCGGGTTGACCTCAGAAATCGGCGGCAAGCCTCCCGGTTTTGTATTGTTCCATTTCTGAGGCCAACTGAATGCTGGTGTTTTTGCATTTGTTTGTACCAGGAGTGTTTAGGCCTACCTTTCTTTTTATTCCGAATTGGAACGTTGTATGATATTGCCTTTTTGACGGGGTTCTCAGGATCTCTCCTTTGAACATGGCAATACCAACTGAGTCGGTCGTGTTCAATTTTTTGGGAAATGGTATTCTTAACATGAAGGCTTCCTCGGATCTTCGTACTTCTAATTCGATCAAGCTTTGTAACTCCTGCTGTCATACGAAGCATCTTCATCTCAGCTGCCGTCAGCTTACTCTCATACTTTTTGTACATTGTCCAACATTGTGAACCGTATGTGAGTGCTGGACGCACAACTGAAGTGTAGAGCTTTCCTTTCAGCTTAGGGGGCATTTTTCGGTCACAGAAGATAGCAGAATTTTCCCGCCACTTCATCCACCCTACGCTTACGCGATGATTGATATCGTCATCACAAGTAGCTTCGTTATTTATCATAGACCCCAGATATTTAAACTTTTCACACTTGGGAAGCACTACTCCATTCAAATAAATGTCTGGAATAGGCCTGTGTGGATCAGAAAATGGGCAGCATAGGTATTCTGTCTTTTTCGCGCTTATGCGGTACCCACTTCCTTCTAGAACATCCACCCATACGTCAAGTGCTCGTTGTAGGGATATCGGGTCTTCACTTATGATGGCTCCATCGTCAGCAAAGAATAACTGATGCACTTTTGGATCCGTCACTTTGCCTTCAAGCAGGTAATCAAGAACTGTAATAAAGAGCAGGGGACTCAAGACACTTCCCTGGTGTACACCTACTGTGATTTCGAATTCTTCGGTGACTCCAGCTGCGCATCTTACTTTAGTAACTGCTCCATCATACATGTCCATAATTATCCGCACATAGGTTTCTGGAACTCCTCGTTGCCTGAGGGCCACCCATATTAGATCTCGTGGTTGCCGATCGAATGCTTTTTCAAAATCAACCAATACGACATGCAAATCCTCCAAAGAATCCCGATGTTTTTCCATAATTATTCTTATACTCTGGATTGCATCCGTGGTTGACTTACCCCCGACAAACCCGCACTGGTCATCGGATAGCCTAATTATTTTTCGCAGTCGGCTACCCAAGACTCGCTCAACGATCTTCATGGTGTGTGACATCAGCTTAATCGAACGGTAATTATCACAGCTTCGAGTATCACCCTTTCCTTTATAAATTGGAAGAAGGTAACTTTCCCTCCATTGATTAGGCATGCGATCACCTCGTATAAGTTTGGAGACAAGAATCATGAGCCATCTAAACCCGATGTCTCCCATCTTTTTCCAAAACTCTGAGGGTATTTCGTCTGGGCCAACAGCTTTTCCCTTTTTGGAGTATTTTACCGCCTCACTAACTTCTTCGACTGTGACGTCGGATACTTCGCTTAAGTTAGGTGAAGCTATTGGAAAGTATAGCCTTGGAAATTGTTCGTTTAGAAGTCCGTCACAATACTGTCGCCACCTGTGAAGAATTTCGTTGTCTTCCACAAGTAGTTGGCCTTGAGCATTGTTAATGAACTTTGGCGAACAAATCTCCTGGGCATTTCTTCTTCTTTGAGCGGCTATTTTGAAGATAGTTGCGCCCTTATTCGTGTTTTGCCGTAACTCTTGAATAGCACCAGCTGTCGGGGTAGAAATTTCATCCAGCTCCCGATACAGGTTTTCTGTATTCTTTGCTTGAATTTGGGCGCACTTCTTCTTCGCTTCTTTCTTGCAGTTTCTATATTCCACTTCGAGGCGTGACTTTTGCTCTGTATCATTAGAGGGGCACTTCGACCAAGCCTTGAAAGCCATTTTCTTTTTACTTATAACTGATTTAGCTTCATCATTCCACCACCATGTTTCTTTGCCTTGTTGGTTGTGTCCTTTTGAAACCCCTAACAGTGTTTTGGCTTTTTCTTTGCAAGTTCTCTGTAGGAGATACCACATACTTTGTGCTGTACTCTCTTCATTTCGAACTATATCGGTGTTGTTATACAGAAAGTTTTACATATTCGAAATGAAAGCTTCGCCTTTTTCCTTATCCAGTCGACAGACTGAATTAGGAAACGTAATATCAGGTTTGGTCAAAATCTCGAGTTCGATTATTTTTTCAAATGCATAACATGCCATATAGTACCTACATATTTATGTCGCAAGTAAAAATCGATTTAGTTTGTTCGTGAGAGAACTTTAAATCGTTTGCAAACTATGGTTCGTGAGAAGTTCAATAAAGATCCATATTTAACGATTCGCGAGCGATATAATACGATCCATATTGTCTTGTGAAATTTTCAGTAAAAGCTGAATACCTCCTCAATCAATGCTTATTAGTAAAAAAATAAATAATAATCAGAATAGCTGCGGTTGCAGTTTTTTAAGAATATTGAATGATTAAATGGCAATCCAGTGCCGAAGAAAATAACGATGTAGCATGGACCGCTTCATTAAAGTTCATCGTTTGTATTCCCGTTAATCAGAATTATTATACAAAATGTAACTTCGAAAAAATGTTAATATTAAGAATTTTAATTTTCCATAATTTATTTTTTCTCTATTTCTAATTTTATCCATGACCCCCACATAGATAGTCACCTTGATGTCAGAGGAATAGAAAATATTCTTCCTTTGAAGCTTTGTTGTAGGACTCACGAGAGTGCAGCATCCATACAACCTTCACGTGGTGGCATCTTTGTCAGGCTGTTTTTTTTTTTTTTTTTTTGCTATTTTTTAATTTTCATTCATTTAATTTTTTCCTTTCTGATGCCTTCCACTTTTCCTTTTTCTTTCTTGGTGCCATTGTTGTTTTCGTTAAGCTCTGTGTATATGCATTTGAGGCCTCTATTCTGTGATTTTTTTTTCAGAAAATCCCATTTTGTATTGTAGATATTGTTTTCCACTTCTTTGAACTTCACCTTAAAAGAGTGATATTGCGAAGAGCAAATGGATGCATCCTGCGCGATGACGTGCAGCGCTGCATGTCACTGGGTAGCGGATGGATTGTGTTTTTGTTTTTGTTTTGCCTTGTATTTATTTAGGTATTTTTTTAGTTATTGTTCCACGGCCATGGCAATGGATGGGTACTTCTTTTTTTGAAAAAACAATAAAAAAAATTTCGTGGTTAACCTTGAACTATATTTGCATTTTTTTTAAGTATTCGATGAATTTCAGCAGGAAGAGAGAGGATAAGAACATGAAATTGATGCTGCTAAAATTGATTTTAAGGATTTAAGGGGAAATCGTCAAGGATGGATTTGAGGTCAACGCCTACGTTTTGGTAAATTATAATTAAATTGTGCTATATATGGTTCAATTATTATAACCTATGCAAACCAGGGCCGTAGTTAATATTGCACCCGAACTTAAGTAAGTTTTAATACACATAAAGAAAAAATAAACATTTAAAAAATGGAAAATGTCAGTGCTTACATTAATTCTTTGGAACTAAAAGTTGATAAACTTATTGACGCGGTTGCTCTGATCAATGAGCAACTTTCAAATCTCTGCATGTCCTCATCTAATGCTGTTACTCCAAAGACTCCTAAGATTCAAAATCTAAGAAAGGCGGTATTAACATCCCACAACTCTTCCCTTAAGATAAATGAGCGCCCTGGTCCCTTACGTGTCACTCGCAATACCCTCAAAAGAGCAAATTTAGCTCTCTCACCTTTAGTCCAAAAGACAAAGAAACCTACTCTTTCAACAACTGTAACACAACCACCATCTGTGACATCTTTATCTTCAATTCCTGCATCTTCTACATCTTCAACTTCTACGCTTTCACCTAAGACATCTTCATCCTTTTCAACTCCTTCGACTATAATACCATTACCTTCAACATCTATATGTACAAATTCTTCATCTACATCTTCATCTTCTTTATCAACGACTCCATTACCTTTGATCTCTATATCTACTACGTGTTCTTCTACGACATCTTCATTAACTACATCTTTGACAACGACACCTTCACTTGCAACTTCAACATCAACTACTTCCTCATCTTCGACAACTTCATCTTTATCTACAGCTTTTTCACCTAAAACGTCCACATCTACTACTTCTTCATCTACGACACCATCTACACCTTTAACATCTACATATGCAACATCTTCATTTATGACTTCTTCATCTTCACCATCTTTATTTACTTCATCTTCGTATATTATGACTCCACTTGAAACATGTTCACCTTCAACGTCTACGACATCTTTAACATCTTCACCAACAATTTCGTCACCACCCCCTTCGTCATTCGCATCAATATCATCTACATTTTGTTTACCGGCTTCTAATACCTCTTCTGCAACTTCCTCAATTTCAAAGTTCTCCACAACTTCAGTGCCCCCGTCTTCTACGTTTGTATCGTCAGTAGCTTTACCAAATGGTGAAATATTACCTGCAGTTAAATTAAGAGCCGCTGAGAGATTTAAATGCATTTTTCTATCAAATTTCGACGCAAACACTACCTGCAATGATATATCTGCATATGTTGATTCTCATTTCACCAACATCAAATTCAAAATTGAGCAGTTACCAACAAAAGGAATTGACTACTCATCTTTCAAACTATTCGTTCCACATGAAATATTCACCCGTTTATTGGATAAGCATTTCTGGCCGGAAAACATTATCATCCACGAGTTCGTTAAGCGAAATACTATGAATACTCCTTTTCGAAAGACTTTGACAAGACCAACACACCGTCGTCGAAACTCATTGATATACTCTATCAAAATGTAAGAGGCCTACGGACAAAGACTAATAAGGTCTACTACAACTCTTCAAATTCTTCTCACGATGTCATATCTTTGACTGAAACATGGCTGTTTGGCGAGATAAATGACTCGGAACTTTTTGATTCTACGTTTAATGTATATAGACGAGATAGACACTCCGATCCGAGTATCAATACTGTCGGCGGTGGGATCCTTATTGCTGTTAAATCTTGTTTTGTGACGTCACTAGTCAATGTTCCTGTTTGTTTGAACGAAGAGTTCCTATGTGTAAAGATGATTCTTTCACACAAAACTATCTATCTTGTAACTATGTACATTGTTCCTGGGAGCCCAGTTAATACTTACAATGAAGCCTTCTCTTTTTTGAACTACATTTTTGAGATAATGAGTTATAATGATGAAGTTATCTGCCTTGGGGATTTTAATCTAACCAATGTATCTTGGAAACGTTGTCCCGATACATACGCAATGGTTCCAACAGGAAATCTATCAATGGATGATTCTCAAACTCTAGACAGTCTAACGTCACTTGGTCTTCACCAAATAAACGACATCAAAAACTCTAACGCCAAGATCCTCGACTTAATTTACACAACAATTGATGCCGGTATTTCACTTGACAGATCAACTGATCCTCTAGTGAACGAAGACTCTCATCACCCAGCACTTACCATATCTATTCAAAACTTTGAAATGAATAATCAGGATCCTGACAATGTTTTTAAATTTAACTTTAAAAAAACTGATTATACTAAATTAAATAACTTGCTATCTTTAATTGACTGGTCATGCCTTTGCTCTTGTTCAGATATTAATTCAATGGTTTTGAAATTTTATGACAAAATATTTGATTGTTTTTTAGTATCTGTTCCTCTAATATCTATTAAATCAAAATCGCTTGCTCCTAGCTGGTATGATAGTGAACTGCGAACATTAAAAAACCGTAGAAATAAACTATGGCTTAAATACAAACAAACTGGACTAGTTACCGATTTTAATATTTATTGTGAGGCCAGAAATATTTTCAACAGAGAATCAAGTATTAAGTATCTTTTTTACATACAAAAGGTTCAAAGTAATTTAAAAATGGATCCTAAATCCTTTTGGAACTTTATTAACAGCAAACGAAAATCTTGTCCTTATCCATCCGTTCTTATGCATAACAATATCTCAGACCATGACCCACGTATCATAACACAACTATTCTCAGACTTTTTTCAAAATGCATATATCTGTGATTCTTCTAACTGTGATAAATTTTCGAACTGTGATAACCTAAACTGTGATAATCTTGACGAAAATGATCAATTATTTGGTCATTTGAAATCATATTCTCACTTGACTGATATAAATTTTCATATAACTATTGACGATATTATGAAATTCATAGCTAATTTAGAAGATAATGACGCGTCTGGTCCTGATGGGGTACCAGCTTCAGTTCTGAAAAAATGTGTCAATAACTTGTCTATGCCACTTTCTGTTCTTTTTAACTGTTCATTGTCTACTTGTAAGTTTCCTCATGTATGGAAACAATCTTTTATAATTCCTTTACATAAAAAAGGTAAAAAGGATCAAATTATTAATTACCGTCCAATAGCTAAACTGTCGGCCATTCCCAAACTTTTTGAAGCAATTGTTTGCAAAACATTAAGCTTTTACACAAAATCATTTATTGTTCATAACCAACATGGTTTCTCAAAGGGCCGTTCGACTGTCACCCTACTTATGGAGTTAACGGAGTTTTGTGTCGATTCCTTTAAAAACAAAAAACAGACGGATTGTGTTCTTACAGATTTTAGTAAGGCATTTGACAAACTATCGCATAGAGTTTTGCTTAATAAAATGAGTAGGCTGGGGTTCAGCGTAAAATTCATTGCTTGGCTAAAATCTTATTTACTTGACAGATCCTATTCAGTGAATTTTAAGGGCTACCATTCAAATAGTTTTGTCGTAAATTCTGGTGTTCCCCAGGGTAGCCATTTGGGTCCAGTTCTTTTTATATTGTTTGTAAATGATCTTCCTTCAGTTTTAAAGTACTCTAATTGTCTTATGTATGCAGACGATGTTAACATATTTAAAACTATTTCTAGCAATCTTGACTGTGAAAAGCTTCAAATTGATCTAAATGCTTTCTATAATTGGTGTGCACGTAATTATTTGTTGTTAAATATCGATAAGTGTAAGATTATAAATTTTACAAGAAAATTGTCCGTTTTATCTTTTGACTACAGTTTCAATGGCGTAAATCTATTAAATGTAAATGATGTATCTATCCTTGGCGTATTGTTCGATAAGAAACTCGAATTCACACAGCATATCAATATGGCATGTAATAAAGCCAATTCAATATTAGGTTGGATTAAAAGGGAATCACGTCAGTTTTCTGATCCTTATGTTATCAAACAACTATTTACTACATTTGTCAGACCCATTATAGAGTATGCTTGCCAGGTATGGACCCCCTACTACAGTTGTCACAAAATAAGAATTAAACAAATTCAAAAAAGATTCCTAAAATTTGCCCTTAGAGGCTTAGGCTGGCCGAATCCATTGAATCTTCCTTCATATAGCAGCCGTTTAAAACTCATAGATTTACCCAGTCTGGAGCGCAGACGTTCTTATTTATGTTTTGTTTTTATTGTTAATCTTATTGATGGTAATATAATATCGATGCTGTAAACCTTTTGTGTCGTGTTAATTTTAATGTTCCAAATCGAAATCTAAGAGGTTTTCGTGACCCAATTTACATAAAACACTATCGTACCAACTATGAGCAGAATTCACCATTGAATAGAATGTTTAATTTGTATAACGTCAATCATAATTTATTAATAAATTTTTGTGATGTCTCAAATAATAGTTTTAAAAAAATATTCTATAATATTGTATAATTTATAAATTCTTAATTCTAAGTAATATTTTTTTGTACGCTAGATATTAATTAGCTTGATTCAAATAAATAAATTAATATTAATAATTTTAAATTACTTAGATTTTTGTTTTGCTGTTGCTGAGTATTTCAAAACTCTCTTTTGACAATGGAACCATTCTCACTTTATTATACATATGTATGTGGAAAAACAACGTTGGGTTAGTAAGAATTCTGCTATTAATAAGTACTCATTTGTTTAACATAAAACCTAAATACCTACGAACTTTCAAAACCAGTAGATGAATAGATGAATGTAGAACGTTGTACCCAATGTCGTGTTTCACACTTTTAGATTTTAGGATCACTAATGAGTTCGATGATATTCAAGTGGTAGACACGTGCACCCAAGAGGACACAAGCGTCCACAGGTTTTTCTAAAAACCCACCTCTGTCTATCGAGTCTTACTCTCACCTCCTCGTGGTAAACATTGGGGGCCTAGTATCTCAACTGGAGATTGGGTTAAGGTCCCTAACCTAGTGGAAGGTTGTTGGGGGTAGCAAAAGAGGGAGGGGGCAGAGATGTTCCCACTGAGGCATTTCTCCTTCATCCTGGCGGCAGCGGAGGAATTCTCCAGATGAAATCATGGGTGGAGTCTATACAGTTCCAGTTAGGCTGAACTACTAAGTGAACACCTTACCATGGCTACATTTCGAAGCTCAGGCCCTTTTGGGAGCAGTTAATCCGGCTCATCGATTTTGAAGTCATAATAAAGACTTGGCCCTCCAAAATAAAATAATAAAATAATTTTTAGTTGCGAAGCAAAAACAAGCCTCGCATACGGATGGATTCACTGATGAAGAAATATGCAAAAGAAATAAGGACAACGAACTTCAGATCTGTACGTGAAATCGTAAATCTCTTAATAGCCCATCAGGTGCAGCCAAACAATTATTGAAAGCAGATACTAGCACCATCTAAGAACTGCGATGGGATGGACCGGCGCGGCGGAACGAAAATTATAAGACTGCGATATCTACTACGGCGACTGCTATCGAGAAGAAAATCAGCATCTGAAGAGGATTTGTTGTGTGTGCCTCACGACAATCCTGATCAATCGCTTACAAACTAAGCCTCATTTGCGCGCATGACCCAACAGAGGAGAAAAATGAAGACACCAAAGACAAATTCTTGGAGCTCCTTGGAGATTTTAACGCCAAGCTAGGAAGAGAAGACACCTTTGGTGACACGGTTATAAGATATAGCCTGCACGACACCACGATAGAGAATGGGCCCACGTTCCGATCCGAAGGTTTAACATCGATTACTTCGTTGTAGTCAAGGTACGGCTGCGGATTCCGACCCAAGCCAAAACAGGAAGTAATGGGAGGATGTTCGACGTTGGACGGCTACAATCGCAAAACATCGCCAGGTCCTTTTTCGATCAAGTCTCGAAAAACCGCTTTAAAAGCCTTATGCCGCCAGCATCAAGTATTGAGAACCAGGGGCAGCATTTCCAAGCAGCCATCAGAGATGGAGCTTCTGACATGCTGGGTTTTACACGACCACCACACGAAACTCCTGGTTCGACGATGAGTTCCAATAAGCACATGCAGCTAGACAAGAGGCATATAAAGCGGCGCTGCACAGAAGGACCAGAACTGCTCGCGAGCTCTACGAGCTAAGGAGAAGAACACCGGCTTCTCAGAACGAAAATGAAGGACCTTGAGAAGCGCTATATCGAAGAAAAGAGGGATGGCATAGCAGTAATAATTTTTGAAAGTTTTACCAAATGGTAAAAAAAAAATCATAGGGATACAGAAGAAGAAAATTCCACTGCTATAGAGATAATATCATTCGAGTAAAAGGTGACGCAGGCCAAGAATACCGCCCACCCGACCTGGACGAAGTGAAGAAAGTTAGGTATATATAATCTTAAGTAGAACAAAGTCGCTGGAGCTGACGGCCTCGCTGCCGAACTGTTCAAAGCGACATGCGACGACTTGGTTGGGAGTATGTACCATCTCATCTGCAAAATATGGATGGAAGAAAACATGCCCGATAAATGGAACCTCAGCATTGCCTGCCCGATCCTCAAGTAAGGAGACCGTTTAAACTGCGCCAGCTAGAGAGACATTAGTTTCCTGAACATCGCTTACAAGATCTTTCTGCCATATTATGTGAACGTCTGAACCCGAACAGGGCCATATCAATGCGGGTCCAGACCAAGAAAGTCTACCATCGATCAAATATTAACATCGCGGGAGACTTTAAAAATTGAGACCTAGCCCTTTTCATCGATTTCAAAGCTGCGCATATTGGCATTTATATAGGGACGAATTATATACAGCAATGTCTAGTTTTGGCATCCCTGACAAACTTATCCGTTTGTGCATGATGACGATGAAGATCGCAACTGCTCCATCAAGGTCGGAAAAGATCTCACCGATGCATCTGATGTCAGAAAAGGTTTTAGGCAAGGCACATGCTGTGTCGTGCGACTTCTTCAACATCGTTGTTGAAAGAACAGTTCAAAACTCACGCATCAACACTAGAAGCACAATCTTTCAAAAGTCTGTCAAATTACTCGGATACGCCGATGACATTTTCATAATTGGAAGAAAGAGCGTGACGTCAGTGGCACAGTTGTGCGCATTGAGACGGAAGCGAAGAAGTCACCATAGACAACTATAATTTTGAGGCATTTAAGGACTTTGTCTAACTAGGTGGACTATACCTATATTGCCAATCGCTGCTTGTTTGGACTAAGAAGGTAATTATTGAGTAGCAAATTCCCCTCTCGAGCAACTAAATTATTTCTCTATAAATCTCTTATCATTCCGATCCTTCTGTATGGAGCAGAGTCATGTACCTTGTCAAAAGTGGATAAGAACGCTTTAGGGCTGTACAGCGAAACCTAGTCAAACGAATTAAAGTCTAACGACTGAGATAGCTGAGTTATGTAGAGCGAATGGACCTGAATGCTCTTGCCCGGGAAGACTTCGAATTTAATCCCAAGGGACGGCGCAGTAGAGAAAGACCGTGAATAAGGTCGCACACACAAGTGCGAGTTTAGGTCAACCAACTTGACGTGCGAAACTGGAGGCGGCTAGCTAAGGACCAGACTGGCTATAGAAACTTATTGATAGAGGTCCTGGTCCACCCTCGACTTTAGGGCCGGTAAGTAATTTGGAAACAAGACTTCTAAACCAAATTTATTTCATGATTTCTTCAAATTGTCAAAAAAAAAATCAACTCAACCTCATTTGCTTATCAATTAATCTTGTATCACTTTTATTTTGGTGCACTCGTCCAATCCATTTTCCAATTGTGTATTTTTCTTTTTAATTAAATTGAAGGACGAATATACGAAGATAAAAAAGGATAACTGCTCTGAGAACGAAAATTTAAGTGAAAATGAAAAATGAATAAATTCATGTTTTTTAGTTATCCCGTCTAGTTTGTGGGCGAGGGAGATCGGGGGACCAAGGAAAAGGAAAAAAGCTATGCCAAGGACACGAACCAAAACCACATCGCACACCAAGCTGAATTTCTACCCAACTAAACTACTGAACCACCCGATAAATTCATTCTGTGGCAATGAATTAATTTAAAACTCGCATAAGCAACACAATGCAATATAGCAATCCGAGAAATATCGGAATAACCTTTGGGTTTGTGTGAGTGTAAGAGTGTACGACCGGATGCCGTTAGTGATTTATTCAGTACAAGAGTGCTCCTTGGAGAGATGAAGAGTCCAAACTTGAAGAGCTTCTAAGATGCTCATGGATGAAAGTACTATTGACGAATAGCAGTGTTGTTGTTTTGTCGGAAGGCGGACGGTGATGGTTTTGGGGCTATGATTTGGAAGGTTAAGGATATTACAAATTTTCAACGAGAATGCATAGATTAAGGTAAGTTTTTATTTTTGTTTTGTATTTCTCGGATGAAAGGACCTCGGAGTGTTGTGGGTCTTAAAAGCTTTATTACACTAATTGATGTCGGATGCTTTCAAATGATATCATTAAATTTTCAGGAGTTCTTGGAAGGAATAAATTTTGTTGATGTGTATGAAGGTCATCCTTCCTACCTCAAGATAGATGATTTTGTTGAAGGAGAATAAAAGGAATTAATTAAGGTTTTCGGAATTGTTAACTTATACGATTTCTAACGTCGAGTACTATGTTGTTTCTTGTTCGCTACTATTATAGTGAGTTCGAAGTGCGACAAAAAATATTTAGAATTTCAACCAGAACAAGTTTTGTCAAATTTTGTGTTGGTATTGAGGGTGTATACCCAATTAGTTTTGGTTCCTTAGACTTTGTGGGTTTTGGGTGTTGTAGGAACCTGAAAACTAGTTATTGGAATCAACATGATCCTGTCCAGTACCATATCAGCATAAAATGTACCTTATTTATCTCCGAGAAGTAACAAATAGATGCTGTACTCGTTCTTTGGGTCTTTATTAATTTGGTGGTGCAACAGCTCGAAGTGAACCAGCACCTTAGTGACTTACAACTCTCAACCATTCCTGTGTGCGTGTTACCAGGAATTGAGGGGATTCTGCCAATTCCGAATGGCTGATGAGCAACACTTTCCATGACAAGAGATATACCTACTCTTAGAGGATTTTGCCTGAAAAACTTTTTTGGGGTACCAACACTTTTTCTTAAAAATGTTGTATATAAAACCTTATTTTCTTAAGAAACCGCTACCAAAACATGGTTAGATGGTTTTTTTTTCATGTCAATTTTATAATGACGTGTAGAAAAGCTTTACTTTGATAGTATGTACAATTGTATTTTAGAACATTTAATTTTAAAAAGTTTTAGAAAAAAAAAACAAAAAACAATCGGAAAAGAGATTTAAAAAAAGAGAGAGAAAACGAAAAATAAGTTATTTTTGTTTTTAAGTTAAGAAGAAAACGAAACTTTGCTTCGTCACTTACTCTCCTTATGTGCCTCGGAAGGGAGTTTCACATTTACGTGGCGTTAAAGAAGGACTGTCGCTCAGAAGTAGACAAGCATAATGCTACGCGTACAGTAGTGCGACAAAGCGATGCGATGCGAGAAGCGTTTGCGTGCGAGAGATATATTTACATTGATTCTTATACACGTGTGCACAGTGGAGCTATATTTAATGCGAGTGTTGCGAATTTCTCGCATGCCTATCGCAGTCATCTCGCACACAAACTGTTCTGACCACTTTTTCAAGCGAGTTCGTGCGAGAAGGCTCATATTGTTTGTTTTGAGTTTTCAAAAACAAATCAAAAGAGTAAAATTTTGTTATTTCAGTGCTTGTGTTGTGTGGTGCAACTTTTTACAATTTTGGTGGCAATAATTATAAAGGGATTAACAACATAACTGCAGAAAATATCGCTTCTACTGTGCGCACTATCTCGCATCTAATTCTCGCATCTCGAATCGCTTCTCGTATCGCATCGCTTTGTCGCACCACTGAACGCGCAACTTAAGGGAGATGTCTCAGATTTTGGGATCTATTCGAGGACACAAACTGTATCCTATTCAATAATCTACATGGTTCATGAGTATGGATTATATTCAACAGAACTGTATTGTGTTTCACGTGCTATCACGTCACAGCTGAAGCTATATCAGTAGCAATTCTGTGACATGTTGCGGCATGAACACACACTTTGCTTTAGAGTGAGGCCTACCAAGCACCTCTTGAATCCAAGTAAACTAGGTAAACCCGGTAAAACGCCTCCGCATTTGGAGTAACCACAGCCAGCATGATTCTACCACTAGGGGCCTACCTCATAGATAGTCTTAGATAGAGAGGTTGCACTACGCAACCCATTTCTACCTCCTGGGCACTTTCTAACATGGTGCCAGAATATAGCTTCTGGTAAGCTTTCGTAACCGTGAGGTCACTTCCAGATAAGTTCCGCAAAACTTAGGGCCGTGTCAACCCTAGAATACACACACCCAGCAATTGATCGAAGTAGAAAAGTATGTAAGTATTGATATAACTAGCCTTTTAGCCAATGACAAACGAGTTGTAATAGGTGTGTAATATTGCGATCACCATAATTTGCGGAGTTCCTCTTTTTACCTTACCAACGGCAGCATTTATATGACCATTCCAAGACAGTGTACTATTGAAGAACATACCGAGATTTCTTGCAGTTTAAACATAATCAAAGCGTGAGGTTATTAAGTATTAATTAGGAAAATATTTAAGGTTAAGAGTCTTCCTATTTATAACTATGCATTTGGATTTCATAGGTTTCAAAAACAGACCATTACATATTTACCAGCGGGAAATGTCTCCGAGGTCCCTTTTAATTGAGCATGCGTAATTTTCAATAAGCCCAAGAGGATGACTTTAATGGATGATCAATTCATCTATTCGGGAAGTTCATTGATATAAAGAGAAAAAGGGGAGGTCGTAAGATAGAACCCTGAGGGACTCCTCTAGTTATTGGAAGGTAGGTTGATTTATGTTATTTCCAATTGAAACTGCTTGTTTTCTATCCCGAAGGTAGGATGGTAATAAGAGTACTGCAGAATGTGGAAAAAGATAAAAAGCTGGTAGCGTGCTACATAGATTAGTGTGGTCAATAGTGTCAAATGTCTAAGAAAAATCAAGCAATACAAGGAATATCTATTGAATCAAAGGGCACGGTAGTGCCCAGCCAAGTACTGGCACTACACCCTTTTCACAGGAACAAACTCAGGTGATTTTTGACCCCTCCCTATCTTCAGTACCAATGAAGTCAAAAACTTAAAATTCCGAATATTTGCTAAGCTAGTCAGGCACAGGCATCTCATTTTTCTAGCATAAGCGGTTCCTCAAAAATCACAAAAACCGTAACTGACTTACTCACTAAACTGACTGACTGACAGACCATTAAAATTATGGAGCACTTCCCAACATCGTAGAATCTTGTAATGCACAACGGTAGGTCTTGTCATGCAAGCAGAGGAAAAAATATAAAATTTGAGGTTTTCCACTCAGGGGGCGTGGTATCCGCCCACTTCCTCAGAACTGATGTAAGTTATATATGGCACACTTCCGATTGCAGTAGAACAATGAAATTCGGTAGAAAGGCTGTTTCAATAGTATTCTACTTAAAATATTCTGTATCAAACCTTCATGAAGTAAGAACTTGGCGTATATATACTTTTAGATCTCAGTACATTACATGGCTGACTTGTTACACAAAGGCTTTTGTTTTTGGTCTGATATCTTTAACGATGTTGATAATAGCAGTAGTGCAACTATGTTTTCGACGGAGGCCACCTACATACTGAATGGCGATCATTCAGCAAAAATCATTAATTTTTAAAGAATATTCATGTGAATAATGCACGAATTCATAAAAATTTATTTTTGTTTTAAGACCAAGTCATGATTTTCATGAAAAACCATTTATAAAATCCAAAGCAATAGAATTGTTGTTGGAAAATCAAATTATGATATTTTACATTTAAAATATGAACAGTTCATACAAATTTTATTTTAAAGTTTTATGAAAAATTTCATAAAATGCTTGAAACTGTTCTTATATTGGAGGAACAAAGTGACTGATGATTATTATGAAACCACATTCATCAATACGAGCAAGTGACATTTTATGAAAAATTACTTTAAATTCTTGAAACTATACATTTTTTACATGCAAAATATCATAAAATGCATGAAACCACATTCATAAACATTTATTTTTTTTTTTTGTAAATTCCAAGCAGGAAACTTTACATTTGAAATATGAACCATTCATATAAAATTTAATATGAAGCTGTACGAAAGATTACTTGAAATGTATGTAACTTTTCATTTGTTACATGCAACATATTTTTCAATGCATGAGTAACGGACATTTTAAGAAAAATTGCTTTAAATGCTTGAATCCATTCATTTGATGCATGCAAAAATAGGCGGGCTAACATTCTCAAGAAAATGTTTGACAAATATGGCTAGATGAATAATCGACGGATTGTGAATTAGCGTACACATTCATCAAAGATGCTGTTAAATATAACTTCCTATTTGAATTTTCCCTGATGCGGATGCAGAATGAATGAATGAATGAATGCGGATGGAATATCAATGAAATTATTTTAAAATATTCCAAAATTGCCTTAATTTTTAAGTCTGCAGAAAATATAAATTTATTTCAAATATATCCCTGAAATATTGCTTTGGTCATAATATTCTGTCTTAAAATCTTCCTTGAAAAATAAAATATACTTCAGGTTTGACAGGAATGCGTTCATATTGTCCAATATGCTTGTCAAACCAGCAATAGGCTTATTTGACATACTGTTTGATGGAGCGTTCATATTTTCAAATTCAAGTCAATCAAATCGACGTTGTTAAACTTATTTGAGAATGTGAACCCTCACTAATGTATGAAAACGCATTTATTGCACTGCAAAACTCACATAAATAAATGAAATACAAAGATTCTCCCAAACCATTGCGAAATATAATATATGTAGGCTAGAGATTCGTATCCTGGGTTGGGGACGATTAACCGATTTTTAAAATGTCGATTTAAAAAAATCGATCTTCAAAATGTCGATTTTCAAAAAATCGATTGATAAAAATGTCGACTGATCAAAATGTCGACTATCAAAAATTCGATTTTAAAAATGTCGACTCAAAAAATGTCGACGCGTAAACAGTGAGCTATGTGCAACCCCCCTGCTTGGGCACACTATATGATTTGGGGTGGGTGCGAGGTTGGGTGTATGCAAAGTTTATATAATTGAATTAATAATAAAATTTAGTTAACATATTAAAAGAGAGCATTCTTGTTTTATTTAACTCAATTTTGGATAAAAGTCGACATTTTCACCGACAAGTTTTCAGTCGACATTTTAATAGTCGAGATTTTAAACTGTCGACTTTTTTTGTCGATCAAACTTCAGTCGACATTTTAACAGTCGATGAAATTTATATTTGTCCAGTCGACATTTTGTTTGTCGACATTTCGTACCCTTCCCTCGTATCCTCTCAAATTTTTTTTAAATAACAACTATTAGGTATGTTGTAAAACAACAATAGATGATTTGATTTAAATCGCGCGTTTTTTCTATTTGTTATATTTTTGCATTTGTTATAACAAATTCTTACATTAAACATTACATATGTATAAATCCGACGATTTTTCTTTAACTTTTTATGATTTACAAAATTAAAATTGGAAATAATTGGGGTGCGCCTAAAAACTTGAAAAGGACATGAGTGCTATAGTTTCCTTACTGCATCATATTACGGCCTCATATTATATACATATAACTATGTATCTATCAAACGGAAGACTATTTTTGACGTAAGTAAGTCCGATCTTGGTCAGACACGAATTTGTTTTTTTTTTTAAGTCAATATTTTGAAAACCTCATGCTCGATTTTTTTTAAAATTGATTTTATTTATTTCTTAATATGTATAATCTACAAGATGTGATGAAAAAGAATTATTTTACGTAAAAATAACGGTACCTCCCATACAAATGTTAAAAAAATGTTAAAAATAATTATTTTTCTCAAAAATGGTTCCGAGAATTTTGATAGCATTTTTTTCTTTCGTTTGAAAAATTCAATATCTCAAAAACGGCTTATTATGTTTTTGTAAATTTAATTTTTATTCGTGTAGTAATAAAAACTTTAAGTTTGGCGTACCAAAAGTTTTCCTTACAAATGTTTTAAAAATTTTGTATAAAAAACTTTTTTTTAAGAAATAACTACAGCGAATTATAATGTTTGTTCTTGCATAAGCAAGTGAATTGTATGCTTCTGAACAGTTTTTCTTTAGTAACATCAATTTTTTAAATTCTCAGTCCTTTACAATAAGAACAATTATTTTTTACGTCATCATCTTTGACTTCTTTTGCGAATCTAATATTAAATGCGTATCTATTAGAAAAGATTAACTTTTATAAAGACATAATATAATTATTTAAAAAGAAAACCAATTTAATGCGGCTATGAAAGTGCCGTTATAGAAATCTGGTGTTTTAAGAACTAAGATTAATTTGGTATTTTAAGAACTAATTCATACAAAATAAGATTATTTTCATATTTTGCATGACTAACACTTAAATTTTAGGAACAGTTTGATTTTACTCACTATTGTGAAAGAATTTATTCCTGACTGCAAGCTCATTACTTCCAATTTATGGAATATTTCTTTAAAGTGCAAAATATTACCGTTATAGACCTATGGCTGTAGTCTGGTGTTTTAAGAACTTATTCATAAAAAAAGGAACATTTTCATATTTTGTATGACTGACTCTTTAAAAGTAGGAAATATGTCATAAACTTTGCGGTTACTTCATGCAATATACTTGTAATATCATATCAAGAGTTCATTTCTTGCTTGATATTACCAGTGTTAAAACGTGATCTTACAAAGTTCCCAAAAAGTTTTCTTTTCCAAGTTTATTTTAAAAATTGAAAATTTTCAAAGTGTTGTGCATTGTGGACGACGCGACGTTAAATTTATTCAACTACTTGATTTATAAAATTTGTAAATATTTAGTCTATAGGTAGCGAATATTTTTCATAAATTCGTTATATAATATTATTTAATTTTTCTAGATAAAAATGGATTTTGGTGTGTTGTTTGGAAATCGCCCAGGGATTGTCAGCCATCCGACTTAATCAATTTTTTCTACAATTAAACATTTTAGGGACAAGGAGATGAGGGCAATGCTGAAAAAAATAGATGAAGCGGATGTCAAAGTGGTAATTTTATTTTTCTTAGTTCATATATTTATTTCAAAACACATTAAACGTTAAAATTAAACTATCATTTTTGATTGCCAAAATTGCTTTTGTTTTAATGAGTACTTTAAGAAAACCACGTTTAATATCCTTGACTAATTGACTTTGTATTTTTATTTTTGTTTTAGATAATGCTGCAGTGAAATTAATGTGGTGTCTGCGTAGAATGTTAATAACCCGAAATAATTTTTACGAAATGTTTTTCGACTGTCGGACACTCTATATATTTTATTTATAATTATATGTTGTACGCAAGAATTTGATATTCAAAAATATATTCAATAAATAATTCGTCACCTGAGTTCTATCTTGTTCAAAGTCCATTTTGGAAAATGTTGGGAAAACGAAGCAAAATTTTTACTTAAATTTGAAAGGAAGTACTGTGGAGTTTTTTTCTCCATTAAACTCAATAATTTTTGTTTGCAAAATGATTTATAAACCTAGGTTTTATTAAATCCTGAAATAGTTAAAAAATAAAATCAAGTGGTATGTCATTTTGGATATTGAACAACGTTGTATGGGCTGTAAACAAGTTGATTAAATTGGTGGATATTGAACAAAAAAGCTAAATATTGAACAAAATAGAAGCACTTAATAATTAAATCATTGAAACTACCAAAATACTATCAAAATTGAACAAAAAATTCTAACTCATTCTTTGAGTTAAGCACTAGAACATAATGGGTGATCAGAAAAAATATTGCTGCTGCTCGGTAGTAATGAAATTCAAAATTTGTTAAACATTTTTTTGAATTCACTTTTTACCCTTCTTTTTTCAAATAAATACATTATTTATTTTACATACAATTTTTAATTTAAATTTTGTTATTGTTTTAAACATACTGGCGCAAAATTTTAATTAAATTAGTACGATGCTAAAGCTGTTTTATTATGATACTAAAATCGTCGAACACCTATATTATTTCTTTAGTATCGTGCTATTTACAAACGCCACACAAGGTTTTAGGTGCAATTTATTAAGAAAATTGCCTTAGCACGATAATAGTTAGAAAATTGTAAGAATTAAGAATGAGTTAGTAAACTACTTTAAAGTTAGCAAATCGTTAAGAATTATCATACTAATACCTTAATAAAAGGCTGTTTAAAATTTTGCGAAACTGAGTTTTATTGTAATTGATTTCTTATTATTTTTTTCATAAAAATCGTTGTTTAAACCTAGTTTCATACTAAAACAGATTTAACAGCGTAATAATTCAACTAAAATTTTGTGCCATTATGATTTTATTTGTAATGCATTGAAAGAAGATCAGGGGCCTGTTGCTCAGATCATACATTTTATACAACATACAACATTTTTATACAACATACACATCATTCTGTTTCTCAGAGTTTATTGGAAGTGTTGTATGACATTTGTTTTGTTGTATGATGTGTATGATTCTGACATTTCATTATTTTAGTGTGAGGTTAATACAAATCTCAATTTTTGGTGAAGACGTGTTGGAACTAGTTGAAATTAATATACGTGTCAGATGACGCCTTAAAATAATAAAAGAACCTGTTAATTTCAATCTTAGAGATCCATATTTTGTTGAAAAATTTAGATTGCCAAACATTTTTAGTGGAAAAATTGGGAAGATCAATTGTGCGTTCAACTAATTGCAACGAAGCCTTGTCACCTTTGCAACAAATATTGTTAACCCTTCATTAGCTTGGAAATGGAATCCATTATCACGAAATCGGCATAATGCAAGCCCATAAGACAACCCCAATGAAACTACCTCTCTCTATGCCCTACAGGCTCTACCATGTTTTGTGAATGTCGAGCCAGAGAACTTCTCAAATAAATTTTGTTTCCCCAGCATTGACTGAAAACAATGTTGCTTGCTACATGTTACATGCAGCAGACACTTTACAACAGAATTTTGTGCTGTATTAAATGCATGATCATTTATAGGTAAATTTGCTGTATGATGTAAATGACACATTTCTGAGAAACAGAATCATACAACATTCCAATATTTCCAGTGTAATCTTCAGTCATACATTGTTGTATGACAGTGGATCATACAACAAAATTGAGAAACAGAAATCATACAGCAGAACTGTCAATATCATACAATGTATGATGTGTATGATCTGAGAAACAGGCCCCAGATTGTCGATATTGTATTTGTCTTCATTGAAAGTAAACTATTTTCTTGAAATTACTTTAACTACTCTCTTTCACTTTGGTTCCGATCTTATCACAAATTTGGAATGAAACTGTGCTTTTTCAGACTCTTTTAAGCTAGGCGCGCAAATTCAATTTTTAGTTTCGCAACTGCTTGGGTCGAGCAACTAAACAGTTTGTGTTTTGACACAAACTAAACGATTGCCTAAAATGAGTTCGCTATTTTGTGTAACAAATAATTATATGTTTTCTATAAGCAACCAAACAGTTGTGCAACTAAAAAATTGAATGTGCGCGCCTTAAGGTCCAAAATGAATCAAATATTTTCACACGTTCATCATAAGAAAATTTGGTGAAACAATTATGACTGCAACTAACGTTGCAAGCGGATGTCATTTGAATATTGCTTACCACCTTGACCCATCCGTTTTTGTATATTTTGTTTCCACAAAAATGGTTTTCGATTTTTTTTTACTCGATCCAGGGCTTCTCTTGGTGTAAGGCATGTAGTTTGTTTAGATGAAACGGAACCTTCTGCTGGTACTACATTTTCCAATGAAGGTACTAAAATGACTTCTTCAGATAAAGGGGCTATATTAGAATTCTGAATCATAGAATTCTGAAATATCAGATCCTGGATGAGCTGGATTTATCATACTGTAAGCGACAAATATTTTATTCAAAAACTGTCTAAAGATAAAAGGGTTTCTCAAAATACCTTAAAAGCGTTTGAAGATTACGTTCCAACTTTTCGCTTACATCACATTGTGCTTACAGCTTCCAATGTTATATCAGTATTAATTTTGTGTGGTACATTACAGTGCAGTGATATTGAACAAAAATGCGGTTTTTCGTCCGCATAACTTTTTTAATAGGATTTTGTTCAATAACATACAAAACTAAATGGATTAGATATGGATATTGAACAACAAAGAAATACATGGTAGTTTTTTTTAAAGTTAATATAAAATTGTTCAATTTCATATAAAAACAAAAAGCAGTGGTTGATTGAATAAAAAAGACACTCAAAATATTTAATAAAGTGGTTTATTGAACAAAATAGTTCTCCATAACTTAAAAACTAAAAGAGCTAGAAAAAAAATGGAGTACGCCATTCGAAAGAGCATGTTCGATTTATAAAAACTGCATTTCTAACTCAATTTCGCCAAAAATGGTCTTTTGAACAAGATAGAACTCAGGCGACGAATTGTTCTATTTTTAAATATTTTTCTTTTCTTTCCTTTTCTTTAAGTTTTCAGGTATACCATTTTCTTGAAAATAATTTTCATCGGGGCTTTTGTATTTCAGGTGGACGTGCACGCATAGTTATTTGTTCTTAACACGAATAGAAACCATTGAAAAAAAAAAAGAAAAAATTCATTAGTTTTATGAAAAAATAGCTTAGGTTCCATAATTTCTTACATAAAACTAATGAAAAGATTCAAACTAATATAAGAAAAGTTGCATTTAATTACTGATTGTTTCATTATTAAAAAAAAACTATTCTTACAATTATTGCAAGCAAATGATTAAAATCATTAAAAATAAAACTATCATTCATTTAATCAATGAAAAACGTCATACATCTTAGGAAACTTTTCCTAGAACAAGTGTCAGAGTTTTTAAACTAATGAATAAAATCATTTAGAACACAGACCGATTTCATAAAATTAATGAAAAACATCATGAAATCCATGAATTTTTGCATACATTGTCTGAAATTGCTCACACTTTTTAAGAACAATAAATATGATTTTCATGATTTTTTACATTAAAACAGTGGATCTGTTCCTTCAATTTATGTCAGAAGGTCATAAAATAAATGAAAAATATACGAGTAGTAACATTGAATGACAAAATACATGAAATTAAAGTAAAAAATTATGAATTTCATGTTTACTTACTTACATCGAATGAAATAGTTCATATGTTTTGTGAATTATCGAGAGAATTTTTTAATGACTTCCAATCATTAATTTAATGCAGGAATCAATAATTTTAAGAACCTTTTATAGTCGTAGGAGCAAATTCATAAAACGTATGCTCAGGGTTTCTTTTTTTTAATGAACTCGATTCTTGGTCCGCTTTTAATGAAGTTTTTCTTTAAAAGCATGCAGTTTTTCCCTCGAATCATGTACCTTTTTGGTTCAGTGTAGATATACAAAAATTATATTTATGATTTTGTGGGCTTGTTTTCTATTCAAGATTGGTGTTTAAGTTACCTTCCTTTTTGACTTGCGATATAGGTACTACAGGGCAAGTTCTGCATTTGGAAAAAAATTGAACTCGGGACTTTGATCAAAGTTGACATTATGATGATAGCGAAGACGAATAAAGTGGGTCCGACAATTCCGTCTGTCTATATGTCTGTATATCTATACCTAGATCTACAGCCTAAGCCACTGGAGCTATTTTCTTTAAACTCGGTACTTAAAGGTGATTCCCTAGAGGGGAAATTGAATTTTTTTTAGTTGTAAAACTAACGGTACTCCCCATACACCCCGTAATGCATAATCTTATTTGTCTCGAACACGGCTCTAACAATTTTTATAAAAAAAAATTGGGTGTGATATTATGGACATAAACTACATTTTGGCCAAACAAATTTTTGGCGCAAAATGCTATCAACGGTACCTATCATAGGACCATTTTTGTTTTATTTTCGACTTTCTCATTAACGGCTCTAACGATTTTAACCAACAATTTTCAGCAAGAGCCCCCTTAAGTTTAAAATAATATTGTATATAAAAATACTCGAAAAAATATTCTTTGGGTTTTTTGAAAAAAAAAAAATTCCAAGTTTGGTTTTGAAAAATCAATATCTGTAAAACGAGTGAATGATTATTTTTTTAAATTATTGCTATATACTACTAAAAACTTAAAATTCGCATCCCTAATTTTGTTCTTAAAAATTTTAAAAGAAATTTGTTATATAAAAATTACTTTAATAATAAAACGATTTTTAAACTTAGTTTGCATAAGTTCATAATTTCCAAAAATCAGATGGCAATACCAATCATTTGAACATTTTTATCTCATTAAATGCAGGTTTTATAATTTTTATGTATTGTAATATTTTACTAAGGTTCGTTAAATAAAACTTATTACTCTTTTTAGTATTTCTTCTTTATTCACACTTTCCAATTCAAAACAGTAAATCTCAATTTATAAACAACTCGAATACTTTTATTCAAATTTAAATCACACTTGTTTAATAACACAATCCAATAAGCAATACTTTTGCACACTTTCATAATCCAAAATCAACTGTGTCTCGCTCACCGTGAACACTCCCTTATATACTCAAATTAGTTGTTCTCGAAAGTTCTTGTCTTGGAATGTTCTAGATGTTTGGAATAAGGGGAAATACATTTGACATTAGAAAAGAGCTTTTCGTTTCTTCCATTAATTAGATATGCAGTTTTCCAACACATGGCGCTGTAGTAGTATAAAGCTCTGTTCACAACAGTATTTTAAATTCCAAAGTACTTTTACATAAGTGCAAGTTCGTGCGATCCAGTCGTGCATTTTATTAATTTTTCAGATTCATACCAAGTGTGCTACTCATTGAACTTAGTACCAGTAATCTTCCCTTATTTCTCTTATTTTAAGGCTTTATAACACGGCAAAGTAAAAAGAATGTGAATGAAAAGATACCCAATGGCAGCTCGAACTTCCTGCTCTGCTTATTCGAAAAATGATATTTTTCCAAATTCGACTGAACTGATTTTTCTAGTTTGTGTTGTAAGACCGAAGTGTACAAAATTCCTTTTTCTGAATTACTCCATCCCTTAATTTTTGAAATTGGGAAATTTATTTTCCTTTTCTTTTTTTTCAAGTGGTTAACAAAAATAGGTTTGTTTGGCTATATTTAGTTTCTAAGGGGCAAGCTATATGTAGAAACTCCGAGTTAGTTGGATCTTGTACGGGTGTAGGCGAAATTCATCAACTTGAAGTCTGTGAAAGGCCGAGTTCTTGTGCAGAGCGAATAATCGACTGCTTCGAATGTCCCCGAGGTCCAATCGTGTTGCCTGCCATGTTGATTTTGTATCAGTAATTTGTAGCATACAGGGGGGTATAGTGGGAAATTATGTGACCCGAAGAATTACAGCTGATTGGCACGCTTGCAGTGCTCGTGCATAAGCTCGTCGTGGGGTGGATTATTGCTGTATGTAAACCCTGTGCTAAATAAATTTACGTGCCTTAAAATTGTCTGACGATGAAAGGATGTTGTTATCAGCCCATTATCTGAGATCCTAGGTGGTGTGACCTCTCGATGAACCCTCCCCTAGTAAATGACTCGCGGTCATTTTCACCTTGACTACTCCATCATCTTTGAATGTATTGAAGTAGCCCCCAATCTGTCATTTCTCACATCACACACACAACCTACATCTACTCAAACGATTATTGAAAAAGTCTTAATTCATCTTAGATTTCATGTTTATTATTATTCAAAATAAGAAGGTATCAAATAATTGCTTGAGCTTATGATGAGTATGTATAAATGATAAAGAAAAAAATAAAATTCATTGATATAAATATGTATCAAAATTACAGTTTCAAATGCAATCATGTGAATTTATTTAATATCTAATTGTGTGGGCTGTAGGTAAAACATATATATATATATATTTCAATTAGAAAAAAAAACACAAAATAGGTACTCACTTTTTCTTTCAGCAGCGTTGAAGTTCGTGCACGAATTTCCAACTGGTTATTATGTATATCTATATGGATATATATGTTTTGGAAGCCACTTACATTCAGTTTTAATTTGTTAAAATTCTAATTCTTAAACTACTTTTAAAGTTTTTTTTTTTCTTTTTTTTTAAATTTTTTTAATTTTTTTTTTTTTTTTTTTGTTTTAAATGATAATGTGATTCTTGTATGTACGTGTTATCCTCTTTTTGTTTACGCAGGTTCACAAGCAATTTCTTAAGTAATTTAGTTTTTTTATTTTGCAACTGGCTTTACTTGTTTGTTTTAGTTTTATTGTTTCCTTTATTAAGTTATGTCTTGTATTATTAGGTTTATGTATTAGCTATGTTATTTGGTTAAATTTTTTTTTTTTTTTTTTATTTAATGTATATTATATTATTAATTTGTTTGCGTCAGGGTTTTATCCTTCTCCGGAACGATCTCGCAGTTTCATGGCACATGCGGTTGACCAAGTGTTTTTTTTTTTTTTTTTTTGACGTGGTCTATTTTGTGTATCTCGGTCTAGCTGGGTTATCGTGGTCAATTGAGGTTCTTTTTTTTTATTTTTTTTTGTTTTTTTTGTGGTCGAGCGTGTTTCTCGTCGATAATGCCTCACTCGTGGGGAATGTGTCGAAGTGGAAAACTCTAAGGCATTTGTATTAAATCGAGGCTTACTCGATATCTGGAGTTTCCTTTTGTTCCACTTCGACAACACCAATGGCTAAAAAAAAACTATTTCTGTAAGCCAACTGATTTGTTTGTATTATAACAAATATAACGAGTGTGTTACCTTTTTTTTTTTGTAGATTTTTGTTTTTCTGGTTCACCTTTAAACTTTAAGGTAAATTATAATTGCTATATGTACTAGATACTATTCTTCACTTGCGCGAAACTAGTATATTTGGTATTTAATAGAAAAGTTATTATGCACATCCAGCTCCGACGGAGATCAAGTTCCAAAAGAACGCAACTATGGATGAAATCACACTTCCTACCTCGACAATATTTTACGATCAAAATCATTCGAAATTCGACTTTTTCGAACTTTTTGCATTTTTGTGATTGAATGTACCAATTTCCGTTTTCGGAACAGTGCCTACCGTAGTTTATTGTGAATTACATTCGTTGTATCAAAACTGGGCTATAAAAAAAATGTTTGTTTCTTTGGAGTACATAATTGAATGTCTAGATTAACCTGGTACTGGTGTTAAAGGGGCACGCTACACATTCAGAGATTTTCAAAAAAAAAATGATGAATTTGGAAAGATCTGAAAACTATGAAAACCGTGACCCTACAAAAAGTCGACCCATGACCCTGATAAAGATACAATTTTAGTTTTTATTTCTGCAGATCCTTAGCATGATAGGTTCCTTTTCTCTTTCCATCCATGTCTTCGATTTCATACAGGGCGTTTCCAACAGATCTAATAACACGACATTTCACAAATTTCTTACAAAGCTTTGCATTTACGTTTTTCGATGCATCGCTTAGTATGAATTGTCTGCGATAAATAACTTCACCTGGACTAAAGTATCTCTTCGAGCTTCTTAAATTATATGATTTTGTGTTACGCACATACGCTCGTTTGATGTTTGCTTTAATATCGGCTCGTATCAAATCAAGTTTTTCTTTGTGCGTTATAAATTGCATTTCCCCTTCTCCAAGAGATTTCAAATTTCGCAAAAGTTTGTACATGCTTCCATGCGACACCATATGCTGTCCATACAAACAATAGAAAGGCGACATCCCAGTTGATTGATGTACTGAAGTACATAAAGCTTGTTGTATCTTGGACACATGCTTGTCCCACTCCTTTTGATTACTTCCGAGATAACATCTGATTCCTGAAAGAATCGATTGGTTCACTCTCTCAGAAGCATTCGCCTGGGGAGAGTAGACAGCATTCCGAGTATGAACAACACCGACTTTGGCCAAAAATTGCTGAAATTCTTTAGACACAAATTGTTGACCATTATCACTGTGTAAGTATTCGGGTACACCGTAAACATTAAAAACTTCATGCTCAAGGAATTCTACAACTGAACTGGAATTAGCCCTTCTAAAAGGTTTTAGTACCACAAGCTTGGAAAACGCATCTAACAACACAAAGATGAACGCATTGCCCCGTTTAGTTCTCGGATATGGTCCCATGAAATCTACATATACTTTTTGAAATGGTCTGTCAATTTCATGCTGCAATCCCATTGGAGGTCTTAAAGTTTGATTTGATGGCTTGTTTACTTTGCACACTGAACAATGCCTAATAAAATCCCTAACCTGAACTGTCATATTAGGCCAAAAGAACCATTCCTTAATCTTTTCAAGAGTTTTGTACATGCCACCATGGGAACAATTTGGAGGATTGTGAAATTTTTCTATGATCGTGTTTGTAAGACCTTCAGGTACCCATAATTTCCATTCAAACTCCGAATCAACACTACCATCGTCAGTTTCAGAAACCTTTTTATAAAGGTAACCATTTTCTGTTTTCAGATCAGTAAATTTTTCTGGAATTTTTGAAATTGTTGAAACAAGCTTTAGATAACAGTCCGATTGAAATGCAGGATCGTTCAGGTCAATTATGCTATAAATTTTCATTTCGGTTCCTATTTCATCAACATGTGCTCTAGACAAAACGTCAGGAACAATATTCTGAGCACCTTTTCTGTGCGAGATATCAAAATCAAAAGCTTGTAATTTTAATGACCATCTTGCCAACCTTCCACTAAGATCCTTCGAGCTCATCAGCCATTTGAGACTTGCGTGGTCTGTTATTATTGAAAATTTCATTCCTTCCACGTATGGTCGGAACTTCTTTAAAGCTTGAACAACAGCAAAACACTCTTGCTCCGTTACACTGTATTTTCGCTGAGCTGGACTCAACTTTTGCGAGAAGAAGGCAATGGGCTTTTCATTTTGTGCCTCATCAAGCTGGAAAAGAACAGCTCCTATCCCTATGCTTGATGCATCGGTTTGAATTGTATACGGCTTGCTATAATCTGGTTTCGTTAACACAGGAACAGTAACAAGTGCTTCTTTGAGTGCTTCAAATGACGATAGAGCCTCGGGTGTCATTTCAAAAGTTTTACTCTTTTTGAGCGTGTCGGTAAGCGGACTAGCTAGTTCAGCATAGTTTTTCACGAATTTGCGATACCAACCACACAATCCAAGAAAACTCCTTACTTGTTTTTGAGTTTTGGGCACTGGGAACTCTACTACTGCTGAGACTTTGCTCGGATCTGGTTTTATAAAACCGCCTCCTACTATGTGTCCTAAGAATTTTAACTCTTTAAAGCAAAAGTGCGATTTTTCGACATTTATAGTCAAATTTGCTTTGTGAAGACATGCCGCAATTTTTTCTAAAATCTCGATATGAGTATCAAAATCTTTTGCAATCACCAATAAATCGTCAACGTATGGAAAAACATTTTCTTTAAGTTTGCTTGGAACCATTCTATCGATCACTCGACACATAGTTTGAGCCGCGTTTTTCGATCCAAATGGCATGACCGTAAATTGATAGAGCGATCGGCCTGGAACATAAAAAGCAGTTTTGTCCCTGGATTTTTCCTCAAGTGGAATTTGCCAGAAGGCATCTTTAAGGTCTATACTACTTATATAATGAGCGTCTGGAAGTCTACTCATGATACCATCCACATTGTGAAGTGGATAAGCACTGCCTTTGGTGAGTGAATTCACTTTTCTCAAGTCAAGACATACCCTATCTTTGCCAGGTTTTCTGACAAGAACTAGCGGTGAGCTCCAAGAACTTGAGCACTCTTCTATCACTCCCAAAGATATCATGCGATCCACTTCAATGTTTATTATTTTCTGGATTGCAGGTGACACGGGATAATACCGCTGCTTAACAGGCATGGCATCGCCGGTATCAATAACATGCATATCCAAGGATGTTTTTCCTAAACCTAACTTTGCGTATGATGGGAACTTTTCTATGGTTTCCGTTAAACGTTTTTCTTGATTTACATCTAATTCAATCATTTTCCTCTCTTTCCTTTCATTTGTATCCACGTTCGAATCTTCGACAATTTCGCTTATGACATTCGGTGCGATCTGAAACTTTTGCCAGAAGTCTATCCCCAAGTATAAAGTCTGTGAAAGTGATGGAATCAAATATAAATCAAGATTTTCATGAAGACCCTCGAACTCTATTTCAACTTGAACTCTACCTAAGATTGGTTGTTGCTTACCATCAGCAGTTCTTATGAAAGACGAAAAATCAATGATTGGAATTTTGAACTCTTCAATGATTTTCATACAGTCTTTACCTAAACAAGACACGCTAGCACCACTGTCCAACAGCCCGTTAAATTTTGTGCCTTTAATCGTCACTGCTGCGTACGGTCTTGGGTCAGAATCTGAAGTTAAGATGGAGCTTGAAATTATCTTATTGAAAATTTTGCGTTTCTTGTATCGAAGTCTTGTTTTGAAAAATTCGTTGTTATCATTTATTTTTGACAATTCATTGACAGCGAAAATCTTTGAGCGTAATTCATTGTATAGTTTTAAGCGTTCTTCATAAGGTAAACTACGTAATTTGCTTATTTTATTTAGGTTTATGTCGGGGTTTGGTTTGTTGGAATATCCGGTAATATCAATTTTAAATTTATAAAAGTCTGTGTTTGTATTTGTGCAAGCATCTACCATGCCTACTCGGGGAGAGTCTGAGTCGAACGAGAATCCCCGGTTTTCTTCCCGTTCGAATTCACGTTTTCCGTCGGTGGCTTGCATCGAGTACAATTCAACACTGTAAATCCATCTGAACCGCAACGATAACAAAATAGTCGATCTATTTTCGATTTACAATCTATGAACAAATGACCCTGCTTTTTACAATTGAAGCAAACAGAAGATTTGTTTGTCGAATTCAAATTCGCATTCTGTTTCATCAATGTTTTATTTTCACCTAAAAAGGCAGCAATGTCTAAGTTTTCGTTTATTGAATCGTTGTCCGACTTTTGTTCCATTTCATTTATGGAGCGGAAATTGAAATTTTTATTCTGGGGAAATCTAGCTTGTAGCATCCTTTCTATTTTCCTACATTCATCTTTGAAATGTTCTAGAGTATAAATTTTCATTGGATACACAAAGTTCATTAACCTAGAGTTAACATTCGTCCTAAGAATTTGGATAAGATCTGAATCTCTCATCGGCTCTCTTAATTGGGTTCTAAGGTGCATGATTGCGTTATAGTAATCTTCGAAGCTTTCCTGAGATGATTGCCTTCTATCCATCATTTGTTTAAATATTTCGAAGTCATTTTCATGATTTCTATATTGCTTAATTAAAGCTCTTTTCAATCCTGGCCAATCACCTCGAGGATTGCTACGAAGATACATCCAGAACCATTCTTGAGCTGCTCCTGATAACAGAAGATGAAAGTTCATCAAAACTTCTACCCAAGTCATGTTGTAATTTATCTTAAGCATCTCTACTCTAAAGACGAAATCCTCTACAGCTAAACCCTTCGATGAACCGTCAAATTTCATTCCCCATCGATCTAATCGGGGAATTCGATTATCAAATGTCATTGGATGGCCATATCTATCGTTTGGTGGAAATCTATTTCGAAGAAAGCTTGAGTGAAATTCATCCTGAGAGTCACCATCATCCACAATATTAGCATTCAAATTATGCATATTCTGAATTGGATTTTGTCTCGGGTGTATTTCACTTTCCATATTCTCTTTTATTATTCTCGGAAGAACTTTACTTAGCTCTTTACTAATAACATTCTTTATATGCTCTTCTAACGTTTTCATTTGTGGTGCACTGCTTGAAACAAATTGGTGACGTTTATTGTTTATATTGTCACGATCATCTGTTAGAATGTTGCTAGCAACATTGAAATTATTTTCGTATGCCGAATTATGTTGCGGCAGAAAGAAACCAGCTGATCTTTGTTGTGCAGCATAACTTTGGTGAATTGCTGATGTCATAATAGGATTGAGAGGAAAAGATTGCGAAAAGGTTAATGTTGTATTAGTTTGATCAGTTGCAAATGTTGTAACTGTTTTACTTGTTCGTGCTCGATTTTCAATGAGAGAATTATTGATAACATTTTGGTCATCTAAACGAAATGAATTTGAGTCCCATGTACTCTGTATAACGTTTGTGACAATTGGAACATTGTCACTCAATACACCTGATGCCTGAGAATTATTATTACCGTTGGTGGCATTGACATTATTGAGACTAGCGTTTTGCACTGGAGTGTGCTGAAGCGGTTGAAAACTCATTCGGAATGAACTATTTGGAGTAGCAGTATTACCCAAACCTTGTGAGCGAGTGGTCATGTTTCGCCTTGGCACTGCTCCTTTTGATGTGATGTTATGATTCATGTTTATGTTTATTTTTTTCGTAACTGTATTATTTATTTAATGTTATTTTAAATAGTTTAAGTTAGTTTAAGTTATTATTTATTATTTTTATTTGCTTATTCAGTTTTAATTTTTCTTATAAATATAATGATATTTTATAGAAAATTAGTTTAATGTTTTGTTTTATTTTAATGCATGTAAATTTAACCGTTGAGTGATGTTGTTGCGTGAGTGATGAAGACATACAAAATGATAACAGCATTGATAACAGTATTTATAAAGACAGAAAAATGAAATGGTGTTATTTTGAATCAATTCTGGGCTATTATGCTTTTGAACTATAACGACTCAGAAACTAAAAAGACTCTAAATGTAATTAAGTCGAACAGATGGCTTTTGGTAGCTTCTTTTGGACTATCAAGCTTTGATATCCTCGACGACTCAAAATCATTCTACTGATTTAAGGCTTATACCTGTGACTTGCCATAGATCTGGTCTTGTGAGAATAAAATCAAATTCTTTGTGCAATATTCGATTGCAAACTCAAGCAACTGCAAGATTGCTTGGCGTGGTTATGTACATAGGTGATCTTGTACTGCATCAATTTATATTATTTTGTGTAATGTCACGAGTTGACATTCACGGTACCACGTGGTTGGGCGCCATTGTAGCATACAGGGGGGTATAGTGGGAAATTATGTGACCCGAAGAATTACAGCTGATTGGCACGCTTGCAGTGCTCGTGCATAAGCTCGTCGTGGGGTGGATTATTGCTGTATGTAAACCCTGTGCTAAATAAATTTACGTGCCTTAAAATTGTCTGACGATGAAAGGATGTTGTTATCAGCCCATTATCTGAGATCCTAGGTGGTGTGACCTCTCGATGAACCCTCCCCTAGTAAATGACTCGCGGTCATTTTCACCTTGACTACTCCATCATCTTTGAATGTATTGAAGTAGCCCCCAATCTGTCATTTCTCACATCACACACACAACCTACATCTACTCAAACGATTATTGAAAAAGTCTTAATTCATCTTAGATTTCATGTTTATTATTATTCAAAATAAGAAGGTATCAAATAATTGCTTGAGCTTATGATGAGTATGTATAAATGATAAAGAAAAAAATAAAATTCATTGATATAAATATGTATCAAAATTACAGTTTCAAATGCAATCATGTGAATTTATTTAATATCTAATTGTGTGGGCTGTAGGTAAAACATATATATATATATATTTCAATTAGAAAAAAAAACACAAAATAGGTACTCACTTTTTCTTTCAGCAGCGTTGAAGTTCGTGCACGAATTTCCAACTGGTTATTATGTATATCTATATGGATATATATGTTTTGGAAGCCACTTACATTCAGTTTTAATTTGTTAAAATTCTAATTCTTAAACTACTTTTAAAGTTTTTTTTTTTCTTTTTTTTTAAATTTTTTTAATTTTTTTTTTTTTTTTTTTGTTTTAAATGATAATGTGATTCTTGTATGTACGTGTTATCCTCTTTTTGTTTACGCAGGTTCACAAGCAATTTCTTAAGTAATTTAGTTTTTTTATTTTGCAACTGGCTTTACTTGTTTGTTTTAGTTTTATTGTTTCCTTTATTAAGTTATGTCTTGTATTATTAGGTTTATGTATTAGCTATGTTATTTGGTTAAATTTTTTTTTTTTTTTTTTATTTAATGTATATTATATTATTAATTTGTTTGCGTCAGGGTTTTATCCTTCTCCGGAACGATCTCGCAGTTTCATGGCACATGCGGTTGACCAAGTGTTTTTTTTTTTTTTTTTTTGACGTGGTCTATTTTGTGTATCTCGGTCTAGCTGGGTTATCGTGGTCAATTGAGGTTCTTTTTTTTTATTTTTTTTTGTTTTTTTTGTGGTCGAGCGTGTTTCTCGTCGATAATGCCTCACTCGTGGGGAATGTGTCGAAGTGGAAAACTCTAAGGCATTTGTATTAAATCGAGGCTTACTCGATATCTGGAGTTTCCTTTTGTTCCACTTCGACAACACCAATGGCTAAAAAAAAACTATTTCTGTAAGCCAACTGATTTGTTTGTATTATAACAAATATAACGAGTGTGTTACCTTTTTTTTTTTGTAGATTTTTGTTTTTCTGGTTCACCTTTAAACTTTAAGGTAAATTATAATTGCTATATGTACTAGATACTATTCTTCACTTGCGCGAAACTAGTATATTTGGTATTTAATAGAAAAGTTATTATGCACATCCAGCTCCGACGGAGATCAAGTTCCAAAAGAACGCAACTATGGATGAAATCACACTTCCTACCTCGACAATATTTTACGATCAAAATCATTCGAAATTCGACTTTTTCGAACTTTTTGCATTTTTGTGATTGAATGTACCAATTTCCGTTTTCGGAACAGTGCCTACCGTAGTTTATTGTGAATTACATTCGTTGTATCAAAACTGGGCTATAAAAAAAATGTTTGTTTCTTTGGAGTACATAATTGAATGTCTAGATTAACCTGGTACTGGTGTTAAAGGGGCACGCTACAAATTTCATAATACGGATTTGACAGATGTCACATAATTAACGTGGCCGTCGTAAGCCACCAAAATCTACCCTAACTTTAACTCTACAAAAACCCCGTAAAATTGGTTAGGATTAAAATACTAATCTGCCCCAAAACCTTCCCATCAATTAAAAAAAAACGAATTACGACCAAATTACTTCAAAATAAATTACAAAGTTGAACAAAATTTATTATCAGCTGCGAAAATCTAACTATCAGCAGGGCTGTCGTTTTTGCTCATTAATTTTCCAAAAGGCTTAATATACAAATAGCTTTTTCCTGTGAACAAAGACAGTTGCTAAAATCGAATGATGGATTGGAATTATTTGATAAATGGCAACATCAGATGTCCAAAACGAAATTATAACTTATTTTAACGATTTTGTTAACAAAATCAAAATTACCAATCTGCATTTATTAAATTTGAATTTCTAATGACGATTTAATTTATTCGACAAATTATAGGCTTGCCAAGGGATGATCTTTCAACGATGAAAGCCTTTTGTTGAAAATTTAATTTATCTTTGATTGAAAAACATTCATGGAATGCATTTCTCTCTGAAACTTCTTTCGTGGTCTAGACTAAGTTTTCTTATCCTTCCACTCTCCTCCACTTCTATAGATGAGTGGAAGACTCTTGAGACTTTTCATTCATTTACCAATTAACTATTCAAATCATCGAAATTTATCACCAATTTATCACTAAACCCTTACGACCCCTTCGAAGAATTTTACACCGAAATTATAATGCAACCCTTTTAGCTGAAGAATCCGGGATGCATTCATTTAGGAAAATCCATTTACTCTGACTTCATACTCTATCTCATGAATTAATGAATGCAAACCCTTGAGCGCGCCTCCTTCCGACTCCTCTGAATCTAAAGATGTTAAAGGGTTCGTCGTACTCTCATTTATCATGACGTGCAAAACTTTTTGAATCTTTTCATAGCTCATTACTTCTTGCAATTGCATTTGGGGTACTGTAGATGGGGAGCTGATGTTGTTGTGTTAGGGGGGGAGACGAAGAAAGACATCAACCATTTAAATAAAAAGCAACTTTTCCTATCCTCTATACCGTCCGACTCCAGCCAGCCGCCTCCCACCGTCCAACCATCAAGTCGTTATCTGACATCAAACCCTCTGGCTAAATGGTGATGGCGGCGCAGCGGGTGGCTGAAGTGCTTCTTAAGCACTTGCAATACGAAATTGGTGTCAACTCATTTACTTTGCTCCATCTGTACTTCGAGTGTTGTACTAGTGTAAATTTCTTGTTTATCTCCCTATCTTCATCTGTCCATCTTTCTTGCTGGGATGGGATGGTCTATAGAAACTGGACCTGGACCTCGTCGTCCTTGTTTCGTAACGAACGAAGAGGGAAAGGCAAACTATTCAGTCTCGTAGACGAACGAAATATTAAAAAAAAAATAAACGATGTAAAAATAAATGGTCAGAATGGATAGACGTAGTAGACGGAGTTGTGCAACAGTAGCAAATCTACTATAGCAGCTTGAGCCGGTCAGAGTTCCAGACCTGAACTCTTCTATACTAACATTCCGGAGCAATTCAAAACTCAATTAACTTTATACCAAAGGAGCATGTTTCTGGTCTTATCCGGTCCTGATATTCTGGTCGGGTGTATATGGTGTGAAGGTGTCGGCCAAAGGCTTCACCCTGATGAATGAGTTCATTTTATGGATGGAGAATGGAATTTCCAGTCCTGCCTGTTCTAGATGTATCTACCTTTACCCAGTCACAGTCTTTGGTATGTAGAAATGTTTGGAGTTTTCAATTTACTTTTGGTTATTGGGCATTCAGGCAGTCGAGCCCTTCCCTTCTGTCTGTGAATTTTACTCGCAGTCTTGATGATGTCCAGTCCAACAATTATTCGACAGGAGACATAATGTTAAAGCCCTGTAAATGTGCTAAGCTTGTTCTAAGGGAAATTTCTTGTTTTTATTTTTTTTTTCAAATCCGACAGGGGCCAGTTTTCAACTCAATTGTCCATCGGACATGTCTACATACCCGGACATAAATTCGAAAGTAAATCGTTTTGGTTTTTCGGAAAATTGTTACAGAATTCTGAATGCAATTAAAGTTTTTCTGCTGATGGGTTGGGCATATGGAAAAGCATAGAGGTACTCCAAATCAAACATTTTATTTTTCTATTTGCATAACAAATTGAATCCGGAAGTGAAAACTCGATTAAAAGTTTTGAAATTCAATTTTTAAAAAAATGAAAATAAAATTAAAAGAAAAGCTTGTGCTTTGGTGAAGAGAGGATATTGTTTTATTTGTAGGTAGATATGAGTCCTTGAGAGGTATATTTTTATTATGAAAAACAATTGTGGGCAAAAAAACGACACTAATAACCGACTCTCGTATCCGGTCCATGAGGGTCGTTGGCGGATATTGGATGGCGGTTTTCTATCCTCTACGATCCGGAAAATACTATTTCCAGTTCACTATACCAAGGACCCAGGTATCCACTGTATCTTGTGTATCTTGATATTTAAATCAGATAATCGGTTTTGTATAGCATATTGAACATAGGGGCTGGGATTCGAAAACTGTCTTAGCTGAGAGATTATCGTCCATTCGATCGATCAAATTTTTCATTCGAAAGAACCCAATACGAGATCTCCTTCTCAGCTTAGAGTCCAATACTCAACGCCATAAATCAATTAGGACGAGGGGTTTGCAGATCGTCTTACGCGTGAAGAGTGTTTTTATTTCAAAGTTTGGACAATCTTAATGGATTATTGTGTTATGAAATGCAAGCTTGTTTCACCAAATTGAAGCAGAAAGTGTTTCAACTTCAAGGCGAACAAGTTTCGACTGATCTTCAATCGACGTGAAAGGGCGCTTCTTAAAAACATATGGAACTGCCGATGACATTTATATTGATTTTATATTGATTTATTCAACATAGTTTCCTCCTTTTTAACGCCTGCTCTTAGCATCATGTGTTCTAGAGCGAGATTGATAAGTTTAGGTTGATTAATGGGCTGACAGTTGATCTTGTTACCGTCACGCTTAGATCAATGTAGATCCGTTGTGATACTCTAGGGATTATGACTCCCATGTATTAAAACCTATAATAATCCTATGTCCTTCAAGCCCGTTAATGGTGTTGATGAGTTTAAGCAAGCTATAGCCTGAAAAGTCAAAGGGTACTTCTAGGTCATTGAAGAAATGTCTGTCATTACATAATCACCTGGTAGACGAAAGATAGACGCCTTGTAAGGGCGTGATTCTTTCCTTTACTCGCACTTGAGAAACAACCCCTCTATCAGCCCCGTATCAGCATGTGGCTGCTTGCAACTTCTGGTAGATGAGTTTGATAGGTCAGTATTTGGTGTATATGTGTGTTCATTTTTTTGGTCAGTATTGATGGTTAAGTCGAAGGGGCTGTCCCTTTTCTCAAGAGGATTTTACCAATTTTAGGAAAAGGTGGGCCTATCAATTTGCAAATATTCAAAACCAATATTCATCGACACCTCCTTTCTCTCCCCTCTAATTTCCCCACCGCCCATGCTGTGTTTAACATTATAAGGGTATCTTAACATACCCTTTAGTGCGTGTGAATTATAAAAAAAAAAAAATACGATAGGAGTGGCAATCTCAATCGTATAGGTGAGGAACACATTCTCCGTTTTTTTGTTACTCCTAGTATTTTTTCGATCGTGAAACCCTTGGATCTCCCCTTCTGTCAACGCATGATGATCTTCTCACGTTGTTTTTGTTTTAAGCTGCACAGTATCCCCATGTGCATCTTCATTTTTTTTTCAGTTGAACGCATTCATCGGCTGTCTTAATTATATTTTGCGATACTGAGACCACTGATTGTTGACGTCTTTGGTTTGAGATTGTACAGCAGAGAGCTTCTCGTTTAGATTCTGGAATTTCTTTTCTTTCCACGACTGTTTTCTGAATTCTAGTGCACCTAGAATATGATAAGAAATTCTAAGATGCTTTCAGTCGATTAACAAAATGACAATTAGGTTGCTTGTTCGACAGTCTAGAGAGCATCAAGTTGCTAGTGCTACTAATCACCTTATGCCAGGTCTATAAGTTGTAATCCGTTAGATTTTGTCCTTTTGTGAAGGCTGAGGTTACAATTATCTGCCGAAAATACCCTCCTTTCCAAATCTAGAATTGAAATCTCCAACATCGTTGGCATAGAGCTGTGCCAATCATTCATTTTGACAGATTGAATCAATCATTGATTGATTGGTTAAAGGATTCGGTCTTTTCAATCAATCGTTCATTCAATCATTTTTATCCATCCGTTTCGTTCCGACCGAGATTTAGACCGACACGAAATGTTTTCAATCATTCATTCAACTAAAATATTTTTTTTTCAATCGTTTCCTTCAGACCGAGACCGACACAATGTGAAAATGAAAGAAAGTTTGGCTTTTTTCTACTTCGTTGCTTCATTCACGGCCGCGCCATCTTCCATTGCATATAAAATGAGGAATATACATTCTGTTTCATGTTCATTCCTATATTGGGAAATGATTGAGAACAAGCTGAATGAACGAAACATAACTTTTTTTTCGTTCGTTTCGTTCATCGGTTTCAGTGGCAAGAGATTGACATTAGGATTAATTGATTTGGTCTACTTTGATTGCAATCAATCAATACTTTTGGTGAACGGGTCACAAAGACCGAATCAATCGAAATTGACACTGCTCTTCTTTGGCATCGTATTTCGAACAGGATCCAACCAAAAGGTCCTAAAACTCTTTTTTAATTTGCTATTCTTTGGAAGGTTGTTTTTATGGGGTCACAACCAGATAAACACTTATAGGCTTGAAGGTAATTTGCTTTGCTGGTTAGTTGATTTCCTGCGACGAATCCTTACGCATCCCTGCATGTGCAATCTTCTATCCCAGCTGTAATAAATTTCGCAATTTTTACTTTCCATCATGACTCAACTATTCACCGTATCTTCTGGACTGCGTTACTACCTTATACTAATTGAGGAAAACCTGAAGCTTTCTCTCACGTTGCATAAATGTATATGCCTTCAGATCGTAATCATATTAGCTTTATACTGCTCCTGTGGGAATTCCAGAGTAATTATTATCCGAGGCTCAATTGATATCAAAATGTCTTTAAGTGACCTTTAAACGCGGTAGATGGCTTTTAAGTAAGAGGGCCTTTAAGTGAAAATTGATTATAGATACCTACCGATTTTATACTTAAGAGCTATTTGGAGGTATTTTAAAGTTAAGCTCCCTTGAGCGGAGGAGGCAGAAGAATCAACACACAGAATGGTCTACAGTCAACTGAACCAAAATTTAAACCAAAATAATTGTTGTACAGATGACCACTCAATAGAAGGAATATCCAGCATGTTTAGGAAGAAAGGTGAATTATTGAACCTTAATTACATACCACATCGAGAGAATTCACCTGTCCTTTGTGAGTTATGAGAAGATATTTTTCATTTTCTTGGCAGATGCCCAACGCTCAGAGAAATAAGGGGACGTGTTTGGAAAATAATTTTTATCAGAAGAAATAATTTTAAAATACTTAAACGAAATGTATGTGGGGTATGGTTCTTACCGCACAATATAGTCTACTATCCGAAAGAATAAATAAAGTTTTCGTCCAGGTTTCTTTAAAGGTTTTTATTTCATTTGTTTGAATACAAATTATCTTTACGATGGAGCAGCAACGACCGATTTATACGAAGTTTTACAAAGGACTGACTCAGACTCTACGTTAAAATAATTAAGCGAAACTGTTTTTGATGGAAGGGACGCAGTCTCCCATTCCAATGTCTTTCGTTCGTTAGTATGTGTATTGTTAGTGCTATTTGCCTGGTACGCATAGTCAGTGCTGTCCGTTGAGTTCGTTTCTCCATCCCACATGTATATACCCAAAATGTAATAATTTTGTAATCTGCATTAGTTTATCGAAATAGAATTATAGATGGCACTGACTCACGAAATTTGGAGATTAGGATACTGAAGTCGTCGATTAAGAACATGAACCAACTGATCAAAGAAAATTAAAAGTCGTATATTAATTCCTATTGGAACAATAAAATTCAAGCTGTTAACTCTAGCGGCCCGAGTATGTTTCCACAAATTAACGAGACAAATTTAGACGGACTGATCACAACGAACTTGCTGGTCTCCAGAGAACGACAGAAAACAGAGACGTACTTAGACGAAGACATAAACGTCTTAGAAGATGAATTCTTTATTGTTGAAGATCCACTGAAGAAAGTAGAGGTTGTGGGGGCTGCCTTTCAGTAAGTGTACAAGGTGAATGCAATCGTTCGCCTCAACCACGAGCTGGAAAGCAGAGCCTTACTCCACTACTTCTACCTTTACAACGACATAACGTAATGGCAATCAGAGAACATAAGTTTTACCCAGTTCGATGAAGAATACTTGGAAAATGTCATCATCGCCGAGCAAAATTGGATCAGTGCTAAAATTGGATTGCTAGTTACGAAGATGGAGCCTCAGCTCATCTTCGATTCACTTACGAAAAACAAGTAAGCAGGAGTCGATGGTACGAGTATATCCAATGTTGTACTACCTTCGGAGGCTGTTGACATTTGGAACTCACTGTTTAACATGCATATTATTCAGTGCGTTGGAAGACAGCCGTGGTTCATATCATCTTCCGATAAAAGGAAAGGTCTACTCCAATCCGGGGAATCTCCTGTCAATAAGTCTTGTACAAAGTGTCAGCAAGGTATTCGAAAAATTTTCTGATATCCAATGGAACAAATCCAAAGGGCAGTTTGCGGGTGCTTGTCTGGTTGATTTGGAGGAAGCCTTTGACACTGTATGGCTAGAAGGTATTTATCTAGAAATGGCCAGGCTTGGCAGAAGTAAACCACTTTTGTTTATGCTATATGACATGCTCAATGGTAAAAGTGGCAATGTAAGTTCTTCGGCAATTTTCCATATTGGAATGGTCTTCAGCAGGGAGCAGTTAACTGACCGATTCTATTCAGTATTTTCATCAGCGATCTGAAAGGTAGTCTAACTCAAGCAATTGCGTGTGCCAATGACTTGAAAAGTTGAGGTCATCGGAATTTTTTTGCAGCGTTACTTTGACAAGATTCAGCGATATTGAAAATCAACTTTCAGAAATCTGAAACGATTCTGTTCAAGACTCCACTGCATGGAGTCCCAAGGGATACGAGAAAGAACTGGTACAAGCCATATGGACATGCACTGGCGCGTAAAAATCAAATAAAGTGTCTTGCCATCTGGTTAATAGATCACTATTTGTATTTCGACAGACATATGCTCTGACCAGGACTAGTGGAGCTTTTGCCCTGACAAAACTGTTGTTTTATAGCAGTCGGCTTGACACCAGAATAAAGATAATTTGCAACAAAGCTCTCATCAGGCCGATGATTGCTTATGGATGCTCGGTATGGTTTAACGTTGCCCCATCGCAAATGGAAAAGATTGTTTCAGAGTCAGGGTTCATCCGCCACCAACTTATCTTTATGAAACCCGACTTTCACACAACTCCAAACATGTCACCCCATTGCACCCATCCATTTCGATACTGAATTTAATTTTTAACGAAAAACTTTTCAGGTTAAATTGTCGAATTCGGTTAAATTTTCGATTTGAGCCAAAAAAAAAACAGAAAGGAAACCAGTATGACAAGACCATTCCCCGAGAAGCCCATATGAGAAATAATTAGCATTTTATGGTTAAACCATGTCCAAAAACAAATTCTTTAATAATCTTGAAAGGACTCGTATCTTTCACTACATTATCCGGTAAATTCAATAGCTGGCGAAAGCTTTCCTTTCTAACCTTTCCTCCCAATCGACATCAAACCATTTGAATACAATAAATCATAATAATAAAACCTGAAAACGGACTCGAATGACTCATTTTCCATAAAGACCGTTAGACTTACATTCCCAGTCATAACGATGGCAAAGGACCAAAGTCCTTCTAATTCCTATTAACCAGAAATCTCGAAATGATTCTGTTTAAAATTCATACCTTAACAGCGCACAAGTTTTCTTGAATGGCCAACGACTTCTTGCCTCCACCTCCAGATGCTGCAGCAAGATGCAGCCGCGCCATTACTAGATTCCTCTGTTGAAACTCAATAATTCCTTTTCAACTCCTTTTTGCATGCAAATAAAATTGAAAAAAAAAATCCTTTTTTTGTTTGTTTGCACACAGTGAGAACTTTACTCACAAAAAAGGACCTTAAACGGATCATTTGGAATAATAATCAGGGATTTGTGAATAGTCCTATGATTGGCTTCGTGTTGAACTAAAAGTTCAAGTGGGCGTGGCTCCTTGCAAGAGAGCGAAAATTAATTTGATTTGTGTGTGCTTTTAACTTTATACGAATTCTTGTTTTTTTTTTTGCTTCTTGCCTTTTTCTCATAATTGATCCCACCAAATGGCGGGTCGAAAGAGCAAATAAAAGTTGCATTAAAAAAAAAAGTCCTTTCTCCCGGATGAAGTGTGGAAAAAGTTTTTTTTGTTATATTATTCAACGCTGCTCGGGAAGAACTAGAAAATGCGGAGCACATTCGCTTCCATCATCAGCATCATCATCACCATCAACAGAGAGTTGTGGGTTGTTTGAGGCAAGGCCGCAGATCCTTGCTGCAGGACTACATATTTTTAAAGTTAGACCGATGCGAATAATAATTCCAACTCATTTGAAAGTTTCAAACAACTCGAGTGTCGAAAACGCTCTCGGAAGGGAGAGAACGTATGTTTTCCTCAAGTGGCAACTGATTGGGTCCTTTTGTGAGGAAATTTAAAAGTTGGAAATTTGTAACACAACTTGGATGATGATGATGACGAGGATCCGTCACCATCACTACCGTCATTTCAGCTGCCGCCGCCGGCACGCCCCCTCACCGTCTCGCCAACGCCCGCCGATGCTGATGCCTTACCATAACCGACAATGAAGAGCAATTTCCATTTCCACACTCTCACACACGTTTTCACTTTTCGATATAAAATATACTTTACATATGCTAAGGGACTTTTAAGGACGAGATGAAAAGGCGAACAAATTGAGGAAAACAAATGGGCGATGACGAGGAACTCACGACGAGCGAAAACTAAATTTTCCATGTCATAAAGTTTTTCTGTGAAAATGTGGCAAAGTGTGTACGGTGTACCAACATTGTGTATACGTACCATGATGGGGCGGAAGAAGCACAAAGACGCAAAAGGTGGCAATGCAATTGGCTTTTTTCTGCAGCAGCAGCTGGGGGAAAGGAGACCACTTAGGTTGATGAAATGTTTATAACACACACAGTTCCGTCACGATGGGATGGGGGCACTTGAAGCGAGGTGAATCTGTAAATATTATGAAGTTTCAAGTGTGTGTGCTTGATGTGATTCGTGGAAGTAGCAATAACCTATATGAATCCTAAGGTTCAAGGGTACTTAAATTTAGGCTTATTTTTTTCAGCGGTTCTTTTGTTATTGTATATATTTTGTTTGATGCAAAAGTAATTTTATGACGATATCAACTTGAATTAAAAAACGTAACAGACTTGCCTTGCCTAGTGCATATGACACATAAAGAGTGTTTTTTAAGAGCTTTGACCCGTGTCAATGGAAAATTATTTTTTTCTGTTTTCTCTCCTAGGTACCTAAATGTGAAGACTTAAGAGCTTTGCGAAATTGTTTCATGTCTGTAGCCTTTTCCAAATTCAATTTTTTATTTGATGTCAGCGCTTGTATCGTTGCCGGTTGAAAACGAAATGACAGGAAAACTGGCGAAAAACGGGTCATCTTTTGATCCCAGCCATATCGATTCCTCGGTACTTATGCCACTAACTGGTGCAAGAGAAAAGTAGAATTCACCAGAATTTCTTTGAGCCTGCAGACATCAGATCAGTGTTGGGACTTTGCAGAAGCTAAAGAGTGGTAGAAAGGTTGTCAAAAAAGTAGTAGAAATTAAAAGCCATTTTTATGTAGCAAATCGTATATTGAAAATAATTCAAATACAAAAATAAAAGAAATAATATTTCGGTTCTTTATGTTTCAAAGATCACATTATTATAAAATATTAGGATTAATATTTGGGATAAATGTTAGGAGTGATTTTGGTCGTATGGTACATACATATATGGTAAAGTAGAAATATACGAGTAGGTGAAATCTGAGTTGCAAAAAGTGGTAGAATTAGATTTTTAGGTGGTAGGTTTTCATAAACAGCAAAAAGTGGTAGAAATACCACTTAAGTGGTAGAAGTCCCAACACTGCATCAGATGTTCAACAATCGACACTTTTTGAAGAAAAATCCAGAATATTTTCTTAAGATAAGGAGGCCTCAACTATTCGTCCTAATTGGAGTCCTAACGGGCCAAAATACAATGGAAACCCACATGAGTAGCATTAATTCTGTACTGACTTGTATAAAGGGTGTCAAAATGAAGAAGCGGAAGAGAACCCACTTTTTTGTGAATTCCACAGTCTATCCAGTCCAGACCCAGAAAGGCAGCACTCTAAGAATATTTTTTCGATGATTGGGTGACATCTCTGTCCTTTCATTTAAGAGCAGCCTTAAATACCCAAAACCTGGCCTTACATAAGCAATCATTATATACCTGAGAGGGTTCGTTACATTTTCCCGCAAATCAGTTGCCCGTGTAACGTTTGCCCGCCGATTTTATTGTACTTTTTGGATTTATTAAAGCAGTAGTGCTTCCAAAAAAGTCCTCAGTTCTTGTCAGATCTCCGTAGAGATAGGAACTTTTGTTCAGTTGTGTTATGCTGTGATTGCTGGTTGGGCGAAGAGCTGGTGGGAGTGTTAACGTTTTTAACGTTAATTAGAAAAAAGTCTTTTAAGTGTTTTTTATTTATTATTTATTTAATGAAAACCAACTCTTTACATTTGCTGCCAAACTTCAAATAACTTATATAATTTTAATTATATTTAATTGAGATGGAATAATTGATGAGTCGCGAAATGCAAAATTAGGAAATTGTGTGCAAGTGATGCACCCAAACAATCGTGGGTGGAAGGTTTATCTTTTGCAATTATAGTCGCGATCGCGACAAAGGGTGACATTTGATATTGTATATCAACAAACATAAAGTCCCTTTTTGCATTTGGGAATTGATATCAAAAATGATGGATAGTATGAATGGCGCATTGGGTGGTCATTATATAGGTTATATAGGAATATCTGTAATTTTATACTATCGCGGTCCCCTCGTTTTTATATTTTTTATATTTTTTTCATAATACACAAAAAAAAAAAAAAAAAAAATTCAAAATAATAACAATTTCTCTCAAAATTGACCTTTTCTCACATATTATCGTATAAAAGGAAGTTTCTGAACCCACAGTACTTTTAAGTTAAAACACTGTTGACACAGGCGCCTGCCTGGCGACTTTACATGCCCTAAGCGGAGCAACGGAGTTGCGTGAGCGGGTGTGGGCCCCAAAAAGGGAGTTAAAGTCCTGAGAACCCGCGAAGCGGGCCACCCAAGGTACTATTGCCCAAGAGAACTGCTGCCAGAGGCGCCTGCCTGGCGACTGAACATACCCTAAGCGGAGCAATCGCAATCCATATTTTTATATGTACTATTACATACATAGTTACACTTAAAAAACTTCTAAAGCTAGAAAAACTAAAAATTCATAATCTAAAACGTTTCTTAAATGAAAACCCAGACTATCTTAGGGATTAACAAAAAGCTTTAAACGCATTTTAAGCTCTGAGCAAATAAAATTCGCTCTAAACATTAACTGAAACTGACAAAAAAAAAATACTTAAGCCCTTAAATAAATGTATTTATCTGTGCATTCTTTTGTTCATTGTTTATAAATTTATCTGTTATTTATTTAGGTATTTAAATCTCTATTTATGTATTTATTTATCTGTTCATGTATTTATTTATTTATTTTTGTTCATTTATTAATTTATTTTCTTTCCTTGCTTTTATTTTTATTTGACTATTATTTTCAATGTTTATTTATTTGTTTATTTTGCAAATGATTGATTTTTGATTAATTTATTTACATAAACTTATTCACTTCAAATAAAATATTTAGTATTGAATAATAAACAAATTAATTATCTGCCAAATTCCATTATTTTTCTACCTAGTTAACAGACTTCTAAAAAGAAGTCCATGCCATAAATTTAAAAATATCAAATGAAGGCTTTCTACGTAGTTTTTATTCAAAAATAAATTCCCTTTTCGTTTTGTAAATAATTATCATCATTTTGAATTTATTTTTCAGTTATAAGATAGGTATAAACTTAGTATCATTGTAAATTGTAAAGCCTTTATTCTATGATATTTAATATATATCTATCTATTAAACCCTTAAAATGTATTGCAATCCTTGAAGAAAATTTCTCTATAACAATATTGCAAGCGATCGCCACAACCATCATCATCGTCGCGCTTCATCCACCAACCATCCCGTGCACCAATTACCATGTCCACCAAGTCAGTCAACCCACCAACGTCACCGTCGTGTCCAACAACCATGTACTCAGTACCAAGCACCCCAAAACTCTAGCAAGACATCTCTCATTTCTCAATGTCTTTCTTCTATGCAGGTCTAAGAAGAACTGATAACTGAAGATTCTTTTCTAAATCTCTCCTGCCTTTTATTGTGCAACTTATTTGGTCCTACTTCTTCCGTGATCTCTCATGTTAGTGTTAGCGTGTGAGGTATTGCAATCGTTCTCATTCTCATTGCTCAGTTGGTGATTAATACAGCGCTTTGTATCGAGAAAGAAAGGAATCGGCGGGCAAATGTTACACGGTAAACTGTGATTCGGGATATCGTTTCACGGGAAATCGTTTTGCGGGAAAACGTCGCCAACCTTTAACCAACTTTGTCTCGCACTCATTGACAATTGAGTTTCCCAGCTTCGGATTCAAAAAAGCACCACATCAGGTTATACTTTTCCGATTATGGCAATAACGTCGGCACATAAATGCGGGACATTCGATGGGCTTTTGAAAGATTGTTCCTCAAGTGTTAAGGTGAGCAAAAGACTAGGAGCGTCTTTCCTAGTTCGTCGCATGGCGAATGAAGACCAAATGGAAGCACACTAAGTTGTTGGTTACTACCCCGGCCGACTTCTTGGTGTGTGTATCCTAACTGTTGACAGGCCCTGAGTTTTGCAGGAGTTCATCTGCTATATTCTGGTACCATGGGAGATAGTGCCCATTGGAGTTTGAGGGTTGAGTTTTACTCTCTGCTCAAACCCTATCTATGGGGTAGGCCCCCTAGTGGGAGAATCATGGTGGCTTGGTTTATTCTGAATGCAGAGACACATGGTTTTCAAGATTCTTTTCTTGAATTCAAGAGGTGTTAGAAAGAGCTCGCCTCCAAAGCAAGAGGTGTGCATATGCTGCAACATATCACAACTTTGGTTTTTTATAGTCAGAACCCAATCTGACTCCAATGGAGGCCTTCCGTGGGATTGAGCCATAATAGGCAGGTGCTCACGCTAAACCCATAGACGATCTCTACATTGTGTATCTTATAGTTCGTCACCTCCAGCAGTTATATATAGCTACCGGTTAGATGTGCTCAGAAGGAAGTATTGTTCACTTCGGAATAAAGTTGTAGAGGAAATTCGCTTGGTCAAATCTCAATTGTACTCAAATCAACTATAAGTACATCATTAAGTAGGCGTCAACTTTGGAATAACTTATGGAATTTAGGTATTGGTAAGTCGAGAGGTGAACGAATTGAGAATGTTGATGGTAATATTCTTAGCAAACAATTTGTTTTCTCATCATTAAAACCACCGATTTCTTTGTTTCCGTCTGCAGATTAGTCGAATCGTCCTGACGATTTTGGCTTAAGAGCCGTGGATTCTGTTGGGCTAGATGAATTCAAAAAAATTAAAATTTGGTGGTGCAACAGCTCGAAGTGAACCAGGACCTAGTGACTTACAACTCTCAACCATTCCTGTGTGCGTGTTACCAGGAACGGAGGGGACCTACAATTTTCTGCCGATTCCGAACGGCTAATGAGCAGCACTTTCCATGACAAGAGATACTCTTGGAGGATTTGTCAATTCCTCGCAAGAGGCAGTACACCCCTCAGCAGCGGCTGAGAATCGAACTCGAGATCTTCCGCATGACAGTCCAACGCACTAAACATTATGACAAGGGGTACTACATCATATAACATTCATTTTCAGTAAAATTTTGATTTCGGGAGAATTACCTGATAAATAGAAATTGCCGTAAGTTGTACCTATCCTGAAAAACTGAAGACCTATTGAATTTAAACGGATTTCAATTTTTCCCCTTTTATCCAAAATCTTTGAAAGAACCAGTGATTATCCTACGTTAGATAATATGGAGACTAAGCCATTATTGTGTGTGCATTACCAGGAATGGAGGGGACCTATATTTTCTGCCGATTACGAACGGCTAATAAGTAGTACTTCCCATGAGATACTCGTAGAGGATTTGTCCAATCCACACGATTTCCAACAAATTGCAATGCATCCAGATAATATCACTGCCTGGTTTGGAACTTGGGCTGGCGGAATTATCGGTCCATACATCTTTGTGAACGACGTTGGCCAGATCATCATGGTCAATGGCGATCGGTACGGCTCGATGTGGTGTGGTTTGAACAGGAAGACGCTATGTGCCAAGCATCCCTTACTACAATGGATATTTTGCACTAGTGATTTCCGAACATGGTCATCTTACGCGGAGACGATGTAAATCTCGCACGGAGATCGTGCGATTTGACCCTGTTTAACATCTTCTTGTATGGAAATCTTAAGTCACAGATCTACGCCAATAAGCCAATAATTATAAAAGATAATTTCCAAGTTTCTAGAAAATCACCACAAGAAAGAGGTTTGTTAAATATTAAAAGTAAAATAATTGGAGCAATGTTATCAGAAGGAACCTTATGGATTTGCATCAAGAGCCGGGAGTTCCAATTCCACGTCGCGTTGAGTCAACATTAAATTACCAATATCGCATATTGGTTCGATGTCGGAATTATTTGATGATTAAGCCATAATGTGAATTGTTTGAGTCTTGGACTAATGTTTCCGTTAAATCGGACGTGAGTCCCAAGAATTAATATTGGGGATTTTAACCCTCCTCCAAACACGTAGATACACTTTTTAAAGAAAAGTGTTTACTGAACATACAGAAGAAACAGTTAAAAGGGACACAATGCGAAATTGGCCTTATAATAAGCGGTGCAATAATTTGGGGGTAATGTCCCAGCTCTTCAAATTCAGAACTCTCACCATAACTTCAAAACTGCTGCTGTACAGGACCATGGTCCTGCCAGTACTCACATATGGATCCGAGACTTGGGTGCTTAGCAAAAGGCACTCCGACCTCTTAGCTGCGTTCGAGAGAAAAGTCTTAAGGAGAATTGTTGGCCCCATATGTGAGGAAGGACGATTCCGGAGACGGTACAATCATGAACTGTACGCAATCTACCTAGAAGCAGATATCGTGACAAAAATTAAGCTCGGTAGACTCCGGTGGGCAGGGCACCTAGCTCGCATGAGCGAAGAGGAACCTGCTCGGAAAGTTCTTTGTGGTACATTCTATGGTAGACGACAGCGTGGTAGACCATGCTTGCGCTGGAGAGATGGCGTAGACCAGGACGCCCGAAGCCTTGGGGTGCGCAACTGGATGGCGTCGGTCGGCTAGAGACCGGAATAGGTGGAGAGACTTTTTGAAAGAGGCCAGGACCGGAAGCCGGTTGTCGAGCTGATGATGATGAATGTCCCATCTCCGAGGAAAATATATACTCGTATGCCATTGAGGTAAGGCATATGTGCCAAATATGATTTGGTTTCTAAGTCCTCCTTAAGTGGGTAATGATTCCCAAAAATAAAAATTGAGACTCATGTCCTTGCGCCTAGTCTGCCTAGTATAGAGACTTGAAACTATCTATATAATGGTCTGAAATCTTCTTTGTAGTAATCCTTGGCATAATGGTTAGTGGGTTGGACTTGGATTTGATTTTTGGTCGCTGCAAAAATGTTCTTTAAGAGTTGTTCCGTCAATTGCAAGGAAGTGACAAATCCTCACAAATCTTTTTTTTTTATGAATGCATAACTTGTCTTATAGTATCTACCTATAAGTCGCAAGTAAAAAAGATTCATAGACATTTTTATATTACCCACGGCTCATCTGGCAGTTTGATTTTAAAATGAAAGAGGTATGTATGACTCAAATATAGTCGTTATGAAGCCAGTTTGAAGCCATTTATAGATCTAGAGAAATTAATATACATTTTTTAAGCGTTTCCGTCCGCCAATTTATTAATGAACCTAAACAAAACAAGAACGTAAAACTCCAGCAAGTCTTCCTGATTTGAATTTAGCTGATGTTTTCTAACCATAGTAAGAAGTGTTTGCGCAAACTTCTTTGCCATACTCTACAAAATCCATTCAAGCTTTTTGAATTACCCTTACCTCTGACATATTCCTTCAACGACCTGCACAATTGCAATTCTCTCTAGTTGGTCCTTAAACAATTATCCAATTCCTTGAAATACTCCCAAGAGAGTCCTTTCAAAATTATATAACCGCAAAGTTATTATTCGTGGTGTCAAACAAACACTTAAGAGTCGCTCTCCCGTCTCGTCGTCGCCGCTACGCCCCATCGCATCGGTCGTTTGGCGGATGCATTATACATTATTGCCATCAGCAGGAATCCAGATCTGTGAATGAGAAATGTTGCCTAAAAGAACCATACGTAAGGAGCTGCGCTAGCTTTCTTTTCCTATTCTATAAACTCAAAATTCCTTGCTTGTAACAGTACCTTTTTATTTTTATACATAACTCTATGACATTGCCATCAAGTTCAGGACTCTATGGTGGTATTTTATACTCCAACTTCAGTTCTGTGTCCTTGGTTCACGTCGAGAGGGATATAAACTATGCGGTAAGAATTCTTGTGTCCTGCCAAAAACGATATACACTCTTGCAAGTGATATCGTTGAATAACCAGCACCACAATGCTTCCCTGTTTGTTTTCGTCCTTTTTTGTTTGGCTTCATTGTTTCCGTTTGTCCGTTTTTTTTTTCTGCTCGACAAAAATAAGCAATGGCATGGAAGGAAAACCCACTCGACAGGAAAAAGTATGAGGAAAAAGAAGTAAGAAAAAAGTCACAAACTGAAATAAGAATAAAACTGGTATAATCATAATGTGACCGTCTGTCTGTGATGCAATTTCTTTGCAAAGGACCCCACGCCACCACCACCACTGGTGGTGTCTTGGTCTTCGGTCTGGTATATCTCTCTCTGTATTATTGTGGTCTCTCACTCTCTGGCTCTCTGTCGCCTTCTAAGAAGTTCAGTTTTTGGTTATTTATTCTGCCCCCCCGAGGGGATGTTTTGTTTTTGTCATTTTAAATGTTCGTCCATTTTGGCTTTTATTTGTGTTGCAGATTTACCCGGCGGCGGCCTTATAAAAATTCCCCATTATTCCTGTCAATAAAGGACTCGAATGTTTCCATTTAAAAATTGTTTAGAATGTTCAAGAAGTACAATAATGTCCTTTGGTATAATTCAAAGCGGCAATTTCTTGAAAATTACTCTTGGGTTAATTTCCTAACTCCAACAAACTGCTACAATCTAAACTACATCTATTTTGTCTCAATCATCCTCTGTCATCACCTTTTATTTAGTTTTCGAACTTTTATCTTGCTTAAGTTCTCTTGATTGTTTCAGGGACGTCTGCCCAAAAATTCTCCAATTTATTGCTTATTTTCAAACTTCCGGAGGCAGTTTATTTCCTTAAGGCATTACAAACTCGCCACATTTTGCTTACTCAACAAAAACCTACTACACACTAATCGGTTGTAGCCTTTAAGCTGAATTTACAAAATAGGTAGGTAGGATAAGCAGATATATACACTACTGGCCCTGCCTTGTGTCAACCTTTTTCATGCTCGAGCCCTTTTGCTTTTACATCGGATAAACATTTCCATTTCATTTGTTTCCGCGGGCGTTGTTCTTCCTAACCATCGTTATCTATGATTTGGTTTCCTTTTTTCGCGAAAACAAAACAAAAATATTTTAAACCTCCTTTGGCTTTGACTTTGGGGGAAAGAAGAGAGAAAACAAAATTCAAATCAATTTGTCCCTGGGGAGTTCTTTGAGCGGCAAACCACCGAGTTGAGGAATATGTAGAAGGAGTTAGAGGAAATTGATGCTCAAGGACGACGACGAAGACGGTGCAGTCACTGCCACCGATGTGCACATAACAAAACAACGAAATTCAATAAAATCCAAGACAAAGGATATTGTGGTAAGGAAAGTACCTAGAAGACTTCATGCATGATGCTCTACATGTCTTGTTATCCAGGGATGTCATCATGGGAATAATGAAGAATAATTTTTGCAAAGTGTGCCGCTGGTAAAAACTTGAGGGAAAGGTAAGAAAGGTGTCCTCAAGTTCAAATTTCTCTGTTCCGGAGATTTTTCACACTCATTTCCTCTGAATAAAACATGATTAATTCCGGTTGATATGTGGCCTAGTAAGCAAGAATTATGATTCGAAACGGAGCTGATAGGTTAGGTTAGGTTAGGTTAAAGTGGCTGCTGACCGGAAAAGGACAGCACACTTAGACCAATATTTGGTCCGTTGTGATACCACAAGGATTTCAAAAATCCCCCTTACTCGTTAAACCATTTTGAGCTAATAATGAAGCGTTTGAGACAGTGAATGTCGGAATTATTTAGATCACTGGGATCGTTATAGTAGTAGTCTCCCAAGTGGAGTCTACGTCTTTGCGCTAGGGCAGGACAAGAGCATAGAAGGTGGGGAATTGACTCCTCTTCTTCTTCATCCATGCAGCTTCTGCAAAAGTCATTTGCAGGAACTCCAAGACGAGAAGCATGTCTTCCTATTAGGCAGTGCCCAGTAAGGACACCTATAATGGAGCTAATATGCAATCTACCAATAGAAATTAGTTGTTTTGAGCGTTTGGCATCAAACAATGGCCAAATCAGTTTAGTAGACCGGCAAGTTGGGGTGCTGGTCCACCTGTGGTTGGCTTTCTTTATGGTATCTTGCTTTAGCATAAGTTTACAAGTAGCTACGGGTATACCGATGTTAGATTTGCTATCCAACAAAGGTAATATTGTTCCGTTTTTTGCAAGTTCGTCAGCTTTACAATTTCCTGGAATGTCTCTATGCCCCGGCACCCATGTAAGGTGAATGTTAAACTGTTTTGACATCTCCACCAGAGATGATCGACAATTTTGGGCTGTTTGTGAGTTAATGGAGACAGAGTCCAGTGACTTTAAGGCAGCTTGACTGTCTGAGAAGATACGTATATCGGTTGTCGATATAACGTTTTCTTTTAGCCAAGAGAGGACTTCTTTTATTGCTAAAAGCTCTGCCTGGAACACGCTACAGTGATTGGGAAGACGAAAAGATAGACAAAGATTTAATTTTTCGGAGTATACGCCTCCACCGACCCCGTCATCGGTTTTAGATCCATCTGTATAGAAATGAATTGCTTCGTCTATCAAAAACTACTCATTTTCCCATGAAGACCTGGAAGGGATGGATACTTGAAAATTTTTATCAAATTTTGGATGAGGGGTGGTGTAATCGACGTTACTAGGTAGACTACTGAACGAGTTCAGTATAGTAGAGTGACCAATATCATTATTGATCCACTGCGAGGAGGCTTTAAGTCGAATGGCTATGTTAGCGGCCGATTGTTTGCTAAAAATATCTAGCGGTATGAGATGAAAAAGAACATCAAGTGCAGCAGAAGGAGTTGAGCGGAGAGTTCCACCCATGATTAAACAGGCTGTTCGTTGGACTTTGCTGAGCTTATCGCGGTTAGTTGCTGTTTCCAGCGCAGTCCACCATACTGTCACTCCATATGTAAGTATTGGTCTAATGACTGAGATGTATAGCCAGTGTGTTATATGAGTTTGTAGACCCCATTTATTACCTACGGCTTTTTTGCAAGAGAAAAGAGCTATGTTGGCTTTGTTGACTCTCTCTTGGATATTGGGCTTCCAGCTTAATTTCTTGTCCAAAATAAGACCCAGATATTTTGCTTTGTCTGAGAATTTAAGCGGTATACCTTTGATGAGGGGAGGGTCTATATGTGGGATTTTATATTTCCTGGTAAATAGGACAAGTTCAGTTTTGTGGGGGTTGACACCGAGTCCACATTGATCTGCCCAGTTAGTAAGCTTGTTTAGAGCATTTTGTAGGAGTTCCTTCAGAGTATTAGGATGCTTACCAGATATCGCTATCGCAACATCGTCCGCATAGGCAATCACCCTGTGCCCCTCCCCTTCAAGAATCACTAGTAGTTCATTTACGACTAGGTTCCAAAGGAGAGGAGAGAGGACGCCGCCTTGCGGCGTACCCCTACTGACAGTCCTTCGAGTAGTAAAATCGCCCAGTTTTGAATTAATAATCCTGCTTATCAGCATATGATTTATCAAATTACTGATTGACTTATCCACCTTTAGAGATGACAGCGCAGATGTGATTGCGGATGCGTCGACATTGTTAAAAGCTCCTTCTATATCCAGGAAAGCAACTAAGGTGAACTCCTTATGATGAAGGGAGTGTTCGATAGTACGAACCAGCGTATGTAGAGCGGTTTCTACAGATTTCCCTTTGTTATAAGCATGTTGAGCATTGGATAGTAAGGACTTATCAATGTTTGCCCTCAAATGGATTTCAATCAGACGTTCAAATGTTTTAAGTAGGAATGATGAAAGGCTAATAGGTCTTAGATCTTTAGGATTAACATGGCTAGGTTTGCCAGCTTTGGGGATGAAAATAACATTTACTTCTCTCCATGACAAAGGAATGTGAGCCAGAGCGATACAACCATTTAAGATGTTTACCAGAATGGGTATCAGAATATCGGAATTTTCCTGTAATTCCGCTGGAATTATTCCATCTGGCCCAGGAGATTTGTATGGATTGAAGCTGTTTATTGCCCATTTTAATTTTTCCTCTGTAATCAGACCTTGTGGAGGAGTTATGCTACTGAGTATGTTGTTAGGATCAGGATCAGTGCTATTAACGTAAGGAGAGCTGTCTGGAAAATGTACATCCAGGAGCAGATTGAGCGATTCTTCGCTTGAGTTTGTCCAGGAACCGTCATTGTTTTTTAGGCAACTTGGCATTACTGGATTTTTGGAGAGGATTTTTCTTAACCTTGATGCCTCTGAGTTGCCTTCTATATTGTTACAGAAAGTTCTCCAGGACATACGCTTGGTTTTCCTCAGTTCTTTTTTATATAACTTGAGGGAGTCTTTATATGAATCCCAATCAGAAGCTTCTCTGGAGGTTTTCGCTCTATTAAAGAGTTTCCTGCATTCTTTTCTTAGTGGATCCAGCCCCGAGTACCACCAGTGTGGTTTCTTTTTACCTCTTATTTGTATAAGAGGGCAGGCAGTTTCCAGAGATTTGTTGAGGGCTGCTGTGAGGTCATTGACTTTAATATCAAGATCCTCAGTGTTGTAGGGTATGCTATATAACTCAGGCCTGATTGACCTTAATAGAGTTGCCCTATATAGAAGCCAATCTGTTTTCCGATGGTTACGGAAGGAAGGTTGGCTAGGAGGTTCGTCCATTATTTCGAATTGTATGTATCTATGATCAGAGAAAGAATGATCATTTGATACTTTCCAATTCGAGATAGTATGATAAATTTTATCTGAGACAAGAGTTATGTCAAGTACTTCCTGTCTGTTTTTAGTAATAAATGTGGGTTCATTTCCAACGTTACATATTGTTAGGTTAGTGTTCAAAATATAATCGAAAAGAGACTCACCTCTGTCGTTTATATTCGTGCTACCCCACACTGTATGATGGGCGTTAGCATCACTTCCAATAATGAGGTCAGTCTTCTGCCTATCTGCATCAGTGATAAGCCTCCTCAGAGTGTCTCCTGGGAGAGGGCCAAGGTGGTCATGGCCTAGATATGCCGACGCCAGCCAGAAAGTGCCTTTGGCTGTTTCCAGTCTTGCGACGGTTACATCTCGATCACTGAAATTAGGTAGTAAAAATACATTTAGGCTACTTTTAACTAGTATGCAAGATCTGGGTTCACCTTTATCTAATGCATACAGCAAGTAGTAGTTTGGAGTCCTTAGTCCCCGAACGATGGATTTCACAATCCAGGGTTCTTGGATTAGGACGATGTCTTCTCCGCTGCTGGATAGACGAAGAAGCAGGGAGGCCGAGGCCTTGATAGAGTGTTGGAGATTAATCTGAAGAAATCGCAGCATCTTTGCTACAACCCTCCCGATCAACCTCCAACAAGGTGACGTTGGAGTCTTCCGATTCCGAGGTTGAGCCCAGAAGAGCGTCCTCACTCAGAAGATCTTCATTGTTGTGGTCATCGATCTCCATGTCGCTGACTGTTTTTATTGTCTCCACTGTTGCCGAAGATGACCTGGATGCCTCTTCCTCTTCCAGTGATGGGAAGGTGATAGATGCACCAGGGTCTGCAGCAGCAGTTTCGACTACGTTGGAGGAAGTGGATGCACCAGTAACATCCGCGTCCTTTTTATACACCTTCAGTGTGATGGTCTCAAACCCAAACCTAATCACACCTTTGGTCTGCGCCAGAGGAGCAAGGGACTCCTTATTTAGTACAATAATTGCACCTCTGTAGGGTCCCTTTTTCTCCTCCAGTTTCGCAACTTTCCAGTTGTGAGTAGGAAGGGATGGGTTCGATAGCCGGATCATCTGGAGTATTACATCCATGCTGGAGAGTTCGGCTGTAACCATGGCGCGAGCTCTTGGTCTGCACGGGATTTTCTCCTTAGCAACAACCTCGAGCTTAGCACCAGGCCAGACTTCCCCTAACCGGCTAACGGCCAACGATAGAAGATCACACGATCTCTGATCGTCACAAACCATGAGCTTAACATGTCCTTGATGCCAGCCTCCATCGTTTGTGATTGGAGGTGGTCCAGGGTTCTCCATCATGATACTCATGAAGCTCAACTGGAGCTTCCCCTTGACCACCTGCCAATTTTCCGCAGAGATCGTGCCATCGACGTCGTTCCCGTCAATGATCGCGACCACGATTTTGTTTTTAACCACATCACTGAAGGTCTTATTCCCTCCACAGGGATGTGATGGAGCGCTGATGTTGTGCACTTTGGGGCGTTTGGGTACTGAAATTGTGCCCTCCATAGACCTTTGACGCTTCGACGTGGAGTCTCCGCTGGCCTGGACGCTATTATTAGCTAAAAAGCTTTTAGCCCACTTGATTTTTGCATCATGCTGAGAGTTCCCCCCGGCGCCAGGTTGTTCACCAAACACCCTGAGTATTCTCTTAGCATTGCGAATGTCCTTGTAGAGTGTCCTAGAAGGGTTGGGCTTACGTCCGCTCCCCCTAGGGCCTTCTTTAGGATTTGTGGAGTTGTTAGAGGTGGAGGGACCATGCTTCACAGTCCTACCACCGCTGGAATGAGGCAAAGAAGTTCGGGGAGGTTTACTCTCCTTAGTGGTAGCAGGACCATGCTTCACAATCTTACTACCACTGAACCGCGGTGTCGAAGTTTGGAGAGGTTTACTCTCTGAAGTAGTAATAGAAGGGCCATGCTTCACAGCCCCCCTGTTACTGGAAGGAGGTATTTCTACCATTTTACTCCTGCTTTTGCTTTCGGCAATAGGACTGTGAGAATCCACAGTACTACTACTTCCAGCGCAAGCCGGAGAAACAGCAGACGGCTTTTCAGTCGCACTGCTGGCCTGTCTCAAAGACCAGGACTTTCCACCATCTTTTGTATTTAAATTTTCCATAAAAGATCCCACGAGTAACGGAGAAAGGGTGGTCCATCTGCACAGAGATCCGTATATGCAGATAAGGCTAGTTAATCCGGAGGTCGCCTGGTATCCGGATACTCCGTTAGCGACTGAGCTAGTTTTTTTATTGGGCCCTCAGCCAGGCTGATCATCGGCACGGGTCGTATAACACCTTGAATCCAGCCCAATTGGGAAGTTGCAAAAATAGGAAAAGGAGAGAGTGGGCGGGGAATCAGACAGTAAGCACCGTTCTGAAAAGAAGGACGTTAAGGGTAATAGAGGAGCTGGTAACTTTGGATAGCTTTTCGCATTTCCAATGTGGGAGAGGGAGGGATACAAGGATGTGTAAGAGGATGATGAGCGTCCTTTGGTTTCAGGACTCTTCTGGAGATGACATCTCGAGAATCATTGACCCTACTCAGCTTCTACAACTCGACAAGTTCGACGCTCAGGTAGAAGACTGATACTGACGGATAATTTTATTACGACTGTTGGCTTAATCCTATCAATTATAGACTTCTTCCCAAACTGGGAACGTGGTAACCATTCTGGATTCACATCAAAATCTCCAGAGCTTCAGATTCATCAGAAGTTCTTACCGTATACAATATAGACATCTTGATAGTAAGTGCATCAGAGTTTCATCCAAAGGTTCTCGATTGGATTCCCAGCTACTACAAATATGTTTTTCGAGGGTGTGATGCCCCTTGCGAGGAAGTAACAAATCTTCCAAGAGTTTCTCTGATCATCAACAGTGCTTCTCAACTGTCGACACTGTGTCGGTGTCGGCAGAAAATTATAGTTCTCAAATTGTAGTCACAAAGCTTAGGCTCTAAGCTTGTGATTATTTTATACATATTTTCAACTGGGAACAATACTGTGCCCTGGAAATCGAAATGGAAGAGTACAGGAACCCGATCGAAGACAAAGTTTATGTTTAACTATGTGCCGCCTACAATTCAAAGACTAACGCGTCATATTTTATACTGAGTGTGGTGGAAGATCTCAATGCCTTGTTAGAATCCTTCAGCATACGAGTATCTGTTTAGCAACTGTGGATGAAAAATAGATCTGCGACATATATTTTCTTGCCTTGACCGTGTCTGGGGAGAGCCAACTATTGCATTCAATAAATCCATTCATAAAGAAAACAAGGATACGGTAAAAGAAGTTCGCCGGCAAAGCCAAATACGCGAGCAAAGAAGGATACAGCGAAAACAGAAGAAACTATGAAGAATATTGTTGCGAACAGAGCTTTATACTCATACAGCGCCATCTGTTGGGAAGTTGCATATCTACTTTATGGAAGAAACAAAAAGCTCTTTTCCAATGTCAAATGTATTTCCCCTTATTCCAACCATCTAGAACATTCCAAGACGAGAACCTTCGAGAACAACTAACTTGAGTATATAAGGGAGTGCTCGCGGTGAGCACGGGACAGTTGATTTTTGACTATGAAAGTGTGCAAAAGATTTGCTTATTGGATTGTGGAAAGTGTTATTAAACAAGTGTGATTTAAATTTGAATAAAAGTATTTGAGTTGATTAAGTTGAGATTTATTGTTTTGATTTGGAAAGTGTATACAAACCTAGTAAAAATATTACAATATGAATAACGAAATCCATCAAAGACTTGACGAAGTAGTACACATTTATTAGGAGTTAAAGAGCGAATTTGATTTTCTTCGAAAAGAAAATAATATGTTGAAGAATACTCATTCTCTACTTCTCATTCTCATCTAAGGATGAAAAAGAGCTAGGAAGCGAAACAGAAAAAATATTCAAAAGGTTTGGATCTCACTTTTGATAAAGCTGAATACTTGATGAACCTTATACAATTCAAACAATCCTGAATATCGTGATTAAGATCGAACCTCTAAGATAACTCAGCAACCAAAACTGCAAAATAGCAACAGAATTACAAAAACAATGATCAACTGTAAAGAAAACAACCAGGTAATAAGGAATATCCCAGTTTCTAGAACTCCTTAGACCGTAAATGCTAAAAGACCCAAAATAAAAGGAAATAAAATACCGTTAGACCGTACATCAAAGATATAGTAAGTGCTGATTCATATGTCCAAATAACGGAGATAAAAAAGCCTAAGACCTAAGACCTAAGCCTTGATTACGGCCGAAGTTCTCAAAATGCTTCCTCGACTTGAATTAACTATCTTTCTTTATAATACATGCCACTCTAAGTTTAAAGTACGTTCCGAGCCAACGGAAAGTTGCTGTAGTTATATTGGTTCAGAATTCAGGTAAGCCATCACATGAAAATAAATCTTATAGGCCCATTTCCCTTCTGCCCCTATAATATCGAAAATTCTTGAGAGAATATTAAATCTTCACCTAAAAGCAAATTATAGAAGAGAAGACAACTAATATCTAAACATCAGTTCGAATAAAGACGCAAAGACGACCTGACAAATGAGACAAAGTGGATAGGATCATTGACGTCATTGAAAAGGCTTCTGAAGAAAAGAAATTTTTTTCGGTAAGCTTTCCATAAAATGATGCAAGAAGGCCTAATTTTTAAATCAAGAAACATTCTAGCTGAAGAACTATATATTTTTCTAAACAAATATCTAGACAGTAGACTCTTTCGTGTAAGACACGGTAATGAGAATTCAGATTTCGAAGAAATAGTGGATGGTGCATCACAACACTGAAAATAAATTCCTAGGTAATATTGACAAAAACGTTTTGTTGACCTTTAACAAAACAATTTTATCGTTTCGATAAAATTTTTGTCAATACGAAAAAATGATTTTGTTGATTTCACAAAATTTTTATAATCCAGCATGATTTTTTGTCAGTTTAACAAAATATGCACTACAAATAATATTGTCAGTTTAACAAACCAAGTTTTGTTAATATAACAAAATAAAACAGAGATTTTTGTCACATCGACAAACTTTTTTGTGATGTTAACAAAATGTTTGTTATATCTACAAAAAATCTGCTTTGTAAATGTTTGTCAATATCACAAAGTTTTTGTTAATATTTTTTTGTCAATTTAACAAAAAATGAAAACATTTTTATTAAAATGACAAATATTTGAAGGGGTTTTTGTATGGTTACATACATGCAGTGTGCCTGCGTAGCTTCATATATTTATGAATTTTTGAATATTAGAACAACAACTTGAATGAACTACCACCGAGGGTGTTCTTATTTATAATATACAACGAATTGTTGGTTTATAAACAGAGTTCGTAGAAATAGAAAGAAACCGAATTTACAACAACAAACTTGAATGACTAATAAAAACGCTAGTCCTCAAGTGATAATTGATAAACGATAAAACCTAAATTGGGATGGACCTGATCATGTGGTCTCGGTAGCGTGATGCGTAGGGCATTGGCTTCTGAGGATGCTAGGTCTGGGTTCAAATCTCAGTCAAGGCAAAAAGTTTTTCGATTAAACTTGATAGTATAAAGGCTAAGCACCACTAATAAAGGAGTCTGATGATCGGCTTGGCAACCGTGAAATAGCTATAACTCCAGCCAAATAAGAACCCCCTCGGTGGTAGTTCATTCAAGTTGTTGTTGTAATATTCAAAAATTCATAGACAAATATTTTGTTTTGGGGTTGAATTATTTTGTAATTTTGATAAAATAATATTATCAGATAGATAAAACTATGTATTTTGTAAGGAAACCAAACAATTTCTTCTGGACAAAATGTTTTTGTTATTTCAACAAATTTATCTGTTAGCATAACAAAATAATTTTGTGGATACAAGAAAATGACTGGAACACTCTTATAAAACAATAATCGAACTTCTCGTAGACGAATTTAGTACGGTGCGCGTTTGCCGAGCCCTTATGACGGAAAAACGCTTCAAAATCTTTGAATCTGCACGAACTGTCACAGCAATATTTTATTTCGTTAAAAATAAATATAATTCGGTCGCTATTGGACGGCGAACGCCCTCTACACTCAAGTTTCCAATGAATTTGAACCAGACAGAAATACAAACTAGTCCTTAAAACGTACAAAATAATTGTTTGGAACGAATACTTAATGGCCCATTAGAAATCGCTCGAAGCGCTTTATCGGATTCTCCGTAATTTTCGAGGAAACAACGAACCTAGGCTATATCATTCTTCTTGCTAGTGATTTTGACCAAAGTTTTCCCATTATTCGCTGATCAATGCCAACGGATGAGCTTAAGGCCTCGGCCACGCAGTAAGCGGCTGAGCGGCTAAGCGGCTGAGCGGCTAGCGGCTGAGTGGCAGCTCTAAGCGACGTATGGCCAGGCACTGAGCGACTGCTTTTGAGCGATCAGTAAATCTGGTCGAGATTGCACACACGAAATTAACAACTCAATGTTTACTTTGGCCATTTTTACTTCTTGCCGCTCAGAACATTACTTAAAATTAAAACAGGTTTGGTTGCTGAGCGGCGCCGCTTAGCCGCTCAGAATTTTGTTTCGCCGCTCGCTCATAGCGTGGCCGCTTCTATGTGATTTCATATGTTTTATATATTTTTTTTTCCGCTCAGCCGCTTACTGCGTGGCCGCGGCCTAACGCTTGCTTTATTGGTGGCGCAAAATTAATCATCCAATTTTATTTTTGACTAAATATTTTTAATTTTTACTAAATAAAAAAACTGACTTAGTTGAATGTGATGATAGAGTGATCATTATTTGGACCTTTACAATTTTTTCGGTGGAAAAGATCGTATAAGTCAAGTGGATGCCGCCAGTGCAAGTTTTTATCGAATTTTCCATGAACTTCCGCAAGATTTCTGGTCATAAATGTTCGCTTTCCTGTCGACTATTCTCCTTAAGAGCTGTGATTGTCTGAGGCTTGTTGCCATAACCTCACGACTTCAAGTAGCCCAAAAGATAGAAGTTTAAGATGGTTAAATCGGCCGATTTTGCTGGCAATGATAAATCGCAAAAACGAGTGATTACGCGACTTCACAATAAATATTGTGGCTCTTGCTGTGTCTGCGGTTGCACCATCTTGTTGAAACCACATATTCACCATTCACCAAACCCCTCTTATCAAATTCCGGCAGTAAGAAGTCGTTTATCATGGCCCCGTAGGGTACAAACAGTGACCGTATTGCCGATGAATGGCGTCTTTAAAAAAAGTACAGCCCAATCCCTCCCTCCATGTGAACGCCGCACTACACAGTACACAGTGACTTTGAGTGAATGTAATGGCTCTTCGACCGATTATTGTTCAAAAGAATCGACACAATTACACCAGGCTCTTGCAGAATATAGCGCTCCATTGCTTGTCTGTTTGTATTCTACAGCTGTCTAATTCACAAATGTCAAAATATGACTGACGTACGACGCCATTTGCAAAAATTATAATATCTCCCGATAGGTTGATTAGTTTTGCGAGAACCTTGTTTACTTTCTCCTTACATTTGACAAAAGCTGCTGCCAACCTGACGGAAATATATTAGACGCCAAAAATCTATATGATGTAAAAAAGCCAACGTGGTTTTTCTTTCCTTTCCTTTTTGGACTTCCGACCCATCTGGTCACAAATATGTAAGTTACTCAAACCCATTAAATAAAACTTGAATTGTATCTTATTGGACGGAAGCTTTTTATTTCACTGGAAATAAGTATTCAACGCGATACACAACATATAACGACTTCCCAATAAAATACGTCTTCATACATATGTATACGAATTTGATTTGCTTCAAACCAGAAAATGGTATTTCTAAAATTAACTTTTAATCTTACGAAGAATATTTGTTATACCAACCCTGCCTTTCCAGAAAACTCGCTTCCTCGCGAAACCAATAACAAAAACGACAAAAAAAATCGCCGAACTGAAATGAACACACTAGAGAATTCGGAAGTGCCTATAGGCAAATCAATATTCGTTATTCGAAACCTCATTACGCCAGCAGGGGCCCCATCAGGACACACACACACACACAGCCATCAAACGAGGCAAAATGATAACCAAGCAATTTTGCTTAAAATAAACACAACTTGAAATCTGCAGCACCAGTATATGTATGTAACGTATATCCTTAAAAAGCTTGATGGTTGTGTTAAGGAAAACGAGAATGAAAATGAAAACCATGAAGAACCAACAGATACATTCACCACCACGGAGGAAACATCTTGAAGGGCTTTTTAGTCAAATTCAGTCATCAAATAGTTGATAAACTTGTTCAATGTAATGAATACAAGATGATTTCAAGAGGATGTCATGGGACAAACAAGGAAGCTGCTCCAATGTTATTCGGTTTGCTTCCTCTCGGGCAGAATTAGGGGAGTGGTCGCTTGGTGGTTGCTGTCATCACACCGCCCAAGTAGAAGCAGTTGTAGCACAGAGAGCGCACCAGAGTATTGTTTTAAATGAAATAACAAGGATTGAAATACCGTTTGTAGTATGTTCTACAGTATATTTATGTATCAATGCCAAAAGGATAAAATTGGGCAATCCTAGAGAAACAACAAACATGACGATGGCGCTCAGCTGGAGAAAGTAAAATCTGCACAACATTGTGAATTGAAAACCAAAAATAAACGATATTGTGTCTGTGAGACGAAAATTTCCTCCATGAACAACTGTAACAGTTTGTGGAACTGTTTGTTGGGGACGTTTAAAAGGACGAATATAAGACAAAGAGCCTATGTTGGCTGAATAAACTATTTTGGAACAGTTTTGATAGAATCATTGGAAGCATCCATGGGGGTGTATGTAAGTAAATAAATTTACCGTTTACGTAGATACTTAAGGATATTGAACTGATGTGGTGATTGAAAGTGGTAGATAGGTTAAGCATTCAGCAATAGAAAGTCATCATGGATGAATGGAAAATGTACCTAAATTTAGGTCGAGTATTGGAGTTTTATAAAATTGGATTTGCGATGAATGGCAGCTCTAAATGACATACAAAATTAGGAAGACGAATTAGGTTCTTTGACATTTTCTAAAAATTAATCAAATTTTGTGACATAGTCTGGGAGGCAAACGTAAGATGTGATCTCTTTTTTTAGGCTTTTGGAAAACTTCGTCTTGCGTCCTCCTAGCACGACTAGTAATGAAAGCCGGAGTGGTAGGATGTCGTTCAGGAAAGAACATGATGGGCATGACGTCGTTGTTTTTCAAAGATCAACAATCTTATTAGGAGAACCTAGTGATACCTCCTAGTGGTGGACATTGGGAAATGATCAATGAAGTATTGTAAAGTCCAATGGGTAGTAGATGTGCTTGAAAATAGCCGGTCTGGAAAATGAAGCAAAACTGAACTTACTTACTTCAGTCTGGGGTGGACCAAGGCCTCAACTAAAAAGTTTCTCCAGCTAGCTCGGTCCCTAGCTAGCTATCTCCAGTTTCGCACGTCAAGTTCGTTGAGGTCCTCTCCCACTTGTGTGCGCCACCTGAGTCGCGGTCTTCCTCTACTGCGCCGTCCCTCGGGGTTGGATTTGAAGACTTTCCGGGCCGGAGCATTTGGGTCCATTCGGTCTACATGACCTAGCCATCTTAGTCGTTGGACTTTAATTTATTTGACTAGGTCAGTTTCGCTGTACAACCCGTACAGTTCGTGGTTATATCTTCTCCTCCACTCCCCATCTATGCAGACGGGACCAAAGGTCACACGAAGAATTTTCCTCTCGAAACATCCTATAGCGCTATCATCCACTTTCGGCAAAGTCCATGTCTCTGCACCATAGAAAAGGACCGGGATGATGAGGGTCTTATAGAGGGACACTTTAGTTGCTCGAGAGAGGACTTTGCTACTCAATTGCCTTCTAAGTCCAAAGGAACAGCGATTGGCAAGAGTTCTTCTCCGTTTGATTTCAGACCTGGTGTTGTTTTCTGAGTTTATAGCGGTACCTAGGTATACGAAGTCCTTTACTATCTTAAAGTTAAAGCTGTCTATAATGACGTTCCTTCCAAGACGTCGGTGTTGTGTGTCCTTTCATGATGACAGCATATACTTGGTCTTGCCTTCATTTACAGCTAAACCCATCTTCTCTTCCGTCTCAATGCTCACAAATGCGCTACTGATATCATGCTTTGTTCTTCCAATAATGTCAATGTTGTCGGCGTATCCGGATAATTGGACGGAATTTTGAAAGATTGTGCCTCTTGTGTTAACGCGCGAGTTTTGTACTATTTGTTAAAGAAGTCGCACGACAGAGCTTCGCCTTGCCTAAAACGTTTTTTGACATCAAATGCATCGGTGAGATCTTTTCCTACCTTGATGGAGCAGCGTGCATTCTCCATCGTCATCCTGCTCAAGCGGACAAGTTTGTCAGGAATGCCGAAACTATACATTGCTCTTCCTATCGATGCTATCATAAGCGGGTTTGAAATCAATGAAAAGGTGGTATGTGTCGATTTGTAGCTCCTGGGTTTTTCCCAAGATCTGCCGTAATGTGAATATTTGATCGATGGTGGACTTTCCTGGTCTGAAGCCGCACTGATATGGAGCCATCAGGTTGTTGACAAAAGGCTTCAGACGTTCACATAATACGGCAGAAAGGATCTTGTACGCAATGTTCAGGAGACTCATACCTCTGTAGTTGACGCAGTTCAGAGGGTCTCCTTTCTTGAGGTTCGGACAGACAATGCTGAGGTTCCATTCGTCGGGCATGCTTTCTTCCGACCATATTTTGCAGATAAGCTGGTGCATACTTCCAACCAAGTCATCGCCTGCCGCTTTGAACAGTTCGGCAGCAAGGCCGTCAGCTGCAGCGGCTTTGTTGGACTTGAGATTCGATATAGCTATCTTCACTTCGTCCAGGTCGGGTGGGCGGTATTGTTGGTCTGGGTCGCCTAAATCGAATGGTACTATCTCTATAGCAGCGGCATTTTCTTCTTCATCGCCGTTATAAAGATTGAAGAAATGTTCTTTCCATATTCTCAGCATGAACTGCTGTTCTACTACGATGTTCCCTTGATTATCCATGCAGGCTTCGGCTCTAGGATTGTATCCTTGTAATGTTTTTTTTTTACCTTTCGGTAAAACTTCTGAACCTCATTCCTGCCATGGCATCCTTCTATTTCTTCGATCAGGGGCTTCTTATGTTCCTTCTTATTCTTTCTGAGAAGCCGGTGTTCTTCTCTTCTCTTTTGTTCATAGAACTCGCGAGCAGCTCTAGTCCTTCTTTGCAGCGCCGCTTTATATGACTTTTGTTTTGCTCCATGTGCTTGCCGGCACTCATCGTCAAACCAGGGGTTTTTCCTGTGGTGGTTGGTAAAACCCAGCACATCAGGAGCGGTATCTCTGATGGCTGCTTGGAAATGTTGCCACTGGTCCTCAATACTTGATGCCCGGCGGCATAGGACTTCTTAAGAGGTTGTTGGAAACTCTATCGGAAGAGGACCTTGCGATCTCTTGCGATTGTAAACGTCCAACGTCGAACTTCCTCGCATTTCCTTGTTTTGGCTTGGGTCCGGATATCCACAGCCGAACCTTGGCTACAACGAGGTAGTGGTCCGAGTCAATGTTAATCCCTCGGAGCATGCGTACATCCTCTATACTGGAGAAGTACCTTAAATCGATCGCAATGTGGTCAAACTGGTTCACGGTTGATTGATCAGGAGATCGCCATGTCCCTTTGTGAATATCAAAATGTTTGAACTGCATGCAAGTCGATCAGTCTGAATCCGTTATCGGAGGTGTTGTCGTGCAGGCTATATCTTCCGATTGTATCACCAAAGATGTCTTCTCTTCTTAGCTTGGCGTTAAAATCTCCAAGGACTATTTTAATGTCATAGCTAGGGCACTGCTCGTATGTTTTTTCCAGGAGCTCGTAGAATATGTCTTTGGTGTCTTTGTCTTAATCTTTCTCCTCTGTTGGGGTATGCGCGCAAATCAGGCTAATGTTGGAAAATTTGGACTTGACGCGGATTGTCGTGAGGCACTCGTTCACACAGTTGAAACTTAAGACCTTCGAAAAACTGAACTGATTAAAGAAAAAACGTGAAAAATTTCGTTGCTCGAAACAAAAGGGCATCATTAACCGCGACAAATGAGGGTGCAGGGATAAGAAAACCCAACGTAGTGGGTCTTTGATTTAAAAGGAGGGAACTCTATACGATTTTTGGCAGATTATACCTTCGGGTATTTGCACTATTGATCTAATAAGCAGGGACGTAGCCATATATCATATCAGCCGTATCAATGATACGGGAAAAAAAGTATAACAGCGTTTAATCGCAACGATATAAAAGGCCAATTCCAATGACCTCCGCGTGATTTCACCATGTTCAGAAGTCGCTCGTGCAAAATGGCAAGAAGGGTCGGCCTGTAGAAACCACATTTCGTTTTGTTGACCCTGGTCAACGTACATTATGTCGGCTCAAAATCAACACCAATCAGTGACTCTCAGGATGAATTGAATTCGGTGGATATCATGTGGATTTAAATATTCTTAAATTCGACAGTTTTAGTTCTAGACGAAAGAATTCATCCAAAAATGAGCAGCGATTTTTCGACCAAACCACCTGGAATGCTGCTTGAAAAAAATACCTACTTTCATAAAACAATTTAATCATTTGCACACGTTGTTGAACGCTACAATTCTCCAAGTTAATTTAAAAAGACAGATGTTGCTTCAAAAATATGGCCGCAATTACTTGTCAATGCTTAGATGTCCTAATTGGATATGCTAATTCATCAGCTTTTCTGTAACAAAGGCGTTTGGAAGACGGAGGCAAAAGAGTGCACCGCCTCCCTTCTGTAAAAAACTTCTGCAGGCGTCTATGATTGTTTGGCTTAGTTAAATCTGAAAAAAAATTCAGTATACGTATTTTGAAATTTATACGGTTGAATTTTCAGCACAATTTTCGTGCACAGAGAGATATGATACGGATTCCTATGAGTTTTTTTTCCAGTAACCAATCAGGGAACAAACAGTGATTTGTTCTTAGTGCCCTACAAATGCACAACAAATAAATAACATGGCCGCGATGAAAAGTCAAAATCTGTCTGAACATCGCCCTGGGAGGGAAATATTGTGCCGGATAAAGCATTCCACATTCGTGTAGTGAGCTTTGAGCTTTGAGTTTAGCAGTCCATCCGGGACCTACCGCGAAAAGGTAGCAAATGGGCAGTTAGTCCGAGATATACTGAGCCAAGGCAGAAGGCTTGCAAATACTGGCATAAGGAATACTGCACAAGGATTACCCAGTGGGAATGCGCCGAAAACGCACTGTATTGTTAAAGCTTAAGAGGGAAGTAAAAGCGCAAAATCCGGATCTCAAGGTTAGCTTGATTGATGACCATGACCAACACTTTTTCTGGAATAATTAAGCTGGGTTATTATGTGGAAAGTTGGATGGTTTTAGCGTTCTTTCGTTTAATTTAATTTAATCTTTAATTTAATCTTTAATTTAATGTTAATTTACAGCGAGAAAATCTTATCTATAAAAACAACAACTTGCAAATGTCATTGGTAAACGTCACTCCAAAGTCATCTGCGTGCTATCGTCCGCCACCTACATCAACTTTCAATCATAAATGATGTCGGTAGTGCAGTTCAAGTTAATGGACGTTCGCACTAGGATCTAGTAGTCAGCCAGAAAATTGAAAAGGTTGTTAGTTTTAAGAAAATAAAAATTTTAAGTTATAATATTAATGGTTTATGTAATAAGAAAATATATCAAAATTTCTTTTATTATGTCAATACTTTTGAAATATTTTTGCTATACGAAACTCACACTCTGCACCAAGACCAAAAATACTTCGAAGAGTTTTTCAGCGATTACGAACTGTGCTGGGTTGGAGCGGTAAAAAGGAATGGAGCGACGAGAGGAAGAGCATCAGATGGAACACTCTATGGCGTTAAAAAATCTTTGTCGATAATCAAGTGCACTTTCAAAGAAATAGAAGAATTCAAATACTTAGAGATATTAATCGATAAAAAAAACTATAAACTTAGTCCCAGTATATCTAAATTGTTCACATTGGCAAACGGACTTTACCCATTTACACGACACAATGCAAATATTGGGAGATAAGCACTGCATCCTCTTAGGGGATTTTAACGCTCGAACCGGACAAGAACAATGTGTATCTTTTGGAAGCCGTCCTATCCCAAGAAAATCTAAAGACGCAGAAATCAACGCAAGAGGAAAATCAATCATAGAAATGGGAAGTTCTTTCGACTTGTCTATAATGAATGGCACTAAAAAAGGGGACGAAGAAGGTAAACTTACTTTTATCAGAAACCCAGGTCAGTCTGTTATCGACTATCTTATCATGTCCACTGATTTGATCTGCAATTTATTTGATTTTGAAGTGGATAGTCAGATTTATTCTAACCATATGCCTATAATAACAACTCTAACCACGACATATTCAGATAGTCAACCCGAAACAGAAAATTCGCTTCTCCCTTAACTTAAATGGCAGAAAAATCGTGCTGAAATATATCAGGAAAAACTTAATCGCAGTATTACAGCACACGGTCTACATGAGCAATTGCCAACGATGGAAGCTTTGCAGAGCGTGATAACATCGACAGCGGTCTCACATCTCTCAAGCAATAAACCCCTTAAGATAAAATCGGCCTGGTATGATAAGGAATGTGAGTCTGCCCGGAAAAGATCTTTTGCGCTTCTTCATCTATATCACAATTTCAATGCACATTCCTTGGAAGAACACTATCTTGAAGCAAATCGAGCATACAAAGCTTTATGTAGATGCAAAAAAGTTAACTTCTCCAAAAACAATCTGAAAGTCTAACATACTGCAAAAACTCCTCGGAATTTTGGAAAGGAATACAAAATATAAAAGGAAGACCTTTTGTAACAAAAACACTATTGCCTGCAGAAACACTATGACATCACTTTGAAGAACAATTGAACCCGGAACTTTTTGCTTCTCCAATCCAATAAGCTAGACCAAATGTCGAAAATCAAATTCTTGATAGAGAGATAGCGATCTCTGAAGTCGAAGCAGTTGTAGCTAAAATAAAAGACAACAAAGCTCCTGGGATTGACCGGATCCCAAATGAATTCTGGAAATACGCAACATTGGAGTTTCTAACACTTCTCACAAAAATGTACAATGATATTTTCACTACAGGCAAAATACCGGATGCTTTCAGAAAATCAATACTTTTTCACATATTCAAAAAAGGAGATAAGACGGACCCATCCAACTATCGAGGTATTGCTTTTCTCAACTCATCACTCAAAATCTTCATGGAAATTCTAAGAAGCCGACTCACTGCTTGGATTGAAAGTAACCATATTCTGAGTGAATTCCAAATTGGATTTAGAAAAGGATACTCCACAGTGGATCATATTTTTAGCCTGACCAACATTGCAGAGATATATCGTCGTAGACAGAAGAAACTGTACGCATGTTTCATCGATTTTCGAGCTGCATTTGATTCCATCGACAGAAAGGCTCTGATGTTTAAATTGTTTAGAGATGGGATGTCTCTAAAATTTGGAAATATAATTGAGGACATCTATAAAGAAACAACGTTTGCAGTATGGGATGGGCAAAATCTATCTGATTGGTTTCTTGCCTTAGTAGGTTTGAAACAAGGTTGCAATCTCAGCCCTTCAGCTTTCTGCTTTTATATCGAGGATCTAATAAAAGACATGCCGTGTGGCATAACAATTGATGGGTTCCGGATTAAAATTCTGATGTACGCAGACGATCTTGTCATTCTGGCTGAATCTCCTGAATCTCTTCAGTTAATGATCAACAAATTACGGAATTACTGTTCGAAGTGGAATCTAACAGTGAACATTAACAAATCAAAAACAATGGTTTTCGGAGAGGATCAGGGCGATTGGCAACAAACGAGAAATGGTATTATGGAGCGGACCAAATTGAAACTGTGAGGGAATACCAATACTTGGGTTACACTGTCACGAGCAACTTAAACCTTGAAAAACACTTAGTAAAAAAACTTTCTTCGTCCAAAAATGCGATTGGGACAGTGTGGAAGAATGTATATGGTAACAAGAACCTAGCTTTTAGTGCAAAATACAAAGTTTTTCTCACAACATCCGAATCAATAATGCTGTATGCTGCGTAATCATGGGGCTGGAATCAGTCTGAAACCACTGAAAAACTCCTGAGGTTGTTTCTAAAGAGGCAGTTCCGACTACCCGACACAAAACCCAACTACATGCTTCTCATTGAAACCGGTCTATCACCATTACATCTCTCATCTCTTAAACTGAACTTCAACTACATACATCACCAAGTTAATGTACAGCCATGTTGATAAAGTTGCAAGAAATATTGCTGTTTCGATAATAAAGTCGCAAAGCTCATGGTTTCAGGAATGGAAAAACTTAGCAGACTCGTGTGAACTCTCTTTCAATCTAACTCTAGATAATCTACGAGAATTGAGGCCATATCTTCACTGTCTACTCGAAAAGCTCCACTCCAAATCAAGAGAGAAAAGTATAGAGCAAGCCTCTACTTTACTACATAGGCAATTCTACCCCCTACTTCAGCACGATTTAAGAGAATCCAACTACTTCAAGGACACCCATAACATTGAAACAATATCATTGATTTTCAGGGCTAGAGGTGAACTTTTGCCTTTAAATTTCATTCCACATCGGAATGACCTATCACTAAGCTGCTCCTTATGCAACACCAACGAAAGGGAAAACGTACTGCATTTCATCGCAAGGTGCCCGATTCTAGCAGAAGTTCGGCGTCAAATATGGCAGAAAAGTTATTTGGAACAAGCGGAACTCATTGAAATTCTTAATGGAACAGATTGGAAAAAACTATCTCAGTATTTAAAAATAGCACTTAATTATAAAAGACAGATAATAAGAGAAGACTTTTAAGATTAAATTGTTTATAAAGCAACATAAAACTACAAAAATTGGAAATGTTATTAATTTAGGCTATCATCTGGCTGACGGCCCTTCCGGCCATGCCACAAAAGATTTAATTTAATTTTAAACTCAAATGTTTTTGTAAATATAATTATTATAAATAAATCTATTAATCAATCAATCATCAATCAGTCCATCCGAAGATGGGATCAAGGCTAAGATATGAGTATTTCATGGAGAGCCCGCATCAAGGTTAAATTGGTTTAGTGGAAGAGTGCCAAAGGTTATTTCACTAGAACACTGTTTATAAAACTGAAGTTAATATACCGAAAGACAAGAAACATTGCGGCGGTGCTCGAGACTCAAGTGAATTATTAGAGCCCCTGTCCAAATATGGGAATTATACTCGAACTTAAGGCGAATATAGACTTGAATAATCCCGAAAGTGAATTTTGAATTAAGACACGTTTGCCAGAATGTATAGTTTCGGATCTTATTTGAGAGGGATCTTACATCCAGATCAGAGGATTTTTTTCTTTCTTGATGTGCTTGAGTTAAGTCGTTTAGTAGGAAATCTGGTTGGAGATGGTCAATCGTGATATTCTCATGATTGCCTTAATTCATCTTCAAAGTAAAATATTTGTTTTTCTTTGATTTCACTGGGAATGGACCATCATAAGGCTGTTAAAGAGATCTTTTGACTGCGTCGTTACGAACAAAAACACGTTTGGAACTGTGCTGGGTTGGAGCGGTAAAAAGGAATGGAGCGACGAGAGGAAGAGCATCAGATGGAACACTCTATGGCGTTAAAAAATCTTTGTCGATAATCAAGTGCACTTTCAAAGAAATAGAACAATTCAAATACTTAGAGATATTAATCGATAAAAAAAACTATAAACTTAGTCCCAGTATATCTAAATTGTTCACATTGGCAAACGGACTTTACCCATTTACACGACACAATGCAAATATTGGGAGATAAGCACTGCATCCTCTTAGGGGATTTTAACGCTCGAACCGGACAAGAACAATGTGTATCTTTTGGAAGCCGTCCTATCCCAAGAAAATCTAAAGACGCAGAAATCAACGCAAGAGGAAAATCAATCATAAAAATGGGAAGTTCTTTCGACTTGTCTATAATGAATGGCACTAAAAAAGGCGACGAAGAAGGTAAACTTACTTTTATCAGAAACCCAGGTCAGTCTGTTATCGACTATCTTATCATGTCCACTGATTTGATCTTCAATTTATTTGATTTTGAAGTGGATAGTCAGATTTATTCTAACCATATGCCTATAATAACAACTCTAACCACGACATATTCAGATAGTCAACCCGAAACAGAAAATTCGCTTCTCCCTAAACTTAAATGGCAGAAAAATCGTGCTGAAATATATCAGGAAAAACTTAATCGCAGTATTACAGCACACGGTCTACATGAGCAATTGCCAACGATGGAAGCTTTGCAGAGCGTGATAACATCAACAGCGGTCTCACATCTCCCAAGCAATAAACCCCTTAAGATAAAATCGGCCTGGTATGATAATGAATGTGAGTCTGCCCGGAAAAGATCTTTTGCGCTTCTTCATCTATATCACAATTTCAATGCACATTCCTTGGAAGAACACTATCTTGAAGCAAATCGAGCATACAAAGCTTTATGTAGATGCAAAAAAGTTAACTTCTCCAAAAACAAGCTGAAAGTCTAACATACTGCAAAAACTCCTCGGAATTTTGGAAAGGAATACAAAATATAAAAGGAAGACCTTTTGTAACAAAAACACTATTGCCTGCAGAAACACTACGACATCATTTTGAAGAACAATTGAACCCGGAACTTTTTGCTCCTCCAATCCAATACGCTTGACCAAATGTCGAAAATCAAATTCTTGATAGAGAGATAGCGATCTCTGAAGTCGAAGCAGTTGTAGCTAAAATAAAAGACAACAAAGCTCCTGGCATTGACCGGATCCCAAACGAATTCTGGAAATACGCAACATTGGAGTTTCTAACACTTCTCACAAAAGTGTACAATGATATTTTCACTACAGGCAAAATACCGGATGCTTTCAGAAAATCAATAATTTTTCCCATATTCAAAAAAGGAGAAAGACGGACCCATCCAACTATCGCGGTATTGCTTTTCTCAACTCATCACTCAAAATCTTCATGGAAATTCTAAGAAGCCGACTCACAGCTTGGATTGAAAGTAACCATATTCTGAGTGAATTCCAAATTGGATTTAGAAAAGGATACTCCACAGTGGATCATATTTTTAGCCTGACCAACATTGCAGAGATATATCGTCGTAGACAGAAGAAACTGTACGCATGTTTCATCGATTTTCGAACTGCATTTGATTCCATCGACAGAAAGGCTCTGATGTTTAAATTGTTTAGAGATGGGATGTCTCTAAAATTTGGAAATATAATTGAGGACATCTATAAAGAAACAACGTATGCAGTATGGGATGGGCAAAATCTATCTGATTGGTTTCTTGCCTTAGTAGGTTTGAAACAAGGTTGCAATCTCAGCCCTTCAGCTTTCTGCCTTTATATCGAGGATCTAATAAAAGACATGCCGTGTGGCATAACAATTGATGGGTTCCGGATTAAAGTTCTGATGTACGCAGACGATCTTGTCATTCTGGCTGAATCTCCTGAATCTCTTCAGTTAATGATCAACAAATTACGGAATTACTGTTCGAAGTGGAATCTAACAGTGAACATTAACAAATCAAAAACAATGGTTTTCGGAGAGGATCAGGGCGATTGGCAACAAACGAGAAATGGTATTATGGAGCGGACCAAATTGAAACTGTGAGGGAATACCAATACTTGGGTTACACTGTCACGAGCAACTTAAACCTTGAAAAACACTTAGTAAAAAAACTTTCTTCGTCCAAAAATGCGATTGGGACAGTGTGGAAGAATGTATATGGTAACAAGAACCTAGCTTTTCGTGCAAAATACAGAGTTTTTCTCGCAACATCCGAATCAATAATGCTGTATGCTGCGTAATCATGGGGCTGGAATCAGTCTGAAACCACTGAAAAACTCCTGAGGTTATTTCTAAAGAGGCAGTTCCGACTACCCGACACAAAACCCAACTACATGCTTCTCATTGAAACCGGTCTATCACCATTACATCTCTCATCTCTTAAACTGAACTTCAACTACATCACCAAGTTAATGTACAGCCATGTTGATAAAGTTGCAAGAAATATTGCTGTTTCGATAATAAAGTCGCAAAGCTCATGGTTTCAGGAATGGAAAAACTTAGCAGACTCGTGTGAACTCTCTTTCAATCTAACTCTAGATAATCTACAAGAATTGAGGCCATATCTTCACTGTCTACTCGAAAAGCTCCACTCCAAATCAAGAGAGAAAAGTATAGAGCAAGCCTCTACTTTACTACATAGGCAATTCTACCCCCTACTTCAGCACGATTTAAGAGAATCCAACTACTTCAAGGACACCCATAACATTGAAACAATATCATTGATTTTCGGGGCTAGAGGTGAACTTTTGCCTTTAAATTTCATTCCACATCGCAATGACCACTAAGCTGCTCCTTATGCAACACCAACGAAAGGGAAAACGTACTGCATTTCATCGCAAGGTGCCCGATTCTAGCAGAAGTTCGGCGTCAAATATGGCAGAAAAGTTATTTGGAACAAGCGGAACTCATTGAAATTCTTAATGGAACAGATTGGAAAAAACTATCTCAGTATTTAAAAATAGCACTTAATTATAAAAGACAGATAATAAGAGAAGACTTTTAAGATTAAATTGTTTATAAAGCAACATAAAACTACAAAAATTGGAAATGTTATTAATTTAGGCTATCATCTGGCTGACGGCCCTTCCGGCCATGCCACAAAAGATTCAGTCCATCCGAAGATGGGATCAAGGCTAAGATATGAGTATTTCATGGAGAGCCCGCATCAAGGTTAAATTGGTTTAGTGGAAGAGTGCCAAAGGTTATTTCACTAGAACACTGTTTATAAAACTAAAGTTAATATACTGAAAGACAAGAAACATTGCGGCGGTGCTCGAGACTCAAGTGAATTATTAGAGCCCCTGTCCAAATATGGGAATTATACTCGAACTTAAGGCGAATATAGACTTGAATAATCCCGAAAGTGAATTTTGAATTAAGACACGTTTGCCAGAATGTATAGTTTCGGATCTTATTTGAGAGGGATCTTACATCCAGATCAGAGTATTTTTTTCTTTCTTGGTGTGCTTGAGTAAAGTCGTTTAGTAGGAAATCTGGTTGAAGATGGTCAATCGTGATATTCTCGTGATTGGCTTCATTCACCTTTAAAGTAAAATATTGGTTTTACTTTGATTTCACTGGGAATGGGCCATCATAAGGCTGTTAAAGAGATCTTTTGACTGCGTCGTTACGAACAAAAACACGTTTGGAATTATAATGGTTTTTGTTCACAAAAGTTTTGTTAGGGTTATGATGTTTGGTTTTAATTGGTTGAAGATTTTGCATTTCATCCGGAATTTTAATCAAAAACTCATAATTCGTATTAGTGTCTTAGACTTAATGTTGTACCATAGACAAGTTCAGCTAGGTTCATTTTGTAATCTTCTTGTAAAGATGATCGTAAGCCATTAGAACAAGTGGGAGCTTGCCTACCCAATCTTGTGTTCCATGGCACTTGATTGCTGTCTTCAAGGTTTTGGTGAAATCGTTCAATCTTGCCATATACCTGAGGATGATAAGGTGTTATCTGTGTCTTTTGATGCCAAGCACATTTGAGATTTCATTAAAAAGAGAGGATGAAATTGTCTTCCCTTTGGGAATTAAAAGCCTGGAGGTCCATTCAGAAACAAGGGCTGTCGTAAATGTCTTGGTAGTGATGTATGTGATTGGAATAACTTCCAGACATCAAGTAAAATGATCATATAAGGGCATACGTGTACCCATTAGAAAATGGTAGGGGTCCAACAAGGTCTTAATGGACGTCTTGAAATCTTCCTTCAGGAGGTGTGACAAGTTTTGTATCGTTTCAAAAACTTGGCTTCCCAGAGATGCTAGAAAATATAGGCTTGCCTTGCCAGTTAAAATATCACAAAAGATTTGGTGATCAGCGTTAGGAAGAGTGATTACATTTAAGTTGAAAAGTTGGTGCTGAGCGCCACTTGTTCGCTGGTGAGAGTGCTTACGTCTATATCCTCAGCTGACCAGATGGGCATTATCATCCTTAAATTCTCACCTGGTCAGCTTTAGATTTTAAACAAACAACAACCCCAAAACCTATGAACAAACATGACTGAGACAACAAAAACGAGAAAAAATCTAGCGTTTATCCGCTAAAGTTTTGACAGAAGTCACGGCTGTCATCGAGGCATATTAACTACTGTCAGCCCATTAACCTAACCTTACCTAACCTATCGTGCTGAGCTGAGGAGTTTTTTGAGTTTGTTATCGGTCTTTTGTTGCTTTGTCAAATCGTCGTTATCAATTTGAGATGGTGAAAATATCGCGTTTAATCTTGACAGAGCACCAAGAACGACATTTTTTACCAGATACATGTTTTATATATTAAATTGTCCGATGTAGTTTAAATGGCTGAGTTGACGTGGGCTTGACTACGGTTTTTGTTGGAAAGCGAAGTTTAAAGACTTGTGGTCTGTGTAAAGCATAAACTCTCTCTTCCTCTCTCGGCCATAAGCACTGTAGTTAGTTTGGGCTAGTGAAATTTTTTTCTACAAAAATCCTAGGGGTTGAAAATCATTTGATACGAATTGTTGTACTAATGCGCCCGCAGCAGTGACAGACGAATTTACAATGAATGGTACCTCTTCAGTTTCAAGAGCGGGAGGGCTGGATTGAATGGAGCTTCTTTGCAGATCAGAAGGGGTGAAATTTTTTTGCAACATCGAAGGAATCCTAACCAATAAGCTGCGTTTTTGACATCTCCAGCAGTTGGAAATTGACCCCAATGATGAGTCGCATTTCTGTATGAATTCGTTCGTCAACTACCAAATTGTCAAATTTGGGACGATCACAATCCACATGAGGTCCTCCAAGTTGCAATGCACCAAGATAAAGTCACTAACTATTTGTAGATTTTGAGCTGGCAATTCTTTGGGAACGACGACGCACGTTGGTCAGGCCATCAACGTCAACATCGAGCGCTATCTCTCGATGACCCGAATTGGATGATATGGATAACTACAACGTGTGGCTTCAACAGGACGGGGCGGACGCGCTATGTGCCACACAGCCCGTCCTACAATGGATTGCATTAGTGATTTCCGAAAATGGTTATTTCACGCTGATACGATTTGACCACGTTAGAATTCTTCTTTTAGGGTTTTCTCAAGTCACAGGTCTATGTCAACAAGCCACTGAACTGAAAGCCAACAAAACAAATGCCATTGGTTAAATTAAGCTTGAATTATGTGCCAGTATTATTTCACATTGGATGTTTCGGATGCGCTCCTCCCAGCGAAGCTGTGGCGGATATACATGGGTGCAAAGATTTCAGAGTCAAAAATCACTGTTTTTCAAAACCTAGAACGATAATAAATAACTTTAGTACCGGAAAGAATTATGTTGGTCAAATACCAAAGGGGTTAAAGGCAATTTTATACATAGCAAGTCAGAAACGAAAGTACACATAGACCTTGGTCTTTCTGATACGACCATATCCTACCATATGCAATTATACTTTGTCCAATCACTTTTTACTTGTTTAATTAGGCACAATTTTTTTCTGGTTTCAAAATAAACCTACCAGCTCCCTTTAAATAAGTTAGTATTTGTACAGGCTGGTAACTACATTACGTTGCATATAACCAAATGGCCAACTGAGACTCTTGCCAAGTGCAGCATCATCATCATCATCTTCTGCCTCTTTGTTCCATCAATTTCGCGAGTTGTGTGCAGTTGCCTTTCATTCTGCCCACAGAGTAATGAAATATATAGGAGCAAGTGCATCTCACAATTTCATCACGTCCATATAAAACCGTCCGAACCGAACCTTTCCGAACCAATCTTTCTAGATACGGCAGGGGTGGGAGTTATAAATTTTAATAAATTACTCTTCTCTCAAATATGTTTAGATGAAGGGTGCACTTCAATTCCACGAGTGCCCTAAAGCCACTTCATTACACTTTGCTACCATCCCGTACGCCGCCCGCTACCATGCCGTACCATGTAACGAACCCAAACACCACACTCCGCCACAACTATGGGAGTATAGCATCTCCAGGAATCCGAGCAGATGCGCTGGTTAACAGCTCGGCAACTGCTGCTGAGTGTGGTGATGCGTTCTTTATTTTCATCCTTTAGCGTCCTTATTATTATTATTCCTTTTTTCTAATTTTTTATTTCATAGCCCAGTTTAGTTTGCTCTAGTTCTTCGCCTTCTTGTTCTTTTAAAAGCTCAGTAAATTACTTTTTACCTCTAATATTTGTGGCGTAGTATCCACTAACCTATTTCCTTGAATATTACACACCTCCTTCTGACGAGAAGTTGCGTGGGTGTGGGGTTAGGTATGGTGTGTTTTCCGTAGACATATATGAAACGACATTAACGCTCGATGCGGTTTGAAGCTGCTGCTTCTACTGCCACCGGCATAAGCTGGTCCTGGCCTGGCATTAAATGAATGCGCCAAACTAAATGAAACTTCACTCACATGGATGGCAATGGCTAAGAGATGGCGTAAGAAACCTCATTATGGTTCGCGACACCATGCATGCCAGAGAGGTTTTTGAAAATTCGCTGACTTTAATTTTGTTTTCTGTGTTTGAAAGTTTTCCTAATGGAGGTGTCAATTATGCTTTGGAAAGTTTTCCTTTTTTCTTGTTGCCTCTCTAAAATGCCTTAACTTGTGAATTGCGTAACGGTTATATTATCAGGTGTTTCACATTTTTTTTTCTATTTATAAATCAGTGGCGGTATTAACATGGGTGAATGTAGGGGACCGTGAATGACATAATGGAAAGAAAACTTTGGCTCATGATCCCATTTGACGGAAATGATGATTGTAGAAAGTTCTTGAGACTTTTTCGAAACGAAAGAAATGGGATTAGCAGAAGTTTTGGCTTTCGATTGTGACTTGGTTCGGAGGAAGTAAGGTTAATCAATGAATACCACCTTCCATGGGGACAAAAGAAGAACTTTAAATTGGCAACACTTTTTTCTGGGATTTGATAGTTTTCGGTTGTTCTGAGGTTAGTTAAGTTTGGCATCATGAATATACTCACGCCAGAGCAACTGTTTTCCAATTTATTTTGAACAACATGGGTCAATTCGAGAAATACATCGGGCGTTACGTTTATGGTTCTAATAGTTGTCCATCAGAGCGATTAATTTGTGAAATTTTGGATGGTTTCCCAAATACGATTTTTCTAAACTACAGCCCCATACGACGTCATACCATGCGCACAGAGAAAGCGATTACTGATGTGCAGCATGGAGTTGATGATGTGTCAATTCGTCATCGAGTTCAATAAAATTGAACTCGTGCGCATCAACGAACTACAGCCTGATTAACTGCGACTAAAATTAAAATTTTTCTTTGTGAACTTGACCAGTTCCGACGACAGTCGTTAGTTAATTGGTATGCTTGGAGTAGTTTGATTAAGGTCCTTGGTGCTTTAAAACTGTATTCGTAATAACTGTGGTTTCAACCGCTGTTCTGTTTCGTTACTGCAGCGTCGTAGAAGTCTCGGAAGAGGTAATCGACTCGACAACTGGGTTCCGGTCCTGGCCTCTTTCAACAAGTCTCTCCACCTATCCCGGTCTATCCCTAGCCGACGCCATCCAGTTGCGCACCCCAAGGCTTCGGGCATGCTGGTCTACGCCATCTCTCCAGTGCAAGCATGGTCTACCACGCTGTCGTCTACCATAGAATGTACCACAAAGAACTTTCCGAGCAGGTTCCTCCTCGCTCATGCGAGCTTGGTGCCCTGCCCACCGGAGTCTACCGAGCTTAATTTTCTTACGATATCTGATTCAAGGTAGATTGCGAACAGTTCATGATTGTACCGTCTCCGAAATCGTCCTTCCTCACATATGGGGCCAACAATTCTCCTTAAGACTTTTTTCTCAAACGCAGCTAAGAGGTCGGAGTGCCTTTTGCTAGGCACCCAAGTCTCGGATCCATATGTGAGTACTGACAGGACCATGGTCCTGTACAGCAGCAGTTTTGAAGTTATGGTGAGATTTCTGGATTTGAAGAGCTTTGACAGACTATAGTTGGCTCTGTTGGATTTGAGAAGCCGCCCGCGTATTTCTTCTTCTATATTGTTATCGGCTGCTACTATTGACCCAAGGTATTTAAAGGATTGCACCACTTCAAATTCGTGCTCCGCAACCTTGATTGTTTGACCAACTGTTCCTCTCGCATTCGACGCCACCATGTACTTTGTTTTACCTTCACTAATGTGCAGCCCCAGATTTAGTGCCGCCTGCTCAATCTGGATGAAGGAATCGTGTACAGCTTGTTCGGTTCTTCCGATGATGTCAATGTCGTCTGCGTAAGCTAGTAACTGGCTGGACCTGTTGACAATGGTCCCTCTTGTTGCCGTGCCAGAGTCACGGATTGCTTTCTCCAACGCCAGGTTGAAGAGGAGGCAGGCCAAACCGTCCCCTTGTCGGAGTCTATTAAAGATGTTAATTGGTCTGAATAGCAATCCGGCTATTTTTACTTGGCTTGTTACGTTGGTCATGGTCAACCTACATAGTCGTGTCAATTTATTTGGGATGTCGAATTCTCTGATGGCTTGCTTTGTAAAGTTCTACCCTGGCTATGCTATCATAGGCGGTCTTAAAGTCTATAAACAGATGGTATGTTGGGATGTTAAATTCTAGACATTTTTCCATCGCCTGCCTAAGGGTAAAGATCTGATCAGTTGTTGATTTGCCTGGAATGAAACCACACTGATATTGTCCGATGACGGTTTTAGCGTATGGGGTTATCCGGTCTTGTAGGATAGAGGAGAGTATCTTATAGGCGGTACTCAACAACGTGATACCTCTATAATTGCTGCACGTTGTGACATCTCCCTTCTTATGTATGGGGCATATTATGCTTTTTCGCCAGTCTTCTGGCATTTCTTTCTGCTCCCATACGTGCACTATAATATCATGCATTGCTTGACGTAAGGCTGGCCCGCCGTGATGGAATAATTCGGCTGGTATGCCATCGGCTCCCGGGGCTTTGTTCTGTTTAAGCCGGCCTATAGCCTTCTCAACCTCTTCTATGCTTGGTGGCGGCAACATAGGATATTCTTCTTGAAGTAGTGGAGCCTCCCAGTATGCTTTCAGGATCGGTGATCAGATTTCCCTCTCCGTCCTTGCAGTATGTGCAGCGTGGTGTGTACTGCGTCATGTTTCGGACGGATTGGTAGAACTTCCGCGCCTGGGGCGGACCTCGCTCTCGGCTATTTTCTATTTCACAGATTAGGTTCTTCTCCCAGGCTGATTTCTTTTGTCTGTGAAGCCGTTTTTCTGTTCTTCTGAGCTCTTTATATTCCTCTTCGCGTGCCCGTGTTCTATGAGATTGTTGCATTGCTCGGTACGCAACATTCTTACGTTCAGTCGCTAGCTTATATTTATTTAATCCGTTAAAGTACTAACGTTACAAAACTTAAAACTAGATAACATTACAAATATGAATTTACTTACAATTATGTATTAAAAAAGTTTTCTTTAAATTTACTACATTTTAAATTGTCATTAACTGAAGAAATTAAAAAATTATACTTATTGAAAACTGAAATCAATTGATTTAAGGGACTGTTCATACCATAGTTTGTTCTGCTAAAGTTAGGATATAGAGACCGTTGATGATTTCTCAAGCTAGCTTGACTAAAACTAAAATTCAAGCGGCACAGAGCTGATGGAGATATTATTGATCCGTTGACTAATTTTATAATATAACATAGTTGTAGATATTGCCTATGCTTTGAGAGTAAAGGGAGATTTATTAAGATGAGTCTATTGTTATAGGGGGGCAGTGTCGATCTTTGTGAACAAGGAAGAAAATGAAGACAGAATCGTAAGAATCACCTTTGAATTCCCTCAAGTCTGTTAATATGAACTGAATAGTATGGCGCCCAGACTACACAGCCATATTCGAGTACTGGTCTGACAAAAGATATGTAGAGAAGCTTAAGAACGTGAGGATCCACGAAGTCACGGGAGAATCTTTTTATAAATCCTAAAGTTTTATTAGCTTTTTTAATAATAAAGTTAATGTGATTAATAAATGTTAAATTAGAATCTAGAATAATCCCTAGATCGGAAAAAACGGACACTCTACATAATGTAAAAGAATCTAACATATAGTTGTAAGTTAACACATTTTTTTTGCGCGTAAAACACATTGTTTTACACTTGTCAATATTTAACAAAAGACGGTTAGTATTGCACCATTCCCTGAACCTATAAATGTCTTCTTGAAGTTGTTCACAGTCGCTGATGGAGGCTATTCTTTTAAAAATTTTGATATCATCGGCATAGATAAGCACAGATGAATTTTTCATAATTGATGTCAAGTCATTGATATATAGAACAAATAGTAATGGGCCTAGATGGCTCCCTTGTGGAACACCTGAGTTGACCAAAAATTGATCAGAACGCTCATTACGAAAAGTAACACTATACCTCCTGTTTTCTAAATAAGATGATATCCAGACTAGAAAGTTTTCATTGAACACTAAGCCAATTAGTTTATTAATTAGAGTTTTGTGACAAAGCTTATCAAAGGCTTTGCTAAAATCAGTAAATACACAATCCATCTGTTTTCGATCTTCAAAGGAATCGATACAAAAAGAGGTAAAGTCAAACAGATTTGTGACAGTCGACTTCTTTTGGACAAACCCATGTTGGCTATCACAAATAATAGATTTACAATTAAAAGATAAGACGTTACAGATAATGGATTCAAATAATTTGGGAATTACAGACAATTTAGCAATAGGGCGATAGTTAGTTATATCGTTTTTTGACCCTTTTTTATGGATGGGTATAATGAAAGCACTTTTCCACATAGAAGGAAATATTGAAGAATTTAAAGATTCATTAAATAGAACATATAGGGGATAGGATAAATAAGATACACATTTCTTTAATACACTAGATGGTACGCCATCAGGACCAGGGCTAAAACAATCGTCGAGTTTCAAAATATTCTGAACAATAGATTCTTCACAAATAGAGAAGTTAATTGTGTTAAGGTGTGAAAAAATAGGGAGGGAAGGTGAAAAATCAGAGGGTTCGTGAGAACCAGACTCTACAAATGCATCTTTAAAAAAATTAGCAAACATATTAGATATTTCTCCAGAATCATGACTGGTTACGTTATTAAAAGACATAGAGTTGGGGTAGCCGTCAATTTTTCTTTTACTACTCACGAAGTTCCAGAAATTTTTAGGATTTCGTTTTAGATCATTTTCGATTTTTAAAATGTAATCGGAATATAAAATATTAGAGTAGTCAGAAAACATAGACTTCAGATCGGAGTAAGCGATATAATCTTCATCAGCTCTGGATTTGGAATATTTCAACCATGCTTTGTTTCTTCTATTTTTTAGATTTTTAAGCTCAGTATTAAACCATATGGTGGATTTTGAGATCTACTGCAAGATTTACGTAGTGGAGTTGTTTCATAAAAACATTTAAAAAGGATATCATAAAATTTTAAACACATTTCGTTAATATTACAATTAAAAAAAACTTGATTCCAGTTAACATTACACAACAAATTAAATAATTGATCAAAATTACATTTTTTACTTGCGATATAGGTACTATAGGGCAAGTTCTGCATTTGGAAAAAAAATCGAACTCGAGATTTTGATCAAAGTTGACATTACGATGATAGCGAAGACGAAAAAAGTGGGTCCGACAATTCCGTCTGTCTGTCTGTATGTCTGTATGTCTGTATGTCTGTATGTCTGTATGTCTGTACCTCGAACTACAGCCTAAACTACCGGAGGTATTTTCTTCAAACTCGGCAGTTAAGGGTCTTCGGTGATTCCCTAGAGGAGAAATTGAAATTTTTTTTTTAGCTCCAAAACTAAGGGTACCCCCCATACACCCGTAATGCAAAATCTTATTTATCTCAAAAACGGCTCTAACGATTTTGATAAAAAAAATTAAGTGTGATATTATGGACATGGACTATATTTTGGTGAAAAAAAAATTTGGGGGGAATTGTTATTAGGGGTACCTGTCATAGAACGGTTTTTTTGATTTTCGAATTTCTCACTAACGGCTCTAACGATTTTAACCAAAATTTTTATGCAGGAGCTGCTTTGCATTTGAAAAAATATTAACTAAAAATTTTTTCGAAAAAATAGTTTTTGGATTTTTAAAAAAATAATACAATTTTTTTTTTGAAAATTCAATATCTTGAAAACCGATACACGATTAAATTTTTAAAATACGTTTTAAAATGTATTTTATTAAATACTAACAACTTGCATATCAATTTTTTTTATAAAAAATTTTAGGACAATTTAGTACACAAAAAACATGTTTCAGTGTGTCTGTATGTCTGTACCTCTCACTACAGCCTAAACCACTATACCTATTTCTTTCAATCTCGGTAGTTAAGAGGCTTCGGTGATTCCCTAGAGGAGAAATTGAATTTTTTTTTTTAGCTCCAAAACTAAGGGTACCCCCCATACACCCGTAATGCAAAATCTTATTTATCTCGAAACGGGTCTAACGATTTTGATAAAAAAAATTATGTGTGATACTATGGACATGGACTATATTTTGGTGAAAAAAAAAATTTGGGGGGAAATGTTATTAGGGGTACCTGCCATAGAACGGTTTTTTTGATTTTCGAATTTCTCACCAACGGCTCTAACGATTTTAACCAAAATTTTTATGCAGGAGCTGCTTTGCATTTGAAAAAATATTAACTAAAAATTTTTTCGAAAAAATAGTTTTTGGATTTTTAAAAAAATAATACAATTTTTTTTTTGAAAATTCAATATCTTGAAAACCGATACACGATTAAATTTTTAAAATACGTTTTAAAATGTATTTTATTAAATACTAACAACTTGCATATCAATTTTTTTTATAAAAAATTTTAGGACAATTTAGTACACAAAAAACATGTTTCAGTGTGTCTGTATGTCTGTACCTCTCACTACAGCCTAAACCACTATACCTATTTCTTTCAATCTCGGTAGTTAAGAGGCTTCGGTGATTCCCTAGAGGAGAAATTGAATTTTTTTTTTTAGCTCCAAAACTAAGGGTACCCCCCATACACCCGTAATGCAAAATCTTATTTATCTCGAAACGGGTCTAACGATTTTGATAAAAAAAATTATGTGTGATACTATGGACATGGACTATATTTTGGTGAAAAAAAAAATTTGGGGGGAAATGTTATTAGGGGTACCTGCCATAGAACGGTTTTTTTGATTTTCGAATTTCTCACCAACGGCTCTAACGATTTTAACCAAAATTTTTATGCAGGAGCTGCTTTGCATTTGAAAAAATATTAACTAAAAATTTTTTCGAAAAAATAGTTTTTGGATTTTTAAAAAAATAATACAATTTTTTTTTTGAAAATTCAATATCTTGAAAACCGATACACGATTAAATTTTTAAAATACGTTTTAAAATGTATTTTATTAAATACTAACAATTTGCATATCAATTTTTTTTATAAAAAATTTTAGGAAAATTTAGTACACAAAAAACATGTTTCAGTGTGTCTGTATGTCTGTACCTCTCACTACAGCCTAAACCACTGGACCTATTTCTTTCAATATCGGTAGTTAAGAGTCTTCGGTGATTCCCTAGAGGAAAAATTGAAATTTTTTTTTTAGCTCCAAAACTAAGGGTACCCCCCATACACCCGTAATGCAAAATCTTATTTATCTCGAAAACGGCTCTAACGATTTTGATAAAAAAAATTAAGTGTGATATTATGGACATGGACTATATTTTGGTCAAAAAAAAATTTGGGGCAAAATGTTATTAGGGGTACCTGCCATAGACCCGTTTTTTTTATTTTCGACTTTCCATTAACGGCTCTAAGGATTTTAACCCAAAATTTTTAGCAGGAGTCCCCTTAAGTTTAAAATAATATTGTATAAAAAAATATTCGAAAAAATATTTATTGGGTTTAAAAAAAAAAAAAAAAATTAAATCAATATCTTCAAAACCTATGAACGATTATTTTTTGAAATTATTTCCTAAAACCAATATTATTAAATACTTAAAATTCGCATTCGACATTTTTTTCTTGAAAAATTTTAGAGAAATTTCTTATATACAAATTTTATTTAATAATAAAACGATTTTTTAAAGTTTGTTTGCATAAATTCATACTTTTCCGGAAACCAGACGGCAATTTTATGCATTTGAACATTATTATCTCATTAAATCCATGTTTTATATTTAGTATCTTAAATTCCAAAGTACTTTTACATAAGAGCAAGTTCGTGCGATCCAGTCGTGCATTTTATTAAAGTTGAACTCAAGATTTTCATTTGATTTGTCAAAGTCATTGCACAGGCTAATGTTTAATGATATATCTAGAGCTGGGTGGTGCCGGTCTTCTTTTAATAGTATGATATCAGCAGGGGTTACAGATGTATCCGAATTTATAGTGTTCGAGAAAAAAACTAAGTCCAAAATATTGTTGAAACTGTTGAGAACTCCATTAAATTGACTAAGTCCACACGAGGCCAAACCATCAATTATTGAGAACTCATTAGCTGTGGAAGGGTTCGCAGGAGATACGATGTTGAAGTCTGAAGATATTTTCCATCGCAAGTTTGGGAGATTAAAATCGCCTAATAACAAGAGCTCGTCATTTGTATCCATTTGGTTATGTATGCTTTCAACACATTTAATACAACTTTCATACACATTGTTTATTGATCTTGGAGGTATATAGACAGAGATAATGTAGAGGTAACCAGATACCATTTTAATTTTGATACATATTATTTCTATTTCAGAAGCTTCAAAAGCATCAACCAAATTACATATAAAAGAATTCTTCACAGCAATTAGGATTCCGCCACCAACTGTTTCAAGGTCATTTGAGTGGTGTCTGTCACGCCTAAAGACTTGGTACGTTGTATCAAAAAGCTCAGTATCCAAGAATGAGTCATTCAGCCAAGTTTCTGTTATTACAAAAATAATATCATGAGGAAGGTTATTGACATTTTTATAGATCGAATTGATCTTCGTTCTAAGTCCATTAACATTTTGATAGTAGATTAATATTTGTTGAAGCTGCTTCTTTGGTGATATAGCATTGTCGGCCCCAAGCGAAAAGGGTTATGATGATTTGAAGTTTGTCTGTTATTTTGTTTGTTTACAAATTCATGGATTATTATACCATTTGGCCAAAGTGATGATGAGTTGATTAAATGAAAAACTGAATCAGGAACTCGTATTTTGAATGAAGAGTACTTAGAATGGTTACGATGTAATAACTTTTCAACTTTTATCATTGAAGAAATTCCAAACTTTGATGAGAGGTGGGTTTTTATATCTAGTGCATTCGTTATGGGATCGAGCTTAGAAATAAATATAGTTCTATAGCCTTCTACAACTTTTAAGCCAGACACTATTGGTGAATCTGAAGATGAGGAATGCAAACGAGATATGGATGGTTGAAGTGTCGATTGATGTTGATGAGATGGAGGAGTTGGTGTTGAAAGCTTACTGACATTCAATGTAGGTTGAATGTATAAAGGCATTGAAAGGGCAGATACCTTTGTTGCAGGTTTCTTTGTTGATGGATTTTGTGTTGAAGAATCTACATCTAGTTCATCACTTTTTCGTTTTGAAGGTGCAGCAGCACTTTGCACTGAAGAATTATTTACAGGATCTTCTTCCTTATCATCAATATTATTACATGTTTGCAAATTTTGTATATTTTGGTTATTAGTGCTTAGACTTTCTACTTTTTCAGTAAGATGAAGTAGTTGTGAGTGTAAATTTTCAAGATGTTTTGTATTTTTAAGTACGTCACGAGTAATATTTGCATATGCGAAGGGGTCGCATTCGTCACAAAAGTAATAAAACGACTGTCTTTCCTTAAATAGCTTAATGGTGCTAAACGGAGCGTCGATACAAATGTTATGGAAAAGCTTGCGACAGTTGCCATGACACATAATGGAATCTATCATGTAGTCCGTATTTCCTTCACATATAGCGCAATTAGTCATGTTTTTTGATGTGTTGATGTTTATTTATTTTAAGTTGCAGACAATAATTTTGGTTCGTAGTGTTTTATTTTTGTTTGGGTTGTGTGATACGAAAAGAGGTTCGTGTCTTTGATAATAGTGGTGAAAAATATCAGCTGTTTCAATCTCAGAGGTGTTGTTTTGAAGAGTATTAGAAGAGATCAAATATATAAGTGTGAAGTATCGATATGGCTACGGCAGAACATCTACTAAGATTGCACTCACCAGGAAAGATGAGACAAAAGCAAAATATTACAAATGCTTGGTGCTGCGGTTGAAATATGACGACTTCCAAATGAATAAAATCCACAGCTTATGATAAGGTGTAGCGCATAGAATGAAAGATTATCCACAGCTTACGACGGGGCGGCAGCGCAGTGTTAGGTCATAAAACAAAAATAGAGAAAATCCCTTGATTTATGCAGTATTCAAATGTCTTGCTTCATTTGGCAGAACATAATATGTATATTATACAAAAAAAATGCACTCACCACGGGATATGAGAAAGCAATTGTGTTGTAATAGTAAATTAAATAACGAGCGAGCGGGATGGGTGAAAGTTTATAATAATATCACTCAATTAATAGAAGAGAAAAATTGTGACTTTAATTTATTTTGTTAATAATTATATTTGTACACAAAAAGATCGCAATTAATAAAAAACTCTCGCATAGGATGAAATAATTAACAGATATAGTTAAATTATTAAAAACAACGTTTTATGAATTAAAAAATTAATAACTAATTAACAAATAAATCAATATAATCGTAGAGGAAAAAAAGTTACGCAGCCTTTCGCACTTGACGACAAATGTTGATGATCATGATGATGATGGTAGAGTGAGCTTGCATTCATCATCAAACCAGTCGTTCCGATTTTTACGACTGCTGCCTAAGATGGAGTTGGCAGTGCTAATGACAGTATTTTTAAGACGTGTCCACTTTTCATTTACGCCCAGCATACTGGCTCCAGGACTTACTCTCCCTAAGTCAGGTGTTTCTAGGGCGAGTCCTAACGCATTACCAAAGGTGTTACTGGTGTTTTCATTGCGCAGGGCAGCCGTGTTGATTCGAACCTGATCGGCGGATGCAATGCGTCTTCGCAAGGCAATTCGCCCTCGGAAAACCATACCAACAAGATAGTGATCCGAGTCGATATTGGCACCTCGGTACGTTCGTACCGTCATCAAGTTCGAGTAGTGGCGACGGTCTATCAACGCGTGGTCTATTTGGTTACGAGTGGCTCCATCAGGTGATACCCAGGTGGCTATTCTTTACGCGGGAACCTGGTACTCGCAACGACCAATTGCCAATTCTAAGACTCGAAATCCATTGTCATTAGTGTTCTCATGCAAACCAATGGTGCCTGCGTAATGCCTGAATACCAGCTCCCGACCTATTTTTGCGTTCAAATCCCCAAGGATGATTTTAACATCATACCTTGGACAGACATTGAGGACCCTCTCAACTTGTTCGTAGTAAGTCTCTTTTTCTTCGTCTGAGGACTCCTCCGTAGGTCCGTGAACGTTAATGAGGCTGATGTTCGTAAATTTGCCTCGCACGCGAAGCGTGCATAGCCTTTCGCTTATAGCGTTAAAGCCGATGATAGTAGACTTCATTTTTTCGCTGACTATAGGAAGCCTACCCCGAGCGCATGGTGTTTTGTATGACAGCTGTAGTATATGTCATATTCTTTCTTCTGTGAAACACCATTCCCTGTCCATCTGATTTCTTGAAGAGCTGTTATGTCAGCTTTATATTTTGACAGAGCATCGGCTAGCTGCTGAGCAGCTCGAGCTCTATAGAGCGATCGTACGTTCCATAAGAAAATTCGTAAATCGTTTTTCCCCTTTTGTTGCGTGGGTTGTCGTCGTGTGATCAGTCCGTTTCCGAGGCCTGTTGTCGGTCTCGTAATTCTTTTAGTTTTACGGGAAAGGGAATTAACCTGTCGCCTGAGGAACCAGCCTGATCATATTAGCCAAACCTTTTTAAAGGCTTGTTTCTAGCGGCCGCCGCGGAGAGACTATGATCAGACTTCCACCAGTCCCGAATAGTTACGGCACGTGCATGTTTTCGTATGCTACATGTTATTGCCGCTATTCGTCTGATGGCTGACCGCCAGTCACTCATATATCGTCAGGCTATATAAGTATGGGTCCCAGTTTCGATCCTTGGGTGACTCCAGCTTTTATGAATTCGGTTGAAGATTTTCAGTTATCCAGTTGGACAAACAATGTTCTGAAGGAAAGAAAAGAAAATATGATTTTCGTTAGTGACGAAGGTGTTCCAAGTACTCGCAGTTTATTGATAAGACCTTTTATCCATACGCTGTCAAATACTTTTTCGAAATCCACAAAGCATCTTAAGGTAGAACGATACCTGTTGAGTGCTATATAAACCTCAGAATGGATCTTCAGAAACGGATGCAGTGTTGGGTGCCCTTGAAGAAACCCAAATTGCATGTCTGGAACGATATTATGATCCTTGGAAAACATCTTAAGTCTCCTGAATATGACTTCTTCCAGAATTTTGCTGATGTTGTTGAAGAAGAATATCGCCTTGTAACTAAAAGAAACCAGGTTCTTTGCTCCTTTCATCGGGAGTATAGCCATGATCTTTAGCGTTTTCCACTTGGGAGAAAAGTAGAATGTTTTTGATTATTGAAAGAAGTATCATTACTACTTGTGAAAGCCTTTTAGGAACAAAGTTGGAGACCCCACCATTTCCACCTGACATCTTTGGCTTGGTATTGGCAATGATTTCTGCTACCTGGATGATATAATTGATGGTTGTGCATTCAGCCACTTGCACTGCTTCTAATATTGGCTGCAAAGTCTGTTAGATAGATGCCTTGAGTTCCTCAAAAAAACACGGAGATTTCTTCTCAGGAGTGTACTGCCTATTGCGACGAAGTAACCAGTCCTTCATGATTATCTAATGAAAAGTGATGTGGATGGACAGAATAGAGATGTAAATCCCCCCTTTTCCTGATAACACACACACAGGAATGGTTGATAGTTGTAAGTGACTAGGATAAGGCTCTCTATGAGTCGTAATGGCCCCTAATTTATTTATTTTTATTTTAACTTGATATCGTACCCATCTAGCACAGGCAAAGTCTTGAACAGATTATAAGATATTACGGAATTTTGTTTTACATAGGACTCAGATATAAACTCCCTAAGACCAAATAACGAGTAACTCTTGTCAATCCCTGATTAATGTCCTCTCCGAAATAATTTATGTTTTTATGTGACCCCTGGTAAGACACTGATTAACCCGGTATGGAGCGGACAATCTTTGATTCCATAGCCAAGGGCCCTTCGAGTGGAAAAACTCACAACTAAGTTTGCCATGTGAAACTGGCTTCTGCTAGCTTGGTGCAAAGGAGGCTGGAGAATCTTATTGCTGTAGGCCCAGTTGTACACTAACATGTGGTGCCGCCTTAAGTAAAGTAAGTATCCAAAGCTACCATATCGCTTGCGAACACATATCTCGTATCTCTTCGGCATATAGCCGCCCAGTACATCACAACCTTCTCTTTCAGAAAATCCAAAATGGCAGAGCTTACTTCACTTACATCTCAAATTGAAAAGTCAAAATTTATATATCAGCTCATATAAATTATCTTTTCACATCCTCACATCAACCCTCTCCCCCACCCATGGACTATCAAAAGAAATACTTTATCTAAGCTCCTTTTTCAATAAATTGATTCAATAAAACCTCCCAAGTCCTTGCAATATCTAAATTTAATCCAAAAAATGCCAACAGAAGATTGAAATGGTTTCTTTATGTTAAAAGTTCTGTTTACATTTTGGCCAAAGCTGGAAAATTCTCTCAAATCGTCCAAGCATAATCCGTTTCTTTGTTCTTTGTATCCTTGTACGATATTCGAAATATCATAAACACAGTACTTGAGATAAATACCATAGCTCCTGATGATGCTCTCTCTTTTGGTTCCGTGTCCGGGTCTTTGCGGCAACTTTACCAAAATTCTACTTTCCACAATCGATAAGTTACATAGATTCGTATGTCTGTGAGGGTTTTGCAAAAAAAAATTTAAGTTAATAACAAAAGAACGATAGGAGTAACTGGTTTGTCGGTGATGATGTGCAGACCAAAATCACTTTCGTCCTTCAGAGCGGATGGAAATTATTGCAACTCAAATCCGTCCATATGAAACCGAAAATTTCTTCTGTGATGTGTGTGTGTTTTCTCCATACTCATAGGTCGTATCATTTACGATAAAACCTAATTCGTCCGTTTTGCCTTCCGGACAGAAGCCCGGAAGATATAGTTTGCAGCACACTAGGCCCTGTAGTACGGCGCGCGGTGGCCGGTGATGTTGTTCGGCCCAGCAAGGGACAAAGCATAATCTGTTTGTTATTTGCTCGACTGCTGATGATTCTCCCAAATTCAGGACATTTTGATGGGAGGGGGTAGGAAAAGGAGAGACTTGCCGCTTGCCATCGTGTTCCAGGTGAGCTTCGACTAGATGGTGGCCGAAATTGTTGCTCTTGGCAGCAATCTAAGTACCTATAAAGCTTATAATCCATATATGCAGGTTCAGGCAGGCCGACAGCAATCTCCGTTACCTGTTATCCTGGACAAACTCTCTGGCTCTCTGCATAGATAGATATCTCCGGATGTGAATTCCCCGATGGATGTGGGGACCGGATATTTGTGCCCCGGCTGGTTTTGTTTCTGGCATGTACCATGTGGGCAGTATACCGATACTCTTTTGGTCAGCTTAAATGGCTAAGACGGGTGATGTGCTGCATCAACTCTGTCAGCCAGTTTAGGGTGTAGGTGTATCGTTACGCATCGGCATTCATATGGTTACCAACTGTGATCGATTATTAACAAGTGAATATTTTTTTCTTGCTATAGTTCCTTGATATGAGTCTCACCTACACAGTTAATGGGGTCTGAGGTCTTTTGCGGAATAGGAGAAAAATTTATTAAAAACAAAATCAAAACAAAAGAGGAAGCTAAAATATCAAACATGTTGATGAAATTCTCCGTGATCTAGACAACTTGTGTTTAATTTCTGCTCCTGAGTTCTTTAAATTTATTTCTAGTTAAAGTCTCTTATAAATTCAGATTTTTATCATAATTTTTGCATAATTACCAGATCTATTCAAAAAACATGGTGTCATTAAATGTGTTTTACCTAATTTCTTTTAATTGGATAATTTAAATTGTCATTTATTCTTATTCTGATTTAAATCCATCAAAAATCGAGTGCTTGAGTGATTTTTTTTTTCCCGGTGTTCTCAATTGTCAATTCTCACCGTCGTCGTCGTTGCCGTTAAAAAATATTATTTCTCCTTTTCGATCGTCTCTCTGGGTGAGTTGCAACATTCTTAGTGTATGTTCTGCCATTGAAGCAAATTTGATGCTACACAACCTGTATCGGTTTCTTTTCATGCCGCAACAAGTCGCACTTTACACCTGGACTCGCTTTTCATCAATCAACCCCAAATCTCAGCATTCACCAGATGCGTGGCTAGAATCTTGTGCATCGCTATTCATTGCTCATCATTTGAATAAATAATATCTACGAGATCGACTTCATCCATCGGACTTTGCTTAAACAGTGCAGCGCACATAATATTGCCACCCAACTACGTTCATCAACATTTGGCTGTCATATTCGTCTCCGATTCATCTCACCTACATGAGTGCTGCAAGTATATACTGTTCACGTATTTATCTCCTAAAAGCTTTATTTAAATATAATTTCGATCAGTTGGTTCGTGTATGTGATATTGCTTATGCTTTTACTTATCACAGACACCATCCATATTTTTGAAGTACACATATAACCAATTTTTTCTACGAATATTATTTTATTTTTTGAGTAAAACATAAAAATGTCTGAATGTGGAAAATGTTTTAAAATTTGCGACTTTATGATTGATTCGATCATGTGCTATGGCAACTGTCATAGAACCTTCCATGTGGAGTGCATCAATGCTAACTTTAGCTCTATAAAAACGTTGAGCAAGAACAAAGGCTTTTATTACTTTTGTAATGAATGTGATCCCTTTGTTCACAAAAATATTACACGGGACCTTCTCTCCATAACGACAATGATTGAAAATCTTCAAAAACAATATAATCAGCTAAATATTAAAGTAGATGAAATATCGAATCATACGCATATTCAGCGAAAACAAACCAGGAGCGTAACAGCGATCTTAAAGTCTAATAACCAGACAAATAAACGAAAATGCGATGAATTAGACACAACCTTACCTCAACCTCCAAATAAGAAATCATCCGAGGTGCCGAACTCATTGATCTCAAATGATACTCGTACAAATAAACAACATACACCTCCATCGATAATTCCAGTAACCACTGTTGCAATGGCCTCAATATCAACTCCTCCAATCATTTCATCCCCATCAGCTTCAACATCATTATCATCATCATTATCATCATCATCATCATCATCATCATCATCATCATCATCATCATCATCATCATCATCATCATCATCATCATCATCATCATCATCATCATCATCATCATCATCATCATCATCATCATCATCATCATCATCATCATCATCATCATCATCATCATCATCATCATCATCATCATCATCATCATCATCATCATCATCATCATCATCATCATCATCATCATCATCATCATCATCATCATCATCATCATCATCATCATCATCATCATCATCATCATCATCATCATCATCATCATCATCATCATCATCATCATCATCATCATCATCATCATCATCATCATCATCATCATCATCATCATCATCATCATCATCATCATCATCATCATCATCATCATCATCATCATCATCATCATCATCATCATCATCATCATCATCATCATCATCATCATCATCATCATCATCATCATCATCATCATCATCATCATCATCATCATCATCATCATCATCATCATCATCATCATCATCATCATCATCATCATCATCATCATCATCATCATCATCATCATCATCATCATCATCATCATCATCATCATCATCATCATCATCATCATCATCATCATCATCATCATCATCATCATCATCATCATCATCATCATCATCATCATCATCATCATCATCATCATCATCGTCATCAACCTCTTCGTTACCACTTCAAATGGACTCTGCAAACAACAACAACGAAATTATATCGCCAATTATATCCGGGCTTAAAGTAGTAGAGGGGCAAAAAGTGTTGTTTCTTTCTAAACTATCACCGTCAACTAATGCCCTTGATATCAAAAATTATCTTAAAGAAAAAGTGGGATCATCGTTCTTTGGTGTGGAGAAAATTCTTCACAGAAACTACACTAAATATTCGTCTTTTAAAATACGTGTTCCGGATTCAGTTTTCCATGTACTTAACTCGCCTTTGTTCTGGCCAATTGGTGTAATAATACACGAATTTGTTAATAAACAAAATAGTCAAGCAATACCCCAGAACCCTTTTCGTCAAAATCGGACAATGCGGAATCATCATCTGAGCAGCTCAAACAAATATTAGTCTACTACCAAAATGTAAATGGACTTCGGACAAAGACTAATATGGTCTATAAAAATGTAAACAACCTTCCTCACGATGTCATTATACTAACAGAAACTTGGCTCAACTTTTCTATTCTTGACTCGGAGCTTTTTGATGCATCATATCAAATTTTCAGACGTGATCGACATGATGAAGAAGACTCTAATGTTGTCGGTGGAGGAATTCTTTTTGCGATCAGGACCTCAATTACGTGCTACCTGATAGATGACTTTCGATCCACAGGTGTCGAAGCTCTATGTATCTGTGGTGTATCCACATAAATAATAAACCGATTTTAATTTACTAATTCATTTATTTATTCTTAAGCGAATTATACTCGTATACTTCTTAATGGTCCAAATCAGACTAGTCATTGCACAAGTGCTTACATATCATGAGCACTAGTCTGTTGGCTTTATATAACAATAGAAGGGTTACCTACATACATTTATATACGTTACAACTTCCCCCGTAATTCGCTTATTTTATAACTATAATTAAAAGAATAGCATGTATAACAAATTTCAAATAAGTTCTTTTGCAAAGGAAATTAAATCTTAAATTTAACAATACCTACTTCATTTAATTTTCAAAATTAAAAAAAAAAAATAAAAATTATTTTATTACTAAAGTTTTAAACTAGTATGTACACATTGCAAATTTCAATAAAGTACTTTTTCACAGTAAGTCAAATCTTAAATTTATCAATAATGCATTTAATTTTCAGAATTAATACGAGATCTTATAGGGTATCTATCTTTTATTTGCTGTGCTGACCAATCTTTTCTGGTTCTAGTACTTGGAGTACTATTGTTTACATTAACATTGATTTCACTTCCATCATTAACAAAATCTGTATTACTTAAAGGAACTTTAATACAAGGATCATTCAAAGTATTGGGAATGTAAATATCATTATTATGGTTATTTAAGCAAAATCTGATCTGATTTATATGACGTTTCCAAACTACATTATTTTTTGAAGCTATTTCAACAAGATAATATCTTTTACCTAAGATACGAATAATTTTTCCTTTAGTCCATTGAACTTTCCCTGGCACAGTGAAATCTTTTACCATAACTGAATCATTAATTATCAATTTTCTTTCTTTTTTTCCGATATAATTTTTCTGTTGGTTTGTTTGCCTTTTAATAACATTTTTTTTTAATTCATTAGTAATCAATTTATTTTCTTTCCTAAAAGGATTAATTAAATCAAACCTTGTTCTTATATTTCTATTAAACATTATCTGAGCGGGGGAAAAACCAGTAGTGCCGTGAATTGAATTCCTGTAGTCCATTAAAAACGCGTCTAATAATTTGTTAAAATTACTGTTTGTGTCTTTTAACACTAGTGCTTTTTTAAGACCTGTTTTTACAATTTTAACGCTATTTTCAGCTTGGCCATTTGAAGCAGGGTGGCCTACAGGTGAAGTCAAATGTGTAATGCCATTTTGATATAAAAATATTTCGAATTCTTTCGATATAAATGACTTGCCATTGTCAGTCACTATTGTTTTCGGTAAACCGAAACGTGCAAAAATCGACCTTACTTGATCAATTGTCTTAGAGCTTGTGATGTTTGTATTCATATTTATGCACTCTAACCATTTGCTATGAGCATCAACCATTATCAAAAAGTAATTTCCAAACAAGGGGCCCATAAAATCTAGGTGGAGTCTCTCCCATGGATTTTCTGGCCAACTCCAATTAATTAAAGGGCTTTTTGCTGGACTATTTTTAAATAATAAACATTGATCACAGGAGTTTGACAGCTCCTCTAAATGTTTGTCGATGGATGGCCACCACACGTAGGCCCTTGCCAACCCCTTCATTTTTACAATCCCTAAATGAGACTTATGTAGTTCCTGTAATATAGATTTTTGTAAAGATTCCGGTATAACAATTCTATAACCCCAAAAAATTACATTCGAGTCAATTGAAAGTTCGTTCTTTTTATTAAAATATGGGGCTAATCTTGGATTACAACATGTATTAGGCCAACCATCTTTTATATACTGGCACACTTGTGTTAAAACCGAATCTTTGAAGGTTTCTTCTTGAATATTTTCAAACTTAACAATTGAACCACTTCCTTCTCTCATATAATTTACAAACACGTCGTTTGCCCACAGACCATGACGACCTTCAATTTCTTCGGGAAGAGCATTCTCTACCGCTCGAGAGAAATAATCAGCTATGTTTGCTTTTGAATTAATATGTTGAACCTCATATGTGTAGCCCGACAAAAACAAGGCATATCTTTGCAACCTGTTTGCGGATAGTGCCGGAATACCTTTCTTTTCCCCAAAAATAGATACTAAGGGTTTATTATCCGTCACCAGTATAAATTTATTCCCAAAAAGATATTGATGGTACTTATTCACACCGTACACTATTGCCAACGCTTCTCTTTCTATTTGGGAATATTTCATTTCTGTGGCCGTAAGCCTCTTTGAGGCAAACGAAATAGGTCTTTCTACACTATTTTCATAAACGTGCACTAGGGCTGCACCTAAACCAACTGGGCTTGCGTCTACAATTAATTTTAATTTCAAATTTGGATTAAAATGAGCTAAACAGGTTTTTTCAGATAACTTAGCTTTGACGTCATCAAAAGCCTTTTGTTGTTTATCACCCCACTCAAACTTGTCGGGTAGCAGTTCGTATAAGGCTGAAGCCACTGTTGCCATATTTGGCATGAACTGTCTATAGAAATTTACTACACCCAAAAAGGATTGGAGTTCTAAGCTGTTCTTTGGTGCACACAAGTTTAAAATAGTTTCAACTTTCTTTTCGTCTTTATGTAGACCATTTTTATCAATGACGTGTCCCAAATAACTAATTGAAGTCTTTAAGAATTCGCATTTGTCCTTTGACACTTTAAGCCCTGCATCTTGCAATTTAGAGAAAACTATTTTTAAACGTTCCAAATGTTCCTCTCTAGTTTTTCCAAATATAAGAATGTCGTCTACAAACACTTTTACCCCTTTGATGCCCAGCAAAAGACTATCTATGGTTTTTTGGAAAACAGCAGGTGCACTAGCCACACCATACACCATCCTAGTATATCTAAATAAGCCAATTGTAGTTGATATTGTAGTAAGTTCGCTGGATTTTTCGTCTAGAACAAGTTGCTGATATGCCATAGCTAGGTCAATTTTCGAAAACTCAGTAGATCCGTCAATTTCAGATAAGATCTCTTCTAATTTTGGTGGTGGGTGTTGTGGTACTAGCAACTCAGGGTTTAATGTGATTTTATAATCACCACAAATTCTTACCGAGCCATCTTTTTTTAGTATGGGTACAATGGGAGTGCCCCATTCACTATATGAAACAGGCTCCAAAATATTCAAGGCTACTAATTTCCTTATAGTTGATTTTCAACTTTTTCTTTTAATGAAAAAGGTAACTTACGAGGTCTAAAAAATTTTGGTTTTGCACCCTCTTTTAACTTCAACGAAACTTTATGTTTGTTAAAACAGCCTAATCCACCATCAAAGATTTCAGCATATTTTTCGAATAAATTTTTAAGTACATAATCTGAATTTTGTATGTGATTAATTTCTTTTACTCCAATGTTAAAGGCGTGCATCCAATTCCGACCTAATAATGGTGGCCCACCATTTTCAATTACATAAACTTCTAGTGACCTTGTTATATTTTTATATGAAATTTTGAATATACCAACACCAACTGGATTTAATAAACCTCCATTATATGTTCTCAGTGAGAGGTCTGACTTTTTAAGCATTAAATTCGAGAAATGTTTATCAAAAACATCCTTTGAAATGGCAGAGATTGAAGCACCGCTATCAATTTCCATATCAAAAGGAATTCCATTCACGGTTACATTGGCTATTATTGGACTAAGATTTGAGTTGGTTCTAAAGTAAAAAATTGATAATTCATGTTCATGTTCACTTTCAATTACATTATTAAAATTATTTGTATAATTACTTGTACTAGGCATAACACTATCATCGCTAATATAATTATTATTATAGTTTCTACTTCTATTACTACGCATGCTACACATTTGTTTAAGATGACCTTTTTGGTTACATATTTTGCAAATATTATTCTTAAACCTGCACTGATCCGTTGAGTGATTTTTGTAGCCACAGACTTTGCACTGCCTACCGGTACCTGCTGATGCCGTTGAATCGCCTACGGTTCTTTGATTTTGTCGATGTCTCTCGTTAGATATGACGTCACGCTTTGGTTCTGCTCCTTGTAATCTGCAAACCAGACTAGAACTTGTTCCGTTGAAATTTTCCCTTTTGTATTGTTGTCTCACACATTCAACAGTCTGAGCTATCTGAAGACACTTTTCAAGAGTAAGGTTAGCATCAGTTGGACTCTCTAAAAAAAGTTTATCTTTTTCTGCGCTTTTTTCTAAGCCCATGACGAACTTATCTCGGAGAAGTATGTCTAAATGTGTGCCAAAATCGCACCCAGTGGCTAGGCTCCTCACACGTGCTGCCCATTGTATCAAAGATTCTCCTTCTTCTTTGTATGAAGAGTAAAATTTATGTCGCTCGGCGAATCCCGAAAGAGCAGGCTTAAAATGATTTTCCAGCTTCGAAATAAGTGTGACATATTCGGTGTTCTCGGGTAAGGATGGGTGAATTAGGTTTTGTAAGAGCTTAAGAGTATCATCATGAAGCGATATGAGCAGTAATGATCTTTTTTGCGCACTGTCACTTATGTTGTTTCCAATAAAAAATTGTTCGATTTTACACTTATAAATGCTAAACTCGTTAACTTCGTGGTTGTATTTTGGTAGTTCACCAATTGCAGACATTTTAGCTTTATTTTTGGAATTAAGTGGATCGAGCAATTCTTTCTTGCTATCCAACGTTGAACTTTTATTCGTTGACATCAACTTAATAATTATCACACGTGGTTTCGTATAGTTTTTTACTAACGATATCCTCGTCGCCAATTGTGGTGTATCCACATAAATAATAAACCGATTTTAATTTACTAATTCATTTATTTATTCTTAAGCGAATTATACTCGTATACTTCTTAATGGTCCAAATCAGACTAGTCATTGCACAAGTGCTTACATATCATGAGCACTAGTCTGTTGGCTTTATATAACAATAGAAGGGTTACCTACATACATTTATATACGTTACAGTATCAAAATCAAGTTGGAATCTGGTCATTTATTTATCATCTCCGCGTATATACCTCCAAGTTTAAACAATGACGCTTATAAAAAGTTAAATGACTGCATAGAAAATATTTATGTGCTTATGGAACCCGAAGATGAAATTTTGATCGTAGGTGACTTTAATCTACCAAACCTTAATTGGACAAAAATTGATGACGATAACTTCCATGTTCCGATAAATGCGTCAAGCCTTAATGAACTAACATTTATAGATGGTATGTCTTCGTGTGGTTTGAGTCAATTCAATGGATTGAGAAATCGTTTTGGAAAAATTCTTGACTTAGTGTTTTTCGCCGATACAATTAACAACGAAATTGCTGTTTTAACTGCTACTGTAAAATTAATTGACGAAGATCGACATCATCCTGCATTAGATATTTCACTAGGTTTAAACATGTCTTCTACTTACAATAACAATAATAACAACAAACTTGAATTTGACTTTTCTAAATGTAATTTTGTTGATCTTTTTGATATGTTAATAACTGTAAATTGGAATCAATTATTTTGTAATTGCAATATTGATGATATGTGTAATAATTTTTATAGAACTCTTTTTAACTGCTTTTACGAAACTATTCCTTTAAAAAGAACACGTTTTGCTTCAAATGCACCACCATGGTTTGATATGCGTATTAAAAACTTAAAAAATAAAAGGAACAAAGCTTGGGTAAATTATAATATAACTAGAACTGACGATGATTATAGAACTTTCTTAATTCTAAAACAACTTTTCACTGATTATTCTAACACTCTATATGACGATTACATTTGTAAAATAGAACATGGTATTAAATCTAATCCAGATAGTTTCTGGAATTTCGTTAATAATAAAAGGAAAACGTGTGGCTATCCGAATTCGATGTCAAATAATTCATCAACTAGTCATGATCCAAAGGTTATTGCAAACATGTTTGCTGACCAATTCAAAGAAGCATTTGAAGAATCAGAATTTAATCATTCCTCTTCTTTTTCTTCTTCTTTCGACAGTTTTACTCATTTAAACGCAATTAATTTTGAAATAAGTAAAGATACAGTCGCTCAACAAATATTAAATCTCGATGAGTGCTTTATTCCAGGCCCCGATGGTGTTCCATCTTATATATTAAAAAAATGTGCTTCTTATTTGTCGTATCCGTTACATATTCTCTTCAATTCATCCTTAAAAAGTTCAATTTTTCCTATTATCTGGAAAAGTTCATTTATTATTCCTATACATAAAAAAGGTCCTAAGAATGAAACAATGAACTATAGACCCATTGCTAAACTATCTGTGATACCTAAACTGTTTGAGTCAATTGTGAGTAATGTTCTTTCTTTTCATTGTAGTTCTATTATTTGTGATAGCCAGCATGGCTTTGTCAAAAAGAGATCCACTGTTACTAATTTATTTAACTTCGTTTCCTTTTGTCTAGATGTTTTTGAAAAACGCGGGCAAGTTGATTGTGTATTTACTGACTTTAGTAAAGCCTTTGACAAGTTATGTCACAATACACTAATTTTAAAATTAATCCATCTAGGATTTAACAACAATTTTATAAATTGGATTTCTTCATACTTAAAAAACCGTCGTTATTCTGTCTTGTTTCGTAATGAAAGTTCAAGTCAATTTGTTGTCAATTCTGGCGTCCCTCAGGGCAGCCACTTAGGTCCTATTTTATTTGTTTTATTTATTAATGACTTGGTTTCAAACTTAAAAAACTCGTCTGTCCTTGTTTATGCTGATGACATTAAGCTTTTCAAAAGTATAAAATCCTCCTCTGACTGTTTATTACTACAAGAAGATTTAACAATATTTAGGGAATGGTGCAATAAAAACCGACTTGTTTTAAATGTTGACAAATGTAAAACCATGAGTTTTACACGTAAAAAATTTCCGTTTTTGTACAACTATACGTTTGATTCTTGTCCGTTATGTAAGGTTTCTGTGTTTTCTGATTTAGGTATTATTCTAGATCCCAAATTAGCATTTAATGATCATTTAAATTATATAATTAAAAAATCCAATAGGGTTCTTGGATTCATTAAAAGATTCGGTCGTGATTTTCAGGACCCTTATGTTCTTAAACTTCTATTTATTTCGTTTGTTAGACCAATTCTAGAATACGGCTGTGTGGTATGGTCACCTTATTACTCAATACATGTTACAAGAATTGAAGCGATCCAAAAAAGGTTTCTGCGTTTCTGTCTTCGGTCTCTTCCATGGTCAAGGGAAAATCTACTTCCCCCTTATTCTCAAAGACTAGCTTTGATCAGCCTTCCTTCTTTGACTAACCACAGAAAGTTTTTACAATTTTGTTTTATTGTTGGGATTATTAATGGTTCGATATCATTACCATCAGTTCTAAGTAAATTAAATTTCAGTTTCAGCCGTTCATGTTTAAGGCGACAGCAACCTATTATTCAAATATTTAGCAGATCAAACTATGGTGTATGTAGCCCCTTCAATCAATTAATTACAATTTATAACGAATTTCAATTTTGTTTAGAATCTGTAAATGATAACATAAAATGTAAAAAATTTAAACTTATCTTTTTCAACAATATTGAATAATAAATATAAATTAGGATATTAGATTATATTAGATTATAAGAACTATTTTAATATTGTTAACGTTAGATTTTAACGAATTAAATAAATAATGTTCATATGAAAGCAAGATAATGAGGATCTCTTACACTAAAGTGACTACAACAAACATGCAGTGATTTTGGAATAGAGAGCATTTATTGACAATAAGTCTTAAGTGGTGAAAAATTACTTATACCATCTGCTAAGAAAAACGTAACAAAAATTTAAAAAAAAAGTCCCGTCACTACAATTAGAGACGTCACGTCAAGGCATGCTCTTAATGCAAGTGTCAGTCCCGATCTAATATCTTTTCTACCCAATGCTGCACAAATAAGAAAATACTAAGACTAATTGTTTGGCAACAAGAAAGCCAATTGAGACGGTCTGAGTGAATTCTTCAGGAACTTAAATTGGTTACTATGCTTCCTCGATAGTGACGTGGACTCCAGTACAGACTACAAATTTAATTCTTCTCGAAAGTGTATTATTGGTTTGATTCAAGCTGTCCCAAAGGTAGTATATATTTTTGGTCACTTGAAAGAAATGTGTCTTCGGATCCTACGCTCGTCTTCAATGAACAATCTTTTCTCAAATTAAATCTTTTCTCAACCACTGCGTAAGTTTTTACATCTTTCCTGTTCTACTGGTCTCTTTCTGTGTGGATGGAAAACTTCTTTTGTCCAGCCTGTCCCTAAAAACGGCGAATCTTATTCGCTCTCTCACTATCGTCCATTTGCACTTACGTCCCTTTTTTTTCAAAAACCATGGAAATGCTGATAAATTATCAGAGTATCAAGCTCTCTTATCGAAAATGCTTGCATTTGATATTGATGAATCTCCTTGTCGTTGGATTAGAAACTACTTTCGAAGCTCTCAGTACAAGTTGTGCTGGACGGTCTTAAATCTGATATTCATAAAATAAATGCTGGCATACCACAGGGCTCCGTTTTGTCTCCGACTATCTTTCTCATATTAATCAATGAACTTTTGTCTGTTTGTTATGCTGACACAAGAACTCTTAGTTTCTCATACTCGTTTCCAAATCTACGTCTTTGTTCTTTATGAGCTCATTAAATTCTAATCTCGATGATTGTCAAATGGGTAACTATTTATAAACCGCGTAGGTAATCCAATAACTCAATACTTCCCAGCATATTCAGACATTCAAAACTAATGTGCATCGGTATCTCCCATTAGAAGATATGAATCATGGGCCAAACATTTGTAGGCGTTTCCATAAGCTTGGTGGTACCTGCTTTATTGGAGATTTCCACATCTTGACTTTCCAAATTGTTTTATTTCAAGTTCTGGTTCGGCGAATTGTCCAACCAAGATAAATTATTGATGTTTTTAAGAATCCCATATACTTTCTGACAGGGCGCTGAGGCGTGCACAACAACCTACGGTTCGTTATCCTCCCCGATGGGTTTTGCGTTGTCGTGGTAGGGAGGCTTAGTTTTATTTCTTCTGCAACTAAGAAAACCCAAATGTAACCAGAGAAGTCACTGCCAAACATGAAGAAAAGCAATTGAGATGTTTTCTCTTTTGCTCGATGTCTTGGTTTAAGCAATCTGAATAATTGATGGTCCTTCCCAATGCTAAACGATTGCTTAACACTATCGTTCCTAGTTCGTTGTAGGGCGAAAAAGACTAATCGAGAATATTGGTGCAGATTGTGGTTGGCTTTGGTCAGTTATGGTCTGCACAATGGCATAACTTACTAAGAACAAAAACAACCCGAATTGCGTAGCTCGGGAATGAGATTATGAATTTGCCCCGCTAATTAGAGTGCCCAGGGTGTAGAAACCTTGGTCTCATAATTACTTGGGTTGGCCCTCTGTAAAGAGAGCTCGAGCTGGCTGTGGTTATACTAACCAAGTCACGGGGTTGGCTATTGTTACCAGCGATAGTTAGATGGAAGAACACAGACCAAGGGTGGTACTGCCTACACAGTGCAAATTTGGAACAGTATTAAGGCTGGCTTGAATTCTGGCGCAGACCGTACGAGATATTGACAGGGCTCCCTTATCATTTGTAAACACGAGTTGTGAAATATATTCTAAAATATTGACTGGTAGCAATGTCGAGTTTGTTTGTCGGGGAATCAAGATCTGGTCCCTGCCAGAAAGGAGTTGCAACCTTTCTTTCAAGATAAAATACAACTGGGACTATTTCCTGGGGGCTTTGTTCAATAGCCGTTCATTGAACCCGATAGTGTTTGGTCGGCCAAGTAGTGAAATTAAGTCTTAGTTGACAGGTGCTCACTATAAAACCTATCTTTCAGTTCTACGGTTCGTTATTTGGGAAACCATTCTTTAACAAGTGGCAGAAGCCGACTTTCCAATAGTTACTTGTACTGGTCCCATCAATAATGATTATACAGGGTGATTGGCATAAGGTGTGACAAAAAGCTAGGGCGTGTAGGTTGGACTTAGATAAGAAAAAAATCGTATGGGAGGGGGGGGTCTATTTCCGCCCGTTTAGGCGGGAGGGGCAATTTAAGAAAAAAATCACTTAAAACAGAAAAAAAATTATTAAAAAATAACGGTGATACCTACAGAGTAATGCTATAGCATTTTGAAAAGCCAGAAATACATTCTTTAATTTTGTTTTTAAATAAAGTTGTTCGAGTGAATAGTTTTTGAAAAATTAATTTTCAAAATCAAAATTTTGAAAAAAAAATGAAATTTTTTTTTTTAAACAATTTTTTTTCAAAATTTTACGTAATTAAGTATTATTTTTTTATTCAATATTCAATGCTCTTATTAATTTTTGATCAAAAACAAAAAACCAGATGTCAAAATGTTTTGTACTTTTTGAGAAAATCAAAAATAACAAAAACTACTTTTATTTTAGTTTTTACGTTGTTGGATTCTTATGTAGGTCGTAGGTGAATTTACGATTGAAAGGATTAACTTTCTTTTTACTATTCTTTTAATTATCGTCTTATAAGCATACAATAATGTGACAAAGTACTGGATTAACCATATTTCACACATTTTTTCATTGAGAACACCTGCGTGAGAGCATTGGTTTAAAATTGACTTACCACTTTTTTATTATGGTGGGGTCGGCTTGGCTTAGGTGCATTTACGAAAGAAAGGATTAACTTTTTTTGTAAAATTTTTTTATTATCAGTCTTATAAGCATAGAATAACACATTTTTTCATTGAGAACACCTGCGTGAGAGCATTGGATTAATATTGATCTGCGAATGTTTTTTAAATAATGCAGCGTTACACGCCCTAACTAGTGACAGAAAAATGCAATTGCGAAATAAGAACAAAAATGTTCCTGAATCTTGAAATCAATTTAAATAGTAAATACATGCATATTTAGATAAAATACATAATTACTGTTTATTTAAAGTTAATCCTTTCTTTCGTTAATGCACCTAAGCCAAGCCGACCCCACCATAATAAAAAAGTGGCAGGTCAATTTTAAACCAATGCATGCTCTCACGCAGGTGTTCTCAATGAAAAAATGTGTGAAATATGGTTAATCCAGTACTTTGTCACATTATTGTATGCTTATAAGACGATAATTAAAAGAATAGTAAAAAGAAAGTTAATCCTTTCAATCGTAAATTCACCTACGACCTACATAAGAATCCAACAACGTAAAAACTAAAATAAAAGTAGTTTTTGTTATTTTTGATTTTCTCAAAAAGTACAAAACATTTTGACATCTGGTTTTTTGTTTTTGATCAAAAATTAATAAGAGCATTGAATATTGAATAAAAAAATAATACTTAATTACGTAAAATTTTGAAAAAAAATTGTTTAAAAAAAAAAATTTCATTTTTTTTTCAAAATTTTGATTTTGAAAATTAATTTTTCAAAAACTATTCACTCGAACAACTTTATTTAAAAACAAAATTAAAGAATGTATTTCTGGCTTTTCAAAATGCTATAGCATTACTCTGTAGGTATCACCGTTATTTTTTAATAATTTTTTTTCTGTTTTAAGTGATTTTTTTCTTAAATTGCCCCTCCCGCCTAAACGGGCGGAAATAGACCCCCCCCTCCCATACGATTTTTTTCTTGTCTAGGTCCAACCTACACGCCCTAGCTTTTTGTCACACCTTATGCCAATCACCCTGTATAGTCACTTACACCCATCGCCCAGATAACGAACCAACCATTATCCTTACGCCGGCCGTGCTTAAAGCCCTCAAGTATGGACTCTGGATTGAACTTTTCTCCAAGGTACCACCTTCGAACGAATATGTTTTTATTCATTAATATTTCGAATATCTACTCAAAACGACAAAATATTACGATATTTCAAATAAACCGTTATTTATTGTTCTAAAAAATATTTTTCTTTTTTAACATTTTGTACTAACATTTTGGTTATTTTAAGGTCAAGAACTGAATAAATTGAAATTTTCTTTAAATAATTGGAAAAACTAATAAAATATTAAACAATACCTACGTTTTGATAGTCTTAAACTGTAAAAATTGTTCATGGAATTTTATTTCAAAAATACTTTTGACTGATTTGACTCGGTATGAATTAGACGGATTAATGCAGTTACCAATTTTAGAAATCAATCATTATAATCCTAAAAAAAAAATTGGTTTTCCAAAACTCTAAATTTTTACTCCAATTATTTAATATCCAGAACACGGAGTTTTTGTGTGATCTCTTATTTATAAAACCCACAATGATGATGTGGAAAAGGTTTAACCTGAAATCGATAGGTACCTTTATTATTAGTTATCATCGAATCATAGTGTGTACTGGGTAGTGTCTAAGATGGTAGATAGGAAACAATTATTCACCACCGAAACGGTTTTATTGTTTTTCAAAATATTCTCCATTAAGACCAATACACTTTGGCATCCGTTTGAACCAATTTTTCGACTTTGCATGCATTTTGAAAGCATCAACCTGCAATATTTTCTTCTACTGTCGAAAAAACCCTGATCTTGCATTTTGTGTTTGATCTCCGGGAATAAGAAGTAATTATTGGATGTCAAACAATTCGATGTTTTGAATGCTTGAAAATGCACTTGCTTGGAGCTAATGTGTAAGAGCTTGCATTTTCGTAGTGGAGAATGATTTGCCTTCTGTTATAGGTTTCCCTTATTTTTCTAAACACTTCTGGCCAAAAAATGGTAGCGAACAGTTAATAATTGGCCGGTCTACGTTCTTTTAATAGCACGCTGGCGACATGTCCAATTGTTCCAAAAACCAGGCGTTTATTTGCTTCGAAGTACCTCGTGCGCGATCAACTTTTGATGTATTTATCTCGCCTTGAAACACAGTAAATTTTTTGGCACCAATAGACACGAGTCGAGCGAATTAAAGCGATTGTCAAGTTATACGGTAACATATCTTTTTGAATGCTAAACTATCATCAATATTGAATATAAGTGAAGACAATCCCCAAGCATGTCTCAATTTTACAGTATGTCACATGACGATCTTTTAACATCAGTTCACGCATGTCATCGATTTTTTTCACGAAATTCATCCTGTGGCATTGTGTGACTGCGATTGAATTCGGAAAACTAGCGATGAAAGTCGAAGTGAGTTGACCGTTACACTGTTGTTGATTTAATTCATGTCGAAAGTAATTGCAGAAAAATTTGTTCTCCGAATTGTACGGCATTAAAATTTCACGATTAGAGAGGCATCGAATACCTATGCTCCCTTCAATCCACTCCGTTTTCTGTCAAAAGCCTTCCTTATCTATCTTTCGGGGAAAAATCATACAGTTTATATTGAGATTTGTGCCAAGTTTCTCTTCCTCACTGCCATCTTCCCAATTTTAGAATTTAAATTAAGTTTGCCTTTACTTTCCTATTTTCTTAGCTTTTTGGTTTTTTTGATTTTTTAATTTAACGTTTTTCAGTGAATTTTTCAAAAACTTAGAACCACCGCACATAAGGGTATTTGAATGATCTAAGCGGCCAAAAGTCAATTTATAAAAATAGTAAATACTTCTGCAAAAATTACTGCCTGACATACATGACCCCCCCAAGAATAAAACTCACTAATACAAGCAGTCCCCCCGAGCTTCTCATACTTTTACCATTACATGAAATCCGATTGTGTCACCATGTGTTCGTTATCTGTTCACGCGCTCTTACAATAAGTATACATTGAAAGTGAAATTTTATGTTTTAAAGTTGATAAGTGGTAAAAAAAATCATGAATTCTGAAACAACAGGTTAATAGTTTGTAAAATATATACAAAATTATATAATTTTTTCGTTTAGGAGTTACTTTTAAAGCTCTTTTGGTGTACCCATTTTTGTTTGTATTTTCTTTCAAAAAAAATTGTTTTTTAGCTATTTTTTTATATTATCGGAATAGATCCGGAAAATATGTTTGTTGCAGTGTATAGTTTATAGTTTTACCTATTAAAAAAATTAATATTTGGTCGCGGATACGCCCGGATAAGCAACCTTTTAGGGCTTTAAAAATTTTTCCTTCAATTATTTAAAAATATGTTTTTCTCTTTTTTTCTCTTAAACGAAATGTTTATTTGTTGAAGGGTCAACGGGTATATCAGGAATGAGGATTGTGACAAGAAAACATTTGTTTGAACGAATGAAAAGTGAAAATTTACCAAATTTGGAAGCAAAACTGATTTCCTTAAAAAACCACCTTTTGTCTAGTGAAGGCTATACTAAAGAGCAAATTGAAATATTAAAATGCAATTTTGCGCATTTTAAATCGGAAATAAAAAATAGATGGTCAAAAGCTCACAATAAAGAAGATGTATTTCTTAAATACAATCATTCTTGGCTGCAAGGAACCTTTGCGATTCCCATTGCCAACCGTCTGGATAATCGACCAGGCCGACCGCGTAAATCTTTTGAAGAGCTGAGCGAAAGAAGTAAAAGAAGAAAGACTGAGGTTCTTCGCTCTAACTTTGACGAGCACATCATAGTACATGCTGCACAAGTAGAACTAAGCAAAACAGGAAAGCGAGACGCTTCAAATGTGCTCAAAGAAATAATCAGGTCGCCAGCTCGTGCAACAAAATATAAAAAGGCATATCACGCAATGTCTTCAGAAAATAAAAGTAGCCCTTTAACCGTCCAGGAAGCAAGTCAAATGTTCATCGATGCAGACCTAACACGAGCGCAATATGAAATTATAAGGAGCACCAATAAGATATTCTTTCCGTGTTACAGTCTTTTGCAAAAAGAAAAAAAAGTGTTATCCGCCGCCAGAAGCGTGCACGGTAACAAGCACTAGTGCGGAAGCTCAATTGCAGCCTTTGATTGATCTTACCGTTAGGTAAGAATAAGAATACCCAGGGAATTCTTCCGGAAGTGAAGACGAAAACTTGGATTTTAGTGTTTAGTTAATATTATTATTTGATAATAAATAATAAATAAGTAAATATTATAATGATTAAATTAATATTATTTTATTTTTTTTTTCCAAATATCTAATAAATTTCATCCCTATTGTATACATAAGTCATTTTTTTTAAGAATTTTTTTTTATATTTTTTATACGAAAAACATACTTTTTTTGTAAGAAAAAACATTTTTTTTTTTGATAAAAAAACATTTTTTTTTTTTGATAAAAAACATTTTTTTTTAATAAAAAAACATTTTTTTAATAAAAACAACTAGTTCTACTTAGTTACATTTTTTTTAATCAAACAAAATACAAAACTAATTTTGGCCGCTTAGATCGTTGAAATACCCCTATGTGCACCGTCTTCAAATAAAAAAGTATATATGTATAATCTATTATGGTATAGGTAGATAGAAATGGCGACCACTGGCAGTCTAGCCCTGTGGCCTAATTAGTGCTGAAGTGAGCGATTTTGATACCATAACTCGTATGACATTATTGATGCAATTGATATGGGGTATTGTGGACATTCTCATATAGTCATCCGGTTTGGATTGAGCTCAAAAAGAAGAAAGGGTCTAGCAGGTTTTGACGTCTCTTATTTTGTGTTTGTTGCTTTTGCATACCTAATCATCCAGAATTGGAATCACTCATTCAACCGGACCACCTCATTCATCCGACACCATCTAGATTGTTCCAAACTACAACTAGGCAGCATTTTGACTGGTGCTGGAACAGTAGCCAATTTGATTGAGTGATCATCCGGCTCCCTACCGTAAACTTCCATCAAAACCCTTAGTGTAGTCGCCTAGCTCAGGATCTAAGGAATCAAATGCAGAGCACGGAACACAAGTAACAGAAGCGTTAAGAAAAGAGATCAAGTCATTGATCTTAATTTCCGAAAATTCGTTAATATCGTCTCCTCCTAATGATTGTACCCTAAATTTGGCCAGAGCAGGCCATTTGCAGAGGAAATGAAGGACTGTTTCATTTTCCTGCTGGTCTCCACTTCTATTACAGTTAGTGTTGTGAGGAATGCCTATATTCGCTGCATGTTCTCCTATTGGTAAGTGTCCGTTACATATTGTGATGCTTTTTTTGTTTACAGCTAAGGTAGGTCAGCGGGATCCAGGGTTAACCGAAGAAAGCAGTAAAACTCGGCCAATAGAGAGTTTAAAGCTCCAGTTCCAATTTGTATTTATTGAATATGTATAAATATGTTAGGTTAACAAAGTATTTCATATAATTTTACAAATTTACGGTTTTATAATAAGCTAGCAAAGTATTTCATATAATCTAAAAAAACTCACGGCCTTACTCGTACAATAGGATAACAGAGTATTTTATATACACTAACGGCGGCGCTGCGGTGTCGGTGAGGAGGCTCAGAGAGCGAAGATTGGGGTAGAGTCCTTAGTCTAAGGTTTTCGGGGGAGGTAAGACAGCGAAGATTATGATAGGGTCACTAGTCTGAGTAGAGGAGGAGAGCGGAGGGGGTATATAACGGTAGAAGCCAAAAGTTTCGAAGCTGCTACCTGGTATATGCGACCAGTAGTGTGCTTCTTATTGAGATGATCTTTATCATGTACACTGGGTTGGTACAAAAGACACGGTGGCAAGAAGAATCTGCTTTTCGATGAATTTCCAACTCTTACTTGTCGGCTTGGCGGCCAAAACCAAATGTGGATTGTAAAACTGACGAACGAAATTTATTTGCTGACGTGCGTCGCCAACCAACAGTGTGTGTCTGTGTCCTCTTTTGCATTTTCGCGTGGGCGCCTTGAGGTATGCAATACTTGCTGGCCATTTCATCCGGAATAGTAAAGTAGAATTTCGGCATTCTGTCTTCTCTGGGTGGTAAAATGTGTAATTAGGTTAGAAGGTGTAACTTCGTTACAATATTGCTACAATCTTGGCTATGTCATTCCTGGTTCTGCATATCAGACCAAGAGTCTGGATTTATTATAGATAGGCCAAATTTTTCTAGATATTATGCAGTTAGTTAAACTGCTGCCCGTATGGTTTCATTCGTTAAGGAAAATTGAGAGAATATTGCCCTTCATAACTACGAGTGGAATGTTGACTCTTTTAGCAAGTGAGTTATGAAGAGCTTATGCTTTCCTGGCCTTCTTTTCCGGCCGTTTATTCCCATCAATACTAAAATGACTGGAAACCCAAATAAGAGTGACATTAAGGTCGAGGTCAGCAACATTATTCTGGCATTGCTGGACCAGAAATAAGGGCTTTAACAGCCGCCCGACTCTTTGTGATAATTGCCGTATTCCGGTTCTGATTTAGACCTTCTTTGAGTACATTGGATGCTTGCCTAAAACTCAGTTATTCAGCTTGAAAAACACTACTATCATGGTAACGATCGATTGTAGATTTCATGTACATGATGTTGAAAGTAGGCCCTGTTCTTTTAAACACTGAACATTTCTGTATACCTTTTTTTTACCAAAAAACTTCACATTTGGCATCCATGACAACTAACCATCTTCATATCCCCGAAAAACCGAAAATACGAATAATCACTATCATTCCGACGGCGTACAGGTACACTGTTTCCATCCAAATTCGAATTTGAATTGGTCGGCTGGATAGTCTCTCTCGGGTAAAGGTGTAAATTTGTTGGCCGTAAAATCTGTCCAATTACGTGAAAGACTACCCCAACTACCTACCATCACCGATATCGAATTCCAGCAGTCTAGTGGTGCTATTATACAACAGGTACCTTACCTGCTGTACATCCTTTTTGGCAGCAACGACAATGAGTGTAATAATTGAAATTAGCAGTCTACTCCGGAATACTTATGTGTGTGCAATTTGAGTGTGTGTTCGCACGTCGGAATGTAATACCTTTACGGTCATCCTGTTAACAGTCATCGTTTTGGTAAATTGTTGTTCTAGTTTTATGGATTCGAAACTGGATTCGAATATGCAAGAGCATTTCCAGCACACCGTGTCATGTTGACATAGTGCGGTACCTCTACCTAGGTAGGTAGGTACACAAACACATAGCCCTTATTCCAATTTGCCACATGCATATTTCGAGAATTGCGGTAAATTTTGTACTAATATCGTAAATCTATATATTGCGTGTGCAATATGCATTTGAGATTCGTTGCATATGTTCAGGCTTCGCCACCCGTTTAAGGATTATCCATTGTCCGGTCGTGTCCGGAGCAATCAACCTATCAAATGAGGTGAATGAATGGTTGAAGGAAACAGATCGTTAACTGCGTAATTGGTTAAAATAGCTTTTGAATTAAAAATTAGCCATTTTGGTGCTTAAACTATCAAACAGAAACCGAAGAGAGATATTGGCATAATATGGGCTAACTACCTTCCTACACATGGCTGTAGAGTTTGACATGATGTGAGTGAAATGGAATTATATTGTTTTCGTTGAAGCGTGATTATAATTATCGATGATGTAACCTTTATTGTTCAAATTCTACGTATTTGGCATTCGATAAATGGAATTTTAATAATTCATTTATCCTTGTAATACTATAGAACTACTTCAGTTTGAAAATGGGTCATATTCCAATCAACTTCTTCAAAAATAAATAAAGCAGAGTTTTTTGTTTATGGTGGGTCTTACAATAATTGTGATTTGTGCGGCTTCAGCTGATTCTTTTCTAATTTAGATTCTCTTAAAACAATTGTAAGAAATAAATGCACACGTTCACGTATAAGTCTCTTATATCGTTTTGACACGTCTGTGTCTTTTGTTTTAAATGTGTGTTGTTTTGTGTCGTTTTAAGACAGTGACCACCGGGGTGTTACATGAGGCCTCACGCAAACTTACTTTAATGAAGTGTCATGTAACCCACTGGTGGTCGAAAGCTATTTTTATTTGTGTCATTAGTTTTACTTACGTGTTAAAGGTACCGTTATTTTAACGGACTATGCTCTAGTAAAATAGCCAGCTGCATTCCTCCCTTTAAACAATTTAACCGTAATACTCGCACTTCTAGGAATGCACATCAGTTTACCCTTGAACCCAACTTCGGCCATACTTTGAAGTACAGAGATTCGTTCTTCAGCCGTACTACGCGAATGTGGAATTCCCTGCCACCCTCTGTCTTTCCCAATGTACACCGACACCTCCTTTCTAACCCTTCCTTTTCTTCTTAATGCTCAAACTGTATCTCTGGCATATTAAGGGTATACAAAAAAACCTTTCAGTGTGCGCCGATTATAAAAAAAATAAAATGCACGACTGGGTCGCACGAACTTGCTCCTATGTAATAGCCTAGGAATTTAAAAATGAATGTTACTAGAGAAAACTGTTCATAAGGATACATTTTATTTTGTAAACTCTTTTAGTAGTAAGAGATAGAAACAGAATGCTATACAAATATGAATTTATGCTAGAACAAAAATTATAAGTCGTTGTAGTGGTTCCTTAAAAAAATAAGCTTTTATGTATACAATTTTTAAAACATTTTTAAGAAAAAATTTTGGTACGTCAACTTTAAGTTTTTATTACTGTACGAATAAGAATTAAATTTCTAAGAAAAATATTAAGCCGTTTTTGAGATATCGAATTTTCCAAAAAAAAACGACTTTTTTTTCTAAAAATTGAAAAAATATTTTTTTTTTTAAGTCTTGAAATGCAATGTTTTTTAAACTTTTTAGAAGCTTCTTTATAAAAAAATTTCATTAAAATCCGTCATGCCGATAATGAGAAATTCAAAATTCGAAAAAATCGTTCTATGGTAGGGACAGTCAGTAATAGGTGCGTTTTATTATTCACAAATCTATATGGATCCGGATCTGGATTAAGTTTTAAAATGTATTACAAAAACAATTTGGGATCCTGTTTTCTATCGGGATCTATTTCAAAGATCCAAAAATCAGTTATTACACTGGCGAGTAGATGGCTTTTTATGGTAAGGTAGTGTAAGCTATAGTGTAAAGAACAAAGACAAAAAATCATTGAAAATTTACAAACCCAAGGATAAAAAGAGACGGACTTATAACACTGCTGTCACTAAGATCCGTATCGTTTTATTTTCAAGGGAAGATCCAGATAGATTTGTGAATAATAAAACGCACCTAATATTTAGAATTTAATTTTTTTTATTATTTAATTATAGAACGTAAAAATTAATCAAAAGAAAAACAAAATTTATCAAAATCTCAGAACCGTTTTCGAGAAAAATACGATTTTCGAAAACCATTTGTATGGAAGGTTCCGTTAGTTTTAAGTAAAACAATTTTTTTTTCTCAAACATTATAGATTATTGTTAGGAAACTTTTATTTGTCAAGTTTGAAAAAAAATTGACAATGGTGTTTTCGAAATATTGAGTTTCCAAAAAAAAAAATATGATTTTTTTTAAACCCAAAAAATAAAAAATTGAAAATTTGAAGTAAACCGACCAATCATTGGCACCTTAAGGTTACTCACCACTTATTCGGCTTATATAACTTATGGGAATTAAGAAACGACAGTTTTTTTTAATTTTTTTTTATTTTTAATTATATTTTTGTTTAGTGAAAAACATTAAATACATTATTTTTTGTTAAAATTAATAAATAATTAATAAAAAGTAAAACAATGTCATTTTACCAATGATTGGCACCATTTTCCAATCATTGGCACTGAACAAACCAATGATTGGCACATTGATTTTGTTTAATTTTTAAAGTTTATTAAAACCAATATAAACAAAATAAACAAATAGTATAACTCAATTATATAATTTAATAAATAAAAGGTAATTTATTTTTATATTTATATTTAAGTCTTTTAAGTTACATTATGTTTAAATTAAGGCCGAGATTAGATAAGATTTTTATTGATTGATAAAAAAGTGTATTATCAACCTAAGGAAAATTGATACAAAATTATGAAAATCTATAACTTTTTCATTTACCAATGATTGGCACAGTGCCAATAGCCAATGATTGGCACTTTTTCTAATGATTTGTATGGCATCCAAAGATTGGTATAGTGCCAATCAAACCAGTGATTGGCACCTCATCCAATGATTGGCATGTGCCAATAAATGGAAATTTGATGGATTTACATTCCTATAGTTGACACCCCTTATAAAAACTATATTTTTAATAAAATATTATAATAAAAAGAACTAACCTCTTTGTTATAGTTATTTTTTTTATAATAACTGCACTTGACAATGGTTTTTCTCTTAAATTTATTATTAAATTACACTACAATGTTACCACTTTCCTTACGGTTTTCACAAGTTTCACATTAAATTTGGCGCGAACTTGATTCTAAATTTTTAACAGCGTTTTTTTAATTGCTACTAACTTCAGATGCCAAAAGAAATGATGCCAAATCATCAGAAATAGACTAAGGCTAATATTTTTAAAAAGATTTTATTAGAAAACTTTTAAATGTTATTAATACGAGTAATTTAAACTGTAAGTGCCAATCATTGGGGGGGTGCCAACAATTGGGCAGTTTACCCTATGTAATAATATTTTTACTTTGGAGAAGCTTAAGCATAAAAAAATGGTTAAAATCGGCTGTACCGTTTCGAGAAAATCAAAAACAAAAAAAATGGACCCATGGGGGCTACCAAAAATAACAATACATATTTTGAAAAAAATTTTTTAACCATTACCTAGTTTTAACTAAATGAATTTTTTTTATTTTTGGTCTTAAAAAAAAAGGAAAAAACCGACAGGCAGACAGAATTGCGAGACCCACTTTTTTGGTCTTCGCTATCATCGTAATGTCAACTTTGATCAAAATCAAGACCAAAAAAGTGGGTCTCGCAATTCTGTCTGTCTGTCGGTTCGACTGCAGCCTAAGCGGATCCGCCAATTTTCTTTAATCTTTGTGTAGCATTCTTAATTCCCCCTTCCCCCCACACACGATTTTTTCTTCTTTTTTTTTAAGATTAAAAATTGTTCCACAGAAAAATTTTTTTTTTATTAAAATCTAGGTAATGGTTGAAAAAAATTTCCGAAAAATGGTTATTAGTGGTACCCCCCTTGGAACTATTTATTTTTTGTTTTTTATTTCCCCAAAGAAAATTCAAAATTTTTCTTTCTTTCTTTTTTAATTGGCAATTAAAAGTTTCGAAGATGAATTATTGACCAATTCGGATTATAATTAAAAAGTGGAGAAGAGAAGATTTTTGCTTAAAAGAGAACAACTACCTGCAGTATAAAGATGACATTTACAAACAGATTTTTGAAATTCCCATGGGCAATCCACTGTCACCGACTATAGCCAATTTGGTTCTGGACTATTTGCTTGACGAATGTTTGGAAAAAATGGAATAAAGACCCAAGTTTGTCTCAAAATATATGTGGATGACATTTTTGCCATTATAAATAAAGATAAGATCGAAGAGGTTCTTACATCCCTGAACGGATTTCATCCAAAGATACAATTCACAGTTGAGGGAGAAAAAAACTGTGAAATAGCATTTCTTGACGTGAAAATTCATCGAAAAAATGAGTTTCTCGTGTTTAACTGGCACCAAAAAAATACAGGAAGATTAATAAATTATAACTCCAACTAAGCCAAGCACATCATAATGAACACGGCTTCCAACCTTATTGGCAAAGTATTTGCATTGAGTGATGAACAATTTCAAATGAAAATCACTAAAATACTGCGAGACAATGGGTTTCCTTCCTCAGTTATACAAAAGCAGAAAATCAGAGCTCTACAGGACCTAAAAGAAAATCACCGGATTGGATACTCGTACTACAAAAGTGTCGTGTATGTACCTGGTTTAACTGAAAACTTCAAAAAGGCGGTCGTCAACAAATCAAAAGATGTTCTTTTGGCTAAGCTAAACTAAGCTTAAAACTAAACCAGACAAAGACAAAGCCACTGATGTCATATACAAAATTAATTGTAAAGGTAAACTCGACGATCCTTGCAATCAATGCTATATTGGCACCACAAAACAGTTCCTTCGTCAACGTATAGCCAACCACAAATCCGACATAAAATCCAACAATCCTGGGAAAACTGCATTAGCGAGTAACGTGATCGAAAGTGGTCATTCTCCAGACTTCGATGGTGTCCAAGTTCTGCAAACCGAGCGACACGCGTCAAAGCGATACACACTTGAGACGCTGCACATCATTAACAACCGGAACAACATGAACCGAAAGCTGGACACACAAAATAATATATCCGCTGTATACTGCTCACTTGTCTCAAACTAAGCGTCATGTCAATTGTTTGTTTATTGTTTTCAAATTTTATAAATCACATAGACGGAACTTCATTTTGAAGTGCATACATACCAATATAATAAAATGTAAAATTTAATGTAACTAAAAATTTTTTTTTTACATAATGTAAGTTTTATTGTAATTTTGTCACACAATGTAATTTAACTATATACCTACATATATTCTATTTATGTGCAATAAAGTTCCCCTGAAGAAGGCAGAAATACCTGCCGAAACGTCGGGAAAAGTTAATGTAACGTTATCGTTTCATTGTCAAATCCATTGTGACCAAAAAAGCAGAAGGAAAGATTAAGATTTCAATCTTCTCCACTTTTTAAAAATAAAATTTTCTTAATAAAATCTACAAGATGTGAGAACACAAAAATATTTTACGTAAAAATAACGGTACCAACCATACAAATGTTAAAAATGGTTTTCGAAAATTGTATTTTTCTCGAAAACTTAAAAAAATATATTTCTTGCATTTAAAAAAAAATCAATTCCTTTTTTCAAAATTCGATACCTCAAAAACAGCTAAATGTTTTTATTCTTGGACATTTTATTTTTATTCGTGCAGTAATAAAAATTTTAAGTTGGCCTAGCATTTTTTTTAATATTTATATAATAGCTTATTTTTTAAGACACTACTACAACATGACTTTTAATTTTTGTTCTTGCATCAGCTAATATTTGCCAGAATCACATCGCATCATGTCTTTAGCTCCAACTACTAAAAGAGTTGTTTTAGTCATTTAAAAAATTTATTTTATGCTTATAAATAGTTTTTCTCTTATAACATTAATTTTTGAAAGTCTTTTACATAAGAGCTAGTTCGTGCGACCCATAGTGCATTTTATTTTTCATGCATTGCATTAATGTATATTAACTATAAAAGTAACAAGGAAAGATCTAAAATTAGTTTCTTAAACTATAGTTTTAAACTCAAAAAACAAATTTGCATCTTGCAAGATGGTTAGAGGTTTCTAAAGATATTGAATTTTCAAAATAATTTTTTTTTGAAAATCCAATAGGTAACAATTAATTCTAAATATTTTATATACAATTTTTTTTCAAACTCAAAGGAGCTCCAACATAAAAATCATGATGGAAAGGTTCTTATTTTGTTTGTCGAAATCGTAAGTGTTGTTTTCGAGATAAATAAGATTTTTCTACTGAAATATGTACAAGCATATAGTTCAATCAAAAAAATAAATTTATAGGAACAATTTAGGTATTAAATGTTATATATTTAAGCACTGAATTTAAAAAAAAAATCCTTCAACCGTTTTCAAAGTATTTAATTTCAAAAAAAAAAATTATAAACAATATTATTTAAAATTAAAACGAGCTTCTGTACAAAATTTCTTATTGAAATCCGTAAAGTCTTTAATGGGAAATTTGAAAATAAAAAAAATGTTTCTGTGACAGATACCGTTAATAAAACTTTTTTGAATTTTTTGTCAATGTACACCATTTATACAAGAGCTATTTTTGACAGACAGACGGAATTGAGGGACCCACTTAACGTTTACTTAAGTTCAATACAAAATATAATTTAAAAAAATCAAAATCACAGAAATCGCCATTTTGATTTGAATTGACGTATTTAGAGTTTCAGTATCTACTACATCAAGATTTTGGAGTTTACGGACTTCATCGCAAACAGGGCCCAATTTATGTCGAAAAGGCTGTCCCGTATGAAGAGAAAAAAATTCTCAAATTTTTATTTGAAAGGGGTATCAAAAGTTGCGTATTAACGAGTAGATTCTGAATATGTATATACTTTTTGATTTGGACATAACTTTTGGGCCTCTACCGCTTAAAGACCTTAAAATATAGTTTTTTACATTCGAGAATTTTTTTTCTTCATACAACGACGGGACAGCCTAATTGTCAAGGTATGTTCCTTTCCAAAATAACTTTTCTGTTTGTAGTCCTATTCTTGGTGCCGAAACGTACGATTGGTAGTATTCGTTTTGCTTTTGATAACATGTACCTACTTGATCTTGTCCGCGATCATTTGAAGGTCAACAAGTTTGTCTGATTTTCAATTTCCGCAAAAGACTATATTTTGGAATGTCGGAAATTTCTATGCCAAAACCCTGTGCAGATTTGGAATAGTTTGAATGAGCTACCATTGCTGCGTGACATCATCGGCACACAAGAGGGCAAAAAGACCCAAAAGCAGATAATAATTTTAAAAACTAAATTGAAAAAATCTTCCTTTTTAAATGTTTTCTAATAGAGGAATATCTATCCTTAAAAAAAATGCTTTTATTTCAAATAGACTCTCCCATTTTTGTTTAAGCTTATTTGGTAATCAGTTGAACAAAAAGTAAAATCGGCGTGAACAGGGTCACACTTCACTGGGTACCACCTGATCACGTGGGTGTTCATGGAAACGAAGAGGCAAACTCCTTGGCAAAAATAGGCACATCAAAACTTTAACAGGGCCTGAGACCTATTGCGGAATAGAAGAATAGAAGAAACATAATAAAACAAGCATAGGAGTCAAGCAGATCCAAGAATTAGAAAGAACTCCCAAAGCTGAGGCAGGCGGAACTACTACTGGGCAGTTACAACCAGCAACGTTTCGAAAACCGCATTAATTTAAATAGAACTAACCTAGGAACAATAACAGGTATCTAAAGTAGACACTGCAAACTTAGAAGACACCTAAGTTTACTTGGTTTGGTAAGCAGTGCCATATGTAGATTCTGCAACATGCATTAGGAAACACCCGACTACATACTAGGAAGATGTTGTCAACTCATGCACCAAAGGAAAAACTATCTGGAACAATACCAGGTGGAAGATAGCGACCTATCCTCTATGAAAGTGTCCCAAATACTAAGATTCCTAAGACCAATAGACTTGGAGGAAGAACTATAAGATGAGCAAGCTCATTCATTTTTAAGTCTGTGCACAATAGATCTCCAGATCGCAGGGCAATACCACCAATACATTATTCGTTAATCAATTTTTACAATGATTGAAACAATGATTTGAAACCCAAAAATGTTATTTATGCGGTGCAACCTCCAGGGAATATAATAAAATTGAGGAAATTTCCGATTAACATTTGAATTCGGAATATCTGTTGATGTTTGAATGTCTTCAACTTCTAGCCTACAAGTTACTCGTTTAGAAATGGGGAGCTTGCGAAAATGACAAGGCAATCATGGCAAACAGAAAATTCAAAAACAATTCAAATTAAAGTGTAAAAGTATCCTTTATTTTCTATAGGTCAGTTGAACTCAATTTACGGGAGATCGTTTTGACTATTCCTCCCAAAAGTCATATTAATTTCCGAAAACGTACTCGGTTAACTTAAACTGACATCAGACAGAATTCTTTTGATCCAAGCAACTTGCTGTTCTCCATCAAAGAACTTGATGGCCTTTGTAAGCTCAATAAACTGTTGCCACCACAGTTTAAGTCTTCGCAATATAACCATGTATTGTCTACGCTGTGCATACATAATGCATAGTCACGTTAGAATACATGTCGGTTGCGCAACGTTCTTTGTATTTTGGTACTGTTCCTTTTCAGTTCCAGCTATTCGTCAATATCAGCATTTGTCAGATTTATGTCATCTGAAGTTTATTAGCTAAAGCGAGGGTGAAGCCAACATATCTAAGTTGTAGAAATCAAAAAGTTTTGTGTTCGATGTGTGTCCTCCCGACAAGTAGAACACAAACTTGACTACCCCAATTTTTGACAATAGATAATATGTCTGATATTTCTACATGACAAGCCTTAACGTGAGCACTTCTTCGTTCAGTGATTGATATAATATTATTCTAGTTCCAATACCTTAAATACTATTCGAACTCATTGAAAAGGGTCTTAACTTGACTTAGAAAGGGAATCAACGAAAATTAGGTTAAAGACTAGCTGTTTTTGCCAGTCAAAGGCAAATTTCAATAGGGCCCATATATAACTTTGAACTCAGTACCCTCATCGAAACAGAGGTTTATTGAATTCTCATCCCAAATGCCAATCATCAATCTAAAGAGAGAACCATCTTCTTAAATTAATCAATCCAATCATCAAATTTATTATACCAACACACAATACTTTGTTTGCCCTTATTTTCCTTTATATTGTAAGAGATCTCATTTTGAACTTGTAAAACTTGACATTGTCCCCTAATTCCATTTTACTTCCGAACATTGGTTTAATTTTGACACAATACAACAAAATAAAAGAAAAACAATAAATTTATGCCAAAAGTAATTGAAATTGATGAGCTCAGCATCCGCTTAAACGTTCTCTGTGATTGCTGAAGAAAAATAAATTGAAAAAGGGCATAATATCCTTCGTCGTTAAAGGGGATTTCCTTCTAATATACAAGACCTTTGTTATACTCGAGCCACATGCCCACCGTGCCTGCCGCAACTGACGGGCGGGCGTCTTCTTTCGATATTTTCTTCCCCAATTTAGAATGAATGTGTAAGGTGCATTAATCGACTTGATGTATTCATTCCGTTAGCAATTACTTTAAGTGTCAATCAGAGTCATGAATGGTGTGCGTTTAGCGATTGTTCGTTGGAAATTAATTCGTTTTTTTTTCTTCCCAAAAAATGTAACTTCATTACCTGTGGTAAAGCTCTATGTTTGATAGATTGATTTATCATTATAAAGGGACCTTTTGAGTGAGGTAAGTCTACTCTACTATTAAAAAATCAATCAATCAGTGGATAACAATATGTAACCAATAACTGCTGGAATCCAAATAGAATAATGCAATCCCTATAACAATTTATGGGTGTAGTACATAGGAAAATGTAGTGAATACAAGGAGCATGTGTTGAGGCAATGGAATATGTACTGAATACACATCTCGCTTGAAAAGCTGTTTTGGGAAATGTAGATAAACATCGTTGCACGGAAATGCTTGCAGGGTTTTTGGCTTAAATGTCAATGTATTGGGAATTAATTTCTGAACATGTTTTAGGGACTTACGTTAAACCCGCTGCTTAGGAAGTAGGTGCAATTTTCAAATTAAATTGATAGCTGTCGACTATGCATATGCATTCACCAACTACATGTAGTTGCCAATATCACACGATCATTAACTATACGCAGCCAAAACCACCGAATACTCCCGGCGGCGATTCAAACGAACGAACACTTGGTATGATGATGATTCATAGGTGATATATTGGAAAAGGTCACAGAAGATGCTCATCCGAAAATACTGCAGTGCAGAAGAATTAAAGAAAGAAATGTATTGTGACAGAAAAGAAGAATTAAGAGGGCATTCTCAAAGTTCAAGAACGTCGAAGAATATTGCCAAAGACACAAAAACAAACACAGAATCCAAGAAAATCTTCTCCCATCGCCAAGTATATAAAAGGATGAGATATAAAAAAGTAGCTCTTCATATTCGGAGGTAATGTTTGTGTAGAGTACATACTCCTACATAACTTAAAGTCATCAAGTAAAAATGGTGTAAATATGAGAAAGAAATTCGGAGGCAAATCGGAGCCCTGGGACACACCAGCATTTATTTTATGAATATCAGATCGGAAAACACCAACACTGCAACGAGAGTTCCAAGTTGTTCAAGCTGTGACTCACACTTTTTTCATCGAATTCAAAGCCACAAGCAATACCACTGATCCATTTGAATTGCATAAAATTGAAAAAAATACTCGGGGTAGTGTGCAACGGGGAAAAGGTCCCTTAGCACTATTCCAAACATAAGAAGGATTTGGACAAGGAGATGTGAAATCACGTGACTTCTATGACTATTGGAGAACGCAGAAGATATTGACATAACTGGTGGATCCCATAGGTGATAATATAATTCCTCACAAGGATTGAAGAACACGTGAAATTAGATGTTAAACGAGAACAAGACCAAGTTCATGCTATAAAAAAAACAATCGAGATCTGTCCACCGCCGGCTGGTAAGTAAAACAAATTAACTCGACGAATAACACCCTAATGGAGATATTACCAAAAATTTACCTAGGAAACTGCTATACTCTGTTGTCTGTTCAACAAAAATTGTCAGTACAGGCCTTATGGGAGAGCTTTTTCCAAAGAAAAGGCGTGTGATGCACCCTCACTACACTACGTTGGGAAAAACGCGACTTAAAAAAGAATTGTTGTTGTAATTCTTCGCAAAAAGTTGTACACCCCAACATGACCGTTGTATCCCACTGTTGATGGGATAAGGGATACTGTCAAGTCAATACGATCGTGCGCTTGTTATCTATATGTACATCAAAACAGAGTTACCATTAGTTACCATTATCATTCAATTACAAGCAAGGAGCTTATTCAGTGGATTTTATTAAGGAGCTTTTGGGATGTGAAGCTTTTGAGAAAAAATTTTATGAAGTTGAGTATGTTGAGTGTTGGCGATTTATAATGTAAACTAGGGAAACCCTGTGAGAGCTTTAAAAAGCGACACGTATAGTTCAAGTACTTCAGATTCAGATTGATGAAAGAAAGGTGCTCATGCTCAAAACTCCCTTATCGTAAAACTGCCAGACCTACTTCACTGTAAAGAGAGTTGAGTTCTATGTTCAAAAATTCCGGCAACAGTTGTGCAGTTATTCTTGATTGATCAATCACTTAACCACTTGAAGGTGTTTGCTTCAACAATTACATCCACATTCTGTGTTCCTTTTTTATCCATTTAAAAGTTCTTTTACAAAACAAAACATTTTTTAGAAAAAATTTTGGTACGCCAATTTAAAGTTTTTATTATTGTTTGAATAAAAATCAATTTTACAAAAAAAAAATATTGATCAGTATTTGAGATACTATATTTTCATAAAAAAAATAGATTTTTTTTTTTTTCAAAATTCAAAAAAATAATTTTTTTTTTAAGTTTTGAAAAACAATGTTTTTTACACTTTTTAAAAGTTTCTCTTTAAAAAATTTCATAAAAATCCGTTATGTCGATAGTGAGAAATTCGAAAACATCGTTCTATGGTAGGTACAGTCAGTAATATCTAGTTTTCAAAATTTTTTTTATTAAATTATAGATCGTAAGAATTAATCGAAAGAAACGAAATTTAAGCGAAATACTCGGAACCGTTTTCGAGAAAAATACGATTTTCGAAAACCATTTTTTAACATTTGTATTTTGTATTTTCGGTATTCACTCAAGTCTACTTCAATGGATCGGTTTATTTTTAATGGGCAGAATCCAAGAAGTAAAAATTAATGCATATACTTCACGACCTATTAGTTGTTCTTCTGGTGTTCCACAGGGCAGCCACCCTGGTCCATTGCTGTTTATCATATTTATTGATGACATTGTCAACCATATCAATTTTAACTAATGGCTTGTAGATATATGCTGATGACCTCAAATTATTTTTCAAAGTAACAAGCAATAGTGACTGCCTTAAACTTCAAATGGACATGGATAACTTATCCTGCTGGTGTAAACTAAACTACCTGAGCCTCAACATTAAAAAATGTTTCGTTATTTCTATCACCAGGAAATACTTTGTATACGAATATTAGGGTGGGTCAAAAAAATCAAGTTGTGTTTTTTTTGGATCCGACACATGAAAACTAGTTCCTAGGTACCTGTAGAAAGTACTTACCAAATATTAGCTCTTAATATTAACGGGAAGAATATGCTCATCATAGTTTTCCATTTTCAATTTAGTATTATATAAAAATGGTCATATCTTATCAACAATAGATCGTTTAACCCATCGCATAGTCAATATTTGTAGGAAATTGAACGCTCTACAAAAATGGTCTTATATACTTTTATCATTAATCCAACCATTTAAAAGATATTCAACGTCAAAGATTGAAGTATTTTAAGGAAAGTAACTTTTTCGTTTTTAATTTTGTAATTTAATAAAAAATAATTATTGTCAAATGAGTTTCAATTATTTCTATAGGAAATTGAATGCTCTACAATAAAGATCTCCGCAGTTAATCTATTACTCAAGCCATTCAAAAGATATTCGCAGTAGAATTCCAATGCCTACTGATTTTAGTAGTTTTTCAATAAATATTCCCAATTTATCCAGTTAATTTATGAATTTTGACAATATTCATGAGAATTTGAGTTTAGATAGATAGAATGACGGTTTGCAAGCGATATCTTATCTTTTGTTTTAGAATATATTTTTTTTGAATCAATTTTTTAACGATATTTTCTTTTTATAACTTTTATTACAGTTTAGGATTGTTTTTTAATATTTTTCAACGGGTTTATTTAAAATGTCATTTAAATTCCTTTTTTCCACAGAATTTGGAGAATTTGAAAATTTAATTTCGAATGTTGGTAGTTCTGTTACTCAGTACCTACTTGTCATACTAGCGCCATCTGTGGTTTCAGGTCATTTCTATGTTTCCCCTTATATTTCTACATTGCATACATAGTTTTTGGAGATCTGAGTTGTCTTCTTGTGTATAACTAAAATCTAAAACCAATTAACTAACAGCTGAGTTTTAATATATTATTGATTAATGCGATTCGGATTCTAATCCTCTAATATGAATAAAGAAATCCCTTTAATTGGCATACCGATGTCGAAAATTCTTGAACTGAAATTACCAACAGTGAAAGCGGTTATGTGTGTATTTTTTTCATCAACTTAATATCCTTAAATATTCTGTGAAACAAAGTGCTAAAAATGTAGCAGATCAGGTTATAGAGCTATGGAGAAAAAATTATATTCCGACTTCTAGTAATGATAATGTAGTGAAAAGAATTCTTCGATGTCATAACAAATGGTTAAGGATAAAAAAACTGCACGCGTAAAAAATCGCCAGCACGAAAAAAAGAAAGAAGTAACATTTCAGAATTAACTCAAAATGTTATTCGATATTGTTGATCAGAAGTCTTTAAAAGTGCTCGATGACCGAATTAAAGACTTATATTTGAATCAAATTTGAATCATTTTGTATCAATACTGTATTAAATTATAAAATTTCATATGGTGAAATAGAATTTTTTTTCTGCTGACATGTTAAATTATATTTCTGAAATAAAAACCTTCTTTTCCTGAAATAGAACATGAACTATCTTAAAATTCATAAATTAAGTGGATAAATTGGGAATATTTATTGAAAAACTACTAAAATCAGTAGGCATTGGAATTCTACTGCGAATATCTTTTGAATGGCTTGAGTAATCGATTAACTGCAGAGATCTTTTTTGTAGAGCGTTCAATTTCCTATAGAAATAATTGAAACTCATTTGACAATAATTATTTTTTATTAAGTTACAAAATTAAAAACGAAAAAGTTACTTTCCTTAAAATACTTCAATCTTTGACGTTGAATATCTTTTAAATGGTTGGATTAATGAAAAAAGTATATAAAACCATTTTTGTAGAGCGTTCAATTTCCTACAAATATTGACTATGCGATGGGTTAAACGATCTATTGTTGATAAGATATGACCATTTTTATATGATACTAAATTGAAAATGGAAAACTATGATGAGCATATTCTTCCCGTTAATATTAAGAGCTAATATTTGGTATGTACTTTCTACAGGTACCTAGGAACTAGTTTTCATGTGTCGGATCCAAAAAAAACACAACTTGATTTTTTTGACCCACCCTAACGAATATCCATATTCTCTAGATTGCAATCTTCTTCAGAGAACTGCAAAAGTGAAAGATCTAGGAGTAACTTTCGATTCCAAGTTTTCATTTGCTCCTCACGTTGATGCTATTGTTGCTAAAGCTAATTCAATGTTAGGATTCATAAAAAGAGATTCTATAGACTTTTATGATCCATACACCCATGTTGCGCTTTATATTACTTTAGTTAGATCTATTCTTGAATACGCGGATGTTATCTGGAACCCTCATCTTTTCTCTGATAGAATTCAAAAGGTCCAGAATCGCTTTACAAGATTCGTTTTTCATAAAATGCATTGGAATTTCTGTCCAAACTCTACAAGCAGGCAAAATCTTTTGGGCTTGCAAATGCTCAAATCTAGAAGAACTATTCATGAATGTGCATGATATTTTGTGCTACCACATTAAGTGTTCTAACTTACTCTTCATAATTTTTATTTATGCTCCATCGAGACCGTTGAGGGAAAAACACCTTCTTTTTCAGCATATGCATAGAACTAACTACGGTATGAACGAGCCGATTTCAAGGTCAGTTAGGGAGTTCAATGAAATTGATGCTAATTTTGATTTGACAATGTCGAGAAATAAGTTCAAAAAAGACATATATTACTTATTTTTAAGAAGTTTATCTTATTATTCCTTATTTTTATTTTTTTAAGATAATTTAAAATTATTTGTACATATTTTTAGTAATCTTTTGAGCCTGAAACTCGTAGATAATAAATAAATAAATATTTAGGGTGCCGTTATTTTTAAGTACATTTTATTTTCTCATGTAAATTATAGATCATATTAAGAAACTTGTATCTATCGAGTTTAAAGAAAATCGGACATGAGGTTTTCAAAATATTGAGATTTCAAAAAAAAAAAAAAAAAAATTGAATTTTTTTTTAAAAATCAAAAAGAATTTTTTTTGAAAATTTGGATACGCAATAATATTGAAACTGCTGGGGAGCCTTAGCATAAAAAAAATTATCAAAATCGGTTTTACCGTTTTTAAAAAATTAAAAACAAAAATAATGGTTCGAGCGGGGTATCAAAAGTAACCTTTTTTTGGAAAATTTTCTTCTAAATGAATTTTTTTAAATTTTTTTTTTAATCTGTGGGACACTTTTTGAAAAAAAAAATATTTATAAAATTTCGAAAAAAATTCGTATGGCAGGTACCGTTATTTTTGGTCTTAAAAAAAAAAAGAAAAAAACGTGTAGGGAGAAAAAATTAAAAATGATATCTACAAAGTTTAAAGAAAATCGGATCAGACAGACAGAATCGCAAGACCCAGTTTTTAATTTTCGCTATCATCGTAATGTTAACTTTGATCAAAATCTCGAGTTCGATTTTTTTTTTCCGAATGCATAACTTGCCTTATAGTACCTATAAGTCGCAAGTAAAAATATGATGTCGAAAATAAATTCCACATATAAACATAATTTACATATAATGGATTTATCCCGGTAAATTTTAACTTCTTGAGTTTGAAAAAAAAAAAATTAAAGCACGACTGTAAATTTGAGTTTTTTTTTCAATTATAGACCACGAATATATAAAAAAACTTCAAAATAACTCATATGTATTGCTTGTTGAAAAGTATAATCATGAAAAATTAATTTAAAATAATTTTTTTTCATTCTCGCAAGTATTCTTAATAATTTGATTTTTTATCTTCACAGCCTCTTTTTTCAAACTTATTTGTTCAACACTTTTACCCTTTTTTTATAGTTTCTACAGTTTAAATTACGCTCATTGTAAAGGCATAATCAAAGAATGCTTTGGTGTGCTAGTAAAAACTTTGCCTTTTTTGAAACAGTTACGTTTTTTACGTTCGTGTTGTTAACTTCATAAAATGTGTACATAATGAAGCACGCATTAAAACCAAAAATTGAAATAAAAAAATGCCCCATAATCAATGTCGAAAAAAATAGACACGAAAATTTGTGACAATTAACGTTTTACGAAAAATCATGCATGGTATAGTTTTTTCTAAAATTTATATCATATAGGATTATTTATAAGAAAGGCACGCACTTAAAATGAATGATTTCAATTAATTTTGACCTTCATTTATCTGAAAAACCGAAAATTTTACTAAGTATTCTTATGTTGAACATTATTTTTGCAATAATACAAACTTTAATTAGGTATCTACGCACGCAGCCATAAGTCTCAATATTCGATGATTTTTTCGATTTGAAACACTTTCGCACCATCTCGATGGTTCATTTTATATATTGAATAGTTTAAACTCAATGATATACAATTAGTTATATTATAAATTTCAATACCTGAATATTTAATAATAATGTCTATATATTTCAACGCATGGCAAAAGTTAAAATTTGATCGGATAAGCCCATATAGTCTTATCTTCAGAGGGTTTCGGACCTCCCAAGAGATGTTATTTTATATGAATTCCAAAATCCAGAATGTTTCCGTTGTTTTTTTTTGTATTTTAAATCCCACGTTCGGCTTAAGAAAAAAATAAGTCGTGACCTGATTTTACTTTGCGGCGGTGCTATTTTCAGGGACCTGACAATATCTTAAATATACGAATACTAATTTGCACGGTCGAAAATTGGGGGGTAATCTTAATCATTCCCGAAATCATAATCAAAAAATTGGTTCCCAAAGATTATTTGAACAGCAGAATGAAAACCTTAAATGTCTATCTGGAATACTAAGTTAAGTTTTTTTTTTTTTTTTTTTTTTTTTTTATAATCTACCCGCGCTCAAGGGATTATGATTACCCTTTAAATGTCAACACAGCGCGGGTGTGATGTTAATGAAGAGAAAGAAGGATAGGAAAGATGTGTGACACGATGTTCTGAGACTGAAGGTGGTTGTCTCAGATATTTGTATCTCCAGGGATGGCGACTGAACTAGAGCGGAGAAATGCCGTGACTTATTTCTATGTCACTTATAATTCACATTATTTTATTTGGTATTCATCCTTGATGGGCATACTAGTTTAGCTCAATTACATGTTGTTAGTGTTATGCCTGAACAACATGTAATGAGTAAACCAGTAAACCCATTGATGACAATTTTAAGAAAGGTTTTAATGGAATTAAAGCGACATAGACGACGGCAGGCATTGAACCTGTGATCATGAGGTTGACAGGCGAGCAAACAACCATCGCGCCACGGCCACCCCCAAAGTATTGCGGTTATAGGCCCATCCTAGAATGAGCCTTACATTTTAATATCTTTTGCAGTATTGCATTTTCAAGCAAGGCTTTGTACTGTGTCGGTTCTTTCGCCATATGTCTAAGAATTATGGTGTACATATAGATCTTAAGATCCTTGGCTTATAACGTCATGCTTGAGAATTATAAAATGTTAAATAGGTGCCATGTATGGCAGAAGGCTTTTTTTCAGAAAATTGTGTACTATTTTGTCTTAGTGTTATTGATGTTACGTCCTAAATCATACTACAGCCCTTCTTAGATTATATCACAGTGAATCTCTTAGGACATTACAAAAGCTGTTATAATATCAACGGCGAAGCCACTACAGCGTTGTGAAAAATGAAACTTTCTATTAGTTCATCTACTTGGAGACTTTAAGGCTAGGATAATGGATCCGCTCTTTGAGGTCAGCCTCTTGTAGTGATGACTATCTTGATACTTTGCCCTGTGTAAGCTACCGCTACTCTTCTTGTGCCTAGTATTTCACTCAAACAACGAAACCGTAGGTTTTTGGTAACATTTCTGTTGTATTATCCCTGATAAGATCACTTACATAACAGAGAGCTAAGAAAATGATATCATAGAATAGTACTTTTTCAAAAAAAATTTAAATGAATAATTATGCATGAATCGTAATAATTTTTTAATTAAGTTCTTCAATATAGCCCAGTATTTTGCATTCATATTTTGTCACAAACCTTAAAGATTAAATTACTTAGACTCTAATTTCTAAAGAAATCGTGATGTAGCCATGTCGATAGTTTTTGCAAAATATCAGGCTCTTTCAAATTAAGCTCAAATTTTACCAGAAACTTTCTGCTCAGAGATGTCAAGATATTGCAGAATCAGTTTATTTCCCTTAAAATTTAATAATTGATTCCTCTTCATAAATAAAGAAAAGGCACTAACAGCCACTTCCGTAGATTTAAATTTAATTGACGTTCATATTTTACAATGTCAATACCATCGATAGGATAGACCAACCGTCCATCAGCCGGTGATAGATGGTTTCAATATTTGTAACCCCTTTACCCAGACTATAATCTCAGGTCAATAAATCTGGTTCGAAACAACTGTTAAGCTCGTATCTCACCATAAACAAAACACGGTTATTGCATCAACTAAGGCATCAATACTGTTTTAACGACTGTCACTCTTAAATGTATTTATAAAAAATACAAATTAATTTACTCAATTTATTCACACATTAATAAGCTTTACCAAATGAAGCCAAATAGCCAAAAACAAAATCGTCATCCACAGAATAAATTTGACTTCATTAAACCCCTGTGTGTACCTGTTTTGAATCTTAAAGAAGTTGAGAACAAAATGAAAACAAATTGACACACGATTTTGTGAGTTGTGTTTCTTGTATTGCAAAAAAAACAAAAATTAAATAAGTCTAAGTCTAAATTAAGATTATTGATTTGACATTCGATTAACACTAACAACTTCTAATCTGCCACACAAATTCGGAGTCCAAGTCTCCGACGGTGCCTTTCTTCCATGAGAACACATACGAGTTCGATTCGTCCTTCTTGTACATCACATCCGACGCAAACATATATTCGTTGAATTTGGAGCTCTTCAAGTAGCACAAGTCGTCGTCCAGCAACTCAATCTTAAAGGCACTTTGCTTGTCCTTGTTGTCGCCCACAACCCAGCTGAAGAGATATCGCATCTCAGTGTTGTATTCGATTTCAGCAAAATAAAGATACTCCTTGGCAAAGTCCTTGCTTCTGAATAATATATCATCGCCCTTCTTCTCTGCAATCCATGCAGCACCTGTGGGTATGCCTGCGGAAGGAGTTGTGAAAATCCTGCGACGCTGCTTGTCGAAATTGAAGGTTTCATTTGCAGCGTGAGCATACACATTCCTGGCTTTGTTCCACAGACAGACTGATGGTTCGAAGAACAGGTTCCTGGCACATTTGGGAATATTGCTCACTACTTTGTCCACGGATTCTCTCAAATCGTCACTGAGGTCGGCGAAGTCTTTCCTTTGCCGCAACTCACTTAGATTCGAAGCAATGTCCAGCATAAGAACACTGTCATTTAGGTGTCCGACGTCCTTGATTTTCCAGAACAGATTCGAGATTCCCGAAACCGCCTGTGGGGTGTTGCACTGCACGAAAACGTGTACAAGGATCGCTCGAGATTCGACGACTCCATACGACTCGTCTACCAAAAGCTGCATTACGTCATTGGATACCCTGGGACTGAAGTCATAAACTTGCACCAATAAATTTCGAATCTCTTCATTCGTTGAGAAGTCACCGAACTTCATGGCTCTAATGAGCACATCTGCTGATGTTGTCTTAATCTGGTCCACTAACTGCGCTCTGAATTTTGTGTCACTGCTATTGAAGACCCGCACTTCGTTATCATAAGCGTGAGCGAGAATAATAAGCTTCTGAGGTTTGCTGTGATTATTTGCTGCCATTTCCTCGTATAAGGTCTTGAGCACTATGAAGCAATGGGCACTGTCCGAAACCTCAACGGCAAAGTTCAAAATAAGTCCGAAATTTTCCTCAGAATGGGCGTAAACTTCGTGCACAATTTTTGGAATGGCCACAATATCATTCAGTTGGACAAACTTTTCATCGGCCAACTTGAAGCGGTTACTTCTGATGTCTTCAACGATTTCCCTAAATAGACTCGTTCTATTCTCAAGCTCGGAGTGTGCCTCGAATTCCATTTGCAGATTCCTCAATCGATCGTCAAAGGATTGATACGAATTTGTCATACTTTTCATTGCAATTTCACAAGCTATGCTCTCAGCACTGCGGGTATTCGTTGACTCAATAAGCTGCTCCATTTCAGTCTGAAGTGTGGTCAAACGGGTCCGCATTTCATCCAGGCCTTCGCCAATTAATTCTCCAGCGCGTATCCGAATTATTGTACTTTGGGCATTCAAAAATTTTTCTTGGGCTTCATCAACTGAAGACTTCACGGGATATTTTGTGGTTTTCCTGCTTAAAACTATATCAGTTGAGCTCCAGAATAGAAACAATAAAACAAGCTTCGAGATTGAAGCCATTTTTTTTCTCGAGCTAGCAATTGAACGACCTGTCTGTGAAATTAAAACCGAAATACTGCGAGAAGTCTGGTGAGATCACTTTGGTTTTATATATCATGAAGAAGATAGGAAGATGAGAACGAAATATTTTTAATGTCTAAGAAGTTGATCTTAAGGGCCTATTTCACCATCAAATTATAGCAGAAGTTGAATATAAATGAATAATATTTTGTGGAAGATTTTGAAGAAAGTTGTTAAATCTAAGTTAAAGTGGCAGTTACGTTTTTAGAACTATAGCGTGACACGAAAGATGAAACTCGGTTTAACTTAATGGGAGCCCCCACATGTAAGTGTTTAGTGATGGGTGAAAAACATTTATTTTGTGACTTGAAGCTAGGAACAAGTAATTTTTTTAGGAATTTATAAAAGGAAATGGAGATACGAAACTTAAATATTTAAGCTCAACTTAAACGCCTATTTTAACTTTTTTCTCTGCTTAACCTGCCATATAAGTTGCCAAAATTGAGCTTGAATATTTAAGTTTCCCTTCAGAAAATTTTTTTTTAGCTCATATTTTTGAAATAAGTGTTTAATAAATGAATAAAATGTTATTAAAATGAAAAATTTAAATGTCATATTTTAATATAACGAAAAGCAGAAACAATTAGTTTATTGTCTAGTGTAACAGAGTTGCTGGTAGAGAAAGATAAAAAATTTTACTCATATTTGCTTAATCATTCAATTAAATTGAATTGTTTGAGAAATAATTTTTATTATAGGATATACAAGAGGAAATGTCCAATTACGTTAGTTTTCTTATTGCAAAGTATTACATTTTTTAGGTTAGTTAATAATTATAATTTTTAAAATTATTAAAATTTTTCATAAAATATTTTTTTGTTTTTCAAGATTATTTCGAAATAAAGTTTTGTATAAAAGTACTTTGAATCAGAAAAGAGTCCTAGAATTAAAAATTTTATACAGGGAGAATTAAACAAAAATAAAAAACTTTTATTAAAATTTTGGAATTTACAGACATTTTGACTGTAAGAATTTTTTTTTCCAATAGGATCTTTTTAACGAATCGTTCGTTGTATTTGCAGTTTAAAATAATGATAGGTAATATGAAAATTGATTTTATATTTTGTTGCTAAGTTGCTATACTATTTTTTTTTTGTAATGAATCCTTGTGCTGGGATATATATGTATGTACTATATGGCCACTTATGCATCCGTAAAAATAAATTAAACTAGAGATTTTGATCAGAGTTGACATTTCTATGGTAGGCAAGACTAAAAAAGTGGTCTCGCAATTCTGTTTATATCGACTTCAGCCAGTCATCTAGGCTTTTTAACTCTTCCCTATCCGATTTTCCTTAAAATTGGTAGATAATATTATTAAATTGTTCTCCGATCCGTTTTTTTTTAATTTTATTTTCAAAAGACCATAAGTAATGGTACTTTCCAAATATATTTTTATTTGCGGCTCAAAAAAATCGATCTCGAAATTTTGAACAAAGTTGACATTACAATGATAGCGAAGACTAAAAAAGTGGGTCTCGCAATTCTGTCTGTCGGTCTGTCCGTCGGTTCGACTACAGCCTAAACGACTCGGCCGATTTTCTTTAAACTTGGTAGATATCACTTTTAATTTTTTTCCCCCACACGTTTTTTTCTTTTTTTTTTTTTAAGACCAAAAGCAACGGTAACTTCCATACGAATTTTTTTCGAAATTTTTTAAATATTTTTTTTTCTCAAAAACTGTTCGACAGATTTAAAAAAAAAAGATACAAAAAATTTAGCTTAGTTAAAGGTAATGGTTGAAAAAAAATTTTCGAAAAATGGTTATTGATTGTACCCCAGAACCATTTTTTTGTTTTTGATTTGCTCGAAAACGGTAGTACCGATATTGATCACTTTTTTTTCCTTAAGCTCCTCAAAAACTTAAATAGAATTGTGTATTCAAATTTTCAAAAATTTTTTTTTTTTTGGATTTTAAAAAAAAATTTCAAATTTTTTTTTCAAAACTCAATATTTCGAAAACCTTATGCTAGATTATTTTTAAACTGGATAAATAAAAGTTTCTCAACATAATCTACAAGATGTGAGAAAAAAAAATTATTTTACCTAAAAATAAAGGTACCCACCATACAAATGTCAAAAATGGTTTTCAAAAATCGTATTTTTCTCGAAAAAGGCGCCTAGAATTTTGATAAAATTTTTTTCTTTTGATTAGTTTTAACGATCTGTAATTTAATAAAAAAAATTTGAAATTAAGATATTTCAGCTTGTACCTGCCATAGAACCATTTTTTTAAATTTTGAATTACTCATTACCGACATAACGGATTTTAATGAAAGTTTTGGCAGAGATGCTTCCAAAAAGTTTTAAAAATATTGCATTTCAAAATACGATTTTTGAAACCATTTTTTTTAATTTCTTAGCATTTGTATGGTAGGTAAGTACCTTTATTTTTAGGTAAAATAAATTTTTTTTTCTCACATCTTGTAGATTATATTCAGAAACTTTTATTTATAAAGTTTAAAAAAAATCTAGCAAGGGGTTTTCGAAATATTGAGTTTGGAAAAAAAAATTTTGAAGTTTTTTTTAAAAGTCCAAAAATTGTTTTTTTTTTTAAATTTGAGTACGCAATTCTATTTATGTTTTTGGTGAGCCTTAGCAAAAAAAAAATTATCAAAATCGGCTGTACCGTTTCTGAGAAAATCAAAAACAAAAAAAATGGTTCCATGGGCGGTACCCTCAATAACCATTTTTCTGAAAAATTTTTTCAACAAATACCTAGCTTTAATTAAATGAGTTTTTTTTGTCTTTTTATTTTTAAAATCTGTCGAACAGTTTTTGAGAAAAAAATGTTTATAAAATTTCAAAAAAAAAATTCGTATGGCAGGTACCGTTATTTTTGGTCTTAAAAAATCAAATCAAAAAACATCCGGGGGGAAAATATTAAAACCCATATCTACCAAGTTTGAAGAAAATCGGCCGAGCCGTTTAGCTGCAATCGAACGGACAGACAGACAGACAGACAGAATTGCGAGACCCACTTTTTTAGTCTTCGCTATCATCGTAATGTCAACTTTGATCAAAATCTCGAGTTCGATTTTTTTCCGAATGCATAACTTGCCTTATAGTACCTATAAGTCGCAAGTAAAAATGGTTCTATGGTACATAGGTACAGTCAAAGTAATATCTTGATTTCAAATTCTTTGTATTAGATAATAGATCGTAAATAGATAGCAAAATACTCGGAACCGTTTTCGAGAAAAATACGATTTTCGAAAACCATTTTTTAACATTTGTATGGATGCTACGGTTATTTTTAAGTAAAATAAATTTTTTTCTTACATCTTATAATTTATATTAAGAAACTTTTATTTATCAGGTTTTAAAAAAAATCGAGCATGGGGTTTTTGAAATATTGAGTTTTAAAAAAAAACTTTGGAAATAGACGAGGCGTTTCTCAACAAATTCTTTTAAAATGCGTTGGTACAAACGACCCTTACATTTGGAAATACCTGCCAATGACTCAACTAATTTGCTATCAAGAAAAACTAAAAATCTTCTGAGAAACAACTTCCGGCACATCTTCTTACCTTGTGAGCAAAATATATTGAGTACAGTCAATTCCACTTATTAGAATTTCAGTTTCCTTATAAAACCTTGTTAACCGAGACCAACAATTAGGAAGCTACAATTTTTAATAACCCGATTAGCTTATAAGCCTTTCCAGTTAAAAATCGCGAAAAGCTAAGAAATAATAACTTTAAAACTTATTGATTCACTTTCACCAAGTCTTTTAGTTTTTGGCAGCAGTTTCAATATTTAATTATTTAGTGTATCTCTTCTTCTTCAAACTTTTGCAAGCTTATTGAAAATTTGAAAAGTTCCCTTTGAATTCTAGCTTACACGTACAATCCATATTCATCAAAGCGAAGTGAAACTTTCATATAAGAAAACTCCGTTTTTTTCCAGTCGTAAACACAAAATTCGAAAAAATGGAAAAATTGGCTTGAAATATCTCCAAATATATCTAAGACTCATCTTAGCCATACAAACGACGAAATACATTTCTTTGATAATTTTTTTGAGGTGAGATATTGATGTTCCACTTCCGCCTAAGAGAAAATATATCTGCACTTGCTGCTTTAGTTAATCGGAGGCGACTGTATCCCGCGGAGCGGAGTCACAATGATTATATAGTATCTAAATTCTCAATCTCAGTAAATGCAGAATTCTCAGAACTCAGAACCTGAAATCAGCAACCGAACTTGTTTCGATGACGAAAAGAAGTTATAGTATTTTTACCAACTACATTCCATTCGTCTCGAGAGAAAGAAATTGATGCGTATGAGGTATACAAGACTATAGTCGTACATAGGTATGGATGATATGGACATTCTTGAACAGAAGCAGAAGTAGAAATTTTTTATTACTTTGATAAATGAAAAGACCTAAATTTAAATACGATCTACATACCTAATTAATTTTAAAATGAAATCTATACATAGGTAGATATTGAAGTGGACGAATTGAGGTAAGAAAGCAAACAAGTATTTATTATTGTGGAATTGATGAAAATGAACACAACCAGCTGTTTTGAGGTTTATTTATCTAATCGTATCTTTGAAGAACTAAGAGACAAATGAATCACAGACAATATGGGATTTACATTTGTTAGTAAAAATAATTCAAAGCATCAAACAGCAAGAATGAGGATATTCATGGTTGCCAAATATTCTTACTTGCAATACTTAAATAGGAACTTATGGCAATAATTGTAAAATAAGAAACTCGGGATTTGATCAGACTTGACATTAAGATGATAGGGAAGAAGAAAAAAGTAGGTCTCGCAATTCTGTTTGAAACATTCGAGAAACAATTTCTTGGTAGGTATAGTCAGTAATTTAATTCGCAATTTAATCGTGAATGATAGCCAGGTTTGTGGTCAGATTAATTAATTGAAAGTTTTTTAACACCTTATTGACCGCAAAAATCGTAATAAACCAAAAAACAAAAACGAAACGACTTTTTTAAATTTTTTTAAATTAAAAAAAATTCTTTTTTTTGGTTTTGGTTTTTTCTTCTTTTATTACGATTTTTGCGGTCAATAAGGTGTTAAAAAACTTTGAATTAATAGTCAGTAATGTTTTAATTTAATTTTTTTTATTAAACTATACCTACATAGATCGTAGAATATAAGCGAAAGATTTTTTTTTCAAAATTCTAGGTGCCGTTTTTTAGAAAAATACGATTTTTGAAAATCATTTCTTAAAAATTGTATAGTGCGTACTGTTGTTTTCTCGTAGATTATACTAAAAAATGTTAATTAACAAAATTAAAAATATCAAGCAAGGGGTTCCTAAAATATAGATTTAAAAAAAATCAAAATTTGAATACTGAATATTATTTAAATTTGTATGCCCGTAACACACATATACATATATAGTATAGACACCATAGTATACGAATGAATCACATATCTGGGGCAATAGCCGCTTAAGTCGACTTAAGACAAAAATCATTTTTTTGCTGCATCATAATCTGCATGTTCCGTTCTGTTATAGAAAAAAACTCCTGGATTTTAAACTTTATTTTTCTTCAAAACAATCCAATAAGAAAAAACCGCGTAAGCCATTCTCATTGGTAGAAGCATTTGCAATACCCGCTTAACTCACAAAATAACTTGTGAATTTCAAAATTTCCGTTTCAAATACATAATAGCTTATGTGGATTTAAGATACTTTAACAAAATAAAAAAAAAAGATTGTGTGTACTGACGTACGCGCGGTTGAAGTAAAACTTCTTTTTCCTCAAGCAAAGCTTCTGTAAGATTATAACCTACGAACAAACATTTTGTATTCTAAAAACATGTCGCTGTCTTTGACGGATAACGTGACGTTTTGACATGTCACTGACAGCTGCATAGAAATTTTTTTACCACCAACGCCGGAAAAGAAGTTTTACTTCAAAAAATTGAATGTGCGCGCCTAGCCTTAAATGAAATCGAGAAGAAAAGTACAAAACTCCCATGCCACTTGACAAGCAAGTTGCCTCGCTTTGTTTGTATTACCCTAGGCCTGTACGTGTAAGTATTGGCAAGTATGTTGTAATCTTGTAATGTACACAAGCATTTCTTATTAAACCGTACAAACCCGAGCAACTTAGTAGTCACCTGGCATTAATTCAGTATCCAGGCAACTTGGAAAGCAAGTACACTGACAGCGGCACTCTTGTAAAGTTAATTATTAAAGTATTTGATTGATTAGTCGGGTGACGTTCAAATTTATAAATACCAAAACAAATGTCGGTGGCGTATATAATTTCAAAACTTTCAGGCAACCTGATGGTCATATGGCATGCCGTCTATGACAGCAAGAATACAAATGGTAGTGGATATACCCAACTTTTTGGCCAGTACTTTGTATGCGAGGGTTAGGTGTTGGTAAAATTTATTTGGATTGCAATATGCTTGTCAATAATTATTCGGTTGCATAGCCATTGCGCGTCTGAACCTATAGTTTTATGTTTATCTTTGAATGCAGCCATTTGAAATATGTAAATTCTAAATCGTATTCAACTTCACGTTTTACTTTGCACATGCTAAAAACATGTCGCTGTCTTTGACGGATGGCGTGACGGTTTGACATGTCACTGACAGCTGCATAGAAATTTTTTCACCCCCAACGCCGGAAAAGAAGTTTTACTTCAAAAACTATTCCCAAATCTATCAAACATATTGTACTGAAAACAGCATTTTTTATAATTAACGTTTAAATCAACTAAAACGTTTATTGGAAAAATTAGTTCGCTATAGCCCACTTATCTGTTTCATACTAATTGATACAAACGTCAAACAATAATTATAATTTGTTCCTTTTGGCCAATAAGGATCTGATTCCAAGTAGTTTTCTGAACCCTTTATCAACGAAACAAAGTGATCTGCAAATGGAGTCGATTATGAAAATCTGGATATAATTTTTGAACAGTCTTACCACAGAATCTGAACATGATTTCAGTTCAGATGACAATCCGCGATCCTTATTTCGAGCATGCAGACATGACACGAAGAACTATTGCAGATTTTGGTAGGCAACTATAAGAAAATTTAATTGATTCTCTTCCAAAAAAAAGAAGCAGAGGTGAATCCTAGACTCGGAAAACGGGATTGGTCGAGGCAAGCAAATGTGAGTAAGTGACAAAATTGCAAGCACAAAATTAGTTTTGAACAAAAAAGAAGGAAATCTTCAAATCATATTGGGAATTGAGGAAGTTCTAGCAAAGAATTCTTTTTATCTCAGCTTTAATATAAATAGAATATAAGAAAATTTGAAAAAGTCTGATTTGACCTCGAAATCGACGGCTTCATATAAAGTATTTCATTAATTACGAGAAAGAAAAGTTTCAAAAAAAAATTTGGGGAGAAATGTTATTAGGGTACCTACCTGTCATAGAACCGTTTTTTTCATTTTCGACTTTCTCATCAATGGCTCTAAGGATTTTAACCAACAATTTTCAGTAGGAGCATTGATGCCATATCGTGGGTTTCATCCCTTTTTGTGGGTTTTTTTGGTCTAAAAAAAGCAAAAAGGGATAAAGGTTTTTTTTGAAGCTCGTAGAAAAAAAAAAGTTTTTTTTTCATAATGAGAGTTTTCGTTTGTTAAAAAAAAATTCTAAATTAGAAATCACTTCCACTTTTCCTTCATCTAAACGTAGTGGTAGGATGTTGTTCAATGTGAACCCTAATATAGTTTTGATGAAGTGCTTATGCCATTCATCGGCACTTGTCGCTTCCTATGCAAGCAAGGAACTGCCGAAAGAACTAGAAGAGGTGATGAGGGACATCTCGTGCTAATTTTCTGAAAGCGCTAAATGCTCAGCTGAGTTAGTTGAGTTTCAAGAATATTTTGTCCGTGTAACCAAAAAAATGTTAAAGCCATCAAAAACTCGCTGGCTTTCTGTGCATCCCTGCGTGATTAGACTTTAAGAAAATTGGGATGTTTTAAAATCGTTTTTTCGCTTAGCTTCTTTTGAAGACAAGCTAAAAAAAGCAACAAAAATTTATGAGCAGCTCCTTCAAAATAAAGTTAAATCTTTTTTTCTTGAAACATGTTCTTTCGATTTTCAATCAATTTAATGCCCTTTTTCAAAACAGAAAAGTTTTGGTGCATTGCATAGTTCAGGAATGCAAAATTTTAGTTTTAAAAATGTGTTCATTTTTTTTTAAAACCAGAGTTTTTCGAGCTACAGTGGGACGCTCAGCTCGCAATTTTAAAAAAATCCTACTAATTATATATAACAGAAAATATATTTTTGGGTCAAGAATGCGAGGATTCCTTGATCTCGTTGGACAGCGCCGAAAGAGCATATTTAAAAAACAAATTGTTTGAATTTTTATAAATCATCCGTTTAAGAACTAATCAAGAATGGAAGCTCTCTTACTTCGTCCCTATTCATAAATCAGGCTCCAAGAACGATGTAGAAAATTACAGGGGTATTTGTAAACTTTCCGCAATTCCCAAATTTTTTGAAAGTATGGCTAAAACTAAGCTTGATTTTCTTACAAGTGAATATCTATCAGAAGTACAGCATGGTTTTGTTTCCGGTCGGCCGTCTATAACCAATCTTACTTATTTTGCTTCGTATGTCACTAACGCTATGGAACAAAAATTTGTAGTGGACGTAGTGTACACTGACTTTAGTAAAGCCTTTGATTCTGTGAACCACCAAACACTTTTGAATAAACTTGAGATTTTTGGTTTTCATTCTCACTTTCTTCGTTGGTTATCATCATATTTATGTTTAAGAACACAACAAGTCAAGATTGGAGACACTTATTCAAAATAAATGCAGTGTACATCAGGTGTTCCCCAAGGTAGCTATCTGGGGCCGCTACTTTTTATAATTTTCATTAATGACATTGTCTCGGTCTTTAAGTATTGTGAATGTTTATTATATGCGGACGATCTCAAACTATTTTTAAAAGTTTCGAGTTCGGATGACTGTCAACTTATTCAATCTGACATTGATTCCCTATCTGACTGGTGTCAGATAAATGGGCTTAAATTGAATATCAAAAAGTGTAACGCGATTTCCTTTTCCAGAAAATCTCAAAATGTGTTATTCAACTATGCAATAGAATCTGTGACTTTAGATAGTGTTTCAATTGTTAAAGACTTAGGTGTTATACTTGATTCTTCACTTACTTTTAAAAGTCATCTCGATTATTTGAATCCAAAGGCCAACTCGCTGGTAGGTTTCATAAAACGAAATGGAAAAGACTTTAGAGATCCTTTTGTGTTACTATCTCTGTTTACATCTCTTGTCAGATCACTTTTAGAATACGCAGATGTTATTTGGAGCCCCATTTATAAAGTTCATTCTGATCGGATTGAAAAAGTCCAAAGACGATTTACGAAATATATATTTAAAAAAATGGGCTGGAATTTCAGCCCTAGTTATGAAGCTAGATGCCAATTATTTCAATTCATAGCATAATGCTTATTAGAGACTTACTATGCTACCAAATTAAATGTCCAGCACTTCTTGCACTAGTTCCAATTTATGCTCCCGCTAGGTCTATGCGAGCTAGAGTCTTCTTATTCTAAAGAACTCATACGGCAAATTATGGTTATAAGGAAACTTTATCAAGATCCATTGCTTATTTCAATGAAGTATCTTCAAATATTGCTTTCCTTAGTCTTAAACGTAATAAATTTAAAACCGAGATATTATATTTATTCACTTTCCAATTTTGCTCTTGGAGTGCTGATATCTGTTAGCTGTAATATTGCTTGTAGATAAATTTAATAATAAATAAATAAAAATGAAAAGATGAATGCCCTTTGAGGATGCTGTTGTTGTTAACTTCAATTTCTTGACCCAAATATAGCATTTAATGTGTCCAGCAGTAGACATTTTTCAATAGCCGATCCTTTGAATCAAATTGGCATTAAGGCTTCGTTGAAGAATTCAGAAGCATTTTTGTCATTCTTAGTAATGAGAAAAAAGCTTCACTGAGGAAACTTTCGACCGACGAAATGTGGTTCGAGATCTGCCACATTAAGAATTTCAAATACGAACTAATTTTCCCGAGCTTAAATAATGTGGTCAAAACGGCCTTAAGTTTTCCGCATTCGAATGCAGAAGCAGAGAGAATTTTCTCTATTGTAACAGATATCAAATCTAAAAAAAAAATCGCCTCGGAAAAGATAATGATAAATTCAATTTGTTTATTAAGATCATGCTTCCAGGCCAAAAACATTTACTGCTACAATTTTGAAATTAAGAAGGAGCACATTTACATATTTATGTGTACATAATTCAAATATGTACACATAAAATATGTAAATGTAATAATGTTCATATAGGTATAAGTTTTTATAACTGCATATGTATGTGATTTTTTTATAAGTTAAGTGTGAAATAAGTTTTTTTTTATCAGACTGCATATGTGATTTTTCTGTTTTTTGTTTTTTATTGTTAATTTTATTTTATTTTTAAGTTTGTTGAAGACTGAATAATAAATATGTATTTTTTGTTATAAAAAACATGTTTTTTTTTTAAATTTTAAAATAGATTATAATGAAAAAAAACTATAAAGTTTTGATTTTACACTTCGTGGGATATTTGTGGGTTTTTTCTTGTAATACCGTGGGATAAAAGGGTTTTTTTTCTATTCATTCTGGGATTTTATGCCTTAAAAGTCTGGCATCACTGAACGATTATTTTTTTCTTGAAAAATTTTAAAGAAATTTCTTAATATCAAAGGGCACGGTAGGGCCCAGCCAAGTTCTGGCACTACACCCTTTTTACAGGAACAAACTCAGGCGATTTTTGACCCCTCCCTATCTTCAGTACCAATGAAGTCAGAAACTTAAAATTCCGAACATTTGCTATGCTAGTCAGGCACAGACGCCTCACCAAATTTCAACTTTCTAGCTTAAGCGGTTCCTGAGATATAAGCCCTCAAAAATCACAAAAACTGTAACTGACTGACTGACTGACTGACTGACTGACTGACTGACTGACTGACTGACAGATCATCAAAATTATGGAGCACTTCCCGACATCGTAGAATCTTGTAATTTTGCACAACGGTAGGTCTTGTCATGCAAGCAGAGGAAAAAATCGAAAATTTGAAGTTTTCCATTCAGGGGGCGTGGTATCCGCCCACTTTCTCCGAATTGATGTTGGTTGAATGGGGCACTTCCGACTGCTGTAAAACAATGAAATTTGGTGAACCGGTAGGGCCTATATTGCATATAAAGAACCAAAAATAAACACCAAGGATTTCCTTTCAGGGGGCGTGGTTTCCGCCCACTTTCTCCGAATTGGTGTTGGTCGAATGGAGCACTTCCGACTGCTGTAAAACGATGAAATTTGGTAAAGTGGTAGGGCTTAAATTGCACAAAAAGAAAACAATATAAAATTAGCGGTTTTTTATTCAGGGGCGTGGTATCCGCCCACTTCCTCAGAACTGATGTATGTTATATGGCGCACTTCCGATTGCAGTAGAACAATGAAATTTGGTAGAACGGTATGGCTTAAATCGTATATAAAGAACCGAAAATAAAAATCGAGGTTTTCCTTTCAGGGGCGTGGTATCCGCCCACTTTCTCCGAATTGGTATTAGTTGAATGGAGCACTTCCGACTGCTGTAAAACGATGAAATTTGGTAAAGTGGTAGGGCTTAAATTTTATTCAAAGAAATAAATATAAAATTAGCGGTTTTCCATTCAGGGGCGTGGTATCCGCCCACTTCCTCAGAAATGATGTAAATTATATATGGCTCACTTCTGATTGCAGTAGAACAATGAAATTTTGTAGAACGGTAGGGGTCAAGTTAAATATAAAGGACCACAAATAAAAATTGAGGTTTTCCGTTCAAGGGGCGTGTTATCCGCCCACTTTACAAAAATCTTTGTGTAACAAGTCAGCCGGGAAAAGTACTGAGATCTAAAAGTGCGCCAAGTTCTTACTTCATGAAGGTTTAATACCGAATATTTAAAGTAGAATAATATTGAAACAGCTACAATGTAATAGAGAAATTTTATTATTTGATGACTACGGACTAAAATTTGATGGGCTTACTTGGCAAATTTTTTCTTATGCCCAATTCAAAAGGTTTTAAAAACTTGACCAGTAAGCCCATCAAATTTTAGTCCGTAGTCATCAAATAATGAAATTTCTCTATTACATTGTAGCTGTTTCAATATTATTCTACTTTAAATATTCGGTATTAAACCTTCATGAAGTAAGAACTTGGCGCACTTTTAGATCTCAGTACTTTTCCCGGCTGACTTGTTACACAAAGGTTTTTGTATAGAAGAACTTGGCTCTTTTTTTAACATTTATGTTTTTTTGTCTGATAAAAAATTTATTTAATAGTAAAACGCTTTTTTAAAGCTTGTTTCCATAAATTCATACTTTTCTACATTATTATCTTTTGAACATTTTTATTTCATTAAATCGATGTTTTACATTTATAAAATTTATCTTAAATTCTAGAGTACTTTTACATAAAATCCAGTCGTGCATTTTATTGTTACTGCGTGAATTCCGTTTTTATATTATTTTTTTATTACATTCTTTTTGAAAGAAAAAAATATTGCCTAGGTTGATAAAAATAAAAAATGATGATCCAAAACAGCTTATCTTATTTAAGAAGATATGGACGAACATTTTCAGTTTGCAATAGCAGCTTAAGTGACATAAGGAACCAACAAGGTGTATAAATAATTTTGGTAAAACAACTTAAAAGAAGTTTTTGGCAATAAAATTAAAAATAAAGAAATTTAAAAAAAAAGGAAAAATAGTTTAAACAAATAAGATAAAAGGCAGACTTAAAAAGAAGTTTAAAAGTGCTTAACTCGAAAATTGAATTTTCGGGCTTAAGCGGTTTTTGCTTGTGGCCACAGATGTCTGTCAGGGTACGGTAATACCAGGCGAGCAAAATTGTATGAGCGTAGTATCTATACTACGGTTTTTAGCATAGTATAGTCTTCGCCTTAACGAAAACAGTGCCATTTTTCACCGTTCCAGCCAAAGGCAACGGAACGGAACTTTACGGTTCGTCTTCTGGTATCTGAAGGTAAATGTTCTGCTCTCGAGACCGAGATAAGACACATTTATTGAATTGTCAAATTATGTCAATATAGAAGCTGGGATTGCAAGATTTATTATTCCTTTGATTGAAGACTGCAAATAAAATCTTGGTATACATGATCAAAATGTAGGTTGATCTGATAAAAATTTTGTCAATATTCGTCCAACAAAAAGTTTTATCAAATTGATAAAAATTACAGAATTTTGTTGAGGTAACAAAAAATATTTTGTTGTATCCACAAAATTATTTTGTTATATTAACAGATTAATTTGTTGAAATAACAAAAATATTTTGTCAATATGACAAAATTTCGTAGAATTTACAAAATTAATTTGTCATATTAACAATTCTTTTATTGTATTAACAAATTCTTTTGTTAATGTTAAAACAAATTTTTTTTATTATTATCGGATTAACAAAATTTGTTTGTTAAATTAACAAAATTGTTTTGTTACATTAACAAAATATTTTGTTAAATTAACAAAAATTTTTTATTTATTTTATTTATTTATTATTTTATTTCATCAATCAGAGTTACAAATCTCTTATAGACTACAGAAAATAATGATAATTATTATACTTAAACACTAACCACCAGAGATAACAAAAGATACTAATTTTTTCTTAAAACAATCCCTGCTTAAACACATACTGAAATCGAGAACGTTACAAACAGAGTTAGCCTGTCTTAAACAACGGGTTATAGCTTCATTGTAACCATAGTTTACTCTATGAAAAGGAATCTGAAATAGCAAACGAGAACGAAGTTCACGTTCAGGAGCATACCAAAAAATTAAAGAAAGCAAGAAAGGGCAATTGATTTTGAAGTTAACTATATCTCTTATAAACATAATTTCAAAGTTTACTCTTCTAGATTCGAGAGATTGAATACCCAATAACAGACATCTTGAATTATAAGAAGGCATATCAATATTCCAGTGAAGAATTTTGATAGCCATTCTAGTAAAACGTTTCTGAATCCTTTCAATTCTCATAGAATGAGTAATATACATGGGGTTCCATACAATACAGCAGTATTCCAAGATAGAACGAACGAAGCTAAAATAAAGTGATCTTAACGTAAAAGGATCTGAAAAATCTTTTGAATTGCGGTTAATAAAACCAAGCATGGAACTAGCTTTAGAAACAATATAGTCAATGTGATTCGAGAAGTTTAATTTTATATCAAATATAACACCAAGATCTTTTTTTTCCATAATTCTAGCTAAGTGTGTTTCACCCACGCTATAAGGAAACATTATTGGAAATTGATTCCGATGAAAAGACATACATTGACATTTGGTCACATTAAGATGAAGGTCATTATCTATACACCAAACAAAAAGCCTGTCCAAGTCTTCTTGTAAATTAATGCAATCTAGGGTTGACTTAATACTGAAATAAAGTTTAATATCGTCGGCGTACATTAAACATTTACAATTTTTGAACAATTCAGGAATGTCGTTAATGAAAATAAAAAACAGTAGAGGTCCCAAGTGGCTACCTTGTGGAAAGCCGGAAGTAACATTCACAGAATCTGACAAAATATTATTGATTTGAACGCGTTGAGTTCTACCTGTAAGGTAAGATTCCAACCATTTTAGAATGGAAGAGAAAAAACCTAGTTTTTTTTAGTTTTGATACCAGTGTTAAATGATTTACTCGATCAAAGGCCTTTGAAAAATCCGTATACACTACGTCACATTGAGAGCCTCTTTCAAGCGAGCTAACTAAATAATTATTAAAAACAACAAGGTTGGTAGTAGTGGACCTCCCATTTACAAACCCATGCTGCAGTGGTGAAATAAATTCTTTCAAAAGAAAGACTAATTTGTTATATACAATTTTTTCAAAGAGCTTAGGTATTGCTGGAATTTTACAAATTGGGCGGTAGTTTCTAACTTCAGTCTTACTGCCTGACTTATATATTGGATTTATGTAAGATAATTTCCAAGCATCAAGAAAAATGCCTTCACGAAGAGATCGGTTGAAAATTACTGAGAGTGGAGAAGCCATAGCATTTGCACAATTCTTTAAAACTATGGGTACAATTCCATCCGCTCCAGGATGTTTATCATCGTTTAATTTCCTCAGCTCCTCTTCAACTTCTTGAACAGATACTTGTAACTCACCAATGTTCACTGAATTTAAGTGAGATTCAAAGTGAGCAATGTTTGCCGAAGTAGAGGGTTTATACACTGAACGGAAAAAACTCGCAAATAAATTACACATTTTAAAAGTTTCACTAGATGATTCACCTTCGAAATGAACTAGATTTGGAATACCGGTAGAGCTCTTCTTTTCATTGATGAATTTCCAAAAACATTTACTATTTATTTTTAGATTACTTTCGATATTCAAAACATATTGTTTATAAAGGAATTTGTTCAAGAAATCAAATTCCTTTTGTAATCGCTGATATCTGTCATAGAGAACTAAATCGTTATTTGAATTCCGGAATAACTTAAAAGCTTTGTTTTTTTTGTTATTAATGTTGTTTAATTTCTTATTGAACCATTTAGGTTTTGATGAATTGTTTTTTGAGATTTTAGGTGTGAATAAATCAATTGCCTCTTTCAAAGAATTTGTTATAAATGAATAAGCAATATCAATTTCACAGCTGTTTAAGATAGACGGATGACAAGAAGATATAATAAAATTCGATATCTCATAGAAATTACAATTTTTAAAATTATAAGAAAAATCACTATTTTTATATTTTAAATATTCATAAAAAGAAAATTTAAGAGAAAGTGAAACATGATTATCTGTATTGCTGAAAGGGGGTGGGTTTGGACTGTCTATACTCACGCTGAACTCGTTATCAACAAAAACAAGGTCGAGGAATCTATTCAAACTATTAGGAAAACAATTAATTTGATTTAATCCGAATTCAGCGAAAGTATCCACAACTACACTTTCACAATCATTGTTGACATTAAATGGAATTAAACAATTTACATTATCTGGATCTTTTAACCAATTAATATAAGGTAAATTAAAATCACCTACAATTATAATGTTTTGATTACCTTTTATTTCGTTTAAAATTTTAGAACAATTATCGATATGAACATTATATAATTCAAATGAGCTTCTCGGTGGTATATAGCTTACAATTATAAATACATCATGCAAGTTATCAATACTAATTCGAACAATAAGTTGGTCGATATTGAATGGAAGATTAAGAGCTTTAGAAGGCAGGTCAATTTCCTTGCATAATAAAGATGAACGAATAGCCAGCAGCACACCACCACCACGCGTCATACCTGTTGTGTGACGGCATCGATCGTTTCGAAAAACATTGAATAACTGACAATCGAACATTTCAGAGCTGAAATGGCTCTCAGAGAGCCATGTTTCGCTAAAGGCGATTATATCATATTGTAAAGATGATGACAGCAGAAAGACAGAGTTCATTTTAGTTCTTAGGCCACCAACATTGTTATAAAGCAAATGCAACTCAGTGGCATGTAATGAAGATTGAGATGGAGTGGAGTGTGTGGGAGGAATTATTACATCCTCTCCACATTCAGTTGTTGTTTGTCGTTTTTTTGACTCTCGTTTTTTGGCAATGAGACAAAGAGTTTGACTTTAACATACTCAGGCCAGACATTAGGATTCATTATCAACTTCAGTTTATCAACAGGAACACTAAGCTTGAAATTGACAAATGGCAACTTGGATAAATCAGCATCTTTTTTTGTTAGTCTATAGCATTTGAATGACGTCGAGGGAAGATTAGTTTTATTAGTGATATGATTAACTATTGTTTGAGGATCAGTGTCATTTTTTAGTTTGGATATATGATTATATATTTTGTAATAAATACAAAATCTTTGTCAATTCAGCAAAATATTTTGTCAATTTTAAAAATTTCTTTTGTTGAATCCACAAAATTAATTTTGTCAAAATAGTTTTTTTTTTTTTAGGATTTAATTCCACAAAAATTGGCGTTTCGTCCCTACTCCCTACGATCTCACATGCAACCATCTGTGAGGGCGTATGGACAATACGCAATTTTTGTTAAATTCAGTTAATGTTACATCGATTTTTTGACAAAAACTAAATGTGAACTATATCATACACAAAAGAAATGTCATGATCAAAAAAAATATACGCGCAGAATTTTTCGGTTCCCTTACAAAATAGTTTTATCTACCTGATAGTATTATTTTATCAATATTACAATATAGCTAAACCCCAAAACAAAATATTTGTTATTTTAACAAAAACGTTTTTTGTTAAATTGACAAAAAAAATTAACAAAAACCTTGTGATTTTGACAAACATTTATAAAACAGATTTTTTGTAGATACAACAAACATTTTGTTAACATCACAAAAAAGTTTGTCGATGTGACAAAAATCTCTGTTTTATTTTGTTATATTAACAAAATTTGGTTTGTTAAACTGACAATATTATTTGTAGTGCATATTTTGTTAAACCGACAAAAAATCATTCTGAATTATAAAAAAATTGTGAAATTAACAAAATCATTCTTTCGTACTGACAAATCAAAATCAAAACGATAAAATTGTTTTGTTGAATGTCCACAAAACGTTTTTATCAATATTACCTAGGAATTTATTTTCAGTGATCCATTTGGGGCAGGCTGTTTGTTCTTCATAATTTCAACACCTCGTCCAGGTTCATTGTTCGCTAAGCCCGTCTGCCCCCTTTTTGTCTCAAAACTCACAAAACCGACAGTGATATCACAATATGTGAGGCCTTTTCACCATAATTTACATAATCGGTGCCGCACCGCCTACTTCGATTTCGTCAATATCTTAGACAGTTTGCAGAAATTAACAAAAACTAATTCTTGGTATTAAAGCTTGACCCGCTGCGCAGCACTTCCTTTAAAGCTACACCCTTGTGGGCCATCTAGTGGTTTCTTTTTAAACCACACCACACGAAATCTTGACAGAATGTCAGTATCATACCTCTGCGGAACGATCGGGTCCACGGATCATCCTGTATTTAATTTCGTTTTTCCAGAAAAGTTTCCAATATGTATCGTTAGGCATTTAATTTATCATAAGCTGCAATAAAGGAATTTCCTACTATCAAAATTAAACCGGCTCGGTTGAGACAGCAGACTACTTTTAGGAACAACAAATTCCATACACCTTAGAGGAACGAGTGGATCATGAATGTTGCACGCCCATTTGAATTCAAACAACGACAGCAACTGTCGCTTGATCAAATTATCCTTTTCCTTACACATGTGTTTAGACAGTTACTTGTTTTTTTAGGTTGTTTTTAGGGTTCATTTGAGGTCTTAATCATTTCTGTTGAAGATATAGCCAACTACCAAACATTTGTCCAGTCTTTAAGTCATTTAAGCTCTAAATATTAAGCAAAAACCAGATTTGAATATCAATAAGAAGATGTAGGATAGCAAAATATAGAAACACAAAATCGTACAATATGAAAGTCTTTATTCTCCCAATTTGAGAAATATTTCTAAAATATACAAAACAAAATATGAAAATAAAAAATTATTTTTTTTTTCAATATTATCTATTATGCTTAGCCTAACAAGCCATAATCTGCCAAGCAAAAGCGGAATCCACGCCACCTGCAGAGCCTGCTTTCCATGCAAACGGATAAGAGTAGTTCCCATCCTTCTCGAACTTGACATCTGACGCAAACAAGTATTCGTTGTACCTGGAACTCTTCAGGTTACATGACTCGTAGTTCAGCAGCTGAATTTTGAATGCACTTTGACTATCCGTGTTGTTGCCAGGAATCCAGCTGAATACAAAACGCATCTCACTATTGTATTCGAAGTTGGCATAGTAGAGGAATTCGTTGGGGTATTCTTTGCTTCTGAATAGAATGTCATCACCCTGCTTGCTTGGGATCCATGCAGCCCCTTTGGGTATATCCTTGGTTGCAGCTGTTGTCAAGACTCGTCGGCGGTCTTTGTCATAGTTAAATGCATCACTTAGCGCTTGCAGGTAGACGTTTTTGGGTTTGTTCCACAGGCAGACTGATTGCTCGAAGAAGAGATTCTTAGCACAAATGGGTATACTTCCGAGAACTTTGTCAAATGAACTTTTGATTTCCTCACTAACAAAAGTATAATCCTTTCTATTTCTCAGGTCCCTTAAATTTGCAGAAATGTCAATGATGAGATCGCTGTCATTGTAGAGTCCACCGTCCCTGATTTTCCAGAAAAGATTGGCGATGCCTAAAACGGCGTGAGAGGTGTCGCAACGGATGAAAATATTGGAAAGAATTACTCGGGATTCGATAATTCCATAGACTCCATCTATCAAACCTGTCATTACAATATCGGACAATTTCGGGCGGAATTCATTAAGTGTTTTCAACAACGACCCAACGGTTTTATTCGACGAAAAGTCTCCAGACTTCATGGATGCCACGAGCGTACCAACTACATCTTTTTCAATTTGACGGTCGAGCTGCACTCTAAAAGTGGTGTCATTGCTATTGCATTTGAGGCCTTCTTTTTCAACTATATTCGCTAGTTGTATTAGGTTCAAGACTTTGTTCCGTTCACATGTTAAAATTTCTTCGTTCAAGGATTTCAACACGGCGAAGCAATAGGTAGAGTTGGAAGCAGCTGCCGCGAAATTTGAAACGAACAGCAAGTTTTCCTCCGAATGAGCATAAACTTCGTGAACAATTTTTGGAATTGCGGCAATGTCACCAAGTTGGATAAACTTCTCATATGCCAAGTTGAATCTCCTGTTTCTGATGTCTGCGATGATGTCTCTTAATAGAATAATCCTGCTCTCGAATAACTTGTGCTTCTGGAATTCCATTTGAAGACCTTTCAAGTGGCTTTCCATGGCAAAGTAGGAGATCGTCAAATTATTCATTACGGAAATACATGACTCACTTTTAGCACTGCTGGCACTTGAAGCCTGAATCAGCTTTCCAATTTCAGTTTGAAGCGTAGCCAAGCGGGAGTTCAGTTCGCCCAGGCTTCCAGCGATAAGTTCTCCAGCATAACCTCGGATGATTGTTGCTTGAGCATTCAGAAATGTATCTTGGGCCTTAGATAAGGAATCGATTAGAGGGCTTTCCGTCATAGACCTTGCCGATACAATGGCTAAACTGCAGAGCAACACTAAGCGTACTAGTCGGGAAATCGAAGACATCTTAGGATAAAGGTACGATTCGCTCAACGAGAACCAAAATACTGTGAGTAATTTGCCAAAATCAAGTTGCTTTTATACGAAAACTCAGAATGTGCGTGGACCTTAACCATCGATAAGTCAAATAGAATGTACTCGTACGAGTACTATGTGTGCATACCTATTTTTGTCTAGGTAGAATTTAAGATAAGAAAAAGAATGAGGGTCACACGATATGGACCGAATTTAATTGTATCTCTTATCTCAAAGAAGATAACTTTGTTGTTTGACTAAAATAATCCCAAACACATGTTATGAATTCTATGGGACTTGTTTGCCCGCAGGTACTTGCTTGAACTCTCTGGATATGCTGTGCATCGATTTTTAAAAACAATAGCCTTATTTCAAGAAGAAGGTTTTATTTAATACAAAAGATTTGTTTTCTTTTCTGTTGAAAATGATTTTTGTTATTGCACATGAATATTGTGAATTCTTCAAAACTAAGTATTTAACCTTCATTGCTTGAAACTGTGCTTGTATAAATTCTGATCTTTGTGGTATTGTTATTTTTAGAGATACCTGCTATTAGCTGCATACAACTTTATGTAGGCATAATCTTGTGAAACGTATCTCTTTTTTTTTTTTTAAACGGACCGAAAACGAAATCTTCCTATTATGTTTATCGACTTAAGATAACTAAACCATGGATTCCATCCTATGTATAACTGTTAGTTACTACAATTGTTTACCATATATTAATGTTTATACACTAAGAAAAATATTGAAACCTTAAAAAAATAAATTTTATAATTCCAGAAAGAATGTAAAAAACACAACAAATTCTTACTAAAATCGGTGAAGTGGTTAAGGGAGTCGAAAATCAAAAAGAAGTTCTTCGACTTCAATGTTTATAAAAATTTCAATAATAGTTTTTGGTTATTTTTTTTTTAAATCAAAATGTACCAAAATAGTTTTTTATTTTACAGTAGTTAAATTTTAATTTAAAATGGAGGGAACATATAATTTTCTGCCGATTCCAAACTAATGAGTAGCACTTTCCATAACAAGAGATGCTTCTGGAGGATTTATCAATTTCTTGCAAAAGGTAATACACACCTAAAAAACTGGCTGAGGATCGATCCAAAGACCCTCTCCATGACATTCCAATCCGCACTAACCATTATGCTAAGACGTACTTGATGATTAGGCTGTAAATTGTAAATTGGCTGGTAAATAAGTCCGTGACTTTTGGAATAAAACACAGATTTTTTGATAAAAAAATAATTTTATTTTTCAACGTAGTCTCCCTTGAGCTCTATACACTTTGTCCAACGCTTCTCCAATTTTTTTATCCCTTCCAAAAAAAAAATGATTTGTCGAGGTCCTCAAAATAGGCCTTTGTTTGCGAGATGACTTCATCATTGGAGTCAAATCTTTTTCCACCAAGCCATTTCTTCAGGTTTGGGAACAAGAAGTACTCGCTCGGAGCCAAATCTGGAGAATAGGGTGGATGAGGGAGCAATTCATAGCCCAATTCATGGATTTTTGCCATGGCAACTGCACATGTGTGCACCCTTGCATTGTCTTGGTGGAAAAGAACTTTTTTATTGGCCAAATGAGGTCGGTTTTTTTCAAATCGTCATTGAATCGGTCCAATAAGTTGGCATAATATTCCCCATTGATTGCTCTTCCCTTTTGAAGGTAGTCAATGTGGATTATCCCGCGTGCATCCCAAAAAACAGTCGCTATAACTTTATTGGCTGACAAACCCACCTTGGCCTTCTTTGGCGCCGATTCACCCTTAGAAACCCACTGTTTTGACTGCTGTTTGGTCTCTGGTGTGTTGTGATGGATCCATGTTTCGTCCACGGTTACAAAACGGCGCAAAAACTCCTCCATATTGCGATTAAACAACGCCAAACCTTCCTGTGAAGTTGTTACACGATTGCGTTTGTGGTCGACTGTGAGCAAACGCGGCACCCATCTTGCGGAAAGCTTTCTCATGGCCAAGTGATCATTCAAAATTGAAACCACTGAGCCATGCGAGATCCCTACGGCTTCCACAATCTCTCGCACTTTCAATCTTCGGTCGGCCAACACCATATCGTGAATTTTTTCGATTGTTTCGGGTGCAGAGACCTCAACTGGGCGTCCAGGACGTTCGGCATCTTCAGTGCTTGTACGGCCACAACGAAATTCAGTAAACCACTTTTTTACCATTGAAATCGATGGTGCAGAGTCCCCATAGTATTTATCAAGCTTAGCCTTGGTCTCGGTAATGGTTTTTTTTCGCAAGAAATAAGCACACGAAATTCACTTTTTTCCATTATCTCCTCAAATTAGTGAGCAGTCTGATAAAAATAGCTGTCAAACACAAACTAACTGACGCAGCAAGTTTAAATTTTGACAGGAGTCAACTGACAGATGCCTGTTGACAGGAGCAGTGTTGCTGTTTCAGTAAAGAGGTCAGAAATTCAAAAAGTCACGGACTTATTGACATTACAGAATGCACCTACCATAGAACCTTTTGTTTTTCTCTTTTTACTTGAGACTTATAGGTACTAGCGGGTGATTTTTTTGAGGTTAGGATTTTCATGCATTAGTATTTGACAGATCACGCGGGATTTTAGACATGGTGTCAAAGAGAAAGATGCTCAGTATGCTTTGACATTTCATCATGAATAGACTTACTAACGAGCAACGCTTGCAAATCATTGAATTTTATTACCAAAATCAGTGTTCGGTTCGAAATGTGTTTCGCGCTTTACGTCCGATTTATGGTCTACATAATCGACCAAGTGAGCAAACAATTAATGCGATTGTGACCAAGTTTCGCACTCAGTTTACTTTATTGGACATTAAACCAACCACACGAATGCGTACAGTGCGTACAGAAGAGAATATTGCGTCTGTTTCTGAGAGTGTTGCTGAAGACCGTGAAATGTCGATTCGTCGCCGTTCGCAGCAATTGGGTTTGTGTTATTCGACCACATGGAAGATTTTACGCAAAGATCTTGGTGTAAAACCGTATAAAATACAGCTCGTGCAAGAACTGAAGCCGAACGATCTGCCACAACGTCGAATTTTCAGTGAATGGGCCCTAGAAAAGTTGGCAGAAAATCCGCTTTTTTATCGACAAATTTTGTTCAGCGATGAGGCTCATTTCTGGTTGAATGGCTACGTAAATAAGCAAAATTGCCGCATTTGGAGTGAAGAGCAACCAGAAGCCGTTCAAGAACTGCCCATGCATCCCGAAAAATGCACTGTTTGGTGTGGTTTGTACGCTGGTGGAATCATTGGACCGTATTTTTTCAAAGATGCTGTTGGACGCAACGTTACGGTGAATGGCGATCGCTATCGTTCAATGCTAACAAACTTTTTGTTGCCAAAAATGGAAGAACTGAACTTGGTTGACATGTGGTTTCAACAAGATGGCGCTACATGCCACACAGCTCGCGATTCTATGGCCATTTTGAGGGAAAACTTCGGAGAACAATTCATCTCAAGGAATGGACCGGTAAGTTGGCCACCAAGATCATGCGATTTGACGCCTTTAGACTATTTTTTGTGGGGCTACGTCAAGTCTAAAGTCTACACAAATAAGCCAGCAACTATTCCAGCTTTGGAAGACAACATTTCCGAAGAAATTCGGGCTATTCCGGCCGAAATGCTCGAAAAAGTTACCCAAAATTGGACTTTCCGAATGGACCACCTAAGACGCAGCCGCGGTCAACATTTAAATGAAATTATCTTCAAAAAGTAAATGTCATGGACCAATCTAACGTTTCAAATAAAGAATCGATGAGATTTTGCAAATTTTATGCGTTTTTTTTTAAAAAAAGTTCTCAAGCTCTTAAAAAATCACCCGTTATAAGGCAACTTATGTATTCGTAAAAAATTCCAATTTGAACAAGTTGACATTACGATGATAGCGAAGACGAAAAAAGTGGGTCTCGACATTCTGTCTTTCTTCTGCCTGTCTGTTCGACTACAGCCTTAACGGCTGATTTTACTTCAACTTGGTAGTTATCATGTTGAATTCCCCCCCCCCCCCCACGTTTTTTTCTTTGTATTTTTAAGACCAAAAATAACGGTACCTGCCATACCTGCCACAGATATTTTTAAAAAAAAATTTAAAATTTCATTTAGTCTAAGCTAGGTGTAATGGTTGAAAAACATTAATTAAAAAATGGTTATTTTTGGTACACACCTTGGAACCATTTCTTTTTGTTTTTGTTTTTCTCAAAAACTGTACAACCGATTTTGATAAGTTTCTCTATGCTAAAGGTTCCCAAAAATCTGAATATTATTGTGTATTCAAATTTTCAAAAGAATTTTTGTTGGATTTTTCAAAAAAATTTCTAAATTTTTTTTTCAAAACTCAATATTTCCAAAACCATATGCTTGATTTTTTTTTTAAATTGATAAATAAAAATATATCAATATAAACATAAACAACTATGTATATGTGCGAAAAAAAAATTATTCTACCTAAAAATAATGATACCCACGGTGCAAAAATCATGTTTTTCTGGATTTAGAGAATTTTGATAAAATTTTCTTTCTTTTGATTAATTTGTATGATCTTTGGTTAGATAAAAAAAATTTTGAAACTAAGATATTACAGGTTATACCTACAGTGCCTTGGATAAGTATAACCACACCCCATAAAAATGAGTTTTGTAGAAAATTAAAATGGGAATCACACCTTACTATTTTTTTTTATGTATGGCATCACTAATCAAGTAAATTTAGAAGAAAAAAAAGTTCCGTTATTTTTTCTTCTGGTGTTTAAAAATTAAAAACAGATTTTTGTGTAGGTATTGCAAAAGTATAACCGCACAATGCAAACCTCTCTGAAGCTTCATTCAGTGCTTTGAAATGACAAACAACAAAATTCAAGCTTTTCGGTTAAGTGGCCTAAGTTTAAGGGCTATTGATAGAAAAAATTGGCCCGTAAAAACATGAACCGGAATTGGAAAACCGTAAATAACATTCCATTAATTTACACTTAACTCTTGTTATTCCAAATGGCATAATCCAAAGAATGTTTTTTTTTTAGATTATTTTGACGAAAAAATGTTTAATCTTTGATGGGCCAGATGGTTTTAACGGATATTGACATGTTTTTTTCCAAGAGGAACTTCGGCGGTGGCAGTTGTATGGTTTGGGGGTCCTTCTGCGATCATGGTAGGGTTGCACTTGATTTCACCTCTACAAGTTCAGTTCAGTTCAGCTTTCACCCAGGTGCTTCAGGATAATTTGATACCCTACTTAAGACGATTTCGTCGAGTTCGCCATGTCTTCCAGTAAGATAATGCCTCAATTCACGTTAGTCGTCAAAGTTTGGAGTGTTTCGAATCCAATAACATAAATTTGATGGAGTGGCCAGCACGTTATCCAGATTGAAAACCTTTGGGAAATTTTGACCCGCAAAATGTATGCCCATAATAGGCAATTTATCAGTATTGCTGAGCTGCGAGAGGCAATTGTGGAAGAACGGAACTCTATAGACGATTTCATATTAAAAAACCTTGTCAATAGTATGCCAAAAAGAATTTGTAGCTTGGTCGAAAATAAGGGCAGCAAGATCCCTTACTAGTTTTTCCTAATAAACCTACTTAAAATAAAGAAAAAATAAAAATGCGGTTATACTTTTGCTATACAAGAAAATCTGTTTTTAATTTTTAAACACCAGAAGAGAAAATAACGGAACCCTTTTTTCTTCTCAATTTACTTGATTAGTAATGCCATTCAATAAAAATAAAATGCACGACTGGGTCGCACGAACTTGTTCCTATGTAATAGACTAGGAATTTTAAAAAAACGAATGTTACTAGAGAAAACTGTTCATAAGGATAAAATTAATTTTTAAATTCTTTTAGTAGTAAGAGATAAGAACAGAATGCTGCAAATATCAATTTATGAAAGAACAAAAATTATAAGTAGTTGTAGTGGTTCCTTAAAAAAATAAGCTTTTATGTACAAAATTTTTAAAACATTTTTAAGAAAAAATTTTGGCACGCCAACCTTAAGTTTTTATTACTGTAAGAATGCGAGTTAAAATTCCAAGATAAATATTAAGCCGTTCTTGAGGTATCGAATTTTCCGAAAAACCAAAAATTGAAAAAATATTTTTTGAAATACAAGATTTCTTAAACTTTTTAGGAGCTTCTTTATGAAAAATTTCATTAAAATCCGTTATGGCGATAATGAGAAATTCAAAATTCGAAAAAATCGTTCTATGGTAGGTACAGTCAGTAATATCTAGATTTCAATTTTTACTTGCGACTTATAGGTACTATAAGGCAAGTTATGCATTCGTAAGAAAAATCGAACTCGAGATTTTGATCAAAGTTGACATTACGATGATAGCGAAGACCAAAAAAGTGGGTCTCGCAATTCTGTCTGTCTGTCTGTCTGTCGGTCGGTTCGACTACAGCCTAAACGGCTCGGCCGATTTTCTTCAAACTTGGTAGATATGGGTTTTAATTTTTTCCCCCCGGACGTTTTTTTCTGTTTTTTTTTAAGACCAAAAATAACGGTACCTGCCATACGATTTTTTTCGAAATTTTATAAATATTTTTTTTTTTCTCAAAAACTGTCCCACAGATTTTTTTTTAAAAAATTTGGAAAATTGCACTTGGTTAAAACTAGCGAATGGTTGAAAAAAATTTTACAAAAAATTGTTATTTTTGGTAGCCCCCCTGGGTCCATTTTTTTTGTTTTTGATTTTCTCGAAAACGGTACATCCGATTTAAATCGTTTTTTTTATGTCAAAGCTCCTCCAAAGTTTGAATATTATTACATATTCAAATTTTCAATTTTTAATTTTTTGGATTTAAAAAAAAAAATTCAAATTTTTTTTTTTTGGAAACTCAATATTGCGAAAACCCCATGCTCGATTTTTTTCAAACTGGACAAATAAAAGTTTCTTAACATAATCTACAAGATTTGAGAAAAAAAAAAATTTGTTTTATCTAAAACTAACGGTACCTACCATACAAATTTTAAAAAATGGTTTTCGAAATTTTTTTTCTTTTGATCAATCTTTACGATCTATAATTTAATAAAAAAAAATTTGAAATCTAGATATTACTGACTGTACCTACCATAGAACAATTTTTTCGAATTTTGAATTACTCATTATGGGCATAACGGAATTTAACGAAATTTTTTACAAAGAAGCTCCTAAAAAGTTTTAAAAACATTGCATTTAAAAACTTAAGAAAAAATATTTTTTCAATTTTGAGAAAAAAAAGTATTTTTTTTTTGAAAAATTCGATATCTCAAGAACGGCTGAGTATTTTTTTTTTTTTGGAAATTAGACTTTTGTTCGTACAATAATTAAAACTTAAGATTGGCGTACCAAAATTTTTTCTTAAAAATGTTTTAAAAATTTTGTACATAAAAGCTTATTTTTTTAAGGAACCACTACAACGACTTATAATTTTTATTCCTGCATAAATTCATATTTGCATAGCATTCTGTTCTTATCTCTTACTACTAAAAGAATTTAAAAAATTCATTTTATCCTTATGAAAAGTTTTCTTTAATAACATCCGTTTTTATAATTCCTAGTCTATTACATAGGAGCAAGTTCGTGCGACCCAGTCGTGTATTTTATTTTTATTAAATTATAGCTCGTAAAAATTAATCGAAGGAAAAAAAATTAGCAAAATTCTCGGAACCGTTTTCGAGAAAAATACGACTTTCGAAAGCCTTTTTTTAACATTTTGACGCCCCAGACGAAAAACATTTCGTGAAAAATTATTTCGGACGAAAAACATTCTACTCAAAAATCTCGGACGAAATACATTCTAACTCTAAAATATCGGACGAAAAACATACTAACATAAAAATCTCGGACGAAAAACAATTTATTTCGAGATTATCGGGCTGAAAACATTATATCTCTGGATTCTCAGACAAAAACATTGCACTGCTTTATTATTGGATGTAAAACATAATATTTTAAAATTATTAAAAAGGAAACTTTCGAAATTACGTAAAAAAAATTCCAACTATTTTATATCCGAAAAGATCAGTGAACTGATTATAAAACTTGATTTTTAATACTTGTAAATGTTTTCTTTTTCAAGTAAAGTTTTTCTTTTCAAGTTAAAATGTTTTTCGTCCGGACTTCCTGAGTTAGAATGGTTTTCGTCCGGTTTTCCCGAACTAGAATGTTTTGCGTCTGGACTTCCCGGATTAAAATGTTTTTCGTCCAGTCTTCCCAAGTTAGAATGTTTTTCGCCTAAGCTCTTGAATTGTAATATTTTTCGTCGGAGTGCAGGTACAAAATGTTTTTCTTCTGGGGCGTCGATTTGTATGGAAGGTACCGTAAGTTTTAGATAAAACAAAATTTTTTCTAAATCTTGTAGATTATGTTAAGAAACTTTTATTTGTCAAGGTTGAAAAAATCGAGCTTGGGATTTTCGGAATATTAAGGTTCCAAAAAAAAATTTGAATTTTTCTTAAAAAATACAAAAAATAAAAAATTGAAAATTTGAATACGTAATAATATTCAAACTTTGGAGGAGCTTTAGCATAAAAAAAAACGTTAAATCGGATGTACCGTTTTCGAGAAAATAAAAAACAAATAAAAATAACGATTTTTTGGAAAAATTTTTTCAACCATTACCGAGTTTTAATTAAATGAAATTTTTCAATTTTTTTTAATTCTGTGGGACAGTTTTTGAGAAAAAGAATGTATATAAAATTTCGAAAAAAATCGTATGGTCTAAAAACAAAAAGAAAAAAAAACATATGGGGAAAAACATTAAAACCCATATCTACCAAATTTGAAACAAATCGGCCGAGCCTTATAGGCTGTAATCGAACAGACAGACAGACAGACAGACAGAATTGCAAGACCCACTTTTTCCTTCTTCGCTATCATCGTAATGTCAACTTGATCAAAATCGATTTTTTACGAATACATAACTTGCCTTATAGTACCTATAAGTCGCAATTAAAAATAGTAAGGTGTCATTCTCATTTTAATTTTCTACAAAATGCATTTTTACAGGGTGCGCTTATACTTATGCAAGGCACTGTACCAATAGAACCATTTTGTCTAATTCAGAATTTCTTGCTATCAATATAACGGATTTTAACGAAATTTTATCATAGAGAGGCTTCTAGAAAGTTTAAAAATTATTGCATTTCAAAACTTAAAAAAAAAAAGTTTTTGAAAAATTCTATATCTCAAAAACGGATCAGTATTTTTTTTTAAATTCAATTTTTTTCGTACAGTAATAAAAACTTCAAGTTGGCCTAACAAAATTTTTTCTTATAAACGTTTTAAAATGTTTGTATATAAAAGCTTATTTTATTTAAAAAACCACGCAACGAATTAAAATTTTTGTTCTTGCATAAACTAATGTTAGCTTGAATCACATGCCATCCTATTTATCAAATTTAGCTCCAATTACTAAAGGAGTTGCGTTAGTCATTTTAAAAATGAATTTTATGCTTATGAACAGGTTTTTCCTTACAACATTCGTTTTTGCAGTTTTAATTTTTTTTTTACATAAGAGCAAGTTCGTGCTACACAGTTGGGCATTTTATTTAATTTTGGCTTTCTCATTCTCGTACAGTTTCAAGAGCCCTTCGAGATGCTGACATAATCAAATCCACTGGTCCTGATGGTATACCCCCAATTTTTCTGAAGAGGTGTTCTCCTTCGCTGGCAAAACCATTGTACAAGCTTTTCCATCGCTCCTACTGTTCTGGAATCTTCCCTAGAAGATGGAAAACAGCTTTTGTTCAGCCTGTTCCTAAGAAAGGCGACTTATGTCCCTTCTTTCCAAGGTCATGGAATCGCTGATAAATCATCAGCTCAAGAAATATCTCGAAGATCGAAAGCTTCTTAATTACCGGCAATATGGTAATCGGTCCACTGGTGATCTGATGGCATATCTCACCGGAAAGTGGAACAGATCTTTACATTGTTTTGAAGAAAGTAAGATTATTGCGCTTGATGTTTCTAAGGCGTTTGATAGTGTGTGGCACAAGGCTCTCTTATCGAAAATGGGTGCTTTTGGTATCAACGAAATCCTTATTCTTCGGATAAGAAATTACCTTCTAGATGATTCAATATATCTCGTATTGGACGGTTTCAAGTCTGATCTTCACAAAATAAATGATGGTGTTCCCCAGGGCTCTGTTTTATCTCCGACTCTCTTCCCTATTTTTATGAGTGATCTCTTGTCTGAAATTTCTAATGCACATTACCCCCGCCTTGCTAGGAATGCTCATTACCCGTGAGCCAAATTTTGCTCGTACTGTCAAATATAGAGATTTGGTTTTAGTCGCCCAACTTATCCGGCACGTTCTTCCCTTGCCATTACAATTTGCAAACATTCAAAACAAATGTTCGTCGACACCTCCTTTCTCTCCCCCGCCTTATTTCCCCATCTCACGTGGTTTACAAGGGTCTCTTACTATACACTTGAGGGCGTGTCAATTATAGAAAAAAAAAACTAACGAAGCAAAGTTAGACCTGAAATAGAAAGTGCCAAAGACATCAAGTTGAACTTGCATAAAGTTTCTCCAACAAAAATAGAATTCGAAATTGAAAATCGATTTAATTAAGGTTAGGTCCATTTTTGGACTTGAAACGCTGGCCTGGTTATGTTTTGCGAATAGTGGTAGTGGAATTTCAGAAGGTCTTGAGTAATTTTGCCCATTGAAAATATATAAATCAAAGTTTCGAAATGATTAAGAAAACAAAATATACAAAAACAGAAGTTCGAACATTTCAAAAGCTGCTTCGATATATCACTTTCATATAATTTCTTTTTCGTCAAGAAAGTTGAGTTGGAAAAAAAAACACAAAAACCTTCCACAAACTTCCTTAAAATAGAAATCCACTAAGAATAACACTTGTTCTGCCAAAACCAATTTCTGACGAAGTTAAGTGGAATGAGAAATAATTTTCTCCCTCATCCTCGAAGAGATACTCGTAGATACCCTTTTACAAGAAAAACAAAAGCTCAAGGATCTGCCTTTGCTATCGAAACAATCTAGAAGTATGGGCACTCTTAATGTGAATCTGGGGGTATGGTGAATCGACCTTCGAAACTTCCACCGCCTTGCTCTATATACAAAAAGGCTCTTCTGACGTCCATCTGCCCAAGGGAAAATGTGTTTTGATGGGATATCCCATCAAGAGTGTCGGGTTATTGGTGTGATAGGACTCACACCCAAAGCCAATATCAGTTTACAATTAATAAGCTTTGTGTGTGTTCAAGTTGTAAGAGTTGTAAGTGGTCGTCCTCTTTCGAGTGCAAGATTACAAAATTTTCTTCTTTTGACTCTGGAAAGTTTTAAACGCTGCTGCCACCGTCATCGATAGAAATGATCTCCTTGTAACCGAAAGGTCATGATGGACAGACCACAAGGAGATTGTGGGCCTTGTATTATCCAACATAGCCACAGGGGAGCCGAACAAGGACAGTTCGACAAGGGTGATGGCAATATGGTTTGGTTAGAGGTGGGTGGGTGATGCTGGGTTTGTGCGGTAGAGTGGTTTTCTTAACTGACAAGTTGATTATTTTATTTGCTGTGTTTTCTCTTTGTCGGCTTTTTATGTTTTTATATTGACAACGAGGACAATTCATTTGGGGATTGGGGGCATGTAATAACGTTTTTGTTTGAGGAGCTTTTTTATAGGGGGTGGCATTGTGTTGTGGGATGGGATGGGGTGCCTTTGAGTCTGTCAAACCGCATTGAACTGGGTATAATATTGCTGGGTGTTTTACCTACTGCAGGATCAAAGGGATCCATTGGGGGATTAACTACCACAAAATGGAACTGACATGTTTGACTTTTTGGCCAGTCAACAGCGGGTATGTGTGGTTTAGCGGTAGTCAGAGTTCAGAGATGCTTACTTAATTTATTTGCTCCCGAGGTTTTAATGCTCCATGACAGCAGATGTTGTTTAAGTCTGGCTATTTCGCTTATTTCCTACGAGTATATTATATAGATTAAGCTGTATTTTTGTACATTTTATGGTAGGAAGAAAATTAATAATAATTTTTTTTCCATCGGCGAGTATACACAATGCTCATCAAGCCTCAAAGACATTTTTGGCTTTCATCGTTCGAATGGAGTTAAATACATGTTTGTGGTTGGAATAAATGAAATTGGCTTTCAATAGGGAGCTCAATTGATTTAATAAATGTCAATCAGAATGTGGTCATCTGATGATATGGTAAGGTATGTCTTTTTCACTGAATTCCGGTGGGATAAAGGGAATAATGGTCTATAGAGGATTGTGTTTTGAGTGACGTTTTCATACTGTTATGCCAATATTTTTTATTTTAATCGGATTGAGTTAAGAGTTAAGGATGAAGGTTTTTGTGTTTTCTCGGAAACATTTTCTCACCGATACGATAAAAACGCAACCATAAAAAGTTGTCTTGCAAGCTAGTTTCAGTTCTTTCGTAAGGTCAGCGCTGTAATCGACTGGAAGCAATCAAAATTGTAACACTGTCAATACAACAACAGGAATAGAAAATAATAAGGTAATAGCCGTCTTATGCCTTTTGTGTTGACTCGCGAGTCTTGCACTATACAATGATGAAGAAGACATAAAAAGGAGTATCGCCTTGCTTAAGACCTTTTGACATCAAATGCATCGGTGTGATCTTTTCCGACTTTGATTGAGAACCGTGCGTTCTTCATCGTCAGCCTGCACAAACGGACAAAATTTTCAAGGATGCCAAAATTACACATTGCTCTATATAGGTTATTTCTATAGATGCTATTATACGCGGCTTTGAATTCGATGAATAGGTGGTTGGTGTCGATTTGAAGTTCCTGGGTTTTTTCTCAGATCTGCCGTAATGTGAATATATTTGATCGATAGTGGATTTTCCTGGTCTAAGGCCCCACTGATATGGACCAGTCAGGTTATTGATGAATGGCTTCAGACTATTGCGGTAAAATTTACCACAACAAGTTTCACCTACCTATTCATTATTCCCCAATCCATTTTCAACCTTCCTTATAATGGCGGCTACAAAATACTGTAGAGCTCAGTTGAAACCTGGTATCCATCAGTCAGAGTCCTGCCCTTAAGTATTTTGGAAAAGCAATCAAACGAGGTCTTTGAATTTGCAATACAGAGTTGTGCGACAGGCGGTCACAATATCTATTCATATGTGACGGATGAGTCACAACGACACCAAAACATGTTTATGACAGATTGTCCACAAGATGTGTGTATGTGCGATAGATGGTCTACACAGGGATACAAAATACGAATATCTTGACTTGACTTGTAATTCCAAATGCCTAATTCCTCATTACCATTAAAATCTCAATCGAATTCTATTGTTTCTGCACCAATACGTAACACAATGTCAAAGACTTCCTGCGTTACCACAACAGGGCAATCATCACCTAAGACCAAATCAACTTGCGTTTCATCTAAGCAACTGCCACCTTATCTTCTTCTTCCTTTGTTTCGGCGCTGTTATGATCTCGATGTCGAGGGGATCATAACTCTCCCACGTATCTGCTTCATACTAGTGATCCGCCTGTGGGGTTCGCCGGGTTGACCTCAGAAATCGGCGGCAAGCCTCCCGGTTTTGTATTGTTCCATTTCTGAGGCCAACTGAATGCTGGTGTTTTTGCATTTGTTTGTACCAGGAGTGTTTAGGCCTACCTTTCTTTTTATTCCGAATTGGAACGTTGTATGATATTGCCTTTTTGACGGGGTTCTCAGGATCTCTCCTTTGAACATGGCAATACCAACTGAGTCGGTCGTGTTCAATTTTTTGGGAAATGGTATTCTTAACATGAAGGCTTCCTCGGATCTTTGTACTTCTAATTCGATCAAGCTTTGTAACTCCTGCTGTCATACGAAGCATCTTCATCTCAGCTGCCGTTAGCTTACTCTCATACTTTTTGTACATTGTCCAACATTGTGAACCGTATGTGAGTGCTGGACGCACAACTGAAGTGTAGAGCTTTCCTTTCAGCTTAGGGGGAATTTTTCGGTCACAGAAGATAGCAGAATTTTCCCGCCACTTCATCCACCCTACGCTTACGCGATGATTGATATCGTCATCACAAGTAGCTTCGTTATTTATCATAGACCCCAGATATTTAAACTTTTCGCACTTGGGAAGCACTACTCCATTCAAATAAATGTCTGGAATAGGCCTGTGTGGATCAGAAAATGGGCAGCATAGGTACTCTGTCTTTTTCGCGCTTATGCGGTACCCACTTCCTTCTAGAACATCCACCCATACGTCAAGTGCTCGTTGTAGGGATATCGGGTCTTCACTTATGATGGCTCCATCGTCAGCAAAGAATAACTGATGCACTTTTGGATCCGTCACTTTGCCTTCAAGCAGGTAATCAAGAACTGTAATAAAGAGCAGGGGACTCAAGACACTTCCCTGGTGTACACCTACTGTGATTTCGAATTCTTCTGTGATTCCAGCTGCGCATCTTACTTTAGTAACTGCTCCATCATACATGTCCATAATTATCCGCACATAGGTTTCTGGAACTCCTCGTTGCCTGAGGGCCACCCATATTAGATCTCGTGGTTGCCGATCGAATGCTTTTTCAAAATCAACCAATACGACATACAAATCCTCCAAAGAATCCCGATGTTTTTCCATAATTATTCTTATACTCTGGATTGCATGCGTGGTTGACTTACTCCCGACAAACCCGCACTGGTCATCAGATAGCCTAATTATTTTTCGCAGTCGGCTACCCAAGACTCGCTCAACGATCTTCATGGTGTGTGACATCAGCTTAATCGAACGGTAATTATCACAGCTTCGAGTATCACCCTTTCCTTTATAAATTGGAAGAAGGTAACTTTCCCTCCATTGATTAGGCATGCGATCACCTCGTATAAGTTTGGAGACAAGAATCATGAACCATCTAAACCCGATGTCTCCCATCTTTTTCCAAAACTCTGAGGGTATTTCGTCTGGGCCAACAGCTTTTCCCTTTTTGGAGTATTTTACCGCCTCACTAACTTCTTCGACTGTGACGTCGGAAACTTCGCTTAAGTTAGGTGAAGCTATTGGAAAGTACAGCCTTGGAAATTGTTCGTTTAGAAGTCCGTCACAATACTGTCGCCACCTGTGAAGAATTTCGTTGTCTTCCACAAGAAGTTGGCCTTGAGCATTGTTAATGAACTTTGGCGAACAAATCTCCTGGGCATTTCTTCTTCTTTGAGCGGCTATTTTGAAGATAGTTGCGCCCTTATTCGTGTTTTGCCGTAGCTCTTGAATAGCACCAGCTGTCGGGGTAGAAATTTCATCCAGCTCCCGATACAGGTTTTCTTTGCTTGAATTTGGACGCACTTCTTCTTCGCTTCTTTCTTGCAGTTTCTATATTCCACTTCGAGGCGTGACTTTTGCTCTGTATCATTAGAGGGGCACTTCGATCAAGCCTTGAAAGCCATTTTCTTTTTACTTATAACTGATTTAGCTTCATCATTCCACCACCATGTTTCTTTGCCTTGTTGGTTGTGTCCTTTTGAAACCCCTAACAGTGTTTTGGCTTTTTCTTTGCAAGTTCTCTGTAGGAGATCCCACATACTTTGTGCTGTACTCTCTTCATTTCGAACTATATCGGTGTTGTATTTCGTAATGAGTATTCGAATGAATTTGTTGTCAACTCTGGCGTCCCTCAGGGTAGCCATTTAGGTCCAATTTTATTCATTTTATTTATAAATGACTTGGTTTCGTTCATAAAATATTCGTCCGTCCTTATTTATGCTGATGACAGTAAGCTTTTCAAAAGTATTAAATCTACTTCTGACTGTTTACTTTTGAAAGAAGACTTGTAAATATTTAGGGAATGGTGCAATAGAAATCGTCTTTTTTAAATGTTGACAAATGTAAGGCCATGAGTTTTACACGCAAAAAAGTTCCTTTTGTTTTTAATTATACGTTTGATGTTTATCCTTTAAGTAAAGTCCTCGTTTTTTCTGACTTAGGAGTTATTCTTGATCCTAAGTTAACTTTTAATGATCATTTAAACTACATAGTTAAAAAAGCTAACAGGTTCCTAGGATTCATAAAGAGATTCAGCCGCGATTTCTGTGACCCTTATATCCTTAAGCTTCTCTTTGTTTCATTCGTATGACCTATACTTGAATATGTTGTGTAGTATGGTCACCCTACTACTCCATTAATATAACAAGACTTGAAGCAATTCAGAGAAGATTTTAGCATTTCTGCCTTCGTTTTCTTCCGTGGTCACAAGCAAACACACTTAGTCCTTATTCTCAAAGACTCGCTTTAATAAGCCTTCCTTCACTCTCTAATCATAGAAGGTATTTGCAATTTTGTTTGATCGTTGGAATTATTAAAGGGTCAATATCATCCCCATCAGTTCTAAGTCAGTTAAATTTCAGATTTAGTCGTACAAGACTACAGCAACAATTATGCCATATATTAAGTAGATCAAACTATAGTGCAAATAGCCCCCTCAATCAATTGATTTCAATATATTTAATAAATTTAGCTTTTGTATAGAATCTTTTAATGATGATTTGAAATGCCTTAAACTAAAAACTTTGTTCTTTAATAGCTTAGAATAATTTAGTTAGTTATTAAGTTTAAGTATAAGTAAAAATATTGTTCACGTTAGTATTTAACGAATTGGAAATAAACTAAACTTCATACCATCATAAATTTGGTATGGCCTTCTACCCAACTTTAAGTGGCTGGCACACCAAGTAAAATGATGTTGCGATGTGTTTTCCTCTCCCCTTAATTACCTCCGTCCAACGGAGTACTTTCTCCAAGTTTCTGAGTTGGGCCGGTTTGGGTTGCGGACTTTATTCGCGATCTTTTAATAGTTATTGTAATCGGTCCGATTTGTCAAATTGGAATTTTTGACATTTCTCGACGTTTCAAGGTCCCTAGAGGCTATATCAATCATTTTTAGAGAGATATCTATGCGTGTGTGTGTACGTACGTTCGTACGTCCGTACGTTCTTGTACCATTTTTCGTCGTCGATATCTCAAGAACGAGTAAAGATATCGACTTCAAATAAATTTTGTTTAATAGGTAATAACTTCGAAAGAGCCTGAAAGGGCGTTTATTAAAATTCAGATAGTAGTTTTTTCACTATAACGGTTTAAAAAAAAAGGTAAAAATGTTGGTTAGTTTCAAATATCTCACGAAAAAATAATGCTATTGATTTAAAATAAAATTTAATATACTCATCATACAGTCATACAGATTTGGTATGAATTTGGAAAAAAATGAACATACCGTTATTTTTTAAAATAAAAAAAAAACTGAAAAAAAAATTTCATAACCCAGATATTCTAAGAACGGAAAACAATTTGAAACTCAAAATAATTTTATTTTACGAAAAATAATGTGTTTGGCAACTGATGAAAATTTCAAAAAAAACTAGTTAACAGTTTTTTTACAAAAAATAAAAAACTATATAAAATTCTATTGAAAATTGGTAAAATTGTTTTTCGACTCAAAGTTCTCGAGAACTAGTAGCGATATTGACTTTTAATTTAGTTTATTTTATACATAGTATAATTTTGTACAATTGGTAAAATGTTGACAAATATTGAATCAATAGTTTTTTTTTTTAAATAAAAAAACTATTAAAAATTCTAGTGAAAACTAGTTAAAATTGTACTCGTATTTCAAGTCGAATTTCTTGGGAATGAACACCGATAATGCCTTCTAAAGTATGTTGTTTTTTACATCGATACCTTCCCGTAAGAATGTATACTAAGCGACATTTCTAAAATTGTTCAGGAAACGAAAAAAACGAAGAAAGTTCTAGTTGAATCATAGTGTGCTAAGAGACAATTTTGGTTAAACTAAGTGACATCTAACAAAATTTTTTGTTGCTCACAATCAACATCAACAATCTCAATTTCAAATCTCTTTAAATAATTAAAATGCTTTTCAATCTTAAAATAATGTTTGTTTGAATTTTACAGCTAAAGCCTAGTACTCAGTTCAAGTGAAAATGAAAATTTCATATAAAAGTGACTGCTGGTTCACTGGCATGAAATCCGCAACGAGAGGTGAGTACTAAAATGTGGATTGGAAAAACAAATATGTTCCACAACTTTTTCCACGCTATGATTTTCATTTCTCAATGTACAACCATCAGGAAAAAGTTTAAGGCAACGTGGAAAACTGTGACATTTGTCAGTTGATTTTAATATTTTGTTTCAAAACAAAAAATTGAAAATTTATAAACAGAAAGGACGAATCAGTTTAAAAATAATTGTCATTTTTTTTTTCATTCAAAGTGAGTATCAAAAATTCACGTGGAAAAGTTTATTCTATTTTCATTTTTATTCTTCGCGTGAAATTTGGAACGTATTTATTTTTCATTTCACGCTAGGTGAGTACTAGGCTTAAAGTAAAGAAAATTTGGTTATTTGAAAAAAACTATATATAAAGTTTTCAAGACCACAAATGGGAAGTTATCAGTGTGGGTCGCACCCAGCCTCTTTTTGAAATTGACTGACAAAAGCCGAACTCGTCCATTAAGCCAAGGTTGGTGTTCGAATCATCAATTTGAAAGAGACTGGATTCGACAGTGGCATGCACCCCAGCGGAAAAGCCGGTTCTCGCAGTTAACCTGTGACAGAATACCAACATGGAGCAAAGGTCAGAGTAGGGTGGCATATAAAATATAATTATGTCGTGGCCACATGGAGCGGGAAGTTCGCCTTTTTGACTGTGACTTTTTTAGAAAGCTACGAAAGTGAGAAATTCGTCGAAACTTAGTTTTGAGACTCGGCGATTAGAATGTTAATCGAACAAATCGAAAGTTCACCCAATCCATAGAAAGTTCATTCATTTGCGAAAGCTAATTCAATTTTAACATTCGAAAAAATAGAATTAAATGTCATTTTTGTGTCGTTTTTAATTATTTCATGGAAAATAAATTACTTTTATTATTTTTTTGTTGTTTTGTGTTTAAAGGTCGCATTCCAACTGGACAAACCGCGAACAAAAGGAAAAGTTAATCAAAATAGTGGAAGAAAACCCGGAGGTAGCAAAGGGTTTTTTTACCACCCGCGTTGATACGGAAAGCATCCACTATCCTTCTCCTCTGCACTTCTTCAACACCATCATCATTTATAAACAACACATATGCCATATTTTTATTTTTAATTTATTATTTTATGTTTTTATCAAAGAAATTTAAATTATTAAACAATAAACAAAACAATTACAACTAAACAAAGATTTCACTTTTTGGTTTTGACATTTCACAAACACTTCTCTTTTGTTTTTGATATTTTAGTGTGACCAAGTGTATACGAAAAAAAATAAGAATTTAGAACGCGTCATGAACAACTTATTTTTTTTTAAGAATAGTTTCAAAACAGCTGAGTTGACAGAAAAAATGTAATGAATATGTAGTTCTTTATGGTTAAACTTTACTTTAAAATGAAAAAGTGTATTGTTTATTTTGTTTCTTGATTCTTTATCCAACATCTATAAAATGTTTAGAAAAAAAAAATGTAAAACGGTCATACTAATTCAAATAGAAATATAGTAAATTTCAAACAGCTGATAATGAAAATGAATCTCTTTTGAAGTTCATTTTATGCTATCTTTCGCAAATGAATGTTATTCGTTCGAATCTCAAAATTAAGAAAGAATCATTCTAACGAATAGACTATTCATGAGAATGTCAAAATAAGCATGATTATTTAATCGAAAAGAAATTCTAGTTGTGAATTTTTGAGTTCAAGTCATGTGAGAGAAATTCCAGTTGGAGAAATATAGAAAAAAAAATAGAGTTCTATTTTTTTCTTGTGGTGAAAGAAGGCATTCTGTTAAAGGAGATAGAGCCAGTGGGAGACTGGAAGAGATAGAATCCGTTGAGAAAAAAAATCTAAGTATACATTGTTAATTATACAAGTTGTGCAAAAATTTTATTCGTTTGCGATTGCGGGACTCACGACCATTTGTAAAGGTTCCGTTGTTGTTCGGGAACTTTCCCAATGTGATTTTTCCTTGTAGCCTAATGTGACACAAAATCATTGTTCTTAATTTCTCTTTGCATTTTTCATATTTTCCAACGCATATTTTTGGTTAATTGGCTATCTGCCAATTGCCAAACATGTTTGTAAATTTTTATATGTTATTGAAAAACTTCTGGGTGTTATCCCTATATTTATAAAGGTTTCCCAGATAAATTTAAATAAAACTTATACTAAATCCTATTCAGGTAAAATTAAAACTTTATTTAACTTTACTCGGAAAGGAACTTCTTTTTCAGCTATAGGTTGATAAAAGATTTGTAATTTCCTATTTAGTTAAACAAACAATTACTGGCTTCCATTTTAATTTTGGTACACCCTATTTTTTAATTTATTTTAATTAATTTTTTTAATCAGTTTTTTTTTTATTGATCACTCGATTAATAAAACTCACCGTTTGCTAGGTGGCAGCATTTTTTATGTGCTACCTGTTGCGAAGTAGCGCAGGGACATAAGTCCCGAAAAAAATTTTTGGGACTTATTTTCCACTTCACTGGGACATAAGTCCCGAATTCGATTCGAGTCTAATCCCAACGTACTGAGACATACATAGGTCCCGAACAAAATTTCGGGACTTATGCTCCACGTGTATATTTTTTCTAATTTTGCATAGCAACAATTTGAAGAGACCAAAGCTGACGAAAAAATAGAACTATAGAACCGGTATTGTTCTCCGATTTATGTTTTTCGGTAGTATGTTAATACATCAAGTCTAGCACCCAACATTATGGCGTATAAACAGTGAACTATGTATGGGGGGGCATGCTGCCCGCGTGCAACCCCCCCCCCCGATGGGCTCACTATAGGATTTGGTATAGGTGCGAGGTTAAGTGGACTCAAAGCTTTTTTTGCAGAATATGGATTTAAAGATACTTTGAATTCATAAATACCCAATATACACATGTATAAACGTAGCCTCAAGGATCGCAAATTTTATGCTTAGTACATGAACATTTTTACATGTAACAAAATAATGTGTATACAATTATTTTTGTTTTATTTGGGACTTATGTCCCAGTTTCAACCAAAAAATTCGGGATTTATGTCTCAGTACGGTGGGACATAAGTCCCAAATTCGATTCAGGACTTATGTCCCTTTAAAGTGGGACATTAGTCGCGAAAATTTTTTATATTTTTTTATATATAATTTAGATATACATAGCTATCCCCAATTCATCTAGGTTCAGTGGGCGGAATTATTGGTCTGCGTTGCCTTAGTCGAAAGGTATTACATCTGTAGCACAGGAATGCTCTTTTTCGTCGTGTTATAAAGTTTGGAGAAATGGTCTTTACATATTCTCAGCATGGACTGCGGTTCTACTACGATGTTCCCTTGATTTTTCATGCAGGCTTCGGATCGGGGATTATATCTTTGAGATGTTTTTACGTTTTGGCAAAAACCTCCGAACCTCGATCGAGCGCTTCCCTTTGCTCCTTCTTTTCCTTTCTGAAAAACCGGTTTTTTTCTCTTCTCTTCTAATCGTAGCGCTACAGGGGTTTCGTTGTGGTAGTCGTTTAAGCCCAGCACATGAGAAGCGGCATCTCTAATGATTGCTTGGCAAATACTGCGACTGGTTCTCAATACTTCTCCTTATGTCAAAGGTCAATGTCAATAAATGTAAAACCACCACTACCCCGAAAGCCAACATAATCAAATCCATTATTCAGCCAATTCATCCTTGTTTATCCCTAGAGTTATGAAAAATCCGGAAGTTTTGAATGCGCATCACCTAGCGAAATATATGTGCATAATTTAATATATTATACATAATGGCATACATATCTCCCTTACAGTTTATTTTATTAAAATTCAAACATACAAAAATCTCAATGGAAAACCTTTTATAACTTTGTTAGATTTCTGAACAGTTTCAGTTTTCGTTCACGAATTCAAGTTAGCGGGCAACTTCGTATACAAACTGTACTGACCAATAATGTAAAAGTTCGAACTGTACAAAAAAAGTACATTCAAGCAACCGCCATGACACGTTCTACCCTCTTGATATCCAGCCGTAGTAGTGGCCAGACGTGCGCTTGCTCGTTCTCTGTTCTTATTAAATTATTAAGTAATAAGGTTTTAAATTAGGTTTTGGTAAAATAATTACACTCTGTGCCAAATAAACGGGCACAGAGTATTTCCATGTCTATAATCTACAGTGGGGAGCAAAAATGAGTACATGTTTTAAGAAAATGAAACAAAAGGATAGAATTTTATGTTTTATTATAAACAAATGAAACAAATTATTTTTACTATGGAAGTTAAGTATATAATCTACAACTTAGGAAAAAAAAAACAAACATTGCTTAAAAAATAACAGTTAATAAAATGTTTATTAATGGAAACCCCCATGTACTCAAATTTGCACTTTTCGCCGTTATCTCTTATTTAGTTAAATTACTTTGTTTATTTTGCGTTTAATTAAAAATAACGTATTGTGGCAGGGAAATGTACTGTTTTCAAAGTTCTACGCCATTTAATTAGTGCTGACAAAATAAATATTCACTGTTTTACAGAAAAGATAAATAAAAATGAAAAAAACTTAACTTGAAGCAGAAAAAGGCATAGTTTCTCAACTTGAAGTAAGACTATCTTCAAGAAAAAGTGCTGAGAGAATGAAAATCAGCCAACGCAGTGTCCTTTTGATAAAAAAAAAGTTAAATGTGCTTTGCACCAGCAATCGCCCAGGCATACAGAAAATGCTAACTGGTGGTGACTCATGATTAATGGAGCGATCAATGCATATAAGAGACTGCAAGATGCCGAAATCAGCGGCGAAATCAATTAATAAGAACTTGAGTGAATGGACAGCTTAGAGAACCCTACAAAAGATTGGTTAAGGAGCAGCTGTTAAAAAGAAAAAAACAGAACTGCATACCAAAAATGTTAAAGCACGTCTTAAATTCAGAACAAAATACAAAAACTGGAGTGCTGAAGATCGGAAACGGATGGTTTTGTCGGACTATACTAAAATATATTGATTTCCATTAGACGGTAAAGAGTATTTTTGGCATCGGCAGAATGTAACTCTTCAAAAGGAACAGGTGAAAGAAACCATGAAGCATGAAGGTGGCAACATGATGGTGTGGAGATGCTTTACGTCGTGGAATGTCGGTCCGCTGATTAAAATCGAAGGAATAATGAAGAAGGAACAATATTTGTCTATTCTGCATAATAACTTTCCAGAATTTGGAGACGAATGCGCTTATTCCAATGAGGAGATCATTTTCTTACGAGACTGTGATCCCAAGCACACTGCACGAATTGTCCAGAGCTGGCTTTCCAACCATTAAGTGGCCAGCACCTAGTCCAGACTTAAACCAGATCGAGACTTGTGGGCAATTCTCAAAAGACGCTTGGCATCTTACGATAATAATTCAAGAAACTTGAATGACTTATGGGAGCAAGTTAAGGAGCAGTGTGGCAACATATTTCACATGCTCATATCGAAAATTTAGTCGAGGGTATGCGCAGGAAAGTTAGAAGTATCATACAAAATAAAGGGCTGTGGACTAAATACTAAAAAAAGCGATTCAAACAAAAAATTCTGAAACGTGCAAATTTGAGTACATGGGGGTTTCCATTAATAAACATTTTATTAACTGTTATTTTTTAAGCAATGTTTGTTTTTTTTTCTTAAAATGTCAATTATATACTAAACTTTCATAATAAAAATAATTTGTTTCAATTGTTTATAAAAAAACATAAAATTCTATCCTTTTGTTTCATTTTCTTAAAACATGTACTCATTTTTGCTCCCCACTGTATTTCGACTGGTATTAGCAAAAAACTGGCCAAGTCTCCAAAATAAATGTCTTATAATTATTTCATACATCAAGCTGCGCCATCTATTGAGTTGCAGATGAAAGCATTTAAAATATGGTGTTTTTTCTGTTAAATTCTTCTGTCCTTATAGCAAGTACAAACCAGAAAATAAAATTAAGCTGTATAATTTAATAAGTCTTTATTCAGTGAAAATATTTTAGAGAATGAAACTAGATAAACAAATTATTATGTTTTTCTAAATTTAATAAACTATAGTGAGTGATCGTTAAGTGTTTCATGATTAATATAATGTTGAACGTTTGTCTTTCCTTCAACATTTTCTACGTTGAATGGTATAAACTAGTGTGATGGCCCATATAATATGTGCCTAAGAACAACGATTTCCTGTCTTCCTCAAATTCATTATTGTCACTTTACATTTAATTCCTTTTTCGAGTAAATTAAAATTTTAAATTCGAAAGATAAATTCCGTTCAGCATTTTCCGTCTATAACTTCAGCAATAATCTGAGTCAAGTTTGTTTCATCATTTAATATTTTACTTTATACTAGTTTACTCAGGTTCAGTGAACATATCCCGACCAGGTCCAGTCCACTAGGTATATGGAATACACGTGTCATGTCCATTTCCAGCTGCCAATGCCAACCGCAGAGCAATATTCGTACATATACATTTCGAAAGTTTTCCACTGATTAACTCTCAAAGTGGACCTTTGAGAGAAATCCATTCGATTAATTGAATGCGAATTTAATTCGATTTCGTTCAGGATTCCAGGGCTTAACCTTATACTGCTCTCAGAAAAAAATATAAAATAGACTTTGTTCGTCCTCATGGTACATAATAGAGTTTGCTGGAACACGCGGCAACGTCTGCTTCCAACAGAAACGGCTTAAAATATTTTTACGCCATTAGCACTTAGTGTAGTTGAGTGGGCCTTCGGTGGCAGCAAATCCTATTTGTTATCCTTTTCAATAAAAATAGCTTCTCCGTCATCGTCATCGCGTTGTTGAATCTAAAATTTGGAAAAAAAAAAAATTCTTCACTACCGGAAGTTTGCAACAACTGTGAAAAAGCCGCCCCGACCAACCGAAACCTCTCGCAGTATACTCTTGCAACATGGCAGCCACAAGGACGGACACGGGCGCGCAGCACTATCGACTCAAGTATCCTTTAGTAGTAATAGTATTCTATGCAGCCAAATGGAACCATGATAGAGGGGAGTGGGGCGGTGGCGCACAGTTGGTTCAGTGATTATGTCGACCTTGGCTCTGCCATTTATTTGTGTCCCCATTTTCGTCCTTTTTAAGCTCCGTCACGCTACTTTTTCATACCAAGTGCGCACACTTCAAACACAAATGGGCCTCCGGTTGACTATACGGCTTTTTTTTCCATTCTCCCATTTTTTCGCGCAATTTTCCACTTATAAGGCTTTTCCCACCATCCGCCACCATCCATCTCCTTGTGCCGTTGAGTGATTTTTCACGCGGTCTTGTACCAAAGGAATTTATGTCCTTACTAATGATGGCCTCCTGATGGAAAGGGGTTGTGAACGGAGGCTATACACAGTGACGGCCGAAGGCCTCGGATGTAAATGGATTCTGCTCTTCGCGAGGCTGTAGTGTCTCAGTCACTGACTGACTCGCACTTTACGGACCAGGAACCCATTTAATAAGTAAGCCCGGGATTCATAATTTTTTGTGTTTGTTTGGAGTGAGGCAGAAATGAAATTGAATTCATTTTGCCTTTTTCAATTAATTTTTGTATTTTTTTTTCTTTTGTATTCATAATGAGGAAGGCTCTGGTTAACATGGCGTTGATGACGACAAGGCTATGATTACCATTGTGTGGGACGGACGGATGCATGGTCATCATCAGGCTAAGGTCAGCAGTTTTCTTTTCAAACGTCAAATTGTTTTTTTTTCTTATTTTGTATTTTTAATTATTATTGTTGTGATTATTTTTGTTTCCTAGTTTTTGTTGTTGTTGTTTTTTGAGTGGAAACGACAACGATATACATACTTTTCACGTTATTGCTAATTAAGAAAAGAAAACTTTTTAACTCGCAAATGAGGGAACGCCTGCTTGAGGATGAGAAATTAATACTGAAAAAACCGCTTGAGATGAAAATATCTACCGTGGTGAAAGTGACGTCATGCAACATACATATGGAGTACGACGACTTCTTTAGACAAGGCGATACTCTGCCCTACGACTTCTTTAACATCGTTCTTGAACGAATAGTGCAAAGCTAAAACGTCAGCACTAGAGGCACAATCTTTCAAAAGTCCGTCCAACTATGTACCTACTCGGATATGCCAAAGACTTTGACAAAATTGGAAGAAAAAAGCGTGATGTCAGTGGTGCGTTTGTGAGCAATGAGACCGACAGACGCCGACGCGAAGAATTTAATTCAATTCATCAATAGAATACAATCTCTTAGACTAAGATGCATTCATAGTCATAAGCACTTGCTCCTCCGATAAGAAATCAAATTCAAAAATACAAATATCTCCTAGTTTCATTGAGAGTTAGACATCTTCCGAAGAAATGAATGTAGTCTTCCCATTCCGCTAAGTTGCATATCAGACCAAAAACATAAATGTTAAAAAAAGAGCCAAGTTCTTCTATACAAAAACCTTTGTGTAACAAGTCAGCCGTGAAAAGTACTGAGATCTAAAAGTGCGCCAAGTTCTTACTTCATGAATGTTTAATACCGAATATTTAAAGTAGTTAGAATAATGTTGAAACAGCTACAATGTAATAGAGAAATTTTATTATTTAATGATTACTGACTAAAATTTGATGGGTTCACTGGTCAAGTTTTTAAAACCTTTCGAATTTTCTGACTTCATTGGTACTGAAGATAGGGAGGGGTCAAAAATCGCCTGAGTTTGTTTCTGTAGAAAGGGTGTAGTGCCAAAACTTGGCTGGGCACTACCGTGCCCTTTGATACTGCAGGCCAATGGTAGATCAGGTCTGTGGGGAATAAAGTTCGAAGCCTAACCATTTTGGCAATCATGTGTACACTATTTGTAACTCGCAAATAATTTGCTTCCAATAAAATGTGATATTTAAAAATAGGAGACAAAAAAGAAATTTAACATATCCTTCAGGAAGAGAATGATTTGAGATTTTAGAAAGTGGTTCAACTATCGCAATAGCACAATTTTTTAAAAAGTATTACAAGAATCGCATCAGGCCCTTCTTCCGAATAAGGCCTACTTATTTCTGTAGGACTGAGAAAAATCGACAACCCGAGTAACAGGTGTGCATCTTCAGGACGGAAAGAGCATGATTGGTTTATTTTAAATTACATTGTATTTTAACGAACACAAATTTATTTAAAAAATCGAGCTCACGTTGACAGTATGGTTTTTTTGTTGCCTAAGAATTTTTTTTCCGAAAACTAATTTTTTACAACTTAATACATTTTTTTCTGGGATATTTTTAGCTGTGGCTCTTTTTTGACTTGCTCAAAGTTGGCATTACGATGATAGCGAAGACTTTTGTCTGTCTGTCTGTCTGTCTTTTCGAGTACAGGCTAAGCGGCTCTTCCGATTTTCTTTAAACTTGGTAGATAGTATTTTTAATTTTTTCCCCCCACATACTTTTTTTCATTGTTGAAAAATTTTTTTCAACAATTACCTAGGTTTAACTAAATTAAATTTTTTTAATTTTTTTTTTTTTCAAAAAATCGTTGGGACAGTTTTTGAGAAAAAAAAAAATACTTATAAAATTTCGAAAAAAATCGTATGGCAGGTACCGTTATTTTTGGTCTTAAGAAATAAAATCAAAAAACATACGGGGGTACAAAATTAAAACTCATATCTACCAAGTTTGAAGAAAATCGGCCGAGTCGTTTAGCTGCAATCGAACGGACAGACAGACAGACAGACAGACAGAATCGCCAGACCCACTTTTTCGTCTTTGCTATCATCGTAATGTCAACTTTGATCAAAATCTCGAGTTTTTTTTTTACGAATGCATAACTTGCCTTATAGTATACCTATGTCTCAAGTAAAAAGCATACAAAAAAAATTGATTTAGTGAAAGCTAGATAACTGTTGAAAAAAAAATTCGCGAAAAGTGGTTATTAATGGTTCCCCCATGGAACCATTTTTTTGTTTTTGATTTTCTTAAAAACGGTAAAACCGATTTTGGTTACTTTTTCTTCTGCTAAGGCTCCCCAAAAATTTGAATAGAATTGTGTATTCAAATTTTCAAAAATTTTTGTTTGAATTTTTAAGAAAAGATTAAATTTTTTTTCCAAAACTCAATTTTAAATTTCAATTTAATCTACAAGATGTAAGAAAAAAAAATTTATTTTACCTAAAAATAGCAGTACCCACCATACAAATATTAATAAATGGTTTTCAAAAATATTTTTTCATACATTTTTTTTTCTCTCTTTTAATTTTTACGATCTATAATTTAATAAAACAGTAATGACTGTACCTACCATATAACCATTTTTCCGAATTTTGAGTTTCTCATTACCGACATAACGGAATTCATTGAAATTTTTTTATAGAAAAACTTCGAAAATGTTTAAAAAACATGGCATTTAAAGACTTAAAAAAAATCCTTTTTTTAATTTTGGTAAAAAATTTTGAAAAAATTCAGCCGTTTTTGAGAGCTCAATATTTTTTTGGTAAATTTATTTTTTATTCGTATGATAATAAATACTTTAAGTTGGCGTACCCAAATTTTTTCTTAAAAAATTTTTATATAAAAGCTTATTTTTTTAAGAAACCCTTACAACGACTTATAATTTTTGTTCTTGAATGAACTGATAGTTGCTTGAATCACATAAGAGCAAGTTTGTGCATTTTATTTTTTAACTCTCGTTTAAATTGTGATCGTCCCAAACTCGACAATTTTGCTTTGTTGACAAAGCCATTCATCCAGAAATGGCCTCATCTCTGAATTTGATTTTTCGACCGAAATTGGGTTCAACTTGCAACTGTTTGAGATCCCAGTTAGCGAACACACGTCGTTGTACAGTGGTGGACAAGAATTTAGCACATTAATAAAAGAAAAAATTAAACTATATTTACAAAATTTGTTTCTATTTCAATATTTTCATTTTTATGTTATTTACATTATTTACGGATATAAGTATATTTTTCCAAAATACAATATTATATTTTTTATATATCAAAGAAAAAAATGAAAAAAATAACAGAAAACATACTTTTTTGTCTGGACATGAATTTAGCACATTTCATTAAAATTGCTTAGTTATGTTATTTACCGTTACTAAAACTATATTTTCTTTTATATTTTGTTGGAAATCCTTTGTTCTTTAATACTAAATTGAGTCTTCTTGGCAAGCTCTCGTATAAGGCCTCACAGCGTTGCTTAGGTATTGAATACCAAGCATTCTGTATCTCTTGCCACAAATCTGTTAAATTTTTCGTTTTTTGTTTTTCAATGTGTTGCTCAACGTCATTCCACAAATTTTCGATCGGGTTCAGATCGGGTGATTGAGCAGGCCACTTTAAAACATTCACTTTATTGACCCCTAAGGCACTTTTCACTAGTTTTGAAGTTAAGGTCATTGTCATGCATGAAGCGCCATAAAACCGGCAAATTATCTTCGGCATATGGTATCATATGGTTCAAGATAATATCTTTGTAGAGGTGCTGGTCCATTTTGGAGTCTATCTTCACTATTGGACCAATACCGTGCCAAGAAAAGGCAGCCCAGGCCATCACGTTTCCACCCCCGTGCTTCACCGTCTTATTGGTGTATTTTGGATCATGTTCCTTATTTTGTAGACGCCACACATATTTTTTTCCATCTGATCCGAATCGACAGAACTTTGATTCATCGCTCCAAAGTACATTTTTCCAGAAATTTAGTAGTTTGCCTAGATGTAATTTGGCAAACTCTAATCTAGCCTTCAGATTTTTTTTCGAAACCAATGGTTTTCTTTGCGCAATGCACCCTCTCAAATTTTTTTCATTCAAGCGTCGTCTCACGGTTCTTCAGGATACATTGACATTGTAATTCTCCATTAATTCATTTCGAATGACACTAGAGGTCTTAAATGGATCCTTTGTTGATAATATGTAAATGACTTTATCTTTCCTTTTTGTTGTCTTTCGTGTGAGAGGCTTGTTTTACATGTTTTGTCACTTCATACTTTTCAAAATGTCTAAGAGCATTGTAGACCATCTTCCTGGAACATTCTAGAAGCTCAGAAATCTCCGTTACTGTGCGACCCTTTGACTTCATCTTAATGATAATACTGCTTTTGTCCTCAGAACACCATTGCCCTTATGCCATGACTATTTAATATTTTTTTTTAAATTTTATTTGAATATATAACATTAAGAAGATATAAAATTACCTCGAAAATAATTTTGTTCTCTTAAAATGCTACAAATTAAAAAAAATAACCAAAATTTGTACGCGTGCTAAATTGATGTCCAACCAAAAACAGTGCAAATGACAAACTATCAACGATTTTTTCACTATGTAATTGGATTGCATATGAAAATATATAGTTTTGTTTTCTCTGATTTGTTGTCATATATATTAGTTCAAAATATACCGTTGCTTGGAACAAAACAAGAGAGAAAATTAAAAATATGGTAGTACCCATCTCAGTGTGCTAAATTTGTGTCCACCACTGCATATGGTCGTTATCGTTTGCTGTGAACACTATAACTCTTCATCCATGTTGATGTGACAGACTAAATAAATGACAGTCAATTTGACAGATGATTAATTTGACAGTCAAAATTCGAAACTCTCTATTGCAAAACCCCTAAGTAATCTGTTGGTCTTGAAACTCTTAGATAGATAAACAAATACATTAATATTTAATGGCGCGGGAAGGTCTGATAAGATAACGTATTATGAAGAGGGTTGTTTTGGAAACATTTGATTTGACATACCAAAAATCAAAAGATGTAGAAAGGCAGTTCTAGTTGTGCCGTTATCTTCATGCTATGTGTATAATTTGAATTAATAAGAAACAGTACAAATTGAAATTTTCTATAGATATGATTATGATTATAAGCCTCGTTCCGTCTAAAATTGATTTAATTTTAAATTGAGTTACAAAATTTAAATAAAATTAATTACTTTTGAAGTCGTGTCTTAACGTATCCCAATAACATTTTAAAACTTTAAATCAAAAGTTAAAAAGAGAATATTAATAATTTTAATGTTTCATTTAATTCCTAAAATCACCTACCCACAATTTTCATTAAAGGAGAATATCCGCGAGTATTTTTAAAAAATATCTCAATCTCTCCAAAAACACACAAATCAACACAGTTTCAACACCTTTACGGCTGCGTCATCCAAGTTTTAGTGTTAAATACAATTTATACACAGACCTGGTTGCAACATCCATGACAACGTTATAATCATCTTAACTTTTCCCAAATGTCTTCCTATCTTACTTCACTTAAAGCTAAAGCACCAAGCCCCGACCGACACTTCATTGCTCCTTATAATGTATACGGCGGACACACACAAAGTTCCTGATTTAGCTCAAGTGCAGAATAAAATTTTAATTTTAATTTCTGGCATTTGTTTGGAAATTCTCTTTCAACTTACTTTACCTTCGAAGCTCTTGGCTCTGTGAGTATGTAGAATGTAGGATAGGTATCTCCAGCGAAAGCCAACTTCTTAGAATGTCAGGACATTATATATAGCTGGTGCTCATCGTTCCGTTCGTCGTCGTAGTCGTCGTCGTTTTTATTATTCTGTTGCACAAAATATCTGTTGGAATCCTGTATCCTGCCGCAGGATCTTCCTCGCATATAGAACTTCTCATACTCTCTCTCTCTCTCTCTCTCTCTCTGCATTTATAAATTTTCTGGCTGTGATACCCGGTGAACTGGGGATAAGAAGATTTTAATAATACAGCCGTGATTCCTTGGTGTAATCTTCTTGATTCTTGTAGTTTGTTCAGCAAAACAATAGAACGATAATGATGCACCCCCACTCCTGCCCGTCCTCTCCCTGCTTTATAACTTTTTATCGCGGGTGGCGCACCTTGCTGGCTGTTTAATATATGTTCTCGATTTAATTGCCATTGCCATTACTGGCTGTGTGAGAATTCGTGTATTTTTCGTATTCAAGACATTTTATTGAAATTTACAACGGAAAAGTTACAAGGAGTTGGAATCTGTCCTGGTGTATAGTTAAAAGGTAGCTTGATAATGACACTGTCAGACGACAAAAACCTCGCTGTAATTTGCTGAGTGCTTGATATTGTTTTAGATTTGTGTGGATAGGAATTTTTATTTAATTTCTTCATTTTGAGATCTTATTCGCGAGACTAAAGACAAAAAGGTAGAAAAAGTTTGGATCAACTGATATCTAAGAAAATGAACAGCAATGCAAAATAATATGACCGGGTGTTTCCGATTTAACTAAAAAATTCAGATGCGTCCACCATTTTTTTTTTTGAGTAACATGTTAGGAAAGTATGTTAAATTGAAGGGTGCCAGGTCAGTTAAGATTTGAGAACACACAAACTTGCAACAGAAACAATGTTAACTCTTAGGTGAGCACCTGCCTATCATGGCTCTATCTCACCAACTGGCCTACCAGTTCTATCCGGATTGACGAAACGGTCAAACAGCGTTCCCAAATAAGTACATCTTTGGTGTATCTTTTTCTAACCATTGATGAATTAATCAACAGGCAATTACGTATCTTCCATTGATAAATCAACAACCCCTATGATTGTTTTCAGACCTCAGGGGATGAGCACTCTTTATGAGTGTGGGTACCATCGACCCACAGTACCCTTAAAAGTCTTTTACTCATGTTCACAACTCCTGAGTTATTTTAGTTCTAGTAACCAGAACCTTTAATTATGTCTCTTCAAACCCTTTGCATTTGATTTTGGGAACGAGACAATCCCATTTTTTTACCCCTGGAAGTTCTTACACTTCCAGAGGTCGAGGATAGAGACAGCATTGCCTGTTAGGCGTCTATTGCAGGTCGTTGGACCTTAACTGGTTTGACTAGGTCAGTTTCGCTGTACAGCCCCATATCCCATCTATGCAGACGGACCATAAATCACACGGAGAATTTTCATCTCGAAACATCCTAAGGCGTTCTCATCTATGTACTTGCGACAAGGTCCATGTCTCTGCACCATACACAAGGACCGTGATGATAAGAGTGTTAAAGGAACACTTTAGTTGCCCGAGAGAGGACTTTGCTACTCAGTTGTCTTCTTAGTTAAAAGAAGCAGAGATTGGCAAGAGTTATTCTCCGTTTGATTTCAGCGCTGATGTAATTGCTGAACTCAATTTTCGACGGTTTTCAAGCATAAATCGGCCGATACTGCTGCAATTTCACGGTCGATATTCGTACGAAGTTCATTAATCCTCGCTAACTTGTTGGCATAGACCACAGACTTGACGTAGCTTCACAGGAAATAGTCTAACGGCGTCAAATCGCACGACCGAGGCGGCCAAGCGACTCGACCATTTCGTGAGATAACACGATCTCCAAACTTGGTTTCCAATAAATTGATTGTGACATTCGCTGTGTGGCTTGTGGCGCCGTCCTGTTGGAACCACATGTCCTCCAAGTCCATATCATCTAATTGGGGCCAAAATTATTTGGTTATCATTGAACGGTAGCGATCCCCATTCACAGTAAGGTGCCGGTCTTGATCATCACGGAAGAAATACGGCCCAATGACGCCGCCGGCCCATAAACCACACCATACCGTAATTTTTTCGGGATGCAATGATGACTCATGGAGTACGTGTGGATTGCTGCCTGACCAATACCACATATTTTGTTTATTGACGAAGCCATTCAGCCAGAAATGAGCCTCATCGCTGAAGATGATTTTTCGATGAATTTACGAACATACGACGCTTCTGGTGGTCAAGCACAAGCAGCTTCAGTTCTTGCGTCAATTTAATATTCAATATTCGCGATACTACGGGCACTTCTTTGTCTCACTGGCACGGGAACATTTTGTACTGTGCCTGTGGATTCAAATTTTTCCACTAGACGCTCAATTATTGATCTGCTAGGACGATTATGACGACCTTAAATTAAATTGGAAGTAGCGCTCTTAACGTTGAGGCCACTGACTCTGAATTTCGGTAGTAAATTTTAATAATTTCGGCTCGTTGTTGGCTCGTATATCTTTCCATGATGAAATGGCAAACCTTACTGAAGAGAAATGTCAAAAGAGCGGCAAGAAATATGGCGTCGTTTGCTGTCCCTGTCGCTCTACTTTTGTAGCGTCCCTGTTGAAAAACCCTTTAGATATGCCAAATTCAAGGTAACAAGTCTGAATAAATGAACCCATAGTTTGTTTATGATAAAGTCCACTCTCCTGTTGTCAAAGAACCTAAGAAGATGAGCATAATTATAAAGCTAATGAGAGTAAGATTTGTGCCGTTAGATAGAGCGTTACGCTGAAGAATCGAAAAGAATAAACCATTTTTTTTGCTATGCTCACCTTCTACAGATAAAATACAGTATTATCACAGATACTGTAGTAACTCTAATATCTGTGGTATTATTCTAATTGCATATTTATTTTTTACATGTAAGTTCTTAGGTTTTATGAAAGATCAAAGTCTAACTTCATTTTACACTGTAAGTGTTAAGTTTGTTAAGGTCTATATTGCGCCATATTGGAAATTATTTTTTGTTTTGAAATAAAGAAATCGTTTATAACTTTTTAAAAAAAGAAGTTTTATCTGCGACAGCGAAGTTACTGAACCATCAGCGGAAGTTGGCTTTCAGGATATTGTGGGAAAAACTGTCCGAAGCATTTGCAGATCTGTCATAATAAGTAAAGACACAAAAGCTAAAATAATTTGTAAATGGGGGTGGTAGTCATAGTGCGTATAAGTTATGATTTGGGAATATGGAAAACTTGTACGAATATTTATTTCTAATAGCTTTTGTACCTTTAAGATTATAATCGATATTGATTCTGGTATTTCTCTTTGGGTAAATGATCGTCCTGGATCTATACTATATTGCAGACCTAACAAGTTCTCATTTAAAAAAGAGTGTTCCGGACTTGTAAGACAAGAGGAGGCTATTATGCAAGAAAAAGTTATGAGCCTTCGTGACCATACTGAAATTATAGCAGGTCAAAGTTGCATTGTTTCTTATGAATTCCACTTAAACATGGTTGATGGGAGTGTGTGTAATGTGTTATCTGAAACCAATTCGTCATCTTAATGGTATATCTGTGGTGCACTCCCTAGTGAAATTAACACAGCAAAATATTATACGAACAACCCAACGAAGAAAACTACCGTTTCGGTCTATCGACTCTACGTTTTTTAATAAGATTATTCGAATGTATGTTGCAGACTGCCTTTTAAAAAATGTAGAGTTCAGGCAGACGAAAACAAAACTCTTTTCCAGATGGAAAAAAACACATACAGGCCGAATTCAAATCGAAAATGGGACTAAATGTTGACCAACTGAAGCGAGGCTTTGGGTCCTTAAACGATGGTAACACTGTTCGGACATTCTTTTCTGATCCTCAGAAAAGTTCTGAAATTAAAAAAATTCGACCTACATAACTTTGATTACAAAATTAAGTATTATCTTACGAGTGATGGCAACAGGAGCTGAAATTAATTTTGACAAATTTGATATACTCACCTGTGAAACACGAAAACTTTATTTGGATTTGTAAGGTTGGTATCACATGCCGTGTACATTACACAAATTATTTTTCCATATGTAGTATAGATGTAATAAAAAGTTTTCATATATGTACCAATTGAACAATTGTCTGAGGAAGCTCTTGAAGGCTTGCACAAAACTATATTCGCCGAATTACGATCATGCGAGACAAATCTTCAAGAACTAACAATTATTGTAAAGACGTTTTGACGTTTTGAACCATTAACTTTTAATGACAGATCCATACATTTCTTCTCAAAGAAAAATTAAAAGAAAACCCCAAGTTTATGATTCCAACATCAACAAAATATGTTTAACTGATTGTGATGACGACTTCCAATCATCTTCTTCTTATGAAGAAAATTGAAGAACCCTTTTTTGTTGTTTCTTTTTTAACTATTTTAAGACCATAAAATGAAAAAATATATAACACAAAAATATGAATAGAGTAAGGTCGGGTAATGTGGAGTACCCTAATTGTTTTCGGCTATATTTTTTAAACTATAGCTTTTTTTGAAGTATTAAAAAGGCGTTTTCGTTCATTGAAACATTGGCAATAGCATTTACTAACCCTTGTTCTTAATTTTCCTCAAATGAATTAAATATTTGCAAAAGTTTGATAGTAGTGCAAAACTGACCTTTTGCAAAAGTGGCGGGTAATGTGGGCCCCATAGTGCGGGTAATGTGGAGTAGTGCTCAATAAATGTATCATTTATTTCTATATAGTCTCAATTTTAATGAAAAAATAAATAAAAATCACATTTCTTTAAATAAATAAACATTTAACGCTTATTTAACTTCAGTTTACTAAACGATAACGTAAAACAATAAGTCTTTTTTATAATTCCTTAGATATGTTAATTAATATTTAATTAAAACAAACTAAAATTTTACTTTAAAATAAAAATAAAAAATGTAAATACCATTTCTTCAATTAACTTTAATATTTATTAAAATAGACAAGAAACAAAAAAAACATCCTTTTTATAAATAATTAAGGTTAGGTAACATAAAAATTGCATTTCTTTTAGGAACTTCAATTGGCTTTAGATAGATAGGTACGAGGTACGTATCTATTAAAATAAACAATAAATTCATAAAATACAGTCGATATTTTAAAATGTATGCAAAGTCTTTGTCACAGGAACTGCAAATAAAAATAGCACTCTTTTTTGGGAGGCATTTTTCATGAGCCCAAACACTGTCGCATTGGAGACATTGAACCCATTTGTCCCCAGTCAAATCATCACCCCAAGACAAATTGCAGAAGTTACATTTAGTATCTCTTGAATGCGGAATTTCACCAATATCATCTTCAGAATCAGCAAATAATATTTTATAAGGAGCAAGGCTATCATCTGATGATGAAGACTGACGGCGGCTGCGTCTCGATGTAGATGGTTTATTTAGCTGGGTGTTAGTTAAAGCTGACTTTTGTTTTTTAATTTTTTGTGGTTTTTCATTTTTTGCTTGCTCTTTTACAGTTGGGTTCTTACAAGTTTCAATTTTACCAGGCTTTCGAAGTTTTTAAGACTTTTTGCAACTGATTCTTATACGGTGAAACAGTTAAAATTGCGGCTTCAGTTTTTCTTCCCCTGTTTGTGGTGACCACCCTTTTTAGTTTTGGAGGAGGAGAAACTTCCCAAGTAGTAAAATGGGCTTCAGTTTCGCTCAAAATTGGAATTGGAATGGATGTGCTTTGGCTATTTACTTCTGCCAGGTTTCGATTTTCAATTTCAACTTGTGGTAGTGGCTCAGGCTCGCACGCTATAAAATCAGCCTCCGAGAAAATATTCCTAATAAAGGAAAAAATTCCGCTGCATTTGAATCCATTAACTGCAACCTGGCCTGTTTGTACTTTAAGGTAGGCGTTTTTGAATAGTTGAGCTATATCACCTAAAGCCACTTTTCGCCCAGCCTCTCTCATAAATCGTCGGATTTCTTCATTATAGTACGTCTTAAGAGGCCCCATGAATGTCCTATCCAAAGGTTGCATCTTATGGGTACAATGTGGGGGTAGGTAAATGATTATAACAACATTTTTACGCGCCAGGTCAATTACTTCCAGGTTTCTGGTATGCTGTGTAGTGACCGTCTGAAATTAAAAGAACTGGCTGCTCTTCTGAAGGCTTGGAAAACTCCAGGAAATGCCTGAACCACTCCTTAAAAATGGGCAGCTGAATCCATCCAGAAATATGGAAAGTGGCCTTGGAGTCTGCAGGAGCGTTATTCATGTAGAGTGGGTTTTGTCTTTTCTTGGAAATACAAAATATGGTGGAATAAAATTTCCACCTGCGCTCATACAATTGACAACAGTTACCAGAGAACCACGTTCTGCTGACGTCAAAGCCCCTATTTTCCGTTTTCCTTTCTTCGCTAAAACCTGTGGCTGCTTTATTTGAACTATCGTTAGACCAGTTTCATCCACATTCCATATCCTGGATGCTGGGAAGTTAGATATATTTTTCATAAACCCCTTCCAAAATATCGAAAAATTTGTTTACGCTTTCTTTATTAAAACCATTAGCTCTATCGATAGAAGTGCTTATTGGTACCCGAAAGGTTAGATCATTTTTGTGTCTTTTCAAAAAGCCTACAGTTTTATGCAATAGCGAAAATTTGTTGGGGATATTATTTTTTTGAGCCATTTGAAAAGCCAGACTTCGGACATCGCTCCTTGTTAAACCCCAGAAACGGTTTTCCATTTCATGCAAATATTTTACGAGCTAAAATCTAATTTATTTGTAAAAAAATAAAGCAAAACAGTAAAACTTACCTTATGTATATATAAAACAATGTATTAGAAACGCGAATAAGAAACACTTTTTAAAATTCAGCCTTTATTTTTTGAAGTATAAAAATTTACCGCGCAGCATTACCACATCCACATCCACACCATCCACACATCAAAACAAAAATCATGTCACTACGCAAAATCAACAGCTCTTGAATACGTGGTAATGAAAGATTTAAATCTATATTTAAGAGAACTATAGTGTATAAGCAATAACAGATCTCTCACTCTCTCAGGAAAAAGAGAAATGCAGGGGTCAGCGTTGCCGCGAAGGAAAAAACAGAAAGGGCCATTTCGAAAGTTTTTGAGGGCCATTTGACAAAAGTTGGGGCCAAATATTTTACTCACAAATCCGTCCTTAAAACATTAGACTACAATTTATTAATATTTGTATTTATTCTTATTTATTTATTTAACGCATTATTTATTTAATACATTTCTTAAATCTATGTAGTAGGCAGCAGAAGCAGATCTTGATTCTGTCGTCTGATTTGATATCTTAAAAAATATAAATCATACCAGTAGTATTATTTAAATGTTTATATTACTTTTCCATATTTTAGTTCAATATGTGAATAGACAACGAACGAACAAACAACAAGCGGTGTGCTTCTTAAAAGATTCTCGACTTTGTTGAGAAAAAAAATCAACATGATTACCAATAATACTGTTGGCTTCTCTAATGCATCGAGTTACAGGTCTATTTAGATTATAGTTTACCCGGGATTGCAGATGCCTTGACGAAGCATACACATTTACAAGAGACAAAAGAAAAGGGCAATTTATATGGGATATAATAATATCGCGCAAACATATTATTGTAAAATTTTTACGACGAATGACAAGAGATTGTAGGCCAAGAAGTTGACACCGAGTTTTATAAGTTGGGGTGGAATATTGTATGTTTGTATGTTTTTAATCCTATTAGAATGAACTTGAAAAAATGGATCCCAAATCACACAGCAATATTCCAACGATGACCTTACATACGCAAAGAAAAGATATCGAAGAGTAAAAGGATCAGTGAACTCCTTAGAGTTCCGATTAATGAACCCTAACATAGACTTAGCCTTAGCAATCACAGTCTATATGGGATTTAAAGTAGAGTTTCGAATCAAAACTGATACCGAGATCTTTCTTTTCGTTAAGTATTGAGAGTTCCGTACCTCCTATAGAAAACTGAGTGAAACTTTGATACGTTCAAGAAAAGCTGATTAGCTAAACACCATTCAGACAAGCGATGAAGATCACATTGGAGTAAATGACAATAACTAATTGATGTAACACGACCGAATATTTTAATGTAATCCGCAAACATTAAACAAGAAACATTTTTTAAGAAATCAGTGATATCATTAATCAGCAGCAAGAATAGAAGAGAGCCCAAGTGACTTCCTTGTGGTACTCCTGATGTGACCTCAATTACATCCGCTAGTACGTCATTAATACGCACAAACTGTTTTCTGCCGTTTAGGTAGGATTTAAACCACTTTAAAATATTAGAGTGAAAGCCAATGGATTCCAATGTTTGTATAAGTATATTATGGTGGTTTACTCTATCGAACGCCTTAGCAAAGTCGGTATATGCATATTACATCTGTTTGGAAACCATTTTCAAAATTACTAATAATCTGATTACTAAATATTACGAGATTGGCTGTTTTTGACGTTCCAGCAACAAATCAATGTTGAAATGAGGAAATAATTTCTTTAAGAACAAAAGTAAGCTTATCAGAGACAATTTTTTCCAAATTTGTTGGTATCGTTGATATGCTAATGGGCGATAGTTAGAAACATCTTGCTTAGATCCTGATTTATGAATAGGAATAATGTACGAGATTTTCCAATCATCAAGAAAATAACCATTTTCAAGAGAATTATTAAACAATAAAGTTAATGGTGCCGATAGAGCAGCTGCCCAGTTTTTTTTAAATGATCGGAGGAGTACCATCGGGTCCTGGTTGTTCATCATCATTTAGTCCAATTAAGGCTAATTGAACATCTTTGTTACTTAAGTTTAAGTGACCGATATTGATTAAATTTAAACATGAAATTGCAGAAAGGTTAAAGGGAGATCATAAACGGAGTGAAAAAAGTCTGCAAAAAAGTTGCAAATTGTTGAAATGTTAGTAGATGTGTTTCCAGAATATTGCATGCAATTGGGTGTAACATTTGAAATTTTTTTTATCATTGATAAATGAAAAAAAAATTACTCTTAAATTTTAGGCTCGATTCAGTTCGAATTAAGTAGTCCTTATATTAAAATTTGTTTTAAAAATCAAATTCAACGGCAAATATTTTATTAGAAGATCTTCATTATTGGGAAATTTACGATATAATTTGTAAGATTTAGTTTGTTGTTATTTAAGTTTCATAAACGCTTTGGTAGATGACGAAAGTAAATGATGTGAGAAAAGTCAACACGCTGGACGAAATTGACGTGAAAAAAGTTAAATCATTAAACGAGATAAATGAATGAATTCAGTTCCATTTTAAGTATGGTTATTTGTATGTGGTGGAAACACATTGTAGTGGCAATGCTTTTTAATTATTACTAAGCACGATATGATGTGATGTTAAATCTTCTAAAATTTAGATTCGGGGCCATTTCTAATTGGCCCGGGCAAAGGGCCAAAATGTAAAACAGGGGGCCAAATGGCCCGATCGGGCACTTTGTGGCAACGCTGGCAGGGGTCCACATTAACCGCCTACTCCACACTACCCGACCTTACTCTACTAAAATACTGTTTTTTTTTTTTTTTTACAAATGCCCATATATTCTACGTCGGTGTTGTGTGTTCTTTCTTGATGAGAGCATATACTTCGTCTTGCCCTCATTTACCGATAAGACCATCTTCTTCGCTTCCGTCTCAATGCTCACAAACACGCAACTGACGTCACGCTTTGTTCTTCCAATTTTGTCAATATCATAGGCGTATCCGAGTACTTGGATGGACTTTTGAAATATTGTGCCTCTAGTGTTGAGTCTTGCACTATTCTTTCAAGAAAGATGTTGAAGAAGCCGGCCAACAAAGCATTGCCTTATCTTAAACCTTTTTTGACATCAAGGGTGCGCGTTCTCCATCGTCATCCTTTACAAACGGAAAGGCTTGACAGGGATGCTAAAATTAGACATTGCTCCAATATAGTTCGTGCCTTTAGATGTGTTTATCGAATTGCTTTAACTTCACCAAACGCTCAAGACATCAAATAGTCAAACTTTGACTTTTTTAAATTTATAAACCTTTTATTCTCATCGGTTTTAAGTAAGAACAAAAAAAAAACTAGACAACAAAACCAAAGATTTAAAAAAGTCGCAATTAACTAAATTAGGCAATCGGATTTCTCATTGATTGCGAAATAGCAGTGTTAATCTGTTCTCCTTTCATTTTATTTTATTTTCTATTTTTATTTTATTTTTTCTTGTTCGACAACAAAAAAGCCTTTTATCCCTTCCGAAAAGTAGGTATCTCATCTTCTGGGAATTAAATCTTATGACCTAGATCTTGTTTTACAGGTCCCACAAAACAAAGTAATTAAGTATAGGAGTTTTTTCAAAATATTTTCTTTTCTAATAGGTATCTGTCCCTTTTGCTTCGAGGTATAAAAGAACAACAACAACAAAGTGGAGGTTCATAAAATTCCATATAAAACTAGTATAGGTACCTACTCATGAAGAGACTCTTTTTATGTTTGTGGGTTTTTGGCCCTTTTTTGTTATCTTCTTCATAAAAATCATAAAAAATTCAGAGGCATACGACGACGTGAAAGCATCAGCCAAATCGCTAACCGCAGAATATTTCCCAATTACCCCAGTTCTCCTCCACATAGGATTTAATTAAACCCTTTGCAAGGTCCAGGCCCATGACGACTATACCCTGTCGCGTCATCCTCGCCGTCATCGTATCTCTGGAGCTTATACGCTTTTACACTTTGTCCCGGAAAACAACCACCATAACAAAAACCAAAAAAAAAAACCCGGCAATCAAATCTTTTATGCATTTTAATTATCCTCGCACGCCCCAAGGACACAAAAGTCGACTCATGCTACTCCTGGTACTGAGAGCCATTACAACACGCCAAAACAGTGGAAGCTATATCACTATCAGTGAGGCGGTGTTGGAATTTAAGAACTTCGCCTCCGTCTCTGTGCCACTCAGTGCTGTTGTTGCTGTTGCTTAAACTCAAATCCTGATGAAAATTCCATTAAGCTGAATATTTAGTCCTGTTGGATGAAATGAAGACAAGCGACCAGGCGGGGGCAACCACCGAACGTGCTTGCGCTTGGTTCGTCAAGGTTACACATTTCCAACTTGCTCATAACTCTGGCGTAATTGCCCTTGAGCAGCATCAGCGGCAGAGAGCGTCCTTCTAACCCCAACACTGCCGCCCAGCTCAGGCCCCCACACAAACAACCCTTTTGGCAGACAGATGGGAGTTATAAAGTCTCTGACATAAATCCTCATTAAAAATTTTGCGCGCATACACAAGAGACGGATTGAATTAAAACGGTTATGCAGCCCCGCATAAACGGCTTGTTTTTCTGGTACTTTGTCCTCCATTACGATGACTCCATCCTCCTTTTTCGGGGTTCCTCATTTCCCTCTCTCTCTCTATGTTTCCGTAAAAAAAGTAAAATAAATAATGATAATAAAAATAATAACGCGAATGAATAAAGAGCGTGTTTGTTAGGTTAGGGCATCAGGCTCAGGCTCAGGCCGACTGCGACACCGTTTCTATTATTTATCGGGCTTTGTTGTGTGCGATGGCTTGACACCTCTCCCATAAACATAGGTACACAGGTGTGGTTAAGGTAGACTTCAAGTTGACATTCATCTCATTGCCTGGAGGCGGCTCGGCTTGATGATGACGGTGTGGTTTGGTTTGAATGCGGTTGACTGATGTTTCATTAAAAATTGTTTGTGGTTTTCTTTCTTTTTTGAAATAGAGAGGCAAGATAAATTTTATTGAGGTCACATCCTTTTGCATTTTGGCATTAAATTTTAATACTATGATCTTTTTACGAGGGTTAACTTTTGTTTCCTCATAAAAGAGGTGCAAATAATAAAAAGGTACTTATGTGAGCTTAACGAGATTAGAACTCATGTTTTTAAAGTTCAGGCATTCATATTTAATTGGTTGAGAGTTTAAAGTCGTGCCGACTTACACACATTTTCAAATGGAAAGAAGTTTGTTTTTAACAGGTTCTTACTTTAGATGAAAATACAAGGGTTCGTGGCTGAATTCGAAAAAAGTAAATATGAAAGGGCACTGTAGTGCACAGCTATGTTTGCGAGACTACACCCTTTTTACAAAAACAAACTCAAGCGATTTTCGACCCTGTTCTTACTTCAGCATCCATAAAGTCAAAAACATTAAATTCATAGAATTTTTTGAGTTGGTCCAACATAGACACATTAACAAATTTGTCAGTTGGCCGGGAGTGGTCTACATCAGTTTATTATGGAACTTTCAGGTTATGTTAAATTGACGTGGCTTTCCCCAATATACCTGACTAAATTAGACCTTGAGTTGGTCTATTGTGATACGAAATTGAATCCTTGGAGACTTGAACCAATTGAAACTCCTTATGAAGCGAGCAAAATCGCCTATATCTATATTTTCTAGATCAACAAGATCTTCTCCCAGATGGAGTCTACGACTTTGGGATGAAGCAGGACATTTACAAAGAAGGTGAGTGATCGATTCCTCCTCTTCTTCATCCATGCAGCTTCTGCAGAGATCGATCCAAGCCGCGTTGAGTGGCCGAAAATTTAGTTATCTATTCCACACAACATGGTCTGTGATACACATAGCAAAAACTGAAAGTCGGTCTGTTGTGCACATGCCGGCATGGAGATTGGGTTCCACTTTAACGACAAAAGCATTGAGTTTTTGAAGTATTAAATTCTATGCCGGTAATGTTTACCCATCTATGCATAGCAATGAACCAGCTAAGTGGGATCTCTTCAAGATCAGCGATTATAAAAAAGAACAACATATAGTGCAAAAAGAGCACCCCGGTTTGTACAAAAATAGAGTCTACTAATGGCAGTGCAAGGCTTAGGCAAGTCATGTCAAAGGTCCAAACTCTGGTTTTCTTAAAAGACCGGATGGAACTTGAACTGATTCATTATCTAAAACCTTAGCGTCACTTATGAGCACTCAATTGCTAGGAAGCATTTAATTGGTAGGGGCCCCAATATAAGCGGGACGTGTTGGCTGTCAAATAGTAAATAGCCGAAAAGTGGCTTGGGCCACAGCTCCCAAGCTCTTGAGACGTTATTGTACTTATATTTCATCAAGTTGGAGAGAACTTGGCAAGCCTATTAACGCTGAACCGAAAGATTTAAGACCAATAAGTCTATCTTCCTTTCTTCTTAAGATCACAGAAGAGCTGATAGAAACGAAACACACATTTGCCTCAAGCTAAATTATAGTGTTCTCTCGTAGGCCAAAGGGAAAATCTGTTCAGAGGGCACTTCATGAAGTGGTCAGCATGATTGAGAAATCAATCCAGGGTAAAGAATTTACCCTTGGGAACATTCCTTGACATGGACGGGGACTTCGACAATGTTGAAAATGGCGCAACACGAAAAGCCCTAGACTTTGTCAGCATCCAGGCGATGCTGGATTAACTCCATGCTTGAAACTATAATTGTAAATGTAGAAATGGGTGACAGCAAACTTAAAATTAGGACGTGTAGGCTGTAGGGGTACGCCACAGGGAGTTGTCTTGTCTCCTCTGGACATTATAGTGATAATGGCTTCGGGAAAATGTGTCCCCATTCTGCGTGAGCTCTTGACAAGCTCAATAATTGGGCCAGTAGCTACAAACTTAATGTCAACCCTATATTAAAACAGAACACTGGTTCTGTTTGAAAACGAAACATTCCAAACTGAAATGGGACACCACTCCATATTACAGGCACGGACAAATATGTCTTGGTTTATACGAGTAGCTATCGATATTAAATTAAACTGGAAAAAGAACATCAAAGAGAGGAAGAAAAATCTTCAATAGCCTTCTATACCTGCAGTAGAATTGTTGTCAAGAGATTGGGACGCAGCCCCAAAACTATTCATTTGATGTACACAGCCATTATAAGGCCTATTTTCGTGGCCAGACTTGGATAAGGGAACCAATCTTAAGGCCATGACACAAATTCAGAGATTTGCATATATCGGCACAACAAGTGCCATGAGAACCACGCTTAACGCAGCCCGAGAAACTTTCCTCTCACTTGCCCAACTCGATCTATTCACAAAGGAGTTGGCGGCCAAAAGTGCTCTATGATTTAAAGAGTGTAACAATCGGAAAGGGGTCACTGTGGGTCAGAGAACCATTGTAAATTTCACTGATATAGACATTCAAGCAGACTATATCTCACTGTACATAGATTTTAGTCCAGTCGCACTAACAAATATTCCAACAAGGGAGATGTTGATGGAAAACCGGGTCATAAATGTAAATCATGTATCGGTCCTTACAGATGGTTCCAAAACGGAAGCTGGGGTAGGGTCAGGCATCTTCCCAGATATACCACCCAAGTGGCCGCAAAATATTTTCCCACATGTCAACTGACGGACAGGAACATTGATATCTTCATAGATAGCTAGGCCATTTCGTCAATTGTCACGAAGTCTTTGTTGTAGTGAATTAAGATTACTCAGCAAAACAAATTCAGTCACCCTTCAAAGGGTTTCGGGACACAGTTATATTATTGTTAATGAAATCGTTGAGGAACTGAGCAGCAAAAATATAGAATTCACAAAAGTTTTCTTAAGACCACAAGTGAGAAGATGGTCAATTATACGAGTATACACCTGTTGGGTTTCAAGAAAGAAACAGACTATCTGCTGAAACAATACCTCAATTATCTGTCTTGGCTGGAATCGTTACGGATCACAACTCATTGGGAACCCATATGAGCAGGATTAGGCATCAGCACATCCGACTTATGCAAATGTCAAGATGAAGAGGTGCAAGAGGATTCATCTTTCTTCCCTTGTGAACGTTCCAGCTTAGCCAAAACAAGAAAAGATGCTCTCGGAAAATGATTTTTCAACGAACTGGGCGACTTGCCGTTAAAAAGCACCCTTAACTTCATTCAGAAGTCATGAAGGTTCAAAAAGGCACCCCATACCTAAGACTTCCACTAAATCCTTTTTCTTACCCTTCTCATCCATACATTACCAATACCATGGGGACCACAATAAATCCATTGACATCCGAGTGAGGTTATACGACTTGCCGCATTATCACACCACGTTACCTAACCTAACCTACCCATTTGAAAATGCCTTCAAGATCAGATTTTAATGAACCTATCATACGATGCGATTCTAAATCCACATCCGAAGAGCAAGGACTTGCTCTGGAAACGAATGTGCGAAGCTGAGAGTGCAGATTAACTGAATGGATTAGAAGTATCAGAATACGAGAAAAAGAGTCGGAGACAAAATGTAGCCATGTGGCACCCTAGCATTTATTTTATGAACTTCAGACTTAAAACCGTCCAACACAACTTGTATTAAGTGGTTCAAATCGTAATTTCTTATCCAATGAAGAAGAGATTAATCAATACCAAATGCACCTATTTTCGATAAGAGAGCTTGATGTCCAGGCTCATTTAAATGCTTTTGAAATATCAAGTGCAATAATTTTACTTCCTCTAAAACGATGTAAAGATTTGTGTATTTGGGCGGTGAGTCAAATAACCATTGGACCTATTGTTACGAAAGTCATACTGCCGTTCGTTGGTAAGCTTTCTTTCTTCGACATATTCTTCGACCATTTATCACTGTTTCCATGACTTCAGAAAACAGGGACTAAATTGCAATTGAGCTTGAATTTGTATTTTTTATTTCAATGAGCTATTTTATTATAGATGTGGAATAAATCGCCAAGAAGTAACAGATAAATTAGATACAAAAAATATTCATTGACTATTGCAGAATTTTACCACAAAAAAGATCTATGTTTTTGAGTTTTACTCAAATCTATCATACCCATTCTTAAGAGCTTATGTATCATAGACTTCTTCAGTTACTTTTGAATAAAGAAAAAGTAGCACCTTCGGCTTTGTATGTACCCACTAGCTTGATAATCTTATCAATTTTCACTTTAGTTTCCTTGACCAAGTCTGCTTCCATTCATTGAAAAAGAAATATCATTGGAAAATGAAGCAGCGAAACAGTAAAATTTATTAATGCGTTCCCCTTGCAGCAGAAACATTCTTCAAAGTGCTGTATCTTCAGCTACGCTGGTATTCAGTTTGCAATCTAGCAATTTCTTTATCCTTAGAATTTAGTAAATTTTCTTGCCCTCTTCGCTTAGACACATAAAACTTTAAAATATCGAACATAAATGTGTCCGTCTCAATAACACACCTCGAAATTTCGAGGTACAATATATAAAGCACGTTTGAAAGTATCAGCCAAAATCACATAATCAACCAACATCTTTTGAAAGATTATTTAAGTCGTCTTTCGATACGGCCTATCAAAGTTCTGCGACTCGGTATTTTAAAACAGAAACTAAAGAATGCGAAAAATTGAAAAAAAAAAATAAATAAATGCGCCACTAAATCTCATGATCTTGCTCTTACCTAAAAGTTTTTGGAATTTTAAAATAGTTTATAAATAAATATAAAACCAAGATTTAATGAGATTAAGATGTCCAAATACATAAATACATAAAATTGTCCTCTGAATTTAAGAAAAGTATGAATTTATGCAAAAAAAATTTAAAAATTATTTTATTATTAAATTAATTTTTGATATAACAAATTTCTTAATAATTTTTCAAGAAAATAATTTGGGATTCCAATTTTAAGTATTTAGTAATATAGATTTTATGAAATAATTTCAAAAAAATAATCGCTTACAAGTTTTTAAGATATTGATTTTCCATAAGAAAAAATTGAAATTTTTGTTCAAAAAAATATTTCTATATACAATATTATTTTAATTTTGAAGGAAGTCATGTACAAAATCGTAAGAGACCTTAACGAGAAAGCCGAAAATCAAAAAAATCGTTCTATTACAGGTACCGTTAATAACATTTTTCCCAACATTTTTGTTTGATCAAAATGAAGTCCATGCCCATAATAGCACACTTAATTTTTTTTTATCAAAATAGTTAGAGCCGTTTACGAGATAAATAAGATTTTCAATTACGTGTGTATGATTTCCCCTCTAGGGAATAACCGAAGACCCATAAGCACCGAGTTTGAAGATAAAAGCTCCAGTGGTTTAGGCTGTAGGGAGAGGTACCGACATACAGACGTACTGAAACATGTTTTGTATGTACTAAATTTTCCTTAAAATTTGTATGGCAAAATTTGATATGCAAATTGTTAGTATTTAATGATTTATACATTTTTAGACGTTATTTCAAGATTTTATCGTGTACAAGATTTCGAATTTTCAAAAAAAAAATTTGTATTATTTTTTTTTTAATCCAAAAACTATTTTTTCGAAAATTTTTATAGACCATATTTTGTACATGTGACGTAGGCTGTCCCGTCGTTGTATCAAGAAAAAAAAAATTTATCGAAAGGGGTATCAAAAGTTGCGTATTAACGATTAAATTCTGAATATGTATGTATTTACTTTTTGATTTGGGCATAACTTTTGGGGCTCTACCGCGGCTTAAAGATCTTGAAATAAAGTAAAAAACTATATTTTTGTATTCTTTTTATTTTATTTTATTTTAATTTATTGACTTTCTTTATTAAATGAAAATTAAGATTAAGTAATAAATATTTTAGTGTCCTTGAAAAATATAAAAAAACCTTCATGAAAAGACTTTAAAAAATAAATAAATATATTTTTATTGCAAAAAAGGTTGAAAAAGTTAAAAAACGTAAAAAAATTACATTAAAAATTGACCTTTGAAATTAAAAGAGGGCATTGCTTCGTGATTCTATTTTATTTCTTATAAGTCCTTGTCTCCACTCTGCTCCAATAACACATTGGCTTGCTTCGGTCACAGATTTGATGCACCTTTTGACACTTTGCGTGCGACAAAGTAATTCTGGTATTTTCAGTTCTTTTCCTTGCACCAGCAATGAAAATTCATGATCAATCAAGGTGGTGGAGTAATTTGACATTCATTCCAAAAAATTATGTCCATGTAGTCCGTAGCGTTGAATTTAATGTTTGCGCTCTTAAAATTTGTTTTAGAGCAAGCTCTCAGACATAGATCCTTTCGTTGAAGAGCATTGCCACTAAAACGTTTTTAGGATGTGCGAAGAAAGCATTTCTTTCAATGACAGGATAAACTATTGTTACCTGTTAGTAACCTGTTTTTATAGTAATCGATTGATCTACAATTCTTGCTCGTTTCCAGGTTCATTTCCAGGCACAGGTGAAAATTGAGCACCGTCAGTAAGTTGGTAATCGGTTAATGACTTACCGATAGGGCTGGAATATTCACAAGGGCCCGAAGTAGATCCATCTTTCTTCGTGAAGAGATGTTGTATTGGTAATTCAATCGCATGAAGTAAACATATTGTCGGCTGTATTGGTCGACCTAATTCCATTTCTATAAATCGAACTATCCCACCTATCCAGCCAGTGGAGTGCATTCACATCCAATGCAAGACATTTTTTTTCAAATCGAATTCCTTTTCTTTGAAAAAAAAAAAAATTGCATTGAGTTACTTATTTCCTTTCCTGTACCTGTTTTAGGAGTTATATGGCCTAACAAAATAGATTCTGGTTATGTAAGAATGGAAATATGTTCTTCATGAACCTCCTTCCGATATTATCGTCCATTTTGCTCTTGAGAAGTTAGAGTTTTATCTTTTCGCCCATCAAAATAAATACTGCGAACTGCGTCATTATCGCACTAATTTGATAGGCTTTTGAGTTTAAAGCTTGTAAATAAGACCGATCACAATTTTTCTGTCATTTCTCTGGTCAACTAAAAATAATCTTTGACAAAAAGGCACTTTTAACACAATGAGACTCATTAAAGGAATCATACTTACACGATGTCAGACAATGTTGTGTTTGAAAGTGCAATAAAATCCTGCAATCTGTTGTGATAGCTTGTATTTTTTTTTTCCAAATTTGGGTACTTTTAAGTATCATTTATTTATAAAATTTATTTGAGATTACTTTTTACGAAAAGTACATATCTCATTACATCTTTTACTGTTGGTAACTTATTTTTGTTTAGTTCGCTAAAGGGGCTGAAAAAGAGGCACGTTGTTTCTTGTCGACGAGGTCCAGAACTCATTTTGATTTTACGTTTAAAATATTATTCAGACAACCAATACAACGACACACGGAGCCGAATCAAGTTTTAGTTAGGACAAACAAAAACTCCTTTATGCTTGGGAAGGTAAGGAGTTTAAAATTGAAATTTTAGGAAACTTAAATGAAAAAAATATCTAGTGAATCAAGTAGATATCTGCAGAAATTGTTGATAGAATATCTATATTTTTATAAATATCTACGAAATAAATAATTACCCTAAATAATTAATTCAATAAAAAAAAAAGGAAAATGTTAAATAAGAAGAAAAATATGCATTTTTTTAACAATATCAGAGGTCAGTAGGGGCCCAAAATTACAATTCGATTTCTTTTTAATTTTTTGTCCCGTTATATGCTATTCAATTTGCGGGATCTTTCATTAAGATACTCAGAAAAAAATTTTAACGGGGCAGCCTAACATACAGACAGACAGACGGAATTGCCGGACCCACTTTTTTCGTCTTCGCTATCATCATAACTTTGATCAAAATCTCGAGTTCGATTTTTTTCCAAATGCAGAACTTGCCATATAGTACCTATTTCGCAAGTAAAAAATGATTTCGAGTGATGGAAATCTTTATTTGAACCTTTACAATTTTATCCGTCAAGTGTCTGCCGCCAGTGTAGATACACATTTATGCACGTTTTATCGCATTTTCCATTACCTTCCGCAAGATTTCCAATGATAACTGTTCGTATTCCTGACGAATATTCACCTGCGAATATTCTCAGGCTTGCAATGCCAAATCGCCAAAACGGAAGACTACGCGACCAGGAAACGCTTTCTTCACAATATTCATTACGGCTCGTGCTGTGTTTGCGGTTGCACCGTCTTGTTGGAACTACACTTTTCACCAAGCCTCGCTCATCCAATTTCGGCAGTAAGAAGTCGTTTATCATGGCCCTGTAGCGTTCGCCAGTAACAGCGACCGTATTGCTTGCAACTTTTTAGAACAACCAATGGATCTATTGAATCAAATGATTACATTTTTTAAGTTAATGAACAGATCTTCAAAGTGTTAGAATTTTTTTTTTTTCATAATTCTGAAACGTTTCGGAATCATATTGATTTAAAAAACTATTTACTTATATTTAGAAAATATTCAAATATTTCGAAATACCAACCTTAAAATAAACTAACTTCACAATTTCTATTACTTTTTTTCTTAAAATCTATTTTTTACTTACAAGTATTGATTGCTTGGCAACTGAAACCTTAGTAATCGCTCAGTTCTTATCAGGAAGTGATGTACAAAATTGTTTAAAGTAGCAGTATTTTTCCAAGAAAAATAGGGTAATGCTGTCTAAATTTTATTAACGTAAGAACATTTTAAGAAACTCATCGTCAATCGTATAAGCCTATGATATCTGAAATAAAAACATCATGTTCTAATTCTCTGTCCAACATGGTACTCGTATATCCAATATCCATGGCCAATACTCACCAGTTCAATATTTCAGATCTTTTAATTAATGTTTTCGTTTTATAACCTGACCAATTGCTCTTCTGAGGATATGAAAAGGAGCCTGGAAGGATTTGTGTTTTTGATGTAATTCAGCAACTATTTTTTTTAAATATTCTTCCTCCATTAATCAATGCTCACTAAAATATTTTTACGAGAATAAGTTTTCATTAACAACCAAGAATTTTGAATTAGTAAAATGAACGTTTTGTTTTAATCAAAATACATCAGGAAGTTTATTTATAAAAATAAAAAAATAAAAAATTCAACCATTAGCAACTTTCCCAACAGTAGATAGGTATAAGCCATTTTTGTTTAACGCGGTAAAACCTTTTAAACAAGATAAACTTTATAAAAAGCTGCATTTAATTCCGTTGTGAATTTTGTTGTTGTATTTCTGCATTAGATAAAATCCACCGACACAACAGTTAAAAAATCAACAACTATCTGCAATTTATTTAAATTCCCTTTAAATATTCTACTGATTTATGGCCAAGCTTTATAAATCCCTACAACATAGGAAGAACTGAATTCGTTTTCAAACACAAAAAAAAACACCCAACATCCTTTTTTGCCTTTTTAGCCAAATTAGTAAAACTCCCTTCCAACGATATATACAGTGCAACCAGTATAATCCTCTCCATTGCAAACTATTGTGATGCTGTCCTCATTGTCCGCACAATAAAACCCACAGACACGTAGATACGAGTATAAAAGTTTTTTCTCCCGTACAGGAATAGGGATTTCCCTCCTTTCACCATTCACTGATGAAAGCAACAAACAACATTTTTCGGTTTTAATCTTTTTTCTTATTACCAAAAACTGTTCACAAAAAAAGAAAATATGTCTCTGGGTCCTGGTTTATAAAAAAGGATTTTTTTTTCTTTATATGGGATTTTGTGAAGGTGGAACTTAATAAGCGGAACGGAGGTCCAGCATTTTCGGATATTTTTACCTGCTGGTCTGGATTATACTGTATCTAAAGTGCGAATTAATTTTGTCAAAATAAAATGGTTTTCTATCTTTGGAAAATTCATTCACTTGTCCTCAGAGTTTTAAGGATGTGTTCAAGAATGAGACTCAGGACGAAAACCCTATGACGCGTTATAGCTATTGAAGTTTGTTTGACATCACAAAAGTGTTAAGAACACAATTGATGAATGAAGAGTATTAAGTCCAACAAATAAGACTCGACAATAAAATGTTTAAGAAGCATAGAAAACTACCGCCCATCTGGGGCACCCTCATTAGTCATGCAAATTAAATGTATCATCAGATGGTCTTACAAAAAAAAAAAAAAACTATTTGTATTATTTAGGTAGGCTATTCTCGTTGCCGAAAATGTGCTCTGTATTTTGTCTCTTTATTCATCAGATTTTTTTGTGAGGTCCGGAAAGATGCTGGAGTCAGATGTGATCGGACTAAAAATTCATAAACATTATGTATGTATATTGTATATTCTTAAAGAGGAATTCGTTTCTCTAAAAAAAATAAAGAACACATACTTCTACATACTTTAAAGATTTGGAGACAATTACATATAACTCTGGTAGCTGTATATCTTTAAAGTAGAAAGTTGGTGTTCTTCTTGTTTTTTTTTTTTTTTTTTTTTTTTTTTTTTTTTTGTTTTTTTTTTTTTGAAGTAGGTATCTTGCGTGTAAATGTTCTTGAAGTTTTGAAAACAATCTGAAAGTGAATTGACGGTTTGGTGTAACTTAAAATCATCTGTAAACGATAGGCGTCGTGATTCTAGGGCAAAACTTGTATGAAAGTGAGAATAAAAAGTGGCCTCCAATAACTTACAATCTCGAGTAATTATATTATAAGGGGTTTTTCAATTGGCGCGGGTATATTTTGGCGACCAATGGTCGTTGCTTCCATTTTAATGTTGAAGTGGTGAGTGCCCCTTCAGAGTCGACTCTTCAGCGGTTGATGACCAAATTTGAAACGACCGGTTCAAAACATTCCTTCGTTCAATAACATTCGTTCGTCAAAAGAATGGAGGATAAGCCGAGAAGATTGGCCGTGAAATTCCTCGCCGCCGCGCCGTACAGAAGAACTCAGCCTTTCGCAGACTTTAAATTTGCGCATTTTGCGTCGGGACTTATGCATATATCCGCAAAAGATCAAACTGACAAAGAAGTTCAAATTTCTTTGCTTGGCCGCCGCGCTGTTTGTTCACTGCCTGCGCATTAGAGCATTTGAAAGAGGATCACAATTTTGGGCGAAAAAATCATCTTTAGTGACGAGGCAAAATTGCCGCATACGGGACGACACCAACCCACACGAGGTTCACAAGGTGGCAATGCATCCTCACAAAAATTACCTTTTGGTGTTCATTTTGGGCCAGCGGTGTACTTTTTTGAAAGTGGATTACATGGATTTGTCCTACCGTAAGAAGTTGAGATGAGCTTTTGTTTCTTCAAAATTAATTGCTTCTTTCACGAACCAAAAATAAGATGCACAACTGGGTGGTACGAACTTGGTCTTATGTAAAAGATTAAAGATTTCAAAAATGAATATTACTACAGAAAAACTGTTCATAAGCATAAAATAAATTTTTTGAATGACTAAAAACAAAGCCTTTCGTAGTTGGAGCCAAAAACACAATGCCATGTGATTCAAGCAAATATTAGTTTATACAAGAACAAAAATTATATGTAAGTCGATGTATTGGTTTCTTAAAAAAATATGTTTTTATATAAAAAAAATTAAAAACATTTTTAAGAAAAAATTTTGGTAAGCCAATTTCAAGTTTGTATTATTGTATAAATAAAAACTAAATTTTCAAAAAAAAAAACTATTAACCCGTTTTTGAGTAATCGAATTTCACAAAAAAAAAATATTTTTTTTTAAGTTTTGAAATGCAATGTTTTCTCTAAAAAAATTTCATTAAAATCCGTTATTTTGTTAATAAGAAGAAATTCAAAATTCGAAAAAAGATTCTATGGCAGGTAAAGTCAGCAATGTCTTAATTTCAATTTTTTTTGGTCGAACTAGAGATCGTAAAAATTGATCGAAAGAAAAAAAAATTATTAAAATTCCAAGTCCCGTTTTCGAGAAAAATACGATTTTCGAAAACCGTTTTTTAACATTTGTAATTTGTATGGTTGGTAAAATAAAATTTTGTTTCTCACATATCGTAGATTGTATTAAGAAACTTTTAGCTATGAAGTCTTAAAAAAATGAGCATGAGGTTTTCGAAATATTGAGTTTTCAAAAATTTTTTTTTTAATATTTTCTTAAGATTTTTATTTTATATATTTTTGAATACAGAATATTATCCAAATTGTGGGTAGCTTTAGCATTAAAAAAATGATTGAAATCTGTTGAACCGTTTTTGGGAAAATCAAAAACGAAAAAATGATTTTATGGTGGGTACAATAAAAAACCACCAATTTTCTGAAAAATTTTTTCAAGTATAACATAACATAACTTTAAATAAACTTAAAACTAAAAAAAATCGAATTCGAGATTTTGATCAAAGTTGACATTACGATCATAGAGAATACGAAATAAGTTGCTCCTATGTAATAGACTAGGAATTTTAAAAACGAATGTTATTAGAAAAAACTGTTTATAAGGATAAAATTATCATCATTTTTTAAATTCTTTTAGTAGTAAGAGACAAAAACACAAATATGCAAGTAAGAATTTATGCAACAACAAAAATTATAAGTCATTGTAGTGGTTTCTAAATAAAACAAGGCTTTATATATGCACCTATAAATTTTTTAAAATATTAAAAAAAAACTTGGTACGTCAACTTCAGGTTTTTATTACTGTACGAATGAAAATTAAATTTCCAAAAAAAATTGACAAATTTTTGAGATATTGAATTTTCCAAAACAAAATGATTTTTTTTTTTCAAAAAAATATTTTTTTTTAAGTTTTGAAATGCAATATATCTTAAAGTTTTTAGAAGCAGCTCTATAAAAAAAAATCATTAAAATCCGTTATGTCGATAATGAGAAACTCAAAATTTTAAAAAATCGTTCTATGGTAGGTACAGTCAGTACCTAATATCTTGTTTTCAAGATTTTTTGTATTAAATTATAGATCTTAAAAATTAAGCGAAAGACTAAAAATCCAAGCAAAATTCTCGGAACCATTTTCGAGAAAAATACGATTTTCGAAAACCATTTTTTAACATTTGTATGGAGGGTACCGTTATTTTTTTCTCGTGTCTTGTAGATTATTTTAAGAGCATAAGGTTTTCGAAATATTGAGTTTTCAAAAAAAAATTTTGAAATTTTTTTTAAAAATCCAAAAAAATTTTTTTTTTTTAATTTGAATACACAATAATATTGAAACTGCTGGGAAACCTTAACATAAAAAAAAATTATCACAATCGGTGGTACTGTTTTTGAGAAAATCAAAAACAAAAAAATGCTTCCAAGGGAGGTACCAAAAATAATCATTTTTTGTAAAAATTTTTTCATTCATTACCTAGAATTAACTAAATGAAATTTTATGATTTTTTTTTTAAATTCTGTGAGACAGTTTTTGAGAAAAAAAAATATTTATAAAATTTCGGAAAAAAAATCGTATGGCAGGTACCGTTATTTTTGGGCTTAAAAAATCAAATCAAAAAACAACCGGTGGGGGGGGGGGGGGAAATAAAACCCATATCTACCAAGTTTAAAGAAAATCGACCGAGCCGTTTAGGCTGTAGTCGAACCGACAGATAGACAGACAGACAGAATTGCGAGACCCACTTTTTTGGTCTTCGCTATTATCGTAATGTCAACTTTGATCAAAGTCTCGAGTTCGATTTTTTTACGAATGCATAACTTGCCTTATAGTACCTTTAAGTCGCTATAGTGTGTGCTATTATGTGCTATTATGGGAATGGATTACATTTTGTTCAAAAAAAAAATGAAAAAAATGTTCTTAACGGTACCTGTCATAGAAAAGAGCTCTAACGATTTTAACCAACATTTTAATGCAAGAGCTCCTTTGATTTTAAGATAATATTTTGTATAAAATATTCGAAAAAATATTTTTTAGTTTTTCTTAAAAAAAAAATTCAATATCTTCAAAACATGTGAACGATTATTTCCTAAAATCTATATTACTAAATACTTGAAATTTTTTGATTCCCAGCCGCTGCAAAAACGTTTTCTGTGGTGTACTGCCTCTTGCAAGAAATTGACAAATCCTCAAGCAGTATCTCATTAGCTGTTCAGAATCGACAGAAAATTGTAGGTCTCACTAGAAACAGAAATATAAATTTCATAATGATGTGTTTTTTATGTACATGTGCTTACTACGGAAGCATAATCGAAATTTTATGGAGGAATTAGTTCTCAAGGAAAGCTTTTCTTTTCGAGTTTTGAATTTTGGATATCCAAAACGTTGAACGCAATTCAATAAAAAAAAGTTTAAGGAAGCTTCAAGTTGTTCATTTTAATTTAAAAACTTTTAAAGATTCCACGTAGTTCCATAAAAATAGGAATCTAAAATTTGGTCAATCTTAATCTTGTTATCTTTTCACGCCACTTTGAATATACTTACTGCAGAGTCATTACCGAAGTTTTATGGAAGAATTGAATTTGAATTGAATTGAATCGTAGTCACCGTCCTGCTTTTTATAGGTTTCATTCAATTAAATCCAATTAAATTAGTGCAATCATTACATACATAATGGTATGAAAGCATTAACTCACCCATAAATTCGAAGAAAATAAGTATTCAACTTTCAGCCTTTGAAGTGACCTAAAACTGGTTTCCAAATGGAACGAAAATTAGAAAAAAATAACAAAATCATCCAATATTATTTCATTTTTATTTTATTAACAAAACAATTTTTTGTCATTTTTTTTTTGGTATTATTATTATTACATGATCGTTTTTAGTTTTTACGTTTTTTTTTGTTTAATAGGTAAATAGTGAAAATTTGAAATGGGATTTTATACAATAGTTATTTTAATATTTTACAATATGAGAGGTTATAATTTCTTCTTTTTTTTATTTTTACTTTCAAGTTAATTTTTTTTACACAACCAACAAGTTATTTTCTTTTATTTTATTAAATATTCTAAAATTGTATGTCGAAGTTTAGTTTTTTTTTTTAAATTTAACATTTGGTTGTTTCGTTTGGAGAGGGTGAATTTGTAAATGTTTATCGAGTTTGTTTGTTTTTGATTTAATCTACATTTGTATGTTTCTTAATTTTTAAAATTGCTTTTTAGATTTCATGGTTTATCACATTTTGTATTGAATTTTAAATTTAGGGAGTTGACTCCAAAACTGGGCTAGATTTATATATTTTTTTCGGGCCCTAAGCAAATACAACAAATGGTGCTCTAGTTTATTTTTCCTTTTATGTTCTAAGATACAGCTATTATACAGAAATTAAAATAAAACAAAAAAACTAGACAAAGAAGACTTTTTTTTTAGTTTTAATAAATTCAACATCTAACCAACAGTATTCGAAATAACAGGAATATATTTTTACATATTCTAAAATAAACTTAATCGTATAAATTTTTGTTTCCAAAATCATAGTTTGACTGGAATTTTTCATTAATTATTTCCGCAGTACCGTTTGTCACTATCAACACCTAGAATAAACTCATCGCAGTATCCAAGCTTAGGAATGCTTTTGCCCAAGTATTTCCCAACATTAACTTAAACTTAAGAAAATGGTAAATAAATTTGAGGCAAATAAATCTTAATTTTAAATTAAATGTTGTTCATAATTCAGAGGTTTGCGAATGTATTTATACCATTCGCTTATTCGACCGACTTCAAACTCACAGTATTTGCTGAGCTGATCAAACACAGGCGCCTCAAGGAATTTGAATCTTTAGCGTTAGTGAGTTTTGAGATATAAGACTTCCAAAATCGTTAAAAGCGTAACTGACTCACTGACGCGCAGGGTTCGGACTTAGGTTTTAAATTTTCGAAGCAGATATGGAAAAAAACTGAAGTAGATCCAAAATGTTCGAATTAGTTTTAAGAAATTAAATTATATTACCATCAGAGTTGTAAAAAATGCAGTCTTTTCGGTACTGCAGTTAATTGACTAAAAAGACTAATTTCTTTAAGTCTTTTAACTTACAAAAAGACTTTAACTGTAATCCAGCAGTCGCAGTCAGTACTAATATTAGTACTGTGCAGTTAATAAAAGCAGTTAATTGACTAAAAGTTAATTAACTGCAGTACTTTTCAACTGGTTTTAGTCTCTTTAGTCACTCAAAAGTCTTCAGTACTGGCCTTGTTTTGGTTTTAGTCAGTAAGTCTTTTAACTGCAGTTAACTAACTGTAAGTTAATTAACTTATTTTTAGTCTTTTAACTAAAATACTTGAGACTTGTATACTTATAAAACCATAGATGAGATATTTTGCATGTAGCATGTTGGGAATAGCATGTGGCAAATGACATATTGCACGTGGTATGTGAGCCTTTTATAATTTTTTTTAGCCTTTTAATTGAAACTTAAGAGTTGTATTTCTAAAAAAACGGTACACATACATATATGTTATAAAAAAATCATTAAATTCTTACATTTATTTTATACTGAATGTCTTTATTATGTTATACGCATATCAAATATAAACAAAATCACATGTAATTGAAGTTATTTCCATTAAAAAAAAATTGTCCAAATGAAAAATACATACATAACATACATATATAATATACAAAACAATTTCTTTGTATAGATTACATAAATAATACATAAAAAAAAAAAAACAAAAAAATTTTAATAGATGATTCCACTTTGGTACTTTTTATAATCACACTCATCAGTACTTCAGTATTCAATATTAGCCGTGTTTTATAGAAAATTGATAGCCACTCAGTAAAGAAATTTGGAAAAAAAAAACGATTATAGTCACTTTTATATTAACTCTTTTAATCTCAAGGTTTCACACGAATTTTAGAGTATTTTCAAATTTATTTTGACGATTTAAAATACTTCTTTCCATATTCTTGCCAGCCCCTTAATTACAATTTTAATGAGCAAAAACATCATTAAAAAAAATCAGATTTTGTAGATGTTTTTTAATCCATCGAGATATCAGCCATCCTCCAATGGAATTTGACAGTTTATGGCTTGGTTGATGGGTAATATACTATATTTTGACCTGCTTAGAGTATTTCTTTCTAGATGCTTTCCAAAAGCCCTAAAATAGATTTTTCGGAGAAAACATTAAGATTTTTCAGAAGTTTTTCAATCAATTGACATTTGCGATTTTGTATACGTCTTTTACAAAATAGACATGAAGCTTTATTTCAAAATGTCTTGACACAATAAAAATCTCTGAGAAAAAAAGATGCATTCCAGAACACATCCCAGTGCCAACCTTTCCGAAGCAAATGTTTTTCTGCACTCAATTTAAGCGCCATCTACATCTCAATATAACAACAATTTTTATCCATTCTGTATTTACTCTGATTGCTGACCAAATTATATTCACTCTTGATGTTTTTATTGTTTTGCATGTAAAATTTTGCTTACTTGGTTATTCACTCTTTCAAAAAACACGGCTTTTATCAAAGGGCACGGTAGTGCCCAGCCAAGTTCTGGCACTACACCCTTTTTACAGGAACAAACTCTGGCGATTTTTGAGCCCTCTTCAGTATTAATGAAGTCAGAAACTTAAAATTTCGAATATTTTCTAAGCTAGTCAGGCACAGGTGCCCCACCAAATTTCAATTTTCTAGCATAAGCTGTTCCTGAGATATAAGACCTCAAAAATCACAAAAACCGTAACTGACTGACTCACTCACTGACTGACTGACAGATCATGAAAATTATAGAGCACTTCCTGACATCGTAGAATCTTGTAATTTTGCACAACGGTAGGTCTTGTCATGCAAGCTGAGGAAAAAATTTGAAGTTTTCCATTCAGAGGGCGTGGTATCCGCCCACTTTCTCCGAATTGGTGTTGGATGAATGGAGCACTTCCGACTGCTGTAAGATGATGAAATTTGGTGAACCGGTAGGTCTTAAATTGCATATAAAGGACCAAAAATAAACACTGAGGTTTTCCATTCAGGGGGCGTGGTATCCGCCCACTTTCTCCGAATTGGTGTTGGTTGAATGGAGCACTTCCAAGTTCTGTAAAACGATGAAATTTAGTAAATTAACAGGGAGTAAATTGCATACTAAGAGAAGAATATAAAATTTGAGGTTTTCCACTCAGGGGCGTGGTATCCGCCCACTCCCTCAGAACTGATGTAAATTATACATGGAACACTTCCGATTGCAGTAGAACAATGAAATTTGGTGGAACGGTAGGACTCGAATTGCATATAGAGGACCAAAAATAAAAATTGAAGTTTTCCATTCAGGGGGCCTGGTATCCGCCCACTTTCTTAGAAATTGTTGAATTTATATGAAGCACTTCCTATTGCTGTAGAATGATGAAATTTGGTAGAGCGGTATAGCTTAATGTAAATTCAAAACGAAAAAAAGAAAATTTAAAATTTTTCATTCAAATCGTCTTTTTATTGTCGTTTTGAAACTATACATGCATTTTGAAAATTCATGACTTTTCTTAGAACTAGAGTGCTCGATTTGGTACACTATGTTATTTTTACATGAATGAAAAAAGAAAACATTTGCATACATGAAAAAATTATTAGCTTACATAAAAAAAATCTTAACTGTGATGTGAACTATAATCAAACCACTAATAGGCTATTAATTGGTGGGCTACATTCATTTAAAAAAAGGAGTTAAAACTTCAACAAAAACATCATCGCATCCTCAACAATTATATTGCTTTTTTATGACTTTGAGCGGATGTAGGTACTAGTATTTATAATTAAGGTAGGTATGTTATTGTTAGGTATCTTGCCAGGACAAGAAGAAACAATTGAAGTGCAAATCAAAACAACCAATAACAAAAAGAAAATATACCAAAAGAAATAAGTAGAGTCCACCCTTCCACCTTCCATATCTTTCGAGATTCTGACATGGCAAAATACTAAAATCTTTGCAAAAAGAAGTGAGATCAGACCAAAAACATAAATGTTAAAAAAAGAGACAAGTTCCTCTATACAAAAACCTTTGTGTAACAGGTCAGCCGTGAAAATTTGATGGGCTTACTTGGCATTTTTTTTTATGCCCAATTCGAAAGGTTTTAAAAAGTTGACCAGTGAACCCATCAAATTTTAGTCAGTAATCATTAAATAATAAAATTTCTCTTTTACATTGTAGCTATTTCAATATTATTTTACTTTAAATATTCGGTATTAAACCTTCATAAAGTAAGAACTTGGCGTACTTTTAGATCTCAGTACTTTTCACGGCTGACTTGTTAGACAAAGGTTTTTGTATAGAAGAACTTGGCTCTTTTTTAAAAATTTATGTTCTTGGCCTGATATTTGTTTAAATGCATATTCTACTGACTTTCTGTAACGGTCAGTTCTCTTCTTTTTTATTTTAATTAGGGATGGTCACGAGCGGAGACAAGAGACATTTCTCGGTCTCGTTGCAATCGAAAAAAATTACATATCTGGGCATCGGTGTGGTATAACATTTATGTAGGTACCAAATGGCACATACCGCATGTAACATATAACATGCAATGTTATATGCCACATGCCACATGCGAATCGCAACATTCTACATGCAAAATATCATATCCTGTTGTGTTATAAGTACAAGTCTCAAGTATTTTAGTTAAAAGACTAAAATTAAGTTAATTAACTTACAGCAGTTAAAAGACTTACTGACTAAAACCAAAACAAGGCCAGTACTGAAGACTTTTGAGTGACTAAAAAGACTAAAACCAGTTGAAAAGTACTGCAGTTAATTAACATTTAGTCAATTAACTGATTTTATTAACTGCACAGTACTAATACTAGTACTAACTGCTGACTGTTTATTTTGCAGTTAAAGTACCCGTGCACAGTATTAACTTGCATTCAATTGTTAAGTTAATTAACTGCGACTTTACTAACTGCATTACCAAAGTACTGCAGTCTTTTACAACTCTGATTACCATAAAATATATGAGTAAATTCTGATTTCAGACTTTTAAAAAATTTTTAAATAAGTATAACTGTTTTAAAGTAAATTTTCAATCAACGAACTTGTACTTTTGTGATGAATTTTATCAATTCAATTGGTGGCTCAAAAAATATTGTTACGTTTTTCTGAAAGTGATCTCGAAATTTTTTAATTTTCCACGGTGCTTACGCTTAAACGATTTCTAAGCTTGTTTTCTTTTTATGCAAAACAGAGTGATCAGCGCTGTCTTTAAATATGTTGGTTAAGAATTTCAAAAAAAAGTAGATTATAAAAAAGAGAAGTAGGGAAGTAGATTAATTTTTTTCTCAAAATCGAAGTAGATCTACTTCAAAACTCTGGAACATTTCCTGACATCGTAGAATCTTGGGTTTTCACACAACAGTAGGTTTTGTGTATAAAGGAAAAATTATTTCGGACTTAAATTTGGAGGGTTTACTTGGCATCTTTTTTGCCTTCAAATTTTAGTCAGTAGTAATATTAACAAAATTTTTCGTCATAATTTGAAGTTATTTCGATATCACTCTCCTAAAGAAATTTGATATTGAACTTCATAGACTAAGAATTTTATGTACTTTTAGATCTCTCTAATTTTCTTGTCTGACTTTTTACGTAAAGGATTATAATGCATATGAAGAATTCTTTCCAATTCTTCTATTCCTTCAGTGCAAATAAGGTTGCATTAACAAGACCCTAGGTCTTACAGGTACTTTTTTAATTATAAGAGTACACTTAAGAGGTTTCGACTGTCCTTAAAATGATTAAACCTATAATGCAATTTATATGAGATAAGGGAAGGATTGAAGAGAAAATTCCGATGTACGAGTATATTGGATTTGATGTTCTGAATATGGAAATGAAACTCAAAAATACATCCATGTCAATTAGTTCGTATTTGAGGTTGACTATAATACCTTACAGTTGAAATTATAACAAAAAAGATTATCAGAATCTTCCAATATTGTAGAAATATGGCCTTATGTCCTCTTGCGAAATAATCATTGAGCCTTATTGAACTATGGTATTATTACGCTTTGCTTTTATAAAGCCATGGATCAGGGTCTAGTTGGCCTAAAGATAAATCCAAACTTTTTGCCAATGAAAGAACGCACAAAAACGGGACCTAAGCTCTCATTAATTAATTTGTTCTTAATATGCGCACTGCAAGAAGGACTCAGTCTACCTACCACGATAAGCAGGAGGCGACCTTCAAGAAAATATAAAAAGATCTTATAGGAGATATCGATGCACATTAGTTTTGAAGTTCTGAATATTGAAAGTGGAGGGTATGAAATCATCTAACTGATGAGTCTGGGCGAAAAGCATATGGTCTCAAGAACTTTACATTGGATAAAGACTCATAAGATGAATGTGCTCACTTAAAGTACAAGGTTAAAGTAAATGTTTTATATTTCAGAAGAACGTCATTAAATTTATAAAGGGTTTTTAAATACATATACTGAAGATTTTGACAGTTCAAAGCGGCCATGTTGTTTTATATTCTATTAATTTGTATGTTTTTATTTCGACACTAAAAACAAATAAAAATCGTAAGTAACAGCGGCGATCAGAGCAATACTTGCAAATTATAGAAGACATTTGCATCTCGAGGAGTTGGAAGATGACCTCGATGTCTGCAAGTAAAATAATTTTCAGAAAATGCTTAGATTTGGGTGGATGCCAATCCAAACAAGGTTAAACAAGTGGATTCGCTTAAGGTTACTGTTTAACATGGATTATTTTATGTGGTATAATTGGTCCATACTTTTTTCTTATGATAACAAATTTATTTTCGCCAAAATTGGTTAATATGAATGTACATAAGTGACATGGATCCAAGATGACGACACTAAGTGCCATAAATCTTATGCCATAGTGGAAGTTCTGGTTAAGTTGTGCGAGGGCATGAACACACCACCGCAATGTTACGAGTTGACTGTGTAGGTACATTTCTTATCGGGTTGGCTTAAGTGCCCTAATAAACAATATCAACCGTGCCATGACCCACAATCGGTCTCATTTGTTAGCAATATTTACTAATTAAAAATTGAATCGTTGAAGTGCGCTACTCAACGAATCGGCGACAATCATATTGACGATACTATAGTTCACAAATGCAAATACAAAAACTACAATTTGATTTATTCAATTTTAACTTGGACTAGTCTCTTGTAGAAAACCCCTTACAATCCAAATTTCCACTGAGCCTAGAACAATAATAATTAACTAATAATTTGATGGTGCAACAGCTCGAAGTGAACCAGGACCTAGTAACATAGATCCTGTGTGCGTGTTACCAGGAACGGAGGGGACCTTCAATTTTCTGCCGATTCCGAACGGCTAATGAGCAACACTTTTCATGACAAGAGATTAGAGGATTTGTCAATTCCTCGCAAGAGGCAGTACACCCCTGAAAAACTTTTTTGCAGCGGCAGAAAATCGAACTCGAGACCTTCCGCATGACAGTCCAACGCACTAACGATCATGCCAAGGGATACTAGAAACCGTTCTAAAAAAGTATTTATACCCTAAAATTTCTTATTACCTAGTTGTTACAAAAACAATTCTTGATCTTGCGTAGAATTAGAGAAAGAAGAACTAGACCTTTCTTAAGATATTTATTAGGTACCATATGGCATTTGGTAAAAATATCCGACTCAAAATTTTGATCAGAAGAAAAAAGTGGGCCTCTGTCTGTTTAACTTGGTAGATAGCATTTTTTAATAATTTCTCCGATACTTTTTTTTTCATTTTCTTATAAAAACAACTTAAAATTTTTTTCGAAATCTTAAAAAATATTTATTTCTCAAAAACAAATTTGAAAGATTTTGAAAAAAAAAAATTATTTAAATTAAAAGCTTGCTAACGATTGAATTTTTTTTCCAAACAAAACGGTGCAACTGATTTTGATTATAAAGTTGTCCACTCACATTTTTAAAGAAAACATTTTTAAATTTTAAAAAAAATTTCAAAATTTCTTTATCAAAACCCAAATTTAAAAAAATTGTATGTTCAATTTTGTTTAAGCTTGATAGTTAATACTGATTTAATATCATCTTTAAGATTTAAAACATCGGCTGGGTCACTTGAGCAGTTCATGAATTTTTTTTGGAAAACTTGTATCACAGTGATATTAGAGTGGATTTTAGAAAATTAAAGTACAAAATAAGCCGATGGCCTCAGTTGCCAGTGCTTTAAGTGTCTCTACTTCGTAGATTTATCTACGGAGTAGTGTAATATGTAATGTAATGTAATGTAATGTAAAGTACAAAATGAAAACTAAGTTCACTTCAACAAAGATGTTTATTTCCCACAAGTAGACTTTTTTCACTGTGCTCGTAGGAAAGTCATGAAATTTTTTATAAGCTGTTACTTTATATTTTGGGCTGACTGAAATCATTTATTTTAAAATGCACTATTTTGATCAAAACACTTTTTTCATATCACATTTTTTACCCCTTCTGATCTTGCCACAATTTATAAGGCGCTTATACGTCTAAAACTCAAGTAAAACTCATGTTTTTAAGTAGGTGTAGCCCAAACTTCTTTTCATTCATTGGATATAATCCAGAACAGAGCCTTAAGACTGATGGGAAGGAAACAGAACAATCATCCTATCTCTTGAACGTTTCATGTCTGTTCTTGCTCTGTCGTAATGTTTACTCGAAGTAGCTTAATTCGCCCGTGTTAGCTGTTTCGCTAGGAATGCTCATCAGTGAACCCTCGAGCCTAATTTTAGACTTTCCACATCACCTCCTTTCTTAAAATCAAAAAATTCTTGAAATAGATGAATGTATCTCATTATACAAGATAACTATCATGCTGCTGAAAGTAACAGATAAGTCCCCGCTATCCCACAAAAAACATTATGTATATTTTTTTTCGGACCATATCCTGTAACTATTGCATTACTAGAAATAGGGTCGAATTAGGCGCAAGTTATACATATGCATAACTAGTGATTAAAAAGTCAATGATAGCTACCACTTTTTAATCACTAGTTCCAAGACGGTGTTCACATTGAACTAATTCTTATGATCTTGCATGCGTTCACATTCTCAGTTATGGTTGTCATGAAGCTTAAATATCAAAACATTTTGAAATCCATCCAGCATGCTTGACAAGCCCCTGAATTGTCAAAATCAAGCCAATCATGCCATGCTTGTCAAACAGTTTTGAGAATGTGAACAGTCTTAATGGTACACGAAAATACGATACTTCAGTTTGACTACTAGAGCCTGATAACACGATTCTTTTTTTCATTCGTTTCGGTGTTCACAATGAACTAAATACTCCGACTTCTTTTTGACGTTTCTATACTTTATATAAGTCCCGCTGTCAGGGATATATGTATAAGCCGATTGACATTAATCGTATCTTGTCCTCGAAATTCTCAAAGTAAATACAGGGTGTTCGGTAATTTGTGTGCCATACCTTAGGACGTGATTCTAAGAAAAAAAATGTTCTACAGTAAAGTCTGATTTTCAACTTTGGCATCACTTTTTGACGATTTAAATAGGCTAACTTTGGAGTACACTGACCCATGTTAGGATCAATTTCGCTGTCAATACTAATGGTAGAGACCTCATTTTGGATTCTTTTTAGTAGGAATACTAACCTTTAAAACTACATTTAAATTGAGCTCACATATTCTTAGGGTTGCCAGATATTCAATTTTAAATCGTGTTCAATTTTTCTTGCCCGAGCAAAATTTTGACTTTGAGCTAATTTTTTTTTTCAAAAAATGCCTAATAAATATAAAGTTTTCTTATTATTATCTGATGAACAAAACCGCTCAACTGTCACCCTACTCATGGAGTTAGCAGAGTTTTGTGTCGATTCTTTTAAAAATAAAAAACAGACGGATTGAGTTCTTACGCTTATATAAGTGGAAAAAACTAAAATTTGTATTCCATTGGCATCGTAGTATCATCCAGTTCATCGCTTCACAGATGGAGAACGATCTTTATTTTGGTGTATACCGAATATTTATTTCGGAATTTGGCAATATGTGGTTTGACAGAAAAGGGACAAATGACGAATCGAGAATATGTCGTAGCGAATATCAATCTGTTGTCCTGAAAATGTATTTTCCGAAGGCAGTGGCGTATCTAGGATATTTATTATTTACAGTCCAGTGTAAACTATAATTTGTCGTCCCTTCCGTCTAACCATAATGAAAAAATTTTTTAGCAAACAATTTTTTTTAACTACTTATGAACAACGATGCTGAATTTTCCGCCCTTACCCCCTAATAATTTGAATATAATTAAAATTTTACTTTCTTATATAAATTTAATTGAATTTTTGATTAAAAAACAATGCTTTTTACGCCCCTATTGATCTCAATATAATAAAAAATTTATTGAATTATTAATCAAACAAAAATTTAACTTTGTGTTTATTTCAAACTTCTCATGAACAACGAGGATGGTTTTGACGCTCCTTAGAATTTGAATACCTACTATAAGAATTGAATTTTATAATAAAAATTTAGATAAATTTTAAATAATAAAAGAAATTTTCTGATTGGCTTACAACTTAAAATGAACAACGAAGATGATTTTGCCACCCCTATCTCCTGGCGCCCAAGGCGACTGCCTTCTTCGTCCCCCCATAGCTGCGCCACTGTCCAAAGATGAAAAAGTTGAAATATGGGTTTCAATCCATTGAAAGGCCTCAAAGTTTCCAATGTAGGCACGATATAATAAGTATGCAGTATCCCCACTGTAAACAGGGTCCTAAATTCAATCTTCCGTAATGTAAAGTGCTACACGGAACTTGTAAGCGTAACGTTTTTGGCTTACCTACCCTACCGCCGGCTTAGATGTTTACACATCAAAAATGTTTAGAAATCTGCATTATGATTCCAGTTAAAAGCTTAGAATTGAACTGTAAGATGTCAGGTCTTTCTAGTAAAGGACCTCACATCAAGATTCCAAAGCTATATAAATGTTAGTGTTAAAATTTTTGGGGTCGTCATTGTGTTTAAAACTGCTTTATGAAGTTTGAAGAAAAAGTCAATTTTTATTTAAAGTAAGAGTTGTTATTTTCCTTACCGACAACGTTCTTTTTATGCAATGTTATTTAAAGCAAGGAAATTCGTACAAGACTCACACCTGACGATGAAATTTTTATAAAAACAAAATCAATACCATAAATTATAATTAAAAAAAATAACCCCGCATGAACCTTTACAAATCCACCCTTTCTCTTTTGCTTACTTGTTTCCTTCACATAATCATATCCAAAATGTACAAAAAATCTATAACTCTCTCTTTCTCTCATTTTTGTTTTTATTTTTTATTAAATTTGGTTTTGCTATAGTTTTTTTTTTTATTTTTTTGAATTTCTTAAATAACCTTACAATTGAATTTTCCCTAACATTATAATAGTTACACTATAAAATGATCTTTGATTTAGCATTTCTCTTTACTTAGTTCTCTTATAATATTTTTCTCTTTCCAACCACTTTCTGTATATAAAGTCACACCTTTCATTTATATAATATATTTTTGGTTTTTTTAATTATTATTAATTTGTATAATAATCTAATTGATTATGTGTAGATTCGAAGAAAGACTTAAGTTAACTTCATCATCACCATCACTGTGTTCTTTTTTTAGTTGCCATCCTGGAGATGTAGGATGAGCTTAAGAGGAAATATATATGAAAATTAGAGGGATTAAAGATTATCTTTTTTGTTTTACACTAAATTCAGTTTATTATTCTCTCTTTATATATAAATATAAATCTGTCCTGTGTTTTTTGAAAACATTGTTAACCGCCGAGAAGAGCTAGCTACTTAAGAGAAACGCACCTTTTGACTAACTTATAACTTAACCGATATCGTCCGGGAGTTAGCTTTTGAATATGTCTGTTTGTGAGTCGTTAAGTCGTTTCAGCATGACATTTCGATGAAGCCAATATGGCGGCGGTTCTGGTGGCTGACCCGGGAGGACCGCTTTGTTTTTAAGCATTGTAGTCTTAGGATTTGGCGGGGTATGACATTCAGCACCCAACTGGCTGTTGGTGAGGGCAGCGCTATACATAACTGGGTCAGCAAATTGGGCCGAATGACCCATTGATCCTCGGAGGGGTGCTTCTTTCTTTCGAATCGTGTCACAGGTTTCTTTCATTTTGCACAACTGGTCCTGTAGGTTTCGGTATTCCTCGAGGAATCGTTCTAGCTGTGCCGCATGGTAGTCGTAGGCAGTGACAGTTGACGTTGAGGGTGGCGGCACACCTCCTGATCGACTAGTAAGAGTGCTGAAGTCGAGTAGAGGTGTTGCCGCCGAACTGAACGATCTTTGATGGTGAGCTGTACTAGAAGCCTCATGTACAGGAGATGAAGGCAGGCTGGGATTGCGCCGGTGGGTACTGACCGGAATGCCTCCCGCTGCCTTGGAACTTTGTACGAGGTTAAGATAGCTGTTCGATCGCTGACTGGTTGTCCGAACACCTGTGTAATTGGAACATGACTCAGCAGAAAACCGTCTACCCAACGCAAAGTCACCAAGATACGTCGCATCTCCCAGTGTACTGCTGCCATACTTGCTAGAATTATCAGCCAGCAATGGCGACTGACTGTCGGAGGAATTTTTAAAGTATTTGCCGGTATTCTTGAGCTTCCTTGGTAGAGTACAGAGTCCACCACCAATGGCACTCGTTGTACTGACTATTGACGAAGTAGGCAGAGTTGATGAGATGTTGGTGTATTTTGACATATCCAGTAGGTCGGGATACTTGCTGTCGAAGAAGTCCACATCAGGCGTTCGTGAGGAACAGAACACAGAAGAGTTGACATCATCTCCAATGTAAGTCGTTGCGACGTTCGAAGGCTTTGCCAGTAGCGGAGAGGGTATCTTACCTGACCATGTGTAGCCAGCGGAAAGTCGTGCAGCTGCATCTACTTGACTTGATATGGAACTTGATACTGTCTCCGGTACAGAGCTGGGAAGGCAAACAAGAAAAAAACCCAACAAATTATTGACAAGAATTTAAAGTTCGACAAGTACTACGTACATACATACAATTTAAGTAGAAAAAAAAAATTAATCAAGTCACAGAAAGCAAAATTTCACGACCTAAGGACTCACCTTATATCAATAAGCCTCGGTATGTGTAGATCGGGGTCTGCATCCATTCCCGACGAGTTTTTCCGCCTAACCTCTTGTGGGCTGCTCTTCAATGTCACCCCCTTCCATCGCTGTGAACTGCCACTCCCACTAACGCTACCACTAACATCCTTCCGTGGTCCTTGATGCAGTGGCAAACTAAAACTCGTGCAACCATTATTGTCACTATCTTCATATCCGGTGCCATCGTCGTCGGTCGGCACGTTCCGGTACTCGCCATTGCGTCTTGCTTCGGCAGTTGTGTTCACAAGTGCGATGCCACCATTTTCAATGTGTCGTCCCAACCAACCGTTTTCATCGCCACCACCACCAGCACTCTGTGACGAACGGAACTGCCGCATGTCATGTGGCTTATTGTTGCCACGGCCACTCATTTCGATCTTCTCGTAACTCTCAGTGCGGGCCGCGGGCGTATTCCACAGACGCATCTTCCTTCGCTTCCTCAACGAACAGAAACAAATGGCAGCGAACGATGAACCCACGACAAAGAGCAAAGCAATCAGGATGCACACCAGAATGATTTTTACACCGAGTGGCGCCTCGGGCGGCCGACGTGACACTGCCAATGTGACACTTGCTTCCACCTTTCCGGCTTTGTTTTCGGCAGCGCACGTGTAAATGCCAGCATCCTGCATGTCAGCGGTTAGGATTGTCAAATTGGAGGCATTCCGTAGTAGATTGACTACGTACATCTTGCGTCCTTGGGTGGTGGCGGATGTTCGTGGTGAGGATTCACCAGAGAGATTTGCAATTACCTGAAAAAGGAATAGAAGAAAAAGTCATCATGCAGTCACAAGGAAGTAATTTAAGTTTTTATTGTCTGGGGTGAAGATAGGAGTATTGTACTCACCCTGTTCTTGACCATCCATCGCACGTTGGGCTCAGGCACACCCTCCACATAACAACTCATTGTGACGTTCCGCCCTTCGACCCCGTGCGCCGTAGTGTCTGTCGCTATTATCTGCGGCACACACGCAAAGTCGTCTAAATCAATCTTGTCCCAGGTCTTGCCCGTCAAACGGGGCGGTGCTCTGCAGATGGGTGGTATCCCATAGGGGATGTTCTCGCGCAACATCCACGACCTCAGCGGCCGAAGGGCACATGAGCAATTCCACTGATTGCGGGCCAATTCAAGGCCATGCAAATTGCTCAACACTGTCAATGTACTCGAACGTATGTCATTCAATCGATTGCCATCCAATTTCAGCCACTCCAGGGTGGCCTCCAGTCCCGCAAATGCCCTAGACTCGACCACGCCTATCTTACAATCACTCAGCTCCAGTCTCACTAATTGTGGCACTCTCACGAAGGCCTCTGCCGCGACACGGTAAATTGGATTGCCGGTAAGTTTTATTTCCCTCAGCTCGGGAACGGATTCGAAGGACTGTGACGGCACGGCCGTCAGCTGGTTGTAACTCAGGTCCAGTTCGACGAGGTTGCTCAGCTTGCGGAACGCAAACCTTTCGATGGTCCGCAAACGGCACTTGGCCATAAACACCTTCTGCAGGTTCAGAAGATTGGCATTGGCGAATGTGTCGTGGGGTATGCTGCTGATGTCGTTGCCGGTGAGGTCGAGCACCTGGGTGCCGGCGTCGAGGCGTTGCGGGACATGGGAGAGATTCGCATTAAGGCACAAAACGGACTCTTTGCCGCTTTTCCACTTGCACTCGCACAGGTTGGGACAGTCGGCCATCAATTGGCCCGACAGGGCAGCGTACATCATTAGGACGAGGAGCGACGAGGAGCTTAGGCTAAATTTCGAATTCCTCTTCGGACTGGGACTGACTGGTCTACACTGGTTTGCCGACTCCGACGTGGACGAGGACGATTCCAATGACGATGATTCTATTATTGTTTTGGTGGTTATTGTGGTGGTACTTGTGGCTGTTGTGGCTAATTGACGATTTATTGGGGCCATGGCATATCAGGCTGTTGTAGAAGTTGAATTGATTACTCCACATTTGGGTGGACGATTGACGCTGGTGCTGGTGCTGCTGGCGCAGATATCGATGGTTATGCGTGCCGGTCGGATGATGCTCCGTCCATGCCATAACTATCTGTGAATATCCGAGGAGCGACAACAACTACTGGTGCTGGCTTCGTAGTGAAGTGGATTCTGGCAGCTCGATGGGGTGTTGTCGGGTATCATGTCACTTAGGCTTAATGAATTCGTAATTTTCATTCGATTTTCATTTGGCAATCGAGCAATTGCAATCTGCAAAGAGACAAATGACAATGATATAGATTGATTAGTCTGTGTTTGTGTATTTATGTATAAGCTTGTGTTTGCTTCATGAAATTGGAGTGTTTTTTTTTTTTTTTCTTTTGAAGGGGCAACAAGGTGGTTGAGATTTTAAATGGCTTAAGTGGTTGGAAATTGGATTTTGATGCTACAGAAGGATTTGAAAAAAATTGATTCGGATGGGGGTATAGTGAATTGATTAGAATGGATAGTTTGGAGGGCGAAATTAGCAGGCATGGAAACACAGGGAGGGGCTACATCGATAGAAATTGCTTTCAACAATAAGGTAATTTATCTAAGTTTTTAAATGTGAGCATCTATAGATGCTTTCAAGGGCGAGCTTTTCATTAGCAAGTAATGGCACACATAATAAAGGTGTTATAGCTTGAGTTAGTTACATTTATCAACCACTCCTGTAACAGCAGTTACCCAACCGAATCCTCTGAGTGAAAACAGATTTATCGCATTTATGTATTAGCAAACGCTATTGAGTATTACCGCTTGGCATAATGGTTAGTGCGTACCACTGTCATGCAGAAGGTTTTTTCTACGATTCTCAGCCATTGAAAACGATTTTCGGGGGTGTACTGACCATTGCAAGGAATTGAAAAATCCTGTAAGAGTATCTCTTGTCATAAAAGATGCTGCTTATTAGCAGTTCGGAATCGGCAGAAAATTATAGGACTCCTTGATTCCTGGTAACTCACACATGTTAAGACCCCCTACGTTGTAAATAAGAGGAAAACAGGTTGTGCTGGTTCTGTTGACCTGAAAGCAGCGTTTGATTTAATTGAAGTTGGTTCTCTTCTTAACAAGTTCGCAAATAAAGGACTCCCGTACAAGTTCCTCAAATTCATCGAACCATGTATATTAACAGGCAGCGATGTGGGATGGAGAAATTTTACCAGCTCAATTCAGAATTTTACTTGGCCGGAAGAGAGGTTGCGCCCCACATTGTTTTCACTCTACATCAATGATTTGATGTACGATGTGGCGATGCAGTGTAACCAGCAGAGTCTGTACAAACGCTACAATTAATGATAAATCTACTTCGTGACTACTGTGTGCTTGAAACCTTTTAAAGAAGCTGGTCAAATATTAAATCAGTGTGTAGGCTTAAATATTAAAGTGAATGCCAAAAAGAATTACAAAAATCTTGATTAAGAATTGGAACGAGCTACGAGCTTGTGATTCAGTGTAAGAAGGTCTTTGTATCGAAAACGTCCAAGATTTTTTTAATAGTGACTAAAAGATGTACGAAAAAAATAATTTTACCTAAAAATAACGTTACCCACCACACAAATGCTAAAAAGATGAATTTCGAAAATGGCACCCAGAATTTTCTATTTCGTTTAATTTGTAAAATCCATGATTGAATAAAAAAATTGAAATAAAAATATTATTGAGTGTCTGCCTTTTTCTTTCCAACTATCGGTATAATGGATTTAAATGGAATTTATTATACAGGAGCTCCAAAAAGTTTTCAAACATTACATACCAAAAATTGAAAAAAATAAATATTGGTTTTTATTTTTGAGATAAATTTTAAAATTCAATATTTGAAAAAAATAATGGGTTGTTAATCTTATGTTAAAATTTAATTTTTTTTGCACCTCAATAAAAACTTTAAATTGGCGCACAGTGCGTCGACTAGTAGACAAAAAAAAAATAAAATTGCAAATCCTATGTTTATGCTCTAAACCTGTTTAAGAACATCTTGAACTACTGAAGTTTAATTTTGTTTTGTTTCTGTTTTTTTTTTCTTCTTTCTGGATAAGCGGGACTTTTGTTAGCAATTTTGTGCGAATAAGCTTAGCCCACGTAAGAAAAATATTTTGGCCTTATAAATTTTTTTGTTTGAATATTAATAATGGATACTTTGACCGCAGGTATGAGTTGTTGTTTCGAATTTTTCTTATAAATTTGAAGTCTTGTGATTTTTTGAAAAACACTCTTTTTTGAGGCTTACAAATTGTATAGAGTTAAGCTTTTAAAAAAATATTAGCAAGCTGTAGCAAAATATTTTATGTCATTATATTCTGTTTTTATTTTGCTTTGAGAAAATATTTACTTTTCTTGCTACTTGTTGCTAACCTTCAAAATATTTGACTTTTTGTAGAGCAAGGTCAAACCATAAAAAATAAAAAAAATTAAAAAAATGGATTTCTTTTAATAAAAACACAAAAATTGAAGGTGTTTTTGAATTTATATTGAATGATTTAAAAATTAAAAGCTGTCCGGTTACAACTAAGAACGATTTTTGGTCGAAAAAGTATGCCTTCTTTTCAGAAATCTTGAACGTAGGTGGAAGGCGATCATTTTGCGAGACGCAAAACTTCTTTTATTTTTCTAGATATTATTCTTTATTTTATAGAAAATTCATCATCTTGTAAATAAATTGTTCATTGGGAATTGGGTCTTATTGTTGACTAGCCTAAGTTGAGATTTGGGTCAACAAATTATGGAATCACGGCAAGAAGTTTTTTTCAGAATTCCAAAATAACTGCAGAAATACCTCTCTCATACAAGAAAATCATCCCGGATTAATACAAACGAAGACCCCTTGACAACATTGCTTTTAAAGTCTGATCCTTTTATTTCGAATTTCAGACAGATTTAAGACCTTTAAAAGCTGACCAAAGTGATGTCAGGCCATATATCAAAATCTTTCTTCATAATTGTTTATTTTTCAGTTTTTCCTTTTGTTATTACTTTTTTAGGAATAACTATTTTTGTCAACAATACAAATATTCATTCTATTTTGCAAAATCTTTTATGCAGATATATTCCGTGGTTTTGTGCGTTGGTAACATGTATACATTCCTATTAACCTTTAAAATATTACAACTTTTGTATAACGTGCCAATAATAAATTTTTTTAAATGTTTGGCTGCTAACTAATAATAATGAAATTGTGGCCGTGGGTGGATTTAGGTTAAAATTAATTTTTTTTATCACACACATTCTGGGACCTTTTTTTTAATATCGTACGAGAAGCCTAAAAAAAAAAAAAAAATTTTATAGAAAAAGTAGGCGTACGTAGGCTTTTCTTAATTTATAATTTCTTAAATAACCAGAATATTAATACTTGAATTCACTATCCTACGGAAGTATCCGTTTAACGAATTTTTTGTCACCAGAGGGCGTGTCAAAGGGCATGAATATTCCTTAAACTGAGCAAAATCCATTTATTGCATTTTTCAACCAATTTTTGTGCACAGTTACCTTACTTTTAAAAAACAGATTTTTGTCCACTACCACCAAACAATCGACGCACTGTGTGGCGTAGCAAAATTCTCAACAATGTTTTAATAATTTTTTTAATAAATATAGATAGATGCTCTTATGTAAAAGTACTCTGGAATTTCAAAGTTACTTATAAATATAAAAGCACGGATTTAAGAAGACAGAAATGTTCACAAAATGCTTAAAAGACTAAGGATGAATTTTAAAAATGAATGTTATCAAAGAAAACTATTCATAAGCATACGATTCATTTTCTAAACAAATATATAGCGGTTTCCTAAAAAAAATAAGCTATATATACAAAATTTTAAAAACATTTTTACAATTGTACAAATAAAAAAAATTAAATTCAAAAAGATATCGCTTTTGAAATATGTACATATGTTGCATTAATTTTTTAGATATATTTTGTATTTTTTTAAGAAATAAAAAAACACACTTCATTTAAGTTTTGAAATGCAATGTTTTTCAAACTTTTTAGAAGCTTCTCTAGAAAAAGTTTTATTTAAATCCGTTATGCTAATAATGAGAAATTCAAAATTCGGAAAAATGGTACTATGTGGTAGATGCAATTAGTACTATTTTAATTTCAATTTTTATTTGCGACTTATATCGTCGCTTTTCCGGCAGAGTGGCATAAGTCGAAATTTGCAAATTTTCAGGAGAGCCTTTTAAAGTTTTTTTTCATACTGAAAACAAAAATTTCTTTGTTCATAAAAAACAAAACTCGAATGTTGAATACGTGAAAAAACTGCAGTTTTTGTTTGTTAAGTTTTATAAAAAACGAAATATTAAAAAAAAAAAAACAAAAATTGATTTATGCCGTATTTATACGTAGAAAATGACGGGTATGTTTTTGGAAGTTGAGAGCGGCGCTTTTTCATAACTCGGAAACTAGAAGAGGTAGGTTAACGCCGATTACACAGAAAAATTGTATTTTTTTGTCAGCTCAGTTCTGTGTTCAAAACTAAAAAACGACAAATTTCGACTTATGCCACTCTGCCGGAAAAGCGACGATATGTAAATGGAAATGCATAAGGCAAGTTATGCATTCATAAAAAAAATCTAACTCGATATTGTGATCAAAGTTGACATTACGATGATAACGAAGACGAAAAAAGTGGGTCTCTAAACTCTGTCTGTCTGTTCGACTACAGCCTAAGTGGTTCGACGATTTTTGTCAAACTTGCTAGATATAGTTTTCAAATTCCCCCCAACGTTTTTTTTTTTGTATTTTAAACCAAATATAACGGTACGTACCATACGAAATTTTTTCGAAATTTTATGTTTTTTTCAAAAAAATGTATATGATTTCATTTAGTTAAAGCTTGGTAATGGTTGAACATTTTTTTTCTTCAAAAAATGGTTAGTTTTGGTATCGCCGCTAGAACCGTTTTTCTGTTTTTGATTTTATCAAAAACTATACAACCGATTTTGATCAGTTTTTGTATGCTTAGGCTCCCCTAAATATTGAATATTACTGTGTATTCAAATTTTGAATTTTTTGTTTGAATCAAATTTTTTTTTCAAAACTTCCGAAAACCCCATGCTCTTTTTTTTAAAACTTGATAAACCATTATTATAATAGTTTCTTAATATAATCTACAAGATGTAAGAAAAAAAATGTTGTACCTAAAAATAACGGCACCCACCATACAAATGTTAAAAAATGGTTTTTGAAAATCGTATTTTTCTCGAAAACGGCTCCGAGTATTTTTATAACATTTTTTTCTTTTAATTAGTTTTTACGATCTATAATTTTGTAGAAAAAATATTGAAAGTAAGATATTTTTTTCAAATTTTGAATTTCTTATTATTGACATAACGGTTCTTAATGAAATTTTTTAAAAAGAAAATTCTAAAAAGTTTGAAAATTCTAAAAAAAAAAAAATATTTTTTGAAATAAAAAAAAAATCCATATTTTTGGAATATTCGATATCTTTAAATCGGCTTAGTATTTCTCTTGGAAATTTAGTTTTTATTCATACAGTACCAATTTTTTTTTCTAAAAATGTTTTAAACATGTTTTATTTAAAAGCTTATTTTTTAAGAAACCACTACAATGACTTATAATTTTTACTCTTGCATAAACCAACATTTGTTTGAATTACATTGCATTTAAAAATCAATTGTATGCTTTTGAACAGTTTTTCTCAAATCACATTCTTTTTTTAAAATTCTTGGTCTTTTACATAAGAGCGACCTAGGCGTGCATTTTATTTTTATTGAATTTAAGGAAATTTTTTGAATTTTTTAGTTAAAAATCTGTGGAACCGTTTTAACATCGTACAAGTTCGACTAAAATTTTGGTCTATTTTTCATATGTTTTTTATTTGACCAAAATAAAGGCAATAGGCCTTACCAATAATTAAATTAAGAGACAACTTTAATATTTGAGCGAAATGAAGCATTATTTAATGGACTCTATATATCTGACCGTATATGCCGCATTTTATTTTTTAGGTTCCGTACAATAAATGGTTCATAATTTAGGGTTCATATAAATATTAAGTTCATAATATGTATGGTTAACTTTATAGAGCTCTTTAAATCATGATCCATTTCGCTCAAATATTAAAGTCGTCTCTTAATTTGATTGTTGGTACGGCCCAATGTCTACAGAAGTATCGGGTTTTTTAATAAGAGCGCTACAAAAGTTTTTTTAAATAAACCAAAAACGGTTTTGGATATCAATGAAATTCTTTATTCCTGTGAAAGTACGTTCGATGCCATTATGTATGGAACTCGATTTCTTTTGCATGGCCACCACGGGCACGCTTGCAGAACTCCAGACGCTGAACCCAATTTTCGACGGTTTTCAAGCATAAATCGGCCGATACTGCTGCAATTTCACGTTCGATATTCGTACGAAGTTCATCAATCGTCGCTGGCTTATTGGCATAGACCATAGACTTGACGTAGCCCCACAGGAAATATTCTAACGGCGTCAAATCGCACGGGAACATTTTGTACTGTACTGTGGATTCAAAATTTTCCACTAGACGCTCAATTGTTGATCTGCTAGGACGATTATGACGACCATAAATTGGACGTAGCGCTCTTAACGTTGAGGCCACTGACTCCGAATTTCGGTAGTAAATTTTAATAATTTCGACTCGTTGTAGGCTCGTATATCTTTCCATCATGAAATGGCAAACCTTACTGAAGAGAAATGTCAAAAGAGCGGCAAGAAACATGGCGTCGTTTGCTGTCCCTGTCGCTCTACTTTTGTAGCGTCCCTATTGAAAAACCCTTTAAACATACTTTTTGATATCAAAACCGTTGTAGATGATTTTGAGCGCTTGTTTTGGAGCTAGGAAAAAAAATAAATTTCTTCACTATTAAATTATTAAATATCCTTAAGTAGCCAGTTAGAAGAAAATCGCTTGATGGTTCAGGCTGTGGGTTGATGTACAGGCATACAGAAAGACGGAATTGCGGGACCAACGTTTAGTGTGGTGTTCATCATTGTTATGTCAACTTTGGTCAAAATCTTGAGTTCAATTTTTTCCAAATGCTTAATCTGCCCTATAGTACCTTGTATGTAATAAAGCAAGCAAAAATGGATGCCCATATAACACTTTTCCACTATGATCCCTATCGTTTTATTTACGAGGGATGATCTAGGATCAAATGATTAAAATTAATCCCATTTTTGATGACCGTAATAAGTTTTTATTATATCAAATAATATAATTTCGTTGAACATTTCTAAATTTGATTTAGAATCATCATATTACCAATGCAACTTTAAACCTCTGGATGCTTAGGAAATTCGGTTGTAAATTAAGTCAAATCTATAACGAACGCTACGATTTGAAAATTTGTATGAACCTCTTGTATGTGACAATATCGTAATGTCAAAACTCATATGAAAAGCAAAAACTAAAAGAGAAAATAGGAAGAAGGAATTCAAAATAAAATCATCTGTCAAACAAAATCGGCATAATTTCAGATGAAAAAATTCGTTCTGTTATTTGCATTCTATAATAACCTTGTTTCCTTATAGAACCCAACTAGTTTTTGACCGTGAAACTCGACTTGAGAATGAGAACGTTGCGTTGTTCAGAATTATATTATTTAAAAAAAAATAATTCGAATACTCAACACCATTTTTTTGCTTTATTTGCAATTTGCAGAATTCTTTTCAGAATCTTTTCAATTAGGTACACTTAGAATTTTTCATAAAAATTTGTTAATTTTTTCAAAAGTTGAGAAATGTTTTTTTTTTTACTCCAAACGATGATATTGACTGCAACATGAGAAATAATAATTTTCTATTTCATCTAAGCAGTGCCGGGAGGTGCCTGGAGGTTAAGAGCCACAGCTGACTGAACGTGTCCGTCCAATGGTGCAACATGAACAACACCACGGTTCCTAGCCACATATGTTGCTTGTCCAGCAACAACTGGGGCAACAGCTACATTCGCAGCTGGAACAGCAACGATGTTGGGAATAGTCTGAATATTAACAGCGGCATGTGGACCATGGGCAACAGATGCCTGAACGGCAATAGATCCGGGTCCTGCAAGACCAATAGCAGAGGATTGGGCAACTGCAAACAGGGCAACAACGACTATGGCAAAAATGGCAAACTAAAATAGAAATAAAATTAAATTATCAAAATCTCTTAAGACAAATGAAAATATTAACACACCTTCATGTTGCTGGGCTTTGTGGGTAACTTTGAATAAGAAAAGAAAGGTTCTTAGTGTAACACGAGCGGCTCGCTACTGATGCTTTTGCCCCACTGAAAATAAACTTTATATAGGCAGTTTATCTCAGCTGGGGGTTATACAAACCTCAGGCGTAGCCCATTAATGTAAGCTTATCAATATTTACAGCCCCATTTTTCAATTTTAACTTCTTCCATATGCAAAGGTAATTCAAAACTAATTAATTTATTATTAATTATTTGACAAATGCGTTTCGGTGATTAAAGTTGAAAAGCAGAAACTTGTTTCATTTAACTTTCCCATTGCCATTGCCACTCAGCTGAACTTATTCAAATTGAGCTTTAAGTTATTGAGTGTAAATTGGAGGCGCGATAATGATACACGGATATGAGGGACTTGTTGTCAATGGAGCTGTGTTATTAAGAGATTATGCTTACTTAAGCATTTCATTGGTTATGAATTTAAAGAATCTGATTCGGTCATATTAGCAGCGAAATAACATTGAAATGGATGTAAAGTTTTTAAGTCACATTCTAAGTTACACACCGACAGGCTTCTCAGAATAATTTAGTAAGCAAGAGTCTTCGGTGCACAGTGGTTCCGTTTGTATGGGAGAGGTGGTCAAAACCCTATTAAATCTGAACTACTGAACGGATTTGAATGAAATTTTAAATATTTGGTGAAAATTTGATTAAGAAACCATGATAAACAAAAAGTTATTTATATTTTTCTAAAATTTCTGGATTTTGATATTTGAAGTTTTTTTTTAAAGAAATTTGAATTATTGAACGGATTTTGATAAAAATTGGCACACAGATTGAGATTGGTCTTATATATATTAATTGAGAATTAGGTTTAGAAGAAAATTATTAGAAAATTTCGGACTTCTTTTTTGTGTCTGCTCAAGGATTTTCACTGAGATTGAGATCAGGAGACTGAGCAGCCCACTCCATGTTTTCAATTTGGTTGTCCCGAAACCATAACTTAGATGTTTTAAAGATGGGATCCTGGATTTATAAAGAAGATCGTCCATATTTAATTGGTTTTGTGGTTGTATCCAAAATCATGTTCGGTAATGGATCATCGTATAACATACTTAAAGAACGACTTTGAAAAAATATTCTGCCACTTCATAAAAGCCCATCCCAAATGCTCTCGCAAGAACTTCATTCGTTTGGCTATGTGCATTTTCTAGGACTTTTTCTGAACTGCGAGCACTTGAATTGCAATCCTTCTATAGTCGTGTAACGCCATGAACACCGCATGGTATATCAAGTTCTCGCACAATCAGTATAGGGGCTGCAGGAAGATGCATTCTTGAAAACCTAACAACTCGTTTTATGTAAGAAGTCTTTGCTTATGCTTTCCGTAAAATTCCCAAAAAATTTCTGTACTTCTTTATAGATTTAAAAGTCCATAGAAAGGTTTTTAAGCATAATGGTTTATGAATTTTAGGAGTGTATTGACTCTTGTGAGGGAGTGAAAAATCCTCCAAGAGTATCTTTTGTCATTGTATAGTGGCCTGCGCTTACCAAAGCATATATGGGTCGTTTTAAAAAAATTACATTTTTAGCGTTATAGTTTCTATTTTTTTTGCATTTCAATTTAAAGACTTGAAATTTGCCATGGAACTGTGTTTATATGTCAGCATTAGAAGAAAAAATTTGCAGATGGATTGATGGTAACGAATAGCCATGGTAATTAATAATGTGTAATCTCCGTGGCCTTTTTGGGATGTGATTTTCATGCTTAATCAGTTTTATTAATATTTTTAATGATGAAAATGATTTTTTATTTAATTTTGGGCCTTGTCGTTTGAAAGGCCTTCTCTCAAACTTCAAAAAAAAAATTGTTTTGTTGTCCGAATACTTAGTTGAACGAGTGTGACAAGATTTGGAAAAAAAACCTAATTAAACATTTTCGCTTTTTCACACAACTAAACAATTTTTAATAATTTTTTTACTATGCATTATCTTATAGTTAGTACGTCAAAAAACCTTTAATTTCAAGTTTCATTATAATTTAATTATTGCAGTTAATTCCTTTAAAATTTGCATAAAAAATAATTTTTTCATCCGAGTAAAAATTCAGTGTAATCTCCGTGGCCTTGTTATCTTTGTACCGTATAAATATTTTTTGGTCTTACCACCGCTAAAAGAAAGGTATTTACTCATACTCTTGAACCTAATAAAATTTGGATGACATTGAATTACATTTACTATATTAAAATTAAGAAATAGTCGATTTGGTAATCTCCGTGGCCTGTAATCTCCGTGGCCATTTTCGTATTTGTTTTTTAATAAATGTGTTACGGTAAAAATTCACCGCAACAATCTTCATTCTTTCTATTTCCTTTTCCTTGCATCCTTCCAATTTTCCTTTTTAATTACACAGGTGTTCGTTTTGCGATAGTGCGAGAGAGCAGGGCGACCATGGTCCATCAGCCAGTGGTTCTCTCTCTCAGTATCGTAAAACAAACAAATCGTCGACGAGTACTGACAGACGGGCGGTCTGTTCCATGGGTTCGAATTTGAAAACGTTGAAGACACTTGGTCTTTAACCCTAGAAAGGTAATCTTCGTCGATTAGACGAACATCATTTTTGCTTTTTAAAATTTCTCATAGATTCTTCATAGATCTTTAAGGAGAATAAAAAGTCACAAATCTAAAAAAATAAAATGAAAAGTGTGTTTTTATTAAAAGAAAGGTTTGATAAAAATAAATTATTAACATCTACAAGAATTTGTTAATAACTTTTCGAAAAAATTGCATTTAAATTTTACTTCGTCGATTCGACGAATCATTACCTTTAACGTACTAAAAAATATGATTACCATTCTAGGGTTAAACGTAGATGTCGCTCTTAAAGGAGAACGGCCGAGTGCCCAACCTAAAACTAAAAACTAAAAATTAACTAATTTGTAAAAGATGGAACGTTAAGTGTGAGTTCCCAAACTCCCCCTTGTCTGAGTTAAAGCCAATCACGACCTTTTGAGTAAAGTTATTCAACTTGATCGATTCCCCTTTCTTTTGCTTTCCTCTCAAATTATTATTATTGTTAGAAATCCGGTGGGGACGAATGTGCGCGAGTGCTTATTAATTCTACTTTAGGTTTTAAAGATTTTTTTTCTATCAGCGCAAAAACTGTGGGGATAATTGTGAACTAACCAAGGAAACGTCGTGACCTGGAAGGAAATTCCAGCGGGCGGCGAATTCCATGGAAAGTTCGAGAGAAATTGAAGGAAAGAGAATTTGTGAGTAAGCAGGATCGCCATATTTCGACACAAAAGGCTCTTCAGCAAACTTGCGGAGATTGGCTGTCGATGACGTGATCGAAATCCGCGATACCGAATTGGCTGAAAGCACGAGGGTATGGGGCGAAATTTTGAGCGGCTATCCAGGAGAAAAATCTTGGAAGTCACTCTTATCTTGATAGAGAAAGAACATACAAGCTGGTAAAAAGAAAATTTTTGAAATCAGAAGTGAAATTAAAAAAAAAAGGAGGAATTTTGTTTAAAAAGAAGAGTAGAAATTGAAAGCATAAAAAGAAAATAATAGTGAAAGTGAAAAAAAATACGGAGGATAAAATTATTGAAAAGCTATTGGGAAAAATAAAGGAAGAGGAAAGGAAGGAAGAGGAAAACGAGGAAAATCAAACAGAAGGGATATTGTTGGAAAAAAAAGCTAAGTATCTTTTTAGTGCTTGTCTTAAAAATAAAATTGTTTTTTTTTTGGTCTTATTAATTGGTCGTGATTGGGTTTTAACGGCTTTACGTTCTGTTCCGAAAATTGCGGAACTCGTGCCCCGTTTAATAATATCCGTTGTGTTTCTGGGAACCAGACCTTAACGGTCCATCTTATTGTTTCAAATTTCTTGTATTTGCTTGAAAAGATCCTGGGTTTTAATCCTACAAGTAAGGTTTCCCAGGCAAATAAATCTTTAAAAATTCAAAAAAATATCTTTCATTTTCATTCAACTCATCATCGTGGTTTATTTTCGCTCCAAAGGTTTGCAATTTCCTTTTTTGTATTTCAGGAAAAAATTGCTGGCGCCCTTTTTATTACGCAGTAAGTACGCCACTGGGGCGACTAAACGTAATAAATTACATTTTTTATATCAATTTGATATTAATCATATCACCAAAAAAAAATCCCTATCAAATTTTCCAACCCCATTGTGAACCCACCCCAACTGCTCTAGCCGTGGTGGCAGCATCTACCCGCTGTCAGCTACACTTCTTGTTGTTTTGTCAATTATTGACACTTCGCCTCATTCCCAATTCGTGGTGGTTATCGTCGCGCCGTCGCAGAATTTATCTCGTTGTTTTTCTTTAATAAAAAAATAATATAAATAATAATCTTTTAATCCATTTCCGCGATCGCGATCGGAAAATCAAGTCTAGCAAATGTTCTTTTAGCTTATATTATTATTAATTTTTTTATATTCTAGATAAATATACTGAATTTCATCATTCCTTACAATATTGGTACCGTAAAAGTTCCAAGAAAGTTATGTGCCGTTATTTAAAATTATTTTTTTTTGCCTTTCATGCTTTTAAACAAAATTATTTCGTAAACAAACAACTTTTTTATTAATTATCTTATTAAATTTAGTTGCTTTCCACAAAATTTCAACTATTTATTGTTACTATTTATTTTGTGGATTATTGTTATTTTATGCAAGAAAAGAACATTTTTAGTACATTCGAAATTTAAAATTTAAATTTTTATCAAAAAATACTCGTAAAATGGGAAATATTTGAAATTATTTTTGCGCAACTCGGAGAACTCCTTTTCTACTTGTTTACTAAAGATTTAGAAACTAAAACCCAAGAAAAACTGAAAAAAAAAAATTTTCAAACGATCAAAAAAAAAATGTCGATTTTTAAAAAATGACCCATATAACATCGACAAACTGAAGAAGGTCAAGTAACTGCTAGCGTTGGCACCACAGGGCCCCTTAGATCTTGCCCAAATGATGCCTGAAGCGTTTTGCTGTACCTTTTACCACTTGATTTAGACATTAAGTATCTTGGATCTTGCAGTGCATTAAGACTTAAGGAATCGAGCTCTTGGATTGCCAAACCTTATATGCACAGCAATAATAAAGAGTTAATTCCTATAGAGATCTTTTCAACTCCAATTGACTATTGTACCACTAAAATGGACATCAGTAAACATTTGAACATTATGTTTCCATTAAGAAAGGATTAGGATGATGACGTCGGTCGTCACGAAATATTTCGACACAACTATCTTTACTGATTGCTCAAAGATACATATAATCTTCTCTGTGTCTCTGGATATATCCATGTCTACTCCACTTTGCAAGTGCTTCTCAAGCTGAATTACTGACTATCAGGAAACCAAACAAGGTACTCAAACAAGATCCAAACCAGAACCGGACAACGGCTATTATCACTAACAGTCATGCAGCTGTTAAAGTCATTAATTCTAATACATCATACTCAAAATCGGTCCAACAATGTTGGGATGAACTATGTAGCTAGCCTCAATCTTCTTCTTCTTCTTCCTTTGTTTCGGCGCTGTTATGATCTCGATGTCGAGGGGATCATAACTCTCCCACGTATCTGCTTCACACTAGTGATCCGCCTGTGGGGTTCGCCGGGTTGACCACAGAAATCGGCGGCAAGCCTCCCGGTTTTGTATTGTTCCATTTCTGAGGCCAACTGAATGCTGGTGTTTTTGCATTTGTTTGTACCAGGAGTGTTTAGGCCTACCTTTCTTTTTATTCCGAATTGGAACGTTGTATGATATTGCCTTTTTGACGGGGTTCTCAGGATCTCTCCTTTGAACATGGCAATACCAACTGAGTCGGTCGTGTTCAATTTTTTGGGAAATGGTATTCTTAACATGAAGGCTTTCTCGGATCTTCGTACTTCTAATTCGATCAAGCTTTGTAACTCCTGCTGTCATACGAAGCATCTTCATCTCAGCTGCCGTTAGCTTACTCTCATACTTTTTGTACATTGTCCAACATTGTGAACCGTATGTGAGTGCTGGACGCACAACTGAAGTGTAGAGCTTTCCTTTCAGCTTAGGGGGCATTTTTCGGTCACAGAAGATAGCAGAATTTTACCGCCACTTCATCCACCCTACGCTTACGCGATGATTGATATCGTCATCACAAGTAGCTTCGTTATTTATCATAGACCCCAGATATTTAAACTTTTCGCACTTGGGAAGCACTACTCCATTCAAATAAATGTCTGGAATAGGCCTGTGTGGATCAGAAAATGGGCAGCATAGGTACTCTGTCTTTTTCGCGCTTATGCGGTACCCACTTCCTTCTAGAACATCCACCCATACGTCAAGTGCTCGTTGTAGGGATATCGGGTCTTCACTTATGATGGCTCCATCGTCAGCAAAGAATAACTGATGCACTTTTGGATCCGTCACTTTGCCTTCAAGCAGGTAATCAAGAGCTGTAATAAAGAGCAGGGGACTCAAGACACTTCCCTGGTGTACACCTACTGTGATTTCGAATTCTTCGGTGACTCCAGCTGCGCATCTTACTTTAGTAACTGCTCCATCATACATGTCCATAATTATCCGCACATAGGTTTCTGGAACTCCTCGTTGCCTGAGGGCCACCCATATTAGATCTCGTGGTTGCCAATCGAATGCTTTTTCAAAATCAACCAATACGACATGCAAATCCTCCAAAGAATCCCGATGTTTTTCCATTATTATTCTTATACTCTGGATTGCATCCGTGGTTGACTTACCCCCGACAAACCCGCACTGGTCATCAGATAGCCTAATTATTTTTCGCAGTCGGCTACCCAAGACTCGCTCAACGATCTTCATGGTGTGTGACATCAGCTTAATCGAACGGTAATTATCACAGCTTCGAGTATCACCCTTTCCTTTATAAATTGGAAGAAGGTAACTTTCCCTCCATTGATTAGGCATGCGATCACCTCGTATAAGTTTGGAGACAAGAATCATGAGCCATCTAAACCCGATGTCTCCCATCTTTTTCCAAAACTCTGAGGGTATTTCGTCTGGGCCAACAGCTTTTCCCTTTTTGGAGTATTTTACCGCCTCACTAACTTCTTCGACTGTGACGTCGGATACTTCGCTTAAGTTAGGTGAAGCTATTGGAAAGTACAGCCTTGGAAATTGTTCGTTTAGAAGTCTGTCACAATACTGTCGCCACCTGTGAAGAATTTCGTTGTCTTCCACAAGAAGTTGGCTAGCCACAAGAATGTAGCTAGCCTCAATATTAAACAAAATATCACTCCTATGTGCGTTCCGGGTTATTGTGGCATTGATGGTAATGAACGGGCGGACGAGCTGGCCAGGAAGGGATCAGTCCTTCATAACTCGCTTGCGGAAAGAGTCAACATTCCGCTCGGAGTTATAAAGGCCAAAATTCTCTGATTTTTGCTTAGCGTATGTGGAGCAGTTTAACTAGCTGTATTTATATCTAGAAATATTTGGCCCACCTATAATAAATCCCGAACACTTGATCTGACATGCAGAACGAGGGAAGACATAGACAGGATCATAGCTATCTAAGGCAGACACTGGCCATTAGGAGAACATGCAGCGAAGCTAGGAATTCCTCAAAATGTTCACTGTCATAGCTGTGGGAACCAGCGGGCAGAGAAAACAGATCCAAAATAGCTTTTTGAGCCTTTAGTCCACAAAAATTGGCGTTTCGTCCCGGCGATCTCGCATGGACTCATCAGTTGACTGTGATGACCTTCTCAATACTCAATTTTTATTAAATTCAGTTCAATAATTCAACAAGTCCAATAATAGTGCTAAGTCTTCTACTTGGCTGATTTTTTTCAGTAGTATATAGAGTTTGTATTATAAAAACCTTCATAGAGAAAACAGTCCTCCATTTCGTCTGTAAATGCCCTGATCTGGCCAAATTTAGAGTACAATCATTAGAAAGGAATTTTTTTGACGACATTGACGAACTTTCGGGAATGACGAAATGGCTATAGAACGAACTTCATTTACTTCTGTGCCTTGCCCCCCGTTTGACTTCTTAGATCTCGAGCCAGCGAACTGGTGGCTTTGTCGGTGGCAGGGGCCGGATGATCACTCAATCGCCGGATAATCACTCAATCGGATTGGGAACTATTTCAGTATCAGTCAACAAGCTGGCTTGGTTTAGCCCAGTGTAGACGGTGCGGGTGAGTATGATGTTCCGGCTGAGTGAAGTATCCGATTTCCAGATGATTGTGCAAAAGCCAACACACCTTAAGAGACATAAAAACTTACTTACTAGATCCATATTTTTAAACTTATTCTAAACTGGATGACTCCGAGAGAATTTCCAAAACTTCCCATATTGATTCCATTCACAGGTTCATATACGAGTTATGGTATAAAAATGGCAGCGCTGAAGCTGAAGACCCAAGCAAGAAACAACGAAAGTAACTTAGTCACCGAACCACAGGGAATTGCGGATGCTTTCAAGCAGTATTTCCGGATGCTGTTAAATGAACATCATGTAGAGGCCTCAGTATCTGATGGCTTACTGGCAGGGTTCTTCGAATATGAAAGTGATGTTTTGGTGAGTTGCATGTATCATGGATGAAAGGGAGTATGCTCGATGACAGGACCAACAGCTCCATATGCCCCATCTACAAAAAAGGAATTATGTCTGACAAGAACTATAGAGGCTCAGGCTCATCCTATCCAACCTACTATGTGAACGACTTAAACCGTTCTAAAATAATTTAGGCGGAAAGTACCAGTGTGTCTTTCGGCCCGGCAGGTTGACCATAGACCAATTATTCACATTCAGCCAAGGACCAATGAATTTTTAGTCGAGACACACCATCTTTTTATAGACTCCAAAGCCGTTTTATTATAGTATTCATAGCTCTATAGGGCGATGACAGAACTCGAGATCCTGGGAAAATGTAGTCAAACTCCTAACGTTTAAAACAAAGTTCACGTATCAGAAAATCCTAAAACGCCCTGCCACCACGAGAATGACAATCAACAGAATGAATAATTTGATACTGGGCTCTTGCCAAGGAATACTTCTTTGACGGATATCCTGCCTCTGTGCGAGGAGATGTCGAATAAAGAAAAATATAATAATTATAACTGAGAGCTCCATGGATCACACCTAACGGGTTATAGCAGCCATATTGTTGAGCTTAATCTGTCAATTAGCCGCTACTAATTTTTTCTAGTCTACGTGAGGAGTTATATAGCGTTCAACAACATGTACAAATGATAAAATTATTTTTGAAATTTGGTCTTCCGTTCAAGGAATAATAGAGGACTATTAACAACGTGGTAAATTCGAGTCGATTGCTTCGGTGAACAATCCGCCAAAACTTGTACATAAACGAAGCGCAGGATCTGGCGAAAATGTCGCCGCTGCCCGGCCCGGGAGAGTGTCAATTCTTCTTCTCGCACAAATACTTGGCCTCACGTAGATCAAATTTCACGTTATAACTTCGGCTTACACCAGAACAAACTTTAACGGACCAAGGAATTCAGAGTTAGCGATCACAGCCAACGTCGTCGTGTTTTCGTTTATTGGGCTCTCGAGCAGCTTGAAGTTGATCGCAATTTAGGTCGAAAAAAATATACATCGAAGAGGCCCATTTCTGGCTGAGGTGTTCTTAAATAAGCAAAATTTTCGACTTTGAGGCTGTTATGATCCACACGATATTAACCAAATAGCAACGCATCCAGAGAAAGTTACTGTTTGGAGTGAATTTTGGGCTGACGGCTTCATCAATCCATACTTGTTTGAGAAAGATTTTGGGAGGGACATCAACCTCAACAACGAGAGCTTTCGGTCAGTGATAACCAATTTCTTTTGAGCCGAATTTGAAGATATGGACGCCGACGAAAAACTGTTTCAAAAGGTTGGCAAAACGTGTCATATAGCCCGTGCCACAGTGGACTTCAAGGATTTCCGAACGTGGTTAAACCGGTAGCGATGTGAATTGGCCTATATTGTGAAATCTGACCTAGAAATTTTCTTCTGTGGAGTTTTTTTAAGTGACAGGTCCTTGTCAGGAAACCATAAGCCACCAATGTCCTGAAAACCAACATAATCAATGCCATTGGTCAAATTTGGGGGTAATGCCCTTAATTTGACTGGAAAATCTTTTTATTGAAAAGCATTTCTTGCTGACTGTTAATTTTATTATTCATGGTACTTGCTGCACTGAAACCATTTAATGCCACCTTTAAGGCCATTCTGCCCTACTGTGTAGTGCAGAGGCATTGGTCCGTTCTTTTTCGAAAACGACGTTGATGAGGCGTTCACCGTCAATGGCAAGTGCTACAGAACTCTCATTACCAATTTCGTATGGCCCAAATTGAACCAAATGGACCTAGACGACATGTGGTTCTATCAGGACGGTGCCACGTGCAATCCAGCGGACCCCACGATGGACATTCTGTTTGAACGATTTGAAATATTTTCTTCATAATTCTACATTGACGAGGGCAATGTGTTTGATTTTTCATGAGATTACTGATTTTTGAAATTCACCTCCATGAGAAGGGACAAACAGAATTTCTTACCCTAAAGTCAGTTAAATCAAATTTCCAAGGTATTAACCTGGAAATGAAATCTTGTTCAACAGATACCACTAAGATCTGCCATCAAAGAAATACGATTTGTCAATTTAAAAAAAAAATAAAAGGTTTACAATTTTGCCCACAATCAGATTTAAACATTCTTTTTGCTACCACAAAATCCTATCATCAAAGAATCCAGAATCTCTTGCTAAGTAGATACACGAAAAAAGGTTTTAAATCGAATTATTCGGAAAATGCGAAACATCAGCAGTCAATTTGGGAACCCAACACACTAATATACTTGAGATGAACAATTTGACTTCAACTCCAACTACGAGAAACTTAAATCTTATCCATCTGAGGGCAGACCAAGCAGGACAAAATAAACCAACTTAAATCTAGTCACGTACGGATAAGATTGTGTGTGAAGGGAAGCACATAATATCTGCGATGTAATGTCACCTAGCAACATTTGCTATTAATACGAGTTCGCATTCGCATTCCCATGTGTGTGAAACACTGGGTTCCAAAGGTAGAGGAAGACTAGACAAAATCAGTCAGATACATCTACTCTTCACTTTATGGCCATGCACTAACGATAAGGCTCCAGGGGTGTATTTATAAACGTATATCAAAACGCTTAAGCAGGGCACTATATGGAAATTCGCTCTACATTGTGATGCCTTTTCTCCGTGGCTTCTGGAAACAGTCTAACTTGGGTTTATCGGCTTGGACTTCGAAAAAAAAAGTCTTTATTTATTTTTGAATTCGTTTACCAATTCTAAACAGAATTTGTACACTGAAGATATCCTTCATAGTAAAGTAATTTTCAGTTAACAACACTAGAAAGTGGGCCTGATGGTTAATCCGTCAAAAACAGAATTAGTCCTTTTTACAAACAAAAGGCAAAAGCTTCAAAATACCTTCAATTGAAGGCACCCCGCTGAAGATTTCAGATCATGCAAAGTATCTTGGTGTGATTCTAGATAGGAAATTAAACTGGAGTCTTAACACTAAGGAAAGAGCGAAAAAAGGAATGATTGCATTCTACTCCTGTAACAGAATCTTTGGGAAATCCTGGGTGATAGTATCATTACAGATTTTATACAACATCCGAGCTTGACTTTTATAAACCATTCCAAACTGCCTTTCCAAGCAGAGAAGAATGGATGAACAACCAACCCTACACCAGTGAATCAGAAATAGCAATCTATACTGATGGCTCCAAAATGGACACAGGTGTTGGTGCAGGCTTTTTCTCAGAGCCTCTTGAGCTAAACAACTCACCTAGGCTCCCAGATTATAGTAGTGTCTTCCAAGCAGAGGTCCTGGCAGTGACAACAGCTGCTAGACAGGTATCAATAATGGCGATACCACGGGCTGATATCACCTTTTACATTGACAGCCAAGCGGTAATAAAAGTGATTTCTGCCACTGTGATAAAATCGAAGCTTGTCTCCTGCTGCCGCGAAGATCTTAAGGTTCTTGGCACGCAGCACAATATTAGACTCTACTGGGTACCAGGACGCAGCGGCATACCAGGTAATGAAAATTCTGATGAGTTGGCAAGACAGGGATCAGCGTTTGACGCTAGACAAGCAGAGATGGTAAGTATCCCACTCTGTAACATTAAAAAGAGAATTTCAGATTTAATCCTTAAGAAATCCAATGAAAGGTGGAGACTACTTGGCACCTGTGATACTACTAGGAAAATATGGCCTTGTTTTAGCAAGCAGAGGATGGACAAAATTATGAAACTTAGTAAGAAGTCCCTTCGCTCTCTTACGAGCATAATCACCGGACATAATTTACTGAAATATCATAAATTCAAGATGAAACTTAGTACAGATGACCTATGCAGAGGATGTGGTGATGAAGTGGTACAGGAAGACACATCACCCTTTCTCTGTCATTGCTCTTCACTATGCCACCATAGAAAGAAATGGCTTGGTAGTTACTTCTTTGCCAATCTAGAAGATCTTTCCAATATTTCATGAATTCACATATTGAGCTTCGTCAATGCCTCAAAATGGCTTGACTGAATAACAGAACACATAGGTTTTTATCGGGAAAGAGTGATTACACTCACGGGTAACACAATGGATCTACATTGATCTAAGTGTGACGATAAAGATATCAGTTGTCAGCCCAACAACCTAACGTAACGTAACACTGGAATCTATTACCAAGGAACCATGAGTTAAAGTTTCGAAAAAGATTGGTTAGACCTCGTCCCAAATGGTTTTGCTAAACGGTTCACTTTGAACTTTATTCTTTAACTAGTTTCGTGAAACATGAGAAGTTTGTTGATATGATAAAGTGATCCGACAGACTTGCCTAGAGGTACTAATACTTAAAAGTGTATTTCTCAGAATTGAAGAACAGATAAAGAGTACTTACTGAATGACCTGCACAGTAAGTTTTTAGATTTGGGTCATTCAAAAGCTTAGTTAAATGATAAAACTCAGCAAAGTTCTCTATAAACCTTCCTTCGGGTGTTGTCTGGGCAGAATATCGCTAAGGCAAAAAGAATTATGAACATTGAATTCGCCAGTAATTTCGATTTCAGTGCTGGAAAAATGGGTGACAGTTCTTAATATCAATTCTCAGATCAGCGCAACAGATTCATTAGAAGTTAATTCGCCATCTACGTAATTTTTAGCCACATACAATTAAAGTTCGTGTCAGAACAGTGGTACCCCTTGGCATAATGGTTAGTGCGTTGGACTGTCATGCGGAAGGTCTCGAGTTCGATTCTCAGCCGCTGCAAGAAAGTTTTTTTCAGGGGTGTACTGCCTCTTGCGAGGAATTGACAAATTCTCCAAGAGTATCTCTTGTCATGGAAAGTGCTGCTCATAAGCCGTTCGGAATCGGCATAAAATTGTAGGTCCCCTCTGTTCCTGGTAACACGCACACAGGAATGGTTGAGAGTTATAAGTCACTAGGTCCTGGTTCACTCCGAGCTGTTGCACCACCAAATTTATTTTTTATTTATGTTAGAACAGTGATTGTGATTGTGGTGTGAGAAAAAAGTGTCACTAATTTATTTCCCAGTAGGCTTGGTTTTGAAATATCGGTATATTTTCACCTAGGTAGGTAGGTGGAAGAGACGGCCACGGCCTTGTCTTGCTCAGTGACCCAATTAGCGCTGGAGTGCGCCGTTATGATATCATAAACTTGTTTGGTGGATTTGATCAGACATGAAGAGGGATTCATGAGCTCCCCTCTACGTGAAGTTTTCTAGCTTATGTCTTAAGATAGCGGAGAATCCGCAACAGAATTCGTCTTCAGTTAAGATAGTTGGAGAAATAACTTTCCGAATAATTGAGCTCTTATTCTGGCACGATCGGGACGTTTTCAGAGGAAATGAATGACTAATTCCTTTTTCTGCTGATCCCGACAACTACAACAGTGAGTATTGTAAGGAATGCATACCTTCGCGACATTTCTTATTGGCCAATACCCTGTTGCAACTACTCTGGCTATGTCCTAAATGGGTCTACATATTAAGTCATTTGTTCAGGAGTTGGTTAAGCCACTCTACCTACGCTTGGATTCTGTGAACAAAATTGAGAAGATACTGCCCTTCTTTCCGCAAGTTAGAGATGAAGGAGGCTAGCTTGTTCGGTCCGTTCATTTCCCTCTATTCCATTGTGATCCGAAATCCAGATGAGGCTGAAATTAAGGTTTATGTTCAGGCTCCAAGCTCATTTTTGCGCCAATTTAGAAGACATTTTCACATTAAAGACAGTTTCACTTAAAAGAACTGTGTCAACCAGATCAGTCGAACAGTTATATTAAGAACTCTTATATTTCTATTTTAGACGATGTCTTCAAATTGATCGTTAGTGATGGCTCAGTGGCTTAGGTTACTATCCCTAGGCTGTTACTGGAGAAGTTGTTGCATTTCTGAGTTGGGATGATCTTCCAAGTTTCTGCTGATTTTTCCGGAGATCTGAAGCAAATATTGATCGAGTGGTATTAATTTTGCTGCCTCATACAGCTTCTTAGTGGATATATATTTCTTCGTCAATGGGCTGTGATTGTAGTTATAGGCTAGTGCAAATGCAGAGCATCTCTCTTACAAAACTCATCATCCTCTTCATTACTGTAGGCTATTTAGTAAACCTGAAGGCCTATATCAGAATGGCTTCGATAAGTTTTTGTAGGCAAGCAGCTTCTTGCGGTGGACCAAGCGCAGATAGAAGTTGGCCATCTTCAAAAACAAGCCAAGTATTCGTTAATAATTTAACTGCTTCATCTGTGATTTTCGGAAGCATTTCTTTGATGACATCACAGCGTGTTGCAAATGGTCGTATTTAATGATAGTGTTAAGAAGCAGATTGGTTTGATCTTTTTGCCGTTTGTCTTCAGTGCTAGTTTGAGATAGTATTCACAAAAGTTTTTACGAGCAACGTACTATTGTACTCTCCGAAAAGCAATTTCAGATTAAAGAGAGTATAAATGTCTTACAGTAGTAGTCCCAGTTTTGATCCTTGAGGCACTCCATCGTTGATATCTTTGGTTGATGATTCGTGTGGAGCTACTGGTATATACAAAGTCTAAGGTTTAAGAAATTTTTGGAAGTTTTAGAAGCAAGTTCTGACGTTTTAAGTGGCAGTTCTTTTATCAAGTTGATATTTTTAAATAGGCGTTTTTCTTTTTTAGTTCAGTATAGAGCTCTGTACAGAGTCCGAGCATGTCGAGCATGTTCCGAACTTTCTCTGAACCAAGGGTGCTCTGAGCGCTCTGAGTATATTTTGAAACACACCTGAACACTTATGTAGCTGTCGCCATTTTTTTAATTTCCATCTGTCAAATGCTTGTGTTAAGCATTTTACTCTGTCTGCTCAGTTATTTTATTCTGAGCTCATAGAGCGCACTCTGAACACGCTCAGAACATGCTCAGAACGAAAAAAAAAACACATTTTCGAAACTCTGAACACTCTGAACTAAAAAAGAAACACAATTAGTTTTTGACAACTCAGGTTCTGTTCTGAACTAAAAAAGAAAAACGCCTAATATGTCAGGGCAAAATTTGATATCTTCGAGGCTTTCCTGAAATGGTTTGTTGTGTGTAACACCCAAAAACCAAAAATAAATGTAAACAATAAAAATAGAACAAAAACAATTAATAAAAAAAATGTAAACAATAATGTAAACATTCATGAACTCGACGCATATCGACCTACTTGTAATTGTGTTTAATCATCAGCCGTCACCAAGCGATACCATCGTGCATTGAACTGATCGTATTACACACTAAGTATGTTCGGTCACTATGCGCCAAGTGCATAAATCGATTTTTGCTTATGACTGCAATCATATGCGACACATTGACTGAGCATTCGGAATGCCTATGAGGAAATACAACCGAAGGTGTATTTTGTCAAGTGGACATTTAATTCTTACGTCATGTGGGACAGTGTAGTGTAGGTCATAGGCAAAATAAATAATTAAAGAAGTAGAACAAGAATATGTATGAAAATGATATTTAGTAAAACTAGTTGTAAGTATAAATAGAAGAAAATTTGGAAAATAAAATTAGTCTAGTTAAAACCTTAACCACGACTCAATCAATTAAAAATCGTGCATTTTGATGCTCGGAGACACAAGCGGCCTTTTGGGCTAAGAAATTTTGTTCGTAAGAACTGAAGACCACCTCGTCAACCATTACAGGTTTTCTGATATGATATTCCACTGCCTGGTGCTATTATACTGAAGTTCTAATTGAAGTCGCTGGTATTCGTCACATACAGTGGTCCATAAGTCCTGCAGGTCCTATGGTAGATTATCGGTAAGAGTTTTTTCTGCAATTCACCATTATGTCAGTTATTACTGACTCTCAATGTGAACTGAAAAAGGCGAAGTGCAAAATTATATCGGATTTTATATTTTATTTATTTTTAATTGAAAATCACTCATTGCGTGCATATTTGGGTGTGTTTCAACACTTCGATATAGAGGAGACATGTTTCTAGTTCTAAACAGAAGCTTTTTCAAAAATGTTATTTTGTTAAATTCTACAGGCTGAAAACACTATAGTAGGCATTTTTTAATTTTTTTTTTTAATCTTAAATCAACAAAAAACTCCACTCCAATTTCAAATAATAACATTCCAAGCCTTCAAATATATCGAATACGCCTCTGGAAAATAAAACTGAAAACTAGATAAACAATTTCGCAGGTGAAATATAGGACGTGCATTTGGTATCTGTCACAATATCCGGTTTTGCGTGCTAATAAACAAACCCTACCTGTACAAATTGTCCCGGTCCCGGTTCATACAGAATTCTCTAGATGGGATTTAACTATAGCCAAAGAACATCGATGCAAAAACATGACACCAACTCATCGTGCCCTATCTATCACACTGGAGACCACCGAACATAGGGCAAAGGACACAGGACACAACTACAGGACGAGCAGCAAAAAAGGACCGACTGGAAAAAATCCCATTGCTGCTGGTGGTAAAAAGTTTGGAATTTCATTACCATTCTTCTATTTTTTTTTTCTTTTGGATACCTAACTCGTTTTTTTCCTCTGCACCTACATATGTACCTCTATACAAAAGCACACACATAAAAGTCAGGACCTTACAACATTACGATATAGAGTGAGAGACGGAGAGAGTATCAGATCAGAACAACAGGGATGCTAGGTTGGGATAAATCCGATTACAAATTCACTCGATGCTCCCTCTGGACAAACAAATCATTTACGTTCATCCAGGTATTTGTAAAAAGTTCCAGGACATTCGTCCTTTCTATACCCTTTTTATATTCATTTTATGACTTCGAGACAGATATAGCTCTTGATTTCTCCGATTTTTTTTGTTTTCAATTTTTTTCGGCCTGTCAACGTTTTCATTTGGGATAATGTGCAGGCACCATTGTAACAGTTCACGTGGAATAAGAGGACATTGAAAGTTTATTTCCAACGAAACAACAAAAAAGCCTCCTGAATGCAATAGGCAAAGGCAATTTACTTGAAATCTTTTTTTTTTTTGTATTGTTTTCGGGATTTTTCGCGAGAATCATCACGGGAACGGAAATTGGCAAAAACCCCGAAGGAACAAAAGATTGAGCTAATGAAAAATTTAGGAATAATAGACAGCACAGCTGGTGAACGAGCTGAGAAGAGTGATTAAAATTTTAACTTCAGTTGTTGAGGTTGAGGTTTAAGAACATAGGCCAGAGTCAGAGAGCTGAAATAGATTGGATTGGCAGTGGCAGGAAGCAGAGGCAGAGTCAGAAGGATTTTAAATAGAGATATATATTTTTTCATGAGGAAAAACTATAAAAGAACTTAGAAGTGAAGTGTATGGTTGAACCTCTAAGCTTTTAGTCCTCATTTCTATTCCGACATTGAATAGACTGGGGCTATTGAAATCCAGTCGTGTATATGTTAATTGAAGGCGACATTGTTCCCCTTTTACTATGGATGGAATTGCGGTTGATTTCGAGTCTATCAGACACGCAAACACACGTTATTTAGGAATGTTTTAACATGAACTACACGACTGGTGTGACATGGCGGTCCGCATTAACATGGTTTTGTGATTTATTATTACACATGTAGGTATTATTTTCTTAAAAACTTAGCATTTAAATCTTTTGGAAAATTGCCCAAAATTAATTAGGTTGTTCGAAAGAGTAGAAAAAGTAACAACTTAAATAAGAATTGTTATTGATGTACATAGAACTCATACATGAAGTGCTTCAAATGTCCCTTTTCCAGAGACCATTACGGCCTGTTGAGAGCCAAAACTTTCACAAAAATATGAGATTTTCATAAATATATTATTTTATTACTATATTGTATGTACTTGTTAATTACATATTCTTTATTGTAATTAACATAAATATGTTATAACTAAACAATATTTGCTCTTAGGGATAGGACCTATAGGAACAATTTCATACAGCTAATCAAAAAAACAAAACATCATAAAGATGTTGCAACGGATACCTATTTGGCAAATTTGAATAATGTTACCAAAAGTTGAAAAATATTCACTACGAGGGCGTTTTTGGTGCTTCCCATTTGGGCATTTTTATTCCCAAATTAATTGTTAGACATAGACTTTTACTACGGGCCCTGTAATGGAGGCCATCATTTGGTTCGCTAAATATCATTAATGCAACAAGAAGAAAAAAAGTTTAAGTGATTCCCTAAGTGTACCTAATAATAGAGTTATAATAAGTTCTAGGTTCGCCTAGTGGTCCAAATCTGCAAAACTAAATCCGGCAATACGTGATGTTATAACTTGTTGTACTTTTGCGATCATACAAAAAAGAGTTACATAGGTATACGAAAACATAAGGACACCAACAACACTCAATTGGTACCTACGTTAACTATACTACATAATAAATTATAACCAAAACGCTCTCAGAGGGTGCATCTGTAACTGTAACTTTCACACAAACGAAATGAGTAAGTTTTTTCTATTGCCGTAGTTAAACACACTCCGACCTTGGAGCCATCAATAACTCAAACTTAATTATATAAATCGAAATTATTTATTAGCCATAAATCGGCCCTTAAGATTAACACGGATATCTGTATCGGTATATTTGCTCCGTTAGTCCGTTTTCTGTTAATGTTAATTATCACAAAACGCAATTCAATTCAATTCAATTTTGTTTTATTGAACATACTATTTACAATTTGGCTTACAACTAATAAGATACTACATATGTATGTATGAAAGTTTACATTTGTTGGCTCATATAGGGGGCCTAACTATATACAGTGACTTAAGTTTAATTATTTTTATATACAATTTACATGACAAAAAAAAAATTAAATTTTAAATGTTGGTTGACTGTATTGTCCTCAGGGTGTTCATTCCTGGTTGTCAGTGGTGATTTTTGTGGGTTGTGGGCAGGGATGGCGTTTTAACCGCGGTGGTAGGCTGACCCAATGTCAGCGTAGAACGAGACTACTTCCTCGTTGTCCATGATTACGTTGTCATCCAGAGTTTCCATCACACTGAGGTACCTCGGCTCGGGATGTCGTTGTTCTGTGGTCATCCTTCTCATAAGCTGAATCGGGTGGACGATGATGTTCCCCATTAGTTTCTTCGTTGAATGAACTAGATATTTGTCCAGTGGGATTAAATTCGCTTCTGTGTACAGATACTCGTTTTTGTCGTTGATGGTCGAATTAGAGTCCAGTGCAGATTCTCAGTATCTTCCTTTCGAATAGTTGAAGTTCCTTCATAGCTGTCTTCGAGATTGAAAAACAGACTGGGAAGGAATAGCTGATCACTGGTCGCCGGAGCTGCTTGTATATTAATATCTTTGTCGGTTGGCTAAGACCTTATCTTCTTTTCAGCAATGGGTGCAAACGGCTGAGATCCCAGCTGGCCTTTTTCAGAACATTTCTTGAGTGCAGGTTAAACCTTAGCAACTCGTTGAAGTGCATTCCCAGGTACTTGACATTTGGCTTTGCCACTGTGGAGGATCCGTCAGGGAGTTTTAGGACCAGATTTCTGCAAATTGTTGCGGTGCGAAGGCCTATACCAGTTGAAGGTCTCCTGAAGCAGACAAGTTCCGATTTGGAAGTACATATTGATTCGGATGCCAAATTTCTGGTAGAATTGAAAGAGTCTGTTAACGTGGTTTTCTACTTTTTGGACAGCGATTAGAGGTGACATTGATGTGACGTAGGTGAGCGAGTCATCAGCATACAAAAGGTTCTCGCATCCAATTAGTGAAGGTTGGTCTGAAGTCATCAAGTTGTAGAGGAAGGGGCCTAGTTTTGAGCTTTGGACGACTCCAGCTCTGATGGTCTTCATGTTTGACTTGCAGTTATTTATGAAAAATTTCCTGAAAGAAAGGAAAGAAAAGAGAATTTTTATTAATGGCGGAGGTACGAGTACTTGCAGAAGATGAAGTTTGTGCATTAGACCGTCCGTCCGGATTTGGTTGCAGTGTTTGTTGAACTGTTGCCTCAACTTCTCGTAAGAAAGTTGGGTCAGTAGGTGGGCTCGGTGTGAAGTTTCATTCGAAGTAGTCGGCGAACGCTTCCACCTTGTCTTGGGCCGAGGTAGCTTCAGTATCATTGCTGATGATGGTTTCCGGTATTTGCAGCTGTTTTCCAATGATCCTATTGATGTTTTTGAAAGCATCTGGTTCTGGCTTGATTGCTTGTAATCTTTTCTGGTATTGGATATTATTGTGGTATTGAATAGAGTTCCGGAACATGATGTTGACTTGCTGTAGCTCATTCTAAACTATCTTGTAGTTTCTGTTTGTTGTATTCAGTTCACTTTGATGGATCCGCTGGAGACGTTTCCTTAGACGTTGTCTGTGAGCATACAGATTTTGAACGTACTCGGGAAGGTGCTGGTGCCTATCTTTTGACGTTTTAGACTGTTTTTGGTTGTCCAGGGCATCAGATACGGCATATTCAAAGTTGACAATTGCTGCATCGATTTCGATATCCAGAAGATTCTTGCCTGAAGGTGGGAGAGTTAAGCTGTCTTCTATGTCTCTGTGAAGTTTTTCAATATCCAGGTGTCTGAAATTAATGAAATTCTCAGGAGCTTCTGTTGTAAGGAATATGGGTTGGTTGAAGTTAATCGATAGTTGAACAGCTTCATGGTCCGAGTCACTATGCAATAATGTTCAGACATAATTCCGAATTTCCGCAAACGCAATTGCTGTTCGCTTCGTGTCTATTTGTTAATCATCAATTCAAATTAAGACAGTTGCGTTAAAATACGAAGACACATAAAATAAAATGCACGACTGGGTCGCACGAACTTGCTCTTATGTAAAAGACTAAGAATTTCAAAAATTAATGTTATTAGAGAAAAAGCATAAAATTCATTTTTTAAATGACTAAAACTCCTTTAGCAGTTGAAGCTAAGCACAGGATGCCATGTGTTTTGAGCAAATATAAGTTTATGCAAGAACAAAATTGTAATTCGTTTTAGTGGTTTCTTATAAAAATAAGCTTTTGTATACAAAATTTTTAAAACATATAATTAAGAAAAAAATTTTGATACGAATATTTAAACTTTTTATTATTGTTCGAATAAAAATTTAATTTACAAAAATAATATTGAGTCCTTTTGAGATATCGAATTTTCAAAAAAAAAAAAAATAGATTTTTCAGAAATTCAAAAAAATATTTTTAGTAAAGTCTTAAAATGCAATGTTTTTTTTTTAACTTTTTAGAAGCTTCTCTAAAAAAAACTATCAAAATTCTACGATTTTCGAAAACCATTTTTTAACATTTGTATGGTGGGTACTTTTATTTTTAGGTTAAACAAATTTTTCTCCTCAGATCTTGTAGATTATGTTATGAAACTTTTATTTATCAAGTTAAAAAAAAAAGAACGAGCATGGGGTTTTCGAGATATTGAGTTTCCAGAAAAAAACTTTTTAAATTTGTATACGCAAAAATATTTAAACCTTGGAGGGACTTCATAATGATTAAAATCGGTTGTAATGTTTTCGAGAAAATCAAAAACTTTTTTTTTTTATAATCTACTCACGCTCAAGGGATTATGATAACCCTTTAAATGTTTCAACACAGCGTGGGCGTGAAGTTACGGAAGAGAAAGAAGGATAGGAAAGATGTGTGGCACGATGTTCTGAGACTGAAGGTGGTTGTCTCAGATTTTTTATTTCCAGGGATGGCGGCTGAACTAAAGCAGAGAATTGCCGTGTCTTATTGCTATGTCCCTTATTATTCGCATTATTTTATTAGTTTTTCATCCTTGTTGGGCATACTAGTTTAACTCAATTACATGTTGTTAGTGTTATGCCTGAACAACATGTAATGAGTAAACCATCAGCCCATTGATGACAATTTATAGAAGGTTTTAATGGAATAAAAGACGACATAGACGACACGGCAGGGATCGAACCTGTGATGATGAGGTTGACAGGCGAGCACACAACCATCGCGCCACGGCCACCCCCAAACTAAAAAAAATAGTTACAAGGAGGCTTCCAAGAATAACCATTTTTTGGAAAAAATTTAAAAAGTAAAGGAAAAAAAACGTGTGGGGGAAAAAAATTCAAAATGATATCTACCAAGTTTAACGAAAATCGGCCCAGCCCTTTAGGCCGTAGTCAAACAGACAGACAGACAGACAGAATTTTGGGACCCACATTTTTCGTCTTCGCTATCATCGTAATGTAAACTTTGATAAAAATCTTGAGTTCGATTTTTGTACGAATGCATTACTTGCTTCATAGTACCTATAAGTCGTAAGAAAAAACAAAAAACTACCAGAAGAATTTATGGAACGAAATTAAAATTATTTTTTTTTTTTTTTACAAAATGAACCTTTATTTTTTTGGTTATTTCAGGGGGGGTTATTTGAACCCCTAAAACCACCACCTACATTCGCCCCCGTCTACAACCACTAAATTCGCGTGTGGGACCTGTATATTGCGCCATTTCAGCCGGGCGGTGTCATTGGGCTATGTTTCTTTGAGGAAGCTATAGAGAATGATTAAGCAGTTGCTGGTGACTAGGTACTACCGGAAAATGTTGGAAAACTTTCTTATGTCCAAATTGGATCAATAAGGAATACAGATCATGTGGTTCCAACATATAAATAGCTAGTTTATCGTCGATTCCTGCTTTATCCTCTGAATCCAAAAAATTTCTTGTATTCCAGTTACTGCCGCATCGCATGATATACGGCTTCCGCTGATGAAATAGAAATCACTTCTTGCTTATGAGTCGTCCAAACTTTAGGTCCTCCATCTTCCACAAATATTCGACTAATTGAAATCATATCTGGTTCGGTTCTGTATCTGTGACATCAATGTGGTATATGATTATTTTTTTTTGTAACTTTAAACTTACTCACTTAAAGTGTGTATTTTAGCTTCAACCAACAATCTTCTCATGCCAGCTTGATACCTAAGCTTGCTGTTGCCACTTTTGCATTCTAACCAGGTTGAGGCCTTCTTTTCACTTTCGGGCCCAATCTGTATTACGGTCTTCCTTTACCTTTGTTCTTTTGGATATGTCAATTCTGTACAGTTCTATTCGAATAGAAAGAACTAATTATTTGTAGAAACTGCTGAGATTTTTGTTGAAACTGATGGACCAGCGTGAGTTCTCTTACTTGGCAATATATATAGCTAGGTTCTGTCTCGGAATAACAGCCGAGATGGACTTTTCTAGCCCGAAACTGATATGGATCTTTTATTAGGCTTAATACAAGCTATTCTTAATCTATTTATAATAATGTACATAGATCTCATTATATAGTCTAAAAAGACGGAATTTTAGACAGGTTGAACTGTGCTTAAAGTGAAAAGAGTTAGTGTTACAATTAATATTCCGAAGCATGCGAAATAGGTTTTTTGGAATCATACTAGGTTTGATTGGTTGGCAGATGAAGGGATGAGGATGTCTTAGATGGTTGGAATAAGTGTTGAAAGAGATGGAGTTATAAATAGGTCTGTAGTTAACATATCGTGAAAGTTGTCGAAATATGATTAGAACGAACCGAGATAAGTTCTTTTAGGGTATTATCTCGATACGGAGGTAGAATCAAACGGGTATTTCAAGAGAGACCACGAAGGGCGAAACATAAGAAACGATCTTGATTCCGACTATAAGAATTTGTTGTGATAAGTGGACCATTCTTGTCAGGAATATTCAAGAGTCACGTAAGAATCAGAGAATTTTTTGGAATGTCATTTTACAAAGCCTATCTCTATGATAGAAAACTGTCAGAAAAACTGTCGAGATCAAAATGAAGAAGAGTAGAATCATGTGTCGAAGAAATTGTAGTGAAATACTTGGTGCGTCATAGAGTGAGATATGGGAAAATTTAGTGACGGTTTCAATATCTTTGATAGTAAGAATAAGAAGGAGAGGCTGCTAAGTGGTTGCCTTATGGGACGTAAAAGGTAGCTAAGAAATCATTGGTTAGACCGTAGATTTTAAAGGGTAGAGTATAATTTTTTTTGCAAAAATGGAGGTTTTAGAGCGAATACCTCTCATATTCTGGTAATGGAAGGAAAGAGGGAAGTCTTGACAATATGAAAGAAAGGGTAGAGGAAAAAGCAAATTAAGAACGAAAAAACCAGTTATGGTCAGCTCTGCTGCACTAAAGGTGTGATATCCGTCTCGAATGAATATATTTACCAAAATGATATTTTATACATGAAGATATCCATGAGACTGGATATGTCTATGCGGAGGCCTCCATTCAATAGGAGAATGAGAGACCAATGATACTTATGTTTATCTTTCCTTCGTAGCAAACCGAATCTGATTTATCGTGTTAGTACGCCAACAAGATACAAATGTTCTCATATATTTTTGTATCTCTTTTCGGGAGAGCGTACCGATAATTAGTAGAATCAATAGTTTGTTACATAAGTTTGACTGTAGGGGCAGGATGGGATCAATAAATGATGGTAGATTCAAGGGTAATATAAGCGGAGAAGGATTATTAACAGGGTGCAATATAAGATAAAGCAGTTCAAGGATAACTTGGGTTGGATGCTTTATTCAAAGCAGAGGTTGGTAAAGATTTAAGGTGAAAATTTGAGAAAGTAGTTAAAGGAGTGGCTTGGATTGAAGACGGGAACATATGTATATGAATCAAAATGATTAATTGGGGTTGTATCAAAACAGACTCGCTGAAATTTCGGTGGAACTGAGTTCTTAAAACAAACTAGTTTCAATTGAGGTTTGGGATTAAAAATGTTACTGTCGTCATGGAGGAAAAATGTTCTAGGTATGTTTTGACAGCAAGGTTGCGGTATATCAAGAAGGTGAAGATGTTGAGATTCAGGAGATACACTAGGGAGGCAAATATTACATTGGGTGTTTTGAAACAGAATAAGAAAAAAAAAGAAAAGCTCCCATATTAAAACTCTAGTGACGGCAAGTTCTTTTATTTTTAGTTTTGAGTGAATCAATCAGAGCAAATTCATTATTTTTAATACATAGCTCTTTACAAACGTCTTCTGACATAATGCGGGCGGGTTCATGACGTTCCATGCGGTCCATCCACTTATCAAACTTTTCTAAGGAAGTTTTTCTTTGTTGGCAGAAAAGCATCTCAGATAGTTATGATTGACTTCAATCCTAGTGATTTAAAAGTTTTAAAGGTACTTACTGACCATTTTTTTCTTAGGCAGCAGTCGTAAATATCGGAACGACAGGTTTGATGATGAATGCAAGCTAGCGACTGAACGTAAGAATATTGCGTACCGAGCAATGCAACAATCTCATAGAACGCGGGCACGCGAAGAGGAATATAAAGAGCTCAGAAGAATAGAAAAACGGCTACACAGACAAAAACCTAATCTGTGCAATAGAAAATAGCCGGGAGCGAGGTCCGCACCAGGCGCGGAAGTTCTACCAATCCGTCCGAAACATGACGCAGTACACACCACGCTGCACATACTGCAAGGACGGAAAGGGAAAGCTGATCACCGATCCTGAAAGCATACTGGAGCGATGGGAAGTGTACTTTAATGAATTGCTAAATGGTCAGCTCACTACAGAAGTGGAGGCTCCACTACTTCAAGAAGAATACCCTATGTTGCCGCCACCAAGCATAGAAGAGGTTGAAAAGGCTATAGGCCGGCTTAAACAGAACAAATCCCCTGGAGCCGATGGCATACCAGCCGAATTATTCCATCACGGCGGGCCAGCCTTACGTCAAGCAATTCATGATATTATAGTGCACGTATGGGAGCAGGAAGAAATGCCAGAAGACTGGCGAAAAGTCATAATATGCCCCATACGTAAGAAGGGAGATGTCACAACGTGCAGCAACTATAGAGGTATCACGTTGTTGAGTACCGCCTATAAGATACTCTCCTCTATCCTACAAGACCGGATAACCCCATAAGCTAAAACCGTCATCGGACAATATCAGTGTGGTTTCATTCCAGGCAAATCAACAACTGATCAGATCCTTACCCTTAGGCAGGCGATGGAAAAATGTCTAGAATTTAACATCCCAACATACCATCTGTTTATAGACTTTAAGGCCGCCTATGCTAGCATAGCCAGGGTAGAACTTTACAAAGCCATGAGAGAATTCGGCATCCCAAATAAATTGACACGACTATGTAGGTTGACCATGACCAACGTAACAAGCCAAGTAAAAATAGCCGGATTGCTATCCAGACCAATCAAAATCTTTAATGGACTCCGACAAGGGGACGGTTTGGCCTGCCTCCTCTTCAACCTGGCGTTGGAGAAAGCAATCCGTGACTCTGGCACGGCAACAAGAGGGACCATCGTCAACAGGTCCAGCCAGTTACTAGCTTACGCAGATGACATTGACATCATCGGCACAAAATCTGGGGCTGCACATTAGTGAAGGTAAAACAAAGTACATGGTGGCGTCGAATGCGAGAGGAACAGTTGGTCAAACAATCAAGGTAGCGGAGCACGAATTTGAAGTGGTGCAATCCTTTAAATACCTTGGGTCAATAGTAGCAGCCGATAACAATATAGAAGAAGAAATACGCGGGCGGCTTCTCAAATCCAACAGAGCCTGCTATAGTCTGTCAAAGCTCTTCAAATCCAGAAATCTCACCATAACTTCAAAACTGCTGCTGTACACGACCATGGTCCTGCCAGTACTCACATATGGATCCGAGACTTGGGTGCTTAGCAAAAGGCACTCCGACCTCTTAGCTGCGTTCGAGAGAAAAGTCTTAAGGAGAATTGTTGGCCCCATATGTGAGGAAGGACGATTCCGGAGACGGTACAAATGAACTGTACGCAATCTACCTAGAAGCAGATATCGTGACAAAAATTAAGCTCGGTAGACTCCGATGGGCAGGGCACCTAGCTCGCATGAGCGAAGAGGAATCTGCTCGGAAAGTTCTTTGTGGTACATTCTATGGTAGACGACAGCGTGGTAGACCATACTTGCCCTGGAGAGATGGCGTAGTCCAGGACGCCCGAAGCCTTGGGGTGTGCAACTGGATGGCGTCGGCTAGGTGGAGAGACTTGTTGAAAGAGGCTAGGACCGGAACCCGGTTGTCGAGCCGATAATGATGATGACTGTCCATTTAATCCTTTTTCCTGAGCAAATAATTGAAGCTATCTTCCAGTCTTCTCAGATAGACTCGAGAGATATTCTCTGTATTTTATTTCCAATTATTGAAAGACTAACTGGAACATGAAAGGAGTATTAAGTAGCAGAATGGATATTTGCTCCTCATTCTCCGAGAAGCTTCATCAAATCAAATTTCCGGAGTACCTATAAAATGTTTCTGGACAGTGCGAGTATTTTGGGAACTTGGAAAGGGTTTAAAGGAAAATACCGTTGCACATTGGTTTTGAATGTTTAAATATCGTAACGGAGGGAAAATATTGAGCCAGGTAAAGCATTCTACAGTCGTTTAGTGCGGCTTTATAAGGAATATCTGAATTTGCTAGAGCTTTGTACAACCCTGCTGCTACATAGATACAGGAAATGCCTCACAGATTTGCATCGTTCTATTCTGTGAGAGAATGATCGTTTAATATGCTTATGCTTTCCAACTAAGGCTGGATTTATATTATGGTAAGGCTTTTAAACTCGGCTTTAACTTACAGGTGTGACCCAAAGTCAAATACCATACATGCAAATCATGCAACTGCCAAGCAAGAAAATATGCCAACATCAAACCCTCCAAAGCATTGTTCTATTATTCATTCTTTCCAGGTGCCACATGCACGAAATCAAGCTAAAATGACCATAACGAGAAGGTAACGCAAACATGAAATCATGTTAACTTTGTGATTTCCGTACGTATGTTAAGTAGGTTTAACAGACATCCCTCAACAAAGCCGTTGAAGTCCCCGTTTTTCGCCTGTTCGTATATGATTCCTTCAGATGACAAAATATGTCCATCACTTAGAGATATTTTACCCGGACGAAAAAAAGGAAAACAAAAACACATCCCTTTCCCGCACCTGTCGCAAAACCTTTTGCTTGATTTTGGTCCCAAAACAACCCAAAATAAATAAATTCCAAATTGGTCTTTGATGCTGTCTCTCTCCTGCTCTTTCTGTCTCCAAGGATTCGTGTGTCTTCTGTCAAAGAAAGTCTCACAACACATGGAAATTCTATTCTATAATTCTGATGAGATTTCATCCTTTTCTGAAAGAGTTTATAAAAAAATAACAGGATAACCAGAAAATTCCAGTATAGCAGCTAAGTCTGCTACGAAAAATGAACAAGATATTCTCCTTGGGCGCGAGGTGCATGTGGAGGAATGTGGGTACGGGCCCTGCGGTGGCAGAGCGGTGCAATGTTAGGCACCACATGAAACCTAAGGATTTATTTATAAATTCTCCTCATTGTTATGGGAATGGTGGGTTTGTATATTTATGCCACCAGTTTATTACCCATATTTCTGAGAACCGGGATCTGATGGGAGTGCAAAAAAAGACATTCACCATTCCCCCACGGGACTTCGAACACAACACAAACAACGTGTGGTGGTTATGTTCACAATCATAACACAAATATCCTGGCAAACTGACGATGTCCGGGCCTGCCAGGCTTGGAATGACTTTCGTATATCCTTTGCATGCCTCTCTCCAGGGCGATAGGAACTAGGACTAGTGGGGTGGGGTCCCATACAACTGCTTGTGTCTGCCTATATCTCTCGGATTTTGCCACCGGCTTGTCTTTAACCCGCGTGCTCCCATCTCCCCGCCCTGTGGTTCCGGTCTGGTGTTGTGGTTATGCTTTATGAAAATTTCGTTTGTCATTTAAATAACGGCTTCATTGCATGCCAGACAGGAAGAACAAATCCTGTTTCGAGTTCAGTTTGTTTTTTTTTATTTTGCCGTTTTGTGCTGTGGGTTCGTTTGTTTTCGGTTTCATCGTGTTGCTTTGTTTCAGCGTCAGTCGAGTCGGTGTTTGGTCAAACTGACAGTAGGAATAGTACCAACAAACACCACCAGCAGTTGTCAGTTTGAGGTCTGTTAAGCGAGGATGTACGAAGTTTTTTTTTCTTTTTGTGCCATATTGTGCTTTTTCCCCGTTTTTATCCTGGCTGCTTCCACGAATATCCTGGAATATAACTCCTGGCACAGCTGGGATTAATGTATGCGGCTGCGGCAGATAGGTCTACTAAGCGGCTGCTGACAGGTTCGCGACAAAGTGGCAATGGCAGTTTCAGTGGCAGTTAACACACAGCTATATGGAGAGTATATCTCTGGCCTATGAACTGAAACAATCTTCCGCCAAGGGGTAAGGACTTAGTCCTTAAATAATGCACAGCGTAAATACCGCAATAATAAAGCATAAATATTTTAACTTTGCATTATTCCCGGAAAGCAACCATACAGCGACCACCAACAACGGAACAGAGCTGCAGTGTTCATATGCAAAAAAAGAGGGCGTCAATGGCGATTAACTAACTGTAATTGCGATCCGTCATGTTCCGCATAGGACGTTTAATTCCGTTAGTTTTTTTCTGCTCATATCCCTTTTATATTTAAACTCGTTACACGCTATGCACGCTGTGGTGTGTGTGTTTCGTGTATGTTTTATGATATCCTGCCGTTTGCCTTGGGGGCATACTGGGCGTATGAGTGATGTTTTTGAAATTATGGGAATTTGAACAAATGTGTGGTGCAGTTAAATAATGCTTAGGCCGGAAGTGGGTGGTTGTGTGGGTTTTTCTGTTTCCCTATTTGCTTTGTTTTTGGTTCCCAATCGAATAACAAATAAACAGTTCTATTATTGTGATTTTGTCTCTCTCTCCCTCTGTCCATAAATAAAAAGTAGGAGATCTTTTTTCTGTGGGAAGTTAATATTATGAACAATGTTGCAATATTGCATCATTAAAACTATCATAGGCTTAGGCTTTTTCCATTTAAAAATGCGTTAACACGCGTTATGTGTTATTTTGCTTTTTTTTGGCTCGATATGAGAGCGATTGGGAGGTAATCATGATTGGTTTTTATGCATAGCTAAGCTTAGGTAAATTTTGTGAACTTTGGTTGTTTAATTAGCACAAAATATTGAACAAATTAGCGGTTTTTTTCAATTGGCATTGAATTTTGTGGTATTGTTTTAATATGTTAGTTTTGAAGAGCTTTTTGATGTATTTTAATGTTACAAAGTGGATTTTTGATTATTTAAATAATAATTATTGATAATTTATTACATAATTTTTGAACTAATAACATTGCAATAGAAAATGTTTTGAGGTTAATTTGATTTCATATTAAGCAATTTTCGGAGGAAATTCAAAAATTGAGGCTTACCTAGAGAGGGGTAGTTTTGTTTATTTTGTTTTTTTTTTTTAATCTTATTATTAATAATTTGAATTCAATAAAATTAAAATCAGAAGGGCAAAATTTTAAACAGCCTATTATTAAGGTATTAGTATGATACTACTTAGCAATTCGCTACCTTTAAAGTACTTTACTAATTCATTCTTAATTTTAAACATTTTCTAACCAGTATCGTACTAAACCAATTTTCTCAATAAATTGCTTCTGAACACACCTAAATCAATGACATTTCGTGTAAAAAATTAAGTACACGAACATTTTTTTGATGTTTGCAAATGTCAAAGAGTCATATGAAGCTAGCACGATACTAAAAAAATAAAGTAGGTATTTGATGATTTTAACTTTAATAAAAGGGTAGAGAAAGTATGATGCTGTTGTTTTAACATAGTATCATACCAAAACAGCTTTAGCACCGTACTTATTCAATTAAAATTTTGCGCCAGAGACTTTGTATTACATTAATATTTTCTATGTTAAATAATGAATATTTGTGTGTTAACTGCTTGATATGTATTGTGATGTGCTTTTTAGTTTTCAGTCGAGGTTTTGCTCGCCGGTCTCGCCAGGGTCTTTCTAGAGAAACACAGACTTCAGGTAAAAGGTATTTCAAACCATATAACAAAATCTTTATTAGGACACAACTTTTAAATATACAGGGTGTCCGGTAATTCGTGTGCCATACTTTAGGATATGATTCTTGGTCCTATTCTTAGAAAAAAATTGTTCTACAGTAAAGTCTGATTTTCAACTTTGACATCACTTTTGGACGATTTGAGAAAAGGCTAACTTTGGTGTACCCCGACCCATGTTAAGGCCAATTTCTCTGTCAGTACTAGTAGCATTGTATGTATGTATATTGTATATACATTTTTAAGGAACAATTTTGGAAGCCCAATTTAATGTGTTTATTAATGTACGAATAAAAATTAAATTTCCAAAAAAAAAAAATGTTGATTCGTTTTTGAAATATTTTCCAAAAAAAAAATTGATTTTTTTTAAATTTTTTAAAGTTTTGAAATGAAATGTTTTTTAAACTTTCTAGAAGCTTGTCTATACAAAATTTCATTGAAATCCGTTATGCCGATAATGAGAAATTCAAAATTCACAAAAAAATCGTTCTACGGTATGTACAGTCAGTAATAGGTATCTTGATTTCAAATTATTTTTACTTGCGATATACATAGGTACTATAGGGCAAGTTCTGCATTTGGAAAAAAATCGAACTCGAGATTTTGATCAAAGTTGACATTACGATGATAGCGAAGACGAAAAAAAGTGGGTCCGACAATTCCGTCTGTCTGTCTGTATGTCTGTACCTCGAACTGCAGCCTAAACTACCGGAGGTATTTTCTTCAAACTCGGTAGTTAAGGTTCTTCGGTGATTCCCTAGAGGAAAATTTGTTTTAGCTCCAAAACTAAAGGTACCCCCCATACACCCGTAATGTAAAATCTTATTTATCTCGAAAACTGCACTAACGATTTTGATTAAAAAAATTAAGTGTGATATTATGGACATGGACTATATTTTGGTCAAAAACAAATTTGGGGGGAAATGTTATTAGAGGTACCTGTCATAGAACGGTTTTTTTTGATTTTCGAATTTCTCACCAACGGCTCTAACGATTTTAACAAAAAATTTTATGCAGGAGCTGCTTTGCATTTGAAAAAATATTAACTAAAATTTTTTCGAGCAAATAGTTTTTCGATTTTTAAAAAAATAATACAATTTTTTTTTTGAAAATTCAACATCTTGAAAACCGATACACGATTAAATTTTTAAAATACGTTTTAAAATGTATTTTATTAAATACTAACAATTTGCATATCAATTTTTTTTATAAAAATTTCAAGGAAAATTTAGTACACAAAAAACATGTTTCAGTGTGTCTGTATGTCTGTACCTCTCACTACAGCCTAAACCACTGGACCTATTTCTTTCAATCTCGGTAGTTAAGGGTCTTCGGTGATTCCCTAGAGAAGAAATTGAAAAAAAGGGTACCCCCCATACACCCGTAATGCAAAATTTTATTTATCTCGAAAACGGCTCTAACGATTTTGATAAAAATAAAATGCACGACTGGGTCGCACGAACTTGCTCCTATGTAATCGACTAGGAATTTTAAAAACGAATGTTATTAGAAAACTGTTCATAAGGATAAAATTAAGATTTAAATTCTTTTTTAGTCTTTAACAAAAATTATAAGTCCTTGTAGTGGTTTCTTTAAAAGAAGCTTTTATATACAAAGTTTTTAAAAGCTTTTTAAGAAAAAATTTTGGTACGCTAGTTTAAAGTTTTTATTATTGTTCGAATAAAAATTAAATTTACGAATAAATTTATCGAATTTTCAAAAAAAAAAGAAAAAAAATTGATTTTTTTTTCAAAAATTCAAAAAATATTTATTTTAAAGTTTTGAAATGCAATGTGTTTTAGACTTTTTGGAAGCTTCTCTATAAAAATTTTCATTAAGATCCGTTATGTGGATAATGAGAAATTCAAAATTCGAAAAAATGGTTCTATGGTAGGTACAAGCTGTAATATCTTAATTTCAAATTTCTTATTAAATTAAAGATCGTAAAAATTAATTGAAAGAAAAAAAAATTTATCAAAATTCTAGGTGCTGTTTTCGAGAAAAATACGATTTTTGAAAACCATTTTTTTTAATTTTTTAGCATTTGTATGGTAGGTACCTTTATTTTTAGGTAAAATAAAAAAATTTTGTTCACATTTTGTAGATTATATTGAGAAACTATTATTTATCAAGTTTAAAAAAAAATCTAGCATGGGTTTTCGACATATTGAGTTTTGAAAAAAAATTTTTGAAGTTTTTTTTAAAAATCCAAAAAAAATTTTTTTGAAAATTTGAGTACACAATTCTATTTATGTTTTTGGGGAGCTTTAGCAAAAAAAAAATGATCAAAATCGGTTGAACCGTTTTTGAGAAAATCAAAAACAAAAAAAATGGTTCCATGGGGGGTACCCTCAATAACCATTTTTCGGAAAATTTTTTTTAACCAATACCTAGATTTAATTAAATGAAATTTTTCTGTATCTTTATTTTTAAAATCTATTGAACAGTTTTTGAGAAAAAAAAAATGTTTATAGAATTTCGAAAAAAATTCGTATGGGGGGTACCGTTATTTTTGGTCTTAAAAAAAAAAAGAAAAAAACGTGTGAGGGAAAAAAATTAAAAATGATATCTACCAAGTTTAAAGAAAATCGGCCGAGTCGTTTAGCCTGTAGTCAAACAGACAGACAGACAGACAGAATTGCGAGACCCACTTTTTTAGTCTTCGCTATCATCGTAATGTCAACTTTGATCAAAATCTCGAGTTCGATTTTTTTTACGAATGCATAACTTGCCTTATAGTACCTATAAGTCGCAAGTAAAAATTAGGTTTGATATTATGAACATAGGCTACATTTTGGTCAAAAAAATTTTGGGGGGAAATGTTATTAGGGGTACCTCCCATAGACCCGTTTTTTTTTATTTTCGAATTTCTCATTAACGGCTCTAAGGATTTTAACCCAAAATTTTTAGCAGGAGTCCCCTTAAGTTTAAAATAATATTGTATATAAAAATATTCGAAAAAATATTTATTGGGTTTTAAAAAAAAAAAAAAAAAATTTAAATCAATATCTTCAAAACCTATGAACGATTATTTTTTGAAATTATTTCCTAAAACCAATATTATTAAATACTTAAATACTTAAAATTTGCATTTTTTCTTGAAAAATTTTAGAGAAATTTCTTATATAAAAAATTTATTCAATAATAAAACGATTTTTTAAGGTTTATTTGCATAAATTCATACTTTTCCGGAAACCAGACGGCAATTTTATGCATTTGAACATTATTATCTCATTAAATCCATGTTTTATATTTATAAAATGTATCTTAAATTCCAAAGTACTTTTACATAAGAGCAAGTTCGTGCGATCCAGTCGTGCATTTTATTTTTATCAAAATCGTTAGAGCCGTCTTCGAGATAAATAGGATTTTGCATTACGGGTGTATGGAGGGTACGGATAGTTTTCGAGCTAAAAAAAAAAATTTCAATTTTTCCTCTAGGGAATCACCGAAGACCCTTAACTACCGAGTTTGAAGAAAATACCTCCGGTAGTTTAGGCTGTAGTTCGAGGTACAGACATACAGACATACAGACAGACAGACGGAATTGTCGGACCCACTTTTTTCGTCTTCGCTATCATCGTAATGTCAACTTTGATCAAAATCTCAAGTTCGATTTTTTTTCCAAATGCAGAACTTGCCCTATAGTACCTATATCGCAAGTAAAAAACAGGCAAAATAGCCAGAAATTTGATTTCTGCTGTTTTTTCCAATCTTTATTTTCTGGTCTGGTTCTTAAAAATGAAAAAAACGCCAGAATTTTTTTTTAATGCCTGGCATTCTGAAAAGATTGCCCTAAATGCCTGGGCTGTTTTCCTTGGAAAAAAGGTCAGAATTTGTATAAAAAAAATTTGGCGTTTAAAAAAAAAATCCCGCGTAATTTTTTCTGACTTAATTTCCGGGAGCCTTCATAGATCAATCAAAAAAATTATCTCAAAGTCTTACAAACACTTTGCTAAGAACTCCTTGTACAATACAATAGGCTCCTTCTCTTTAGGCCCTTTGTGTCTTACGGACATACTTTAGATTTTTTAAAGAGTTGAAAACCTAGGATACTACATATATTTTCAAGATATCTTTGCTAGACAATTGTGTTGCTTGGGTTACTTTATAGAGTAATTTTAAGATAGATCAGACTTTTGTTTTTTAATAAATTTTGTGTAAACTGGACTATTATTTTTATTCAATATCTATCTTTTCATTGATCATTGGTCTTTCAACAGGTTTCATTTTTTTTAGTAATTTTCCCAAGTGTACGAGTATCAAAGGGCACGGTAGTGCCCAGCCAAGTTCTGGCACTACACCCCTTTAAAATGAACAAACTCAGGAGATTTTTGACCCCTCCCTATCTTTAGTACCAATAAAGTCAGAAACTTAAAATTCCGAACATTTGCTAAGCTAGTCAGGCACAGGCGTCTCACCAAATTTCAACATCCTGGCTTAAGCGGTTCCTGAGATATAAGGCCGTTGACTGTTGACTGACTGACTGACTGACTGACAGATCATCAAAATTATGGAGCACTTCCCGACATCGTAGAAACTTGTAATTTTGCACAACGGTAGGTCTTGTCATGCAAGCAGAGGAAAAAATCGAAAATTTGAAATTTTCCATTCAGGGGGCGTGGTATCCGCCCACTTTATCCGAATTAGTGTTGGTTGAATGGAGCACTTCCGACTGTTGTAAAACGATAAAATTTGGTGAACCGGTAGAGCTTATAATAAATATAAAGAACCAAAAATAAACACCAAGGTTTTCAAGACCTTTTGAATTGGGCATAAGAAAAAACTTGCCAAGTAAGCCCATCAAATTTTAGTCAGTTGTCATTAAATAATAAAATTTCTCTATTACATTGTATCTGTTTCAATATTATTCTACTTTAAATATTCGGTATTAAACCTTCATGAAGTAAGAATTTGGCGTAATTTTAGATCTCAGTACTTTTCACGGCTGACTTGTTATACAAAGGTTTTTGTATAGAAGAACTTGGCTCTTTGCTTAACATTTATGTTTTTGGTCTGATAGATATTACTTAATAGTAAATCGGTTCCTGAAGTTATGTTAAGTCGATAAACATAATGAATAGATTCCTCATGTTCGTTTCGCTTTGTAGTATTGCACTCTTTTTTAATTAGGAACATTTTCAAAACCAATTTCTAATTTTTTGTTCTATTAAAACATAAATCGTCTAAAAAATTTTAAATTGAAAAATGAGATACCTTTTAAAAGATTATACCTACGTAAATTTGTATTTGTCTATAAGGTAACCAAATCAATATCTCGATGCATTTATGATCCATTTCCTGGAACGAAATTTAGTCCTTAGAATAGCAAATGAACAAAGAGCACAATTAATACAAGCACAGTTTCAAGCTATGCAGGTTAAATACCTTTTTTTTGGAAAGAATTCAAAATAATTATGTGCCGTAACAAAAAGCATTTTCAGCAGAAAAAAAAATACAAATCATCTGTGTTAAATAGAACCTTCTTCTTGTAGGAAGCCTATTGTTCTTTAAATCGATGCAAGGCATATCCAGAGAGTTCAAACGAGTACGAGTATGTACCTGCGGGCAAACAAGCCCCATAGAATTCATAACATGTGTTTGGGATTATGTTATAGTCAAACAATAAAGTTATCTTCTTTGGAATAAGGGATACAATTACATTTGGTACACATCGTGTGAATCTTATTTTTTTTTTCTGATTTTCCATACCTATAATTCTACCTAAACCAAAAAAGGGAACTTCAAATACATTCTAACGGGTGATTTTTTAAGAGCTTGAGAACTTTTTTAAAAAAAAAAACGCATAAAATTTGCAAAATCTCATCGATTCTTTATTTGAAACGTTAGATTGGTCCATGACATTTACTTTTTGAAGATAATTTCATTTAAATGTTGACCGCGGCTGCGTCTTAGGTGGTCCATTCGGAAAGTCCAATTTTGGGTAACTTTTTCGAGCATTTCGGCCGGAATAGCCCGAATTTCTTCGGAAATGTTGTCTTCCAAAGCTGGAATAGTTGCTGGCTTATTTGTGTAGACTTTAGACTTGACGTAGCCCCACAAAAAATAGTCTAAAGGCGTCAAATCGCATGATCTTGGTGGCCAACTTACCGGTCCATTCCTTGAGATGAATTGTTCTCCGAAGTTTTCCCTCAAAATGGCCATAGAATCGCGAGCTGTGTGGCATGTAGCGCCATCTTGTTGAAACCACATGTCAACCAAGTTCAGTTCTTCCATTTTTGGCAACAAAAAGTTTGTTAGCATTGAACGATAGCGATCGCCATTCACCGTAACGTTGCGTCCAACAGCATCTTTGAAAAAATACGGTCCAATGATTCCACCAGCGTACAAACCACACCAAACAGTGCATTTTTCGGGATGCATGGGCAGTTCTTGAACGGCTTCTGGTTGCTCTTCACTCCAAATGCGGCAATTTTGCTTATTTACGTAGCCATTCAACCAGAAATGAGCCTCATCGCTGAACAAAATTTGTCGATAAAAAAGCGGATTTTCTGCCAACTTTTCACTGAAAATTCGACGTTGTGGCAGATCGTTCGGCTTCAGTTCTTGCACGAGCTGTATTTTATACGGTTTTACACCAAGATCTTTGCGTAAAATCTTCCATGTGGTCGAATAACACAAACCCAATTGCTGCGAACGGCGACGAATCGACATTTCACGGTCTTCAGCAACACTCTCAGAAACAGACGCAATATTCTCTTCTGTACGCACTGTACGCATTCGTGTGGTTGGTTTAATGTCCAATAAAGTAAACTGAGTGCGAAACTTGGTCACAATCGCATTAATTGTTTGCTCACTTGGTCGATTATGTAGACCATAAATCGGACGTAAAGCGCGAAACACATTTCGAACCGAACACTGATTTTGGTAATAAAATTCAATGATTTGCAAGCGTTGCTCGTTAGTAAGTCTATTCATGATGAAATGTCAAAGCATACTGAGCATCTTTCTCTTTGACACCATGTCTGAAATCCCGCGTGATCTGTCAAATACTAATGCATGAAAATCCTAACCTCAAAAAAATCACCCGTTATATGACTTATCGATATTTAGGGTGTACGAACATTTTGAGTTTTCGTATAAAAGCCACGTGGTTTTGGCAAATTACTCACAGTATTTAGGTTCTCGTTGAGCGAATCGTACCTTATTCCTAAAATGGCTTCGATTTTTCGACTTGTGTGCTCATTGTTGATCTGCAGTTTAACTATTGTTTCGGCAAGGTCTACGACTGAAAGCCGTCTAACCGATTCCTTATCTAAGGCTCAAGACACATCTTTGAAGGCTCAAGGAACATTTATCCGAGGTTATGCTGGAGAACTTATTGATGGACACCTAAAAGAACTCCTTTTCCGATTGGCTACGCTTGAAACTGAAATTGAAATGCTGATTGATGGTTCAAATACCAGCAGTGCTAAAAGTGAGGCATCCATTTCCGCAATGAATAATTTGGCGGTCGCATATGCCGCCTCTGACATGGAGAACCGCTTGAGCGATCTTCGTATGGAATTTGAGAAGCACAATGTATTTGAGGGCAGGATCTCTCTATTAAGAGACATCATCGGAGACATCAGGGGCGGGCGATACAAGTTTGCCTATGGGAAGTTTATCCAACTTGACCCAATTCCAAAAGTTATTCACGACGTTTATGATTATTCGACTTCCGGCTTGGATATCGTTAAAAAGTTTTCCGCAGCTGCTACCAACTCTACCCATTGCTTCACCATGCTGAAGTCCTTGACCGAAGACATTTTAACAAGTGAACGGAACAAAGTCCTGGACCTAATACAACTAGCGAATATAATTGAAAAAGAACGCCTCAATTGCAATAGCAATGACACCACTTTTAGAAAGCAACTCGACCGTCAGATTGAAACAGCTGTAATTGATACCCTAGTGACATCCATGAAGTGTGGAGACTTTTCGTCGAATAAAACCGTTGGGTCGTTGTTGGAAATACTTAAACTCCGCCCGAAATTGTCTGATAATATAATAAGTGGTTTGATAGATAGAGTCTATGGAGTTATCGAACCCCGAGTAATTCTTTCCAATATTTTCATCCGTTGCGACACCTCTCACGCCGTTTTAGGCATAGCCAATCTTTTCTGGAAAATCAGGGACGGTGGACTCTACAATGACAGCGATCTCATCATTGAAATTTCTGAAAATTTAAGAGACCTGAGAAAAGATTATACTTCTCTAAGTAAGGAAGTCAAAAGTTCATTTGACAAAGTTATCGGAAGTATACCCATTTGTGCTAAGAATCTTATCTTCGAACAATCAGTCTGCCTGTGGAACAAAGCCAAAGACGTCTACCTGCAAGCAGTAAGTGACGAATTTAATTATGACAGAGAACGTCGACGAATCTTGACAACTGCTGCATCCAAGGATATACCCAAAGGGGCTGCATGGATCCCAATCAAGCAGGGTAATGACATTCTATTCAAAAGCAGAGAATACCCCAACGAATTCCTCTACTATGCCGACTTCGAATACAATAGTCAGATGCGGTTTGTATTCAGCTGGATTGCTGGCAACAACACGGATAGTCAAAGTGCATTCAAAATTCAGCTGCTGAACTACAAGTCATGTTACCTAAAGAGTTCCAGGTACAACGAATACTTGTTTGCGTCAGATGTCAAGTTTGAGAAGGATGAGAACTACTCTTATCCATTTGCATGGAAAGCAGGCTCTGCAGATGGCTTGGATTCCGCTCTTGTTTGGGAGATAAGGGCTTGTTATTTTAATAGAGAAGAACATTTTTGATTTTCATATTTTGTTTTGTATATTTTACAAATATTTCTCAAATTGGGAGAATAAAGACTTTCATATTGTACGATTTTGTGTTTCTGTGTCTTGCTATCCTACATCTTCTTATTGATATTGAAATCTCAAATCTTGTTTCTGCTTTTTTCAGTATTTAAGGCTTAAGTGATTGAAAGACTGGGTAAATATTTGCTAGTGGCAGCAAAAATTAAGACCTCATATGAATAAAGGATCTTTTATATGTCACTATATATCTGGCATTGCAAATCAGCCCTAAGGTTTTGAAAAAGAACTGTAGCTCTAACTTTTAAAAACAAGTAACTGTTTGAATGCATGTGTAAGAAATTGGTTGAGTTGATGAAGGGGCAGTTGCTATCGTTGTCTTATTTTTATATTATACGCGTATTCAAGGGGTTAAGAATACCCTTATAAAGTTAAACGCAATGCGAGCACTTAGGAAAATAGGATGGGAGCATAAAGGAGACAGCAAAGCAAATTGGTTTTGAATGTCTGCACATTGCAATGAGTGGGAAACATTGAACCGGGTAAAGCATTCTACATTCGTGTAGTGCTGCCAAAAAAGAATCTCTAGCATTCCTAGAAGTAAGGGTTTTACGGTTGAATTGTTTGAGGGGAGGAATGCAACTGTCTACTTCACTAGAGTACTGTTTATGAAAATAGCGGTAAAATAATGATAGACATGAACATTGCGGCGGTGTTCGAGGGATACAAATATTTCAGCTAGACAACGGTCGTCTATACTATTTTTAAAGCTCTATTTTGAATTCTGTCCAAAAGACTCAAGTGGGTTTTTGAAGCACCTACCCAGAAATGGGAACTGCACTCGAGCTTCGGAAGAATAAAGGTTTTATATATTACAGCCAGATCAGAAGGAGTAAGAAACTGCTTGCATAGACGGAGAAAATCTAAACACTTAGCAGCGTTTTTGACAACGTCGAATACGTGATCACTTCGCAAAAGATGGTCTGTGATGCACATATCTAGAACTGAGATCTGTTCAGTCTCCTCGATGTAAGTGCCACCCATGGATGGTGGCATCGAGGGAGAGTTACGCTTTAGCGACAGTAAACAGCATTGAGTTTTCGAAGCATTAAATTCTATACGGTTTTTGATTCCCCATTGGACAATGCTGTGAAGATCAGAATTTAATGACCTTCGCTGCCGGTGGAAATCCACATCCAAAGGACAAGGATGTGAATCTAAAAACCAATATGAAAAACTGGTGGTACTGTCGTCAGCGTAATAATTAAAGGGATAAGAAGTTTCAGACAAAAGATCATTTATGAACATCGAAGAGTGAATTTAACAAAAATTGCGTATTGACAAGGTCCTCACAGTCAACTGATGAGTCCATGTGAGATCATCCGGACGAAAAGCCAATTTTCGTGGACTAAAGGCAAAAAAAAAATAATTTTGAATAAGGAAGAGTGTTCGGAAACAATACGGATCCCTAAATTTATTATCCTTTTTTTTTAAATAAAATGCTAATGCTATGATAGGTGCCCTAAAGTACGACGTCAAGATTATTCTTGGCGACATCAACGCCAAGATCGGGAAGGAGGACATCTTTGGTTCGATAGTCGGAGAACACAGTCTGCACGACAACACTTCCGGTAACAGACTCAGGCTGATTGACTTTGCGGCGGGGCGAAATGTAATCATAGCTAGCACTCGATTCCCACACCTCAATATACACAAAGGGACCGGGCGGTCTCCGGATCAACTAACCGTCAACCAGATTGCTCATGTTGCCATAGACGCGAGACATGCTTCCAGTGTCCTGGATATCTGAACATTCCGAGGACCCAACATAGACTCGGATCACTACTTGGTGGTAGCCCAAGTATGGATGCGAATATCCTGACGCCACCACGAAGGACGGATGCTGTGAAAAGATTTAATGTCGCGAGGTTAAAAACGCAGGAGGTCGCCAGGGACTTTTGCAGACCGCGTCTCTCTTAATCTCTCAGCAAGCCCGCCTCCAGCTTCATCTACGGAGGACCTGTGGAAGCACTGCCAGAATACCATCAGTCGGACCGCCACTGGCTGGGTGTCACAAGGCCACCACAACGAAACCCCTGGTTTGACGAAGAATGCAGGTTCGCGCATGTAGCAAAGAACGAGGCCTACCAACTAATGCTGCAGGCAAGAACCAGAGCTGCTGAGAGAGCTGCCCGGGAGCTCTACGGGCTCTAAGGAGGAAAAAGAGAGAGCATGCGAAGCGGGCGGTCGAGTCTATTGAGGACTGTACCGGCAGAGGGGATGTTCGAAAGTTTTACCAAAGGGTGAGGCAATCCACCCAGGGCTACAAAACTAGAACGGAAGCCTGTCGGGACGAGAGTGGGAATATGGTAGTGGACACGCAGTCCATGCTGAGGATCTGGAAACAACTCTTTTCCAGACTGCTGAACGGTGAGGAAGGCCAAAATTCCACAGCTAGGCGGAACATTCCATTCAACATGGACGATGATGGTGAAAATTTCCGTCCAACCGACCTAAATGAAGTGCGGTCAGCGATAGCCAAGCGTACAAAGCTGCTGGCGCGGATGGCTTGCCAGCTGAGCTGTTCAAAGCAGGTGGGGATGACTTGGTAGGCAGCATGCACCAACTCATCTCAAAAATTAATGGAACCTCGGCATAGTGTGCCCCATCCACAAGAAGGCCCTGGCGTGTGCCAATTACAGAGGTATAAGTCTCCTTAACGGCGCATACAAATTACTGTCATCTGTACTCTGTGAGCGCCTAAAACCGTTTGTCAACGACCTGATCGGCCGCTATCAGTGTGGTTTTAGGCCCGGCAAATCTACCCTGGATCAGATGTTCACACTTCGACAGATTTTGGAAAAAACCCAGGAGTTCCAAATCGATACACACCACCTTTTTATCGATTTCAAAGTCGCGTATGATAGCGTGGACAGAGAACAACTTTATAGAGCAATGTCTCATCTGTCATCTCGGAATCCCTGCCAAGCTCGTCCGCTTGTGCAGGATGACGATGGAGAAATCTCGCTGCTCCGTCAAGGTCGGTAAGAACACCACCGAACCCTTTGATGTCGAGAAATGTCTGAGGCAAGGCGACGCGCTATCATGCAACCTATTTAACATCCCTCTTGAAGCAATTGTACGAAACTCAAACGTCAACAATAGATGTACAATTTTTCAAAATTCTGTTCAACTGCTTGCTTATTCGGTTGATATTGATAACATTGGGAGGATGAAGCGAGCTGTTACCGGTGCGTTTGCAAGTATTGAACTGGAGGCGGCGAAAATGGGTTTGGCTGTTAATGAGGACAAGACGAAGTATATGCTATCATCGAGAAAGGAATCTCAACATCGTCGACTCGGGCAAAACGTCACGATGGATAGGTATAACTTCGAAGTCGTCAAAGAATTTGTCTACCTGGGCTCCACTATAACCTCGCAAAACGACATCAGTGCAGAGATCAAGCCAAGAATTACTCTTGCCAACCGCTGTTTCTTCGGACTAAGAATGCATTTGAGTAATAAAGCCCTATCTCAAAGAACCAAGCAGACCTTGTATAAGATCCTCATCATCCCGGTCCTGCTGTATGGGGCAGAAGCATGGACACTGTCTAAAACGGATGAAAATCTGCTTGGGTGGGACAAGTTCTTCGTTTGAACTTCGGTCCAGTCTGTATCGATGGAGTATGGAGGGTAAGGTTCAACAACGAGCTGTACGGGCTTTACAGCGACGTTGACCTAGCCAAGAAGCTGAAAATACAACGGCTGAGATGGCTGGGACACGTGGAGCGTATGGACACTGACGCACCAGCCCGTCGAATCTTCGAATCCACCCCTGATGGTCTGCGCAGCAGAAGAAGACCCTACCTCAAGTGGCAACCTCAACCAACTTGGAGTGCGTAACTGGAGGCAGCTAGCTAAGGACCGAGCTAGCTGAAGGGGTTTGTTGATTGAGGCCGTACTCCAACCTGAACTGTGAGCGCCATCTAAAGTAAAGTAAGTAAGCTAATGCTAGGAGGTCTTATTTTATATACTTTTATGTATTTTAAGAGCATTAATACTACTATACTTTAAGAAAACATTAAGTTCATCAATTAAACAGTACATGTAGCAAAATCTAACTTTACAAGAAACCGTGTAAAAATAGCACAAACTTGTAAATTTAATATAAGATTTAGGTATAATTATCGATCAATAATTGCGTCTTAGAAGGGTACGGCAGCATCTAACTGATAAGCGCACTGTCGTTACTAGACGAATCGCTGTAACGAAGCATTCATTTTATATTACTTTGGTGTTACCATTGAGAGTTGTGCTTCACCACATTTAATTCAGACGCACCATGGACACATGACGTCACAGGAAAATATACACTATTAAAGGGTGGTTAAATTTTAAGGGCCGATGTTTATCTTCTATATCTATACTATTATAGTATAAAAGTGAAACCAATTTAAAGTTTGTAACGCACGATCTCAGAAAGTAGGAAACCGATTTATTTGAAATAAAATTTACTATTTTCTATATTGTTATAAGAGTGTTTATGGCTATAATTTTTTTCATTAATAGTTTGTCAAATTTAAATATTATTAATTTTACATTTTTTGTCCATTTTTTTCATTTCAAATAATCGACAAAGATTAGCATTGCTTCATAAAGCCAATATTGTTTCGCAAATTTTAAGCTTAAAATCACTTCTAAGTTAAACATACAACCTGAGAAATAAATAAAAACAAATTATAATATTATAAACTTTTTGAATTTATTTTATCCAGGAATTAGATTTCATCACAATCGCGAGGTCGCTGCTTTGTTTCATTTCATTATCATTCCAACATTTTTAATTTTCTTTTCTTCCCGTTCCCATACTCTCTCTCTCTCTTAATATCTGTTCCATTCAATAGTTACGTTTTTTCTCTTACATACCTACCTACATATTCAATTTTTCTGTATTGTATAGTTTATCTAACTAACCGACACACACACATTTTTTGTGTTTCTCCAATTCTATCGTCACATCGCTAAGCAATGTGGGGGTGGTCTCTTTTTACTTGTGATATACATAGGTTGTAGGTACTAACTATAGGGCAAGTTCTGCATTTGGAAAAAAAAATCGAGCTCGAGATTATGATCAAAGTTGACAATACGATGATAGCGAAGACGAATAAAGTGGGTCCGACGATTCCGTCTGTTTGTCTGTATGCCTGTATGTCCGTATGTCTGTATGGCTGTACCTCGATCTAGAGCCTAAGCCACTGGAGCTAATTTCTTCAAACTCGGTACTTAAGGGTCTTCAGTGATTCCCTAGAGGAGAAATTGAAATTTTTTTTTAGCTCTAAAACTAACAGTACCCCCCATACACCCGTAATGCATAATCTTATTTATCTCGAAAACGGCTTTAACGATTTTGATAAAAAAAAAAAGGTGTGATATTATGGACACGGACTACATTTTGGTAAAAAAAATGTTTGGGGGCAAATGTTATTAATGGTACCTGTCATAGAACGTTTTTTTTGATTTACGAATTTCTCATTAACGGCTCTAACGATTTTAACCAAAATTTTTATGCGTGAGCTTCTATACACTCGAAAAAATATAATCTAAAAATTTTTTCGAAAAAATAGTTTTTTGATTTTTAAAAAACTAATATAATTTTTTTTTTTTTGAAAATTCAATAACTAGAAATCGGATACACGAATAAAATTTTTTAAATTACGTTTTAAAATGTATTTTATTGAATACTAATAACTTGCATATCAATTTTGTTTATAAAAAATTTTAGGACAATTTAGTACACAAAAAACATGTTTCAGTGCGTATGTATGTCTGTACCTCTCTCTACAGCCTTACCCACTAGACCTATCACCTATGTTCTTCAATCTCGGTAGTTAAGGGTCTTCGGTGATTCCCTAGAGGAGAAATTGAAATTTTTTTTAGCTCCAAAACTAACGGTACCCCCCATACACCCGTAATGCATAATCTTATTTATATCGAAACGTGTTGATATTATGAACATTGGACATGGACTACATTTTGGTCAAAAAAAATTTTGGGGCAAAATGTTATTAACGGTACCTGTCATAGAACCGTGTTTTTGATTTTTTGACTTTCTCATCAACAGCTCTAACGATTTTAACCAAAAATTTTCAACAGGAGCCCCCTTAAGTTTAAAATAATATTGTATATAAAAATATTCGAAAAAAAAACTATTTCTAAAATATATACTACCTAATTTTTAAAATTTGGCATCTCAAATTTCGATCTCGAAAATTTTTAGGAAATTTGTCATATAAAAAATTACTTAAATATTAAAAAGATTAATCAGACGGCAATTCCATACATTTGAACATTTTTATCTTATTAAATCCATGTTTTATATTTATAAAATGTATTTTAAATTCCAAAATACTTTTACATAAGAGCAAGTTTGTGCGATCCAGTCGTGTATTTTATTTTTTAAGTTACTTGAATACACTCAATAGCATTTTGGGTGACAAAAATGGAGATTCAATTGAATACTGTGCCGTGCACATGAACTATTCTATAAAAGCGAAACCATTTTAAAGTTTGGGTTGAATGATCTCAGAAAGTAGTCAACCAGTTTATTTGAAATAAATTTTATTATTTTCTATGTTGTTATATTTATAACATGCACAAACATGAACAAGCTCAAGTGTGAAAGAGAATCTAATTCGATATGGTATGTTATACATATAAACTAAAATTAATATTATTGTAGCAAATATGCTCAGTCCCATTGAGAAATGTTTTCATATGCTAATATTAATATTAAGAAAATATTCGTAGTTACAATTTGCCAAGCAACGCGAGTACGGGTCGGCTAGTTTTGAATAAAACACAAATTATTTATGAAATTATTGTTATTTCTTTTATTATGATAATATTGATATGGTTCAATTATGTATATAACAAAATATTGGCCAAATGGCCGCCGCGAACTCGGCGGCACACCTCCATCCGATGGTCCAAATTTTCGATGACGCTGAGGCATAATTGAGGTTCTATGCCGTTAATTTGCCGAATTATCATCCTTTAGCTCTTGAATTGTTGTTGGCTTATCGACGTACACCTTTTCTTTCAAATAACTCGAAAGAAAGAAGTCCAACGGTGTCAAATCACATGATCTTGGCGGCCAATTGACATCGCCACCACGTGAGAAAACACGTCACTGAATTTGTCGCGCAAAAGAGACATTGTTTCGTTAGCTGTGTGGCAACTGGCACCGTCCTGTTGAAACCACATATCGTCCACATCCATATCTTCCAATTCGGGCCATAAAAATTTCGTTATCATCTCACGATAGCGAACACCATTCACAGTAACTTCCTGACCGGCCTCATTCTGGAAAAAGTACGGCCCGATGATGCCGCCAGCCCATAAACCGCACCAGACAGTCACTCTTTGTGGGTGCATTTGTTTTTCGACAATCACTCTTGGATCATCATTCGCCCAAATGCGGCAATTCTGCATATTGACGAATCCACTGAGGTGAAAATGTGCCTCATCACTGAAGATGATTTTCTTCGAAAATTGATTATCCACTGTTGCCATTTCTTGCCACCATTCTGACCATTGACGACGCTTGAAATGGTCAAGAGGCTTTAGTTCTTGAGTCAATGGCACCAGCTTGTAAGCGTGTAAATGCAAGTCTTTATGCATAATGTTCATCAACGACGAGCGTGAGAGGTGCAATTGTTGGGCACGCCGACGACGAGTTGAGGTGGACGGCTCTTCCAGCCACACTATCGCGAACAGCAGCAATATTTTCTGCAGTACGAGCTGAACGAGCATGCACTGGTGTTTTCACATCTCCTACAGATCCGGCTTGCTCAAATTGTTGCACGATTTTTCCGATTGTATGTACATTTGGACGATTAAATTGACCGAAAAAATCACGAATTGCATCATATGCATTTTGATTTGAACGCCCATTTTCATAATAAGCCTGAATATTTTTAACGTGGTGCTCGATTGTGTACCTTTCCATGTTTCCATGTTTTCCAAATTGAATTAGTCTGAAATTGAGAAATGTCAAATGAAATGCAGAAAAAAACTTGACGTTTAGGTGTGGTTCACATTCAATATCGGCCCTTAAAATTTAACCACCCTTAAGTAGGTAACTAACTCAATTGCTCGGTGCATTTGTGATTCATTTCCTGGAACGAAATTTAGTCCTTAAAATGGCAACTCCACAAAGAGAACAATATTCATGTTAACACAGTTTGAAGCAGGGCAGGTTAAATACGAGTACTTTTTATTTTAAAGAATTCAAAATAATTATGTGCGGTAACAAAAAGCATTTTCAGCAGAAAAAAACAAATCTTTTGTATAGAATAAGACCTTCTTCTTGTAGGAAGACTATTGTTTTTGAAATCGATGCACAGCATATCCAGAGATACAGAGAGCTCAAACGAGTACCTGCGGGCAAACAAGCCCCATAAAATTTATAACATGTGTTTGGGATTATTTTAGTCAAACAACAAAGTTATCTTCTTTGGGATTAGAGATACAATAAATTATATTCGGTACACATAGTGCGAATATCATTCTTTTTCTGATCTTCCATACATACCTACAATTCTACCTGGACCAAAATAGGCCCGCACACATTCTATTGATAAGACTTATCGATAGTAACAGTCCACACACATTTTGAGTTTTCGTATAAAAGCAACTTGATTTTGGCAAATTACTCACAGTATTTCGGTTCTCATTGAAGGAATCGTACATTATTCCTAAAATGTCTTCGATTTCCCGACTAGTGTGCTTATTGTTGCTTTACAGTTTAAACATTGGTTCGGCAAGGTCTACGACCAAAAGCCCTCTAACCGATTCCTTATCTAAGGCTCAAGACACATTTTTGAAGGCTCAAGGAACATTTATCCGAGGTTATGCTGGAGAACTCATTGATGGAAGCCTAAACGAACTCAAATTCCGTTTGGCTACGCTTCAAACTGAAGTTGAAAAGCTGATTCACGCTTCAAATGCTCGAAGTTCTGAAAGTGAGTTATGTATTTCTGCAATGAATAATTTGACGATTGCCTCCTCTGCCATGGAAAACCGTTTGCGGAGTCTCTATATGGAATTTGAGAAGCACAATATATTTGAGAGTAGGATAATTCTATTAAGAGACATCATCGCAGATATCAGGAACAGGCGATACAAGTTGGCCTATGAGAAGTTATTTGAACTTGGTGATATTGCCGCAATTCCAAAAATTGTTCACGAAGTTTATGCTGATTCGGAGCAAAACCTGCAGTACGTGTCAACATTTGCGGCAGCTGCGTCCAACTCTACCCATTGCTTCGCCGTGCTGAAGGCTTTGAAAGAAGAAATTTCAATGAGTAATCAAAACAAAACCTTTTATCTAATACACCTAGCAAATATAGTAGAAAAAGAACTCCTCAACTGCAATAGTAACGACACCAATTTTAGAGTGGATCTCGACCGTCAGATTGAAATAGCTGCAGTTGATACGCTAGTGGCATCCATGAAGTCTGGAGACTTTTCATCAAATGAAACTGTTCGAGAGTTGATTAATGTGTTGAAAAGCCTTCGCGGATTCCGTCCGGAAGTCTCTGATAATATAATGACACAGTTGGTAGATGGAGTATTTGGAATCGTCGATCACCGAGCAATTATTTCCAATGTTTTAAACCGTTGCGATACACCTCAGGCAGTTCCAGTCCTCACTCAGCTTTTCTGGAAAATCAAAGACGGTGGATTCTATAATGACAGCCAACTCATCATCGACATTTCTTCGAATTTAAGTGTGCTGAGTAACAAAGTGGATTTCCTTGATCTTAGCATAGAAATCAAAAGTTCATATGACAAAGTTCTCGGAAGTATACCCAAGTGTGCTAAAAATGTCTTATTCGAAAAATCAGTCTGCCTGTGGAACAAAGCCAAAGACGTCTACTTGCAAGCGGTTAGTGACGAATTTAAATATGACGGAGGACGTCGACGGATCTTGACAACTGCTGCATCCAAGGATATACCCAAAGGAGCTGCATGGATCCCAATCAAGCAGGGTGATGACATTCTATTCAGAAGCAAAGAATACCCCAACGAATTCCTCTACTATGCCGACTTCGAATACAATAGTCAGATGCGGTTTGTATTCAGCCGAATTGTTGGCAACATCATGAACAGTCAAAGTTCATTCAAAATTCAGCTGCTGAACGACGAGTCATGTTACCTGAAGAGTTCCAGGTACAACGAATACTTGTTTGCGTCAGATGTCAAGTTCGAGAAGGATGAGAACTACTCTTATCCGTTTGCATGGAAAGCAGGCTCAGCCGGTGGCTTGGATTCCGCTTTTGCTTGGCAGATTATAGCTTGTTAGGCTAGCATTATAAATATGTATATAAAAAAAAATATTTTTGATTTTCATATTTTGTTTTGTATATTTTACAAATATTTATCACATTGGGAGAATAAAGACTTTCATATTGTACGGTTTTGTTTTGCTATCCTACATCTTCTTATGGATATTGAAATCTCGTTTCAAATTATTTTAATATTTTAAGCTCGAATGAATTTAAGACCTGGCCAAATATTTGGTAGTTGGCTGTATCTTCAACAGGAAGTATTAAGACCTCATATGAATAAAGGATCTTTTATAAGTCACTTTATCTGGCCTTGCAATCAGCCTTAAATTTTTAAAAAGAAAAAACACACTTAGGTATGTGGTATATGCTGTTCCTAACGGCAGCGTCCCTACTATCATCAAAATGACCGTGGTAAACCACTCCATAATACAACCAACATCAACAGCCCTGATCAATCGTCACGTAAGTTTTGGAGTAGTCTATGATTATTTGGTATTGGTAGAGAGGATGTGCTTGAAAATTTCCTGGATCCAAATGATCTCAATAAAGGCTTTGTGGATAACAACTTATAGTCATTTAACTTTACAATTAATAACTCAGCCATTTATGAACCTCCTCCAGAATTCGAAGTCGTTTCTCAGAATGAATTGCTAATGTATATCCTTTCTCTTCTGTATTATCTTTTAATTTAATTTTTTTTGTGGGTGGGTCAATGACCCCATTTAATGGGCTTAATACAAGTTTATTCTTAATATTACCTAAATATAGCTCATAAATCTAGGATTGGAAGGATTATTCAGCTAAGGTTGAAGTCGAAACAGTTAATGTTATAATATTAATCCTTTGAAGCATGCGAGTAATAGGTTCGTTGCAGACATTAGTGGTACTTAAGGCTGTGTAAATCGTTCATTTCAAATGATCGAATCGTTCAACAATCGATTACGAAAATGATCCGATCATTTCAATCAATCGATCATTAAGAAACGTCCAAAAATCCATACCGGATTCTGATACATCAAATAACATCAGTTCAACCCAACAATTGTTTTTGCGGCCTACAACATCAACAACCAACTCTATCAATCATGTTGACATGTTCTTCAATGCCGAGCTCAACACAGAAATTGCAGTCCACCGTCCGTTTGGCGTTCATAATCCACATAGACTGAATCGGAACAATTGGAATCGAGTAAACCATGGTTCATCGAGTCAACTGATATCGAAAATCGAGACTCATTGAAATGATTGAGATTGAAATAGAAAGTCGAGAATCCAGAATAGAGAATCATCTCTAGATTGAGATGAGATGAGATTGAGATTGAGATTGAGATTGAGATCGATTAAAATGATTGATTTCGATCATCAATACTTTTCGATGATCGGATCAAAAAAATAGAATCGATCCTGATTGACATATTGACATTGATTACGGGAATTATTGTTAAAAGAGATGGAATTGTAGAGAGTTGTGAACAGACCCTAAAAGTACTCGATGAATGAAGAGAATGTCGCTTATTGCTTTTCGTTCTTCCAGCCTATTCAAGTTGATTAACAGAAGTCGGTATCCATACGGAGTTAAAATGAAAGGGTTATTCCAAAATAGACCACAAAGTGCGAAACGTAGGACACGACATTGAGTGCTCTGGATCCTGGATAGTGGATACATGAATTTGTTGATAAGGGACCATACAAGTTTATGTATAAAGATCGGGTCACGTAGGGGTCAGAGAATTCTTTGGAGCAACGTTTCACAAAGCCTAGTGTAGAGTTTGCTTTAAGTATAATCTCATCAATATGTGTGAGAAAGTTGAGCTTGCTACGAGTATCACATAAGACACCAAGATCGCGAAATGAACCATCGGTGGATATGGGTAGATAACAAAGAAGGTATCAACAGGGAGTAGATTGGAAGCGTTTTCGTTAAAAAGTGATTGAATGATATTTGGAAATATTTAGCTCTAAGCATTTTTTCAGGCACCAGGCAGAGAAACTGTTGAGATCAAGTTGTGGGAGAGTATGGCATCATGTGTGGAGGAAATTGTCTTGAAAAACTTTGTATCGTCGGCTTAGAGTGAAACATGGGGATGTGTAAGAGCCATCTCAATATCTTTAGTAGTAAGAATAAAGAGGAGAGGTCATAAGTGGCTGCCTTATGGAACCCCAGAGTTAGCTAAGAAATCATCAGAGAAGGAAGATCTGAATCTAACTTTTTAGTAACGAGTTTTCAGGTAAGAAGCTAGCCATCTTAAGATGATAGTTTTAAGCCAAAGAGTAAACAGTTTGAATATAATAAGCTTATGTGGGATATTGTCAAAGGCCTTACTGAAATCGGTTGAGACAACGTCGAATTCTTTTCCGTTTTAAAAGCTGAGAGGATAAAGAATAAATTTAACAAGGTAAGTCGTTGTGGACATACCCTTGACAAAGCCTTGTTGTCTATGGGAAAAGAGAGACTTACAACGAAAACTTAAAATATCATACAAAATGCTTTGAAATATTTTGGGAATATGTGAAATTTTGGTGATTGGACGATAGTTTATAACTTCATACTTTGGGCCCTTTTTATATATTGGGGTTATGAAAAAGGGTCTTCAATACTTGAGGGAATACTCCTTGAGATAGAGATTAACTGAAGATTTTTGAGAGGGGAAGAAAGAGTGTTGAAGAGCATTTTTTGAGAAACATGGTGGAGATAACATCTGACCCGAGAATATACTCATCATTGAGTTGATTCAGTTTATTTTCGATGAAAAATTGCTGAATGATATAAGGTAGAAATAATCCGAGAGAGAAATTCGGTAAATAATTGAAATAATTACAATCAGGTATAAAGGAGTCGTCGGTGAATGATTGTTTAAAAAAAAAACTATCAAAAAAGTTGGCGATAGTATCTGCTTCGTTCCTAGAATTCATTAATTTTTTTTTTTTAGCCAAGGGCATGAAATGGAAGATAGGAAGATTCTTAACGATGGGCAGTAAGGCTTCCAAAGCAATTATTCCGCTAGTGATCTGATGATATATCTATTTTACATTGTGTTTGGGATAGTAAGATTATCGCGCCTGATATTTCTAAGGCATTTGATCGAGTTTGGAACCAGCCCTTCTTATCAAAAATACACGCGTTTGGTATAAACGAAACCCTTATTCTTTGGATTAGAAATTAATTTTTAGATATCGTTCAATACAGGTTGTATTGGACGGTCTTAACAAAATAAATCCTGGTGTTCCCCAAAGCTCCATTTTATCTCCTACTCTCTTCTTCATTTCTTATGAATTATCTCTTATCCAAAAGTTCTAATTCACTTCATTGTTTTGCCAACGTTACCCTCAGCTCGTCATACTCCTTCTCAAATTCACATTCATCGGCCTCGGAAGTGGAATTGCAATGGTATCGTATAATAGGCTCATTAACTTTCAATCTTTACAGCATTCTCAAATGGGGTATACAAAATCGTGTGAAGTTTAATGCACTAGGTATGTGTGTCAACGATGATCTTTGCTGGAATAACCACATTCTCGAGACCGCCAAAAATTTAGCTAAATGCAGACGATTTCTATATCATTGTAAGTAATTTTTTACCTCCTCTAATCTGGCTACAATCTATGAGACGTTTTTACGTATAAAACTCGAGTATGACTCACATCTCCGGACAGGTGCCGCCCGAACTTTTCTTTGGTTACTGGATAGAAATCAGAACAGAGTGTTTAAACTGAAATGAAACAGATAACAAAGCTATCATGGAATCATTTCCATCTCAAAAACACTGTCGGAATGTTTCATGTATTTCCTTGTTTTATTGCTTCTTTAACAAGCAATGTTCTCTCGAAAACCGTTTCGCTAGACTCTTCCAATTCTACCAGAAATGGGGCACCCGAATCAACACTTCCAAATCGGAACTTGTCTGCTTCAGGAGACCTTCAACTGGTAGAGGCCTTCGCACCGCAATAATTTGCAGAAATCTGGTCCTAAAACTCCCTGAGAGCCAAATTCCAAGTACCTGGGAATGAACTTCAACGAGTTGCTAAGGTTTAACCTGCACTCAAGAAATGTTCTGAAAAAGGCCAGCTGGGCCTTCAGCCGTTTGCTCCCATTGCTGAAAAGAAGATCAGGTCTTAGCCAACCGACAAAGATATTAATATACAAGCAGCTCCTGCGACCAGTGATCAGCTATTCCTTCCAAGTCTGTTTTTCAATCTCGAAGACAGCTATGAAGGAACTTCAACTATTCGAAAGGCAGATACTGAGAATCTGCACTGGACTCTACTTCGACCATCAACGACAAAAACGAGTATCTTTACACAAAAGCGAATTTAATCCCACTGGTCAAATATCTAGTTCATTCAACGAAGAAACTAATGGGGAACATCATCGTCCACCCGATTCAGCTTATGAGAAGGATGACCACAGAACAACGACATCGCGAGCCGGGGTGCCTCAGTGTGATGGAAACTCTGGATGACAACGTAATCATGGACAACGGGGAAGTAGTCTCGTTCTACGCTGACATTGGGTCAGCCTAGTAAATAGTCATCATCATCATCGGGTCGACAACCGGGTTCCGGTCCTGGCCTCTTTCAACAAGTCTCTCCACCTATCCCGGTCTCTAGCCGACGCCATCCATTTGCGCACCCCAAGGCTTCGGGCGTCCTGGTCTACGCCATCTACCCAGCGCAAGCATGGTCTACCACGCTGTCGTCTACCATAGAATGTACCACACAGAACTTTCCGAGCAGGTTCCTCTTCGCTCATGCGAGCTAGGTGCCCTGCCCACCGGAGTCTACCGAGCTTAATTTTTATCACGATATCTGCTTCAAGGTAGATTGCGTACAGTTCATGATTGTACCGTCTCCGGAATCGTCCTTCCTCACATACGGGGCCAACAATTCTCCTTAAGACTTTTCTCTCGAACGCAGCTAAGAGGTCGGAGTGCCTTTTGCTAAGCACCCAAGTCTCGGATCCATATGTGAGTACTGGCAGGACCATGGTCCTGTACAGCAGCAGTTTTGAAGTTATGGTGAGATTTCTGGATTTGAAGAGCTTTGACAGACTATAGTAGGCTCTAGTAAATAGTAAATAGTACGTTCAATAAAACAAAATTGAATTGAATTGCCGTTTCGCTAGGAATTTAAATTAGAAAAGTTGTACGTTTGTCAACCAAACCCCATCGAATTTGTTTCATGGATCATCCATTTTGTGTTGAAAAATAGTTGCTCCTCTGACCAATAACCCCAAATCAATTTTACAGTCGCATAAAATAATTCACAAAATTCATTTAGAAAATAACAATATCCCCCCGTTTTGCCTCGTGATTCTTCGGTGATTTATTCATTCGAATAAATTATTGCAATAATTTCATTTATTCTCTTCTAAATACGAGTACATTCTAAAACTCAAAAACTATTTTTAACATCACACAAAAATTCAAACAAAAACTCTCACTTAACGGAATGTGTCAGCAAAAGTAAAACTAAAAACTTCATAAATGTTTTGATTTATATCCGCATGCAACGACAACAACAAAAAAAAGGCATTCATCCAGCAAAAGCTTAATTAAGATTTCTAAACCAAAAACTCTAAATCAACATTCCCGGACACACACTCTCGATTCCTCTCTCTCTGGAAATATAGTTTTATAAAATCTACATGTGTAGTTTTTTTCTCCCCGAAACGAAAATGATAAACGTCAAAGTTTTGGTCCTATTTTTTGTGCAACTTAGTCTGTGTGTGTGTGAGGAGGTTCCACTTATTTTTTTATTTTAATCTAATGTTGCTCATCCTGAAGAGCATGAGAGATGATAAACCATAAAACTCGGTCGGCAGGGTATTTGGCCATCCCTGGCGAGTTGCATTCCACACAAAAACTTGATTTACTCACTGTACAGTCTCTGGACAGTGTTAGAACACCATAATTAATGGTTTTTATATTTTTTAGTTTTTATTTCAAATGTACAAAATTTCATATTCCAACGCGGTCCTAGAATTAATGTTGCGTAAAATATTCTTCAAACAAAAAAACAATATCTAGGGGTAAAAAGGACACTCGAATGAGCTGCATATGTATGTATACCTTGTCCCTCCAAAACCAGCAACTAACTCATCATCATGCAATGCGTCCTTGAGTAGATTTGTTTTGTGTCTGAATTTTTTGGAGTGCAAGGATTTATGAAGGGTCCAATGTCACACACAACTGTCATGTCGGTACATCGTGTTGTCCTTAAACTCTCCACTCTCTAATGTCACAACTAAAATTGAATGGAAAACTTCTAAAACACGTTTCATATGTGAGCGCGGATTTGGAGCACAAATGAAGCATCCCGGAACAGGAATACATCAAAAGGACCAACCTCAAAGGACCCATAGTTGTTTGAGAAGTGAAAAAAAAATGGAATCCTAGAATTTATTGTTTTGGTTGCTGAAACGGATGTACGAGTATCACAGCGCGAATGTAAAAAAATAAAACCCAACTATGACCTACATTAACTAACTGTGATTCAAATCTCTCAGACGGGCCTGAACATAATATAGGTTGGGATATATAGAATCAAGACTATAAAGGACATTCCTGAGGACATTCCTAAATTACACGACTCCAATGTGCTGAAACTGGATCTGGGACGACGAAACTTGAATTTCAAAGCACGCTCCGTTGTAGGTCGTAATGTTATGTTTGTCCTCCACAGTTCAGCGTAGAAGAGTAAAGTTTCAACAAAAATAATAAAAAAAAAAATAGAAATTCCATGGATGGCTGGAGATAGTTTAGAATTGGTAACGGCTATAGGAATGCGAAAGGATGGCTGCCACTGTGTCGCATGCCGCGCGCTCACAAAAGCTGCAAAACGTGATGATGTTTACGTCTGATAAGATGAATGCTGGTATATTAGTGGGACATTATAGTAGATGCCGCGCGGTTTAAGGATAACTTTTGTTGACCGATAAGGCACGACATTTTCTGTGCGATAGTTTTTATTCCGGTCATGTCCCTCGAGGGGGGGGGACGTTTTTGTTATTATTATAATCTAAATGGCCAATGAGGGATTTTAAGTTCATTTAAGCAAACACTGACCTCTCAAATTAAGTTGATGGTGATGATGATGATGCTAATGCTAATGACGATGATGTTGATGTTGAAGTTGATGGTTGAGTTGGCGGCTGACTTCTGCTTTTTTTGTCTGCAATTAAATTGGAAAAGTTTTCGTTTAAGTATCATCAATAAACCTTGAGCTGAAAGGTGTGAGGTGAATAGTAATTTTGGATTATTTAAAGTGGTATAATATTTTTGGTTGTTCGTTAAGGAGGTATACCTACTTTATAGCAAATTCTTGACAAACAGGATGATGAGGAAGACACTAAAAGTTCTCCCACAGTCTCTACAAGTGGCTTCGGCTTAAGAAGTAAACATTTTTTCTTCAACTTTTCTATCGTTTATCGCAGTTTTTACGTTTAATTATTTGAATAATTTCCCCTTAAATATATTCCAATAATTTTTTCGTACAAAATAGATTAGTAGGGGATCCTTGGGCAACTCAAATCGAAAGACGTAGTGTTTCGCTTGCCAGTAGTTATTTCGTTCGTAAAATTAAATGAATGAATGACTGAACGAATAACTTTATTTAACATAATTTCTTAATCTTAACAAATTCATAAATAAACATGGCCTACGTGTCGTACCGTGCCGACTGCCAGAGTGATAATTTTATGTTTTAGTAAGTAATATTAAGTTAAAGTATAACATTTAATTTAGTAAAATTTTATATTGCCTTGCTTAGAATAGCTCATCAATAAAAAGTTCTTCCTGCATATGAACATCCATTTTACGTATTTAGACAGCTGCTTCCATTTTTCACCATTTAAAGAATTTTTCTGCTCAACATTGGTTAGAATAGGATACTGATATTTTTCCAGAAAGTGGTACACATGTTCTCGCACCCCAATGCAGCACAAGCCACATATATCTAGGAGATCATTTCTGCACGGAATAAAGTTCAGTAGGATAACGTCTGCTTTTATTTTGGTGATGTACGATATTTCTTCCTTTGAAGTCAAGTTTCAAGTTTGCGAGCAGTAGGCAAAAATAAAGATGCTGCCAATATGTTGAAAGAAACAGCAATTAAACAAATTATTTCATGAAAAATCGAAGACACCACAATCTTATTCAGCAGAAGAGGCACTTGCCTTGACTTTGGTTGCAAAATGCAGCAAACATTCATATGAGCTAATAAGAAAAAAAAGCAAAGAAACGCGGTTCAGAAATCTATCTTCCCAAAAAGCAATGTTAACCAGTAAACATTGTCATAACAGAAAGTTCAGCCAAAGTAGAATTACAGGCTCTGTTGAAACACACTATTCAGCGAATTGTAAGCTTGCTTGCAGTTGAAATATTTTGTGACTCTGATCTTGAAATAATATTTAAATGGGTACTTGATGGCAGCTCCTATACAAACAAAAGTTTGCAGCCTCTGGAAAAACCTACGTGATTTGTTTACGGCTTCTATCGTTCCTTTAAAACTTATTGAACAAACGACTACTTAAATAATGTTATATCCACACGATATTGCAGACCAATTGAAATTTCATTCGAAAAAGAAACTGCTGAGATTTCAAAAATTACTTTTAACAATGGTTGTTGGAAAGGTGTGCTCTGCTCTAACTAACAGTTCTTCGCAAACATGTTTCACCTGAAAGGCAACTCCAACAGAAATGAACATTGATACCTCAATACAGAAGTCAGCAAATGAAGCTAACTATAGCTTTGGTCTATCAAACCACCACGCGTGGATCCGATTTTTCGAATGCTGCTTGCATAATTCCTACAAAAATAGAAGACAACTTATGAGGACGAAAAACGGTTAATAAACGAACGGAAAAAATACATGCAACCACTAATGATGGAGACACTTAAAAATCGTGAAGAGGCTTTAGAAACAGATGAAGATATTTCGGATTTAGATGATTCGAGTTTAAGTTCTTTTATTTCTGATAGTGATTTCGATTCAAATTAAATATATTCTTTTTTTTTCAGCGTTCATGTACTCGTAAGTCAATCTAAGTTGAAAAAAAAATCATTGAACGTAAACGATTTTGTGGGGTTTTTCTTCTTTCACGGTTAAATAAATGATATCGTGATAAAATTTTCTTGAATCGATTTAATATTCTAAAGATGTATTAACAAATAATCAAATTTTAATAAGGACAATAAAAGCTTTCATTTCAAAACAAAAAATAATTTTGTCCAGCTAGATTCTTGATTTTGACCACTGTGCGTCGCGTCGGTCGGTGGCACAGTATATACGAGTATATATATATTTTTTTTTATAATCGGCGCACACAAGGGGTTTTTTTTGTATATCTACCCTTAATATGCCAGAGACACAGTGTCAGCACTAAGAAAAAAGGGAAGGGTTAGAAAGGAAGTGTCGGCTTACATTGGTTTTGAATTCTTGAAAATTGCAATGACTGGGAAAGACAGACCGTGGCAAGGAATTCCACATTCGCGTAGTACGGCTGAAGAACGAATCTCTGTACTTCACAGCTTTTAGTAAGACGGTCCGGTGTGAGTAATAAACCAAAATCAACCCAGGGTTCGGTAGAATGGTACGATGGTTATTTAAAAATGTAAGGTAGCACCCTTTATCAAGCTCAAAACCAATATATAACAAAAAAATTAACAGGTACTTTATACGAATTATGATCAAAATAGGAAGATGTGATAAAAAAGTCCAAAACCAAAAAAACTGTTTAGAAATGTGTAGAATATACTAAAGCAGCCGTGTTTTTGGGAAAGCTATCCGTATAGTATACTAGGATTTAACACGATTAAAAACAACAACATCGGCAGAATATTGCCGATAAAAACTTAAGTTGAATACACTACAGATGGGTTTTCGAACTTTATTAACTTCCCATAGGGAGTTATTGTAATCGGTCCAATTTGTCAAATTGGAATTTTTGACATTTCTCTACGTTTCAAGGTCCCTAGAGGCTATATCAATCATTTTTAGAGAGATGTCTGTGTGTGTGTGTGTACGTACGTTCGTACGTTCGTACGTGCGTACGTTCGTACGTTCGTACGTCCGTACGTTCTGGTACCATTTTTCGTCGTCGATATCTCAAGAACGAGTAAAGATATCGACTTCAAATAAATTTTGTTTAATAGATAATAACTTCGAAAGAGGCTGAAAGGGCGTTTATTAAAATTCAGTGAGTAGTTTTTTCACTATAACGGTTTAAAAAAAATGTAAAAATGTTGGTTAGTTTCAAATATCTCACGAAAAAATAATGCTATCGATTTCAAATAAAATTTAATGTACTCATTATAAGGTCATACAGATTTAGTATGAATTTGGAAAAAAATTAACATACCGTTATTTTTTTAAATAAAAAAAACTGAAAAAAAAATTTTCATAACCCAGATATTCTAAGAACGGAAAACAATTTGAAACTCAAAATAATTTTATTTTACGAAAAATAATGTGTTTGACAACTGGTGAAAATTTCAAAAAAAAATCAGTTTACAGTTTTCTTACAAAAAATAAAAAACTATATACAATTCTATTGAAAATTGGTAAAAATTGTTTTTCGACGCAAATTTCTCGAGAACTAGTAGTGATATTGACTTCTAATTTAGTTTATTTTATACATAGTATAATTTTGTACAATTGGTAAAATGTTGACAAATATTAAATTAGATAATAGTTTTTTTTTTTTGAATAAAAAAACTATTAAAAATTCTAGTGGAAACTAGTTAAAATTGTATTTCAAGTCGAATTTCTTGGGAATGAACACCGATAGTGCCTTCTAAAGTATGTTGATTTATACATCGATACCTTCCCGTAAGAATACTAAGCGACATTTCTAAAATTGTTCAGGAAACGAAGAAAACGAAGAAAGTTCAAGTTGAATCATAGTGTGCTAAGAGACAATTTTGGTTAAACTAAGTGACATCTAACAAAATTTTTTGTTGCTCACGATCTTCATTAATGTCGCTTAGCATAATTTTTTTGGCGAATAATACAAATTTCAGGGGGCAACATTATTTTAATGAGAAAACATGGCAGTTGATAAATTTTTATATTTGTACTCTAGTTTCCTTTTCATGCATAATAGGTTGGCGAAACCCAGGCCAAAACGTGGCCTCATCAAAAAGTCATTTTCGAAAAATGTGTCGCTTAGTACATTCTTACGGGAAGGTATCGACATAAAGTTTTCAAGACCACAAATGGGAAGTTATCAGTGTGGGTCGCACCCAGCCTCTTTTTTGAATATCGAATAGAGTTTTTGTAATTTTGTTCCAATATGTTGAATATTTTGGTGCGTTTGAAACTTGTATGTATGTAAATGGCTGTGTTCATTACGTATTATTGTGATTTTTACTTGCGATATAGGTATCTACTATAGGGCAAGTTCTGCCTTTGGAAAAAAAAATCGAACTCGAGATTTTGATCAAAGTTGACATTACGATGATAGCGAAGGCGAAAAAAGTGGGTCCCACAATTCCGTCTGTCTGTCTTTATGTCTGTATGTCTGTATGTCTGTAGTCTGTATGTCTGTACCTCGAACTACAGCCTAAACTACCGGAGGTATTTTCTTCAAACTCGGTAGTTAAGGGTCTTCGGTGATTCCCTAGAGGAGAAATTGAAATTTTTTTTTAGCTCCAAAGCTAAGGGTACCCCCCATACACCCGTAATGCAAAATCTTATTTATCTCGAAAACGGCTCTAACGATTTTGATAAAAAAAATTAAGTGTGATATTATGGACATGGACTACATTTTGGTCAAAAAAATTTTGGGGCAAAATGTTATTAGGGGTACCTGCCATAGACCCGTTTTTTTGATTTTCGACTTTCTCATTAACGGCTCTAAGGATTTAAACCCAAAATTTTTAGCAGGAGTCCCCTTAAGTTTAAAATAATATTGTATATAAAAATATTTGAAAAATATTTATTGGGTTTAAAAAAAAAAAAATTAAATCAATATCTTCAAAACCTATGAACGATTATTTTTTGAAATTATTTCCTAAAACCAATATTATTAAATACTTAAAATTCGCCTCCCACATTTATTTCTTGAAAAATTTTAGAGAAATTTCTTATATAAAAAATTCATTTAATAATAAAACGATTTTTTAAGTTTTATTTGCATAAATTCATACTTTTCCGGAAACCAGACGGCAATTTTATGCATTTGAACATTATTATCTCATTAAATCCATGTTTTATATTGTGACGAACATCGTATCCATTAAAGTAAATTTGGCGCGAAATCGAAATGTCAAACTTCCAAGAGAGAAATCATGCACAATGGAAAACAATTCCATTCAGCAACAGTGGAGAAAAGAAAACACTGGAAACCATCCAATGCCCTATAAAAAGCCGCTGCAACGATGAGAAGGCGAGTTCGTTTTTGGTTCGCCCACCGATTGAGAAATTAGAAAGTTGAAAATTATAAAATCAAAAAAAAAAAATAAAATAAAACCCTCTCGGGAACCACACCAAATAATTAATTTTCTTTTCTTTCTTTTTTTTTTTTTGGTGCTCTAATCGAGGCATTTGGTCGTTTTCGTTACACTGGTGTCAGGTGTGGGGTATTAACAGAATTCGATTATTCTTACCACCGCATTATGAATATTGAGGAAATGAAGGCGCTTTTAGAGCAGCACACGATCGATCAAACTCTATACTGGGAAATGAAAATTTCTCAATGGAAAGCTGAGTTGGTAGGCAGGCAGTCAACTATGGAAAAAAAACTTGAGGAATTGGAGAGAACTCTAAGTAATAGGACTTTTGCCGCAGCAGTGTCCTCACACTCTTCCCCTCACCCGATGTCTTCTACCAACCCTTTTCTCCAATACGATAGCGATGATACACCCTGCACAAGCGACGCGCCCTTAGGCCAACTTCCAGAACCACAACGACAACTACAACAAACCCAACTACAACAGCCCCAACAACAACGACAAGGTACTGACATCCCAACTGCACCGAATACAGTTACATTCTCTTCTGAGCAGACCCGTGCAAACATAGCCCCAGATGCACGACAAGCATCCTCCGAAATCTTTTTTTCAAAATCTGATTTTACAGACACGATGCATCTCGCGGCTTCGCCTGAACCAATACGTCAAAACAGATTGAATCTTGAACTTCCGCAATCAACAATGAGATATCTTACTACTTCGTCTACAGCTGCAAGACTTCCAGCTGGTGAATTACCTATAGTTAACCAGATTACTCTGAAAGAACCACCTTTGGTGGAGAATCAGTCAGTTTATTCATCCTCGCTTACTTCTAAGCAGTTGAGGACTTCCTTCTTTAATCCAAGCATAGTACAGCCGTATGATGGAACTGCATCTTGGACAGATTATGAGACAAGTTTGAAATCGTGGCCAAGTTCCACGGATGGACTGAAACAGAGAAAGCCCATGGGTTGGCTATGCAACTTCGAGGTGAAGCTCTATCGGTCTTGAGTGCCATGCCACGAGGAAAACCCCTCTTATATGAAGTCTTGCGAGGTCTCCTTCGACAACGTTTTAGTTTGGATGACCACACGAGTTATACCCTACTTCGAAATCGTCTCCAGCGGCCTAAGGAATCTCTGGCCGAGTTCGCTATTCATCTGCAGCGTCTAGCAACTTCTGCTTTCCCAGGCGGAACAGAGAAGGTTGTAGAAGAAATTGTGCTTACCCAGTTCATTGAAGGCATAAGAGATGATCAAGTCCAAAATCTGGTAGCAGTAGGGTGGCCTCGTAATCTGTCAGAAGCTCTTAGAATTGCACAGGAGATTACATCTAGATTTGACCGCCGAAGTCATAGGAATGTTCTAGCAGTAAACACATCTCCTAAGCAACGCCGCGGCTCAGCAGGAGCAACAACATCATCCCATTTTAATGAGGCGGAAAACTAAAATCTGCCGGTGAAGTGAAGCGAACGCCAGCAGAATCATTACAACACGCTTCAAATCCCTCAATACGTCCAACGTTATCCAAATTTTCTTTACCAAAACGCATTCCACAATCTAACTCAGTTTTTGCAGGAGTAGCTAATGGGGCTGGATTGTCACTAGAAGGTTACATCGAACGACGGCGACATAGTTTTCTTATTGATTCAGGGGCCGATGTCTCGATCATATGCGAGAAATTCCTTCCAATGACAGCTCAATTATCAGGAAACCCAATTCGGATAGAAGGAATCTCTGGAGGAACACTTTGGTCCCTAGGTACAGCAGAAATTACTATAGTTCTCAGTCATAAAGAGTTCCATCAAACTTTCGTGGTTGTAGGCCAAATAGTACCTACTATCCTAGGCGTAGATTTCCTTCAGGAAAATATGTGTACCCTAGATTTCTCCGAGTCGTCATTAGAAGTCCGAGGAAGAAAGCTCCCACTTCAACTAGCTGCCGTGACTGAAACCAGCCTCCTCTTTACAAAAGATAAAGAAGTCCTACCCGCTCATTCCGAGGTTGTATTTCAAGTTCCAAGGCCGATTGATTTAAAAGAAGGAACCACCTTGATTGAATCTTGTGATCAGAATCAGTTACCAAAGGGTGTATTCCTAGCACGATCTTTCGTCAGTAAAAAACAAAAACAGGTTATAGTAAGAGTCATCAACACAACCGAGAAGGAAGTAATGTTACCAAGAGACATGGTCATTGGACGAGCTTGTATTGCCGAAATCTGTGACACAACTGCACCTATAGATTTCCTGCCATCACATCTTGAAGACCTGATAGATGCTATTCCGGAAGGTCTTATTCAAGACCAGATAATTCGTTTTACAAATCTTCTTATTTCATACAAAGACGTATTTTCTGCAGGATCGCAAGACCAAGGTAGAACTAGCCTAATAAAGCACAATATAGATACTGCCAACTCGAAACCAATCAAAGTGCCAGCTCGCAGAATCCCGCTGGCGAAAAGAGAAGAAGTGGCTCAACTCGTGAAAGACATGCAAAATAAAAACATCATAGAACCCTGCAACGGCCCATGGGCATCTCCGATCGTCCTTGTTAGAAAGAAAGATGGGACCTACCGTTTCTGTGTGGATTACAGACTCCTTAATGAAAAGACGAAGAAAGATTCTTACCCGTTACCCAGAATGGATGACCTATTTTCGACATTGGCCGGAGCAAAGTGGTTCTCCACAATGGATTTACAGAGTGGGTATTGGCAGGTAGAGATGGACGAACGAGATAAAGAAAAGACAGCGTTCTCTACTGGAGATGGACTTTGGCAGTTTAACGTTATGCCTTTTGGGCTTTGCAACGCCCCTGCCACCTTCGAACGGTTGATGGACAAAATATTCCGAGGTATGTCCTGGCAAACGGTGCTAATTTACTTAGATGACATAATTGCTTACGCCCCTACCTTCGATGAACATCTTCTCGTTTTAAACCAAATATTCAATCGTCTCCGAACTGCTAATCTGAAGCTCAATCCAAGCAAATGTCACTTTTTGAGAAAAAGCGTGAACTACTTAGGACATATTGTCTCTGAAAATGGTCTTGTCACAGATCCTGAAAAGATTAAAGTCGTTCAGCAATGGCCAGTTCCTCGGAATAAAAAGCAAGTGCGGAGTTTTCTAGGCCTCTGTTCTTACTACCGCCGTTTTATTGGGGGATTTTCGACGATAGCTAAACCCCTCTCTGAATTGACAGAAGAAAATCGACGTTTTTCCTGGAGCCCAAGCTGTGAACATGCTTTTATTGAGCTGAAAACAAAACTCACTACCGCCCCCATCCTGGCTTTTCCTACACCCACCGATGAATTCATACTGGATACTGACGCTTCAAATTTTGGCATAGGATCGGTCCTAAGTCAACGACAAGGAGATCAGGAAGTAGTCATTGAATATTTTAGTAAGACTCTAAGCCGCACGGAACGTAACTACTGCGTAACAAGGAGGGAACTTTTGGCAGTTGTTCTGGCCGTCCGTCATTTTCACCATTACCTTTTCGGCCGTAAGTTTACCCTACGAACGGATCATGCTTCATTACGCTGGTTGTGCAACTTTAAGCATCCTGAAGGACAGATGGCGCGATGGCTAGAGAGTCTGCAGCAATATCACTTCGACATCCAACATCGACCTGGTCCCCGACACGGAAATGCAGATGCGCTATCTCGAAGAGTGTGTGGCAGTTGCAAACACTGTACAAAGGCGGAAGAAGTGGAAGAAGAATCGTCGAAGCGCGCCCTAATTACGTCCGTCGCAGGAGGGCTAGATCAGGAACAGAGACAAGACTCTACGCTCAAGATGGTAATAGAATGGAAAGAAAAAGGCAGACGACCCGAAAAAGCTGATATTCTTAGTCAAAGCGAAGATGTAAAATCCTACTGGTCTATCTATGATCAACTCAGTCTAGAAAATGGGACACTCGTTCGACTTTGGGAAGAAACACCAGACAACTTCATTAAACTTATAGTGGTTCCAAAAATGTTAGTACCCAACATACTCACTTCACTGCACGATAGTCCTAGTGGTGGTCATTTAGGCCAGAAGAAGACTCTTTCTAAGGTGAAACGCAGGTACTTCTGGTTCGGCCGAACCGTAGATGTTAAAATTTGGTGTTTGACCTGTGAGATTTGTGCGGCTCGCCGTGGGCCACAACGAAGAACCCGTGGAGGTTTACAACCTAGTCGACCAGGTTGCCCATTTGAAAGAATAGCCATCGACATCCTCGGCCCACTTCCCCGCACTATCGATGGAAACCGCTATATAGTCGTGGTCATGGACTACTTTACCAAATGGCCAGAGTGTTTTGCAACCCCCAATCAAACAGCAGAAGCAGTCCTTGGGCCCTTGGTGGATCAGGTGTTCTGTCGCTTTGGAGTACCACAGATCATACACTCAGATCAGGGTCGTAATTTTGAGGCTGACGTGTTCCAAGCGGTATTGAAAATACTTGGTGTTGAAAAAACTAGAACAACACCTCTACACCCACAGTCAGATGGCATGGTTGAGAGATTTAATCGCACTCTTTTAGATTATCTAAGCCGCCACCGCCACCAAACCGACTGGGATCGACATTTGCAGCCAGCTCTTTTGGCATATAGATCTGCAGAGCATGAAGCTACGGGATTTTCCCCAGCTTACCTGAATCTCGGGCGAGAAGTAAAACTTCCTGCCGACCTTGCTTTTGGAACTCCAAATGCCGATAAATGGAATGCACCCTCATACGCCCTGGAACTCAGCACACGCCTGCTTAAGACTCATGAAACAGCTCGAGAAAACCTGAATTTAGCCGCGAATGCGATGAAAACGAGGTATGACATAAAAAAACACCAAATTAATTTTATTCCAGGTGAAGAGGCGTGGTTTCATAACCCTAAACGAAGAAAAGGAGTATCACCAAAACTACAAAGTGACTGGGAAGGCCCCGTTCTTATAAAAGCCCGATTGTCGGACTTGGTTTACAGGATACAATGTAAAGGCAAACGTAAAACGAAAGTGGTACACGTGGATCGTTTAGCTTCATATAGAACCAGGTTAGGACTCAGCAGGAGCCAAGAGTCTTAAGGGGGGAGCAATGTGACGAACATCGTATCCATTAAAGTAAATTTGGCGCGAAATCGAAATGTCAAACTTCCAAGAGAGAAATCATGCACAATGGAAAACAATTCCATTCAGCAACAGTGGAGAAAAGAAAACACTGGAAACCATCCAATGCCCTATAAAAAGCCGCTGCAACGATGAGAAGGCGAGTTCGTTTTTGGTTCGCCCACCGATTGAGAAATTAGAAAGTTGAAAATTATAAAATCAAAAAAAAAAAATAAAATAAAACCCTCTCGGGAACCACACCAAATAATTAATTTTCTTTTCTTTCTTTTTTTTTTTTTGGTGCTCTAATCGAGGCATTTGGTCGTTTTCGTTACAATATTTATAAAATGTATCTTAAATTCCAAAGTACTTTTACATAAGAGCAAGTTCGTGCGATCCAGTCGTGCATTTTATTTTTTGTTCATAAGGCATATTGCTACAGTCTAACACCCTTAATGTCATGCCAAGAGTTAATACCTTTTTGCACTTTTACTATAATTTAACACCAACGATGCAGAAGAAAAATGGTGTTAAATTTTAAAATTTTGTTTGACAGCTCACCAAAATGTTATTGCGTCATAACGACTGACAGCGCTATTTTTTATGTGCAAAAATAATTATTAAATTCTTTGGTGTGTTGCTGAATATTCCTTTGGAATTATTAAAAAAATAGAAATAACAGATATCAAATTTTGAAATTTTCTTCAGTGTTGCTACAGATTACAAAAAGTGTATTCATGATCTAGTAATAAAAAATCAAACTTAACAATTTTACTAGACTTGTTGCACTAGATCGTTAATACCCCTTTGTGTTTATCTATCCAATAAAAATTACCGCCGATCGTCTTTGATTACTTCCGAAAACTCATAAAAGCGCCACAGATATTACAGTTCGTCTTTCCTATTATGTCAATATCATCGGGGTATGTGAGTACCTAAGCATGATTCAGTTTCAGTGTGTTGAATGGGCATGTTAAAGGTTTAAGGCCGATTCCGAGCAAACAAAAAAAAATTGTTTTTCTAGAATACTGTTTCTTATCTGAACTTACGGTGGATCCTTGGTAGAGAAAGTCTCTACTTTGAAGTTATGACCGTTTTAAAAAGATGTCAAATCGACGTCAATTTTGTCTTCATTTTTTGACAAAGATATTACATGCAATCGTCCTGCTTGCAAAAAATCTGATTGATCAGCGTCAGCCAATTTACAAACGCTCAAACACTCCTCTCTGGATTTACCAATTTTCTTTTTGTCAACGCTATATTTTTACTCCAGAGTTGTGCAACAAATGACGTTATCAAACATGTAACTGGAGGGCACTGCGTTATCGAAAATAATTATTTTGCGCTAAGATTTTGTTTAAGGTTTTCGAATAGTTGACTTTTGTAGTTTACCTTTAAGAACATCTCGCAATTGCATATCAAGCGCAAATGACAATTTCGAAAAGGACCTATATCTATCCATGGTAATGTGATGTCCAAGAGTTGGCGTTGAATGTGCATTTGCGATTGTAAATTATATGCTGTGATGTGATTTTTGCTTTCCAGTCGAAGTTATTCTCGCGGGTCTCGCCAGGTTCGTCCTAAAGAAAACACGAAAATCTTTATTGAATGTTACTGTTATATTTATAACACATATTATTCTGTTACTATAGTTTACTAGTATTTCAATTAATTCTGGCAATCGAATGATTCACGTGTATCAACTCTTCTGGATTCTAATCTGTCCGCCTCGTATTGGTTAATCTGGTATCTGGTAATTCGGCTTTAAAATTTCGTCCTATTATACTGACCTCGGTCTTGTTACGGGATTGGATGGTACTACGCCCTTAGCGCCACTCAAAACAACAGGCTAAGACGCTCTCGTACATCAGCAGGTACTACACCCAAAAGAACAGACTTTATCAATCTGATTATGTTGACATTGTCGGTGCGACGAGTAACTGGACGGACCTTTTAATGATTTGGCATCTATTATTGACATTTTTTTTATTAGTTTCGGCTCATCTTACGTTTTTAATTATCACTTTTTTCTAAAGAGCAAAATTTTCAAAAAGACTCTAAGACCTTAAATCACGTACATAAGTATCTATACAAACTTACTTAAATCCGTTTTCCGTTTCCCCATCATCGTCATATTCGAATCTTTAAACTTCGAATATCCTGTTTTGGTGTCCTGCGGAAATGCAATGATTTCACTTATTATGACCATAATTTATTATTTAAACGTTCTCAAATTGGATTTTCACCCAAACAAAATTTCTCCGTCTTTAATGTCCTTTTCCCTTATTCATAAAGTTGTTCAGCAAAAGAAAAATGACAAAAAATAAAATCCAATTAGGTATCTGTCACAGGAACCAATCCATCAAAATTTCTTACTCTCAATTAAATTTTAAATTCAGCACGTCTTGACATGAAATGTGATTCTCATATATTTTTTTTTAAATTCAGCTTGCAAATTTGCACATAAAATGTATTTTTTTTGTTTGTTCACTTAAAAACAAAAATACATATAAAAGATTGAGATCCTTGTTTTCCTTTATTTCTAGATTTTTAAACCAGAAGCGAACAAGGACAAAGAAAAAAAAATTAAATAAGGAAACCTTGATATGTATCTTCATCTTTATTTTATCAAAATGATTTTAAATCCACTAAAGGAATTACAAAAATAAAAAAAATACAATCTCATTCAATTTTAAAAACATTTGTTCCTAAACCAATTTCGTTCGTGCTTTCGTTTTTTCTTGTTTTTCGTCCTTTTGGCAAGAGTGTTGCCATGATGAATTTTCTTGAATAATGTTTTTGAAGAACTCAAAAAGTTGAAATAGAAATTAACGTAAATTTTGCTAGCAGATCTTGTGCTATTAAACTTAAACATTTACTTTATGGTTAACTTAATGTATGTAGCTTTTGGGGCGCCGAAGAAAATTCATAGAAACTTACAAGCAGACGAACTTACGACGCAATTAACAAAGCCGTCATATCTTTCTCGCGGAAATGTCTATCCGATTTTAATGACAGGTGGGAGAGTTTGAATACGAAAATTGTCGATAACTGCGTAGAAAAATAAAGAATGCATTCTCACTATAGACAATTCTTTATCAATTAGGAGATAATGCCAAAATTAAAGTTAGATTATTTTAAAAATGGCTGCCAAAAATAAGTAGAGAGCTTTCTTTTTTCATGCTATAGCTTAACGGATTTGACTGTAATGTAAGTACGTTCCTTGTTTACTGCTCTGAGAACAACGAGAGGAACATAGACCATGATCTCTATCACCTATCACGAATGCCATGCGTAATTCCATGTCTTATTCCGCACGATCATTCGATCACCCTGTGATTTTCGAAATCACACATTTTATACGAAATCGAAAGAGAAAAAGTTTTCTTGACCGGAAGAAGAAAATTAAAAAGCCTACCCTCTAGCTACGAATGAATAAATTATGTATTTTGGGTATTGCACTGTAACCTGGAGATCTAATGTGCCCACTTAAAAATGAATGAGAAAAAATGGGTTTTTCACGATTTTCTTCAAAGCAGTAAGTTTTATCGTAAAATTACCTCAGACAAAAATTGTAGATCATAAAATTATCTATAAAAAAGGTATCAATAATTTTTTTCCTTAAAGCTACCGCTTCTGATATAAAACGATTCAAAAAGTTGTAAACGTCATTGCATGCATAAGCGCGCCACGTATATACCTCTGTAGCTGTAATATAAGTAAAAATATGTTTCTATGGGTGATTTCACTTATTTTTAAAATATAAAATATACATAAGCATCACTATGAGTATATCAGGTAACATGTACATTAAGGGACTTAATTCATAATTATTGTATGACGAATGTTAAAGCAGCAGAACAACGTCGTCGAACTTTAGCTACATCTTCATCTACTGATATTTTGTTCGATGAACTTATGACAGTTCCTACCAGTCAACAAAAATTCCTTGCAAATACTCACAACAAGTCTCGGTTCATTTCAATGTTAAAAGAAAAGTTTACTGCTCAAAATATATTGGTTAAACAAGCTACTAACGACGCCGACGACGTTCTGATTATTGAAACAGTAATAGAGCAATTTAATTTGACCAATACAACTAGGTGAAGATGTAGACTTACTCGTATTACTCACTGCTCGAACTCCAGCTGACAAAACTATTTTCTTCTTAAAACCAGGAAAAGCTCAAAATAAATCTGAAATATTTACATCCAAAAGTTTATCGACTTTTGGAAAGTGTCAAAATTATGTATTATTTTTACATGCAATAACAGGCTGTGATACGACATCTGCATTTTGCAGGAGATGTAAAACAACAGTCTTTAAAATGTTTGAGAAAACGCCACAAGAAGTTATCACCAACGGAATGCAACGGATATGCATGTTTTGTTAAAAACACTACTCGGAATAAAAAACAAGTACAATTAGCTTGTCTTCCTCCAAACTCAGTCGCTGCTATCAACATCTTTTTCGGGTATATTATCAAGTTCAGACGTTCAGAGTTCAACAGATTGGGGTTGTAAGTTGGTTGATAATGCATTGGAACCAATCCAGACTTTACTCCCACCTGCGCCGGAAAAACTGCTAAACTCAATTTTTTGCAACTGCAAAAAAGGATGCAGTGCTAAATGTGGTTGCAAAAAAGTTGGACTGTTTTGTTCTCTTGCATGTACGAATTGTCAAGGCCGGTCGTGTTTTAACGTTGAATCACCAACTGCAGAGGATTCGTTTGATACTGATGAACAAACATGGGATACATCGCTTCTCACACAATTTACTTGCACTCAAGATGAAGAAGAAGAAGAAGAAGAAGAAGAAGAAGAAGAAGAAGAAGAAGAAGAAGAAGAAGAAGAAGAAGAAGAAGAAGAAGAAGAAGAAGAAGAAGAAGAAGAAGAAGAAGAAGAAGAAGAAGAAGAAGAAGAAGAAGACGGAGAAGAAGAAGAAGAAGAAGAAGAAGAAGAAGAAGAAGAAGAAGAAGAAGAAGAAGAAGAAGAAGAAGAAGAAGAAGAAGAAGAAGAAGAAGAAGAAGAAGAAGAAGAAGTAATTGAAGATTCCCAACTAACATACTCTCCAGAGCTTAGCTCTTGAAATCTGAAAAAAACTCTCATACAACTCTTTTATATCCCATTGCTATACTAAAGTATTAATATCTTGCTATGAAACTCAACTTGATGTCATAACACTTTTTTTTTAAGAGTTAAACACTTTTCCAGCTTAAAAGAACTTAAATCTTATAGCAAAACTATTTTCTCTTCTTGTAGTAAGATTATAAAAACTTATAGTCTTATAAGAATCCCTTTCTGAAAACTGAGCTCTAAATATGTCCAAATAATCCCATAACAAGTCATATTTAAGAGTAAAGTTATTTGTATACCACTTTGAAAATTCTAAAAGAATTTGAGTTTAAATCCTCCTATATCAAGAAACAATTTGGAGTTCAAAGAATATAAGCTTTGCAGTAAGATCCTAATAAGATCCTTAATGCAACAACACAACTATTCACAAACTTCAGTTTTCTGACAACATTCTCCTCTCGCTCGCACGTAAGAACACATAAATCATAAACAAACGTCTAAGATCGTATAGAAAGAATAAAGATGTAACTAGAAGAGTTAGTGTCGCGTCAGCAGCAGCCATATTCCTATACAAAGTAGTTGCCTGTACATTTGAGGGTTACCATAACTTAAAAAATTATGATCTCGATAAAATAACTTGGCTGTAGCACTGACTGAAAATTTATTAGGTGGCATTTTCAAATTTACATTTAGCATTGATGTGATTACATAGAAAGTATAAAATATATTGTGTAACTTTTTTTTTCAATTTAAACTAAATACATTAACATCTTGGGATTTTATTGCTACTACTATCTTTTCATTCAAAATTAACAAAAAAAATGTATTCTTTATGTTGCATTACACGAGTAGTAAGTTTTTGTGACAAGAGTAATAGTAGAAAATTACAGAGAATATGAGATATTATTACTCTTGTAAATGCAGCATAAGACTCTCAGTGTGTAATTTGGAATATTGTATATTAAATTTGACCTTTCTTGTTTCCTATTTACTCTCACAAGCAAATGACCCATGACCTAAATAAAAACAAAACAAATTTCAAAGTTAATTTTGATTTTATTTGCTTACGAAAGAAATATATGGTAACCCTATTTCCGATAAAAGTTATAAATAAAATAATTTAAATATGCATTATTTTGAAGGGGCTTTGTGCTTTTTCGACGTAAAATGTTAGAATTAATAGATACAATTTCAACCGAATTTACATTTCGGTTCCCATATGCGCAAAATAATAAATATCATGCATCGCCATTATAATATAATAGTTGATAGACTTACAAAATAAATACTAGGTATATCAAGCCTAACAGTTTGTTGGCATAGCAAATCATGTATACACACAAACTTAAAAAGTATTTTGTTTCATTCTTTATTAAGTTAACAAATATTCTGTTCTCTTTTTATCACCTCTTATTGGAAGAGACGCTTTCTCATAGTAGGATTTTGCCGATCTCTATTAGAGCCTTAGAAGTGCCATTTTAATATAAACGTGCATCTGTCATCCCATAAAGAAACTTCTGTTGCTACTATCAGTAGGAAGAGCCTCTCATAACTAGGCCATTTAAGGCTTTTAAAAGTTTTAAAGGAATCTCGTAGTATTCTTTAAGATTACTTTTAGCTCCTCTTAACTAATCTAGTTGAACTCTTGGAGCATCTTATGAGATGAAAAATGTTACTTGGGATACTACGCAGAAATTGTTTAAAACAATAAATAAAAATTGCAAAAAAATGCCCGGAAAAACAAAAACAAAAACAATTAGAAATGTCGAATCGACTGACACATAATTAGAAATGTCAAACTCACTGACACATAAAATGTCAAATCCAGAATAAGAAAAATGAAATCATTCAGCGAAAACCCAAAGCCAGAACCCGAAACATTAAGGTGGATTCACATTACACAAATCCACCAACACGATAAAAGTTGATGAACATGTTGTTGAATGTATTATCAATATAAATATTAGGCACAATCGGCACTTTTTGCAAAAAATGAAAAAGAATACACACATTCACTAGCGACAACTGTTGATGAAAAGCGCGTACAATTTACACCATACAATTTCAGTTCAGACATCTATCGGTGATTTTCTGAAAAAAATGTATTCCTCAAACCTACCTCAATTTCGGAACACTTCCACTTATGTCATTTTTTGTTAAAAATAAATAGCTGGCCGATCGATGTGCAAACAAAAAAAGTTTAACAAAAGTAAATTGAATTTATGTTTTTGAAAATGCACGACTGGGTGGCACGAACTTGCTCCTATGTAATAGACTAGGAATTTTAAAAACGAATGTTATTAGAGAAAACTGTTCATAAGGATAAAATTAATTTTTAAATTCTTTTAGTAGTAAGAGACAAAAACAGAATGCTATCCAAATATGAATTTATGCAAGAACAAAAATTATAAGTCGTTGTAGTGGTTTCTTAAAAAAAGCTTTTATATACACACTTTTTAAAAGCTTTTCAAGACAAAATTTTAGTATGCCAATTTAAAGTTTTTATTATTGTTCGAATAAAAATTAAATTTAGAAAAAAAATATTGAGCCGTTTCTGAGATATCGAATTTTCAAAAAAAGAAAAAAACAGATTTTTTTTTTTCAAAAATTCAAAAAATATTTATTTTAAAGTTTTGAAATGCAATGTGTTGTAGACTTTTTAGGAGCTTTTCTATAAAAATTTTCATTAATATCCGTTATGTGGATAATGAGAAATTCAAAATTCGAAAAAATGGTTCTATGGTAGGTACAAGCTGTAATATCTTAATTTCATTTTTTTTATTAAATTTAAGATCGCAAAAATTAATTGAAAGAAAAAAATTTGTATCAAAATTCTACACGCCGTTTTTGAAGGAAATACGATTTTTGAAAACCATTTTTTTTTTTATTTTTTAGCATTTGTATGGTAGGTGCCTTTATTTTTAGGTAAAATACATTTCTTTTCTCACATCTTGTAGATTATATTGAGAAACTTTTATTTATCAAGTTTAAAAAAAAATCTAGCATGGGATTTTCAAAATATTGAGTTTTGAAAAAAAAAAAAATTGAAGTTTTTTTAAAAAATCCAAAACATTTTTTTTGAAAATTTGAGTACACAATTCTATTTATGTTTTTGGGGAGCTTTAGCAAAAAAAATATGATCAAAATCGGTTGTACGGTTTTTGAGAAAATCAAACACAAAACAAATGGTTCCATGGGGGGTACCTTCAATAACCATTTTTCGAAAAAAAAATTTCAACCAATACCTAGCTTTAATTAAATGATTTTTTTTTGTATTTTTTTTTTAAATCTGTCGAAAAATGTTTATAAAATTTCGAAATAAATTCGTATGGCAGGTACCGTTATTTTTAGTCTTAAATTAAAAATGATATCTACCAAGTTTAAGAAAAATCGGCCGAGCCGTTTAGCTTGTAGTCGAACAGACAGACAGACAGAATTGCGAGACCCACTTTTTTAGTCTTAGCTATCATCGTAATGTCAACTTTGATCAAAATCTCGAGTTCGATTTTTGTTTACGAATGCATAACTTGCCTTATAGTACCTATAAGTTGCAAGTAAAAATGATGAGAGTGAAATTAAAAAAAAAAATCATATGTATGTAACACAAAATTCACAGGTTGAAGTCACTCCGGCGACGTGGGTACGATTCCAATATTATGGCCATAACACAACAGCTGAAGGACAATGACACGAAAGAATCGAAACAAAAATTGTTAATGTGTCAAAAATGTGTATAGGTTTGAAAGTTTGTTTACCGTTATCTGTTTTCCTTTGGACTGCAGGATCGAGTGCTTAGTAGGTACTTCTCATTGCATTCGACAATTTAAAAAAATTATGAATTCTCTGTCTTTTATTGAATGATAATGAATTAAATAAATAATTTGGCACTCGAATTTCGAGAGCTGGGTCGGCTAGTTATAATTAATCTATTAACAAAATACCAATTGTTCATACTAAATAATTATAATATTTAAAAAAAACCGCACCACCCTACAAATTAGTTAATATTACGATGTAACTACATAACGGGTGATTTTTTAAGAGCTTGAGAACTTTTTTTAAAAAAAAAACGCATAAAATTTGCAAAATCTCATCGATTCTTTATTTGAAACGTTAGATTGGTCCATTCGGAAAGTCCAATTTTGGGTAACTTTTTCGAGCATTTCGGCCGGAATAGCCCGAATTTCTTCGGAAATGTTGTCTTCCAAAGCTGGAATAGTTGCTGGGTTATTTGTGTAGACTTTAGACTTGACGTAGCCCCACAAAAAATAGTCTAAAGGCGTCAAATCGCATGATCTTGGTGGCCAACTTACCGGTCCATTCCTTGAGATGAATTGTTCTCCGAAGTTTTCCCTCAAAATGGCCATAGAATCGCGAGCTGTGTGGCATGTAGCGCCATCTTGTTGAAACCACATGTCAACCAAGTTCAGTTCTTCCATTTTTGGCAACAAAAAGTTTGTTAGCATTGAACGATAGCGATCGCCATTCACCGTAACGTTGCGTCCAACAGCATCTTTGAAAAAATACGGTCCAATGATTCCACCAGCGTACAAACCACACCAAACAGTGCATTTTTCGGGATGCATGGGCAGTTCTTGAACGGCTTCTGGTTGCTCTTCACTCCAAATGCGGCAATTTTGCTTATTTACGTAGCCATTCAACCAGAAATGAGCCTCATCGCTGAACAAAATTTGTCGATAAAAAAGCGGATTTTCTGCCAGCTTTTCTAGGGCCCATTCACTGAAAATTCGACGTTGTGGCAGATCGTTCGGCTTCAGTTCTTGCACGAGCTGTATTTTATACGGTTTTACACCAAGATCTTTGCGTAAAATCTTCCATGTGGTCGAATAACACAAACCCAATTGCTGCGAACGGCGACGAATCGACATTTCACGGTCTTCAGCAACACTCTCAGAAACAGACGCAATATTCTCTTCTGTACGCACTGTACGCATTCGTGTGGTTGGTTTAATGTCCAATAAAGTAAACTGAGTGCGAAACTTGGTCACAATCGCATTAATTGTTTGCTCACTTGGTCGATTATGTAGACCATAAATCGGACGTAAAGCGCGAAACACATTTCGAACCGAACACTGATTTTGGTAATAAAATTCAATGATTTGCAAGCGTTGCTCGTTAGTAAGTCTATTCATGATGAAATGTCAAAGCATACTGAGCATCTTTCTCTTTGACACCATGTCTGAAATCCCGCGTGATCTGTCAAATACTAATGCATGAAAATCCTAACCTCAAAAAAATCACCCTTTATATTCCATTATTTACCAAAATTCAACTTATAAAAAAATATGTTTCTTTTATCAAAATTCTTAGAGCCGTTTTCGAGATAAATAAGATTTTCCATTACGGGTGTATGGGGGTACCCTTAAGTACCGAGTTCGAAGAAAATACCTCCAGCAGTTTACGCTGTAGATCGAGGTACATGCATACAGACAGACAGACGGAATTTCCGGACCCACTTTTTTAGTCTTCGCTATCATCGTAATGTTAGATTTGATCAAAATCTCGAGTTCGAATTTTTTTCCAAATGCAGAACTGTCAAAACTATTGCGTAAGCTTTTCCACAGCTCCTACTGTTTTGGGACCTTCCTAAGAGGATGGAAACAGCATTTGACTAGCCCGACGGAGAACCACCTCCCTCTCTTCCTAGAGAAATTTTTTCTGTAGCGGCACTATAACGAATATAGAATTCTGTACCCAAGTCTCAATACGTTATACAAAAATTCGAAATCAATGTGCGACGGTACCTAGTCTTAGATCTCTTAAGCTTTCATATAAAAGGTATTAAAAACCATTCGTTCAAATATTTAAAAGCAAATGGATAGAGTGAATACTAAGGAAACAACACTGCACGTATGTTATAATATACAAAAACATCTTGTGCAGAATTTTAAAATGCTTCTTTCGAGTTATAGTACCCCTTGGGATAATGGTTAGTGCATTCAACTGTTATGCAGAGAGGCTTTGGTTCGATTATCAGCCGCTGCAAAAAAAGTTTTTTAGGGGCTTACTGCCTCTTGCGAGGAATTGACAAATCATGTAGGAGTAGCTCTGCATTTCTGGTAACACGCACCAAGGAATGGTTAAAAGTTGTAAGTCGCCAGGTTCTGGTTCTCTTTGAGGCTGTTGCACCAAAAAAATTTTTTTTATTTTTGAGTTCTTAAAGACCTAGTAAACTTGGTCTTAGGCTCTTTTCTTGGATTGATTGAATTGAACTTTAAAAATCTGAAATAATTTAAGTTCAATAATCTCCCAAACACACTAATGGCAACGCCGGACTTCGCTCAAATATATGAATCTCTCATTCATGTTCTCTCCTTCCACCTGAATTTGCCGCATAGTATCCTGATTTCTTTTTCATTTGTCTTCAAGAATAAAATCACTTGGTGATGGTTGCGTTGAAATATGTGAGCATTCCCTTGCTTTGCTTTTTTTTTTCTTAACGAAAAACTCACCTTTAACAAAACAGACAAAAAAATAATTCCTTTTCGTCCCCATGCCAGACTTATTGAAAAGAAAGTTTCTGACATTTCTTTCTCGCATCGCTGGGTCTTCTTCTACTTTTGTACTTCTTTTTCGGTCGGTCTTCTTTTTTATTTTTTTTGAACTATTCATTCATCTTGTTTTATCCTGTGGAATCGAGGAAGAGTTTTGCTTTTATTCAAAAGCTTTGTTTTCACTTGCTTCATAATCGGAGGGGCTTTGGGGGGCAGATAAGAATAAAAATGATATCTCTTCCTCTCTAAAGTAAGTTGTAGTCTTAGGAAAAGGAGCATGCCCTCCCGCATAGAACCGCATTATGATACCATTGTTATAAGGACACAAAAAAGAAAAACGCAGGAGTCTCAGATGTTTTTTTTTCGTTTTTTTTTTTTTACGGAAAAGCAGAGCAATTGTTGTTGGCATGTAATATACTTTTCTCCATTGTAATTCTCCAGCATTAAGGAAATTTCAAATTGTCTTTGGTACTACCTAAAATTTTCCATACTCCGACGACGATAGTGGGTGTTTTTTTCCTTCTTACTACTCGTATTATTATTATTATTTTTTTTATTTTTCAAAGAATGCTGGGGATCCTGCAGGGTAATTAGATGGTTTTCAGGGAAACATTTCTTTGGGTTTTTTTTTTTTTTTGTATTTAAGTTCATATAGGTAGGACAATTTTTTTGAAAAAAGGATAAAGGATTTCATCACATTTGGTTTTGTGTTTATGGCAAAAGGAACGAAGCAGACGGTGCGTGTATGGGAGTTGAAATGACATACGATGACGAGTTACTTTGCATAAAGAGAAGGTAATTTAAGTAGATGTATGAGGCAGGAGATGACAATGAGGATTTATGTATGAATAAGAAGTTACCTTATATTACATTCGTGTTCGTAGTCATGGAAGTGGAGAGAATTCGAGTTTTAAATAAATTAAAATGAAAACATAAACAAAGACGCGTGGAAACCTAGTAAGAGTTATGTAGGTACATATATATATATTGTATATTGTCAACGAAAGAATTGAACAAAAGGACGACAGTGGGATACAGGATACTGCACTCTTATTTCATATTAAATTTAATAATTTTTGTTTTCTTTTCCAACTCCAATTTAAGCAACATAACACGTGAAACACTTGACGATTTAAATTAAGTTGGCTTCATGACCTTACCGAATACTGATTTCCCATTTTAACCGACAATCCAGGGTTCAAGAATTGTGTTTTGCTATATTGATTTAAAATTATTTAATTTCTCTCAATTTAAGGTCTGTTGATAAGGGTCAATCGAAAGATCCAATAACGTGCGCCCCATTGGTTTGCAATGTTTAAAATATTTTTGAAATCCTTATCTTAATCTCAATGGCAATCCAAAGGGAGATTTGTAAGTATAAATTGTTATTTAATTGGTGGAAACATGTGTTTTGGGTTGATATCCTTTTTCAAAAAAAAAAAAATATATATACATATATATATATTTGGTTAAGATTGTTTCAAGTTTCTGATTTTCTACATTTTATGTTGTTATAAAAACATTAAAGACCCTTTTCATCATGATGTGCCTTGAAGGTTATGGCTAAAAAGGCTTAGGAAAGGTTAAATGATATTTGGAAAAAGATTGAAAACCATCAGAAACAAACTGAACTTATCATTAGCACGTTTCTTAGCGGATAAAATATGGGTTACATGAATTTGAAGAAATGGTTTTCGTGATAAACTCTACGAAGCTACAATTTAATATTTTTTGACGATTGTGCCAGATTGTACCAATTGTGCAATTATAGGTGCAATGATCTATGGTTTTTTTTTCAAATTAAAGATATATTCAATTAATAGACATCAATGTTTTTTATCAAAAAATCGGATTTTTTTTGCATTTTTCGAAAAAAAAAAAAATATCAACTCTCCATCTTATATACATATACTCGTATCTTATAGCTGCGATCAAAATAATAGTAGTGAACCTTTTGACACAACAAAAATTAAACTAAATTAATTTACTAATTTTGAAGAAATAAATAGACATCTCATAAATTCAAAATGGGGCCCAACACAAATAGGCTAAAGATATCTGGAAGAAGAATGTGATGATGGAAAGTTTTTAACAGAAAATTAGTTCTTTCAGAAACTGTTTTGTTAAAATAAAAGCGAAGCCTCAGAAACGGTGGACATTTTTTTCTATTTTAAAACAAAAATGTATAGAATTCAGCATAGCAAAAACCTTAGGAAAAGTTTAACATTAAAGAGTACTTTTAGCAATATTTTATAATGCTTAACACGGTACTTAAGGGTGAACTGATAGCGTGAACTTATTGAGGGTCCGAATTCAACTGGCTACTTCAAGTGAACATTGATTGTAAAAGACGCTATAGAACGAGGAAATATAAGTGAAACATACCGACAGTGTTCAAGAGATGGGAATGATTCTATGATAGTTTTGTTTCCTATCAGTTCTAAAGCTCTGTTCTATGTTATAGACAGGTCAGAGGGTTTGACAAATTGCTTATACCAATAGAGAAATCTTAACCATTTAGCAGAATTTTTGGCATTCACGAGAATGTGCTCATTCCTACGAAGATCATAGTTGACATATATACCAAGTACTGATAGCTTTTCGACTTCTTCGATGCAACAACTGCCTTTCAAGGGCAATAACATAAAGGTGTAAAACTTTTTTTTTTCCGAGGCTGAGGTAAGTTTATCGTCGGTGTCAAGGATTTATCCCAAAGAAAGCAACAAAGCAGTTTCCAAATTCAAAATCAATTCAATCTTTATTTATTTCCAAATTCGTTTACAGCGTTGACAGTTACATTGACAAGTTATTTCGTATCATTAAAAATGAATTTTCTTACATTAAAATAACATGATACTTCATATGAAGGTTTAACGTTCAATCATGACCTCAGCAAGAGACCGTAGGAAAAATCGAGACTTCGTTCGTATAAGAAGCTTCTCTTTGGTACTCTTTGCAGAAGGGTAGTCGCAAAAAAATCATTTGGGATATATGGCCCTGCTCCTAGAAAAATATTAGAAGAAAAACAGGTTCAGGCTAAGTCTTATCAAAGCTACACTTAGGAAAAGTGGAGCGTAGAAATCAACAGGTACAAACACTTATTTGCTCCTAGCAAAACAAACCAGAAGAGTAATCTGTGCTTTGTTCACGTCAACAAGCTTGTCTGTAGAACTCTTTGAGGGACGCAGCCACAGAAAGAATCCTCAGGATACGGCCCTGCTCCAAATGACTATAGAACAAAAATCGGTTAAGGCTAAAGCCTTGTCCACTCTACATTTAGGAAAAGTGGAGCGTTGAAATAAACGAGGGGGAAAGGTTAGATTACGTATGAGGTAAAGGTTTATTAGTGCCCAAAATAGTTTTTCGAAACAACTATCTGGTTTCTGGTACACTTCATACCCAGCAATGTGTTCCTACTTGCTAATTAAATTATTCGGTTCCCAAATTGAATTTAATCAGCGTGGTTCTCTTCCTTTATGTGTACTAGATTGGTACAAAACATCATTCAAGGCAAAGCTGGAAAACCAATGAGTAATGATATTCCACATCTCTATATTAATATTTCAGTCAAAGGCAATGTGAACTGAGAGAAGTAAGCAAACTTACAAAAAACAACAACGACATACATGCTCAGTTTAGCGAACATCTAGTTGCCCGTATTTCCATCCATCTCAGTCGTTGGACTTTGATTCGTTTGACTATACTCTGTCCAACAAAAATTGTCAGTACAGGCCTTATGGGAGAGCTTTTTCCAAAGCAGTGGCGCCTGATGCACCCTCACTACAATGCGTTAGGAAAAATGCCACTAAAAAAAGAGCAAGACACTGACTTTTTTTAAGGAATTGTTGTTGTATTTCTTTGCAAAAAGTTGTACACCCCAACACGACCGTCGTATCCCACTGCTGATGAGATACTGTCAATGTCAAGATCAAGACAAGAGTGTCAAGTGTCACTCAATACGATCGTGCGCTCTTTATCTACATCAAAACAGAGTTACCATTATCATTCTCAATTGCAAGCAAAGAGCTTTTTCAGTGGTTTTTATTAAGAAGCTTTTGGGATTTGAAGCTTTTGAGAACACATTTTAAGAAGATGAGTATGTTGAGTGTTGTCGTATTGCTTTTCAACTTAAAAAAAAACGCGCCTATTATCTTACCGCTTGGCGTTTTGGGAAAAGGTAAATTGAATATTGTTTTCAGTCGTTTTGAATCGGCAGACGGTAGCCCTACGCGTTTTTTACTTTCATTTGCGGCGATTTATAATTTAAACTACGGAATCCCTGTGAGAGCTTTAAAAGGCGACACACTTATGCATGGCAATGCAACCAGAATGAGAGACAAACGTCCTATCTTCCCTGTATTGACAATTTTTGTTGGACAGAGTATAGGTCAGTTTCGCTGTACAGCCCTTACAGTTCGTCTATGCAGACGGGACCAAGGATCACACGAAGAATATGGTAATTAAATGGGCTAACAGTTCGGTGTGATGTACACGTGTGATGCGAAAAACAGCCCTGGATTCGGTGGCTCAGTATAAATATATACAAATCTGCTTTTGAACTTAGGTGCAACTGGTCGGTAGGCGGAGGGGGAGAAAAGATCGCTTTTTTTTATGGACAAATGCCATCTTCTAGGGAAGATTCCAAAATAGTAGGAGCGATAGAAAAGCTTATGGGAGGGGTATACCATCAGAAACAGTGGATTTGTTGATATCAACATCAACAAGGGTTCTTGAAACTGTACTAGTCGAAAATGGTTGTCGTTGAAGTTGAGTATTGGGCCCGAAGATAAAGTTGAGTTTTTTACGTTCTTGCAAAATGACAAGAAATTTCGAATGCCTTAGGACACTGCAGGATTGTTGCCTTAATTCCTGGTCATGTTAGAATTTGGTTCTTTTTATAACACCGTTACATTTTTCCGATTTTCCTCCGTTGGGTTTACTTTTGAAAACCTACTTTACTCAACCCTATAGCTTCTTTACAGCTTGTATAGAACAAACACTTTTCTTTAGGTTTTATACTCTTGATTCTGTTAGGAATTTAAGTACACATCCCAAGAAAAATTCCTTCTATGACCATATCACCACTCAATTATATCAACGTCACTATCGAGAAAAGAAAGTGACCAGTTAACTATTCGAAAAAAATTTATTGGACCGTAGCAGATGGCTTTATCGTATTGCCAAACGGTCTTAGAGGAATGCTTCCCTTTAACTGACTGAATGGGATACAAGAAATGGTATGATATTACACAATGGTCTGAATCTGAAGTGCCGAATGGAGAGTTGACCGCTTTGGGGAACTTATTAGGGTTAGAAGTATGAAACAAGTTGAGAGTGTGTGCGTTTCCCTAGCAACATCCGCTGTTTGATTGGGCTCATGAACAAGCTAAGTAAGTTGGTGCATATCAGCAGATATTTCAACAAATCTTCCTTCGGTTGTTGTATGTCAGTGCTATCAGAGTGTTTTTTATAAAATAATAAAATATGAAAAATTTTAAATAAAATATGAAAAAGTGCGCCTCAGACGTGCATTTCCTATTTCCTTGTTTTAAAGTTTCGAATGTAGATATGATTTTGGTGATACGTATCTTCCATATGTTAAGGAAATAATTAAGTTTTTTTTTCATAGCCTTGAAAGCATTTAAATAGTTTAAAGTCTTTGCCTCAAACCCACTTTTAATTTTATTGAAATTGTACAAAAGCCTTAATTTGAAAATCCATCAAAAGCTATGTATACCTTTCTCCAGTGTAGCTTCATATTTGTGGGAAAATATTTTCGTAAATGTTTCAATTTAACCTTAACCTATACTTACCAACACCAACACTTTCTTAATTGAAAGAACCACCATTTTGTGTTAAACCACACACCAAAAAATAAAAGAAGAAATTAAACAACTCTCAGTAAAATCGATCTGGGTTTCGTCCAGCAATTTTCAGCAGTCAAGTCGGTTGGTTGAAGAAACACAAAACGCAATCAAGAGCAGTTTCAGCATCAGAATACTTCATAGAAATCCACCTCCGACGAAATGAAACACTCTTTTTAAAATTCTTTTTCAACCTTCTTTTTTTTTGTTGCTGTTCAAAAGATTTTGAAAACACTTTTTTCCTTTACATCAGCAAAAATCTCTGCCAAAAGATTCCACTATTCACTGTAAGGGAAGTGTGCTTGACCTACCTACCTAACCTACCATGTGCCTTGGTTTGAGTAAGCCACTGTTCTTTGGTTTTTTTGGAATTCAAACAGGTACTTAAGTGGTTGGCAATGTCGATAAGTACCAACCCCGCCATAACTAATTAAAAAAGAAAGTAATTTAAAATTTTAAAAAAAAGTTCAAGAGAAGTGAATAGATATATTAACTTGTGAATTGAAGATTAAGGCTTTGCAGGAAGAAGCACTGCTCGTAGTTTTTGATTTGATTTGTGCTTATTTTTATTTATTAAAGAGTAAACATAATAAAAGAAGATTTCAGTTTTTCAAAATGGTTTAACGAATAGCAAATATGTATATCTCTTCTAATTCCATGCGGTATCACAGCGGGCCCACATTTGATCTAAGAGTGTCGGTTCTTCACTAACAACCACTTCTATCTAACCTAGTTTACTTGCGTCTCAAGGGCTTACGTGCTTTATTTATGAGCCTACTAGGCCCGTGTCTGGAACAGTGTTGCCCCCCCAACTGATTGAAAGTGTACTGTTTAGGAAAAATAAGTGTAGTAAAAACGTAGTAAAAAAAATGATTTTGCAAATCTTGTAATTCTTTAATTCACTTTTAAATATACATTGGTATAATAAATTATATTTATGAACAACTCATAAAAAATTCTTATATAATAATAAATAAACTATTAACATTTTTACAAACCAAAAATACAATTAAAGGATTAATTTATTTATAATGACTTGTAATTTTGCGGGTGGCTCAAAAATTCTCTCTACGTCTTTCGAGAGTTCTTTTAATTGAATAATTGCATCAACTGTTGAAATATTTAAATTATTTCTTAAATCCTCCTTTATTATATTTAAACTTGAGAAAAACCTCTCTTCAGTTGCACTGTTATAAGGCAAGCTACACAAAGTAAGCATGTAATTGCATACATTTTCAAAAACTGGCTTTCAAAAGGGGCATTATAGTCGCAATGTCTAATTTTGAAATTTCGATAGGTTCAAGAAGAGCTAAATGACTTGTTTTTTTCTTCATTATCAATTAAATTAAATCTGTTTAAAAGTTGTTCGCATAAAGCTACATAAAATTGGCACGATACATGGACATTAGACTGGGCCAAAAAAATTGACTATTTTTTTTTTTTTGAAAGATATATCGAGAATATCATTCAGAATGACAAAAAAAAAATTTCGTAAAAGTTTGAGCCCTTAATATCAATTTTAAGAGGGCTATCATCGCTAATTTTGATTTTTAGTCATAATTTCATGTTTTGCGTCAGAACTGACAAAACATTGAAGTAAAAAAAATTCATTTTGACTTACTTTTATATAAAATTAAATTCCCTACAAAAAAGGTGAAATTGAAAATTTTCGTCAGACAAGCCGTTTTTGAGTAATTAAGCTTAATAAATTGTTATTTTTCTTCGATTTTACTTTTTTAATTTGGAATTTTGTAACTAACGAAAAATAACAATTTATTAAGCTTAATTACTCAAAAACGGCTTGTCTGACGAAAATTTTCAATTAGACCTTTTTTGTAGGGAATTTAATTTTATATAAAAGTAAGTCAAAATGAATTTTTTTTACTTCAATGTTTTGTCAGTTCTGACGCAAAACATGAAATTATGACTAAAAATCAAAATTAGCGATGATAGCCCTCTTAAAATTGATATTAAGGGCTCAAACTTTTACGAAATTTTTTTTTTGTCATTCTGAATGATATTCTCGATATATCTTTCAAAAAAAAAAAAATAGTCAATTTTTTTGGCCCAGTCTAATGGACATACATATACGCAACCTGATGAATTTTGTTTTTGAAATCTAAATTGATAGATATAAGATCAGGTTTGCAAACATTTTTCATAACCTCTAACATAAACTGTTTTGTGGACTTGTATATCAAATGCACTTTGGTGTTTTCGCTTTGAAATTAAGTGTAGTGTTTGGAGGAGCGTGCGTAGTGTGTGCTTTTGAAAAAAAAGTGTAGTAAAAACACTACGATTGTAGTAGGGGGGCAACGCTGGTCTGGAAGTTGTTTAGATCATATTCATGGTCGTTTTAGTAATCTTGAATGTATTGTGTGTGATAAATGTGTTTTCGATCTTAAAATCACTGATCATTGCATGACGGGACTTGCTTTAGTCATGAATAATAAAAGACATAGCAAATATTCTAATTCTGGTGAGAGGAAGTTGAAGATTAATTTTGCTAAGCTCAAAAATAAATTGTGCTACGAGTTTTGGGCAGATGTTTTTGCTTCAAGTGATTCATCGTCTGCTTACACAATTTTTATTGACTCTCTCTTTTCTACCTACAAAAAAAACTGTTAAACATCTTAAGCCCTGGATATCTAGATCTATTGTAAATAAAGTTACGAGAAAAAATAGACTAATAGGCTTTTCACACCGAATTAAAATCTCGGATTTCAGCAACAAGATTACGAAATCTCATTGAAGCGTTCGCACTGAACAGAACCAGGATTTCATTTGACGTTTCTGTCCATTTATCCTGTTTTCTCGGATATAATTTATCTTCTCTCCTTCTCTCCCCACAATTCAAATTTCAAATAGTCACTCGAGACTCGACTCCATTATCTGCTTTTTATCTACCTCTTCTCTTGCTGACAATTTGCTGACAAAGCAGAACATTTCTAAAGGTTTGTTTGTTTTGACAATCTTGTGTTTGAAAGTAGATTTTGAGGGGATTTTGTCGTAATGTAGTAGATTTGGAAATCTGAAAATGTATGGGAAATCTAGTAGATTTGGATGAGATTTTGAGAATTTTGCTCGAAATCTAGATTTTGATTTGGTGTGAATAGCGTTTAAGATTAAGATGCAAAAAGTATCCTGCCAACCAACGTTTAAAAAACGGATATAAGAAATTGTGTGCTGAATTAAAAAAGGAAATTCCTATTTGCCGTGACACCTATTACCGTGATAAATTCAGCTCTGTACACTTGTATAGGGTAATCTTAAAAATTAATGGCGTGTAGTAAATGGTTTACTGATCAAATCTTCTGTTTCTAAGAAACCTGCTGTTCTGCATGTGAATAATTTAATTGTCTGTAATAAGCTTGATATTACTAATGCTTTTAATTGCTATTTCGCTAGTGTTGGTTGTAATTCTATATCAAGTAATTTATGTTGTAGCTGTTCTTCTGTTTGTCAAAGTACTGAGAATATTCAAAGCAGCAGTTTTGTTTTTCAGCCCATAACTACATTTAAAATACTGAAAGTTATTGGGAGCTTACGTAATTCGTTTTCATGTGGAGCTGATGGTATTTCAAATTATGTACTCAAAAAAATTGCTTTTTACCTAGTTGATCTTCTAGCTTATGTTTTCAACCGGTGCGTTTATGATGGTAAATTTCCTGAAGAGCTCAAGTGTGCTGATGTCTTGCCATCAGGGGCGGACGCAGAAAATAATTTCGGAGGGGGTTTTAGAAAAAAAATATGAGATTCTTATAAATATATTATCTTATTATTATATTGAAGTACTTGTCAATTACATAATCTTTATTGTTATTAACATAAATATGTTATAACTCAACAATATTGGCTCTTAGGGATAGGGACTTTTGGAACAATTTCATACAGCTAATCGCAAAAACAAAACATCATAAGGATGTTGCAAATTTGGCAAATTTGAATAATTTTAGAAAATATTGTCTACAAGGGCCAGAATTAATTTTTAGACATAGACTTTTACTACGGGCCCTGTGATGGAGGCCATTATTTGGTTCATATAATATCATTAATGTAACAAAAAGAAAAAGAGTGTGATTCCATAAGTGTATACCTAAAAATAGAATTATAATAAGTTCTACAAAACTAAATCCGGAAATTTCTTAAGAAAGCACTACGATTATAATTTTTGTTCTTGCATAAACTAATATTTGCTTGAATCACATGGCATCCTGTTTGTAGCTCCAACTACTAAAATAGTTGTTGTATTCATTTAAAAAAAGGTATTTGAATGCTTATGAACAGTTTATCTCTAGCAACATTAATTTTTGAAATTCTCAGTCTTTTAAATAAAAACAATTTCGTGCGACCCGGTTACTCATTTCGTTTTTGTAATAGTTTCAGTGTCCTTATGCTAGCTACACACGGGGCAACCGTCGCAGCAACACAGCCATGTTGAAGCAACCGTTGCTTCGAGTGTAGCTGTGTTGCCAATTGATTTTGTGTTGCTGCAACCGTTGCCAGAAATATCAAAAAGTTTTGATATTTTCGGTCGGTTTCTCCAACTGTACTGTGGTTGAGGCAACAGTTGCCTCGTGTGTAGTGAACAAACGAAACACGTTGCTGCAACACGTTGCTTCAACGGTTGACTCGTGTGTAGCTAGCATTATATGTATGTTCGCAAAACTTTTTTTCGTATGATTGCAAAAGTACAACAAGTTATGACTTCACTTATTAATTACAAAATACTTAAAACATTTTTAAGAAAAAAATTTTGTACGCCAATTTGTAGTATTCATTATTGTACGAATAAAAAATAAATTTCCAAAAAAAATATTAAGCCGTTTTTGAGATAACAAATTTTGAAATGCAATGTTTTTTATACTTTTGTGAAGCTTTTGCATGAAAAATTTCATTCAAATCCGTTCTGCCTATAATGAGAAATTCAATATTGGAAAAAACCATTCATGGTAGGTACAGTCAGTTAATTTATAAATCGTAAAATTTAATCGAAAAAAAAACTTAATTAAAATTTTCGGATTTACGATTTTCGAAAACAATTTTTTTTACATTTTTATGGTGGGAACCTTTATTTTTAGGTACAAAAATTTTGGGGCTTCCAAGAACTAACTATTTTTTTAACCATTACCTAGATTAACCTCAATGAAATTTTTTTTTAATTCTGTGGGACAGTTTTTGACAAAAAAATATATTTAAAAAATTTCGAAAAAATCGTATGGGTAGGTACCGTTAGTTTTGTTCTAAAAAAAAAAAAGTGGGGGGAAAATTCAAAACGATTAATGGCTGTTTTGTATTTAATTACTTATTGCTTATTTTACTAGACATTTAAAGAAATTGTGGTATGAATATAATATAGATAAAGTTGTTTACTTTTGTTCCTACTTTATAATTTATTTAATATCCCTGTTTAAGTAAGTACAAGTATTGATCAAAACTTCAAATTTTTGCGAATTTCGAAGAAAATTGCTTCAATTTTTATTTCCAGGAACTCCTATTCTTGGGCCGAGCCGTACGTTAATAATATTTGAATTATGGAACCTTTTTATGAAAAGATATAGAAGAATGTATGCACGAAAATAAAACCTTGTTTTTTTTTTCTTTAATAAAATGAATCCTTATTTTTTATTCCACATGTTTCGGAGGGGGTTTGAACCCCCAAAAACCCCCACCTGCGTTCGCCCCTGCTTGCCATTATTTAAAAAGGGATCTGCTACTGAAATTAGTAATTACAAGCCTATTTCACTTCTTTCTGTATTTAGCAAAATTTTTGAAAAACTTATGGAAAATAGGATTATGTGTTTTTTAGTTAAAACTAAGTTTTTTAATACAGCCTAATTTGGTTTTTTAAAAGGCAAATCGACGGAAGATGCACTGTTACAATTTTGTTCCTTAACAATGTCTCATCTCGATGAGAAAAAATGTGTTAGCTGGCGTTTTTGTTGACATCACCAAAGCATTTGATATGGTCAACCACAATATTTTGTTAAGAAAGTTGGAGAAAGCTGGTTTTAGAGGATTTATTCTTAACTGGTTTATGTAGGTCTTACCTTGAAAATCGTTCGCAGAGAGTGAAGATTGATTATACAAGGAGTAACGCAATGTTTCTTAAATTGGGTGTTCCACAAGGTTCTGTCTTGGGTGCAATTTTATTTTTGGTATACATCAATTCGCTTTTTACTTTGGGTTTCAAGGGCTCGGCGACAGCTTTTGCGGATGATATTGCACTTTCCTACGGTGCTAATAGTCCTTTAGATCTGTTTTCAAATATTAATTTTGATCTTGACTTATTGCGACTTTGGTTTTTTTAACATAATTTGGTAATAAGCTCCAAAACCAAGATAATGTTTTATAGATTATCTTCATCTAGATTGTTGGAGTGTCGTAGATATAAATTGTTCACTTGCAATTGTTCGTCTGGCTTCTCCTCACCTTCTTTTCTTTGTGATTTGACTTGTAGTGATAAATAATTTGTAGTTAAAAATGTCAACGAGTTCAAATATTTGGGACTGACTTTAGACTCTCGTATGTCTTTTGCAAATCATGCTGAATCCCTGAAAAAGTATTTCCGCTGTAGCCTGCCTCATTTCCATTATTTACGAAACGTGTGCTCAACTAAGCTATAAAAGATAATTTATTATGGTATTTTCCATTCCAAGCTACAATATGGAATTGCTTGCTGGGGTTGTATTTATCTTAATAAAATATAACCATTTTTGATCTTACAAAAATATGTCGTTAGATTAATTTGTCGTAAGTCTCGTAGGCATTCTAGTTTTTCTCTGTTCTCTGCTCTCAAAATTCTTCCAGTGCGTGATTTTATATTGTTTTAAGACGTTAAAAATATTCTTTATGAAGTCTGGTAATCTGAATTTTCGATTAATTTCGAGATACAATCTTCGTGGAAAGCTTTCGAACTTATTATATGTACCTGTTTTTCATACCACTGCGTATCATAATTTTTTTTCTATTATGTCTTATCGGCTTTATAATACCCTTCCCCAATCAATTAAAATAATCACTATACCTGGAGTGTTTCTCAAAAATGTTAAATCTTGGCTTTTTTCTCCAGACTATGTATATTGCTCTGGAATCACATATTTCTGATGTTTTGGTTTAATTTTTCTTTTACATAGTAAATAAATTTTTATCAACTTTATTTTTTTTGTTGTGTTTTGTTTATTGCATTTTAAATAATTGTATTGCATAATTCTTTTTAACTATTATGAGTTTTTCAGGGTCCCCCACCCACTAACTTTTTAAATATTTTAATTATTTGAAGTGACATACAACTCTATTTCTTAAATGTCTTGAAAATAATGAATGTCACAACCTTTCTTATACTTTCTTAATATTATGTTATTAATTCTTTTTTTGAAATATCCGAAGACTGTAATGAAATTATAAGAAATAAACATTCAAATCTAAAAAATCCAAAAAAAAAAAAAAGTTATCTGTTATATGATTTGCAAAGCGTTCCACAAAAGATGGTTCTCAAGTAGGGCTTGTAACGCGTGTTAAAATTAATCTTGAACCTCTTTGTGACTGAGCATACCAGTGCAATCTACACATAAGTACTCGAGACACCTATTGTAAGAAATACTGTGAACAAGTGTTACATTTCAATTGTAAGACTTGTTGTCCAATCTTAGTCCCAGTTTCCAGATATAGATATGTATATATATTTTACGCATTGCAATACCTTTGAACACATGATCAACAAAGCAGTTAAAAGTAAAAAAGGTGTAAGACTTAGGTTTTGAAGAGATGCATCTTGATGCCAGGATTAAAATAAAATGCACGACTGGGTCGCACGAACTTGCTCCTATGTAATAGACTAGGAATTTTAAAAACGTATGTTATTAAAAAAAACTGTTTATAAGGATAAAATTAATTTTTTAAATTCTTCTAGTAGGTAGTAAGAGATAAAAACAGAATGCAATGCAAACATGAATTTATGCAAGAACAAAAATTATAAGTCGTTGTAGTGCTTCCTTAAAAAAATAAGCTTTTATGTACAACATTTTTGAAACATTTTTAAGACAAAATTTTGGCACACCAACTTTAAGTCTTTATTATTGTACGAATAAGAATTAAATTTCCAAGAAAAATACTAAGCCGTTCTTGAGATATCGAATTTTCCAAACAAAAAACGACTTTTTTTCTCTAAAAAATGAAAAAATATTTTTTTTTAAGTTTTCAAATGCAATATTTTTTAAACTTCTTAGGAGCTTCTTTATAAAAAATTTCATCAAAATCCGTTATACCGATAATGAGAAATTCAAAATTCGAAAAAATCGTTTTATGGTAGGTATGTACACTTGTACAGTCAGTACTATCTAGATTAAATTTTTTTTTTTTATTAAATTATAGATCGTAAAAATTAATCCAAAGAAAAAGAATTTTAGCAAAATTCTCGGAACGTTTTTCGAGAAAAATACGATTTTCGAAAACCATTTTTTAACATTTGTATGGAAGGTACCATTAGTTTTAGATAAAACAAATTTTTTTTCTCAAATCTCGTAGATTATATTAGGAAACTTTTATTTGTCAAGTTTGAAAAAAAATTGACCATGGGGTTTTCGAAATATGGCGCTTCCAAAAAAAAATTTGAAAATTTTTTTAAAAATCAAAAAAAAAAAACTGAAAATTTGAATATGTAATAATATTTAAACTTTGGAGGAGCTTTATCATAAAAAAATGGTTTTAATCGGCTGTACCATTTTCGATAAACTCAAACACAAAAAAAATGGACCCAGGGGGGCTACCAAAACTAACAATTTTTTGGAAATTTTTTTTCAACCATTACCTAGTTTTAACTTAATGAAATTTTTATGATTTTTTTTTTTCAAATTCTGTGGCACAGTTTTTGAGAAAAAAAATATTTATAAAATTTCGAAAAAAACCGTATGGTAGGTACCGTTATTTTTGGTCTTAAAAAAAAAAACGTCTGGGGGGAAAAAATCAAAACCCATATCTACCAAGTTTGAAGAAAATCGGCCGAGCCGTTTAGGCTGTAGTCGAACCGACAGACAGACAGACAGAATTGCGAGACCCACTTTTTTGGTCTCCGCTATCATCGTAATGTCAACTTTGATCAAAATCTCGAGCTCGATTTTTTTTCCGAATTCATAACTTGCCTTATAGTACCTATAAGTCGCAAGTAAAAATCTAATTAACGGTACCTGTCATAGAACCGACTTTTTTTTATTTTCGACTTTCTCATTTAATTTTAACCAACCAACATTTTTATTCAGGAATCCTTTGATTTTAAAATATTATTGTATAAACAAATATTCAAAAAAATATTTTCTTAATTTAAAACAAAAAAATTCAATTGTTTTTAAATCAATATCTTAAAAACGTGTGTTTTTGTGATTACTTTTTGAAATTATTTCCTAAAATCTATATTAATAAGTGTCTACTTAAAAAAATTGTTGTTTAATTTTTAAAATTCAAAATTTGAAGAAACGGTTCTATGGTAGGTACGGGCAGAACCTATGTTTGGTTTTACATGAGCACCTGCCAATTATGGCTTAACCCCACGGAAGTCCTACCTTCATCGGAGTAAGATTGGGTCCTGACCATTAACCCCGACATAGCCGAAGCCATCTCAGTCGCAAAGCTGTGACATGTTGCAGGAATGAACACACCTCTTGCTTGGAGGCAATGTCTATCTAACACCTCTTGAATCGAGGCACGCCTGGAAACCATGTGCCTCCGCATTCGGAATAAACCACGATACTCCCACAAGAGGGCCTACCACAAAGATAGTACGAAGAATGATTGCACGCACGTGACAGCTGCATCCTCCCTCACTATCCGAAGATAGAATAGGAGAGCCCGAAGACGTGACAGCTCACAAACCTCTGGGTACTATCTCCCGTGGTGCCAGAATATAGCTTCCGGTCGAGCTTTGCAACCGTGAGGTCACTTACAGATGAGTTCCTCTAAAACTCAGGGCCTGTCAACCCCGGATAAACACATCCAACCTTAAGTCAAGGTAGAAACCATCAACCAAGAAGGTACACCCGTCTGGTGAGTTGTTAAACACTCCATAGCGGATTCTTTCCTATCTAGTTAGTTCAGTTACTTACGTAACCTATACCCACAGGCACCACGAAAAGGTCGATAGGAACCGGAAGTGAAAGAGTTTTGTATAAGTAGCAATACTGGCCCACCGATAAATCAGTGGACAAGCCCATTAGAACTACAAACCATCATTACCACTTCAGCACCCATACACGTTAGTGCATGCTTTGTGCCACCGTAGCAATACCAGTAGAGTTCACAGAGCCCCAGACATGCCTTAAACTACCAAGCACGCTATCACCCCACCTGCGGTAGGTACGGGCAGAACCGAATTTCGTTTAACGTGGACACCTGCCAGTTAAGGCTTAATTCCACGGCGGGCCTACCCACACTAACGGAGTCAGATTGAGCGCTGACCACCGCCCTGAGCTAGTACAAGACCAGCTCAGTAGCAATTCTGCAAATATGTTGAGGCATGTCCACACACCTTGCTGAGGAGCGAGGCCTACCTAGCACCTCTTGAATCCAATTAAAACTTGGGAACCATTTGCTTCCGCGATTTGGGGCAACCACAGCCACCACGATACTCCCACAAGGGCGTCTACCTCATAGATAGTCTGAAGCAGAGGAGCCAAGTGTCTTGCGACACGAGAAACCCCCCTACCTCCTGTGCACTATCTCCCGTGGTACCAGAATATAGCTTCCAGTGGAGCTTCACGACCGTGAAGGTCACTTCTAGATGAGTTCCACAAAACTCGAGGCCTAGCCTCGGATGTGCACACCCAGGTAGGTACGAGCAGTAATATCTTGATTTAAAAAAAATTGTATTACATTATAGATCGTGAAAATTCATGGAAAGAAAAAAATTGTATCGAAATTCTAGACGCCATTTTTTAATATTTGTATGGTGGCTACCCTTATTTTTAGCTTTAATGAAAATTAATCAAATTTTAATGAAAATTAATGAAAATTTGAAAACACAATACTATTCACTCTTTTGGGAAGCTTTAGCATAAAAGAATGATCAAAATCGGTTGTACCGGTTTTGAGAAATTCAAAAACAAAAAAAAAATAGTTCCAAGAAGGGTACCAAAAATAACCATTTTTTGGAAATTTTTCTTCTAGCTCTAACTAGATGCAATTTTTCGATTTTTTTTTAAATCTGTGGGACAGATTTTGGGAAAAAAATATCTATAAAATTTCGAAAAAAAATTCGTAGGGCAGGTACCGTTATTTTTGGTCTTAAAAAAAATATTTTTGGTTGGGAAAAATTAAAAATACTATCTACCAAGTTTAAAGAAAATCGGCCGAGCCGCTTAGGCTGTAGTCGAAAAGAGAGACAGACAGACAGATAGACGGTTTTTTGGCCATTAGTCCACCTTAGCCTAGAAAAAAAGTTGAAGAATAGCTTAGACTTATTTCCTTGGTGCTGTATAGCAAAGATTGATCAAAATAGGATGCAAGCTCTAAGATAAGTAATGCAAACAAAAATATGTATTCATCTTTAAAGTTTTTGCATATTGAATCTATTTTTCGCACGGAAAAAAACTGTAAGGAAAATAAGGCTTATCTAGATATAAACATCGAAACTCTTACACTGTGGCAAATTTCCAAAAAGCCTGGTAAAACTCTTATGCATGACCTTATGTTCATCCCTATCGTACGTAAAAATTTAATTATTTCATAAGAAAAACAAAGAATGCGAAGGATGCCACACAATATTTGGCCACCAAGATGGAGCAGAGGTGGTCCCAAGCCACAAAAAAAAAAAAAGCCACGTGGAGTAACTCATCAGCAATATCGGAATTTCTTGTGTTTCGAGCACTGTCGCATCAGCAAACCCAAACAACAACGGAACGCACAGCAAGCCCTAAAAATATTGATAATGGAAACGAGGGCGGCGTATAAATGTAACGCGGGCTATGGGCATTATTACACCATCACTGCTGCTGCTGCTCGTGGCTAAAAACAGTCAACGGGGACGGGAGAAAAAGTTGAATATGGCAGCCCTTGTGTCAGAGAAAAACAATATCCAATTTAAAGAGAATATACAGCCCACAGAAGTCATAGCGCCCTGGGGCTATTTAGACTGCAGTGATGTGGGGGTGGTGGCTAAATTTGCTTGGATACCAACCCAGCAAAGTGGGCGGAGGGTTGGTTATCAGTGCGAGAGTTGTCTACGGCTGGGTGGCATTCATTTCAATAGCCATTGTTGCGAAGATATAAAAAAATAAAATAAGAAAAACACCACACTAACAGGACAAAAGCCCACACCAAGGAGAGCTGTAAATAATAAAATATCCTAGGTATTTTTTTGTTGTTGTTGTATTTTATTTTATTTTTATTGAGAGAAAAGGGAGTCCTGCCTAGGCTAGGCCAGGCCAGGACGAACTACGTACATTCCTATGATTATTGTGATGGGTGTTTTATAGGTTAAGGCTATGGACTGTTTGGCCATAAGATGATCCAAGGGAAGTAGTCAGCAAAAATGAGTACAAACGTTCTCGCAGGATTGTTTTGTTAGATATTATTTTCCTTTATTTTTTTCAACTTTTGTGTTTTAATCATTTGAATGGAGAAAGAAGAGGTTGGCGCTGACGAACGAGGGAGAGCAAAAAAAAATATAAAATAAACGGAAGAGTAATAAAGCATTTAAGGACACTTTTGCCCGCCAGTTATGGCACATTTGGAAGCAAGAGTAGGCGACAACATTTGAACGATATGATGGTGCTATACAATTATTATTATTTTATTTTTTTGTTTGTGGGTGTTGGCTCTTTACGAGCACGAGTGTGAGTGTAGGTATTGTGTGTGTTGTACTATACACATAAACCGATTAAAAAGTGATTTATTTTTTTTCAAGTCTTGCCGAGGATGACGTCCAAAAATAGTTCAGAGCATAAAGGTCATTTGTGGAGTGAATGATGGAAGAATCAGATAACGGGAAAAATGAAATTATCAGTGAGTGAATCGTCTAATGGTTTTCTTGAATAGAGCTTAAGTATTATGTGTGGTCCTAATTATGAGTTACGAGACTTGACATTTCCCAAGAGACTCTATTTAATGGTTCCAAGGTTCGCTGATAAAGGACTTGCATGTATAATAAAATTTTACCTCGATACTCATTAAGGGCTTTCTTCCTTTCTAAAATTACACTAAGACCCTACATTTTGCGGAAACCTTAAGTACATTAAATGCATGACTTATGGTTAATAAAAATGAGGAACACGTCTTTTAAATTTACAAATTTATAGCGAACATTATTCTGATGTTTGAATTTGTTGATGTAAACTTGTTGAGAACAGGAGTAATCCTTACTCGTAAAAGTATGGTGAATGACAGTTGAAGGAGATATACTGAATTCAAAAATATGGTTCAACATTTCGTAGTTAAATTGGACAAACACAAAAAAGTCTTTCGGATTAGCCAGGTCCTTAGCTTAATTTTTCAGCTACACACTATAAGTTAATTGAGGTTTCCTTACATTTGGAAGAAATCCTCCCTCAAATTTTTGCTATTCGAGATGAGTATTGAAGACTGTACGAAACAGAACTTTGGCATCCATTCTTTCTATAGATATATATCATAAAGCCATCTGTCACGAAAAACTCGTATCCACTTTACTATTATGACGTCGCCCTACAACTCGAAAATTTCGTTGCTAAACAATGTTCACCAAAATTCGTCAAATAAAATCAAGCCGAATATTTTACGAAGAATCTTTCGCTCAACGCAACCAGGGACGCCTTCATAAGCCTTTAAAATAGTCCAACTAGGACGGTCAAGAACTTATACATAGTGTTTTTAGTTATTCGAGATTGGGACTTAATAGCTAATTACTTGCCTAGCGCAAGGAATCGATTGACAAGAGCACTTCTTCGATTGATTCAGTGATTGGTCTGATTGTCAGAAATTATATTAGACTCCAGGTAGGCAAAACTAATTTCACGGAAACTTTCGATGTCAAAAAGGGATTTGATGATGTGACTTCTTCAATGTTTTAATATTAGAATATGTGATTTTAATAGGAATATGTGATTATTATAAAAAAATAAAATCCACAACTGAGTCACTCAAACTTTGCTCTTGTGTGATAGACTTAGAATTTTAAACATTAATGGCGCAATTAGTTGGATGTTAACCCTAGTTTACAGCCGCAAAAAACTTACTACTTTTCTTGCCTGGGGTGTGTTACACCCCAACAGTTTTAAGCGCATCTAATTGTTTAAATTAATGTTCTGGTGCATTGTTTACGTTTTTTTTCCAATCGAGTTGACATTGTAATTGTTGCTGTTTATGAACACGTGTATTGTTCGTCAAAATTTAAAGCGATTTTGTAGAGAAATGCAAAAAATTTTGCAATTTATCAAAAAGTAAGTATAAAAATATTGTTTTCTAACATACCTAAATGTTAAAAGAAAGAACTTTGTAAATGTATAATTTGTTTTAGTGTCTAATTTAGATAAATTATTGAAAAACTATAATAAAGGTGATGAAGAAGAGAGGGCAATAGCGTTGAGAGCAATGCTAGACTTAAGCTAAGAGCAGACGGCATATAAAAAGTCGCATACGTTTGCGGTGCTGACGTCACGTAAAAAGTTTAAAAAGCAGAGCAAATGCTATACGTAAATCAGTGTACGCGAACTCGCATAAAAGGGTGTTCAGACGATGTGCAGAATCTGTCCCAAAAGCCGCACATTTGTTTGCGTTGATTTACTCGCACATCAAGTGTACGCAAATGAGTGCGCAAATTTTGCGATCAATGTGCGACGTGTTCACACGATATGCGGAAAAATCCGCACATCACCCATTTGCGATCATATGCAGGTTTGCGATAATTCAATAGATAGTTTAATATTGTGTTTTGCTCATAGTTTGTGATTGTTGGCGAACGTTCATATGTATGTAAATTATTTAATAAAGTGCTGAAATTAGTTGAAAATGTCGAAAAGAAAGTGGGCTGCTATTGTTGTTTTGGCATTAGATATTGAAGAAGATGAAGTTGGAAAAAGTCGTGAAGAATTTGGTGTGGAGCAATTACGAGTACGCAGTGTGTGGACAAAAGACTGGCTTCTGCACCACTAGACGGAAGGATTCTTCGACCACCTCACGCCAAAAATCCGGCTTTCCGAGTTTGTATTCTACCTGTATCCCAAAGACTAGGGCGCTTTTCCACAGCAGTAATCAAAGATCTAACTTCGTCAGGCATCCAATTGTCTGCACTATTCGACTACAAGACTCAGATTTTATTATGCGGCGTATGTTATTTTGCCGAGGCTCCTCGATATCTATTTGTGCTGATTCGCTCATTTCTTTTTTTTTCTTGAAATTGAACACCAATGCTATGACAACAACTTCACAATTAGTACTGGAAATATGCACATTTGCGTGGTCTTGTTTTCGTGTCATCGCAAATGAATGGGACGGTCGCACATGCTCTCACATGCACGCAAATTGTCACAAAAAATGTGCGAGGGTGTTCAGACGATATGCAATAACGCCGCACATTTATGTGCGATCTGGCCGTCGCACATCGTCTGCAAACCATTTGCGTGCATTTGTTGAATGTCCCAAAAGAGTGTTCAGATGATAAGCGTCAATAGTCGCAAATGATGACGTAAAAATGACGTCAGAACCGCAAACATTTGCGGCTTTTATATGCCGTCTGCTCTTAGCTTTAGAATCAGATAAAGAAGGCGAGACTGATCCATTTTATGCTGGTGGAGATGATGAACAAAATGATCCAGATTTTTTTCCAAATGATGAATTCGATCGTAAATATTTTGTTTTGATATTCTGTATAAATCGTTCTTTGCATAAGTTTATTCCCTAGAGGATTATGAAGACATCGATGAAACTGCTGCAGAGATGTTGGGACCAATTGAAAGTTTGCCTGAACCCGATGAAGTTGGAAGTGATATTGATCAAGAATCAACGACGCCAGACGACAGGAAATCGAGATCAACTTGCGATATTTGTGAAAAACACATTTGTCATCGCCACATCAATACAGTTTGCACTAAATGTCTCCCAGAACTTCCATCTTTACCAGAATAATGTTAAGCATCGAAATGTTAATTATAATTTACTTATAATTCATGAAAAATAAAATAAACACTAAAAAAAATGATTTATTTCACATTTTGATCATTGGGGTGTAACACACCCCAGGCAAGTGTGGACGACCTTTTTTTACACGAAATTTCCAAAAAATCAAGTTGAAGCTTCTTGATAAAATAAAGAAGAAAAATATACAGAAAAAAGAATTTTGGTCACTGATTTTTTATCCCAAGTCGAAAAACTGATTTTCAAAAAAGTTACAAGCATTTAAAAGTCGCCTGGGGTGTATCACACCCCAGGATGTAAACTAGGGTTAAAGCCGTTTTAGTATGAAACTAGGTAAAAACGACGATTTTGCAAATTTTAATCGAATATAGCATCATACGTTCTCTACCCTTTTATTAAAGTTAAAATCATCGAATACCTATTTGATTTTTATAGTATCGTTCCAATTTCCCATGATTCTTTGACATTTACAAACATCAAAAAGGGTATGTTTACTTAGTTTTTTGCATGAACTTGTGTTGTTTTAGGTGTGTTCAGAATCAATTTAATAAAAAACATAGCCTAAGGATCATACTAGTTACAAAATGTTGAAATTTAAGAAAGAATTAGTAAATACTTTAACGTAAGCAAAGTGTTAAGTAGTATAATTCTAGAAATAAAAGGAGCTTTCAACAATGTCGACACATCCGCATCACATGTGCGCTATCATCTCTGAAAGTAGATAAATCGATCAGTAAGTTGATAAATCCAATCCTGATAAGCAGGATAATCAATTCAAAACTGGGCGATCTTAAGAACTGTCAATATGCCGCAATGCGGCGGCCTTTCTCCTCTCCTCTGGAACCTAGTATAGTAAATGAACTATTAACAATTTTAGAAAGAGAGAGGTATAGAGTGATTGCCTATGCGGACGATGTTGCCATAGTGGTATCTGGAAAGCATCCAAACACACTAAAGGAACTATTACAAAATGTTTTAAGCAAGTTTACTACCTGGGCAGATCGGTGTGGACCTGGTTTCAATCCTCACAAAACTGAACTTGTCCTCTTTGCTAAAAAATACAAACCCCTACTTATAGACCCTTCCTTTATCAAAGGTATACCGCTTAAATTTTAAGTTAAAGCAAAATATTTGGGTCTTATTTTAGACAAGAAATCAAGCTGGAAACCAAATATTCAAGAGAGAATCAATAAAGCCACTGTAGCTGTAGGTAACAAATGGGGTCTACAAACCCACATTACTTACTGGCTATACATCTCGGTCATTAGACCGATCCTTAAATATGAAGTAACAGTACGGTGGACTGCGCTGGAAACAGCAACAAACCGTGATAAGCTCAGCAAATTCCAACAACATGTCTATCATGATGCAGTTGATGTTCTGTTTCATCTTATACCGCTAGATATCTTTAGCAAACAATCGGCCGCTAAAATAGCCATTCGGCTTAAGGCCTCCTCACAGTGGATCAATAATGATATTGGCCACTCCATTATACTGAACTCGTTCTGATTTCTACCTATACTCTGTCCAACAAAAATTATCAGTACAGGCCTTATGGGAGAGCTTTTTCTAAAGCAGTGGCGCCTGATGCACCCTCACTCCAAAGCGTTAGGAAAAATACCACTAAAAAAAGAGCAAGCCACTGACTTTTCTTAAGGAATTGTTGTTGTAATTCTTTGCAAAAAGTTGTACACCCCAACACGACCGTCGTATCTCACTGCTGATGAGATACTGTCAAGAGTGTCAAGTGTCACTCAATACGATCGTGCGCTCTTTATCTACATCAAAACAGAGTTACCAGTATGCAGTATCATTCTCAATTGCAAGCAAGAGCTTTTTCAGTGGTTTTTATTGAGGAACTTTTGGCATTTGAAGCTTTTGAGAACACATTTTAAGAAGATGAGTATGTTGAGTGTTGTCATATTGCTTTTCAACTTAAAAAAAAACGAGCATATTATCTTACCGCTTGGTGTTGTGGGAAAAGGTAAATTGAATATTGTTTTCAGTCGTTTTGAATCGGCAGACGGTAGCCCTACGCGTTTTTTACTTTCATTTGCGGCGATTTATAATTTAAACTACGGAATCCCTATGAGAGCTTTAAAAGGCGACACACTTATCCATGGCAATGCAACCAGAATGAGAGACAAACGTACTATCTTCCCTGTACTGACAATTTTTGTTGGACAGAGTATAGTAACGTCGATAACACCATCCCTCATCCGAAATTCAGCAAAAACTTCCAAGTATCCATCCGTTCCATGTCTACCTGAGAGAATGAATCATTTTTGGCAGACGAAGATGAATCTAAAACCGATGACGGGTTCGGTGGAGGCTTATACTCCGAAAGATTAAATCTTTGTCTCTCATTTTGTTTTACCAATCATTGTAGCGTGTTCCAGGCAGAATTTCTAGAAATCAAAGGAGTACTCTCTTGGCTCCAAGAAAACGTGATATCGACTACTGATGTACGCATCTTCTCGGACATTCAAGCTGCCATAAAGTCATTGGACTCTACCTCCATAAATTCACTAACAGCCCAAAATTGTCGATCATCTCTGGTGGAGATGGCAAAACAGTTCAACATTCACCTTATATGGGTGCCGGGGCATAGTAAAGGTAATTTTATAGCCGACGAACTTGCAAAAAATGGAACAATCTTATCTTTGTAGGGTAGAAAATCTAACATGGGTATACCTCTAGCTACTTGTAAGCTTATGCTAAAGCATGATACCATAAAGAAAGCGAACCACAGATGGTCCAGCACCCCAACTTGCCAGTCTACGAAACTAATTTGGCCATTGTTTGATGCTAAACGCTCAAAACAACTAATTTCTATTGGTAGAATGCACAGTAACTCCGTTATAGGTGTCCTTACTGGACACTGCCTAATAGGAAGACATTCTTTTCGACTTGGAGTTCCTGCAAATAATTTTTGCAGAAGCTACATGAATGAAGAAGAAGACTATAGTCAGTTTCTTACCTTGTATGTTCTTGTACTGTCCTAGCACAAAGACGTAGACTCCATTAGGGAGACTTCTACTATAATGATCCTGGTGATCTAAGAAATTCTGACATTTATTGTCTCAAACGCTTCAGTGCTAGCTCCAAATGATTTAACGAGTAAGGGAGATATTTAGAACCCTGTGATATCACAACGGTCTAAGTCCGGCGTCCATTAATTATCGTCACTCGCTGATCATATTCAGCATTTACAACAGCGATTTGCTACACTCAGAAAAAAAAATAGTTATTTTTGTAACTATTGCAATAGTCATTTGATAATTTTCTATGAAATTTGTTAAGTGACTATTTTTTATCAAAAATAATTCGAAAATAGTTAAAAAATAGTTAAATATAGTTAGAATTAACCTGTGAAATAGTTAAAAATATAAATGACTATACAAAAAAGTAATGTGCTACTATTTTGAATAGTTATAACGGGTGATTTTTTTGAGGTTAGGATTTTCATGCATTAGTATTTGACAGATCACGCGGGATTTCAGACATGGTGTCAAAGAGAAAGATGCTCAGTATGCTTTGACATTTCATCATGAATAGACTTACTAACGAGCAACGCTTGCAAATCATTGAATTTTATTACCAAAATCAGTGTTCGGTTCGAAATGTGTTTCGCGCTTTACGTCCGATTTATGGTCTACATAATCGACCAAGTGAGCAAACAATTAATGCGATTGTGACCAAGTTTCGCACTCAGTTTACTTTATTGGACATTAAACCAACCACACGAATGCGTACAGTGCGTACAGAAGAGAATATTGCGTCTGTTTCTGAGAGTGTTGCTGAAGACCGTGAAATGTCGATTCGTCGCCGTTCGCAGCAATTGGGTTTGTGTTATTCGACCACATGGAAGATTTTACGCAAAGATCTTGGTGTAAAACCGTATAAAATACAGCTCGTGCAAGAACTGAAGCCGAACGATCTGCCACAACGTCGAATTTTCAGTGAATGGGCCCTAGAAAAGTTGGCAGAAAATCCGCTTTTTTATCGACAAATTTTGTTCAGCGATGAGGCTCATTTCTGGTTGAATGGCTACGTAAATAAGCAAAATTGCCGCATTTGGAGTGAAGAGCAACCAGAAGCCGTTCAAGAACTGCCCATGCATCCCGAAAAATGCACTGTTTGGTGTGGTTTGTACGCTGGTGGAATCATTGGACCGTATTTTTTCAAAGATGCTGTTGGACGCAACGTTACGGTGAATGGCGATCGCTATCGTTCAATGCTAACAAACTTTTTGTTGCCAAAAATGGAAGAACTGAACTTGGTTGACATGTGGTTTCAACAAGATGGCGCTACATGCCACACAGCTCGCGATTCTATGGCCATTTTGAGGGAAAACTTCGGAGAACAATTCATCTCAAGGAATGGACCGGTAAGTTGGCCACCAAGATCATGCGATTTGACGCCTTTAGACTATTTTTTGTGGGGCTACGTCAAGTCTAAAGTCTACACAAATAAGCCAGCAACTATTCCAGCTTTGGAAGACAACATTTCCGAAGAAATTCGGGCTATTCCGGCCGAAATGCTCGAAAAAGTTACCCAAAATTGGACTTTCCGAATGGACCACCTAAGACGCAGCCGCGGTCAACATTTAAATGAAATTATCCTCAAAAAGTAAATGTCATGGACCAATCTAACGTTTCAAATAAAGAATCGATGAGATTTTGCAAATTTTATGCGTTTTTTTTTTTTAAAAAAGTTCTCAAGCTCTTAAAAAATCACCCGTTACTTTGATTGTAATAAACCACTACTAAGAATAGTTGAATGCGACTATGGAGAATTCTGACTACTTAATAGTAAGTTTTAACTTTTTAATAGTCAAAATAAGAAAATACCTACTTAAATAAGTACTCAATTCTTTAACATTTAATAACATATATTAACATTTCAATAGTCAAGAAAATAATAAATTAGTTTTAAATAGGTAGGATAAATTGTTTTCACAAACGACTTCTTAAAATAGTTGAATACGACTATGTTGTAGTAGATATTAGTTTGCAATTTCAAAAATAATATATGTTAACCCTTTGTCTGATAAAAGTTATAAATAAAATAATTTAAATATGCATCATTTTGAAGGCGCTTTGTTTTTTTCGGCGTAAAATGTTAGAATTAGTAGATAAAATTTCAACCGCACTTATATTTCGGTTCCCATATGTGCAAAATAATAAATATAATACATCGCTATTATAATATAATAATTTATCGACTTACAAAATAAATACTTTCACAACCATGAAGTTGTTGACTTAGCACATATATTATATACACAAACCTAAAAGTATTTTGTTTCTTTCTTTATTCCGTTTACAAATACTCTGTTCTCTTTTTACCTATCTCTAGAGGTAACAACAATGTGCATATAATAGTCAAGTTTAACTATATGTATAGTTATAGATAACTATTCGATATAATCAAAATAAACTCTGTGCATAGTCAAGTTTAATTGGGATTATAGTTATTACCAAAATAACTATTTGTAAAAGTCGTGTGTAACTTCTTTATAGTTAATATTAACTAGAAAAAAGTAAAAAAACTTAATAACAAATAGAAATAGTCATAAATAACTATTTTGTAACTATTTTGCATAGCTGTCGCTATTCGGACTATGGAAATAGTCAAAAAATAGTTATTAATGACTATTTTTTTCTCTGAGTGTAGGTAGCCAAACTCTTACTGACGATTTGACACTGTATAGAACAGCTCCAAAAGTGGAGGTCATCAAAATTCTTTTGCAATGTGAAGTTGAAAATCCACTTTCAGAAATCTGAAACGATTCTGTTTAGGACTCCGCTGCACGTAGGCCCAAAGGATACGTCAAAGAATTTGCCAAAACTAGTGACTGTAAGGGCACAGCCAAGTAGAGAAAAGTACCTTGGCATCTGGTATGATCAGTATTTTTATTTTGACAGCGAACAAAATGCTGCTCTTGTCCGGGCTGGGAGAGCTTTTGCCCTGTCCAAACAGATGTCTTACAACATCCGGCTTGATAGCTGGACAACGCCAATGCACGGTGATTTGCTACATGGCCCTAATCCGACCAATGATTTCAGAGGGGTGCCCGGTGTGTTTCAACGTTGTCAAGTCGCAGTGTTTTAGAGATTGCCCTTGGATTACACAGAACACTAGAGTTGGAGTACAAATATTATTTTTCCAAGCAAGTAAAATATAAAGGAGCCAACATAAACAGAATAAATGATTTTTTGGTAAACTTGATTCGGAGTCACATTGCAAGAGCGACACGTCTTCGATCAACAAATTAATTTTCGGGGCTTACTATCCTAACGAATAATACTACGAGAGTGTGTATCTAAGTTGGCTCATCTCGTCCGATGTATTCCTCATCTTAGACATTCAAGGGATGGTCCAGAATAGAATAAGGGTTCCGCTTATCTACCACCTCGGCCGTAGAGCTGTGAATATGCGTCTCCTTTATGGTCGAGACGTTCTCACACAAAGCAGAGTGACTTCGGTTCTATAGAACAGTGGCCGATTGGGTTCAAAGACACATGGTTAGGCAACTCCAAGGTGCGTTTCGCCCAGATACGACAGTGGCCTTATTAGTTAGATGTAATGACACTTAGCACAATAGTACCAACATAGAGATGCATACAGCATAGTACGAGTAGGTAGGAAAACAACTTTAAATATTAATAATTTATGTTCAAGACTTAGATAGGAGTTTCTATTTAAAAGTAGAAACAGGTTTTTTATTAAAAATTGACAATTATTTACGTTCTTAGAAATTTGATTTGAAAAAGTTAAGTTTTTCCTAGGGTAGCACACTTTTATTTGAAACACTGTTTCCATTGAACTGGAGTCTTACACATTTATATTCTTACTTTACTTTTGATGGCGCTTACAGTCCAGGATAGACTACGGGCTCAATCAATAAAACCCTTCAGCAAGTTACTCAAAGTTGGTTGAGATCGATATCCACTTGTTTGCACCACATTAGTTAGAGTCTCTCTCCGCTGCGCTGACCATAAGGAAGCATTCAAAGACTAATCGGGCTAATGCATTGGTGTCCATACGATCCACATATACCAGCCATCGCAGCGGCTGTATTTCTGCTTTTTGACTGGATCAACGTCGCTGTAAAGCCCGTAAGGCTCGTTTTTGACTCTTCTCCCTCATACTACATCGATACATACTGGATCGAAAATTAACCGAAGAATCATTCTTTCAAAACAACCAAGCTGATTCTCATCCACTTTTGGCATAATCCATGCTTCTGCCCATACAGCAGTACCGGTATGATAAAGGTCTTATGTAATGTTTACTACTCAAATGTCTTCTTAGGCCTCTTAAAAGAAACTGCGATTGGCGAGAGGGATTCTTGGTTTTATCTCAGGACTTATGTCGTTTTGCGAGGTAAAAGTGGAGTCTAGGTAGACAAAGTTCTTGACCTTCGAAGTTATACCTATCCATCGTGACGTTGCTCTAGTCAATGATGTTGAAATTCCTTTCTCAATGGTAGCATATACTTCGTCTTATCCTCATTAACAGTCAAACCTAATTGCGCCGTATACCATTCAATACTTGCACACGCCCCAGTGACAGCTCGCTTCGTTCTTCCAATGATGTAAATATCATCTGCATAAGCCAGTTACTGAACAGGCTTTTGAAAATCTAGAACTCTATTTTTGACATATGAGTTGCGTACAATTGCTTCAAGAACCATACTAAAGAAGTTTCATGATAATGCGTCGCCTTGTCTCAAAACCTTTCTCAACAGACATCAAATGGTTCAGTGGTGTTCTTACCGACTTTGACGGAGCAGCGAGATTTCGAAATCGTCATCCTGCACCAGAGACAGGGGCGCTGAGATGCGAAGTGGCTCTGTATAATTCGTCTTTGTCTACGCGACTTTAAAATCTATAAAGAAGTGGTGTGTAGCGATTTGAAACTCCTGGGTTTTTTTTTTCAAAATCTGTCGGAATGTGGACATTTGGTGGACGGTTGATTTGCCGGGCCTGAAACCACACTGATATAGATCGATCAGATCGTAGACATACGGTTTTAAGCTATCACACAGAATAGATGATAGGATTTTGTATGCGAGGAGATTTTTTATTTTGAGGAGACTTATACCCCTGTAGTTAGTTAGGGATTAGGAATAGAACCGACACGACGTTCCAAATTTTAGAGATAAGTCGGTGTATACTCCCTGTCAAGTCACCACTCCCTGCAATGAAGAGTTCGGCTGGCAAGCCTTCCGCACCAGCAGTCTCGTACACCTTAAGCTTGGTTACCGCTAACTGCACTTCATTTAGGTCGGGTGCATGGAAATGTCTATCATCATCGCCCAAATTGAATGGATTATTCTGTCTAATAGCGGAATTTTCCCATCTTCACCGTTTAGCAGTCTAGAAAAGTTTTGTTTCCAACTTTCCTCAATTACTGACTACCATTTTTCCACTTTCGTCTCGGCAGGCTTCCGTTCTGGTCTTGTAGCCTTGGATAGATTGCTTCATCCTTCGGTAGAACGTGCAAACATTGCCCCTGCTGCTACAGCCCTAAATAGACTCGACAGACAGATCTATCTAGTTTGTTACCATTTACATTCAAAGACGGAATTTTTGAAACTTGTCTTTTGAATTTTTTTTTAAAGTTTCATATTTCTTTATTTGGGTTAAAGTTTTGTTGCAATGCTTGTTTCTAAGAACCTGAAATGTCAGTTGAAATGTCATATAATTTGTTCTCTGCTTTTGAAAAATTATATTTTCTTCCTTGGAAAGAATTTTATGCGTAGCGATTCATCTCAAAAATCAATTTATACTGTGGAACAAGATAATACGTCTTGACGGTAAGTCATGATAATATCTAAAGTCTAAAGTAAAAGAAGTCTCTAGCGTTCAAAGGAATATCTGTTGGATCATTTGTGTATGAAATATGTATTAAGATTTTCAAAATTTTTAATATTAAATGGCGTTTTTCCACATTTATTTTCTCTAGGACATCCCCTGATAAATTGTCTACTATTAAAATCACCACAAATGATAAAACTTGTATTATTAATTTTAATACACGCTGTATTTCCAAGTTCTTCTCGGTAAAAATTCAAACCAATAGATTATAGATATTAGCATTGATTTAGTTCTAAGGCTGAAAGGCATTTGAATTCAGTTATAGTTTAACGTAGGACCAGTAAGTTAGTTGTAAGATATTTGGTAAGTAGCCTAGTTTTTATGAATTTTTGTCTAGCTTTAAGAAAGTTTTAAGATTAATATTAATAAAAATAAATATAAGAAAAAATTGTTGAAGAAAAACTCTTTAAGCATCTGCTGAACAAGATGGTAGAGCCCCGGTAGTAACAAAGTAATAACTCTAGCTGTCCTTTGGACGTTCTTAAGGTTATAACGCAAAAGTACTTCAAAAAACAACATATCTTCCCCGTTGAATTAAATATAAAAAAAACCATCACAAAAAGTCAAACAGTCCCTTAATTTTAAGCAAATTTGATAAATAATTCATTTTAAATTAAATTTAACAACCATGCTATCTGGCAGCCTCCACGAACAACATTTCACATTTTAATGAACATCATAAACTTTTATTATGTGACACCAAAATTATATGAGCACTCGAAAATGCGCATACTGACATAAAAAAGTCATCATCTCTTGAGCAATCTGCACTCTCTTGGAGCATTCGCATAAAAACAAAAACAAAACTCATAAACTGCGAAATATTCTCCCCTCCCGAACAAAAGTTATGCGAATATACTTTACGAGTGGGTCATTGAAAAAAGATTGCTTTAATTCGAAAAAAAAAATTCAACCTTTTATTCAAATTAAGTTGATGGAATACTTTTGAATTTAGTCCCCCCAGCACAGCTGAAGATATGTATAATATTTCAAAAAAAATAGCTTCAATATAAATTTTTACTTAACAGAAGGCCATTCATTTCATACAAAACTTGCAAATCACCGTCGAAAATTCTTGTCAAAAAATGAAACACCCATCGCCACATCACCGTGACCACCAACAACGCCATTCATATTCATCTCAATTCAAAAATTTCTTTTTCAAAGAAATTATTTGTCAAATAATAAAAGCAAAATAAAAAATGGCTGACATATTACATCCGATTCATAAAGCCACACAAAATCTTTTTCCACCAACATCATACCTCTTGTGTGTCCTTAATCTGCAATCATCATTGTTAAGTGGTCCTCATTAATCTCTGTCTTATTCGATACTTTTCGAGGACAAAAAGTACGTTTTTTTTTGTTGGCAAACCATCCCTGATGAGAAGCGAAAAAAAAAATGAAATGTAATAAATTTTAAGCTAGTTGACTTCGAGTAACCTAATTCCTCGCTCCACCATCAACAAAAAAAAATAAAAATGGCGAAGAAGGACTCGCATCACAATGGCTTTATTTAAATTTTAAATCAGTCCTTAAAGTAAAATCGCTGAGACGATGACACGAAAATTTATTGATCCAATAAATTATTGGCCCTAAAAGCTTGTGTTTGAGAAGCGACCGACCCACACTCACAAAAACACTTTTTTCCTTTCGTCCTTATACCCAATTCAGAGTGACAAATTTTTATATATTTTTTTTTCTAAGATACCGCGATGGATGAGTAAAAAATTGACAAAAATACTTTTATGCTTACTCACAATATAGAGAGGGGATTTTTGTTTTTACTAAAATAACAGAGAAGGAAATCAAAAAATGTTTTCAACATAAAAACACTGTATACACACAGGAGCAAACATATCCTGGATCACGCTTGGTGGACGACAGTGCATTTAAATATTTTGCCAACCAATCAAGGGACAATAGAATGTCCTGACGTGAAAATAAAAATTGTCTGACTTAAGGTCGACGTGGTACAAAATAACATAAAAGGACATCACTGACAGAAAAAAAAGTACCATTCGAAAACTCAGGTCAGAATTTATATAAAAGATATTTTTCATTCGACATTTTTCTGTTTCCCATGGAAAGTTCCGGCTTAAAGGGGTGAGCAAAAACAAAAAATGATAAGGATTTTCCTGGAGGTAGATTTATCATATTTTTTTTTCTGTCTGTACAGGTAACACACACAGAACAAATAGAGGAAAAACGATGGAATATTAAATTGAAAGGAAACAATGGGAGGCTGAGGTCTGCCTCTGTAATTCTATAGGAATCACTTTACGAGAGTTTTCGGGGAGAATGGAATTTATTTATGTACTACGAACAATTTGAGGGCATCACAGTATTGCTCACAAGAATGGCAGGTGGGTGGGAAATATTTGTGTCTAAAAGTCCGAGTTTAATTAAGTCCCCCAAGTCCACTTCTTACTTGGTATGTATATTTCAATTTAAAAGTCCTTTTCACCTAAAACAAATGTTTTGCTTAAAATTATTTTTAATGTGGAAATAAGGAAATTAAAGACTTAGAGACATTTATTTGTTGTTTGACTAAGAAAGAATAAACAAGACGCCATAACGGCACGTAGAGAGCCTTAGCCTAGTGACTTACAACTCTGAACCATACCTTTATGTATGTTTCCAGGCATGGAGGCGACCTGTAATTTGCTGCCGATTCTGAAAGGCTAATGAGCAGCACTTTTCATGACAAGAGATACTCTTAGAGGATTTGTCGATTCCATGCAAGAGGCAGTACACTCCTGATGGTCTTTTTTGCAGCGGCTGAAAATCGAACCCAAGACCTTCTACATGATACTCCAACGCACCTACCATTATGCCAAAGGTACTTTAATACTTTAATACTTGTTTCACTAAGTATTGCTTATTTTCTCAGCTTCTTTAAAAATTGTTTTTTAACGAACAATCGCACTTTCACCGCAACCGACCAATAAATATTATCACCTTTCATCGACTGAACTTTTAACTGAGCTTACATTAGTGTATCCATACTAAATTCACTGAAAAAAGACCAAATATGTATACAAACCAGCCACCATCATCATAAAAAAAAAGTGAAGGACGATTGAACAGTTGACAAAATCCAAAAATATATTTCACCCGCCATTTTAACAGTAAATCCTGGCTTATGGCTCGAAATATGACAAGAGGTCGTGAAAACATTTAAACAAAAGTCATTAACAACTACACACTGCTCCAGAAGGGAGTTCAATGGATCAAACCGATCTCTGATATATTTAGGAAAATGAACAGCATCATCACAAACACTTTAAGGAAGGTTACAACAAACAAGGACAAAGTAAACTCGTTCACTGATTAAGTACTACAGTCGAAGAACAGTTCAGGACAAATCAACCAAACACTTTCATTTTAAAAAGGATATAAAGCCGATTTTCAAATGTTTCAAATTTTGCCCCAATGTTAATAAGTAAAATTTTCGACTATAGAATATTTCAAATCCTATACGGAAAATTGTACTGGATAAGGTTCCCTTCAGAAGTGGAAGAACGTCTCCCAGAAGTTTTACAGCCTCAACAACCCCAAAAACAATTACCAATTTGAAGTAGTGGTCAACAACACCTTGGGCAGGCAGAAAATTCCCCGCACCAGCAGAGACAGATAAGCGAACTTGCCACAGCATAATGCCAGAAATATATGCTCACCGGTTAAGACTCCGCAAAATCCTCCACAGCACCTTCACGAGAGAAAGTGACTAATACCGGCGACTACATTCAGAACTTCAGTGCACTAACACAGTGTTCAACCAGGCAGTAAAATATCATCAGGAATAGGATTTCAGGAAGAGACTAGTGGATATCCTACCTGGCCCTGACATGTCTAAAAAGATAAATCTAATTGTTAGCAAAGGGAACTCAATTGCAGACACCATTCTTTACGGACAAGAAGTTTCAACAACTTTTACTGAGAAAGCTGAAGCATTTGCCAATCACTTTGAGAATATTTTCAAAGACCATCCTCCCATACAATTTCTTGCTGACTTCATCGGAGAAATAGAAAACCGCTTTCAGGAGATATCAGCAACCACCGAAACCGTGAAACCCGTCATATCGGAGCCGACCATAACAGGTGTTTTCATTTCTTTTGAAGAAGTGGCTGAAATTATAATTACTGAAAACTCCAAAACATCATCAGGAAGCAACAAGATTTTTAATTACGTACTTAAATACTCGTAGTTGCCAAATCTCGCTGTTCTTCTGCTTACAATAATCTTCAACAACTGTCTGAACAACAGCTATTTTCCTTCCGCCTGGAAAACGGCTGAATTCGTCCCTACCCCGAAGAAGAACAACTACGGAAATTTAGAAGGATATCGGCCAATTTCATTGTTCCACTTTATGAGCAAGATAGATACTGGAGGAACTCAACGTTTTCTGCAGTGAAAGAGATGTCAGACCGGAGTTCCAGTAAAGCTTTCAAAATAAACACTCTATCCTACATCCACTACTGGAACTGCATTCTGCTCTTATACTTGAACTCAACAAAATGGAAATGACTATAGCGTGCTTGCTGGACATCGAAAAAGATTTCGACAGGTTTTGGATAAAAGGATTACTATTCAAACCATTAGTCACTTGGTAAGAATAATCAAAAGTTTCCTAACCCATAAACTTTTTTCTTTATAGGAAGCAAAATATGTATCACCAAGCAAGGAAATCAGCTGCGGCGGTGGAGTCCCTCAAGGATCAAAACTTGAAGCGGTACTGTTCAACATTAACACTGCTGATCAACCAGCAAACATACCAGGAACAGACGAAGAAGTATAGGCCAACTAAAAAGCTCTACGAGGAAGAAAATTTAATAGCCCTCGTCGAATATTCGCTTTAGCTGTGCGGAAAAATCATCAGTTTGGAAGATCATCCCTACTCAGAAGTGCATCATATCCTCCAGCAGCAACTAGAACCTAGCCTAGTGATAGGTATTTATTTATACACACGAGCCATCACTGACGATCAATTTGAAGAAATTATCCATAGCTGCGACGCACCCTCTAACGAGAAGAAGAACCAATCAGGGGATAAAAAGCTCATTCATCAAATACTATTACGCTGCCAATATTAAATAAAATGCAGGACTGGGTCCCCTGAACTTGTAATCGACTAATTTTAAAAATTAATGTTACTAGATAAGACTATATTCATTAGCATAAAATTAATATTTTAAACTACTTTAGTAGCTAGAGATAAAAACAGAATGCCTTTTGATCTTAAGCAAATGTGAATATATGCAAGAACACAAATTTTAAATCGTTGTAGCCATTTAGAAAAAAATGTGCTTTGATATACAAATTTTTTAAAAAATATTTAAGAATATATTTTAGCATATGCCAACTGTTAGCTTTTATTACTGTACGAATAAAAATTAAATTTCAAAAACAAATACTGACCGGTTTTTGAGATATAAAATTTTCAAAACAAATAGATTTTTTTGAAATAGATTAATTGAAACGCGATGTTTTTCTAATTCTTTAGAAGCTTTTCTATAAAATTTTTATTAAAACCCGTTGTCTTTAATAATGTATTCGAAATTGGATAAAATGCTTCTATAGTTATTTTTTTTTTTAATATTATATTAAGATCCTAAAAATCTGTCGAAAAAGAAATTATCAAAATTCTAGAAGCCCTTTTCGAGAAAAATACGATTTCCGAAAATCATTTTTTAACATTTCTTCGGTGGGTGCCATTATTTTTAGGTAACGTACAAACATTTTTCTCACATCTTGTAGCATAAAATGTTATAAAAAACTTTTAACTGTCAAGTTTTAAAAAAATCCAGCATGGGGTTTTCGAAATATTAAGTTTAAAAAAAAAGAAATTTATTTTTTTTTTAAGAATCCAAAAAAAAGTTGTTGAAAACTTTCAAACTTTTAGGGAGCTTTAGCAAAATAATCAAAATCGGTTGTACCGTTTACTACTGTACTGAGTCGCACGAACTTGCTTCTATGTAATAATCTAGGAATTTCAAAAACGGATGTTATTAAAGAAAACTGTTCATAAGCATGAAATGAATTTTTTAAATTCTTTTAGTAGTAAGAGATTTAAACAGAATGATATGCAAATATGAATTATTTATGCAAGAACAAAAATTATAAGTCGTTGTAGTGGTTCCTTAAAAAATACGCTTTTATGTACAAAAATTTAAAAACATTTTTAAGAAAAAATTTCGGTACGCCAACCTTAAGTTTTTATTATTGAACGAATAAGAGTCTAATTTCCAAAACAAATACTAAGCCGTTCTTGAGATAACGAATTTTTCAAAAAAAAAATAATTTTTTTTCTAAAAATTGAAAAATATATTTTTTTTTTAAGTTTTGAAAAGCAATGTTTTTTAAACTTTTTAGGAGTTTCTTTATCGAAAATTTAATTAAAATCCGTTATGCCGATAATGAGAAATTCAAAATTCGAAAAAATCGTTCTATGGTAGGTACAGTCAGTAATACCTATATTTCAAAGATTTTCTTATTGAATTATAGATCGTAAGAATTTATCAAAAAAAAAAAATTTTAGCAAAATTCTCGGAACCGTTTTCGAGAAAAATACGATTTTCGAAAACCATTTTTTAAAATTTGTATGGAAGGTACCGTTAGTTTTCGATAAAACAAAATTTTTTTCTCAAATCTCGTAGGTTATATTAAGGAACTTTTATTTGTAAAGTTTGAAAAAAAAAAAACGATCTTGGAGTTTTCGAAATATTGAATTTCCAAAAAAAAATTTTGAATTTTTTTTTTAAATCCAAAAATTAAAAATTGAAAACTTGAATATGTAATAATATTCAAAGAGGAGCGTTAGCATCAAAAAAATGATTTAAATCGGCTGTACTGTTTTCGAGAAAATCAAAAACAAAAAAAAATGGACCCAGGGGGTCTACCAAAAATAACAATTTTTTGGAAATTTTTTTTCAATCATTAGCTAGTTTTAACCAAATGAAATTTTTCAATTTTTTTTTTAAATTCTGTTGGACAGTTTTTGAGAAAAAAAAATATTAATAAAATTTCGAAAAAAAATCATATACCAGGTACCGTTATTTTTGGTCTTAAGAAAAAACAGAAAAAAAAACGTGTGGGGGGAAAAAATTAAAACCCATATATACCAAGTTTGAAGAAAATCGGCCGAGCCGTTTAGGCTGTAGTCGAACCGACAGACAGACTGAATTGCGAGACCCACTTTTTTGGTTTTCGCTATCATCGTAATGTCAACTTTGATCAAAATCTCTAGTTCGATTTTTTTTAACGAATTTTTTCTAATTGGTGCTGGTGGATTTTGGTGACTTGTGGAGGCCATGTTGTTTTAATAACATGTGTCAAATATGTTGTTTATTATTCAGTTACTGATGCTATATCATAGTGGCCCCACAATTGAACAGAACGTTGGAATGATAATACCTTATTATCAAAATGAGTGTTCATTAGTGCAAACGTTCTGCCCATTTTACAAATAGACGTGGTGGCTCTTCAAAGTTTGGTGGCTAAATTTGAGGCGAACGGTTCGGTAATCCGTCAGAAAAAAATCGTACGTCAAAAGAACACAAGGCAGGCAAAAAATATCATCGCGGTCAAGAGAGTTATCAGCAGAACTTGAGGCAGTCAAATCCTCACCATGTAGAAGAACTGCCTTTCGAAGACTTTATCTTGTTGAATTTGGGATCGGAACTTGGGCATACACCTACATATACATGATCCAGTTGAGATATGATCTAAAATTTCATGACAATAGACTTCAGAGCGTTTGGAAGAGGGCCCCAATTATGGCCTAAAAGTCGTCTTCAGCGACGCGTTGGTGTGAATTTTTGGATGAATGGCTGTGTTAACACCCAAAATTGTGTCATATGGGATGAAAACCAGCCCACACGAGGTTCACCAGGTGAAAATTTACCAGTTGGTGTGGATTTTGGGACGGCAACGTTGGTGAGACGGTCACTTTCAATGGCGAGCGCTACAGAACCAGGATAACCAATGTATTGTAATATTTTTCCTAGGTTCTTTAAATAAAACTTATTACTCCTTTTAGAATTTCTTCTTTTTTTTCACTTTTCAAATCAAAACAATAAATCTCAATTTATATAATCAACTCCAATACTTTTATTCAAGCTTAAATCACACTTCTTTAATTACACTTTCCACAATCCAATAATTCAGCTTTGCACACTTTCATAATCGAAAATAAACTGTCTTGTGCTCACCGCGAACACTCCCTTATATACTCAAGTTAGTTGTTCTCGAAGGTTCTTGTCTTGGAATCTTCTAGATGGTTGGAATAAGGGGAAATACATTTGACATTGGAAAAGAGATTTTTGTGTCTTCCATAAAATAGATATGCAATTTTCCGACAGATGGCGCTGTAGGAGTATAAAGCTCTGTTCACAAGAGTATTATGGCTCACATTGAAGTATCTGGGTCTAGACGACGTCGTTCCAGCAGGACTGCCCTGCGTGCTACACAACGGACGCCACGATTTATATTCTCCATGAACGATGTGAGAGTAAGGGTAACTCTCGCAGAGGTGGCTTAAATCGGCCACCAAATATCATGCAATTTGACCACCATGCTAGACTTTTTCTTGTGGAGATTCCTGAAGTCGTAGATCTTTTCTAATAAATTGTAATCTACCGAAGCCCTTAAGTCGAACATAACACAGACCATCGCTCGAAAACCGGATCTATGCGGAAGGGTCATTGAAAATTGGAGCACTCGGATCCGTGGCACTGTAAAAACCCGAGGTTGGTTGAATGATAGGTACCATATATCATATATACATAATAACATACATGGTTCTTCCAAATAAGTAAAGAAATTTGCTAAGACCACACACACAGCTTCTTTTATTCCATTTCAACATTTACCCGCCTTTATTGAAATACCTTTTATTACAACTCGTACACCGTATACCTATATATGAGCAGTTAATCGCATTAACCATAGTAAATTTATTACCAAGCCAATAAATACCCAATAAATACCCTTTGTTCTCTTCTCCCGTCAAGGTGATCATTAATTGAATTTCGCTCAAGGATAGCTAAATATTGAACTTCAGTAAAGTGGTTGTTAATTGCCTATTACCTATTCGTTTATGTAAAAGCTTATATGTACCTATTGACGTGTATAATGCTTGCAAGGACACTATTTGCTCTCCATCGATTAAGTGTTTCTGTATCTTCATCAATTGTTTACTCTAATTGTAAGTTTCTCGAAACCCTTCCCAATACTCGTAAATCCTATCAAATAATTTGTCAATCCCTTCAACTGCAAGAATCTTCGATCGATATCCTCTTTGTCCCTCCGACTGTGTGTCTCAAATGGATTACACTTTGTATATAGTAAAAATCCTTCAACCGTATTTATATTTAAATAAAACTTTTTTTTTTCGTCATTCATCCTTTGGATGAGGGTTTTACTGCCTCTACCTTCCTTTATCGTTTCATCAACGATTGCTCCGCTTCGTATCTTTGCAACAATTTTATTTATCGTGCCGCCCAACTGGTTGAGCCTCTGATAGTCTCAAAATCGTTCCCGAAAACAGTCATGCCCTCGACTACCGAAATGTCAGTCAAATTCAATAAATCAATTTTGATTTCAAAACACACTCACGTAGAGAAAATCCTTACCAACCTACAATGGAAGGGGCAACGAAAAAAAATCATCTTTCTGCTGCGTCAGGACATTTTGCGGACCCGAATATTTTAAAGCTATTTTTGGGACTACACGTTCTGTAGTCTATTTTTGTGTCATAGGGAATAATGTCTGACGTGTGTGTGTGTCGTGCTCACTTTGCAACACAGATACTCGCAAAAAAACTGTTATAAACATTCCTCGCAGCCAACAGCTCCCCAATACGATATGCTCTGAATAAAAATAAATCCGAAAATAAAAAGGACTCGCACACAAATTGAACATGAATATTATGTAAATCTTATTGACATGATTTCCATTCCAGGACTTGGAAAACCTGTCCTCGAGATAGGCAGTATCGACAGCATCGGCATCGGAATAGGCTTTCACTTCAACCGGGTTCAGCCTCGGCCTCTGCATGGAACCGTTGGAATTTGGATCTCAATTCAACTCTCACTCAAATACACATACTCGGCTAAGAGTGAGAGTAGGCAAGGAATTTGCAATTGCCGTTATTCGATTTGTTTTGTATTGTGTTGATTATGTTGGGTTGTCGGTTGGACTATATGAGGGCTGTTAGCAGCAGAGGAATGTTAATAATGACGTTGATATCCTTGCAACTGCTGCTCCAGTTAATTGTGGTCCTTTTGTTCGTAATGTGATGATGATAATATTCTCTCCTCCGGAATTAAGAACGCTTGCTAGCATTCCAGGAATTGTCTGTGGCTTATTGCTTTGGGTATTGTAGTGACTCACAATTCGTTGCTTTCGCATCAGGAAGGCCGAAGTGGTAGGGGTGAGGCCCAATCCGCCGCTCAAGAGAGCTTCATGTGAAAATAATGGGAACTTTTCGCATTGTTGTGCTGTGATGGACGAGCCAAGCAGTGCGCCTTTGAATAGTTTGTTTTTTTTTTTTTGCAAAATTCGTGACAGGAAATTCTTTGGATTCAATTGAGCTGATGGAGGATAGATTAATAAATTTGCTTGGATTTGATGGCTAAGCTGCAAAATATATCGAAGTGAGTGGCTGTGGCATTATTTGCATTTCTATGGCTTTCTAAATACAGCTACGTGCGAAAAATTAATATTAAGCAAGGGGCGGCAGAAGGGAAGGAACAGAAAGAGCGTGAGCTAGAAAATCAAAATAAGCTCTATTCAATGATAAGCATGGGATTAGCGGTAGCGAGTATTGCATAATAATTTCCGCCATTATCTTCTTTTATGGTGTTTGTTCTGATTAAAATAATAACACGGTTAGGGATATTTGCGAAGAGCATTATTACTTGTGTATGGATGGCGTACAGATACACTTAAATAGATTACTATCCTCTTTATCTCTTTTGTTGTGACAGTATAATGATTATTAAGTTAACTTTAACGTAATAATCTGGCATTTAGGTTAATTATGGGCTTTAAGGTTTTGATTTTGAGATTAGCTTACTTCGGGCGTTGGAAAATAAAGAAGGATTTATTGGTTTATATCAACCAAGATCTGGCACGGAATGCAAATAATTCTTTCAAGTTGATATTAATCTCGTCCATAAGCAAATTTATGCTAATTTAAGGAGAAATATCTAGAGGTCTTAAGATACCTAAACCCAACTGCGACCGAAATAGAGACGGAAATAGAACTTGGAGAAATAAATGACATTGTTCAACAAAAAAGAATTTGAGAATATGCTGCTAATAAGGAGGCAGCTTGGAAAAACCTCGAGAAGGCTTATACCTACCTATCCACATGTTATTAAATTAAAAAATAAATAAAAACTTAAAAAAAAAAATTATATTTAAAAATAAACTTGTTGGCCCGATAGCTTCTGAGAATTAACGACTAGGGACCTATGTGCTAAGTGTTTTTCTTATTAGTAAAGATAAAAGATAAATATGATATTTGAGGATATGAAATCTGAAATCTTTCTTTTATGAAGTCTGGTCAATTTTGTGTTTCCAAAAATTAATCAAAACAATCAAAATTGAAATATAACGAAAACAATAGGTGCGTTTTATTAGCTACAAATCTATATGGATACGTATCTGGATTAATTTTTAACAAGTATTACAAAAACAATTTGCGATCCTGTTCTCTCTCTGGATTTATTTCAACATTGCACTCACTATGAAACTCAAGGGATATTAAATTTGTATCACTTGTGTTTTAAACACGGCTAGGAATAAGCATAAAACCAATTGGAAAGAGAAACTGTGTTGATTTAAGCAATACTTAAGTTTTTTTTTTTTTTTTTTTTTATAATCTACACGCGCTCAAGGGATTATGATTACTCTTTAAATGTTTCAACACAGCGCGGGTGTGAAGTTAAGGAAGAGAAAGAAGGATAGGAAAGATGTGTGGCACGGTTCTGAGACTGAAGGTATTTGTCTTAGATTTTTATCTCCAGGGATGGCGGCTGAACTAATGCGGAGAAATGCCGTGTCTTATTTCTATGTCCCTTATAATTCGCATTATTTTATTCGTATTTATCCTTGTTGGGCATACTAGTTTAACTCAATCACATGTTGTTAGTGTTATGCCTGAACAACATGTAATGAGTAAACCAGCAACCCATTGATGACAATTTTCAGAAGGTTTTAATGGAATTAAGACGACATAGACGACGGCAGGGATCGAACCTGTGATCATGAGGTTGACAGGCGAGCACACAACCATCGCGCCACGGCCACCCCCAAGTGTATGCTTACATCTTTTTAGGTTTTCAAATGCAGGAGGAGGTTAGGTTAGGTTAGGTTTTTGGGCCGAAAATTGATGAATTGAGGCATTGACGAAGTTCAATATGTGAATTCCTGAAATATTGGAAAGATCTTCTAGATTGTCAAAGAAGTAACTAGCAAGCCATTTCCTTCTGAGGTGGCATAGTGAAGGGCAATGAAAGAGAAAATGTGCTGTGTCTTCATGTACCTCTTCATCATAGGTCATCTGTACTGAGTTTCATTTTGAATTTATGATATTTCAGTAAATTATGTCCGGTGATTATGGTCGTAAGAGAGCAAAGGGACTTCTTACAAAGTTGCATAATTTTGTCGCTCAGTGGCTTCTCAATCGTGCTAACGACGTAAAGTGCCGTTTCTACACTCTTCCCCTTTGTGTAGGCGTGTTGAGCTGCGGATAAATCAATCAGTTTTTGAGTGCTGCGAATATGTAGATCTATCAGTTTTTCAAACGTCTTAAGAATAAACGATGTCAGACTGATTGGCCTGAAATTTTTTGCTTCTGTACGACTGGGCTTGCCAGCTTTTGGAATGGAAGGAGGAGGAAAATGAAATGAATGGACTTAATCTTACGTACAAGAACTTTTGGATTTAAAAACTATAAAAACATGCTTAAACAGCTCCCAAATTAGTTTGAGCTCAAACAAAAAAAATTAAATACGCAAGCAAAACTCAAAAAAAAAGTTTAAAAGAATTGTATACATAAATTATTATTTTAATACACGAAAATTCCTTAAAATTAAAAAAAAAAATATGCCCATTTTAAGTATTTACTAGTACATATAAATTTAAGGAAAAAAATCCAAATAACAATCGCTCACCTATCTTGAAGTTATTGAAGAAAAATTTCTGAAAAATGGTTATTAATTTTACAGCCCCTACCCCCTTAAGACCGTTTTTTTTTTCGATTTTCTCAAAAAAGGTACAACTGATTCTGATCATTTTTTAATGAATTTTTGACTTAAAAAAAGAATATTTTTTTCCTTAAACTCAATACTTCGAAAAGCCTATACTCGATTTTCTTAAAATTTGGCAGTTAAAATCTAAAAGATTTGGGAAAAGAATCTTAAAAAATTGTTTTTGAAAATAGAAAACGGATTTTAGAATTTTGGTAAAAAAATTTTAAATTTAATTTAATTCTTACTATACTTAGCTATAAAACCTTAAAGTTGGCGTTTTGCATATAAAACATTTTTTTTTTTAAGAAACCGCTAGCTACAACGACTTAAATTTTTTGTTTTTGCATAAATTCATATTTACTTAAGAAATAACATGGCATTCTGTTTTTTTATGCTTATGAACAGATTTCTTAGATAATATTAATTTTTAAGATTATCATCTTTTAAATAAGAGCCAGTTCGTGCGAACCGCAGTCTTGCATTTTGCTTTTATCAAAATCATTTTAACGGTTTTCGAGATAATTAAAACTTTTTATAATAGCTGTATGGAAGGTTCCATTAGTTTTGGAGCTCAAAACATCCCAATATCTCCTATGGAGGAATTACCTTCTTACTGAAATCTTGAAGATCCATAGATATTGCATTTTTCAAATAACAATTTTAATTTTATTTTTACACTTACACTTGGGTAAATTGCTATTCTTCTCCTGCATCATTAAGATCTTATTTCTCGTAGGTAATATTATTTTCGAGAGGTTCTTAGGGTAATACTCTTGTGATACAAAAATAAGAACCGTAGTTTTTGGACATGCCTATATTAATAAAAATGATACTTTATGCGTGAATTTAATATCTCAAGCTTGAATATTCAAGTATCAGAACTCAAGTTATAAACTTCTAACTCATTTTTAAAGTTAAAGTTAAAGTCAGGTGCAGATTTTAGGAGATTAATCAATTTCCTACTGCATTTTTATTTAAGAAATATAAAAGCAAACACCGTTTTAAGAATATAATAAACATTTTTGCTGACTGTTTTAATTGCTTAATATGTTTTAATAAATATTACGTATACGCCCAAGTGCACGCTGAGATTTCTCGGTATATTTTTAAAATAAAATCCTTGGCTCGATGTAACAAAGTTTTTCCTATAGTTCGAAGGGTCTTTTGGTTATCGACTTATTAACATTATGATGCACATACACCGATACCACTTTCGTCAACTTTTAATTTTAATTTATATTAAAACTTCAAAATGTAGCATTAACTAATATTTAATGGCCTTTGAAAGCAGGTGTATAAAGAAATTTTTCTTTTTATTTATTTTCTTGCGACTTATAGGTACTAAGTAGTATAAGTATGTATTCGTAAGAAAATTCGAACTCGAGATTTTGATCAAAGTTGACAATACAATGAAAGAGAACACGAAAAAATTATTCTTGCAATTCTGTCTGTCTGTCCGTCTGTTCGACTATAGCCTAAGCGGTTCCGCCTTTTTTTTTAAACCAAAAATAACGGTAACTGTCATACCAATTTTTTCAAATTTCTTAATATATTCTTTTTCTCAAAAACTGCTCGAAAGATTATTTAAAAATGTTCAAAAAATTGTTATTAGAACCATTTTTTTTTGTTTTTGCTTTTATCAAAAACAATTCAGCCGGTTTGTTCATTTTTTTATGCTTAAGCTTCACAAAAGTTTGGATGGTATTGTACATACATATGCATATATTCAAGTTTCCAAACAAATTTAGTATGAATTTAAAAAAAGAAATTTAAATTTCTTTTGAAAACTTAATATTTCAAAAACTCCATTTTCCATTTTCTTAATACTTAACAAATAAAAGTTTTCCTATACAATCTACAAGTTGTGAGAAACAAAATTTTATTTTATCTAAAAATTATAGTACCGACACATACAAATGTTAAAAAATGGTCTTTGAAAATCGTATTTTTCTCGAAAACGGCTCCCAAAATTTTGATCAATTTTTTTTCTTCCGATTAATTCTTATGATATATATGTAATTCGATAAGAACATTTTTGAAACTCATATATTACGGACCGTACGAACCATAGAACGATTTTTTCGAATTTTCAAATTCTCACTGTTGGTATCCGATTTTAATTAATTTTTTTTGAAAATTCAATAACTCAAAAATTGATGAATGTTTTTTTGAAAAATTTGATTCTTATTCGTAAAATAATAAATACTTTAAATTGGCATAGCTAAATTTTTTCTCAAAGGTTTGTACATACGAGTATTTTGTATTTTCCTAAGAAATCGGTACAACGAATTTCATTTAATTTTTTTTCTTGAATAAATTCATATTTGCTCACATGACATTCTGTTTTTATCTCTTATTACTAGAGAGTTTGATCTTCGCAACCTTATATTTTCTCAAAAATGACTAGTTAAATAAAATTTTTTACTGCGAAGGGCCAATAACTTTTGACAGAACAAAGTCTATCGGAGAGGAACTATTAACATAATAAATCAATGTTGTGTTGTTTTAGAGAAAATAGGGCAGAACAACGTCTGCCGGTGCAGCTAGTACTCCAAATAAATATTTAATTCTGTTTTTCAAATTATCTTATTCAAAAATTGCCACATCGTGAAATTCTTAGGATCTAAATTAGGCAAATGGACAGTGATGAATTGGTTTTTGTGATTACTTTTATTTAAGTATACGTGTTGAACATTAGAAGAAATGTGATTAATTGAGGTGAATACGCATTTGTAACTATCAATTTTTCTGAGAAGCCTGTACAATTTTTAGATTAGATCACATGCCGCTTGTATCCGAGCTTTGGGCGATTTAGGCTTTATAGATTACAGTCCGATCAGAAGGGGTGACACATTCTTGCAGAGTCGAAGCACTTAGCTGCGTCGACTCTGTGGAAATTTCACAGAAGGTGGTCTATAATGCACATACCAAGAACTGAGAGCTATTCGGCATACAAATTCTAAACGGTTTATGGTTCCCTATTTGACAATACTACCGAGATGAGTATTAAATACCTTATCATACACTGTCGTTCTTAAATCCACATCCAAAAAACAAAGACATGCAAGTGGAAACAAATATGAGAATCCGAGAATGCTATATGCTAATATGATAAAGAGTTACGAAGACAAAACAGAGCCCTGTGGCACACTAAACTTTTATTTTATGAACTATAGACTTAAAACTATCCAATACAACTTTGTGTTGAGAGGTTTGAAATGCAGTTTTTAATCCATCGAAGAAGACATCGATCAATACCAAATGCACCAACATTCTATTAAAAATAAAAAAAATGTTTCATTCAAGAAAATCAATACTTTATTTAATTTTAAAAATTAATCATGCCGAATTTTCAATAATTTTAATTAGGTTTCACCGGCAACACTATGCTTTTCTTCTTCAAAGGCCTTTTGTTAAAAAAATGTTTCTGGAATAATGTAAACTTTTTTTACCAGAGGAATCCCTTTCTGGTTTTACTCACAGATAACTCAGTATTGAACAGATCCAATGAGTTTTAATAAATCAAAAAAAAAAAAAAAAACACAGAAACACAAAAAACAAACTATTCTCCGCTATGTTCAGCTTAAGCAAAGTTATACATACGTATAACCAAAATATTTTACTTTGAGATGGGTAAATGGAATAAAGTTAAATACCTACCCACTTTTGCAGCTGTTGCCAGTAAAACAGAAACACTCTCAATTTCCCTTAAAATTAATCCGCTTTTGATTAAATTTTAAAAACACTACAACATTAATTTTATCCCCATCAACATCAATCAAACAATATGTAAGTAATTAAAAATCAATAACACTTTGTGTATTAAAAATCGGCGTCAATCATACATATACACACATAAAAATATAGAAAAACCTTCAGACACAGCATACCTACCTTCCATGTCATTCCCATATGCATTGCTGCAAGATAATTCCATTATCGTCATCATCCTACAACAACAACAATAATTCAGGAAATGCATTTTGCCTTTTAAAAAATTAATTCCCATACATCATCAGTTTCCCGCGAGATAAAAAGCATATTCAACAGTTTCCACATAAAGGTTCAGTCCTTTCAAGCCCTCTCTTACTCACCCTCTCACTCTACTCGTCATCCCCCAAAGCACCAAGGAACTGCTCTCGTTCTGTGTCCTTTTTAATGTAGAATCTGAAATCCTCCCCTCTATTTTCTTTATTATTATTATTATTTTATGTATATCCATGTGGTCGGTCTCTATTCTGTGTTCCGCACAAAAGAAGTGCAACAAATTACAACCCACACTTGGGTTTCATGAGCAAATAGTACATCAAATATTCTTCACTTTAAGCGCCACAATGCATTACCGTTGAGATGTTCATTTTCATCCGGAAATCGTAAAATCTCTAAAGTACTTCCCACCCACACCGACAACATGGGTGACACAGCGAGGACAACATCAAAGTCACCAACTATCCGGTAATCCTGTTTTCGCTCTCAGCTCCGTTCAGTGCACCAACCTGTTTCAATGAAATTTTTATTTTCATGTCCTTAATTAACACAAAAGCCGAGAGGGGGAGATAGAAACTTCGATGTCCTAACAAGGGCCACAGCAAAAAATGGACTCGCTTCGGCTTCGTGTGCTGTTCGAATCAGTCCTGGCAGTAAGGACATTAAAGAAAAAAACACTGTGCTCCATGTCAACTGTTAACGGCTCTGTTTCAAACACAGTCGGTATATTGTGAATGGGACTTTTGTTCTTCCATCAAAGCACACAGCAGAAGAGAGCGAGAGAATAGGTGTCCTTAGACATAGTAGTGGAAGACTGACTATACAGAGTTGTTGAAGAAAAAAGGACAACATCGGACGACGCGCACTTACTTTGGCTGAGGTCCTTTTGATGGATTCCATACTCCCATGCTCCTGCATCATCGTGCCTTGTGCTCTACCACTCGCAGTTGGTCTTCTCTCATCACAAAATGTTTCATAAATAATTTCTTAGAACAGAGCACATGCACATCAGGCTTCAGGATTCAGGAAGTCCTCTCTATCCATTGACAAATAAAAAAAAATGACATGAATCAGGCGAATGCATTTGAAAGTGTCCTGTTTTTTTTTTTTTTTGCATTTCGGTTTTATGTTGGAGCTTACTGTTTGTCATATCCTTGAGTCATTGCTCTGATATATACTCTTGATAGCTGATGAAGTTTATGCATGACTGGATTTTGGAAGGAAAAAAGTGTGCGTTGCACTTTCGTGCGGTGAAAGTTCTTCATACTACATTCCATCTGCTTAAAAATGTATCATGCTGCCTCATGTGTCGAATCATGGAAGGACTATGTGCGATGGTGTGCATGTTTAGTCAATTTCTGGCTTTGTTCTTGCACATTTCACTTTTCTTCTTCGAACGAATGTGTATCATGCTTGATGCAACTTGAAGTCTGCTTTGGGCAGAAAAATGTTCCATAGGAATTGGAACCGAATACCAGATGCAGGTGAATTTTTGAGAAGCCCACGTTTTCTTTTGAGCTGGTATTTGTATGACTCGTACAGCTGTTTGCCTTTGATGGAATTGGATAAATTCTTTGACACCAATTGTTGAAGTTTGTAGACTTCCTGAATTCAGTATTCAGAGTTTTATGTGCCAGATGCTACATTGACAAGCTACTGTTTTCAAGAATTTTTCAGATCAAAAACTGATACATAGATAGATAGATAAAGTCTTTATTTTTATGCAATCATTTAAAAGTACAATAATTGGATTAAAAGATTTATAAACCATGGCTTGATGAGACGTTTGCCTTGATTATTGAAGGAATTACGACATGCCTACAATTCTCCAATTTCGGAAAGAGAGATCATTTTAATGTTCAATCGAGGTGAAAACCTTACTCAAAAACATTTTAAGAAGAGGTCAGTGGGAATGTTCAGTACTAGCCAGTTTGCTGAAAAAAGGATGGTGGTAAATGAACTGGCATCGGGTTTTTAGGCCTGCTCTCCTAGAGCAAAACAAGGGCCCTGTTCTACGGCTATGGGCGTTGTTTCGTTGGGTTTACTTCCCTACCATATAAAATTTAACGGTTATCAAAGAGACATAAGGAACCCCGGATAATGATTGATAATGATGATTAGAGGCAAAGTCATTGATTTTAACCCTATAATTGATCGCAGTTATCGGCATCAAAGCCACCTTGCAAAATATAAGCTTAATATGTGCACATACCCCTGCCGATGAAGGTGAGAAACCTATCAAGGGGGATTTTTATGACTCCTGGATGGAGCCAACGTAGTCTGTCCGCAGTACGATGTCCAACCTTTGCTCGGGGAATTTAATGCTTAAACCAAAAATTAACACATCTTCGCAAAATTAGTTGGTAAGCACTGCCTTCAGGAAACGGCAAAGTTAACGGCTTACAACTAGTAGATTTTGCAGCAGCTCGTAATACGGTGATAAGGTAATACTAGGTTTCCAAGACTTATGATCCACAAAGCAAGCTGGCGCTCACCAGAAGGTCGAACCATCAACCAAATCAAACATGTAATAATCAATCCAAGGAAACTATCTGACATCTTAGACGTGCGTACATTTCGAAGGGCAAACGTCGACTATGGCCATTTCTTAGTTGCGGCTAAATTCAGAGCTCGACTGTCAAAGAAACTGCAAACTGCCCAGAAAAAGAAATTTGTCGTAAGGCGACTACTCAGCATACCTGGAGTTGCCAGAGCTTACAAAGAGCATCTCAGCGAGAAGCCCTCCGCTGTGCATACACCTATCACAAACGTCAACAACTGATGGTCCCAGTATCGCAATATCATAAAAAATGTTGCAAAGACCACCGTAGACTACCAACCACTCCAGAGAAAGAATCTGTGGTATGATGATGAATTCGTTCAACTAAAACGAGTGACAGAAAATGCACATGCGAATATGATGCAGCACAAAACAAGAACAGCAAGAGGAGAGTATAGTGCAACGAGTAGGGATGAAAAGAAGACTTTGCGAAGAAAGAAGAGAGATTAGGCAGTCTCGCAGCTAAACCAGATCAAAGAGTCCCGCGATAGAAACAACACCCAGAAGTTTTATAAAAAAGCCCAGCAACTGGGTCTTAAGACTCTTCGATAGACACTTCGAAATAAAGAAGGTAACTTCGTCAACGAACCACAGGGAATTGTGGGTGCATTCAAGCAGCTAGCTATTAAATGCGGGCATCATGTAGAGCATCTAAGAGGGCAATAATACAACTCGCTTCAAAACAAACCAATCAGCATAGAAGAAGTAAGCATATCTATAATAAAGTCTAAGAACAGCAAGGTTGCAGGATCTGATGGCTTACCGACAAAGGTTTTCAAATACGGAGGTTATGTTTTGGTAGGATACATGTATCAAACTATCAACCAAATATGGGTGGAAAGGAACATGCCCGATGACTGGACTATCAGCTCCGTATGCCACATCCATAAAGGTGATCCAATGTCTTGCAAGAACTATTGTGGCATATCCCTACTAACTGTCTTATATAAGATCCTATCCAAAGTGGTATGTGAACGACTTAAGTCGTTCTGTACTTATTTAGTCGGCATGTACCAGTGTCGTTTCCGCGGCCAGGTCGATCGGCCCTAGACCAAATATTCACGCAATATCTGGCAAATCTTAATCATCAACTAATTATCGACTTCAAAACCGCGTATGATAGCATTCATCGTCAGGACCTCCATATGACAATGACCGAACTCAGTAGGATCCCGGGAAAACTGAATCAACTGTGTCACGTGACATTGATGGAAAAAACGCGGTGCAATGTGCAACTAGGGAGAAACTCGTCTTAACTATTCTTAACCTTCACAGAGTTTCGGCAGGGAGACGCACTATAATATAATTTCTTCAATCTCGTTGTAGGGCCGATGATACCCTGGGCAGGCGTTAACTCGAAAGGTACTATAGTCAACAAATCTGTCCAATTGTTGGGGTATGCGGAAGATATCGACATCATTGGCCATTCCCAACGTTCTGATCAGATCAGGTGAGACTTGTTGGTCTTGAAGTAAATGAGGACAGGACCAAGTATATGCTTTCAACAAACACACAAACATCTGTCCACCGATTAGGGCAAAACATCACTATTGATAGCAAAAACTTTGAGGTAGTTGAGCAGTTCATCTACTACGGAGTTAATATTAACTCCACGAACTTTAATTTAGTAGAGATTCGATGAAGAATTATCCCAGAAAACCGCTGCTTCGGATTACCAAAACAAATGGGTTTAAACCATCTCACTTTTAACAAGAAGTTCAAGCCCTACAAAACAGTTATGCTACCGGACCTGCTTTACGGCGCAGAGTTCTGGACAATAAGGAAAAAGCGAAAGATGATATTGGGTTCCTTCGACGGATATTTGGTCCTATGGGTGAGGAGGGCGAATGGAGGAGAAGATATAACCACGAACTCTATCAGCTGTACCAAGATGTGTATGTAACCGAGAAAGCTAAAACACGTCGACTACATTGGCTCGGGCACATTAAGTAAATGGGAAACAGTGCTCCAGCTTAGTTAGTCTTTGAATCAAAGACCACAGGTTCATGGTGACAAGGAAGACCGAACCTTCGCTTGAAAGACGAGGCCATCGTGGATTCCAGAGCGATTGGTCTACATGACTGGAAGCAGCATGCTCAAGACCGCAGAAGATTGAAAGCTACCGTGTCTCAGACAGAGACAATTCATGTATCGGAAGCAGTTAAGTAAGTCAAATATGCGTTTGCATCCACCATGATGTCTCTTGGGATCAATTTTATTTACACTTCTTAGTTCACACTTACTGATGATTTCCGCGAATATGATAAGGTAAGGTATAGTTTTCTCCATAATTTGTCTTATAAGGTGCTGTGACTGTATCAATCAAGAGTAAGGAAGGCCGATCGTATCAACCGCTGTATTTGTGCCTTCGTCTCTATTCCGAACGAAGCCGTAGACTCTATCGCACTCCTTTTTTTCTGCTTTAGTTTCGAGCAGGGCTGACAATTTTTCCGCACTGCTATTTTGACTTCATTGCGACCTCGTCAAGACCCAGCGATTTTATCCCAATTTTTGACAGCGTTTGCGCTTACTTTCGACTAGGCCCGGTGACTATCCCATCCTAACGCTTGAAAGGCTTTTGTACCTCAGCTTCGATGAAGGCCTGGTAATCTATCCCACAATTATATTAAATACCTGGTTAACTTATTATTTAAATATTGTATGAAATATCTTGTTGCTTTATTTTAAGTGATAACATTTTTAAATAAAATTAAAATTCAGATTTTGGAGGATTTGGATTTTTGAACTTTTCAACGAAAGTCAAGTTTCCTTACTTAGGCAGAAATACCCCAGCTTTAGACAAAAATAAAAGTTTTCGTAATGAATGTGTTCCCTTTTTCCTATAAGTATTAGGGTTCTGTTAGACATTCTTCTTTGAGAACGACGTTTGTAAGTTGTTAAGGTAATCACCGTGAACCGGAAATCTTGTGGTTTCAACAGGATGGCGCGGCGCTACGTGCCACACAGCTCGTGCCACAATGGACATTTTGCACTACTGATATCCCAACATGGATATCTCACGGGGAAGTCATATAAATTAGTCTCCTAGATCGAGTAATTTGACTTCTTCTTGTGGGGTTTTTACAGGTCTATGCCAATAAGCCCCAAATCACCATTGCTTTAAAGACCAACATTATCAATGCTATTGGTCAATTGCAATCTGATTTATGCGTTAAAGTGACGGAAAATTGGACATTTCGAATACACGCCATCTGGTGGCGAACATTTGAATAGTTTTATATTCCATACAAATTACTAAAGCGGCAAATACACACGACACTTCTTGTGTGCACACCAGTGTGTCTACACCGGTGTAGCATTTCACCACACACGGCACACCGAATCGTGCACACTTTAGTTGTGCAAAAGGTTTTAAATCAGAAAGATCTTACCATGAGTGCCATTTAACCAAATATTAAAATTCTACACTCCTCACAGCACAACGATTCGGCTGCAACTGAATAGCAAATGTGCGCGCACATCGTCATACACATCACACCGATCGAGACACCGACACCAAAAATCAAAAACTTTTGACACCGAAAATCCGTGTTTGCACCAGCCCACCACCACACACGGCACACCTTTCCGTACACTCACACCGGTGTGCACACAAGTGTCGTGTGTATTTGCCGCTTAACATACATTTTAAAAAATATACATTTTTCAAAAATAAAACAAATAGACTTATGAAAAAATATAAAAATATAAAAAATTACGGGTGCTGGCTTCGTGCAAGGAAGTGAACAATCCTCAAAAACTTTCTCTTTTTAAGTTGGAAAGCCATTAGGATCACGTTCTCCACAATCTGTTGTTCCTATAATTTAGTAAGTAAGTTGTTTTTTTTTTTTTAAATTTAAGTTTTTCTTGTAGATATGTATCTACAAGTCAAAACATTAAACTTAAGCCCATTCTGCAAAAGATAGATTTGTGCATTCTGAAAAATATAAAAATTTTATTGCATCCCATTTAATTACTGTATAAGTACACAACAACTTCGCAAAACTATTACTTTTACTCGTAAACTGTTATACGATAATGATAAATTTTCAAAGGCAGAAAAAAGACATTAAAACTCCATTTATTAAAAAAAACTTATCAGCATAGTCATTTTAATCCATTAAAATAAAAATGTCCTTCCAGGAGGAAACGAAAAATAAAAAAAAAACAAAAACATTTAAGCACAAAATAGAAAAAAAAACTTAACCCAACTATGAAGTATACTACTGGTTGTCCTAGATAATAATTTTAAAAGAAAACTTGCTCCATGCCCAAGCCACCTGCATCTTAATAGAACAAGAGACTCGAATCTCAGTAGCAGAACAACAACAACAGCACACACAAAAAAAAAGAACTTTAAATTAAGGATCACTGAACAAAAAAAAATATAAGAAACACATAACTTGATTAATGTCCTTTTACACTCTACGTGCTCTGCAGTAGCAGCAGTCCTTCCTGGAAAGAGAGTGAGTGAGTTTTGTTTGTTTGCTCTGCGACAGAATAAAACCAACAAATGAATAACCTTACAACTGACATAAGAAAGCTAGGTCAACCACCCACAATATGCACTGGAGAATGTTAAACAAAAGCGAAACTACAAAATGAAAAATAGAATAAGAAAGCGAAATGAATGACGACAAAAAAAAAAAGAAGAAAAAACAACAAGAGAGATATCCTAGAAAAGGACAATAACCGATTGCAGAAATGCTTCATTATGGGTCCACGAGTAGGAGTGAGGGCGGTGAGGTGTACGGATAGGAACTGTCGCAAAAATGTCCTTATTTTTCAAAAACTTTAATTTTCGGATTCTGCGGCAAGGCATGGGTTACATTTACTAACAACGACTGCAAAGCAAATAGAAGAATCCCAACTCGCAATTGCTGGAGATATAACCTGAATTTGAACAATAAGAGGGATAAACAGAAAAAATGAGGTTAAAGTTGTGGAAAATTAAAAATAAGCTTTTTTGGAGGACTTGATATACGCACAGTCCTTAGCAATCAATCAGAGTCTTTAATATAAATTATTGCACCGACATTAAGGAATTCTTTGACATAAAATTATTCAAACAGAATTGACAAAGGGAATTCATTCTGGTTCCTTGGTTATTCAACTTAGAGATATGGAGAAGGCTTTTAAACAATATCTGTCCTTAATTTTGTTAATTTTGGTAGCTAGGGTAATACAATGTCCGTACTCGCACTAAAGAGGTTGTGTGCCGAAACTTGAATGAGTAGCAAAATGTAAGTAATAGGACTTAGAACAATTATCTACTTATAGGACAAAACGTTTAAAAACTTAACAACCAGAGGACGCCATCAGGGAAGAAAACTATCACCCTTGCTGTTGAAAACCTATAAAGTTTTACTTCTCAATACGATTCATTGGATTCGCTGAAGACATTGTTATAACAGCCTAAGGGAAGTACTATAAGGAAACTCTTTGTCGAGTCTTTTAGTATGATTCTTTTCTTTTTTTAATTCATTTTGTAACATCAACAACAATCAACAGCATCATCATATTAACATTAGCTGTGTTTTATTTTCCCCCAGATCTGATCCGAATTGGATCTTCATTCAAAATTGCATGTATAACAAAACAACACAAGGCCCAGTTTTGTTTGTATTTGTTGTTTTACATGTTATTTTGAAATCAAAATCCAATCCGGATCAGATCTGGAGGGAAATAAAACACAGCTATTATTATATTTATATTCTTTCAATTAATTTTTATTTATTTTCAATTAACTAATAAATCAAAACTTTTAAGACATACTGTAAATATACTTGCTTACAATATTGTATTTTCCTTTTCATTCATACAATTTACTCAATACAAACACATTGGCTTTGGCATTTTAAACAAATAATTTAAATTCTAAACAAGAAATTTCAATTCTATACAATGTAAACAACTGCCCAAGCAGAGAGTATAAAAGGCCGCGCAAAGCAAATGTGAGAATGTGACTCACTTTCACTTCTGATATCCGATTGTGATCTCTTGCTCTTGAAGAACTTTTCGACCTTCTGATTTTTCAAGCGTTTACAAAAAAGAGGACTGAGTAACATTTTTATTCGTTAAATTAAAATTAAAATTGATTTGATCTAAATTATCTTTTTTAATCTTTGTGTTATCGCCCATTCAGCGGGGTACTGCGTTATTTCGCATATGCTGCGGTGGAGGATATAAAAATACTCCTTATAATACTGCTACTGCTTATATACTGCTACTGTACTATATGTACATAAGAAACAAAAATACGAACTAATAAGTAAAATAATAAGTTTCAACTTACAAAACACTGTTGGTTTATTGGACGGAAAAAAGAAAAATTGGACAGTACTACAAAAAAAACAATCCAACCAACACATAAAACAATTTGTTACAATTTTTTTATTTTTAATTCAACTTATAACAGCTATCATAAAGCTAGGCAAAAACTTTATGAAGAAATATACTACTTATCCAATAACTTACAATTAACTGACTGACCCTATATGCGGGGGCCCTAAGCCAAACTAGATCTTAATTCTGATAGCTTTCGGCCTCAAAACTATTTTTATATTCTATTTTTTTTTTTCTCTCAAGAAAATGTAAAAAAACCTCGGATTCTTTATTTTTTTTTTTTTGATTTTGTCCCTACCTAAAAAAAAACACTTAAGCAAAACATACAAGTCGTCATCGTCAATTTTCTATATCATCATACAACCACCAGAACTAGTTCCCTGTATCACCGTGTTCCTCCGGTCGCAATCGGACGCAGTCCTATTGAACCGACGTACTATAGGATGGTTAAATTTTAAGGGCCAATGCTGTTTTTGAATAAAACACAAATTATTTAGGAAATTATTGTCATTTCTTTTTAATATGATAATACTGGTATGGTCTAATTATGTATGGAACAAAATAACGGCCAAATGGCCGCCGCGACCTAGGCGGCAGACCTCCATCCGATGGTCCAAATTTTCGATGACGCTGAGGCATAATTGAGGTTCTATGCCGTTAATGTGCCGAATTATCTTATCCTTTAGCTCTTGAATTGTTGCTGGCTTATCGACGTACACCTTTTCTTTCGAATAACCCCAAAGAAAGAAGTCCAACGGTGTCAAATCACATGATCTTGGCGGCCCATTGACATCGCCACCACGTGAGATAACACGGCCATTGAATTTGTCGCGCAAAAGAGCCATTGTTTCGTTAGCTGTGTGGCAAGCGGCACCGTCCTGTTGAAACCACATATCGTCCACATCCATATCTTCCGATTCGGGCCATAAAAAGTTCGTTATTATCTCACGATAGCGAACACCATTCACAGTAACTGCTTGACCGGTCTCATTTTGGAAAAAATACGGCCCGATGATGCCGCCAGCCCATAAACCGCACCAAACAGTCACTCTTTGTGGGTTCATTTGTTTTTCGCAATCACTCTTGGATTCACAGGTATACACACATTTTGGTGCCGATACTTTTTAAACTGTTTTTTTTTAGTAAACTCGACCTCCTGAATACGAATCTGCAATCGGTTTTTGCCTAGCAGCTCCCGTTTTCATGTTATGGGGTAGGGACTTGCAAACCTGACACCACTTAGAAATACCCAAAATAATTGTAAAAAGAAGAAAGTAAAACATTTTTTCTTTGAAAATCCAAGCTCATTTAGTGACAGTTACATAAAAATATAAAAAAGTAATAATTCTATTAACAAGATACTAGCGAGTACATTTCATATGCAATATATTTTTCACTGCTGATTTGATGTACTGGAACCCAAGAAGCTTCGTTTTTTGCTTGATCTGCAATGTGGTTTTTTCAGACAATTTCTTAGCAAATTCAAGCAGTAATCTGCCATCATATGCGTATCCCACTTGCCCTGGTATCGTTCTTCCATTGTCCTAATATCCTGGTGAAATCGTTCACCTTGCTCTTCACTCAAGTCTCCCAAGTTTTAAGGAAACCGGTCCAAATCGTTGTGCAAGTAATGCACCTTGATGCTCATGTTGCATCCAAGCTCACGAAAAGCAGTCAGCATGTTATGAAGTAAATCCTTATAATTTGAAGCGTTCTTGTTACCAAGAAAGTTTTCGACAACTGACACAAATGATGTTTACGCTTTTCGCTCTTTTTAATTAATAGATTCAACAAAATTGGTGTCCTTTATTAACCGTCTGGTTTGAGGTCCATCGAATATGCCAGCTTTTATTTTTTCAATGCTTAGTCCTTGCATCTTTGTAGATATGAATTTAAAACATGAGGCCTTAACAAATTGCTTCATTAAGCCAAGTTTCATATGAAGTGGAGGCAGGATTATTTTATTCCGATCAACCAAAGGCTCATTAATAACATTTTTTCCCCCAACAACCATGTTCTCTCTTTCAGGCCAGTCTTTTTTTACCTAGTGATCTTGTTTAGCTCTGCTATCCCAAAGGCACAAGAAGCAGGGATATTTTGTGTATCCATCTTGCTGTCCAAGGAGAAAGTTAACCATTTTCAAGTCAACACAAATGACCCACCTATGTTCGTGGTACTTAATCTTTTCCAAGACTATAGCTATATTCTTGTACTCTTCTTTCATTTGGGTTGAGCAATAGGTATTTATCCCAATTTATTACGATTGTGTAAAAGCACACACTTCAAACTTCGCTTGGAACTGTCAATAAACAGACGCCAACAATCTGGATCACACTCCGGTAGGCCCATTTTTGTTAAGAGACCTTTAACATCCTGACAGAAAACGAGATCTTCTTCCTGAGAGTATAGAACGTAAGCAACTCTGCTTCACTTTTACGATAGAACGTTATTGTTGTTCCTTCATCAAGTAGATTTTTTTCTTTCAGCCGGGATGCCAGTAACTCAGAAGATTGTTTTGAGAGGTTAAGATGCCTGATGAGATCACTTAACTCACTTTGGTTAAATCGTTGGGGACTTGATGCATTTTCCTCATATTCACTGTCTTTATCTGTATCGCAGTGGGTTATTTCATCCTCCTAAAGATCTGGCAGCTGATGAAATGTTGGTATGGGAATTTCATCGGAATGAGGGATGGGCCGTCGAGCAGAATCTAAATCAGGATATGTCCACTTGCTTCTGTGTTTACTATTGATGCGTCTGATACTCACTAGACAGAAATAACAGTCGTCATAGTGATTTTTTGGTTCTCTCCAAACCATAGGCAGACCAAATTTCAGACTCCTCCTTTTCCCATTAGTCCGCTGACGTAGATTTTCAGTACATGTTTTGCAAACTACATGTGGTGCCCAAGATTTATCTTGATCACCAAGTTAGAAACCAAAATAACCATTGTATGCTTTCTTCACAAATTTAGTAATGGATTTTCTGTTCTGATTTGTCGTGTATTCACCGCATACATAACAAAATTACTCGGGATGATTTACACAGATTCTGCGGCTAGATGACATTTTTGAAAATTAGCTCTTAATCACTTAAAGTATTGTAATGTTTTACCAAGGGCTCGTAATAAATAAAACTTATTTCCTTTGTTTAAAACTTCCACTTAATTATTTCGTAAATAAAACACTTCACTTTCCTACAACCAACAAAATTATTATTATAATTTTCGCGAAGGTTCTCGTACTTGCTTCTCGATCTTTCTATGACAGGTAGAGGGGGTAATAATTCCCCTTTGAACATTCTTTCATATGAATTTCTGGCATATGAATTTTTTAAATTAGGGTAAATTGAATATTTCTGTAACTCAAAAACTAGAGCTGCTAGGGAAAAATGGTTTTCAGTTTTGAAATCAGCGTTAGAAGTACAAATAAAATCAGCTGCAAGACTCAAGGCACCAAAAAATTATTTTTTTTGACGACGCTTGAAATGGTGAAGAGGCTTTGGTTCTTGAGTCAATTGCACCTTGTAAGCGTGTAAATGCAAGTCTTTATGCATTATGTTCATCAACGACGAGCGTGAGAGGTGCAATTGTGGAGTTGGACGGCTCTTCAGCCACACTATCGCGAACAGCAGCAATGTTTTCACATCTCCTACAGATCCGGTTTACTCAAATTTTTGCACGATTTTTCCGATTATACGCACATTTGCATAATTAAATTGACCGAAAAAATCACGAAGTGCACGATATGTATTTTGATTTGAACGCCCATTTTCATAATAAGCCTGAATAATTCAAATTGAATTAGTCTGAAATTGAGAAATGTCAAATGAAATGCAAAAAAAACTTGACGTTTAGGTGTGGTTCACATTCAACATCGGCCCTTAAAATTTATCCAACCTTTATATGGTTCTGCGTTCCGCATGAGTGTTTCATAATCTGAATATGACACTTCTTTATTGTTATATATTAAAAATCTAGTACATTATTATTAAACTCGATGTAAGCTAGGTTTAAGTATAACAAAAAATCCGTAAATATTAATCTTAAGTTCTTATTGTCATCATCATCATCATCGGCTCGACAACCGGGTTCCGGTCTTGGCCTCTTTCAACAAGTCTCTCCACCTATCCCGGTCTCTAGCCGATGCCATCCAGTTGCGCACCCCAAGGCTTCGGGCGTCCTGGTCTACGCCATCTCTCCAGCGCAAGCATGGTCTACCACGCTGTCGTCTACCATAGAATGTACCACAAAGAACTTTCCGAGCAGATTCCTCTTCGCTCATGCGAGCTAGGTGCCCTGCCTACCGGAGTCTACCGAGCTTAATTTTAGTCACGATATCTGCTTCAAGGTAGATTGCGTACAGTTCATGATTGTACCGTCTCCGGAATCGTCCTTCCTCACATATGGGGCCAACAATTCTCCTTAAGACTTTTCTCTCGAAAGCAGCTAAGAGGTCGGAGTGCCTTTTGCTAAGCACCCAAGTCTCGGATCCATATGTGAGTACTGGCAGGACCATGGTCCTGTACAGCAGCAGTTTTGAAGTTATGGTGAGATTTCTGGATTTGAAGAGCTTTGACAGACTGTAGTAGGCTCTGTTGGATTTGAGAAGCCGCCCGCGTATTTCTTCTTCTATATTGTTATCGGCTGATACTATTGACCCAAAGTATTTAAAGGATTGCACCACTTCAAATTCGTGCTCCGCAACCTTGATTGTTTGACCAACTGTTCCTCTCGCATTCGGCGCCACCATGTACTTTGTTTTACCTTCACTAATGTGCAGCCCCAGATTTTGTGCCGCCTGCTCGATCTGGATGAAGGAATCGTGTACAGCTTGTTCGGTTCTTCCGATGATGTCGATGTCGTCTGCGTAAGCCAGTAACTGGCTAGACCTGTTGACGATGGTCCCTCTTGTTGCCGTGCCAGAGTCACGGATTGCTTTCTCCAACGCCAGGTTGAAGAGGAGGCAGGCCAAACCGTCCCCTTGTCGGAGACCATTAAAGATGTTGATTGGTCTGGATAGCAATCCGGCTATTTTTACTTGGCTTGTTACGTTGGTCATGGTCAACCTACATAGTCGTGTCAATTTATTTGGGATGCCGAATTCTCTCATGGCTTTGTAAAGTTCTACCCTGGCTATGCTATCATAGGCGGCCTTAAAGTCTATAAACAGATGGTATGTTGGGATGTTAAATTCTAGACATTTTTCCATCGCCTGCCTAAGGGTAAGGATCTGATCAGTTGTTGATTTGCCTGGAATGAAACCACACTGATATTGTCCGACGACGGTTTTAGCGTATGGGGTTATCCGGTCTTGTAGGATAGAGGAGAGTATCTTATAGGCGGTACTCAACAACGTGATACCTCTATAATTGCTGCACGTTGTGACATCTCCCTTCTTATGTATGGGGCATATTAAACCTTTTCGCCAATCTTCTGGCATTTCTTCCTGCTCCCATACGTGTACTATAATATCATGAATTTCTTGACGTAAGGCTGGCCCGCCGTGATGGAATAATTCGGCTGGTATGCCATCGACTCCCGGGGCTTTGTTCTGTTTAAGCCGGCCTATAGCCTTCTCAACCTCTTCTATGCTTGGGTCGCGGCAACATAGGGTATTCTTCTTGAAGCAGTGCAGCCTCCACTTCTGCAGTGAGCTGACCATTTAGCAATTCATTGAAGTACACTTCCCATCGCTCCAGTATGCTTTCAGTATCGGTGATCAGATTTCCCTCCCCGTCCTTGCAGTATGTGCAGCGTGGTGTGTACTGCGTCATGTTTCGGACGGATTGGTAGAACTTCCGCGCCTGGTGCGGACCTCGCTCTCGGCTATTTTCTATTTCACAGATTAGGTTCTTCTCCCAGGCTGATTTCTTTTGTCTGTGAAGCCGTTTTTCTGTTCTTCTGAGCTCTTTATATTCCTCTTCGCGTGCCCGCGTTCTATGAGATTGTTGCATTGCTCGGTACGCAACATTCTTACGTTCAGTCGCTAGCTTGCATTCATCATCAAACCAGTCGTTCCGATTTTTACGACTGCTGCCTAAGATGGAGTTGGCATGGCAGTACTAATGACAATATTCTTAAGGCGTGTCCACTTCTCATCTCATTTACGCCCAGCATACTGGCTCCAGGACTTACTCTCCCTAAATCAAGTGATTCTAGGGCGAGTCCTAACGCATTACCAAAGGTGTTACTGGTGTTTTCATTGCGCAGGGCAGCCGTGTTGATTCGAACCTGATCGGCGGATGCAATGCGTCTTCGCAAGGCAATCCGCCCTCGGAAAACCATACCAACAAGATAGTGATCCGAATCGATATTGGCACCTCGGTACGTTCGTACTGTCATCAAGTTCGAGTAGTGGCGACGGTCTATCAACACGTGGTCTATTTGGTTACGAGTGACTCCATCAGGTGATACCCAGGTGGCTTTGTAGATATGTTTACGCGGGAACCTGCTACTCGCAAAGACCATGTTTTTCGATGCTTCCAATTCTAAGACTCGAAGTCCATTGTCATTAGTGTTCTCATGCAAACTATGGGTGCCTGCGTAATGCCTGAATACCGGCTCCCGACCTATTTTTGCGTTCAAATCCCCAAGGATGATTTTAACATCATACCTTGGACAGGCATTGAGGGCCCTCTCGCCTTGTTCGTAGTAAGTCTCTTTTTCTTCGTCTGAGGACTCCTCCGTAGGTCCGTGAACGTTAATGAGGCTGATGTTCGTAAATTTGCCTCGCACGCGAAGGGTGCATAGCCTTTTGCTTAAAGCCGATGATGGTAGACTTCATTTTTTCGCTGACTAGGAAGCCTACCCCGAGCACATGGTGTTTTGTATGACAGCTATAGTATATGTCATATTCTTTCTTCTGTAGAACACCATTCCCTGTCCATCTGATTTCTTGAAGAGCTGTTATGTCAGCTTTATATTTTGACAGGGCATTGGCTAGCTGCTGAGCAGCTCGAGCTCTATAGAGCGATCGTACGTTCCATAAGAAAATTCGTAAATCGTTTTTCAGTTTTCGTTGCGTTGGTTGTCGTCGTGTGATCAGTCCGTTTCCGAGGCTTGTTGTCGGTCTCGTAATTCATAAAGTTTTACGGGACAGGGAATTAACCTGTCACCAACCTGAGGAACCAGCCTGATCATATAAGCCAAACCTTTTTAAAGGCTTGTTTCTAGCGGCCGCCACGGAGAGGCTATGATCAGACTTCCACCAGTCCCGAATAGTTACGGCACGTGCATGTTTTCGTATGCTACATGTTATTCCCCCTATACGTCTGATGGCTGACCGCCATCTTATTGTACCTTTCCTACATAATGCACTTCCTGTTTGAATTGCAAAGTAATCAGAAGTTTTTTAATATGATCCACAAACATCTTTTAAAACATAATACCTATAAGGCAAGAATAGGTAAGGTTAGGTTAGTGGGCTGACAGTTGATCTTGTTACCGTCACACTTAGATCAATATGGTTCCGTTGTGATATCCTAGGGGTTGTGACCCCTTGTATTGAAACTATGATAATCGTATGCCGATCAACCTAGTGTTGATGGGTTACAGCAAGCTATAGCCTGAAATGTCTGAGGGTACTTCTAAAACATTAAAGAAATGTCTGTCGTCAAATAATCACCTGGCTAAAGAGAGGTAGACGCCTTCTAAGGGCGTGGTCCTTTCCTTTACTCATACTTGAGAAATCAAGAATACTCAAGTGTCTTCTTAGTTTACAATGGGATGCTTAAGCTGATACGATCGTGGTTATAGTTTCCAAGTAATAGTTTAGCCTTCTCCAGCTCGGGGAGTTCTTTCCAGTTTATGCATCTTTTAGCCTCCTTCTCGGTTTTGATTTCTTTTTTGACTTTCAGAGTTAAAACTCCCAATAATTACGGATTACATTTTTCCTTTCATTTTAGAATCCATGACTTTTCAACTTTTAGTATCTCTTAAACTTAATACTCAACAACAAATCATTGTATAAAAAAGAAACATTATTAAATTTTGTCTTGTAAAATATGCTCATTAATTTTTTCAAAGAACTATGGTTTTGGGATACGGTAACTAAGGTTTCCAAGCAACTTTGCATAATGTGTCTAAATTGGACATTCATAAAAATGTATCGACTTTTATTTTCCAAGCAACTTTGAATATCCCCTGCTAAACAAATGATTTACATTATTATCCAACATGGTCAAATATATTTTAATTCCAAAAAGGGATATTGAAAGGTTTAAATAAATTTAATGATATCGAAAAATATTTAGAAAAAAATATCCACACAATCCATTTTAATTTAACTCTGCTATTTCATTAAAATACCAAAAAAAAAAAAACGAACCCGTAATCCACACATATGTACATGGGTCAAATTTAATGAGGATTTCATGTACGAGCTTAATTAAATCAAAAATAGACATACTCTACTCGTAAGCCACCAAAAACACCCGGGCGACTACAGTAACAATATGTCTCAAAAATACCCCGAAAGCCTTTTATAGTTACACAATTTTGTTTCGCCCTCGAAAAATTCCCGAATTCAGCTGAATTTTCATCAACAGCAGCCTCGAGAGTCCTTTTTGGCCAGGGAAAACAAATTAAATTGTTTTGGTCAAGTAGTGGTTGTCGGTATAGCGAAAAGGAAAACAAAACACCAATGCTTAATTTGCTTTCTCACTTAAGGCACAAAATGAAAAAAAAAATTTAAATCAGAATCAGAGTTTTCAAGCATTGGAAATCGTTAAAAATTTCGGGCAATGAGTGGAGAGCTTTTTTTTGTTTTGTTTTTAACCAAAAGCCATTAACTGCCTGAGAGCTTCGATTCAATTTTTTGCTTTATTTATTATATTCGAAGCGGATTACAGGGGATATGTTCGGAGAACCATGAAGTCGTTGTTGTTGAGATGGGAAAAACTGTAATTTAACAACTTTTCGGGAATGCTTAAAAATTATTGTTGAGCGAATTAAATCCCATCATGAGAGTAATTTTTTCGAAGCTGTGTATATTAACCGAAGTAGTTGGGATACTCAAAGAAATAAATCAATAATTGATGGTATTGTTTTTGAAGTGACAAAGAATTAACTTTTAATTTACCTTCAACTGTTACTGTTTCAATGCTCAAAAGGACATGGTTCTGCAAATGATATTTAACTTGCGAAATAAAGGCGATACGTCAATTTTTTTGAATATGTTCCATAAAACGCTCAATCAAAAATATAATTAATTATTTACGAGGCCCATTGTAAACACTTGCCTAGATCACTTTTTTGGCTGCTTTATGAAAATTCCTTTAAACCATTGTTCTGATATAAATGTTGATATGAAAGTTTCCGACATTTGGGATCAGGTACATGCTGAAGAGAATGTATCAATGGCTTGTGACATATTTCTGGAAATCCTTAAAAATAATATATCGGCTTTGAGTTTCGTCAGTGTATGCAATAAGGCTTTTGCCTTGGATGAATACTTTTCTTTTTAAAATTATCAAACTAAAACATACGACTAAATATTTTTGAAGTCTTCAGATACCTTTTTAATCTAAGTGTCTTCTATAGAAAAAAAGTGTCAATATTCTACCGTTTTCAAAAAGTGAAACAAGTCACTTAAGCAACTTTTTCACAAAGTAGGTTTACTCGAAAAGCCAGTCGAAAGCAGAGTTTTAAGATACTTAAATAAAATTAAATTTTTTTGTTCAGAAGAGTTCGGGTCTATCAATTGGATTTCTCTCTTGGATTTCTGTTCCCTTATACACTAAGGATTAGATTTGTACTGCTGATGATGTACTGATGAGCTTTTTGTTTGTATAACGAACGCTCTTAATATCGTTGATCATGATATACTCTTGATAAAATGCACGACTGGGTCGCACGAACTTGCTTCTATGTAATAGACTAGGAATTTTAAAAACGAATGTTATTAGAGAAAACTGTTCATAAGCATAAAATTAATTTTTTAATGACTAAAGCAAATTCTTTGGTAGTTGGAGGTAAAAATAGGATGCCATGTGATTTCAATATAGGTTTATGCAAGAACAAAAATTATAAGTCTTTGTGGTGGTTTCTTAGAAAAAATGAGCGTTTATAAAAAAAAAATTTAAAACATTTTTAATTAAAAATTTTGGTACACCAATTTCAAGATTTTTTTATTGTTGGAATAAAAATTAAATTTGCAGAAATAAAAATTTACAAAAAAAAATATAATAAAAATATAGAGCTGTTTTCGAGATATTGACTTTTCCAAAAAAAAAAAAACAGATTTTTTTCAAAATTCTGAAAGTTTTAAAATGCAATGTTTTTTTAACTTTTTAGTAGATTCTCTCTAAGAAATTTCATTAAAATCCATTATGCCGATAATGAGAAATTCAAAATTTTAAAAAATCGTTCTATGGTAGGTACAGTCAGTAATATCTTGTTTTTAAAATCTTTTTTTATTTATTTATTTATTTATTTATTTATTCATCAAGCAGATTAATATAATATTATTAACAAATAAAATATAATCTTACAGACTACAGAAATAAGGTTTATAACTTTAGAAATAAAGTGATACATAAATAAATATATCTAATTAAGACTAAAACTTAAACCACCAGTGTCGGAGTTAAGTAATAAATATAATAAATATTTTTTAAAAGATTCTCGACTTTGGTAGGAAAAGAAGTCAACATGATTACAAATGATATTAGATTCTCTAATGCATCGAGTTAGAGGCTCATTGAAACCATAGTTTACACGATGATAAGATTCATGAAAAAGAATGCAAGATCGCGTTTGCCTATACGGAGCATATATATCAACTAAGGACAAAAGTAAGGGGCAGTTTATATGAGAAGTAATAATATCACGTATGAAAACCACTGAAAAATACCGACGGCGAATATCAAGTGGTGTTAGTCCAAGCAGTTTACATCTGGTTTCATAAGGAGGTATTGGAATGTTCCAATTTAGTCGGTGAACTACAATTCGCGAAAATTTTTTCTGAATTCTTTCAATCCTTAAACAGTGAGTTTTATAAAAAGGATTCCAAATTACTGAGCAGTATTCTAGGGAAGATCTCACATAAGCATAAAATAATGACCGAAGGGTAAATGGATCTTTAAACTCTTTTGAGTTACGAACCACAAACCCCAGCATAATATTTGCCTTTGCAACCACAAAATCAATGTGGGAGTTGAAGTTTAGTTTGGAGTCGAATATTACACCAAGGTCTTTCTTTTCTCTAAGCTTAGTAAGTTTTGTTTTATTTATTTCGTATTCAAAACTAATTGGACTAAGACTACGAGAGAAAGATAAAGATTGGCATTTGGAGACATTTAAAAAAAGCTGGTTGGCAATGCACCATTCAGATAAGCGCTCAAGGTCACTTTGAAGTAATAGACAATCGTCCAACGAGTAGATACAACGGAAAATTTTAATATCATCCGCAAACATAAGGCAGAGAGCATTTTTGATAAACGTATGGAATGTCATTGATTAATAGCAGGAATAGAAGGGGCCCCAAGTGACTACCTTGAGGAACACCAGAGGTTACATGAATTACTTCAGAAAACAAATCATTAACACGGACAAACTGTGTTCTACCTATAAGATAGGATGCAAACCATTTTAAAATATTTGAATGGAAGCCGATAGATTCCATCTTTTTTAATAATATAAAATGGTTTACCCTATCGAAAGCCTTCGAAAAGTCCGTAAAGACTACATCAGTTTGAAAACCATTTTCGAGATTTCTAATGATTTGGTTACAAAAAATAGCAAGGTTTGTCGTAGTGGATCTTCCGGCTATAAATCCATGCTGAGATGGCGCAATTGTTTCTTTAAGAATAAACGTTAGTTTTTCATAAACAATTTTCTCGAAAATCTTGGGAATCGTAGACAATTTACTTATAGGACGGTAATTAGAAACATCCTGTTTGGAGCCAGATTTATGGATAGGAATAATAAAGGAAATTTTCCAATCGTCAAGAAAAAGGCCCTTTTCAAGAGAAACATTGAACAATAAAGTTAATGGCCCTGAAAGAGCAACAGCACAGTTTTTCAATACAATTGGAGGAATGCCATCAGGTCCCGGTTGACTATCATCATTGAGATCCCTGAGGGCTCACTCAACATCTTTGCAGTTTAAGTTTAAGCTGCCTATATTGATGGAATTGTCAATTATAACTGATGAATAATTTTGAGGAACACATTGAGGGGAGTAAACCGATTGAAAAAAGTTAGCAAAGAGGTTGCATATTGTATTTAAGTTAGTAGATGTAGTTCCTAAATACTGCATGCAATTTGGTATCCCATTAGAGCATTTTTTGTTATTTATGTACGACCAAAAATGTTTACTATTTTGTTTTAAGCAAGATTCAGTACGATACAGATAATCCTTGTACAAAAATTTGTGTAAAAAATCAAATTCTTTTTGAAGTCGTAAATAGTTACTCCGGAGTGCAATATCATTTACAGAATTACGATATAATTTATACGACTTATTCTTTTGATTATTTAAGTTTGATAAACGTTTGTTCCACCAATGTGGCTTAGAATTATTAAAAACAACGACTTTAGGTACAAATAAATTAATCGCTTCTTTAATTGTCCCCAGAAATAAATTATAAGCATCCGAGAGCTGATAATTAAGAACGATATTGTTCCAAGAAACCGAATTTAAATGATTAATTATTCCTTCGAAATTAGATTTTTTGAAATCATATTTGACTAATCTTCCCATTACCGGCTTAAAATAGTCATAGAAACTAAGTTTAACACTTAAGGCTAGGTGGTGAATACTATTTTGAAAAATAGGATAGTTACAATCTTTGACATCAGCAACAGTTTCACTATCGATAAATATGAGATCAAGAATACGATTTAAACTATTTTTAAAATTATTTATTTGAGTGAGATTTAGTTCCGAAAAAAAATCAGATACCTCATATTCACATTCATTACTAATATTAGATGCAAATAGACATAATTCATCAGGATCCCATACCCAGTTTATATTACCTAGGTGGAAATCACCCAGAATAATTACATGTTGATTACTATCTAATAATTTAATAATATCACTACAATTTTTTATATGGATTTTATATAGTTCAAGAGGACTACCTGGTGGTATATAACTTAAGAATATAGTTAAGTCATAACTATTGTTGATTATAACTCTCACAGCGATTTGGTCAATGTCGAAGCTCGTTGGTAAAGTTGCAGATGACGAAGGAAGATTAATTTTATTTTATTAAATTATAGATCGTAAAAATTAATCGAAAGAAAAAAAATTTTAGCAAAATTCTCGGCACCGTTTTCGAGAAAAATACGATTTTCGAAAACCATTTTTTAACATTTGTATGTAGGGTACCGTTATTTTAAAGTAAAATAATTTTTTGTTGTCATATCTTGTAGATTATTGTAAGAAACTTTTATTTATCAAGTCGAGCATGGACTTTTCGAAATATTGAGCTTTCAAGAAATTAAAAATTTTCTTAAAAATCCAAAACATTTTTTTTGAAAATTTGAATACACAATAAAACTGAAACTGTTGTGGAGCCATAAAAAAATGATCAAAATCGGTTGTACCGTTTTGGATATAATCAAAAACAAAAAAAAATGGTGGGTACCAAAAATAATAATTTTTTGTAATTTTTTTTTTCAACCATTACCTAGGTTTAACTAAATGAAATTTTTTGAAGTTTTAAAAAAAAAAATCTGTGGGACAGATTTTGAGAAAAAAAATATTTATAAAATTTCGAAAAAAATTCGTACGGCACGTACCGTTGTTTTTGGTCTTAAAAAATCAAATCAAAAAACATCCAGGGGGAAAAAATTACATTCCATATCTACCAAGTTTTAAGAAAATAGGCCGAGCCGTTTAGCTGCAATCGAATGGACAGACAAACAGACAGAGAGACAGACAGACAGACAGAATTGCGAGACCCACTTTTTTGGTCTTCGCTATCATCTAAATGTTAACTTTGATCAAAATCTCGAGTTCGATTTTTTTACGGATGCATAACTTTCCTTATAGTACCTATAAGTCACAAGTAAAAATACAGCCGTAACGAGAAATTTTTATTTAGATATCTCGAAACGGCTCCAATGATTTTTATGAAAATATGAATATGCTAATAATATTCCATGTCTATAAAGGCATGAACTATATTTTAGTGAAAAAAATTCATATTTCAATATTCGACTTTCTTTCTAAGAACTTTGATCAAAATTCTTTTCTAAAATGTAGGTTTATAATAACGGGTGATTTTTTAAGAGCTTGAGAACTTTTTTTTAAAAAAAAACGCATAAAATTTGCAAAATCTCATCGATTCTTTATTTGAAACGTTAGATTGGTCCATGACATTTACTTTTTGAAGATAATTTCATTTAAATGTTGACCGCGGCTGCGTCTTAGGTGGTCCATTCGGAAAGTCCAATTTTGGGTAACTTTTTCGAGCATTTCGGCCGGAATAGCCCGAATTTCTTCGGAAATGTTGTCTTCCAAAGCTGGAATAGTTGCTGGCTTATTTGTGTAGACTTTAGACTTGACGTAGCCCCACAAAAAATAGTCTAAAGGCGTCAAATCGCATGATCTTGGTGGCCAACTTACCGGTCCATTCCTTGAGATGAATTGTTCTCCGAAGTTTTCCCTCAAAATGGCCATAGAATCGCGAGCTGTGTGGCATGTAGCGCCATCTTGTTGAAACCACATGTCAACCAAGTTCAGTTCTTCCATTTTTGGCAACAAAAAGTTTGTTAGCATTGAACGATAGCGATCGCCATTCACCGTAACGTTGCGTCCAACAGCATCTTTGAAAAAATACGGTCCAATGATTCCACCAGCGTACAAACCACACCAAACAGTGCATTTTTCGGGATGCATGGGCAGTTCTTGAACGGCTTCTGGTTGCTCTTCACTCCAAATGCGGCAATTTTGCTTATTTACGTAGCCATTCAACCAGAAATGAGCCTCATCGCATTAATTGTTTGCTCACTTGGTCGATTATAATTTTTTTTTAATCTCGATTTTCTCAAACAGCTGTTAAATGGATTATTACTATTGTATTACTATTGTTGCATATCAAAACTTGGATACAAATATCTAAAAAAAATGCTAAAATTATTTTTTGAAAACTTAATATCTCAAAAATGAGTCATTGACTTTTTTTTAAATGTAGTTGTTATTTGCACAATACCTAATAAGAGCTTGAAATTTGCATACCAGAATTTCTTCTTAAAATAAATTTATTTATTAAATCTTATTTTAACGATTTTAAACTGTTATTCTAACAAAAATTCATATTTTATGGCATTCGGTTTTTAGCTCCAACTACTACATATACAAATTATCTTAGAGACCATTTTTAAAATTTAAAGTATTTTTAAAAACAAGTTCGTTCTATCAAGTTCTATCTTCGTGAAGGTCACCATGATGAAAATGTTATTTGGTCATTGATTTAAGCTTGCGTTCACAGTGAAAGTTTAATGTTGTTAAGCCCCAATTATGAGGTGGAACAGCGCTGGGCGTATGCATATGTATATGAGAATTTGGACAAATAAACGCCTTATACGAGTATACTAAAATCACATAAGAAAGATAGAAAAATAATATATTGGGTCGTTGAAGAAAATCTAAGCACTTTTGAGCATTATTGACAAATTCAAATATGTTGTCATTCTACAAAAGGTGGTCGTACCGAGATAGGAAAGACTTTCAGTTTGCTCGACGCAAGTGCAGTTTATTGAAAGCTTCATAATGGGAGATTTGGCTTTAACGACAGAAAACAGCATTGAGTTTTCGGTTTTTGAATCTCTATTGAAAAATGTAGTCAATATCAGAATTTAATGAGATGCCGTTAAATTAGAAGTAGTAGTAGTAGAATCTAGAATCAAACATGAAAAACCGAGGTTACATGTAGACAACACATGAGATTTTTTATTATTAACGTTTCAAATTAAAATCATTTATGAATAAAATGAAGAGAGCAGGAACAAAAACTGAGCCCTGAGGTACACTTGCATATTAATTGTTTGAATTTTAAATCGTCCACAACAAATTGTTTTGATTGCTTAGAAAGGTGAAATTCATCGATGTAAGAGAGTTTACATAATCTTAGATTCTCTAAAACTATGTTAAGATTTAACTTTTTGATTCAAATTAGCTTTTTTGGCCTTTAGTCCACAAAAATTGGCGTTTCGTCCGGGTGATCTCACATGGACTCATCAGTTGACTTGTGAGGACCTTGTCAATACGCAATTTTTGTTAAGTTCTTAACTTTTTGTGAGATATGCTATCAGATCACCCATTGGACCTATTACTACGATAGTTGCACTGCCGGTCATCGGTCATTAAGAAACCTTCGTTTTTCATGATAATTGTTAAGATGCGTATTCGTATTCCAATATCGATTTCTTTAAATTGCAATGATGATGCTGAGCTGCATAGTATTTTTTGTTGATTTCTTGCTTGAATTACGCGATTTTTGTTGAAAAGCGCAGATAAGGGTTGTTGGTCCGTTTAAAGTACAAACTGTCTTCCTTCCTTCAAGGAGGTATTGAAACTGTTTTAAAGGAAATTAATTACTGAAAATCTAATGATCATAAGCACTGTACTTTGTTTGCTAAAGGTAATAGGTTCTTGCAGAAAAATTGATGATTTTGGCAATCATTGAATGCTAATTGGTGTACTGGTGCAAGAGTATCAAATACATCTACTATGATTGACGACAGTCCGTCTTCATAGGTCCTTGTGCGAAAAGAGCTTCCTTACAGGCTTCAAATGAGTTGTCTAGTTGGGGTTTCGTATTGATTTCATGTTTTTGTTGCCGGATGGTTATGGCATTAAGTGAAATTTGAATCAATGGTGTGACAGGTCTTTAGAAATCTACCATGTCAAAAATGTTCCCAGCTCCTGAATTATTGGTGGCTTCTTGAAGAAAAGTTTACAGAGTAATGGCTACAAAATTATATCCACTCTCAAATAAAGGAGACGTTATATCACTTTTCCTAACAAACTGTTCTTCAACAAAATTGGTATTCTCTAGAAATCCGAGTATCTAGAAATCAGGAGTCTTCATTGCTTTCGCAAACACAAGCCACACCAAGTATTGATGACATCAGCAGGAGAAAATGACTTGCCCAACATAAACATAATTGTGTCATATTTTGTTTTACTCTATTATATTTGTAAGCAATTTATGTAACAATGCAATGTGACATCGTATTTATGTTTGTAATCAATTTATGTAACACAATTAATATTATTTATTTGCAATGCAATGTGTCATCGTATTATATTTGTAAGCAATTTATGTGACACAATTAATATTTATTTGTAACGTAATGTATCATCAATTTGATTGTTTAGTTTTAAGTATAAAAGAGACATATCTCGACAATAAAATTCATTCGTTTAACAACAACAAAGGTGTTTTAACTTCGAATCTACAATTCCTTTCAAGAACAAGTTTCAAGTGCTTTTATCTTGTAAACCTCGAAACAACAATTCCTTCAAGAACAAGTTCAAGTGCTTGTCTCTTGTAAACAACAAAATCTTATTGTACATGGAACAGTAAGAAGCTGAGATACAACTTTACTCTAACTGTATTGGACAGTAAGAGATAAAAACATTTGGTGACCCCGACTTTGGAACTTATCAACATTTAGAACTACACATTTGGTCGGCGAATCAAAATCAATTAAATCAACTAACGGCTCACAATGGAGACAAAAATAGCCGAGCAACGTCTTGCCGGAGAAGAAATTCAAACAATAATCCGAAATTTCAACAAAGATTCGCCAACGCGAAAAACAACAAAAGAGTACTTTACCTCTCGGATAAACCGAATCGAGGCAATATGAAAGAACTTTGCAGTTAGAGACGAGGAAATTCGCGCATCAGATCTAAGCATAGATCACGAATACTTCACCTCGAACTACTTCTTCAAAATAAAAGAAATATCAGAAAAATACTCAAAGGTATTCAAGAATTTGCTTGCTGAAATAGAGCCCAGCGAAACTGTAGGAACTGAGGGAGACCAACATGCAACCTCAGCCCCCTCAGTCCAGATTAAAAATCAAAGTACGCCCGAGGTGCTTACACTCATGCGCCGCCAGAAGGCATTGATGAACTCGTTAACCCGCCTCAGCAACGGCCGAGTTAAAGAAGAAGCCCCATACAATGCCTAGAGGCAATGAATAAACTTTGGGACCAAATTGAAGAGTTACATTACGCAATTTGGGAAAGAAGCGAAGACCCACTTTCGGAGGGCTACGACATGAGCTCTTATTCAGAACTTGAAATAAAGGTTCTGAAAAACCGAGCTTCACTAAGGGGAACTTCAAATAATTCAAGAACTGATCATCTATCAGTACAACTTCCAAAGATGACAATCCCAAAGTTTGACGGCGATTACTTAAAATGGCAAACGTTTTCCGACATTTTTACCAAAATGATACATGATCAAGATCTACCACTAATACAAAAAATGTGGTATTTAAAAACAAATGTTTCTGGTGATGCAGAACGTCTGTTAAGACACTTAGAACTGACAGAGGAGAACTATCCGATCGCATGGAAAACTCTTCAAGATCGTTTCAGCAACAAAAGGGCCCAGACATAGTCCCTTATTCAAAAAATTTTGGGTTTGCCGCAGCAAGGCTCAGAAGTAAAGGCTATGAGAGAATTTCATGATACAATTCACGAATCGTTGGCAGCTTTAAAGGCTCTCAATATTGATACAGACTCGTGGGCTCCTCTGCTTATCTATCTATTAACGAAGAAATTAGATCGACAAAGTCATTTACTCTATGAGCAATCCGTCAAAAACCCCCGAGAACTACCAACAATGGAAGAATTCTTCAAATTCTTGAAAAACCGTTTTGAGGCCTTAGAAGCTGTTGGAGGAAAAGATAGAACCAAGGTGGTATCCAACGTTGCCACCTCCAACATAGACAACTGCAAGGTATGTGGCAATAAGAGCCATCCAATCTTTTACTGTGAAAAATTCTTGAAGATGTCAGCCGCTGAAAGATTAAGATGGACGCAGAAGCAACGATGGTGCGTAAACTGTTTCAAGCCCACACGGCAAAAACATGTACGTCACGAAGTTGCACCAAGTGCGCAGGTAAGCACAACACGCTTTTGCACTTAAATCAAAAAAATTCGAGACCATCTAAGATCCAACACAACAACGAGCGCAATTACTTCAGAGACAACAACCGCTAAACCTAGCACAACAAAAACTGAGGGTTTAGCACCGATTACTGTGGCAACAATTCAAAAACTTAATCACAACCACGACTATGTACTTTTGGCTACGGCAAGAGTTGTCATCATAGCAAACAATGGACAATCTTGTGTGGTCAGAGCGATCTTAGACTCAGGTTCACAGATAAATCTAGTCTCAGAGCGACTCATCAAACGTCTATCCTTATCACCTAAACCATCATCTCTTTGCATCGAAGGCATCGGGCGGAGAACACGAAACTCCACACAGCGAGTTAACATCAAACTCCAATCGTCAATTGGAAAATTCAACTGCAGAGTGGAAGCATTCATTCTTCCAGGCATTGTGTCATCTCAACCCACGCAGAACCTGGATACAACAACCTGGTCAATTCCTGAAAACATCAATCTAGCAGACCCAAACTTTCATCAGTCAGACAAAATTGATGTTCTTCTTGGAGCAGAATTATATCATCAACTTATACGTCCTGAGCAAATACGAATTGGTGACAAGATGCCACTGTTACAGAACACTGTCCTTGGTTGGGTCGTGGCAGCCAAAATTGAAAATGTCTCCTATAACAATGCCACCTGTGCAATTTTCGGCGAAGACGACTCCACAAATGACCTCATCGAAAGATTCTGGAAACTGGACGACTTCGAAGACACACCAAAATCAATGACAACAACCGAAAAATATTGTGAATCACATTTTACTCAAACAGTTAAGAGATCCAACTCCGGTCGCTTTGAAGTTCGACTACCATTCCGAGAAAATGGCGAAGCCTTGGGTGACTCAAGACAATTAGCACTCAACCGTTTTATGTCATTATTTATGTCATGGACGAGTATGAAGCCTATCATTGAAGACTCAGATAACTTCTATTGAACGGGTGGGGGCGGTCACGTGACGAAGCTTAAGCAGATATGTATAGGTGCAGTGCCTTGTTACGCCGTAGGAAAAATAACACATGTATTAATTTATGTCTTTACTCAAAAGGTAAAGTGGCTTAAGTCGACTTAAGCCAAAAACGATTTTTTTTAATAATTAAAGAAAATAAAAAATTAGCTACATTTCTGTGTAATCGTATCGTTTGAATGACCCCTAGAACACCTTTTTTGAATTTGTCAAAACGACCTAATTCAATGAAAATAAAAAATTACATTTGGAATAACGTCTTAACTCCAGGTTCTTAAATCTGTGCAATTATTTCTTGTCTTATGTCCAATTAAGCCTCTCTCGATTTTTTCTTAAATTACAATTACATAAAAAGGAATAGAGAACTAAGTCCAATTAAGCCGTTTTTCCAAAATCAATTTAGGCCGTTTTTCCATATCGAAAGTTAATTTAAATTGACTTAAGCCGTTTTTCCAATTTATGTTATTTGCTTTTATTTGGCTTACTTAGACTCAAGTCACTTTTACAAAATAATATAAGATTTTTTTTAGGGAAAAATGGCTAATTTATACTTTAATACAAATTAAAATAAAAAACAAAATTGGAAAAACGGCTTAAGTGACTTAAGACAATATATACAAAACTAAGCAAAAAGTGAAAAAGGCTTATGTAGGTTTTTTGCCTTTTAACACTGAATCTTAATTGAGTTTTTTAAACCTCAAAATTAATTTGAAAAGAGTTATTAAAAGTTTATATTTTGTTGAAATTTCAGCCTCCTTATCAGCATAGTTTTCTTTAAATAATTTTTTGAAGTTTAAAACTCTTCTCCTCTAAAATGTTAAAAATCGACTTAAGCCACTTTACCTTGAGAGTAAAGATGTTAAGGTCAGTGAAAAAACATTGTTTTATATTTGTAGTTAAGACCTAAGTTTCACACGAGTTAATTTGAAGATTGCCTAAAAATTTCATCAAAATCGATTTTGCAGTCTTAGAAAACATATACACGTTCATTTTTAGATATTATTGATTATAACTCCAAGGTCGGTGAAAGTGGCCAATAACAAGATACTCAAGCTAAAAATGTCTAAAAATAAAATATAATATATACCTATTTTAAATGAAAATAAAAACACAAGATTCAGATCTCTCTCAGTATGACCAAATTAAAGAACAAATCTCATTAATATATATAACTTCCAGCCCATTAGAGCTTTAACCATTCAGATGTTTAGCCTTAATGTATAATTAAATCGACATTTCCTTATAGCCTATTCATTATCCCCAAAACCCACATCACACATCGGAAAATTCTAAGAAAAGCAAATTTTACTCCCTTCGATAGCTAGCATTTTCAGAATAAAAAAAAAAAACAAAAGCAAAAACTCAAGTGCCAAACCCTCAAACACAATCACTGGACATCATCAGCCCAAGCAAGCACTAGACGAATAATGAATTGAATTTTAATGACTGTGGGAGAACTCAACCATCTAAATACAAAAAAAAAAATACTTGGAAAATTTTATAAAAAAAAAACAGAAATCCTTGCATGCCTTGGCAAGGCAAAGCAGGAAGACCACTAACAAGAGCTCTAAGTGTTGTTTAGAGAGGCGATAGCGAGAATACCTTTCCTACGCCCGCCATCCACATACCCAACCATATAGAGAAAAACCACATGCAATCCACTGCACATGTTTCCTCCATTTTATATAGAAATAAACTTAGAAAAACAAACTTTGGATAAAAATCACTTAAAATTCATTTCGGTTCATTTCGTCCTTGCATGGGATGAAGTGTGTGCACGAGCACACACGGCCCGGAAATGAGGTAGTATCTACACAGACAAAAAAAAAAAAAAACGAAAGATAAATAAAACTGGAGGAGCAACATGAGGCTGAATGGCACGAAGATTTATGTGGCTCTATAGTGGTTTAGTGTGCAGTGCATGCAGAAATTGTACACAAAAAGAAAAACACAAATTAAAAACACTTTACAGTTTGATTCCTATCCAAGAAGCGGCAGTCCCTAACAGTACTAGCTATAAAATTGTTTAATTTTGTTGGTTAGCGGAAGCGTGAAATGTCTATGGCACATGCCTAAAACAAAATATTGGTCTTACGTTAGGAGTTATAAGCCATGCACATTTAACTTTTAAGTATTTTGTTAAAGAAAGATGGACTATTTGATTAGATGAAGATATTCCAAATGCCTTCGATAAGCCCAAAAAACAAATATTTTACTCGGAAAACTTGGAATTTAAGTTATTTTTTACTTAGATATGTTATGTAACGTTCTCTTATCAAAGTTATACCTATAATAAGGTATGACAAAAAGCAAGACATTTGGACCTTGTTTTGGACCATCTTCCACTGGCCCACTATGATGGACCATGGAGCGTCCAGAAGTTTCAATAGTATCAGATGGCTTATGGTGTGGTGCGATGGCCTAGGATGGCGTTAATTTCGGTTGTTAGTCCGATGATCGAACGATAGGGAATAAGGGTGGTACGCATCCACACGTAGCCAACTTCTTATTCAAAAACACATTACATCTACAGTGTCAATGTCTTCATCCTTCTTCGTTTAGATGCACGGCAGCCATTGGACAGCCATCTCATCGATCATATGATGGATCATCAATTGAATATAGTGTAAAGGGGCCATCAGAAAAAAGTTTATGTTAGAGTTCTTATATAATGGGTGATTTTTTTGCTATTTTCTTTTTGGCAACACTGTTTTTGACAGCTAACGTACGTTTCGTGTTTTGTGTCACTGTCAAACATCTTCACTTTGGTCTATAATTTAACCATGAATCGTCTTACAAACGAACAAAGCTTGCAAATTATTGAACTTTATTATCAAAATTCGTGCTCTGTTAAGACAGTTAATCGCGCACTTCTTCCATTTTATGGTCAGTTTAGTCGACCTACTAAGGCGGCTATTCGGGCTATTGTAACTAAATTTTGCACCAAATTTACATTGTTGGACATTAAACCACCAACACGCTTACATGGAGTGCGAACTGAGGAAAATATCGCAGCTGTATCGGCCAGTGTTAGTGATGACCGTGAATTATTGATTCGGCGCCATTCGCAGCAAATGGGCCTCTGTTACTCCACTACGTGGAAAATTTTACGAAAGGATTTGGGTGTGAATCCTTTCAAAATACAGCTGGTGCAAGAATTAAAGCCGAACGATCTACCACAACGCCGAATTTTGGTGAAGATCCGAAGATCCGTTTTTTTATCGAAAAATTGTGTTCAGCGACGAAGCTCATTTCTGGTTGAATGGATACGTGAACCATCAAAACTGCCGTATTTGGAGTGAAGAACAGTCAGAAGCATTGCAAGAGCTACCAATGCATCCAGACAAAGTCACTGATTGGTGCGTATTATGGGAAGCCGAAATTATTGGGCCGTATTTCTTTAAAGATGATGAGAATCGCAACGTTACTATGAATGGTGAGCGCTACCGTGCGATGATAACAAACTTTTTTTACGCAAAATGGAAGAGCTTGGCATGACATGTGGTTTCAAGAAGACGATGCCACATGCCACACAGCACGCGTAACAGTGGACCAATTGAAAGGCGAGTTCGGTGAACAGTTAATTTCACGTTTTAGGCCCGGTAAATTGGCTACCTAGATCGTGCGATTTAACGCGTCTAGGCTATTTTTTGTGAAGCTATGTTAATGCTCATGTCTATAGTGACAAGTCCGCTTCGATTAATGCACTGGAAGCACTGGAAGCTAACATTGAAGCATTTATTCGTGAGATACCGGTCGAAATGTTAGAAAGAGTATCCCAAAATTGTACAAAGTGAATGGAACATTTGAGGAGCAGCCGCCGCTAACATTTGAATGAAATAATCTTCGACCGTACAATCGATTCCAATAAAGATTTCATGCATTTTTTTTTAATTTTATGTCTTTTTTTTTTTTTTAATTTCCGATAGCTCTTAAAAAATCACTCGTTACAAACAAAATTTAAGAAAAAGCCATTGTACAAGGTGGCGCACTATAAGTCACCCTATTCCAAGATATTATAATTTTTACAAATGGCGTCATACGTCAATCATTTCCATTGGTCATTTGTAAACTAAACGGTTGTAGTATAAAAACAGACAAGCAATGGAGCGCTATACTCCGGAAGAGCGTATATCTTCCGGCCGAGAATGTAGCGGCTGTGGCTGCCGAACGTCACTGAACATGACACAGGCCATGGCTCAAATTCAGGTGGATCTATATATGCGGAAGAGTTATTGAGAATTGAACCGCTTGTATCCGTGCCAACCTAAAAACTGAGGTCGGCATTTAAGGGATGTCATATTCCAACGGCATACATTGGCCTTTCAAATAAAAAAAAGGAATTTTGTGTTAATACTTTCCACTTTAACATAGACCCGACCTTTTTAAAAAACCCTGTAATATTTCTATACTTTATGCTTCAATTGATTTGGCACATTTTTGCCTTGATTGCCGTGGTTACGACCGACGCTAGTAAGCTAGTAAGCTAGTCCGCACTAGTAAGCTAGTAAATCTAATGTTTGGATAATCAATAACGTGGTCATAGATCACTCTAGTTGCTTTAACGCTAAACAAAATAGTAAAAGAGTGCGCGCTAATCCTTCCTAGTAAGCTAGGAGACCAAAACTCGTTTGAATTCCAAGCTTACTAGCGCGAATAATGTTTTAATTTTTGTCGGAATGGACATCCAATTATTGATAAGATAAGTGAAGTAAACAAAATGAATTCTTGTGGGATGTAAGATCCAAAATTTACAAAATTAGAAAAACCAAAAAAAGCATGGAACGAAATCGGATTAATAATAACAAATACAAGTTGTTTATTCATATATTCAATTTTTTTTTATTTTTAACAAAGGCATGAAAAACATATCTAATATTAGATTGTGCAATCAATTTTCGTATTCATTGTTTAAATAAAAATATTCCATATAAATATTGCAAGTATTGTTTGCTGCGAAGCTGTAATTTTTAGCAGAAGTTGAGGCTGCAGATTCGGCAGCTGGGCTTTGTCTATGAACATTCAAACGGTCTTAGCGAAAAGCTCTCCTACGTCAACACTTGTTTCTTTCTCTTTTTTTAGTATATGCCACTTTGCAGCTATTATCCCAAAGGCGCATTCAATAACTTTTCTTGTTTTCGTATATACATAATGTTCATTGAAAGTACTCTCTTTAAAAGAAATGTTACTTAGTAAGAATAATCAAAAATTTCCTAACCCATAGACTTTTTTATGTACAGGTAAAAAAACATGTGTCATCAACCAAAGGAATTAACGCTGGAGTTCCTCAAGGATCAAAACTTGGACCGCTGCTGTTCAACATTTACACTGCTGATCAACCAGGCAACATACCAGGTACAAAGACGAAGCTTTATGCAGACGACTCAATCACATACGCCACCGCTTTTTCACCAGAAATTGCTGCCAGGAGAGTGCAAGAGCACATTAAAAACCTATGGGAATACTATGTCAAATGGGGACTGAGGATAAACAGCGAAAAGACTGAACTCATCTGCTTCAGAACACCGGTGACTGTCATTCGAAGACGAGCGTTTGCAACACGCTGTGATGCAATCAAAATAAAGCTTCCAGACAACTCTGAAGTGACTGTCAAATCATCAACGAAATACTTGGGAATCAACTTTTCCAACAAATTCAAATTCAAAAGGCATGCAGACTTGATGTTGAAGAGAGCCAACTATTCTCTGCACTTGGTCCATCCGCTTCTCAGGAGGCGAAATGGACTAAGTAAGAAAACCAAGCTGCTTGTGTACAAACAACTTATTCGACCCGTTCTGACCTACGCCTTTCCCATCTGGTTTACTATTTCACCTACAGCAATGAAAAAGATGAAGCTTTTTGAAAGAAAGATGCTCCGCATTTGCACTGGACTGTACCGTAACCCACTGACGAAGAAATATATACCAACAAGGAATCTGTATAAAGAAGCAAAGTTAATACCACTGGACGAGTATTTACTGCAGCTCTCCGGAAAAATCATCAGGAACCTGGAAGATCATCCCAACACAGAAGTGCAACAACTTCTCCAGCATGAACTAGAGCCTCGTGACAAGTATCTATACACCCGAGCCATCACTGACGATCAATTTGAAGACATCATCCATAACGACAACGCACCCTTTTACGAGAAGAACAACAATCAATACTATAGGGGATAAAACACCCACTCATCAAAAATTATTATTTAGTTAATATTAAAAAATCATGAATTAGATTAGGAAAACATTAATATGATATTGTAAGCAAATAGCATTATGTAAAGCCAAATGAAGAACGTTGGGCCCCTATTGTTGAGCCAACATGATTTAATTTAGTAATAAGTTAGTTTTAAGTCAAATTGTATATAAAACAAATTGAAAAATAAAATTCTTAATCTAAAAAAAAAAAAACAAAAAGAAATGGTTTTTTGCGAAAATGGTCTTAGTAGATAGGACTTTAACGGATACACTTCATTAAATTAAAGATGTTAAATTTAAAATTATAATTTTTTTAGGAAAACTGAAAGCGAGTCGTTTTGGGTATTAATATCTGAGTTTACTGACCTATTATGATAAAATGAGGAATTTATGTTTTTCCTAGTTGGCTTAAATCTTTCACATTTTATTACCATTGTTATTAATTTTCAGATTCAACTTCCAAGTTCACATCAACTTCAGCGCATTTTGATTCAATCGATACGGACAACATATCAAGAGAAATAGTTTACGAATAAAATTTTATTAATTTTTTTTAGGAATTTTGTATATTTAATTTTTTTTATAACTAAACCTAAAACTTATAAATATGTTAAACAAAATTTCTAAGAATTCATATTTATTTTCTATGCTTTGAAAGCCCTTTGTGACAAAAATCTAGCTATGGTTTTAAATCAAACATGACTTGCTTGCTGGACTTCAGCATAAGCTTTGAGCATAAATTGGTTGAACGAATACTTCATATGCATGTATATTTTCTGTAAAATTCACTACACTAAAACGACATAAATATAGCATTAACAAGCCTCTTTTGAGATTCTTTTCAAATTATTCACATTCGTGAATGTTGGAAATACCTCCTAATAATACAATACCTACTTAAAGCACATTCTTTGGGACCATCAGAATACACTTTTCGCAAGGTTTTTGGTGCCCTGAATTCGACCTCAAAATTGTTCCATAATTTCAGGATTTTGAGATAATATAGCCAAAAAGTGCCAACATTTGTTTTTTTTGGCATGTTTGAGGTTATATTAAATTACGAAGTCATTTTTTTTTCCAAAAAACTCGTTATAGAATTCCGAAAGTAGTAATCTTCTTCCTAAATATTCATTAAAGATTTTTTAATTTTTGTTCGTTCCTTTCGGCGAATTTCTTAAAAAATTGCCAAAAAAGGTATTTTTTAACTTTCAGCTCTGTATACATATCTCAAAAGTGATGGAACAATTATTAAGGTTTGAATTTAAATACACAAGATAAACATATGTATATATTTTGCTTATCGCACCACAGGGTTATGGAAAGTCTTTCTGTAGATGTAATTGATAATTTTGCTTCTTGAGTTTGAATGATTGGATCTATTTCTTTCAAAATGTGTTTAAAAGTTTTTGTGGTCATGCTGTAGTACTCAAAAACTTGTGTTCGTCCTTCCTCAAAAAATCATATACATAAATGCTGGAATGGAGCTTGCCATGCTTCCAGCGGTCTGAAAAAATACGATATTGTGGTTCCTTCGTTTTATACAACATTTTTCTTTTAAAAAAGCTATTTTCATTGCAAAGCTTGAAGTCTTTTCGTGAAAGCGACATTTATTAAGACATAAAGAACCGATTGATATTAAAACCCACTTCATGTCAAGTTCAAATTAGTACTATTTTGGGATTTTTTCTCTTCCTAAATGAATTACTTAATATTACCTGATGATGCTCTCAAAATAAACCATACGATGAAATACCAACTAGTGCGAATCGAACTAGCCTCAACGATCGTCCACGATTTTCTTACTAGCGCACTTGCGCAAAATAGCGAGAACTAGCGTGGGCTAGCGCACTCGCTTACTAGCGTCGACCGTAACAACGGCCTTAGTCAAAATTTAATAGAAAAAAAGGCTGATATTTTTTAATAGAACAAATATTGTCGAATGCCCTAATGCGTTAACCTTTTCGAATTTCCTCTACGAATATTTTATTAGCATTTTATCTTTGTCCTAGAATATCTTCTATTTGTAATTAAGATGGAATAATTTTAAGTCTTTAAATAAACATGAGGTAGGTATCTAAATTGAATAAGTCAAATATTAAGAAGTTCTTAGATTAGTATTAGAAGCCTTTTGCCCTTAATATAATATAAAATTGTATTTTAAAAAAGGTAATTTTGATCCTCTTCAACTTCAAAAGTCCAAAACCAACTGTCTAAATTCCTAATTGATTGAAAACGGTGAAAGCATCAATCAACCTTAATTGAACCATTGTTAATAAAACGAGTATTTTTTGTTTGTTTTTGATATACTACATAGATCTACCGAAAAAGAAAATCATTAACTCCTTTAACAAAAAATGTTTCCATCCTTAAGCTAAGCCTTTTCCTAATTCAAAAGTGTTCTTTTATCAGAATAACAAATTGCAACCATTTTGTTTATTCACCGCCAATATCCTTGTGTCATCTTACAACATTAATATTCAAAAGTAAATTAAAAAAAAAAAAACAGAAACTTGGCATCACCCTTCGCTTGAAGATCATCTTCATTTGTTCTAATCAAATTTCCAGCACTCTATAATTTGTTCTTGGGAAAACTTACAAGCCACGTGAACTCTCGCCAAATGTCACAAAACACTAAAGGAAAACCTGCTACCTCCTCTACAACACACATCCACATGCACATCCTTTCTATCTTATTTGGTATATAAATTCTTCATGTTCGTTACTTAGGGACATTAGCATCAAGCAGGCAAAGAAACCATTACCACTACCGTCACCACCAACACTGTCAAGACGAAAACACAACAAATATTTGGCACACCATCAAGTAGTAGCAGAGTAGAGTATGGCAGACGAAGGAGAAGAAGAAGCTGCAGCTTTGGCAAAAGTTCTTGTTAGAGCAGAATTATATTTGCTTCCTAAGCGACAGACAACGACAAAACTAATTATTTGCCAAAATGGAAATCTTCACTGCTTTATTCCTAAAACATGCCTTCTACCTTACTGCATAATATAATAAGGATAATTGTTTTAGTTGAAGATATAGAGGGAGCTTGTTTTGAGGTCTGAATTTCTAAGCCTTGTACTTTGATTTGATTACCCAATTTGCCTTTCACCAAATTTTTAAATGAATATTTCTATAGCTGTTGAAGTTCTTGCAATTAGTGTTTTTCTTGAGTGCGTTATACCATTTTATACCAATCATTGGAAAAGAGCAAAATATGTATTACATCTTATACCAGCACATCTCTGCATGATTCCTGTTTCGATTTAAGTTTTCAAGTTCGGCCCTCTATGTAGTAGTACTCCGTGATGTTAGTGCATTAGCCTGACAAGCCGAAGGTTCGAGTTCTATTCACTGTCTCTGCCACCTAAAAACAAAAATACATATTCAGGGATGTTGCCTTATGTTAGCCCTTTGGAGTCGGGGAAAGGGAGAGTTAAGATTTGTAATTGAAAAGGCCCTGGTTCTTAAGAAGCTCTTACACCAAAATTAATTAATCTTATTTTGCTCTCCATGAAAATGGTTTTATGAGTGAGATGTTTTTCCCTTCACCTTATTCACCCACAATATTATGGCGTAGTGAAAAGTCAAATTATAATCAAGAACATTTAATGTGGAAATATTAAAAGACTTTAAAAAAACGAAAATATTTTTGACATTCTTGAAGTGTATTGTCACCTTATTTTTGATTATACCAGTCAACTAATAAGGCATATTCTTATTTGAATTTCTTATGACCTGGTGTTTATTTTGACATGCGGTATTTGTTTTTGCATTATACCAGTTTATACCAATGATAACGTAAATAACTTCTGTTAGCTTGTACCATGATATGATATTTGAACATGCTAAGATTTGATTTTAGAAGTTTCTTTTGTATTTATAAGTACTAGTCACACATTCACTTATTAGGATTTCTTAATAAATTTAAATTAAAAACAAAAGTTACATATTTTTGTATTCAGTATTTTCGATTTCTAAAAAACTTGCATTACACCACTTTATACCTATAACCATGTAAAAAAAAATCTCATACATGCACTTTCGTATAATGATATGCGAAATTAATCAAATCAAATTTCCATCCTGGTATTTTTTTTAATTTATACCATTCAGGAATATGTCTAAATATATTTCTTCTTTTCTTTATTTAAATGCATTTGTTTATTTTTGTCCATACTATTTCCTAATGTGAATTTTGTGCATTATACTAGTTTATACCAATAAGCTAGCATGTAAATAAATAAAAATGTCTGTTATTTATTCACCTATTTAAGTGTTATCATTTTTGTGCTAAAATAATAAAAGCTAATTTCTTTGGATTATGTTTTTATATTTATACCAACTAGACATTTTTCTTCTTTTTTTTTTAATCTTAACCTTTTTTGTTTTTTACTGTACCCTAAAATTAATTTTTTTTCTTTACTTATTTTTTAGTATGTTTAATAGTTTTTTGTTTAATATGGATCTACCTTGTGATCTTAATCGTTTTTTTTTTTATACCAGTGAGCCTCAGCCTTGATTCGACTTCTTATTCAAATTAAACTATGTTTTCAAATGATAGTTGCTCCCGTTTTTGTATTCTTAAGAATATGCTACGTGGTATGTTTTTTATACTTACTGTTTATACCAATTGCAGTATTAGCTCAAATATCAATGTTTTGGTCATATGTCCTACTTCCGATAAAATGTGAAAATACTTAAATTGTTTAGTTTATAAATTGGTCTTTATTGACATTTCTTGTGGCTTAGTCATTCAGTATTGTATTTATGCCAGTCAAACTTTTGCCTTGGTATCGTCCGGTTTTTAGATTTAACGAATTTTAAAATGACAATTTTCATTCTTCTTGTATTTTTAATTTTCAATTTGTAATGTTATTATAAGTTCTTTTACCAGTTGGGAAATAGTTTTGTCCAATAGTCCCTTCAAAAAGGTAGACTTTTTTTTCATGTTATGTTCTTAAGTCATCTCAAAAGCATTTAATAAAATACATATTTATATCCACCTTTAAAATTTGCTTTTCGGTAGTTTTTAATTTTATACCAGTAAACCTTACTCCTTATTTGACTTCTGATTAAAATTAAACTGTCTTTTGAGATGAAAGTTACCCTTATATTCGTAATTTTAAGAATATTCTATTACTAGGTTCATTATATAAGTTTATACCAATTGCCTTATTAACACAAATATTGTTTTTTAGTCGCTTATCTGACTCCCTATAAAATATGAAAATAGTTAAATTCCTTACTCAAAAAAATATTCATAACTATCGGCAATTTTTCTGGCATAGGTAATCAGTATTCCGTTTATACCAATCAAAACTTTCCGATATCATCCGTTTTTTTATGTAAATCAATTTTAAAACAAAAATTTTCATTAATTTTGTTTAGTATTTTTTTCTTATTTGCTATGTGATTATAAACCTTTTATACCAATCGCGCAACAATTTCACCCAATATCTACCTCAGAAAGGTAGTTTTTTCATATCAATTTCTTAAGTGATCTCACAAACATTTGATAAAATATGAAAAATATAGCTCTTGTGTCCAAAATATATCTATATTCACTTTAACAACTTTGCTATTCGATGGCTTTTTTATTTTATACCAGTTAGACTAGGCCTGGATTTGTCTCTTGATTTATGTGAAACTGTATTTCGATATAGCAGTCGCTTTTAATTTGTATTTTTAATAATTTTCTGTTCCGTACATTCGTTATACGACTTTATACCAATTGGCCGATCAACACAAATCACCTGGATGAAAGTGAAAATAGTTAATATGTTTACAACAAAAATAATTTATAACTATTGACACTTCTTATGGCTTCTGCAAATAATATTTTGTTTATACCAGTCAGTTTGTACAAAGACAGTGATATATTCAATTCAATAAAATTTTTGGAAATACCTACTTTCTGAAGCAATCAAAATAAGCTTACTCGTAAACTGAAAAGTTATAAGATATTTAACCACCAAATGGTATTGAGAGTCTCTTTAACGTCTTCGACAAAGCCTTCAAATCTCTATAAAGCTAACCAAAAACCAATTTTATCTAACCGCTTTTCGTATTAATAAATAAAAATACAAATTTCAACTGTATAATTTTCCCATAAAATACCGCCACTTAACACTCTTTCGCAAAGGAAAATAGCTATAAATTTCAATTACAATTAAAACATCCATTCCTCGAGTGTGCTCCACATCAGCAATGGCATCCATACAGACAAGAGTGTATAAATTGTATATAAATTTTCTATTCGGGAAGAACCACCAAGTGTAAGCCACCGACTTCAATTGCAATAGAGAGCTTATATAGCTTTTATACAATGTATAGCTGATTGTGCAGACGAAATCTGTCCACTCCAACGCCTCACCACCGCACTGGGATTTCAATTAAATTTCGTAATTCCATCAAATTGAATTACCAGTATTTATACCTTTGTGCCGTTTGCCTGATGGCATAGCTTAAAATCTTGCACAGTATACCTATGCATTGGTATATGTATGTAGGTAATTCTGCAATCTTTACATTTGCCCTAGCTACCTAAAAACCTCCCATCATCCTCATCTCGACCTATTTCCACCTCTCTACCCTTTTGCTTGTTCTTGTTCTACTTTTGCCCTTACCCTCTGGATCTTCTGCACCTTTCATTTCTGCATGGGCTCTTGTGTATTTATGTACCGGGGTAGCTTCTATAAATCTCTACCCTGTTAAATCTCTTTTCCCCGAGTAGATCTACTACAGTTACTATAAATAAAACGGGAATGTCTCTTCTTTAACTGTAGAGTATTTGTCTCTCGAAGGAGAACACAATTAATTCTTACTTCCAAGTTTCACGGAGTTTTATATAAAAAAAAACAACAAGTAAAATGGGCTAAGGAGACTGACTGACACAGAGTCACAGATGCCTGGTTTTGCTACTCCGCAAACATGGGATGTTAGCGGAAGCTTTATTGTCTTAAGGCTATTGTTCTGCTTTTTCGCTTAAAAGGAATCTCTTCTTAATGTAATATTGTCAGTGTAAATTTTTAAATTACAGTAAATTGTTTACAAACGGAAGTAAGGGGAATTTTCGAAATTTGGACGTCCTTTCAATTATATTAAGTCGATGCAACTTTACCAAAAAGCTACACTAATTAAGTTTACTTTAATCGGAGAATCGATTTTGTGCAAAGGACAATGGACGAATTTAACCCATTTTATATGAGACTACAAAAAAGATGTAGGTGAAGTTTAGTAAAGTTAAAAAAATGTTAGAGGAGAGGAGGATAATAGTTTAATATCTGAAAGCATTTATGAATATTTTGAAATATAATAACTGATGATGAAGAACAATGTACATATTATGCATCTAAGAGCTGAAAGCAAATTTGTATAAGGATGAGTATGCTTCGTAATATCGAAACCAAGAGTCTAACAGGGACCAGCGCTACCACTTGTAGAAAAAAAGGCGAAGTAGATTTGAAGAAAAAAGTGAAGTAAATAGAGAAAAATCGAAGTAGATTTTAAAATGACTTTTTACTTGTTTTTAGAAAAATTTGAACTTGAGATTTTCATCAGTTGACATTACAAAATGAAAAAGTAGTGATTCCGTCTGTCTGCAGGACTGTACCTCAACCTGCAGCCTAGAGGAGAAACTGAAATGTTTTTTTAGCTCAGTTCCTTCCATACAGCCGTTATGAAATATCATATTTATATTATTTATTAGTTGAGTTGGCGTTTTTTGGTCTGTTTGTAATTTAATGCAAATAAAACAAGTTTACTTCATCTTCTCTCAACGTTTCGTCGCTATCCACGACTTCTTCAGGGGTTTATTGATTTTTATAAATTTGTTGAATTTTACATTGGTATTTTTGTAAACGATTTTTAATGATTTACTTTAAATAAATTTAATTGAAACAAAACAAAATAAATTAATCACAGTAGTGTATTCAGGTTCCTGAATAAGTACACAAAAGTACTACCTACCCAGAGTTAAATAGAGAAAAAGAAGTAGATTTAGGCTTTTCTTGTAAAATTGAAGTAGTTTGAAACAAGGATTTTAAAAACGAAGTAGATTTCAGTATTTTGCTGATGGTGGGAAGTAGGAAGTAGATTTTAAAATATTTTGAAAAAAAAGTAGATCTACTTCAATTGAAGTTAAGTGGTACCACTGATAGGGCCTACATGAAATACGGCTCCAATAAAAATTACCTGACAGAAAAACGAAAAAGTATGGCTCCAAAAATAGGGCAGCTTTCATTTTGAAAATGGAAATATCGCTCCGAATAAATGAAAATTAACCCCAAAATAAATTGGTATTAATGAAAAAAATATTGGGGCTGATTTTTATTTTCTAAATTATACCAAAATGTTGCTTAAGGTATGTTCAATCGGGCAAGATCGTCTTTGGATCTTACGTGGATACCTGCCTGTTATGGCTCTACCCCACGGGTGGCCTACCACCATCAGAGTCAGATTTAGTCCAGACCATTAACCCTGACATAGCAAGCTATCTCGGTCGCAAAGTTGTGATATGTTGCAGCATATGCACACCTCTTGCTTTGGAGGCGAGGTCTATCTAACACCTCTTGAATTCAAGAAAAGAATCTTGAAAACCGTGTGTTTCCAAATTTGGAGTAAAATAAGCCACCATGGTGCTGCCACTAGGGGGCCTACCTCATAGATAGGGTTCGAACCAAGGGCAAAACTCAACCTCGGACTCAAGTGGGCACTATCTCCCATGGTACCAGAATATAGCTTCCGGTGGAGCTTCACAACTTCGTCATTTCATGGAGCTTCCTAGGCGAACGGAACAAGGACATAGTCCAAGTTCTTACTCAGCTTCGGAATTACCAGATCTTAACCCGTCACTTCTAGGTGGGCTCCTGCAATACCCTGGGCCTGTCAACCCTTAGGATACACACCAAAAAGTCAGCCGGGGTAGAAACCAACAACTCAATGTGCATCCTAGTCTTTTGCTCACCTTACGGTAAACAAGGAAAGACGCTCCTGTCTTTAGTTTACCTTACGGCAAGCTGCTTGCCCAGCCGAAGACTTCACCAATCCCACTCCCCCTACCAACCAAGATCCATCAAAAAGTCTCCAGCCACAAGTGAAAGAGCCCCAAAAGTCAAGACCATCATCCATGCATTAACCACTTGCACCACCACCGACCAACCATGGCCTTATGCTCCCCGTCACCCATTATGATTGTGGGAATTACGCAAGTTGCACTCGGACAGGTATGCCACCACAATCATAATCTTGGACTTACGCTTGCTGACATGGTCCGATGTGTAGTTCAGTAGTAATACACTTCCAACAGTCAATTCCTCCAGAGCCCGAACACGAGCAACCAAGGACTTCACAATTTCATCCTAGACTCCCTAGTAGACCCTTCAAAACCTGGAGAATACCTTAAAAATCTCCAGCCACGTAATTAGCCGGAGATTTTACCAACACACACCCGTCTTGACCCTACTACTCCCTTGGGTTTTCTTAGTTGTCTAAATCTCTTAGCTGAACGAACAGCGAGAGAAACCCGTCGGGGGGGGGGGGGTTCAATCGGGCAATAGTACCTTGAGATCTAGTCTCCCTTTTTGGGTTCTATGTATCTCTCTAAGGCAACAGTATTGCGGAAGGTACAACCAAAAAAGTACCCAAATATCAGGCCAAGTCTGATACAATTAAACAAGGCCTCCAAGTCTGAAAATGAACCCCAAACCAACAACAAAATTGCTCCTCATGTTATGTGTATACTCTTTTGGGTCCATTTTTAATTTTTAGTTTGATTTATTTTATTAATTAAGGTGATATTTGTATTTTCAAATTGGGATCATTTGTCATTATATATGGAAATAGGTCATATTTTTGGGGCAATATTTAAATGAGACTAAAAATATGGAGCCATTTTTCATAGTGAAATTCGGCTCCGAAATGAAAATAGAAAAAAGATCACAAATAAATAAATAAAAATCCCCCCAATTTAACAAAATATTTTCTAATTTTGTTGTTTTTGTTTTTCATTGAATTTTTTGACTCACCACTTCACATGGTTCCGGAAAAGAATTTCTCGACTTCAGAACATGCGGTGCTACTGTTGGTTAAATTAGTCTAATATACCAGACAATCATCTATCTGATCGCAAAAGCTCAAAATGTTTCCGATAATCTCGACGGTTGGTCGATTTATTCGAAGATAGAGCCTACCACCAAACACTGGTCGCAGAGGAAGATGTTCATATAACGGCGGTCATAACTCCTTTCGGTGTTTTGTATTTTATGCTCTTCGAAGTGCGAAACGGTACGCAAACTTTCCAAACTTTTTTATGAACAGCATTTTAGGTAATCTTTCATTCGTTTTAGTTTACTTGGACGATGTACTCATTTCTAGTAATTCAGTCGAAGAACATAAAAAACCATTTACGTGAAGTTTTTGGTAGATTACAACACGGAGTTAACGTTAATTTGGGAAAATGCGAGTGCAATGTGAGCAGACTCGATTTTTTGGCTTACAACATTTCCGAAATTGTCCACCTAAATCCTCTAGCGCAAATAAGTATTATGATAAAGATGCTTATAACGACGCTATTAGAAGAGTCCTCTAGCAAGATCATAAACCTTCGGGAGCCTTTAGGTTTCTTTTCAAATCGTTTGAGCGCGTCCGAAAGAAAATACTGTATACATTCTAACGCGAACTTCTAGCAAATTTTCAAGAATGTTCGGTATTTTGTGGAAGGTAAGCAATTTACCGGTTTCTCCTACCACACACTGCTCACAAACTTAATCCAAAACTGAAAAGTCAACTCGTCAAACGCGCAAAATTTGTCACAGAATTTGCTACCGACATTCGGTACATCAAAGGCATTGAAAATATCGTCGAAGATACGTTATTGAGATCGTATGTTGATTTTAACAATGTTAGCACTCCGAGTTAGTATTTCGAGAGCAATAAAAAGGCGATGAATCAAAAACACTTTTAAAATTTCGAGAAGATCTGTCAAGCTGAAAAAGCACATATTCCGATTAATGACGTTGAAATATGGTGCGAAACTTCTACTACTGGGAAAACTCGTCCGTATATTCCTGACATTTTCCAACGAACAATTTTTGACAACCATTACAAACTGTCACATGAAAGTTTAAAGGGAACGTGTAAAATATTTACAACAAAATACTTTTGAACAGATGAACAAAAGTTGAATTTCGTGTCAAAACTCAAAAATTTTTTGGCATACTATTTCGAAGCACGGAAATTCAGAATGTCGTTTTTCGCATATCCAAAATCCATGTAGACTTGGGTGGTTCTTTATCACCATCCCAAGGTTTCACGGTTCAGGTTTCTTGGTCATTTGCCATTCCGCTGAAAAACATGGATGCTTCAACCCGGTTTTATTCGCTTATGTTCAAAACTGATGGGTTTCCAGACCCAGTCTCAAACGATCATGACTGATCGAGGAAATCAATTATTAGAGTCGTCTTTTAAAACAAATGTCAGAAACTTTAGGTACAAAGCAGATAAAAAAAACGCCGTATCAACCCCAAGGAAAGGGGTCAGTATAACGGTTTCACCGACAGCTTCGTGCTCAAGAAGACAAACAACATTTTTATTCGAACTCATCTTGGACTCTTGTTAGTATTCGTTCTACAATTTTTGATGATTTAAATGTAACGCCTGCTCAATTATTTTAGGGACAAAATATACGTTTACCCGCAGAATGTTTCTTCGGGATCAGATTAACCGCGGAATTTTTATTCCACCGTACATAGGTTCATTCGAATTAATTAATCGATTCGAAAAAACTAGTAGGTAGGTAGAAAGAGCAAATATTATATATTAATCTACCGACTCAAACCGGCAGCGATTGGAAAGCCAACCTCTAGTTAATGAGAAATAAAAGCCGTTGAAACATCACTCAAGACCACAGTCCCAACTGTTGACTATTAGTTAACCTAAACGAATTTCTCCAAAAAAAACAGCGGATATTGCATATCTGATGGAGAAGGCAATATTTACACTACTGAAGGCGTGAACATTTTCGGCATTTGTTAGAAGGAATGTCGTGTTCTAAATATTTATAAACCCCACAAATCCATTCATCTATTACGCGTCCCAGCTGAATCCGAGCAAACCATCACCAAGACGAATCCGACAACTCGACTTCATCGGACAGTTCACAAAAACTTTTTTGCACGTACAGTCATTGGCAAAATTATTTGCACAACGTAAAATTTACACAACATCTCTTCATTGAATCTCTATAACTTTCAAAATAAAAAAGATTTTGCTTACATTTATTTTTATTATTAATGAATACATAATTCCCAATACGGTATTATTTGTACATGTTTTAATTACTGCATTTAACTCCACTGGAAGCCAAAAATTATGTTTTTTTAAATAAAATGAAACGTTGTTATGAAAATAGCTTTACCTATACTCTGTCCAACAAAAATTGTCAGTACAGGGAAGATAGGACGTTTGTCTCTCATTCTGGTTGCATTGCCATGCATAAGTATGTCGCCTTTTAAAGCTCTTACAGGGATTCCGTAGTTTAAATTATAAATCGCCGCAAATGAGAGTAAAAAACGCGTAGGGCTACCGTCTGCCGATTCAAAACGACAGAAAACAATGTTCAATTTACCTTTTCCCACAACGCCAAGCGGTAAGATAATAGGCGCTTTTTTTTTAAGTTGAAAAGCAATGCGACAACACTCAACATACTCATCTTCTCATAATGTGTTCTCAAAAGCTTCAAATCCCAAAAGCTCCTTAATAAAATCCACTGAAAAAGCTCCTTGCTTGCAATTGAGAATGATAATGGTAACTCTGTTTTGATGTAGATAAAGAGCGCACGATCGTATTGAGTGACACTTGACACTCTTGACAGAATCTCATCAGCAGTGGGATACGACGGTCGTGTTGGGGTTTACAACTTTTTGCAAAGAATTACAACAACAATTCCTTAAGAAAAGTCAGTGGCTTGCTCTTTTTTTAGTGGCATTTTTCCTAACGCATTGTAGTGAGGGTGCATCAGGCGCCACTGCTTTAGAAAAAGCTCTCCCATAAGGCCTGTACTGACAATTTTTGTTGGACAGAGTATAGTAAGTTGTGCTTCCTCCTTTTGCCGCAATATCAGCAGCTAGGCGCCTTGGCATTGAGTCTATCAAATTTTGATTCTGTTCTGACGGAACTGTACTCCAAGCTGTTATAAACTCTTCCCAGGTTTCATTTGAAGATCTTCCAATGTCTTGAAGAATTTTTGATTTAACAAGGTGCCAAACATTCTCAATGACATTTAGATCAGGGCTCTGTGGGGGCCATTTTAAAACTTCTTGGTCTACCCCAGATAAAAAGTTTTTATTGTCCAGGCCGTATGTATAGGACCATTATCTTGTTGCAAGATAAAATTACTCCCGATGAATATTGACTCTGCCACTAGTGCAAGATCATTTAGTACGAGTATTACCAAATAATGCGACTTTGTCATAGGGTTGGAGCACCTAACTACGCCACAATAAGATATGCATCCCCATACTCGTATCATTATTTTACCTCCCTTGGAATGCCTTGTGAGTTGTGTAACGGGTCGTTTGGATTTTGATTTGCGATCGGAGTAATAAAATTTTCGGCCATAGTTACCATTCAACGAACAAGTAATCTCATCAGTCCAAAGTACACTTAAAAGCCGGCGGTTTATTGATTTGCTCCCTGGCGAATTCTAGTCTGAGGATTCTATTTTTTCTTGATACCTATATAGGGCTTTTTTTGAATGACGTAGGCGTTTATTTTCTTTTCTTTCAACTTCCGTCGTATCGTCCTTTCAATAACAGCGGTTTCACGATCTTTGTTCAAATTACTAAGCACATTTCGAACTTTTGCACAGCGGTTAATCTTAAAGGAACGGATAATTTTTGTGTCTTCCCTTTTGGTTGTGGCCCTTTTTCTTCATCTACCAGCAAAATTTTTTACACTTCCATGAGTTTTTTGTTTTTCTATGAAGTAATAAACTGTCCTCCGGGCGCAGCAATATTTAGTTGAAATTTTTGCTGCCGGAATACCACATCGCAACTCGGAAACAATAGCCGCGGGTTTTTTTTATGTTTTTAAAACGAACAGTTAGAAATTGTTATTTTGTGTACAGGATGCCATGTAATTCTAGCAAATATTTGTTTATGCAAAAACAAAAATTATAATTCGTTGTAGTGGTTTCTTAAAAAAATAAGCTTTTATACATAAAATTTTTAAAACAATTTTAAGAAAAAATTTTGGCACACCAACTTAAGTCTAGAAATGCAATTTTTCCTGAACTTTTAGAAGCTTCTTAATGAAAAAATTCCTTAAAATCCATTATTCCGATAATGAGAAATTCAAAATTCGTTAAAATGGTTCTATGGTACGAGTGATACAAGCTGTAATATCGTAATTTCAATTTTTTTTTATTAAATTAAAGATCGTTAAAATTGATTGAAAAAACAAAATTTTATCAAAATTCTAGGCGCCGTTTTCGAGAAAAATACGATTTTTGAAAACCATTTTTTTTAATTTTTTAGCATTTGTATGGTAGGTACCTTTATTTTTAGGTAAAATAATTTTTTTTTATTACATCTTGTAAATTATATTAAGAAACTTTTATTTGTCAAGTTTCAAAAAAATATAGCATGGGGTTTTCGAAATATTGAGTTTTGAAAAAAAAAATTTGAAGTTTTTTTTTAAAAATCCAAAAAAAATTTTTTGGAAAATTTGAGTACACAATTCTATTTATGTTTTTGGGGAGCTTTAGCAAAAAAAAAATTATCGAAATCGGTTTTGCCGTTTTTGAGAAAATCAAAAACAAAAAAAAAAATGGTTCCATGGGGGGTACCCTCAATAACCATTTTTCGGAAAATTTTTTTTAACCATTACCTAGCTTTAACTAAATGAAATTTTTTGTATTTTTATTTTCAAAATCTGTCGTACAGTTTTTGAGAAAAAAAAATATTTATAAAATTTTGAAAAAAAATCGTATTACAGGTACCGTTATTTTTGGTCTTAAAAAAAAAAGAAAAAAACGTGTCGAGGGGAAAAATTAAAAGTGATATCTACCGAGTTTGACGAAAATCGGCCGAGCCATTTATGCTGTAGCTGTAGTCCAACAGACAGACAGACAGACAGACAGAATTGCGAGACCTACCTACTTTTTTAGTCTTCGCTATCATCGTAATGTCAAATTTGATCAAAATCTCGAGTTCGATTTTTTTTACGAATGCATAACTTGCCTCATAGTACCTATAAGTCGCAAGTAAAAAGAGAAAAATGTGAGGGGAAAACATTTAAAAACGATATCTACCAAGTTTGGCGAACATCGGCCGAGTCGTTTAGGCTGTAGACGAACAGACAGACAGCGAAATTGTCGGATCCACGTTCTTCGTCTCTGTTATCATCATCGTAATGTCAACTTTGAAAAATTAGCGTAAAAAAAATGTCAATAGCTACGTTAAAATGATTGTCTGTTTTTTTAGTGAACTCTTCGCCCTTGTCCTTATAATTCAATATCTTTCCGATAATTTGTGTGCCCGCTACCACAACCACAGAAACCTCTATAAGTGAATTTCTATTTGAAAATCTTGCGAAATAACGTTTTTTTTGACGTATTTATGTATGTATGTATATTCGGTAGCTTTAAAAATAAATTGGACGACAATCAATATGTGCGTTCAGCTGAACATCGACCTCGAAACGACGAAGAGTCTTTCTTCATATTTGGTACAGAAAATTGTGTGTGATTCCATACAGGGGAAATTTAAATTTTTGGTTTAGCTTATCTATAAGGGTTAGAAACAACGAATATGTAATTTTTAAAGCAATAGAAAGAAGTGTAATCGATAGGGAGCTTATATAAACTTAAATGCGTCCTGTGTGAGTTCTCTCTGTGTGTCTGCTTGTTTGTGCTTCCCCGACTTTTTCAAAATTTAGTTTATACCCACCATTTTTAAATTTTTTCCCTGAAACACTTTTTATCTTTTTCTATTAAGGCCAAAAATAACGTTACCTAAGTTCTACCTGTTCTACTTATTGTTAAGAAATACAAAAAAAATATTAAGAGGTAGCTTGACTATAAACGTTTGCTAATATCTTTCAGATATATCAATGATATTGTTCTTTAATCTAAAAATATTTGTACCTAACATAAAAATGTAATAAAAGAAGTTTCGAAAATCGTGTCCTAGAGGCACTTGTACTTCGGTCGCTTGTGTTAAGGATGAAATCAAGGGAATTGAAAATTTCGAAAAAAAAATTCGTAATACAGGTACCGTTATTTTTGGTCTTAAAAAATATTTAAAAAAAAAATCAAAAATGCTATCGTCTTCTCTATCATCGTTATGTTAAGTCTGATAAAAATCTCGAGTTCAATTTTTTACGAATGCATATCTTGCCATATAGAGTATCTACGAGTACATAGAAATATTTCGCAAGTTAAAAATTGAAACTATATTGCAACACATCAACTTCCAAGATTCGACCATTTATTCCCCAGACAAGCAGGCAATCCATTCTGAAATATCTTAATAGTCCTGACATTAGAGCCTCCAGCTTGTGCAAGAGCAGTTCGTTTGGCCAAAAACGAGGCCCAAAGCTAACGAAGCTAACGTTCCATACAGCTTGACATCACAGCGTCTTAAACCTATCAACATTCCCACAGACCCAGTATTCCATAGGCATAGTTGCCAAAAGAGTTGCAATTTTATTTTTGGTTTTCATCTCAACAAACTGATTCTCCAGTTTTGTATTATATTCTTGGACAAAGGAAGCTGAATTATTTCGAAGCAGGAATAGACTTTTTCGATTCTATCAGTAAACTGACCTTTTCATTCTCGTTCGCATATCCTCATGAAACATACTCTTCACGATCATGTTTAAGTTCAGTTTTTAATGTCTTAGCTAGTTCCATTTATTTGTATTAAGTGTACTAATTTAGTTCTTCTACAAAACCCCATTACCGAATTTGGAATTTTGTACAATTTTTCTATTGGTCAGAAGAATCATCAAAAAACTCAAAATTTTCATTTGCTAAAACAATAAAAAGTTATTCTTATAGAACATTTCCTTAATCAGTCTTTTTTTATAGAGTACATTTCCAATAAAAATAAGGTACTGAATAGTGTCTGAATGCACAATAAAACTTTTTTTTCTCCAGCGACTAACTAATTAACTTAACTAATAAATCAAAACTCACTTCTTCGTTTGTGTGAAAAGAAAAATTGACAAGTTCATTGGCTAGCTATAGGCCTAAGCTAATTCATTGAACTTTTTAATCCCTTCCTCAACCCTAAGACGAAATTCCAAACTCAACTTTCAAGAACGAAATAAAGATTTCAAAATAAACCAATCACTTTTCAACTTATAAGAACAGCCATATGAGGGAAACCTAAGAAGGGAATTACATACACAAGACATTCAATTTCACATGCCTAATCCGATACTCAAGGTTCCTAGAACAACCTACCTTCCTACTTACCTGTCAACTGTCCACCCTTTTATTCATTCCACAGAGGTTGAAGCGAGCTGTCTTTTGCCTTAACTTTTCTATTATCCGCACTTAAAATGAAAACAGAAATGTTCCTAAGTCGAATTTGAAATTTGATTCCGAACTTGATGCCCAAGCTACATACACGTATGTATTATATGCATACACATCCTTCAAATGCTTTCGTTTGTTATGTATGTTGCTGTTAAAGCGTGTCTCGCGAGAGTGAAAATTCAATTATTCCAGCAAAAACTCAAGAAGCAAAAAGTATCTTATGGAATGAAATGCTCAACCTCCTAAGCCCCATGCTAAAAGGGTGTCCATGGAAGTGACATAATATGGAATAGCAACCCCTTGAACGAGGAGGGCTCTTCTATCACTTGCAGAGCTTCACTCGAATTCACTTTCCCTCTGTGTCGGAAGGTTTATTTTTTTAAATTTTTAAAATGATTTTCTACTTTTTTCGTTCCTTCTTGGTGTTTGTTTTTTTACGCATTTTAAAATAGATTTCACTCATCGGCCCGAAAGGCACAACAAGTCCGCCCTTAAAAATAATAAAATACAAAAACAACAAGACACAAGCCCTGTTTTCCTCAAACGAGCAGTTTTAATCAGATTTGTGAGTCTGACGGGGGCAATGAGCTGCTTAAGTTGATAGTTACTGCCACTGACATCGTCGTAGTCGTAGTCGTAGAAGAAGACGCCAACGACCAGGACTACCACCACTGTATTGCGATAGCGACGCCCTATTCGGGTTATAGAAAGATATATGTATGTTGGGGATTATGGCGGGTGATTTCGAATATTATGTTCACGTTTAGAAAATCTCACTAAGAAAAGCGTTAGATATAAGTAGCAGCATAGCAGTGGCACGGCACGAAGGTGTTGAAGGTTCCTCTTAAACCTGTCAATTATTTAGAGAAACTAAAAAATGGCATAAAACATTTTCATGTAATGGCTTGGTTTTAATGCTCCTTGGTGCAAATAGGACACGTTGGGATTTTCATAAAAGCTTTTTACGGAGCAGAAGTTGGTTTTCAGAAGTAAGTGGCTCATTTTTTTTTTTGCAATATGAGGACCAGAATCAATAAAATAAAGTACCCTAGAATATTTAAGAAGTTGGGAAAAAAATTGGACTCGTATACAAGTACGAGTACCTACCTATGTAGTTCCATTGAGGATATAGATAAGTTCACACGAAGATTTTTTATTTATATTTTAAGGGTTTGTGATTTCCTTGTAACGGTAAAAATAGTGTTAATGTTGGTGGATCTCTGGGGTAATCCATTTTCTGGAGTTTTTTTTCGCATGATTTTTTAATGTACGCATGAAAATAGCTTCATTCTTTAGAACGGTAAAAGCTGGGTTAACCCCTGGCTTTACGTTAAAATTTTGGAGAACATTTTTGGGGTGGTCAAGGTTAATTTTTGATTATAATTTTTATAGTGTAAATTTGGTAACCGTAAATACTCTCTTGTTGAAAAAAATCTCATGTATTCTTCGCAAAATTAACAGTCTGGACAAGCTACAAATTTTTTTTTCGTCATATCGTCCCTCAGTCTATTCATCTATGATATAGATGGCCACGAGCCCGCGAGAGGGGACAGGTTTTGTAGGTAGGTTTTGTGTAGTTACTTAATATGTATCTTGGTCTTGGTCTCAATTCTTTAAATGATGGTGGAAGCAGTGTCGAACCTTTTTTTTAGAATTTAGAACTTGCTTAATACTTTCACTGAAAAAATACATTTTATGTATCTATACTTTTAATCTTTTATGCCGAGATCATCTAGTTCTAGACCATAAAGATTCTCAGTTGGTTTCAGTCCAAGAAATGAAGCCATGATTCGGTCTCGTCTCGAATACTTTAAATCATCAACCATCTTGGTGGTTCTCGTTTTGACTGATAAGACTGCAATGTAGTGAATTCTGTTCTTACAGCCAGCTTTCACTATTCATCTCATCTATCACAAGACCAAAATTATTCTACTTCAGCAATCTTAGCTTGCGACATAAAGACATACATATATAGCGAGTTATGCATTATCTGTTATTCTGTCTATTTGTTCGATAACAGTCTAAACAGCTCGGTAGATTTTTTTTTATTATGTAATTTGTGATTATTTTCCCGAACCAAACGGACTAACATTAAAATGTTTGAGAACATTGCGAGTGTTTTTGGAAAGTTGGAGAGAATTTAAAAGCAGACACCTATGCACATTGGTTCTTTATTTAAACTTAGACCATATAATTTTTAAATTGTTTCCCGTGTTTTTTTTTTTTTTAAATAGCAGTAGATATCTGCCATACATTTTTTTTTTTGGAAATTTCAGAAAATAATTTGTTTTCAAAAACCGCTCCAGGAGAAAAAATTTTGGTACGCCAACTTAATGTCTTTCTTACTGTAAAAACAAAAATTAAGTTTCCAAAAAAATATCGACTTGATTTTGAAATATCGATTTGTCAAAAAAAATTATTTCTTCTTTTCAAAAATTCTACGAACATTTTTTTTTCAAGTTTTGAAATGCAATTTTTTTCAAACTTCTTAGAAGTTTCTCTGTAAAAAATTTCATTAAAATCCGTTATGCTAATAATGAGAAATTCAAAATTTGAAAAAATGGTTCTACGGTAGGTACCTATACAGTCAGTAGTATCTTAATTTTATAATTTGTTCTTTTTTTTAATTATAGATGGTAAAAATTAATTGAGAGAAAAAAATGTCAAAAATTCCAGGCTCCGTTCTCGAGAAAAATACGATTTTCAAAAACCATTTTTTAACATTTGTATGGGGAGTATCGTTATTTTGAGGTAATATAAAAAAAATCTGACATCTTGTAAAATGAATTAAGCAATCAAGTTAAAAAAAAATCAAGCGTGGAGTTTTAGATATATTGAGTTTTGAAAAAAAAATGAAACTTTTTTTAAAAATCCAAAAAATTTTTTCTTATTAAATTTGAATATAAAAAAAAAAATCAAATTTTTGGGACCTGTAGCATACAAAAAATTATCAATATTGGTTTTAGCTTTTTTGATAAAATCAAAAACAAAAAAAAAAATGGTTCCACGAGGGTACCATTTATAACCATTTTTTGGAAAAATTTTTTCAACCAATACTTATAGCTTTAACTAAATGAAATGTTTAGATTTCTTTTTTATAAATCTGTCGAACATTTTTGAGAAAAAAAAATATTTATAAGATTTCGAAAAAAAAAATCGTGTGGCAGGTACCGTTATTTTTGGTCTTAAAAAATAAAAAAGAAAAAAACCTGTCGAGGGAAACAATTAAAAATAATATCTAATCTGCCGCGCCGCTTAGGCTGAAGTCGAACTTTTTACTTGCGATATGAAGGGTGGGCCAAACACAAGTTTCTTTTTAAAAATGCAATAAACTGAACAAAAATAAATTTTGTCTATTCATAATAGATTTATTGGTAAGAGCAAATGCTCCCATTAATTATGCAACACAGCGTCGATCAAGCGGATAGTCGTGCGCCTTGTAAGCGAATAATCCAAGATCTTTGTGCAGAATTCTCCTCAGGCTGGTGCGTGAAATGTTGAGCCGTTGAGATCGATGGCGAGTTCATGTTCGTGAATTGAGTCTCACACTCTCGGCTACGGCAGCTACATTCTCGTCTGTGCGCACCATACAACGATGGGGACCAATAGTGTTGTCTCTGTAGTCGAACAGACAAACAGACAGACAGAGAGGCAGAATTGAGCTATCCACTTTTTCATGTTCTTTATCATCGTAATGTTAACTTTGTTCAAAATCTCAATTTTCGAAAACAATTTATTAAAATTTGTATACGGAGTACCGTTATTTAAAGGTAAAATAAAAAAAATTCCCATATTTTGTAATATAGATTAAGAAACTTTTATTTGTCAAGATAAAAAAAAAATCGAGATATTCAGTTTTGAAAAAAAAAATTTGAAACATTTTTTTCAAAATCCAATTTTTTTTTTAAATTTGAATATAAAATAGTATTCAATTTGGGAGCTATAGAATAAAAAAAAATTATCAAAATCGGTTGTACCATTTTTGATAAAATCAAAAACAAAAAAATGGTTCAATGAGAAAAAAAAAAGAATTTCGAAAAAAAAAATCTTATGACGGGTACCGTTACTTTTTGTTTCAAAAAAAAAAAAAGAAAAAAACGTATGGAGGGAGAAATTAAAAATACTATCTTCCAAATTTAAAGAAAATCGGCGGAGCTGTTTAAGTTTTATTCGAACAGACAGATAGACAGACAGACAGAATTGAGGGACCCACTTTTTTCGTCTTCGCTATCATCGTAATGTCAATTTTGATCAAAATCTCGAGTTCGATTTTTTTTAATAATGCATAACATGCCTTATAGTACCTACATATGTATATGTACATAAGTCGTAAGTAAAAAAATGATCGTGTTCTTGATGTCATCATTTCCAGCTAATGGAAACTGAAAAATAAATGTAATAAAATATGTCAAGGTTTGACAGATGGAGTACGATTTATATTTTGATTCCAAATCCAAATTTGGCTATATGTCGTTTGGCAGGTATTGTATAAATTAAATTTTGACGTATCTATCAAGCATATTTTATATTATTATATTATATTAAGTATATTTGAATACATTTACGGAGCTAAAAAATAAAAAAAAAAACGTTTTTCGGATTTTTTGAATGTCAACTCTTAAAAATGCATTTTTCTGGAGCATAATATAGAATGAACGTCAAGGGGATTTGTATAAGATATTGAATGAACCTGCGCTGAAATTTGACATCAATTGATTGAAGAAGGCAGATTGCATTTGCCACCATTTACGAGGGCAGTTTGAAAAGTTCTCGATTGAATGTTTGTTCTTCGCTCAGCAAACACATCTTGCGGACAATTTTTTTCAACCCCAATTCTTCGGTCAAAATGTGGTAAACCCGCTCAGAAGAGATCCGCATCGTGTTGCTTATTTCTCGCACTTTTAACCTTCGGTCGTCTAAAACCATTTTATGAACTTTATCGACGTTTTCCGAAGAGGTGGATGTTGTTGGCCTTCCGCTTCTGCGATCATCTCCGACGCTTTGTCTGCCATGTTTAAATAAGGCTGCCCACTTTTTGACCGTGGAATACGAAGGTGCAGATTCCCCCAATGTCTCATCGAAGAACGTAGACGTTGGACTCACGTTTTTGATTTATCCTACCGCTGGGATAGATGTTAACACTTAAAAAAACATCGACCTTGAACATAAAACGCACCCTGTACTTATAAGAAGTGCACATACAAAATTAAATACAAGAAAAATTGTTTTTTTTTTTTAAGTACGTGACTAGTTTTTCACATTTTTCCCTTAAGCCTAGTACCCACCTAGCGTTAAATGAAAAATAAATACGTTCCAAATTACACGCGGAGAATAAAAATGAAAATAGAATAAACTTTTCCATGTGTATTTTTGATACTCACTTTGAATGAAAAAAAAAAATAATTATTTTTAAACTGATTCGTTCTTTCTGTTTATAAATTTTCAATTTTTTGTTTTGAAACAAAATATTCAAATCAACTGACAAATGTCACAGTTTTCCACGTTGCCTTAAACTTTTTCCTGATGGTTGTACATTGAGAAATGAAAATCATAGCGTGGAAAAAGTTGTGGAACATATTTGTTTTTCCAATCCACATTTTGGTACTCACCTCTCGTTGAGGAAAAAATAAAAAATAAATAACTGAGTACTAGGCTTTACCTATATTCTTTATAAGGAAACTTTGCTGAATTTTTAACATTAAGGTGATCCACTACTATTATTTTATCAAGTGAAAATCTTGAAGGGCGTTTTTAAAGCTTTTACCGATATTTCTTAAAAACGCGTTTTCTTAAATTTAATTTGGTGAGGCGATGTTTATACTTATTAAGTGCGAATTCGAGGTTCTGACCAAAATTGACATTGCGATAATAGAGAACACGAAAAACATTGGTTTTATAATTCAATCTGCCTGTCTGGATGTCCATGTTTGCCTTAGCCGCTTAAGCGGTTTTCTTCAAACCTATAGTACTTAAGAGGTTTCGGTGATTCTCTATAGCCCAGAAATTGAAATTTTTCAGCATAGACTAAAGGTATCTGCCATATAGCCAATATGAGAAATATTATTTGTTTCGAAAATGGCTCTATAGATTTTGAAAAAAAAAAAAATTAAGTTTACTTTTGTAGGCATGGTCTATATTTGGTCAAAAAAATATTACGGGTATTAATCCCACCTGTTCTTTGATTTTTTATTTTCTCAATAACAGCTCTACCGATTTCAAATTTGAAATATCATTAGATTAAAAAAAAAACATTTTTTTTTTGGAAAATGGATACATGTGTTGAAACCGGTGAATATTTTTTTTTTAATTATTTACTTTTATTTATATTATAAAATTAACAATACTTTGTCATTTTCCCTTATACTAAACACTTTAATCTTGATTGCCCGATAAACAGAACTCAATAGGTATATAGAGTTATACATACATGAGCTACCTACTAACGCGAAACTTATAGTCTTTTTTGGATTTTTTTGTAAAAAGCAAAAATAAAAAAAAAGCTATGTAAAAAAGCTATCTTCAATCAAAGGGCACGGTAGTGCCCACCCAAGTTCTGGCACTACGCCCTTTTTAAAGGAACAAACTCAGGTGACTTTTACCAATGAAGTCAGAAACTTAAAATTTCGAATATTTGCTAATCTAGTCAGGCAGGCTGACATTATTTAATGATTACTGACTAAAATTTGATGGGCTTACTTGGCAAGTTTTTTTTATGCCCAATTATTTAAAAACTTGACCAGTGAACCCATCAAATTTTAGTCAGTAATCATTAAATAATAAAATTTTTCTATTACAATGTAGCTGTTTCAATATTATTCTACTTTAAATATTCGGTATTAAACATTCATGAAGTAAGAACTTGGCGTACTTTTAGACCTCAGTACGAGTACTTTTCACGGCTGACTTGTTACACAAAGTTTTGGGTAGAGAAGAACTTGGCTCTTTTTTTAAAATTTATATTTATCGGATCTGATTATATTTATCGGATCATCAAGATTAAGGTGATGCTAGTGCTTAGGGCAAATGACAGAGCATTATTTCATGTTTTTAATTTAAAAATTGAAGATTTTATACCTTTGGCGTATGGATTTGAGAATTACTTATAAAAAAAAAAATCATAACAACCACAATTTTGTATTGATTTAAATGAAGTGCACTTGATTAATTTTAATCATTAATGAAAGAGTTTTTAAATATATATCAAATTAGATAAAACGGTTTAAAAAATTAAACAAAATGAGATAGTTGTAAATTTCTTATAACCTCTACAAAACCTATACAATTTTTTTCTAGCACATACGAATCTAACTTACAATTTTCTTGCATACTGAAATAGATTTAAAAATCACTAAAGTTCAAAGTCGCTCAAAAATGTATAAGTAAAATTTCGAAATGTAATCGATCAGACCTATAGAAAATTTGTATAACATTCTTAAGCTACAAGAAGATTCAACGATCTTCTTTAAGTCGTTTATCTTGCCAGAAAGGTCAAAATATAGTGACAGAGATTTCTAGAACATCTCAAACCACTAAGAAATTTGATATCGGAGTTTTGTATAGAATAAGAACACAAAATTATTCCAACTGAGTACCTCATTCAAAATCCCCATAGCATGTACAGAACATAGATATATATTTGATATCAAAGCATACAACCAAAATCTATCTACCGAAAAATGTGCCTAATCTACTGTGAAAATAAAATTAACAAACTGTTTACATTACGCACCTTATACCCTACCTTCTCCTTCTATACCAAACCAACGTCAATTAAAAGGCCCCACGTGTCAATGTTCTTAAGAAAAGTCGCTTGCCTAATGATATCATAATTTTCCCCATTATGCTCCACTTTGCCGTTCAATATTGCGTGTTAGAAAATTCCTTCAATTCTAATTAAAATTACTCAAGCAAACGTAAACAAAAACCCAAAGCGTTTAAGATATAACTTTTTCAATATCATCAAAAACAAAAAAAAATCCCCTTAACGCACAAACTCACACACACATCCACCCGCACAGCAATATCAAATATAATGAACCCACCGTTAACTTAAATGTCCTTAAAAATTACTTTCACGACACACACAAACTTGACTTACATTTTACCCTCAATACCACGCCTACATACGAGTAGGTATGTATGTGCCTACATGTAGATATAGCTTTTGGCCCAATTCGCTCCTCTTAAGTAATAATGTCCCGAGTAGGATTTTCTTTACATTCCTGTCATAGCACTTCAAAAATATAAGATAAAAATAAAAAAGGAAAAAAGTTCACTACTTCACAAATTAGGACAACATTTTGTGTGCGAGAAAAAGTACCTACACCCTCGTAACTACCTATATTTCTGCAGAATCGATATTGTTCATTTCGTCGTGTCGTCCTCTCGGCTCCAGCTTCCCCATTTTTATCTTCTTGACACAAAAGATAAAGAGCCTACTGCTGTGACTCTTTCTTTCACAACTAACCCCCTCTTCCCCTACCTTCTACTCGATATCCTTTCCAAGAAGAAAATTCATATAAAATCGATGCGAGCCGCCGCCTATTCACTGGAAACAGTTACGCCTCACTAAATTTCCCATCGAACACACTTCCTCAAAGATTAATATTTAAATTTCTGCCTCATTTTTGTGCCTTTTCCGTCCGTCGTCGGTGGAAGGTATTAGGGGAGACGGGAAAATCAATAAATAAATTCTTTTTGTAGTAGAGTGTTGGTTTGCAGGCACAGGTGTGTGCTTAAATCTCTGATGGCTGGAGGTTTCGTATTGGTTTCAGAGTTAGCGATTCGATCGACTTCGGCACACATGTGGCTTCCTCCATCATGGTCCACATGGATTTCCCCGATTCACACCCCCAACCCTGCCCGTCATCGTTAGGTGTCGGTCACATCCTACCCAGTTATTTTGCCGACATTTTTTTGAATTAATTAAAACTGCACGTTATGAATTCTCGTGCAACATACTTTGGTGTGAACGTACCCAAGGACTTTTTTTCCGTTCCCAATGTTTCCCATCGTTAGATTTATTAAAACGGCATAATTATTTTCCCATTAAAAGGGAAGAATTTTTTTTCCAGCTTGCTCCTGTTGAAATGAAGAAGAGTTAGGATTTGCCGAGTGCTTTGGGTTGTTTTTTGTCGTTGCTCCAACTGAAACTTAAAGAAGTTCCGCTTCTGGATGAGGAAGAGGATACTAATTAATGTTAACGATAAACTTTCTTCAAGAGAATGAAATGTGCATCAAGGGGAGTTCTGTTGCTGGTCCTTTATGTTTTGTTCTTGAATCTATGGAATCACAAGAAGACCATCAAGCAGTGTTGGTAGCGCAAGAGTGATGGTGGAAAATTGCGTTAGCGGAGGTAGGATATTGTAGGCGAGTTGTTGAAACTTCTCTTGTGTTGTTTTGGCAGCATCCAGGAGTTGGTATGCTTCCACCGGAACAACAATAGTAAAAAAAAAAAAACTTGTTATGAGTAATTTTCTCATCATTTCGTACTTAATCGTCTTTTTAAGGAACACTCGACGACAACGAAGACGACTCGAAAGCACAGGATGCAGGGAATCATTTTGATGTTGTTTTCAACTTTAAGGAAAATACAATAGAAAAAATATAACAACAAAAACTAAATGAACAAACAACAAAAAACAAAGAGGACTTTAAGAGTCCTGCTCAAGGGGTTGGGTTTTATTTGTGGTTGTTTGCCAATTATGTTCTTCAACTCAAACTCGATGAAAGTAGGTTCTTTGTTTCTGAACGAAACGATTGTTGCTTCCTGGTTAACCGCGAGAAAAACAAGGTTTAATGCTTCAAAGGAATAGTAGTTCAGTTGGACAGGTTTCATTTTGGAAGCAACGATCGGTTTTGAGCTGTGTTGTTGTCATGTCCTGGTTGAGGTAGGTTCCTGGGTGTGTCCATGGTAATTTTCAAAGAAAGGAAGACAAGAACGCAAGTTCGGATTATTCAATCCCGGTGTGAATTCGTTTTTTTTATGTTTTTCCTGGACATCAACCGGTTGTTCTGCTGGGCATCTCACAAAAGACTTACGTCCAAAAATATATCATGTAACACTTTTTATGATGTTTTCGAACTTCTATAACTAAATTCATTGTAATCCATATCCTGCCGTTGTTCGGACGTAATTTGAATTCTCCTAAAGTTTGTAGTGTAGTACTCCTTGGTATAATAGTTAATGCGTTGGATTATCATGCAGGAGGTCTGGGTTTGATTTCTAATGCTTATTGGCGGAGTTCTGAGGGTACAAATGGATTCAAGAAATCGAACTGGAATTTTTCACTGATTGAGGATAAGTTTCTTGTTGCTTAGCTTTATCTCGGAAAAATAGTGGAAAAATGCCGGAATGCGTTCATTGAGTTTGCCAACCCTGGCACTAAGACCAGCGGTCGGCGAATTTCATGATGACAGTGTTTATCCAAGGTTAATGTTCATATAAGCGGAAAGGCTGGTATCCAACGACGAGAGCACGTCTTAATATATTGGCTAAGATGTTCCTTCCATTGACGTTATTAAAATCCATAGACTCGAATCGGTCGGAAGCACGGTGGTAAAAAATTTTAAGAAGGTCCGCATATAGACATTGAAGAATCTGGACTGTAACTTCCTCACTCGAAGACATAGAGAATAGTTAGAGATTTTGGAGATGTAGCAAAAAGGAAAGAAAAGAATTGTGGAAAATTTGCAATTGATTCGAATTCGAACACAGCTTCGTTGTTTTTTCTATTTCCATTTTGTTTGACATTCGTCTAACAAAATAAAAATCATCCATGAATCGTGTTAAGGTTTTACGTCGCTCTGTTATCGTTCTTCGAAAATCTTTTAAAAAATACAAATTAAATTATTATTAATTGTTATCGTGCGTCGGTTGGCCTCTATATTAATTTGGGGAAATATTAGCTAAAAGTCTCCTTCGTTTATTTTCTCTATAGCTTACTTTTGTTTAAAAAATCTCACGAACAAAATATCTCTTAACATCCCTGCAATTAAGAATGATTGAAAGGGGCACTTGCTCTACACAAAAACTTAACTTATATTTCAGATTCAATCTTTAAATTCTTATTTGTTTTTTTTTAAGTACCTTAAGCTTAAGTACCCAGAGTATGATTTTTGACTTTCTCACTATCGGTCTTACCGATTTTAATCAGATTTTTAATACAGAAACTCTTAGAAATGATAGTTTTTATTTAAACACTTTTTTGGATATGACAAAAATGGAGACCGTTTTTTGGAAATTCGGTAATTTATAAACAGATTATTGGTTTGTTTTTGAAAATTATTTTTTAACACAATTATAACAAGTTCAACTTTGTCTATTAAGATGATTTAAAAATTTTATATTTTTGATACAACAACGATATTTTTTCATAAAATCCGTAAGCCAGTTTGTTTTATATAAATTCAATAAATTATTATTATTTTTTAACAACTTAAAATTATGTTCATGGTTTTGAATTATTTTTTCCGACAAGCAATTTAAAAAAATCTAAATCTAAGGAAGGGTTGCGAATTTTTTAATTAAAAAAAACCATAAGTCATAAGTTTATAGATGATTTTTGAATTAAAAAATTTAATTCATAAGTTAGTTAGAGACTTATGATTTAAAAAAAAATTTAATTCATAAGCTACTAAGTGATTTATAAATCAAAAAAAAATAACTCATAGCTACTAATCGTCTTATGAATTAAAAAATATTACTTCACTACCTACTAAGTGACTTATAGATTAAAAAAAAATAATTCATAAGCTAGTTGGTAGATTGGAGTGTTTAAGCTTTTTTTGGCTACATAATTATTTAATTATTAACGAAAGTAGATTTCAAGCTTTTGTGTGTCATAAAATTATCATGCTAGCTTATAAATTTTCCAATTTATAATTTTTAATCAGATTTCATCCATTAGCTTATGAATTAAATTTTTTTAATTCATAAGTCACTTAGTAGATTGTGAATTATTTTTACTTGCGACTTATAGGTACTATAAGGCAAGTTATTTTTTGTTTTTAATATCAAAAATAACGGTACCTGCCATACCAATTTTTTCGAAATTTTATAAATATTTTTTTTTTTCAAAAACTGTTAGACAAATTTAAAAAATAAAAACATAAAACAAATTCATTTAGTTAAAGCTAGATAATGGTTTAAAAAATCGGAAAAATGGTTATTGAGGTTACCATTTTTTTGTTTCTGATTTTCTCAAAAACGGTACCACCGATTTTGATAATTTTCTTATGCTAAAGTTGCCCAGCAATTTGAACAGATTTATGTATTCAAATTCAAAAAAATTATTTTTTTTTTTTGATTTTTAAGAACAGTTTCAATTTTTTTTTTCAAAACTCAATATTTCGAAAACTCCATGCTAGATTTTTCTTAAACATGATAAAGTTTTTTAATATAATCTACCAGATGTGAGAAAAAAAATTATTTTACCTAAAAATAAATGTACTCACCAAACAAATGTTAAAAAAAGGTTTTCAAAAATCGTATTTGTCTCGAAAACGGCGCCTAGAATTTTGATAAATTTTTTTTCTTTCAATTAATTTTTATGATCTTTAATTTAATAAACAAAATTTTGAAATTAAGATATTACAGCTTGTTCCTACCATAGAACCATTTTTTCTAATTTTGAATTTCTCATAATTGTCATAACGGATTTTATTGAAATTCCTTTAAGGAATTTAATATGGAGATGATTCTAAAAAGTTTAAAAAACATTGCATTTCAAAAGCTTGAAAAAATATTTGTTGAATTTTTTGAAAAAAAAGTGATTTTTGATTTGGAAAATTCGAATTTTAAAAACGAATGTTATAAAGATAAAATTAATTCTTTAAATTCTTTTAGTAGTAAAAGACAAAAACAGAATGCTATGCAAATATGAATTTATGCAAGAACAAAAATTATAAGTCCTTGTAGTGGTTTCTTAAAAAAAAGCTTTAATAAAATTTTGGAACGCCGATTTAAAGTTTTTATTATTGTTCGAATAAAAATTAAATTGACAAAAAAAAAATACTGAGCAGTTTCTGAGATATCGAATGTTCAAAAAAAGAAATAAATAGATTTTTTTTTTCAAAAATTAAAAAAATATTTATTTTAAAGTTTTGAAATGCAATGTGTTTTAGACTTTTAAGAAGCTTCTCTATAAAAAATTACATTAAGATCCGTTATGTGGATATTGAGAAATTCGAAATTAGAAAAAATGGTTCTATGGTAGGTACAAGCTGTAATATCTTAATTTCAAATTTTTTTTTATTAAATTAAAGATCGTAAAAATTAATTGAAAGAACAAAAATTTTATCAAAATTCTAGGCGCCGTTTTCGAGAAAAATACGATTTTTGAAAACCATTTTTTACATTTTTAGCATTTGTATGGTAGGTACCTTTATTTTTAGGTAAAATAAAATTTTTTTTCTCACATCTTGTAGATTATATTGAGAAACTTTTATTTATCAAGTGTGAAAAAAATCTAGAATGGGGTTTTCGAAATATTAAGTTTTTAAAAAAAAATTTTGAAGTTTTTTTTTAAAATCCAAAAAAAATTTTTTTGAAAATTTTTACAATTCTATTTATGTTTTTAGGGAGCTTAAGAGAAAATCAAAAACAAAAAGAATGGTTCCATGGGGGTACCCGCAATAACCATTTTTCTAAATTTTTTTTTCAACCATTACCTACCTGGCTTTAACTAAATGAAATTTTTTGTTTTTGAGAAAAACAAATGTTTATAAAATTTCGAAAAAAATTCGTATGGCACGTACCGTTATTTTTGGTCTTAAAAAAAGAAAAAAAAACGTGTGGGGGTGAAAATTAAAAATGATATCTACCAAGTTTAAAGAAAATCGGCCGAGCCGTTTAGCCTGTAGTCGAATAGACAGACAGACAGAATTGCGAGACCCACGTTTTTTGTCTTCGCTATCATCGTCATGTCAACTTTGATCAAAATCTCGAGTTCGATTTTTTTTACGAATGCATAACTTGCCTTATACCTTCATATAATCGCAAGTAAAAATCATTGAATTATTCTTGAGATATCGAATTTACAAAAAAAAAAAAATAATTTATTCTTAAATTCAAAAAATAGTTTTGTTTTAGTTTTAATATGCAATGTTTCTCAAACTTCTTAGAAGCTCACGAATCGTTTAAATTAACCGTAAGAAAAAAAAATTTATCAAAATTCGAAGTGCCGTTTTCGAGAAAAATATTCTTTTAAAAATAATTTTTCAACATTTGTATGATGTACATTGTACACGATTGTGCAAAAAGTACCCAATATCTCAAAGAAGACCCTATGTATTTTGCTTACTCAATTTATATCAAATTGCTAACTGTCCATATTCTCTTATCATTACCTAATTATTTTGGATACGAGTTAATTACTCCAAAAATACTGTACTTAACTAGTTTTATGCTTTAAATTTTCTTTGCGTCCAATTTTCTTATAGCAGAGTTGCATTGTTAATACTAAATTCTTTCTTTTTTATTTGGACCATAACACGAACAACATGAAAATAAGTATCGATTATGCATACAGAAATTACACAATTTATTTAACATTTATTCACAGAATTACAAAATTTTTTTTCTTTTTTATTTAATTATACACGACATAATTATACACATACAGTTCAAACATTTTAAAACAGGTAGGTACCGTTTTCCTTAGATAAAATAAAACAAATTTTCTCACATCTTGTAGACCGATTAAAAACCTTTTAACTGTCGACTTTTAAGAAAATCGAACATGTAGTTTCCGTAATTTGGATTTTGAAAAAAAAATCAATTTTTTTTTATACAAGAAAAATTATTTGGATAATTTGAATACAAATGCTATCCAAGCTTTTAGGGATAGGTTGTACCTTTTCTGAGAAAATCGAAACCAAAAAATGGTTCCAGGAAGGGGATCAATTAATAATCATTTTTTGATTTTTTTTTTTCAAGCATTATATAAACGAAATTTTGTGAATTTTCTTTAAAAAAATCTGTGGAACAGTTTTTGGAAAGAAATAAACGTGTGGATAGGGGATACATTTAAGAAATACTACTAAATCTGCTTAGACGTTTAGGATGTGGTCGAATAGACAGACATAATTGCGAGACCGAGAATAACTCGCCAAAAAGTACATACATACATATTGCAAGTCAAAATGAATCCCATACCCATGATATTGAACTTTTTTAATTGGTATTAAATTTCATATTTTTATGTATAACATTTTTAAAATTCTAATTTTATTGAACAGAAAAACAAGTTCGTCCGACACACATGTCTTTTTTTTTTCAAAAAACTGTTCATTATTTATTATTTATGTATATTATTAATTTTTAATGAATTTAAAAAAAATTATAGCAAGATCTCCCTTGAGTCTACACTTATAGTACACAAATTTGTGTCAGTCAAAAGTAGTAATTCGTTTAAGGGGAGAAAGAAAAAACTACAAACTTCTTTTGTTTTTTTAACATTAAGTGATTAAAATATTGTGGTTAAGTAATTTTCAAAAAAAAATGCATACATTTATTTTTGAAAACTTAAATTATTTTCTTCGCCTACATCGGTCTTCTTAGCAGGAAATTATAAATGTCTCTGCTTTTCTTCAACATTTTCGAAGAAGCTGGAAAAATCCCCTTCAATTATTTCTTTTTCTTCTAAATTCATCCTTTGTCCGTTTCCATAATTTTTAAGACAATCTATAACTGCCTCAATGTTTTTGTTGTAACTTAAGTCCCAAATGCATTGTTTAATACACATTTACACAATTTAGAAAGACATTGCTATATTTCTGTCATGGTTCATCTCTCTAAAGGAATGCGTGGCTAAGAAAAATTTAAAATTATGGAATCTGTGATGACTCAAGTGAAAGGCAGATTTAACTTAAATGTATTAATATACTTTATTATTTCTTAACTCAATGTATAATTATAATGGCATGTGAAGCATGCAAGGAAGGACAAACAACTGACACAAAATATGTCATGATGTTCTATTCAATTATATAAAAGCTTCATGCTGAATAAGTTAAAACATTGGTGAAACTCATCACAATATCCCCCTTCAGTTGGTTGTCCTTTAACAATAATTTCAAATTAGATAAGATGTATTCGTTTATTTTACAAACTTTGAAATTCATTATTTTTCAAGCTTCTTAAATGATATTTCTTTACAACTTTTTCAGATGTACCTCCGTTATTAGCATTTAATTCTTTATGGACAGTTTTTAAATTATCTTCATTTTCCGAATCCTTATGCAATTTAGGATATACACTATCATCCTCTAAATTTGTTACTACAACATTTTCAATATTAGATTCAACGATAGGTTCATTATTTTCAGTTTTGTTTAACAAATTATTATAATCCTCATTTACAGTTAAAGGAATATAATTTTTATTATTTTGGTCGCAAACACTGATTATTTGATTTAAATGTCTTTTCCAGATCTTATTAGATTCAGTTACTTTTACTAAATAAATTTGCCTGCCCAATATTTTTACAATTTTAGCCTTAGTCCAACTTACTTTATTAGCTTTACAATAATCTTTAACCATAACAATTTCATTTAAGTAAAATTTTTTTCTTGTTTTAGATTTATAATTTTGTTTTTGATTTTCTTGTTGTTTTTTAATATTTGTTTCAAGTTTAGTCAAATCAATTTGCATGTTTCGCTTAGGATTAAGTAGGTCTAACCTAGTTTTTAATTTTCTACCTAACATTAGTTCAGCTGGAGATACACCTGTACTAGAATGAATAGTATTCCTATAATCTAATAGAAAAGAATTTAATGCTGAATAAATTTCAACATTTTCATCAGCTCCTAAAGCGCGTTTTAATGCATTTTTGATTGTTTTGACAAAATTTTCGGCCTGCCCATTCGTAGACGGGTTTCCTACTGGCGTTGTCCGATGTTTTATACCATTTATTTTTAAATAATTTTCAAATTCATTCAAAACAAATGCTGTTCCGTTATCAGACACTAATGTCTTAGGGACGCCAAAACGCGCAAATAGTGGTCTTAATTTATTAATAGTGGCTTTACTTGTTGTATTAGTGCCCATATCTAAACATTCTGGCCACTTGCTATGGCTGTCCACCACTACTAAAAACCACCTCTTAAATATTGGTCCCAAAAAATCTATATGGATGCGACTCCACGGTTCATCAGGCCACTCCCAGCAAATTAGCTTCCCTTTAGGGGGATCAGTTCTTGTTGCAAGGCATTGTTCGCACGATTTAGCCACGGCTTCTAGTTCACTATCAAGCTTTGGCCACCAACAATAGCTTCTTGCCATAGCCTTCATTTTTCCTATACCCATATGAGTCTTATGCAACTCAGCTAAAACCGATGACTGCAGTGATAGAGGAATTATAATGCGGTAGCCCCAAAAAAGACACCCACATTCAACACTTAATTCATGTCGCCTCAAAAAGAACGGTTTAAGAGAAACATCGACGTTATCATGTTCCCAACCCGATTCAATATTTTTTATAACTTTAGATACTATTACATCAGTTCGCGATTCTTTTTCAACATCTTCTATAGTGATGGGAAAATTACTAATCTCTTTGACATAATTTATGTAACACGAATTCGAATCTCCAATTTGCATCTCGATAGAATCTTCGTTTGGAAAACGAGAAAAATAATCTGCAACATTAGCTTGTGACCTTATGCATTCAATTTTAAACGTATAACCCGTTAAAACTAGCGCAATTCGTTGCAAACGATTTGCTGCCATCTGTGGTATACCTTTTTTGGACCCGAATATATGCATAAGCGGTTTATTATCGGTCACTAATGTAAATTCCCTGCCGTACAAGTAATGGTGAAATCGCGTTACTCCAAAAAGAATCGCTATAGCTTCCCTGTCTAACTGGGAGTACTTTTGCTCTGTCTCAGTCAACTTTCGCGACGCAAACTCTATTGGCCTTTCTAAACCGTTTCCATATACTTGAGAAAGGACAGCGCCAAGTCCAATGGGACTTGCATCCACCGTAAGCTTGGTTACCAGCTTTGGATTAAAATGCGCCAATTCAGTCCTAGAAATGAGTTCTTTTTTTATTTTGTCAATGGCTTGCGAATGCAAATCTGTCCATTCGAATTTCGCAGTTTTCTTTAATAGATCGTATAATGGCGCGCAAAGTGTAGTTATATTTGGCAAAAACTTCCTATAAAAGTTAACGACACCAAGAAACGATTGCAGTTCCTTCAAACATGTTGGATTTTTAATTTCTTTAATCGTTTTTATCTTTTTTGGGCAAGTTTTTAACCCAGATTTGTCTATCACATGACCTAAATAATTTATTGACCTAGCTAAGAACGTGCATTTTTCTTTATTTAACTTAAGACCTGCGTCTTGTAAAATTTTTAAAACATGCTTAACTTTTTCGACATGCATTTTTCGATTCGGAGCTGTAATTAATACGTCATCAAGGAATACCACCACCCCTTTTATGCCCATTAACAAGCTATCCATCATTTTTTGAAACACTGCCGGGGCTGATGCCAATCCATAAACTAAACGCGTATAGCGAAAAAGACCTTTTGATGTGGATATCGTTGTTAATTTTCTAGACTCATTGTCTAGAACCAACTGCTGGTATGCCATCGAAAGATCTAACTTTGTGAATTCTTCACCACCATGCAGTTGCGCGAATAAATCTTCGATCCGAGGAAGGGGATATTTATCAACTAATAATTGAGGATTAACCGTGATCTTAAAATCCCCGCAAATCCGCACTTCTCCTGACTTTTTCAAAATGGGAACGATTGGAGTTCCCCACTCACTGAAATTTACAGGTTCTAATACACCTAGATCTACCAACTTGTCAATTTCATTTTCAACTTTTTCTTTCAAAGCTAATGGCATTTGGCGTGGCTTGAAGAACTTAGGACTACAGTCACTTTTTACATGCAACGATATTAAACTTTTATTAAATTTTCCTAATTTTCCGTCAAATAATTCACTAAAATTTTCAGTGATTGCATGCACTTGATGTAAAATGTTATTTTCTACATAATTAAGATTCGCAAATTTAATACCAAATTCATTTAAGAAATTTCGACCTAGCAATGGTGGACCGCCATTTTCGACAACAACAACTTTAATCTTTTTACACACATTATTGTATAACACATCCATTACACAAACACCAATAGGTTTTATTTTTGTGCCATTGTAGTTATTAAAAACTAAACTAGATTCGGTCATTGCATGCAAATTAAAATGATCGCGGTATGTTTTCAAAGAGATAGCGGACACAGAAGCTCCCGTGTCAATTTCCATCATAATAGGAATACCATTCATATACACTTTTAATTTAATAGGTTCATTAGATTCTAAGCAAGAAGTTAAATTAAATAAAGATAACTCAGCACCTTCCAAATACTTAAAATCTTGTTGTCCGTTACTCTTACTAATTTTATTGGGACACACTCGGTACAAATGTCCTCGAGTATTACAGCGCTTGCATCGATAGTTCTTGAATCGACACGAGATTCCCGTATGATTTGAAAGTCCGCAAATCGTACACTTACTGTTGTTGTAACCACCTTGTTGTTTTTGTCCACGCTGCTGCTGATGCTGTTGTTTGCCTGTTACTTGTCCACTGCTGCTCTTCTGCTTCGCCTGCCCCATTCGATAAATACCGTCTGTTGAACTTGGTTCTTGTTTGATGCTCACATCAAGCTCGTATTGGTGCTTTACACACTCAACTGCATTAGCAATTTCAACGGCTTTATCGAATGTTAGCTTTGCCACACTCTCCAAGAACAGCTTATCTTTTGCCGCTCCCTTTTGCAGTCCCATCACGAACTTATCGCGAAGAGCTGAATTAAGCTCCTCACCAAATTCACAGCTAATCGAAAGAGATCGTACTCTTGCTGCCCATTGGCTTACCGTTTCGAGATTATCTTTGACTGCAGAATAGAATTTATGGCGTTCAGCAAACCCAGAAACTGTTGGTTTAAGATGATCGCCGAAAGCTTTACATAGAATGTCAAACGACGTAGTTTCTATTTTATTTGGATGAATCAAATTATTCACCAATTTATAAGACTGCTCCGATAAAGCATTAATTAAAATAGCTTTTTTCTTAGCCTCTTCTTTCACATCATTGGCAATAAAAAACTGTTCCAATTGCACTTTAAATATATGCCAATCATTTCGGTTAAAATCGAATTTTTCCACAGACCCGATTATCGACATTTTGCACTTGTTGGTGTTATTTGAATTATTGATCCTCGTCGCCACTGTGATGACTCAAGTGAAAGGCAGATTTAACTTAAATGTATTAATATACTTTATTATTTCTTAACTCAATGTATAATTATAATGGCATGTGAAGCATGCAAGGAAGGACAAACAACTGACACAAAATATGTCATGATGTTCTATTCAATTATATAAAAGCTTCATGCTGAATAAGTTAAAACATTGGTGAAACTCATCACAGAATCTATATGGAAAAGTTTCCATCACAAAAACATGTTTATCTTAGAGATGTATACCCCTTATTAACTGTCCGAAATGGGAGATTTCACTGTACTTTCAGTAAGGCTTGTTTTGATTTTCAATTTTATCAAAAACTTTAAAACCAATTTTTGCCAAAATTTTCGAACCCAAATTAGCTATTTGAATATTATTTTTAATTTTGTTTGAAAACGCAATTTTTTGCAAAGTAAACAGTCCATTTATTAAAATTTGGCATCTTTTTTTTCTAAATGCTTTTTGTCATAAATAATATTAGGCCATTGTTAACACTACTTTCCTTAGAACCTTATTTAATTTTCCATTTTAACTTGCGACATATACAAAGGTAATAAATGGGAAGTTATGCTTTCGTTAAAAAAATTTAACTCGAGATTTTGATCAGACTTAATTTTCCCTATTATGTTTTACCAGAAATAACGGTACCCTCCATACGAATTTGTTTCGAAATCTTATAAAATGTTTTTTTTTTTAAACACAGACCTTAAAAAAATCACAAAATTTCATTTAGTTAAAGCTAGGTAGTACCTAAAAAAAATCCGAAAAATGGTTATAAAGAGGAGCAGATCATTAATTTTTATTTTCTCAAAAACGGAACAACCGATATTCGTCATTTTTATGCTAAGGCTCCTCAAAAGTTTTGGAAATATTGTTTATTCAAATTTTAAATTTTCTTTAAACTCAGTAGCTATTTCGAAATCCTCATGCCCGATTTTTTTTTTAAACCTTAAAATTAGGGTTTTTTTTAATGCAAGCTACAAGATGTTATAAACAAATTTTATTTTATCTAAAAGTAACTGTACCCAGAGTACAAATGTAAAAAAAAATATTGTTCAAAAATCGTATTTTTCTCGAAAATGGCACTTAGAATTTTGTTATTTATTTGTTGGTTTTTCTTTCAATAATTTTTTTTTTCGATCTATAATTCAATAAAAATATTGAAATTCAAAAACTTACTGCCTGCAACTAGCATCGAATTTCTCACTATCGGACCAACGGATTTTAATCAAATTTCGTTAGAGAATTTTCTAAAAAGTCTTAAAAACATTGCATTTCCAAAATTTAAGAAATTATTTTTTAATTTTTTAAATTTCGATATGTACATATGTATCTCAAAACCGGCTGAATATTTTTTCTTGGAAACTTAATTTTTATTCTTACAATAAAAAAAATTCAAAGTTGAGTTTCCAAAATTTTTTCTTAAAATTGTTTTAAGAAATTTGTAAATAAATAATAGCTTTTTTAAAAAAAAACCCTGAGGGTTGTCTAAGTCATTTAAAAACTGAATTTTATGGCTATGAACATTTTTCTCTAGTGGCTCTAATTTTTAAATTTTCTTACTCTTTTACATAAAAGAAAGTGTGTGCGATCCAGTGGTTCATTTTATTTTAAAATTCTAAAGCTTTTTCTGGCAATTTTGTGTACGCAACTTCTAAGCTTCTAAAGAGTTGAAAATACTATTGTAAGCCATTTTTTTTTGAAATTTATTTTAGCTCTAAAACTAACGGTACTCCCCATACACCCGTAATGCAAAATCTTATTTATCTCGAAAACGGCTCTAACGATTTTGATAAAAAAAATTAGGTGTGATATTATGAATAAAAGCTACATTTTGGTCAAACAAAAATTTGGGGCTTTATGTTATTAGGGGTACCTGCCATAGACCCGTTTTTTTTTTATTTTCGAGTTTCTCATTAACGGCTCTAAGGATTTTAACCAAAAATTTTCAGCAGGAGTCCCCTTAAGTTTAAAATAATATTGTATACAAAAATATTCGAAAAAATATTTGTTGGATTTTTTTGAAAAAAAAAAAAATTTTTTTTAAATCAATATCTTCAAAACCTATGAACGATAATTTTTTGAAATTATTTCCTAAAATCAATATTATTTAAAACTTAAAATTCGCATCCCACATTTTTTGCTTGAAAAATTTTAGAGAAATTTCTTATATAAAAAATGTATTTAATAATAAAACGTTTTTTAAAAGTTTATTTGCATAAATTCATACTTTTCCGGAAACCAGAAGGCAATTTTCTTGCATTTGAACATTATTATCTCATTAAATCCATGTTTTATATTTATAAAATGTATCTTAAATTCCAAAGTACTTTTACATAAGAGCAAGTTCGTGCGATCCAGTCGTGCATTTTATTTTTTATTGAAACTGTCTTAAAAGTTTATAAGCACAATTAATATTTAGAAAACACACGTTAATGGTTTTTATTTTATTTAACAAAAATTTAAATTTGTTGAAGTAACCAAATAATGGAAAGCCTTTTCTTAGCCTAAAATATGGAAGGGTTTACTTGAAAAGCAAAAGTACGTGTGATCAAGCCATGCATTTCGTGAGTCACTTTTGAAATGTGAACTTCAAATGAAAATATCCAGTTTCATTAAATTAAAAAAACATTCGAGATTCAGAAAATGGAATGAACTTTATAATTTATTTTTGCTTGACTCGTTTATTTATATCCAAATTATAAATGAAAAGTAAGCTCTAAATAAATTGAGATGAAATGTTCGTTTTTTCCTCCAGTGAATGTATTCAACCAAGACTAACTATCTTAAGTCTTCGATATATGCAATAAGGTTTGACAAGAAATAAATATATATATTTTTTAATAAAAATCTAGATAATTTTTAATAAAAATAAGGTAGGTAAGATGGATATAGGATACAGTATTAGCATGTTTCATAACACTAAGACCTTAATCCGGCACTAATTTTCCAAGCTAATAGTATTATGTTTTTTTTTTTTGTTTTTTTAATAAACTCGAAAAGCTTGTCCGCTATAATTTAAAAAAAAATCTATCTAAGCCCATTTAAGGCAAAAATTTTGTCTGAAACTTAAGAGTTTCAACTAAATTTATTGTCCTGAAAAGTTTTACTTTCAATCACGAGATATCGGAATTAGCCCCAACTTGATGGTGCTTAAGAACTTCAAGAACCTTTAATCCTTTTCCCTATTGAAAAACAAAAGTCATAGAAACATCACCGTCATAACTCTCGAATAAGTTGTTGTCAACAATATACATGTGTATTTGTCGTTATCCTTATGTAGAAGTTATCCCTTTACCAAGTCCCACACGAAACAATAGATTCATACATCCTTAAAATACCACTTATACACGTGATACGCCTCAATAAACAATGTTCCAGTCCCGAATCGCCCTTTGTATCCGTATTTTAGGTAACTATGTACATCCACATACCTTCGAACGTTTAACTTAACTGGTACTGTTCTGCTCCTAATCCTAACAAATTCTCAGCAGACAACCCAATTCCGGCGTATACACATAAATCCGCTGGGAAATTGCGTAATCCCCCAAACACAGCAATATACCCTTACCCCACCCACACTCCACCCATTCCACCCACTCACCCGTATAATCAGAATAAATTCGTATAAACGAATATACTAGGTAGCACAGGGTTATAGGGTAGCCCATACATTGAGGAAAATTTAAGTCCTATTTTGTTGTAAGAAAACCATGAACGAGGTAAAATCTCTGCCACAAACGGCCAATTCAAATCAAATATTCACCTGAACTGTGAAGAGTCAGAAGTAGATTCAGAATCAGGATCAAAATGCAGGAGCAGGAGCAAGGAGCCAGCAGCAGTGTTTGAAGCTGGAGTACTCTGGTGTTGCTGATGTGATGTTGTTGTTGGTGTTGTTGTTTCTGCTGGTGCTGCTGTCAACTTTAGATGTCTTCAGAGTTGAGTGTAGTACCACTTTAGTAATTTATTCCCTCTGCCTCTTATGCACAGTATATAATATGCAAAACACAAAAGTACATATTAACGTGTGTGCGAGTGAGTGTGTGTGTTTGTATCTATCCTATCTGCAGTCCTAGAATTTAACTCATATAATATTTTTTTTTATTTTATTTTTACATTTTCGTTGCACTGAACACTCACAAAAAATGTGAAGTGATGAACGAGGATGATGACGATGACGATGACGAGAACGACAGCCGACAACCGAGAACCGAGAACCAAGAACCGAGAAACGACAACGAGGACGCGAAGCTAATGGAATTCACACGCTTATCCTTTTTATTTTTTTTTTTTGAATTTATTTCATTTTTAGCCTTTTATCTAGATGTGATTTTTGTAAAAGGATTTCACACACATGAATCCCCTTGGGGATTTATTATTGAAATGGGAGAGACACTATGCACACTTAACACTTTCGCACCGTGTAACAGGGGAGAAGATCAAATCGTTATCCTTCAGACGAAAATGCATTTCTTATTTAAGAAAACATAAAAATAAAAAAAAAACGAAACATCACGTTTATCCTTTTGATTGCCCCAATAGGCCGAAAGGACGACTCACATAATCTCACAATCACCCACTCAAATCGAATTAGAAGAAGTATTAAGGGATGTCAAAATCTATGGCAGATTTCGACAGCTTCGCTTTAGTGGGTTGTGTGGGTTTGTTTTTGTGCCGATAGTGGGCGGGGGGTGGGGGTTCTTTTTATATTTTTTTTTTCGGTTCGAATCAAAACCGGCGGCTCTAAAAATATATCTTTATGGATTTTTACTACAGACGGCAGTTAGGAAAAAAAATCTCGTCGAAATGCAGACGGAGGTTAATTTGACATCGCCACGCTTCCGAGGTAACTGACTGGTAGCAGATTCGTGAAGCATCGGATTTCGTTTTACGAGTAGAAAATTTTGAATCTTTGCAAATTCTGAGGTTGGGGATATTTGTTTGAAATGGGGGAAAACTGTGGTGGATTTTGTAGTGGATTGCATTGGAAGTGCGCATGTCTTTGAGGAGGGGGAAATCACCCGAAGCAAATTTGCCGAAAAGGGGACTTGCTATAATATTGTTCTTAAAGGACATTGTGGAAGGTAATCAAGTTGAACAAAATGCAGGTCAAGAAATTAGGTGAAAATCTAATGCGGAGGAGGTGAAGGTGGTTCGAGGCGAGGTGGCGATGGCGGTGGCGAGTGTTCACATTTTTTTAGTGACATTTTTATTGATATATTTTTTTTATTTAAAAATAACATAACAAAATGGATGAAAGGTAAATAATAATCGGCACAAGGTAAACCAGAAATAAGAGTGAATATGGAAAAAGTATGTCAAATTTATTGAAGAATTTTCAGTGGATCTTGTAGAAGGACGTTTCAAGACTTCCAAATTTTAAGAGTTTGTTCAACTTAAATAGTCTATAAAAAACTTACAATAATGGTTTACAAAAATACCAATGAACTAGATTAACATAGAAATTGACCCATAATTTGATGAGAGTACAACAATATATTGATTGTTGGGGAAGTTAAGGGCAGTAAAGTCTTACGATTTTTTTAACTTAAATTAAAGCTTTCCATACTAGAACTTAAGCACAGCATGCGGGACTTGTGTTTATTGGCATCATAATTTGTATAATGATAGTTAATTTTATAGAGTTAGTACACTTGGTGTAGAGTTACGACGTTGGACTTCCACATCTCCCAGGTGCGTTTTCAAGGGAATTGACTCTTGCGATATAGCGAACAATTTTCTGTATTACTATTCTTTCTTATTATTATTATCGACCGACATAATCCACCATTCCCAACGTTCTGTAGTACAGTCCTTCATAATACGCAAAACTTGTCAGTCTTAAAGTAAAAACATGGACAAGTCCAAGGGACACACTAGTATTGGGCTTCGTAGAAACTTCATCTTCCGATGGGTACTGCTTAGCTAAGAAACGAGACCAGCCTCTCCAGAGAAACACCTCATAGGTCTGCTAGTAAATCCTACTTCACGCCTCCTAGTGGTGCCGCCACCTGGGAATGTTATTGAAAATTGTGAAATAAAAGGGGCGAAAGACGAGCTTTCTGTGTCAAAAATAGGACAAATTTCGGTCATCCAATGCTACGTGTGGACGAAAATTTTGACAGCTGATTCTATGAGCGCCTTAGTTTAACACCAAACGAAGACATAACACTAGTATCTATCATAACTCCCAGTGCTAAAATAGGAAACTATACACTACAACCCTCGAACATGTTATAAAAGTGGGATTGTGGGATTGAGAGAGGGTTACGCTTTAGCGACTTACTGTCACTAGCATTGAGTTTTCGAAGCATTAAATTCTAAGGTATCATTTGCAGTGTCGGATACAAGACGGAGCTCGCATGAATTTTCTATAAGACTGCAGCATGATGCCAAACTCCATCAAATGGCTTTGAAATATCAAGTGCATTAATCTTACTTTCTAAAAAACGACTAAAGATGTATTCCTCTAGTAGATTGCGAAGTTCGAAGGAGCGATGCAAACATAGTTTATTAATTAAGTATAAGAGAAAGTAGAATAAAGTAAATGAATTAAGAAGAATAAGAGAAGCGATCATATGGATAATATGTATATGAAGTAACTAAAAAGAAATTGAAGATCAGTCTAAGTTCAGCCAGCATTGAATAAAGAGGCAATTATTTAAGAACATAAAAGAACAGTTTTATTTAATAACTAGAGATCTACAGGTTATGGGCCCAGATATCTCATAAAATGTCGAATGTTATGGAATTAGTGTTTGCTAAAATAAAGCCTTTTGATGGGCGTAATTTTGATTCGTGGAAGTATCGGGTGGAAAACTTCCTCGAAGCACAAAAAGTTCTCGATGTACTTTCTCAAGTAAAACCAGAGGTAACGGGGGCTAACCAAGATGCCGCTACGCAATGGGACGAGAAAAACGCAAAGGCAAAAAATTTAATAATATGCTTGGTAGATGATAATCATCTTGAGTATATCAAAGAAAAATCTACTGCAAAAGATATGTGGAGCGCTCTTGTGACCATGTCCTCAGAGACAAATATGGCAAAGCAGAACATGTTACGAACACGTTTGGATAGGTTAAAATACGAGTTGGGAAGTGATATGAAAAAGCATTTCACCAAATTTGATGAATGTGCAAGGGAATTAACCGCTGCTGGCGCGAAATTGGATTCAACTGAAATAATTTATTATTTGCTTAAATCGTTTCCAGAAGATTTCCAACCGCTAATAACGGCGCTTGAAAATATGCCGGATGACACGTTGACCTTGGAATATGCCAAATCCGGCTCGTTGAACGAAGAAGTGCGACAACAGGTGAACAAAGAAACCGGGGATGTCGATACCGTTGGTGACGCAGCTTTTTCGGCACGCTTTGCAGGGGAGTGTTTCAAATGTAAGAGAAAGGGTCACAAAAGCTTTAATTGTCCGCAAAGAGGTTCTAAAAACAATTTTAGAAAGAAGATTGCGTCATCTAATAAGTCTAGGGACAGTAGTGTCGTTGCGTTTATGGTTACGAATCGGAATGTTGGAAAAATGTTTGGTTGTTTGCTCTGGTAGTACACGGCATGCAACCAGTAATTTGGAGGCTTTGACTGAGATCAAAGAGCTGGAGAAGCATGTGGTAATAAGCACCGCTGAGGAGGGTGGTGTAATGAAGGCAACGCATAAAGGGAGTTTTCAAGGGGTACACTTTCGTTGAAGGGAGGAGAGTACCTATCGAGGTGAAGGAGGTTCTGTATGCAAAAGAGCTAAGAGTGAATCTGCACTCCAAGAGAAAGGTCTGGAAATATATTTTGTTCGTGGACACAAAGCGTTGATCAAATCTAGTGGGGTAACTGTTGCTATGAGTGTCTTGTTAAATGGATTATATGAATTGCAGTTGTATCCCGCAAAAGTTCAACTCAATTTATGTAAAATTGATGACGTTTGGCATCGCATGCTAAGTCATGTGAATGACAAATATTTGGAAAAAATGAGGTACGAAAGTATGGTAACTGGTTTGGAAGCTGCTGAGGAGAAGGTATCCTGTTATTCATGTGCTCAAGGTAAACAGGCAGAAAAGCCTTTTTCAAGTCAAAGGCCGAGAACTTCAAGGGTTCTTGAAAGAATTCACACGGACGTATGTGGACCGATCACTCCAAGTACACATGAAGGTCAAAAGTACTTTGTGACGTTTATCGACGACTATATAGTCATTTTTCCCAAGTCTTTTTGAAATGACGGAAGTCCGAGGTATTTCAGTGCTTTAAAAAGTTTGAAAGTCATGTGACAGTAAAGTTTGGATGTGGAATTGTTTACTTGAGATGTGACCAGAGTACTGAATATTTTTCGAATGAACAGGAGAAGCATTATATAAAGAAAGGCATTCAATTAGAATCTACAGTGGGTTACTGTCCAAAACAAAACGGTGTTGCAGAGCGCTTCAATAGGAGCGTGGTAGAGAGAGCTAGGACCATGATGGTGGATTCTGTTGTGAAAAAAGAAATGTGGGGAGAGGCAGTACTAACTGCAAACTACTTGCTCAATAGGACCCCGACAAGGTGTATTGTTGGAAAGACACCTGCAGAGATGTGGTTTGGTGTTAAACCGGACATAAGGAAACGGAAACTACGAATTTTTGGATGCAAAGCATTTGCACTTGTACCCAAAGAAAAGAGGGCCAAATTTGATGCTAAGAGCAAAGCGATGATAATGGTTGGCTATGCAATTAATGGCTATAGGCTGTGGGATCCAGATTCGCGAAAAATAGTAATTGCGAGGAATGTTAAGTTCGACGAGTCAAGTTTTCCAGCAAGAGGCAGAAATAACGAAGAGTTGAAAACGGTTTTGATTGCAGAAAAATTCTGGTCAGATCCAGAAGGGGTTTCTGAAAAACATGAAGTAGCTGTTATTGAGGAAGCTGTTGATGAAGAAACAGAGGAAGACCATGATGAAACTGTGGTGCATGAAAGCGAGGACTCAACTGATTCTAATTTTGAATCTGCTTCTGAAGATGGACCACAAACGGCGCTCCGGCAGCATCAAACTTTGGTTAATCAAAGGCAAAGCTGCCGGGAGCGCAAGGCTCCAGGCAAGTTAACTTATAATCATGATTTTGAACAAATAAATCTGTCGGAATTTAATTTTTTAGTCGAACCCAACAATTTTAAGGAAATTGAGATGAGGTCTGATCGAAAACAATGAAGAGATGCTGTTGCAGATGAATTGCGATCATTGGAAAAAAATGAAACGTTTGAGCTGGTGGAGAGAAAACCTGATATGAAAATAATCAGCTGTAGGTGGGTCTTTAAGCTAAAGACTGACAAAGATGGTAAACCTCAAACATATCGCACAAGATTGGTAGCAAGGGGATGTAACCAAGAGTATGGGATTGACGACGATCGAACGTGGCAGCCATACGTACTGTGCTATCCGTGGCCATATATAAAAGTTTTACTATAACTCAAATGGACGTTCGAACAGCCTTTCTGAATGGAGAATTGCAAGAGTGTGTGTACATGTACATGCAGGCTCCTGAAGGCATGGATGTTAGACAGGGTATGATTTGTAAACTTGAAAATCATTGTATGGACTGAAACAGTCCCCGCTTTGCTGGTATCGGAAGTTCCACGATACAGCAATGAAAATCGGATTTCTACGATCACAACATGACTACTGCGTGTATATAAGACAGCGTAATGGGCACATTAGCTAAACAAAATACTCTATTATTGTAAGCCATAAATTGCCAAATAACATCGAATGATGGCTACTTTGTGCATGGATTAAAAAGTGTCAAATAATTCAAAAAAGAGATTTTATTTGTTGCTCCGGAAAAGAGCAATTTTAGGACTTTCGGCTGACATTTTGTACGAAATACACTTTGTACGTCATAACCAAATTCGTCCTCTATTTGTCAAGCCATAAACTGTCAAATTCCATCAAAGGATGGCTACGATGTCGATGGATTAAGAAACGTCCAAAAATCCACATTAAACATACTGGATTCTGATACATCAAATAACATCAGTTCAACCCAACAATTGTTTTTTCGGCCTTCAACCTCAACAACAAACTCGTTCAATCATGTTCTCTAATGCCGAGTTCAACCCAGAAATTCCAGTCCACCGTTCGTTTGGCATTCATAATCCACATTGATTGAATCAGAACAAATGGAATCGAGTAAAAAGTAAATCATGATATCGAAAATCGAGACCCATTGAAATGATTGAGATTGAAATAGAAAATCGAGAATACAGAATCGAGAATCATCTAATTGATTGAGATCGATTAAAATGATTGATTTCGATCATCAATACTTTTCGATGATCGGATCAAAAAAATCGAATCGATCCTGATTGACACAGCTCTAAAATGTACTACGGTCTCACGTCGATATCGATATGTCCATATGCTTCTTTTTCTACAAATTTCTTATGCCATCTGGATATATTTCTTGCTACAACGTTGTGTGAACTATAATCCATAAAAAATATAAATAAATTGAGTGTGACAACGGCGACTTCGTCAAATTGTATGTATTATCGGTTCGGTAGGTATATGTATAAGTTCGAGTATGATGTTTGCAGTGGTGTAGACTGTAGAGTGCTGGTGGTTTGTTTATGTGTGTGAGTGTGAGGTGATGATGTATAGGGAGCTCATGGCAGTACGGTCAACGGTCGAATATTAAATAAAATTGCGGATAGTATGTTGGTAAATATATTTTGGTGTGTACGGATATTTTGGTGGTATTGAGATTGCTTAACTTTTCATCGAATTCCATTAAACTAGTTCATCGTTCCAAAGTATGTATTTCTAGCTGAAAAAGTCCCTTCTTCATACCTTTTAGCAAATTCACTTTCTATGTATAGCTGAATTTTCTGATAGCCTCTGCTTTTCAAATTAAATTAAATTTGTTGGTGCAACTGCTCGAAGAGAATCAGGACCTAGTGACTAAAAACTCTCAACTATTCCTGTGTAAATGGAGGAAATATAAAATTTTGTGACGAATCCAAATGCCTAATGAGCAGAACTTTTCATGACACGAGAAACTCCCAGAGGATTTGTCAATTCCTCAAAAGAGCCAGTACACTCCTGAAAAACTTTCTTGCAGCGCCTGAGAATTGAACCCAACCCCTTCTGCATGACAATCCAACAGACAACCGTTATGTCAAGGGGGCATCTGCATTTAGCTTTCATTTGAATCGTAAGGTGATCGTAAGAATTCTGAATTCCTCCATCGCGCTATTTCGTGCTCCCGACAACATTGCATATTGGAACACCGATTTTCCTTGGGATCATATGAATTCAGTTCTTCTCTTTCAAAAAAAGAAGATAAAATGCGCCTGAACTTGTATTTAAACTTTATGAATCTGAAAGAATTCATGCGGGTTAACAAGCTTAAACCGTTTTCTTTCAACCCCAAATTTTCATTTCACATTGATGGCTTGAAAATTATCATTACACACATAAGTACGTATCGAAAATATAATTCAACACAGATCAGCCTTCGGATTGATTGAAACCAATTGAATTACTTGTAAGAGGTGTCGTTGTTGTTTTCTTTAAAACCATTCTCATAGTAAATTTGGATAAACTTTTAACAAAACCAATTGTAGTTACATTCGCATTGACAAATTTTACCCTTTTCAATAAAACCAAAGGACTTCATCTTGATCTCATTGCACATTCAGGTTACAATTTCAACAAAGCCTTCTTATAATAGAAACCATTAGACCTATGAGCTGTAGAATATTTCGGCGGTGGACATTTTTCCTCTCAGTTCTTAGGTAGGGTCCCTAGGGAAGGACACAAGAAATCACTCCTTTTTTTTTGCAAAGACCGTCGATTTTGAGAATTTAAGGGTATACTCGTAAGCGACTTACTTGTGATTGCTCATTTGTTGGCATAGATAAATACAAGCCATGATAAGTGTAAGGGTTGTGTCCTTTTTCATCCGAGACAGGCAAAATAGTTAAATACAAATTCACTTGGCTCCTAGTAGATGGGGGTTGTGTTGTGTTGTGTAAGTTGTGTTTTTATATGCTTTTGGCAGAAGAAAGCAAATAAAATAAATTGCCCTCAGCTTGAAGAGGCGATAAGGACTCTTAACACTTTCGTCCTAAAATGGATCTAGTTCAGCCATTAGGATGTTTTCTTATCTTCAACACTCTCTACTTGCAGACGAGAGATAAAATAGTATTGGATTCGGATGAATGGCCGTCCGTCGTAGATGTCGTCGGCTCGTCGTGTCGTATGGAAATGTGTGACTTCCATTTAGTTTTCTGTTTCAAGGAGTGTGAGTTTTGAGTGTGAAAGAAATAAGAAAGGCGGGCTATTTGAGGAGGAGGGCTGTTGTTTTTCTCAAAAGTAAAAGCATTTATGGAGATTGGTGTGTGATTTTGGAATGTGTTATTTTTGTATCCCATTCACATATATACGAATCACAAAATAAGGGCAACAATTTATTTTGAAATATCGGTTAAGGCAGTTTTTGGGATGTACCAGATAGCCATTGTTTTATAGGTTTTCAAGGTTTTTTAGGAAGTTTGAGGTAATCAGTATTTTACATATAAATAGGTGTAGTGATAGTGTAACAAAAGATATCGACAAGATTTGATCCACTAAAACATTAACAAGATTCAGTCAAAAGTCAAAGTTTGGATAAATAGCCATTTTATTATATTGTATGATTTTTATATTTCTTAAACCAAAGCTTTAGACAGAAGAAAATTTATCAAAATTGTAGCTGCTGCTTTCGACAAAAATAAAATTTTCGAAAAGTGGTTTTCAACATTTGTATGGTGGGTAGCGTTATTTTTAGATAAAAGAAAATAATGTCGGAATCACCGCAAAGTAAATTGATTATGATCAACCGATATTGCTCGACGTTCACAGGTATGGGCTGGCCAACATAGTTCTCAAAGAAATATGGAACCAAGGACTTTTTCTGAATGCACTGAAATTAGTTAGTCTCTAAATTCTACAATTTTGCTTGTTGACGAACACATTCATCAATAAATTTGTCTCATTGGAAAGATTATTATGGCGACCGCAAAACGGGCAAGGTAAAAGAAATGTAGCTTGAACTGAAGATCCACTTTCGTAAAGCAATAGAGAATGCCTTATGAATACTGAAAACTGCGACTAAGAACTGCGGTCTGGTGGATAACCCGCAAAAAACCGAACTAGTCCATTTTACCGACTTTTAAAATTCCTTTAATTGTGGACCCAACTCAAAATCTCTGATCACGCGAAATATCTTGGCGAGATCCTGGATAAGAAATTTACTTGGAGTCTGAACATTAAAGAAAAAACGAATGTTTGCTTCCTACTCCTATAACAGAATATTTGTAAGATCTCTGTGAGCCAAGTGGATGTACACGGCCATAGTACGACCTTTATTGTTATTTGGTAACGTAGTCTGGTGGAAAGTATTGCACAAGGTGACTATCCTTAAAATTAGGACCAAGGTAAAAAGAATAGCATGTATTGGAATCACTGGGGCCTTAAGTTCCATCCCCACAGGGGGTCTGATGACATATTCAACTTAAAACGCATAGATCTTTTTGAACAAGAATCGGCAAACAATAGTGTACTTAGGCTTAGCCAAACTTTTCAGAAACCCCTCCACTAGCCAACTCATTCAGACTTCCTGATTACTTCAGTGTCTCACAAGCTGATATAACCTTTTTCGTTGATAGCCAAGCGGCAATAAAAGCGATTTCTGCGATTGCAAATCGAAGCTTGTAACTTTCTGTGGGGATCTTGGTACTCAGGTCACAGTGCTTTCGCATGTTATGAAAGAGCTGAAAAGCTTGCCAGAATAGAATCAACACTTGATCTCAATCAGAAAGACACAACAGTTCAGGTCCCAATCTGTAATCTTAACCAGGTAGTCGAGAGCAAAGTTCCAGCTACAATAAACAGAAGATTTAACTCGCTCGATACCCGTGTTATAACTATATGGCCTATAGTTTCCACAATCTTAAGACCGACTTTATCATCCAACTTAGTAAAAAGTCTCTATATATATGTATCTCTTCTCGTGAGCATAACCACCAGACACAACCAACTGGGTTTACACAGGAAAAATTATGAATCTCAGTATGGACGACTTATACATATAGGATGCGGTGACGAGGAGTTACATGAGGATACTCCTCACTATACCTACGTCTCTGCTCAGCACTTTATCATCTGAGAAACATGGTCCTAGCTACACGCTTCATCAATGAGTTGGAGGAACAATCTGATATACCAAGCAACAACCTGTGAAAATTTACTAACGCTTCCAAATGGCGTGAAAATTCCGAAGCTCCATCAACCAGCTGACGAGAATGAATATCGCCTCGAACAACAGTCAAAAGACATACAAAGGACAACGGACTACAATCATAGAACGAACGAAAACGACTGAATGACGCACGTGTTTCTTATAAGAGCTGCAACAAACTTAGAATGTGCACTTCTCCTAGATGTGCGATTGCCACTACTGCAGTGAACACCAGCGTCAGTGAGTTAATGGAACCCCTTCTCCCTAAGATAGTTAAGATAACAGCACCTTCGAATTATTCAGCAAACCTGATCTAGAAAATGGACAAGGACATATACACCAATCACTGACCTTATCATACTCCTCTACCAGGTGTTGTAAGAAACCACTTGCTATGAGTCTGGTGGAGGGATTTTCTCAAATTGAGTAAAGTAAAGGAACACGCTGTTTAAGTGTATCTAAGTATTCTCAACCAGGTGCTTATGTGACGACAGACATTTCTTCCATAACTTAACGACATTTCAGGATATTTAGCTTGCTGGAACTCAACAAGACCCTTAACGGGCTTAAATGACAGTATTTAACATAGGTTTCAATACATGGGAGTCATAGTCCCTGGGGTATCACAACGGATCTAAATTGATCCAAGTATGAAAGTAACAAGATCCAGGAGCAGGTATATTTCTGCACTCGTACGGTTACAAGAGCCCTTCTGATCCTGGTCCTTATGGTATACCCCCATTCATTAAATAGGTATTCTTTATCGCTGGCAAAAACCATTGCGTAATCTTTTCCATCTATCCTTTACTTTACAGCTCTTCATGAATGGATGGAAAACAGCATTTGTCCAGCCAATTCCTAAAAATAGGGGAAATATTCTTCCACATCTAACTATCATCCAATTGCAATTACGTCCCTTATTTTCAAGGTCATGGAATCGCTTATAAATCATCAGTTAAAGAAACATCTCGAAGATCGAAATCTTCTTAATGACCGGCAATACGGCTTTGAAGGCAATCAATTCCACTAGTGATCTGATAGCATATCTCACCGAAGAGTGGAACAGATCTTTACATTGATTCGGGGATAGTAAGATCATTGCGCTTGGTACTTCTGAAGCATTTGATAGAGTCTTCCACCAGGCTCTCTTATCGAAAATGCGTGCGTTTGGTATTAACAAAACCCCTATTCATTGGATTATAAATTACCTTCTACAACGTTCATTACATGTTGTATTGGACGGTTTCAAGTCTGATCTTCACAAAATAAATGCCGGTGTTCAACAGGGCTCCATTTTGTCTCCGATTTCCTTTTTCATTTTTATATGTAATCTCTCTTTATAAGTGATTGAAGACTTCTAATTCACTTTAATGTTTTGCAGACGACTCAACTTTTAGCTTCTCATAATCGTTCTCAAATTCACGCCCATCTCCTTCGGAAGATCCTTACCGCATTGTTAAATGGGGTATGAAAAGTCGTGTGGAGTTTAATGCTTCAAAAACTCAATGCTGTCTATTGGGGGTGAAGCAAAATGTACCCCTAATGCCATTGTTTCTGAATTGCACTTGCATCGAAGAAACCGAATAGCTCTCAGCACTCGGTATGTGTGTCAACGACGATCTTCGTTGGAATTACTACATTATTGAGACCGCCAAAAATGCTGCTAAAAGCTAAAGATTTCTATATCGGTGTAAGAAATTTTTCACCCTACTTATTGATTGGAATAGTGTTCTTGGAAGTGGTAATCTAAGCCACAAGTATACAATGTTTAGAAATGTTTTAGATGAAGTTTTTTCTAATTTCGTTCCTATAAAAAAATGTAATAACTCTGGTAGACCTGTCTGGTTTCACAAAAGACTTTCTAATTTAAAAAATGCTATGTATCGGATTTTAAAAAAAGCAAAATTGATTTTTCTTTTAGAAATGAATTTTACCGATTAAGAAAAGAATATGAATTCCTTAAAAGATTTTTATATCAGCAGCATGTTTGGTCAGTTGAGTCAAAAATTAAAAAGAATTTTAAAGCTTTTTGGAGTTTCATGAATGCTAAAAAGAAATCTTCAGGTATACCATCAACTATGAGTCATAATAAAGTAACTAGTAGCGACCCTAGTTAAATTTGAAACAGCTACAATGTAATAGAGAAATTTTATTATTTAATGATTACTGACTAAAATTTGATGGGTTCACTTGTCAAGTTTTTAAAACCTTTCGAATTTAAGCATAAAAAAACTTGCCAAGTGAGCCCATCAAATTTAAGTCAGTAATCATTAAATAATAAAATTTCTCTTTTACATTGTAGTTGTTTCAATATTATTCTACTTTAAAAATTCGGTATTAAACCTTCATGAAGTAAGAACTTGGCGTACTTTTAGATCTCAGTACTTTTCACGGCTGACTTGTTTACACAAAGGTTTTTGTATAGAAGAACTTGGCTCTTTTTTTAACATTTATGTTTTTGGTCTGATCTCACTCCTTTTTGCAAAGATTTTAATATTTTGCCATGTCAAAATCTAGATAGATAGAAGAGTGGACTCTACCTACTAAAATAAACTTACATAGTTTATAGCTTCCTATTTCTTTTGGTATATTTTCTTTTTGTTATTGGTTGTTTTGATTTGCGCTTCAATTATTTCTTCTTGTCCTGTCAAGATACCTAACACTAACATACCTACCTTAATTACGGCAATCAAAAGTGCTCCATATAAATTAAACATTTTCTCCGAAAGTAGGTGGATACCACGCCCCCCGAATAGAAAACCCCAATTTTTATTTTTGGTCCCTTATATGCAATTTGAGCCATACCGTTCTACCAAATTTCATTGTTCTACTGCAATCGGAAGTGCACCATGTATAATTTACATCAGTTGTGAGGAAGTAGGTGGATACCACGCCCCTGAATGGAAAACTTCAAATTTTATATTTTTTTCTTTGTATGCAATTTAAGTCCTACCACTTTACAAAATTCCATCGTTTTACAGCAGTCGGAAGAGCTCCATTCAACCAACACCAATTCGGAGAAAGTGGGCGTATACAACGCCCCCTGAATGGAAAACCTCAAATTTTCGATTTTTTCCTCTACTTGCATGACAAGACCTACCGTTGTGCAAAATTACAAGATTCTACAATGTCGGGAAGTGCTCCATAATTTTGATGATCTGTTAGTCAGTGAGTCAGACAGTTACGGTTTTTGTGATTTTTGAGGCCTTATATCTCAGGAACCGCTTATAATAGAAAATTGAAATTTGGTGAGGCGCCTTTGCTTGACTAGCTTAGCAAATATTCGGAATGTCAAGTTTCTGACTTTATTGGTACTGAAGATAGGGAGGGGTCAAAAGTCGCCTGAGTTTGTTCCTGTAAAAAGGGTGTAGTGCCAGAACTTGGCTGGGCACTACCGTGCCCTTTGCTAATTATTCAGGTGTGCCCTAAGGGAGCCATCTCGGTCCTCTCCTATTTTTAATTTTTATAAATGACTTACCTTCTGTTATCTTGAAAGCTGAAAAGCTATTATTTGTAGATGATTTTAAGATTTTTATGGAAGTAAGAACCTTGCATGACTGTATACAACTTCAAAGTGATATTGATAGTATAACGGAGTGGTGTAGCAAGCATGGCTTACATTTAAATATTAATAAATGTTCAGTTATGACTTTTCATCGAATAAAAACACCAATAATATTTGATTATACTATTTCCAATATTAGTCTTAAAAGGTTGTATTTACAAAAGGATTTGGGGGTTATTTTTGATGCCGAGCTTAAATTTACTTCTCATATTGATTACATCATTTTCAATTTTTTTTTTTTTTTTTTTCAATTTCAATTTTTTTTATTTCATTTTATACATTTTGTTTACAAAAAGAAATCTGCGAAGCCTGGATAGGCTTTTCTGCAGAAGGTTAAATACATTGATTGTTTATATAATTAAGTATTCTTGAAAGCAATAAATTACAATATTAAATACAAACAAATTTTTTTTTTCTGATAGTGTTAATTAATAATTTAATAAGTGATTCCTTAATAGTTTCTTTCTTAACCCATCTGAGGATATGTTGAGGAGCTCTCTGGGTATCTGGTTGAATGTTTCCGGAATAATAACCGATAGTTGTTGCCTGCCGTAAGAGTTCTTGTACCTTGGTGTTTGCAGGTAGCCTTGTGCTCTTCTTCTCGTGTAGAATTGGTGATCGATTTGTCGTTTATAGTGCTGATCGTTGTAGTATTCTTCGAGGATATTCAGCTCAAATAGCTGTTTTATGTTTAATAGTCCTAGTTCTTTGTATGTTCTCTGGTGGTTTGAGTCATATTGAAAGTTTATTCCATGTTTTGATCTGATCAAAATTTTAACAGAGCGATTTTGTACTTTTTGCAGCTCTTGTAAGTATGTAGGCGTTGTATTTCCCCATGCTAATAGACCATATCTTAAAATTGACTCCACTAACGAAAAATAAGCCTGCTTGAGTACATTATATGGAGTATAATTACTCAAATGATGTAGAGCATATACTGCTTTTCGTAGTCTTTTACATGTATGAGTTATATGTAAGTCCCATTTGAAAAAGCAGTCAACATACACACCTAAGTACTTGAAATGTTGAACATTTTCAATCACTTCCTGACAGCTATCATCGTAGCTAAGGTTTTCGTTGTTTGCGTTCCGATGTATGCATTTTGTTTCATGAAATTTAATGTTTATTTTAGTTTTCAGTACATGTGCTGGTCTGATATGCATTAATTTTGTTTTTTTAACATTGATTATAAGACCAAAATCGTGACACCATCGTATGATCAAATCAAATTCCTTTTGCATAATCCTGGTTGCTGCTGATAAGTCTCTGTGGCTGACTACTATTGCAGTATCATCCGCGAAAGCAAAGCCGATACTGTTTTTTAAAATTGTAAGTATTTGATTTACATATATAATATATAGAATAGGCCCCAGGATAGATCCTTGAGGAACTCCATATTGCAAATTTTTTTCTTGGCTTATTGAATTAGATATCTTCACTTTCATAATCCTATTTGCTAAATAGCTTTTAAACCAATCCAAAATATATCCTCTTATTCCGATTTTCTCCAGCATTTCAAACAATTTTTCATATCTTAGGGTGTCAAAAGCTTTTTTGAAATCGATGAAAATTACAAGATTGTGGTAACTTTTATTAAGATTTGTATTTATTGTATTTGCGAAGTCTGCTAGTTTGTTGGTGTTTTTATTTCTGGTGAAACCGTATTGATTTTCATTGATAATTTGGTATTTATCGAGATAACTTTGGAGTCGAAGCGCCATTACCTGTTCCAGTATTTTGTCCATAACAGGAAGAATAGAGATGGGTCTGTAGTTAAGGACGTCTGTTTTAATGCCAGCTTTATATATTGGCCTTACTATTGCGACCTTAAGTTCATCAGGAACACATGACTCATTGAGGCTCAAATTGACTATGCGTTCGATTATAGGCGCGAGAATTTCCGCATTCGATTGCAGATCTTTCGCTCTTATTCCATCCACTCCTGGAGATTTATTAATTTTAAGTTTCTTCAATATATTTATGATATCCTCCCTTGTTACTGGTAGCATGAAAAAAGATTGTTCTGAACTTGATAATTCAATATGGTATGTTTTTATGTTACAGTTGTGAACAATATTTTCGATTTCGCTTAAAAAACTTGAGGCAAACTTATTCGCTAGACTCTCTATACTGTTAGAATTGACTTCACTATCGAAATTGCTTACGATCACTCCATCCAGATTCTTTTTCTTTCTTCCAAGTATTTCGTTGATTAAATTCCAGGTTTTTTTTGGGTCCGATCGAAATTCTGAAAATTTGTTTCGGTAAAATTTTGTCTTCTTTTTATCGATTTGTTTATTTACGAAATTTCGATAGTTTTTGTATTCTGTTTCATATCGTATGCATCTTCTATTGTTTTTCCATCGCTTGTATAGTGTATCTCTTTGTTTACACAGTTGACGAATTTCTGCATCTACCCAAGGATTTATTGCATTTCTCTTTCTTGCTGTTACTTTGTATGTTGAGTTGGCATATATTGATTGGAAGATATTATCAAATTCTCTGTACAAATCTACTGTATTGGTACAATTATTCATAAGATTTGTCCATTCTGTACTTTGAATTAATAAATTTACCTGGTTATCGTTAATGTAACATGATTCTTTTTGTATATGAGAGTTATCATTAGAGCTACTCAAAACGCCACAAAATAATGTGTAGTGATCGGACACATCAGTTTCGATAACAGAGGCATAAATTTTTTCATTTCTCATTCTTATCAAACAGTGATTTCCAGAGCTAACGCAATGCTTGGTTTTATTCTTTGAAACTCAAATTATTTTACAGATCCATATACTCTTAAATCGTTATACGTTGCACTAGTTCGTTCTGTTCTAGAACGAGTTGAAAGAGTTCAAAGAAAGTTCACAAAATTTTCACTTCGTAAACTTTACTCGTATTCGCAAGCCCCTTCATATAAAACAAGATGCCAACTTATTGATTTAAAGCCCTTCGATAAAAGGAGATCGTACTATTTGACTATGTTTGCTCATGATGTCTTATCTGGCCATATTGATTGTTCCACTCTGCTTTCTTTTTTTGGCATTTATGCTCCTCAACGCTGCCTTCAACCTAGAGAAAACGAATTCTTTAACATCCTTAGACATTACACCAATTTTGGCCAAAATAATCCCATAACCAATTCTTCATTTTATTTTAATCAAAATTTTAATTTAATCGACTTTAACATTAATAGAGATTTATGTAAGGCCAAATATTAAATTCCTTATAAGATTTATATGTTTAATTGTTATTTAACTTTATACCATATGCTATTTATATATTATTATATCAATCTAAGAAAGTTTAATGTATTTGATAGATTAAATAAATAAATAAAACTCGAGTGTAATTCACATCTTTGGACCAGGTGCAGCACAAACTTCTTTCTCCTTATTTGATAGAATTAAGAACAGACCGTTAAAACTGCTAGGAAACAGAACTATCATGGATTCCCATCTCTTGAATACCGTCGGAATGTTTCATGTATTTCCTTGTTTTACCGCTTCTTTTGCAAACAATTCTAACTCGAAGTAGCCAATTCCATTCCTCCGCCTTATCAGTTCACCCTCGAGCCGAACTTTGGTCGTATCGTCAAATATAGAAATTCGTTTTTTGGTCGCACAACACGATTGTGGAATAACTCACCCGGCACCTTTTTTCTCTTGTCATTTTAATTTGCAAACATTCAAGACCAATGTTCATTGATACCTTCTTTCTCTCAACACCTTTAATATTTTTCGCATCGATCATGTATGTTGAACATTACAAGGCGTGTGATTTATAAAAAAAAGATCAACTGTCAGCCCATTAACCTAACCTAACTGAACCTAAGCTTTTAATTTGAGTTCTACCTTGACCGAAGGATTTCGTATTTCCAGGATCTTTGTAAGAGTCTGCTCATGTTTTCAAGCAGAAAAAGAAGATAATTTCTTTGAACCCAAATTGATATAATACCTATAAAGATTCAAGGCGATAGAAATTGTATTACTCCATCTTATACTCGTATAAGGAGATAAAGACTCACAAGAGCCTTCACCAACAACCGAATTCAAGATTAACGAGTAAGAAAAACATCTTTTAATTTCTGAATATAATGGAAAATAAAAACAATTCAATTCGATTTAATAGCTTCTGTGGGATTGAAATTGCAAAAAATTAGGCTTTATTGTCATAATTTAAGGAAATAAAAAATGTAAGCATCTAGGTAATCGACAGGCTTCGCATTTGAGTCCTTATTTTACAAACCTATCTTCCATTCGATCAATAAAATTTAATCTAAACAGAGTCGAAATAATTCATTTCCATCCTTCGACTTGATCCTTTTCTAAAATAATATAAAATAATTTAACGACCTTTTATTTTATTGACTCCAATAATTTCACAAGCCCACAAAACAAACATAGCAATATGCAATGAAACAGAACCAAGAGATTCGGTCGATCAACCTCTCGAGTCGTCTGCCATTCTCCTGATGGCCTTTACCCCTCGCTCTTGTGTAACTTAAGCTCCATGTCTCTATCATTCCTCCTTTGTCTCTCTCTGTCTGTCTCATCATCAATTGTTATTGTTATGAGGAAGGATTCTAGGGAAATATGATTCTATAAAGAAGAAATAATATTTCTAGCTTTTCATGGTGGAAAACATTTTACTGACACTTTTCTCGTAAAAGAAAAAAAAATAAATATTATTTTCGCTTGATTTCCTCCACTCACTGACTTGTGCCAGGAGTATGGCGGAGTTGTGTGTGTTTTTTGGTGGTAATGGTTGTCATTTTTCTGTCTCATATTGTTGATGAAACGGTGACTGGAAATTCAATATTATGATGGAAAAACAATGGAAAAATAAAAAGTAAGTACACAAGTACAAGTACACATAACAATTATTTTTGCTTTCAGAAGACATCTGAGAAACAGAATAAGAAGGCGGTCCTTGAATGAAAGCAATTTCCTTTAAAAAGTTTTCAGCAAGGACAGCTACCATTAATATACACATGTATATGAAGTTTCAGGAGGTAGGTTGTAATTTAAGCCAGAATCATATTTACCAAGAAACGCAATTAAAATTGAATTCCGCAGAAGCACTACCCCCGCCACGACCGCGGGTTTGACATTGAAGTTTCTATAAATTGACAGTTTACATGAATATAATAATTAAAGTCACTTCCAAACTGAGTTGAATCTCAAGTTAAGAGCTATTGAGCATGTTGACGGTATCATAATTCTTCAAGGACCTCGTCTGTATGTAATTTAAAAATCTTAAATTTTGTCTGAATAAGGGGCCAACCAAAATGTTCAAAACTGTTATACGTAGGTGGTTTTGCATGAGTATTGATGCCAATGATTTTATAAATTATTCACTACTTACTTACCTAGGCGAACTCTGCGTTCCCTAGAAACCTAAATGGTCTTTCAATAAGGGCGGGTAAATGTTGAAATGGAATAATACAGGCTATGTATGCCGTATTAGCAAAATAATTTTTAGTTGCAAGAACATTGTATGCCATTATCTAAGAAATATAAAATCGTTCAAATACTTTCTCCGGCGCGCGTCCGGCTTCTTAAGGTCACACAGATTCGAGTGGTTCAGTATTCAATTACTCTTCCAAATAGATCCAAGTGAATTTTATCAACGGCATGTGTTATGTTCACCTTAAGGTAATCCGTATATTGTATTTTTTCGCAAAGACTGGCGATTCCAGGAAACTTTACAAGAAAAAGTCTAATGGTAGCAAATCGCACGACCTATGGGGTCACCTCTGCGAAATATAACCTTACCCTCACCTTGAGATTCAAATCGTCCTTCTAGAACCAAATATCGTCTAGGTTTTTAGCGCCTGCTATTGAAGGTGAATCCCTCACCAACGTCGTTTTCGAAACAATATGGACCAATGATAACGTACCGGAAGTCGAAAATCCACACCAAAAAGTAGCTTTTCGAGAATGCAATGTCACCTGGTGAAGCTCGTGAGGGGTGGTGTCGTCCCAAGATTGGCAGATTTTCCTTGTTAACACAACCTTTCATTTACAAAATGCGCCACGTCTCCAAAGATGATTTTTCGGCCGAAATTGGGGTCCTCTTCAAATGTCCCAAAGCCCAGTCAGCGAACACAAGGCTATGGAGCTGAACTTTGATCTCCTGGGTGGGAACCGAAAATTCGTTGAACGTTGACACTTGTCAATTATAAGGCTTAATTCCACGGTGGGGCTACGCACTGTAGCAGAGTCAAGTTTAGTGTTGACCGCCGCCCTAAGATAGCACCATCCCAATAGCAATTCTGCGAGCATGTTAAGGCATATATACACACCTTGCTAAGAAGCTAGACCTATCTAACCCCTTTTTCATCCAAGAAGACTTGAACACCAATATGTTTCCACAATGTTAGGCAACCATAGCCTCCACGATACTCCCACAAGGGAGTAAAAATAAGAATATTCAAAAAAAATCCGAGGACAAACACTGATCGTCGAAGGTAAATCATTTTACTACGATTCCGAAAACAAATTAATGTGTGACGGTGTGTGCGGATTGTCATTGATACGTCAAATAGTGGATGACAACTCTAATAGATCTGTTCCAGGCCAAAGCGAAGTTGTGCAGCCCAGTGCTTCTACAACAGGTTCTCAAACTGTTCTGAGGCCGCAATCTACTTTTTAATTGTAATGCCGTCTGCCCGTCAAATAATTTCAGAAGATCAAAATCTAAAACTAGTTATGTAAATAATATTAATGCAAAATGTGAAATTTTATCTTACAACATATCTGGTCTTAGTAATAAGATTTTATTTAATGATTTTTTTTAATTTTATTAACCAGTTAGAAATATTTTTTTTATATGAAACATATGTAACTGAAGTTAGCTTAAGTAGTTAAGATAAAAAATTCCAAAACTATGAACTTAAAATTATACCTGCAATTAGAAGACATACAAGAGGAAGAGCAAGTGGAGGGTGTATTTTTGGGCTTAAAAAAGATTTGAGTTTATGCGGCGATTTTAAACATTTTGGAGACGTAATTTGTGTTCAACTGAAAATTGATGGAGAAAAGTTGTGCATTTTACCATCAAATATTAATTGTAACCACTGGGATGCAGATTTCGAACAAATTAAGGAGTTCCTTATGAGCAGTGCAATCTCAAATGTATTGGTGGTTGGAGACCTAAATGCGAGAGTCGGATCTGAACGAGGAGTGGAAAACGAACGCGAAGGACAAAATCGGCTATCTAAGGATTCCATAAAGAACGCCAGAGGCAATAAGGTATTGGAATTGTGCAACTCGATTGGACTTCGAATTCTAGATGGCACCAGCGAAGGCGATAAATTTGGAAAACAAGGTAGTTCAGTTATTGACTACGCTCTTGTAGGGGGCACTTGGAATTCCTTGATTACCGATTTTAAAGTGCATCAGATGCCATACTCAGATCACATGCCAATTGTTGTTTCACTAAATTGCGGACAAAATGAAAATGAAGGAAGTGTGAGCATGAAACTATTGCCTAAGCTGAAGTGGAAAGACGCTAAGGCCACTTCTTTTAGAAGAGAGCTAGACTCATGTCTGATGAGACGCCAAACAGTGAATTTAAAAGAAATTGAGGATTGTATCAAGGCAGCGTACCCGGAATCGAACCATTGCAGACGAGATGAGGAGTATAAAGAGCCATGGTTTGATAAAGCATGCATGATGGCAAGGAAATTATCTTACGCCTGGCTGAACCAGTATAGACGCCATAATGAAGTCACCGCAAAGCTTATATATATTGCATGTAATCGAAATTTTAAAGCACTATGCAAAGTGAAAAAGGAGGCATTCTACGAAAGAGAAGCGAGAAGACTTGCACAATGTAGGAACACAAGTGAATTATGGAAGACAGTTCAGAGGCTTAATGGCAAAGTTTACGTTATAAACAGAAAATTGAACTGTGATACCTTGATGATACACTTCAATCAACTGCTTAATCTCAGCTCCTTGAGTACTCACATGATACAATATGCTCAACCCAGCTTTTATGATGAACTACTGGACCAGCCAATCTTACAGTATGAGGTAACTGCATCGCTAAAAAGTCTAAAGGATGGTAAAGCAGCAGGATCTGATAGAATACCTTCGGAATTCTATCGATATGGAACATATGAGCTTCTCAAGAATCTAACAGGCGTATATAATATCATACTGGAGCACGGGAGTATACCTAAAGAATTCAAAGAAGCGCTGATTTTCCCCATTCATAAAAATTGCAGCACAATGGATCCTTCAAACTATAGAGGTATTTCATTCTTGAATGCATCCTATAAAATATTCACAACGATACTGCAGAATCAACTTAGAGCGTGGATTGACGCAAACAACCTTATAAAAGAATTCCAAGCGGGTTTCAGGCCAGGATACTCAACTGTAGATCACATCTTTGTTCTCAGAAGTATCGCACATTCGTTTCTGTCTAGAAATAAGAAATTATATACTTTCTTTGTAGATTTCAAGGCTGCATTTGATACAATAGACCGAAACGCGTTAATGTACAAGATGTTTGGATTGGGAATGTCACACAGATTTGGACGTGTTTTGTAGAACCTGTACATGGAAACCACTGCAGCAGTATGGGATGGTGAAAATATTTCGAGATGGTTCCAAACTAAGACTGGTGCACGCCAAGGCTGCACACTCAGCCCAAGCTTGTTTGCGCTTTTCATCGATGACATTACGGATTTTTTGCCAGGAGGTATAGAATATGAAGAAACCATTATCAAAGCACTCCTTTTTGCGGATGATATTGTGCTGTTTGCTTACTCACCGGAATCCCTTCAGCTCATGATAAACAAGCTTTATGAATATTGCACTATGTGGAAATTAGTTGTTAGCTTGGACAAGTCAAAAGTTTTGGTATTTAAAAAAGGAGGAGGAAGAACTCGAGGGAACAATGGACATACAACAATGAAATGATAGAGGTCGTCCAGGAATACAAATATTTAGGAGTTTATTTAACCAAAAACCTCAGTATGGAAAGGCATCTTACCAAAAAGCTAGCGAAAGCTAAGACCTCAATCAATGTTGCATGGAAGGAAATTTTTAGAAATAGTCATATAACACATAGCAGCAAATTCAAAGTGTTTGAGTCTGTGGCAGAGTCAACCTTATTGTATGCAGCTCAGGTTTGGGGAGGTAAAAGGTATGAAACCGCTGAAAAACTTCTCCGATTTTATATCAAACGTCGGCTTCCTTCAAATACCCCTAATTATATGATCATGTTAGAAACAGGAATTTCCCCAATATTTATCAAAACACTTAAACTGCAAGTTGATTTCATAATTAATGCTCTGGACATGCCCGATTATCGTCTTCCAAAAAAAGCAGCTCTTCAAGCGATAAGAAGCAGATCTGGATGGTTCAAGGATTGGATGCAACTAACACAGGAAACTGGTATAGAGTTAAACCTTGATGACTGCAGTCCTAGTACTGTCCTTATTGTATCAACTGATTTCAACCTTAGATGATCGTTTTAGATTGCAATATGCTGAAGAAGCAAATGAATCCATACACAGGATGATTTACAGTAAGCTGAACCACAATCTTAACAATTACAACTATTTTCGGGACGACTGCACGATTGAACAAATAACATGTATGTTCAGACTGAGAGGTGAACTTTCTCAACTTTATACCGCACCGTGATGATCTACCCATATTTTGCGGAATGTGTAATATGGCAGAAAGAGAAGATATTTTTCATTTTCTTGGGAGATGTCCCGTACTCAGAGAAACAAGAAGACACGTCTTTGGAAGTGATTTTTTTATCTGAAGAGTTTTCAATAAAATATCTCAACGAATTAGATGTACCCAAAATGTTTAAATTTTGTAAAACTGCACTTATGTATCGAAGAAGAATCTTAAGCGAAAATTTTTTTATTTTTTATTTTATATTTTTAAACGAAATTGATTTGTTACATTTATAAATTTTTTAATTTTCATATAAGTTGTCAATCAGGCAGACGGCAAAGCCATGCTTTAATGATTGTAAATAATGTAAAACCTACCATTTATAGAGCAATAAAATTTAATCTAATCTAAAAATCTAATCTAATCTCATCTACTCCCACAAGGGGACTATTTCATATATATAGCCAGAGGCAAGGAAGTCAAGTATCTTGCAACACAAAAAAAAAACACCCTAAAACCGTTTCTTTCAATCCGTAATTTGTCGAATAATGTGATATAAAGGAAAATTGATTATCACTTGGTCTACGACAACGTCCTGGTGTATGTCTTATAAATAATTCCAATAAAGGAGCACAATCAATATGACATGTTATTACATCTCATGCAAGTTAGACCAAGTGACAGATTCTCCTAGCTTCAACAGGTTTTATATCAATCAACACACACCGAACTCAATATTTTGTAAAAGGCAGAGTCCATTCAAGTTTATCAAGCAAATATTTCGTGAATCTTTTCTGAATTCTTTCAATTTTATTGGACGCATTTCTGTAGTTAGGAGACCAAACTACCTAGCAGAAAATCGAAAATCGGTCGAACAAAACTAACAAAAACTTATTTAATCTTTACAATTCCTTAACAAAAATCCAAGCAGAGAATTTCCACTGGACACGATATAATCCACATGTATTCTGAAATCCAGTCTGAAGTCGTATACTACTCCCAAATCCTTATGATTAAAAACTCTTTGAAGAACGTTCTCGGATATACAGTAGTCAAATAAAATCAAATTGAAGGACCTAGTAAATTTGAGAATACAAATTTTTTTGACTTTTAAATCGAGCTTATTTGACAAAACCATTTTGACACGGTTGTCAAATCTTCTTGGAGTTGCATACGATCCGAAATTTAATTGATTCCTTGTATATTTTAAAATGATCAGCAAACGAAAGGCAGTGTAAGAGTGAGTCCAAAACAAAGCTAGATAAATCATTAACAAAAAATAAAACAAAAGTGGACCCAGATGACTTCCCTGCGGAACTTCTGAGGAATAAGAGATTAGTTACGATTTAGTTTGTCCAATTTTAGCTAACTGAAATTTATTTACTAGATAGTTTTTGATCCAGTTGAACATCTGAAAGTAAAAACCTAGAGATTTAGGCTTGAACTCTATCAAATGCTTTTCAAAAGTCTGTCTGTATATTTGACGTCAACTTGGCTTCTTTTTACTTGCGATATAGGTACTATGGGGCAAGTTCTACATTTGTAAAAAAAATCGAACTCTAGATTTTGATCAAATTTAACATTACGATGATAGCGAAGACGAATAAAGTGGGTCGGATAATTCCGTCTGTCTCTCTGTTTGTCTTTACGTCGATCTACAGCCTGAGCCACTGGAGCTATTTTCTTCAAACTCGGTACTTAAGGGTCTTCGGTGATTGGAAAATGAAATTTTTTCTTAGCTCTAAAACTAACGGCACCCCCCTCCCCCCATACAACCGTACTGCAAAATCTTATTTATTTCGAAAACGGCTCTAACGATTTTGATAAAAATATAATGCACGACTGGGTCGTACGAACTTACCCTTATGTAAACGACTAAGAATTTCAAAAATGAATATTATTAGAGAAAAACTGATCATAAGCATAAAATTCATTTTTAATAGACTAAAACAACTCCTTTAGTAGTTGGAGCTAAAAACAGGATGCCATGTGAGCAAATATAAGCTTATGCAAGCACAAATAATTATAAGTCTGTACTGGTTTCTTAAAAAAATTAATTTTATATACAAAATTTTTAAAACGTTTTTAAGAAAAAATTTGGTATGCCAATTTAAAGATTTTATTAGTGTTCAAATAAAAATTAAATTTACAAAACAAAATATCAAGCCGTTTCTAAGATATCGAATTTTTCAACAAAAAAAAAATAGATCTTTTTTTCAAAAATTCAAAAATAATTTTTTTTTAAGTTTTGAAATGCAAGATTTCTTAGAAGCTTCTCTATAAAAATTTCAATAGAATCCGTTATATCAATAATAAGAAATTCTAAATTTGAAAAAATGGTTCTATGGTATGTTCAGTCAGTAATATCTTGATTTCATTTTTTTTATTAAATTATAGATCGTAAAAATGAATCAAAAGAAAAAGAATTTTAGCAAAATTCTCGGAACTGTTTTCGAGAAAAATACGGTTTTCGAAATCTTATAATTTATATTAAGAAACTTTTATTTATAAAGTTTTAAAAACTCGAGCATGGGGTTTTCAAAAAAAAAAATTTTAATTTTTTTTTTAAATCCAAAAAAAAAATGTTTAGAAAATTTGAAAACAACATAATGTTCAAACTGCTGGGGAGATTTAACGGAAAGAAAATGATGAAAATCGGTTGTGCTGTTTTTGAGAAAATCAAAAAAATGGTTCCAAGGGGGTACCAAAAATAACCATTTTTTGGAATTTTTTTCAACCATTTCTGAGCTTTAATTAAATGAAATTTTTAAAATTTTTTTTTTAAATCTGTGGGACAGTTTTTGAGACAAAAAAAATATTTATAAAATTTCGAAAAAAATCGTATTACAATTACCGTTATTTTCGGTCTTAAAAAAAAGAAAAAACTTGTGGTGCGAAAAATTAAAAATACTATCTACCAAGTTTAAAGAGAATCCTCCAAGCCATTTAGGCTGTAGTCAAAAAGACAGACAGACAAAATTGCTAGACACACTTTTTTAGTCTTCGCTCTCATCGTAATGTTCACTTTGATCAAAATCTCGAGTCCTCCTTTCGCAAGATCCGTATAGATTTTATCTTTATCCCTCCTGTAAAGGCAGCAATTATTATTGCGGATTTCTGCATTCGAAATGTCATCACTGAACCCAGTGTCTGTGAAAGTGATAATATTATGACATTATGACATGACAGCATCTTGAAAAGTTAGTAATTTAGACCGCATACCTACCACGTTTTGGTAGTATACTAGGATTGCATCTGCAAGTGTAGAGTTCAGCTTGGCCGTAGAAATTGGATATGGTGAAAAGCGCGTTAGAGTGAGCCAATTAATTATGATAAGACCTAAATACAAATAGTCCCACTCCTCTGCAAACGTCCACCAGTCAGAAGCCCATGGAGTTACCAGTTAAACCCAAGCTAATAGTGCACCCATAAAGTAGGTGATGAGTATGTACACTCAACATATACATGTACCTTAAGCCAGAAGAAGATTATGAAACAAGAGTTCAGTTTTATCTTACAAGCTCACAAGACATCAGTTCACTTTTGGTTATCATCTCATTCACTCCGCCTCATAATTAATTGTTAACTCATATTATGTTTATGATACTGTACATGAATAGTTAGTAGATATTGAACTTATTATAATTAATTTATAAGTGTTATTAAAATTGAAGTTTTAATTGAAAACTAAATGGTTTTATTAGAGACACAACAATTGGCGACGAGAAATTAATTACGATCTCCGCGTTGCATGTGTACATAGTGCCTATATACTTCTATATATATATATATATATATAAAAAAAAAAAGAACAGAACATTTTTATTCCGCATTGTAAAATTGCATGTATTAACTACTAATTAAATTATATATAAATATGAGTGAAGACTTAGGAAAAGTAATTAGCTCTTTGATAACGAGCCAAAATACTTTTTTAGAAAATTTGGTCAAACAATTAAATTTTAAAACTGAGTCAAATAATCCTGAAAACAGCCATCACATTCCACCATTTAATGCCTTCGATAAAGACAAATGTTCGTGGGTTACATATGAACAGCAATTACAACAACACTTCACTGCCTACGGTGTTTCATGTTCAATAAAAAAACGTGCTTATTTTCTTTCATGGATTGGATGTGAGACTTATGAATTATTAGGAAAATTGTATGGGTCTTCCAATTTAGCATTAGAAAACTTTGAGAATTTACTTGAAAAGTTATCTAATTATTTTAAATCAAAAGTGCATGTTTGCACGTCACGTTACAATTTTTTCAAAAGCCGCATGCAAAAAGATCAATCGTACTCCGAATGGATTGCAGAGCTACGAGGTCTTGCTAGGAATTGTCAGTTTGCATGTGTGACAGAGGAGTGTAAAAAAGAATATATTGACGAGATGATAAGAGATTCCATAATTCTCCATACGCCGCACGATGCCGTGCGTTCAGCAGCCCTGCAAAAAACTAACCCAACTTTGGATGAAGTTAAAGCAATTGCCGAAGCCTACGAGGCTACGCAAAAATCCATTCAGTTGTTAAAAAGCGAAAGTACCGATCCCGTTGTTGAAGTTAATCAGTTATCTTTTTCATCAAATCCAAGTTACCGAAAGTATGCACAAAGGGGGCATAGCAAAAGCCGAAGCAGTAGCAAAAATCCACAAAACCAGCAGCAATATAAGAGTAGCACTTCACAAAAGTCTTGTTCAGGTTGTTTTAACCAACATCAAAAAGCGAATTGCAAATTCTTAAATGCCATTTGTAATAAATGTGGGAAGAAAGGCCACATAGCTCCGGTATGTCCTTCATCTGGGAGCAATCGTGGTACTTCATTTAACCGTCAACGAAAATGGCAGCCTAATAACGATCATGTTAATAGTTTATCCGAAGACAACATACTTTCTGTGGATGATTCAATGCAGGTAATCGGCAACAAACTGTTTCTAACATTGAACATAAATAACCGTGAGGTAAAGTTCTTGTTGGATACAGGTGCAAGCAAATCAATGATAGGGTTACCTGGTTATAATGAGATCAGCTGTCCAGTTTATTCAAAATCAACACGTATAATGAAATCATATGGTGGGGTTGATGTCCCTTTGCTGGGAGAAGTTGACGTCGAAGTAAGGTTTAATGGCTTTACAAAAAAGTTGCCTTTGCTTATCACTAACATGGAGCACGGTTATAATATCTTTGGTTGGAATTGGGCTGAAGCGTTTGGTTTAAATGTTAATTTTGATGGTGGTACCAAGTCGAGTGTGTTAGAGAGCGTGTCACCGAGTGATGTTGATGCATTATGTGCTAAGTATCCAGATTTGTTTGCATCTTCGCTAGGGCACTGCAAATCTGTTAAAGCAAAGCTTTATTTAAAAGTCAGCTCAAATCCAAAGTATTTTAAAGCGAGACCAATTCCATATGCACAGCTGGAAGCATTTAAGTTAGAAGCTAATCGTTTAGAGAAAGAGGGAATCTGGAAGCATATTCGGTTTAGCGAATGGGCTGCTCCAATCGTGATTGTACCGAAGCGTAATCAAAAGCTGCGAATATGTGGGGATTTTAAGGTTACGATCAACCCACAGCTTGAAGTCGATCAATATCCAATTCCTCGACCCGAGGAATTGTTCCATAAGCTATCCAAAGGTCAGTATTTTAGCAAATTGGATATGTCTGACGCATATTTGCAAATTGAGTTGGAAGAAGATTCAAAAAAATGTGCTGTTGTGAACACGCCGTTGGGCTTATATCAATATCAACGTTTGCCATTTGGTATTGCTAGCGCTCCAGCAATATTTCAGCGGACGCTAGAAGCAGTCCTTGCAGATATTGAATGCGCTGTGTACTTAGATGACATTTTAGTTACAGGTAAAAATATGCAAGAACATCTACATAATTTGGAAGCCGTATTTAAGCGTTTATCTGAAAACGGTCTGCGAGTCAATCTACAAAAATGTGATTTTATGAAAACTGAAGTAGAGTACTTAGGTCACATTGTCAGCAGCAAAGGTATACGTCCGGCAGAAAGCAAAGTGGAAGCCATTAGAAAATTGCCGCGTCCAACAAATCTCAAAGAATTGCAGTCATTTATGGGTAAGATAAACTATTATAACAGTTTTATTAAAAGCTTTTCACAAATTGCAGCCCCTCTGAATGAACTAAGAAAACAGGATGTTTTGTTTCAATGGCGGGCTCCACAAGAAAATGCTTTTCAAAACTTGAAGCAACAAGTTGAGGACGCAACATACCTCTCTCATTTCAAAGCAGAATTACCTATCATCCTAGCAACAGATGCTTCTTCTTATGGTATAGGTGCAGTGATTTCTCACCTCAATCCAGATGGAACAGAACAGCCGATAGCCCATGCATCAAAGACTCTTAGCGATTCACAACGAAATTATAGCCAAATCGAGAAAGAGGCTTTCTCAATTATTTTTGGTGTAACTAAATTTCGCCAGTATCTATATGGCCGCCGCTTCATCCTATACACCGATCACAAGCCCTTAATTTCATTGTTTCATCCCAATAAAAAGCTTCCAACGATGACAACTGGCCGTTTAACACGATGGGCATTAACTCTAATGAGTTTCACATATGAAATCCGCTATAAGCCGTCAAATAAACATGGTAATGCAGATGCACTTTCACGATTACCAGTTGGCCCAGATACAAAGTTTGACGCCTTAGAAGAATCTTGCCAGGAAATCACCTGTGAATTAGAAGAAAAAATAAATGATTTTCCTGTAAACGCCAATAACGTTGCCGAAGAAACCCGCAAAGATGCAGTCTTATACAGAATCAAGCAGTATATACAAAAAGGATGGCCAGAAACTTTGCCTGCGTGTGAGAAACATCTTACTCCCTACTTCAACCGAAGATTTTCGCTCACAATGCAACAAGGAGTTATCTTGCTCCAAACTGAGTATATTCGCGTTGTGATTCCTCATAAGCTTCGAGATAAAATTTTAAAGATGCTGCACGAAGGTCATTGGGGCATTGTTCGCACGAAGCAACTTGCACGCCGTTACTGTTGGTGGCCACAAATCGACGAAAGCATTGAGTCAAATGTTAGAAACTGCCCAGTTTGCCAAACATTTGCAGTCGATCCTCCAAAGGAATTTAATAGCTGGCCACAACCAGAAAAGCCATGGGAGCGAATCCACATAGATTTCGCTGGTCCATTCTTCAATCAAATGTGGTTGATCTGCGTAGACGCACTTTCCAAGTTCCCGTTTGCTGTATCGCTTAAAAATGCAACATCAACCAACACGATCAAAGCACTTTCAAGAATATTCGCGCTGGAAGGATTACCTGAATCTATCGTTAGTGACAACGGTACACAATTTTCATCAAAGGAGTTCGGATTTTATTGTACTTCGAATGGAATTCAACATTTAAGAACGGCACCATTTCATCCATCATCGAATGGAGAGGCTGAACGTTTTGTTCGCACTTATAAAACGAACTTACGTAAAGTCTGCGAGGAGGAGATGTGTATGGACACCGCCGTTTCAAAATATTTGATGACATATAGAACAACGCCTAATCCTTTAACAGGAAAAAGCCCCGCCGAAATTCTTCATGGTAGAACTCATCGAACAATTTTATCACAAATTGCACCGAGTTCCAAAGTCAACAGTCGAAGTTCATCCTGTCCAAAGTTCGCAGTTAATCAACTCGTTTACGTACGTAATTTCGCCAAAGGACCTAAATGGTATGAAGGAACTATAATTTCACATCTGGGTTCCATAACATACTCAGTACGCACTGCCAAAGGTATTTGGAAACGACATCAAAACCAATTAAGAACCAGACAAGATGACTTCAACGCCGACAGTTTTAGTTCAGCTAGAGTTTTAGCTGAAAACCAAAATTCAAATGGTCAAATAGGTAACACTGAATCGTTAACAAATAACATTGTATTTTCCAGAGATAATGAAGGTCAAGAACACAGCTCACCTAGCACAAGTCAAAGTCCTGAAGCTGCCGCCTTGACTATTCTTAATCCTAGGCCTGAACCAGCCACACCAAGACGCTCAACTCGTGTACGAAAGCCCGTTGTACGTTTCCAATACTAGCCAAGTCCGAGTCCGAGTCTAAACTTAGTGAGGAGGAATGATGAGTATGTACACTCAACATATACATGTACCTTAAGCCAGAAGAAGATTATGAAACAAGAGTTCAGTTTTATCTTACAAGCTCACAAGACATCAGTTCACTTTTGGTTATCATCTCATTCACTCCGCCTCATAATTAATTGTTAACTCATATTATGTTTATGATACTGTACATGAATAGTTAGTAGATATTGAACTTATTATAATTAATTTATAAGTGTTATTAAAATTGAAGTTTTAATTGAAAACTAAATGGTTTTATTAGAGACACAACAGTAGGTATAGCCTTGATGCACATTAGTCCCATGTTAGCATCAGACGATCAATCAATGCTTATTATGAGCTCGAACTCAAGTTACACCGTAGAGACCAACAATGTGTTAACCCGCGTCCACTGTAGTATTAACAACTCGGACAGATAGAATGCTATCAATGCCGCTGAATCTAAAAAGCTCGATGGGCAAACTTTCCCAATTGTAAGCCGTCTCCCTATCAAAATAGAAACGACTAAAATCCTAAGCGTCATCAAGTAATCGACTACCTCGGGATCTGCTATTCACCTTCACAGACCTCGGCGATGTTCTTACATCTCGATCTTTAATTTATTAGATGTATGAATGTTGGCTGATTGATTACCAAACCGGTTGTCTTAAATTTCTTTAAGAGTCTACTGTGAAGTGCCTCCACGTGCATCCTAAAATGGACACAACACGCTCAACGTTTGTACTAAAGAACACTCATTATTATATTAAAGCTTTATCACTTGCTGGTTTTGTTCAATCGCGTAACTTGCTATACTGATTTGGCATCAGTGGCTGAATAATAAACAACAGAATTGACAGATGTCAGAAAAACAACAAGGCCACCATTTTCCCGCGCCAATTGAGAAACCCTTGATTACCTCTTACGAACGATTGTTTCCCCTTTGCCAGTTGGAATCAACTTGAATTTCTTGTAAGCCCAATTATACCGACTTTAACCCCGAAACACCTTTAAGCATATCCACTTGAATGATAAACAAGCACCTTCCACCTTGTCGATGCTAAACGTTTTCAATTACACATAACCAAAGCAACACGCCAGTGTGTAGTGTGCATTCATTTGTTTGCTTTGCTAATATCTTAATTGCATGTCTACAGATGATTAACAAGCCCTCCGCCCCCATACACATAAACGTCGGTCCTCGTTTAGCCAGATCCCTTTTGTGAGCCATTAATTTCAGCATCCAGATAAGACTTAACCCAAGTTACATCTGAATTGCTATGTCCCCCAAAAGCATCTATCTACCCGCAAAAATAAAATATACTCAATCTCAAACTCATATCTATACAACAATTTACATAGACAGACTCGTACGAACAACAAAGAGTAAATTGCTATATGTATTTTATAAACTGACCCTTTTAGATGCCGAAATGTAGTCACACATCAGCCCCCAGCCAAGTGATAGAGACGCAGGCGGCAAGGCACAGCAACAAACGACAGATGTTTACTTTTGCTGGGTACAGCTTGACACCTTTCAAATTAAATTTAAGTCCCAGTTCATATATGAACTCTTACCCTCCCGTTTGACCCTTATTTTGAAAAATGTGTTTTTGACATCACTTCACTGCAAACGAGGAGAATGGTGGGTCCTTTTTTAAAGAAGTGTTGACGTAATCAATTTTTATGGAAAAAGTATACAACTGTGATTTCTATTTCATTTTTCTTTACGTCTGTATTGACGTGCACTGGGGCGTATGTGGACTATAAAAACAACAAAACGAAAATACTCCAATATCGTTTTCGAAATTTTTGAGCCCGTTGAACCCTTTTTCGAAGATTGATTATTTGCCGTTACAGGAAATGACTGAAATTAATCCTCGAGCGTAACATGAAATATCGCTTGTTGAGAATTATTATTTGTGAACAAGACAGACAGGGGGCGGAGGGTGTGGCGGTGTGCAGATGGAAAGGTAAAAGTATTGAATGAAAAATGAATTACGAACTGTGTGTTATTTTTTCGTTTATCGTCTACATACGTAACGTTCCAACTTCGATATTGTTAGTAAGTCTTTGTTGTGTTATTAATTTTCAATCGCTTAACCTTCGACATGTGACGTTTATCAAAATAAGGGAACTATAAGAATACAGGAAGGGTATAAGAGAAAGAGTGTGGGGAAAAGTCCCTTTTCAAGCGATATCAAATAAATTTTAGCTTTTTATCATGGAAAATTTGACCAAAAGAAAAAGCAGTATCAAATTGGGTCTTAGGCAAAAAATCGAAATTCGAAAATGAGGCATTAAAATTATTAATCCGAGTTCATCAGAGCAGCTTTTTAAAGCAAATAGTTAGAGGAAACACAGCTTATTCTGAATGCGGCTAAGAAACTTTCTGAATTGCAGTTTAGACTAAAAAGTCGTGGGTGGTTTTAACCTTTTCAGTAGAGTGCGGGTCCATGATTCATTCGTAAAAACATCAACTAAAGTAGAAAGGGGGGTTGTTGTAAAAGAGGTTGAGCTTAGGGCAGTTTGTTTTAAAATGGACTTACAAATCTTGATGTGAAAGGTATTCAATTTGTTTGTTTTCGGGTTAATGGGTTCTTTATGCTTTATTTCGGTACGGTGGTGGTGGTAGGAAAATTTGATAGATCTATTGAAGGACATACAGGCAATCTATTACCCCATTTAGGTAGGTAGAAATGGCGACACACTGGAAATCTAGCCCTTTAGGCCAATTAGCGGTGAAGTGCGCCATTTTGATACCATAATTCGTATTAAGCTGTGAATGGAATTGATATGGGAAATCGTGGACGTACTCACGGAGTCATCCCGTATGGATTAAGTTAATAGATATGAAAGGAGTAAGTTTTGATGTCTCTAGTTGTGTGTTGGCTTTTGCACAATCATTCTGAAAATGGATTACTCACTCAACCGGACCAGCTCGAGAAAGGAAGTGTCGATGAAAATTGGTCTTGAGTGTTTGCAAATTGAAATAGCAAGAGAAAACCGTGCCGGGTTATTTATTCCATAATCGTGATGTCCGACTAAAAAACGAATCTCTATATTTAACGGTACGACCAAAATTAAGCTCGAAAAAGAACTGATGACTATTCCTAGTGAAGCGAGTTAACTGATAAAGGGGAGGAATGCAACTGGCTACTTCTAGTGAGCATTGTTTGTGAAAGAAGCGATAACACAGAGGGATAAAAGAAAAATTTCGACGATGTTTCAGTGATGGGAATGAATCCATAATAGCTCTGTTTCCTAACAGTTTTAATGCTCTATTCTGCATTCCATCCAATAAGTGGAGAGAAGTTATGTTGCATCTCCACAAATATGTTAGTTATACTCGAATTCTTGACGTTTAAGGCATATCAGAAGGGGTGAAAAATTTAATACATCGATAAAGAAATCCTAAACATTTAGCAGCATTTTTGGCGGTCTCGAGAATGTGGTCATTCCATAAAAGATCGTCGTTGACACACAAACCGAGTACTGACAGCTTTTCGGTTTCTTTGTGGCAAGTTCCATTCAAGGACAATGGCATAAGGGATACATTTTGCGGTCAGCCATCAGAGGAATAGGGGATTAACATGTAGCATACGAAAACATGCACGTGCCGTAACTATTCGGGACTGTCGGAAGTCTGATCATAGCCTCTCCGTGGCGGCCGCTAGAAACAAGCCTTTAAAAAGGTTTGGCTAATATGATCAGGCTGGTTCCTCAGGTTGGCGACAGGTTAATTCCCTATCCCGTAAAACTTTATGAATTACGAGACCGACAACAAGCCTCGGAAACGGACTGATCACACGACGACAACCAACGCAACGAAAACTGAAAAACGATTTACGAATTTTCTTATGGAACGTACGATCGCTCTATAGAGCTCGAGCTGCTCAGCAGCTAGCCGATGCCCTGTCAAAATATAACGCTGACATAACAGCTCTTCAAGAAATCAGATGGACAGGGAATGGTGTGCTACAGAAGAAACAATATGACATATACTATAGCTGTCATACAAAACACCATGTGCTCGGGGTAGGCTTCCATCATCGGCTTTAACGCTATAAGCGAAAGGCTATGCACCCTTCGCGTGGAGGCAAATTTACGAACATCAGCCTCATTAACGTTCACGGACCTACGGAGGAGTCCTCAGGCGAAGAAAAAGAGACTTACTACGAACAAGTCGAGAGGGTCCTCAATGCCTGTCCAAGGTATGATGTTAAAACCATCCTTGGGGATTTGAACGCAAAAATAGGTCGGGAGCCGGTATTCAGGCATTACGCAGGCACCCATAGTTTGCATGAGAACACTAATGACAATCTACTTCGAGTCTTAGAATTGGCAGCATCGAAAAACATGGTCGTTGCGAGTACCAGGTTCCCGCGTAAAGATATCTACAAAGCCACCTGGCAGGCGATGGAAAAATGTCTAGAATTTAACATCCCAACATACCATCTGTTTATAGACTTTAAGGCAGCCTATGATAGCATAGCCAGGGTAGAACTTTACAAAGCCATGAGAGAATTCGGCATCCCAAATAAATTGACACGACTATGTAGGTTGACCATGACCAACGTAACAAGCCAAGTAAAAATAGCCGGATTGCTATCCAGACCAATCAACATCTTTAATGGACTCCGGTGGGGACGGTTTGACCTGCCTCCTCTTCAACCTGGCGTTGGAGAAAGCAATCCGTGACTCTGGCACGGCAACAAGAGGGACCATCGTCAACAGGTCCAGCCAGTTACTGGCTTACGCAGACGACATCGACATCATCGGAAGAACCGAACAAGCTGTACACGAATCCTTCATCTAGATCGAGCAGGCGGCACAAAATCTGGGGCTGCACATTAGTGAAGGTAAAACAAAGTACATGGTGGCGCCGAATGCGAGAGGAACAGTTGGTCAAACAATCAAGGTTGCGGAGCACGAATTTGAAGTGGTGCAATCCTTTAAATACCTTGGGTCAATAGTAGCAGCCGACAACAATATAGAAGAAGAAATACGCGGGCGGCTTCTCAAATCCAACAGAGCCTACTATAGTCTGTCAAAGCTCTTCAAATCCAGAAATCTCACCATAACTTCAAAACTGCTGCTGTACAGGACCATGGTCCTGCCAGTACTCACATATGGATCCGAGACTTGGGTGCTTAGCAAAAGGCACTCCGACCTCTCAGCTGCGTTCGAGAGAAAAGTCTTAAGGAGAATTGTTGGCCCCGTATGTGAGGAAGGACGATTCCGGAGACGGTACAATCATGAACTGTACGCAATCTACCTTGAAGCAGATATCGTGACAAAAATTAAGCTCGGTAGACTCCGGTGGGCAGGGCACCTAGCTCGCATGAGCGAAGAGGAACATGCTCGGAAAGTTCTTAGTGGTACATTCTATGGTAGACGACAGCGTGGTAGACCATGCTTACGCTGGAGAGATGGCGTAGACAATGGACGGCCGAAGCCTTGGGGTGCGCAACTGGATGGCGTCGGCTAGAGACCGGGATAGGTGGAGAGACTTGTTGAAAGAGGCCAGGACCGGAACCCGGTTGTCGAGCCGATGATGATGATGATACATTTTGCTTCGACGATAATAGACCCAATTGAGTTTTCGAAAAAGTAAGCTCCATACTTTTTATAGCCCATTTAACAATACTTCAAAGGTCAGAGTTTAATGCTATTCCACTTTCGCAAGGGATGGACGTAAATTTGAGAACGATTATGAGAAACTAAGAGTAGAGTTGTCGGGAAGATAATGAAATGGGTTACAAGTTTTAGACAAGAGATCATTTATAAAAATGAAGAATAGAGTCCGAGACAAAACGGAACCCTGGGGAACACCAGCATTTATTTTGTTAAGAGAAAACTTGGCGGTTGCTACAATAATTTTATTTTCTCTCTAGTTTCTTTTGCATACATGATAGGGCAGTGAAACCCAGGCCAAAATGTGGCGCTTAACTTCTAGTATAGTTCCACATCAAAAAGTCATTTTTGAAAAAAGTGTCGCTTAGTACATTCTTACGGGAATGTATCGACATGTTGTTCAGGCATAACACTAACAACATGTAATTGGGTTAAACTAGTATGCCCAACAAGGATGAATACGAATAAAATAATGTGAATTATAAGTGACATAGAAATAAGACACGGCATTTGTCCGCTTTAGTTCAGCCGCCATCCCTGGAGATAAAAAATCTGAGACAACCACATTCAGTCTCAGAACATCGTACCACACATCATTCCTATCCTTCTTTCTCTTCATTAACTTCACGCTCGCGCTGTGTTGAAACATTTAAAGGGTAATCATAATCATTTGAGCGCGAGTAAATAAAAAAAAATCAAGATCATGCAGGGCCCTTGCAACTGTACGAGTGCCTAAATATACCTGTCCCATTGAATGGTATGTTGCTGACAGGTAACGTACAACTAGTAGCAAAATTTGTTGCAAGTGCATTTGCCTTATCTAAAGAGCTAGTTATCGGTTTGGCATTGTAGATGAGTATTGGAACCGAAGATGAAGTCAAATTTTATACGTTCTTGACAAATGATCAGAAATTTCTACTGCCTTTGGGGCATTGCAGGATTGTTTGCCTTAATTTCTGGTCATATAATAATTTTTTTTTTTATATATAACAGCGTTGCAATGGTTTCTGACCTGTTTCTAAGAACGGGAACTTACTGTTTGCACTTTTTCTTCGACGATGCGAAGTGGTGTTCGACCATTTTTATTTATATTAATATTGTTATTATATCGATTAACAAAAAAACAAACCGAAACAACTCGACCCGATCGTACGCGACTGCTGTTTTGACAGAATAGAAAACTAAGAGACTAACAACAACAAAAAAGTGCAAGCCGTAGCTCGTTGATATGAGCTACCACCGCGGCTGCTCAGCTGGGCTGGGTTCAGCGGAGGTGGAAGAATTCGTGATAAGGATATTTAAATTGATTATCGATATAATCAGATTAATGAAACGAAGAAATGTTTTTATTACAAGTACAGTGGAATACTTGTTATAAAAAGTGGGCGCCAGGAATTTTTGTTCCAATGAAACTAGTAAAATTCCAAAATTAGTTATTGAGTTAATTAAAAAGAGAATAATTTAATTAAATAAAACGCCGTTTTTAATATTTCCTCTAGGGGATTTCAAGATAAGTTTTATTGGGGAAACCTTGGTAGAAACCAGGATAAAAACCTAACATTTTTTCAATGAAATAAAAATACAATTACGAACTCGAAAAGCAAATGAATACGCGTGTAGGCCTCTAACGATTGAAAATAAAAACCCGAAATGGAAATTAATTTGGTTGCGAATAAAAAAAAGAAACAAAGGTCCACTGAGATTTTAAATACTCAAAACACCAAAATATTTTATTTGGACAAGATCTCCGATTACTTATCTTTTCTTTCTCGATTTATTTTCCTCTAATTTCTCCTATGTCCTGATGTCGCTCCTCGAATTACTATCCTCTATTTTCAAATTTGTTTTCCTCGATTTCCTTTTTTAAATTTTCTGCTCCTTTCCTCGATTTTGTTCTCCTTTTTTAATTTCCTCGAATCTTTTCTATTTTTCAACTAATCGCTTGGTAAGCTCTCTCAAGATTGAACTTTCCTAGCTTAAAATCCTTTATTTCCTCCCTCGACCATTCCAGTCACACACACATACACAAATCCAGCCAATCGTTTTCGCGATCATCAGTCACGGACACCGGCTTCCTGGGAACCTTTTTCGTTTCACAGAAAACCACCGTTGTCGAATCTCAAACGAAACTTTGCTCTCACACTCACATTCACGGATTCAGCAAGTTGTTGGGTGTCTTTTTAAAACTTGCCGAATCTTAATGGTCGAGTTCAGAGTCAGACTAATATCAACTAAATTTCTCGAGAAAAATCAAAAACGAATAAAATCGAGAAAAAGCCCTTTTCTAGGCATTCCCCTAGTTACAATTAAACTACTCGCGAGTGGTTCGAAGAACGAAGCCATTTTTACTAAATAATAATGAGACGGAAGAGGAAAACATAATCTTAACATACGAACTAAATTCAAAGTGGACCGTTTTTTGAAAAAAGACGAATCAATAACTTAAGGATAAGAATTTGATAGTTACTTTAATCGTTAGGGATCCGTTCGCTTACAAATACAATTTAGGATGTTGTTTTAGGATGTTAAAATTTGTGATGTTTTGTTGTTTAAGTTGGGGTAGGTAAGAGTCCGCCTGACTCATTACCTCTTCAGCTCTTCCGCTGGCATTCGTTCGCTACATGAGGCCGTCCGTCTACATGCCAAATATAATCTCGTAAATCCTTTTACTCGAAGAATTGCTCGAAACCTGCATTTGTCACTTTTGCAAAATGCTGACTAAGTACACCAATGGTTGATGGTACAATAGTTGCCCTCAACCTCGCCAGAATTTTGCAGCCGCAACAAAAGAAAAGAAGGAAACGAAGGCCAGTCATTGTTCCGGTAAATTTTACCGTAACATTACTTCTCTCAAACTTCTTTACAGCTTTAATGGAGCAAAGAGGAAACTTAGTGACCAGTTAAAAATTCGAAGAAATGTATTCAGACCGTCCGGGTTGGATTTCTTGTATTGCCAAACGGTCATAGTGGGATGCTTCTCTTTAACTGGATCAATAGGATACGAGAAATTGGCTGATATTACATAATGGTTCAAAGTGCCGAATGGAGAGTTTTAGGATACACTTATCAGGGTTAGAAGTAATAAACAAATCGAGAGTGTGAGCGTTTCGCCCTACAACATCTGGTATTCAAATGGGCTCATCTACAAGCTGAGGTGGTGAATATCAGCAAAGATCTCAAAACATCTTCCTTCGGGTGTTGTATGTCCTGAATAGTGCAGCCAACTTAAATTGTGTACATTGAAATCGCCTAAAATACGATTTCAGTGTGACAAGATTTGGACTCCTATAAATGAAACAATAATAAATGATTTGCATATGGATAGTAAATTTGAGCCACATGAAGTTAAAGTTCATATTAAAACAATATCCGTATTCAGGAAGGCTCTGACAAGCAACATCATATCTAACATAAACTAAAAGGTTGTGAAAGTGAAAGATTAATGGTATTTAGTTATAGCCAGGTAGGCGAAATTCTGAAAGATCAGTATTCGCACTAACATGTGTTTCAACTAGTGCTACAACAGTTGGTCTTTACTTAACAGAATGGCCGTACACGTCAAAGAAATTCCTTCTTAGCCGACGAATATTGAAAAACACAACACAAAAATAACTTACCATTTCAAAAATCACAAACGCACAAAACATAACATGACGATCTAAGCAACTGTGAAGTGAAAGTGCAATATATCAGAATACAAACCTTTCTAGGGGTTATGCCCATAGAACACTTTGACAGAACACTTGAAATCAATCAAATCATACAAAAACAATTGAACAGATGTCACTTAACTACCCATTGCAATAATTACTTGAAAATTGCGGACCATTGTTATTCTCCACGATCATTGGATCATTGGAATTCCCATTGGAAGTGGTTGGTTCTGGTAGTTTTTTAAATTTAAGAAAGCTCGAGTAACTGTCTATCAATATTGTATAATCACTTTCTTGATAAAAAAAAGAACAAATCTGTGCCGACTATTTCAAATGGGTATATTGCGACTTCTTTGACTCCCAATCATACTTTGTTTCGAGAAATTTGTGGTCAGAGTCGACCACTTAATCCTTCCCCCAAACGTATTGATGGAATTTTTCACACACAAGTTCGATGGCGAGAGCTTCTTTCTCGAGTTGTGAGTATCGTTGTTGGCAATCTGTGAGAGATTTTGAAGCATAGGGAACAGATTGCTTTCGCTATAGTAATACAGAGCCTAGTGCCAATGAGCTAGCACCAACTTGCAATTTGATGTCCTCATTTAGATCGTATAATTATAGCACTGAAAGCTCGGTGTTTAATGTTTTTATTCTTTCAAATGCAGATTTTTGCGGTTTGTCTTATAACCATGATTTTGCCAGCAACGAACGGAGATTAACTGTAATAGATGACAAATTTTTAATAAACTTGCTTAGGTATGTGAATTTACCGAGTATTCGCTGCAGTTCCTTGCGGTTTGTTGGTGGCTTAAGTCTGGATATGGCGAAGGTTTTCTCGGGATCAGCTTCCATACTTTTCTCGCCAGTAATGTGACCAAGAAATTTAACCTCTTATTGCTCGAAAGAACATTTTAATTTGTTGAGTCCATTTTCTTTAATTATATGGAGGACTTCTTGTGTTATTTGGCGAAACTCTACTGTGGACTTGGTGTGAATAAGTATACATATCATCCACTGAGATTTTCACATATTGAATGTGTGCTAGTATTAATTCAATTTTATTTTGAAAAACCTCAGGAGCGGAAGTCGTTTTCAACTTTATCTACCCCAGGGAGTCGCAAATATTAAAACCGCACATGCCGTAAGCTCATTTTGCAGTCTAAAATTGTAAAGTATTTTGCACCTTTGAGCTGAGCTGCAATTTCTTCTAGTGACTGCATTGGGTGGTGGCGACGCGATGGAGAATGTTCTTATTTATAGAAGTGGGATCATAACATATCCGTTTTTTTTCACTTTTTCGTACAACTACCATAGGAGAGAGGAGACAGTAGAGGTTGCTTCTAGAGTTCGTTCTATTAGACCTTATTGTTCAATTCTGTCCAACTCATGTTTGACTTGGTCTCTGATTTCATATGGGATTCACTGCGGATCATTTACTTCAAATTGTGGATTGGGATATCGATATTGTATAAGAAGTTCTTTATACAAGCAAGACCCTCGTAAATATCGTTTTCTATATTCATCTCGTTTATTCGACTGATCAAACCAAGCTTTTCGCGCACATATTCGTACCAAGAATGGGATGTAAATTGGCATCTACCACTTTAAATGTGATTTTCGATTTTTCGGGGTGACTACGCGTAGTATCAAAGACTCTCCTAGGACAACTTAAGAGTGGTTACAAAATGAAATCATATTTTGTATTTTGCAGAGTTGCATCACTGCTTGATATTTTTCGATGATTTTTTTGGGCAAGATATTGCCCAACATTTCGAGGGCACCTTGTACATGCTTTCAAAATGATTTTCAACACTTACGACAATAAAATATTTATTTTTTTCTTTCTGTGATGTTTGCACGAAATTTATTTTGTTCTCATTTTCGTCTAATATTTGAGCTGCTTGCTTGTGAGATTGTTAACATGTGTCAATAGCTAATGTCTTCAAAGAGCAATTTTGTGCGGAGTTCATGCTTGCGGATTCCCAGAATAAGCTGACCACGTAATATGCTTTCCATAAGTTTCAAATATTATGCCTGCAACCTATCTAGTAGTTCGTCAATAGTTTCATTATCTTGTTGGGGTATTCTGAGAAATTTATACCTCTGAAACGTGGAATTCACTTTGGGGATAAAATACGCTCAGAAAAGGCCTTAAGTCAAGTCACCGTAACCCTTCTGGGCCAGTGGCATAGCCGATCGCTGACATAAAAGTTGTCACTTGGATGTTATTTGGTTTGTCAAATATACCTGTAGCAACCTGAAAGTATGAATAATGCTGCTTCCACTCCTTGGCCATGTCCTTATCATGTTCTATAATAAGAGGCTATAGTGGCTTTGATTTCGTATATTTCAATAAGTAGTTTAAGTTTCGGCACCATGTACAGTAAATAAAACAATAATTTTTTTTAGTTTACTTTATTAGTTTATTACTTTGAGATGATGAAATCATAACCTGTCGGATAACCTCCAAGAACTGACGTTTACCTTTCTTTATGTCGACGTCCAGATAATCCTGACTTATCCTGCACCACAATTCCTGGTTAGAAATATTTTGTGGCCAGCGAATCTTACGGATGTGACGAAGACAACGATTCACAAAAGCCTTTTTTTTCTTAGAGATGGTAGCTGAGACTTTACCAGTTTCGCAGGCATACAATAGCACGGATCTTACATCCAATTGGAAGATTCTAATATAATACATTCAAGCTTGTATATTATGGTTCCGAAGTAACTTTAAAGGAATGATCGTCATGAAGATTCTTAAAACTAATAATCCTCCATTTTCGATTAAATAAGTTTTCAATTGTTCTTCGCGTTGGATTTAAGTTTTCAATGCTTAAAGTTAAGAAACTTAAAATAAATTTCTCGTCACAGTTAACAAAACTTCTCCAACCTCTAGAAAAGGTAAATTTTGAAAAGGTAAATAACCAATCTACAAGAAATTTCCATAAGCCCCAACCCCATAAGAAGGAATGTATATATGTACATAGTTTTCAATACCTGATTTAAGTTGTTTGGAGTTTGCATTATGATGCTTATAATCGGAGGTGAGAAAACTTTTGCGATAACATCTGCCCTCATCACACCTCTTTTTCTATGCCCACACACACCTATGATAGGAATGTACTTTTGTATAAGTTGAGAACCAAACACCCTAAACAAAGGACTCAACATTTCTACTTCTATAGCATCTGGCTTCCTCCCACACTCCAATTGACTTGCACTTTTCAATGAAAATGCAAAAATCTTGACTTATATTTTCAACACCCTGAACGCGCCCGAGAGTATTTTAATAACAACGCCAGCCAAACAGCAACAAAAAAGTTCCATTTTTTTATCTTAAATGGCATATGCCGTACTTCATTGTAAATGGGCATTAACCCTAAAAAACAAACGGGCAAAATATTATACATAAGCGCAAAGGACATCCATCTGTATATGGATGGATGAAAAGTGAAAAACACCTCGGAGAGTGAAACATAAACAGTTTGTTCTTAGTATTTTTTTTTTTTTTGAAAATATATCTCAACCATGCCCATAAGGTGATTGTTGTGCAAGGAGACTTTAAAAATTGTTTGTCCAGAAATAGACAGAGACATCGTCTTCGGGAATGGCAAGAAGTCATCGTCACCCATTATTATAATATTATGGAGAAAACAAAAGCACGTTAAGGGCACCGTGATGGGTTTGACAATTTTGAATTTTTAAATGAGTAACGGAGAAACTCAAATAAGGTACCCTGTATATAACCTTATTAAAAGATTTTTTTATTTTAATCTGTGAAACGGTTTTTGAGGACAAAATATTTTTTTTTAATTTCGAGAAAAAAAAATTAATGTCAAGTACCGTTATTTGAACTTAATAGTTTGAACTTGTCTTCGATATGTCAAAGTCTCAAAGTTCGACTTTCTTACGAATGCATAACTAGCCATATACCTACCTACTCGTACGTAGTTCCTGTACAAATAAAAATGTATACATACCTAATTTGTTGGAACCTTATTGAAGCCTTTGTTAGGAATATTGCCAACTCTGTTTTCTAATCAGAAGTCTAGTCCAAGCTTCATAAGACCATTTTTGACCGCTTAATTGAATTGCGAACTTTGAAAAACAAAACTTCAAATAAACAAGAAATTGAATTTTCCTATAAATATTAATATACACATCAGATATTAATGTTTCTATAACACAATACGCCTTCCTTAATTCGAAATCGTTATAAAAAAAAACACACTTGCTCATAAACGTAACAAAAGGACGAAGGACGCGAACCTGGTACACTCTCTGTTCATGACGGGACAGGGCACCTCTAAACTCCAACGCGCTAATGGAGGTGCTTTGGGAATATTCCCCACTTTCGAAGAAACTCAAAAATGACTGTTTGCCACCACAACAAGGCACCCAACCACTCTTACTGCCACCTACTTCCATTATGCATTCATTATTCATTCCTAAACGAGAACAGCGCACCGACACACCACACCATATCCAAATTCCAAAACCATCCCAGGAGCAATGGAAAAGGACGACGACGATGACGACGTACGACGATGAAAGAAAATAGCCATTAGAGCGTGAGTCAGAACTCCGACTCACAAGCAGGACGAAACTAGGACGAAAATAGCCGTCGGCTGTAGACTGGCATCGTTCAGTATATTTTTATTTTATCCTCCATTCTCTCCTTTGCATGTGCTTCCTCTTCAATATGTTTTCATTATTATTATTTTCCCGGAACAGGCAAAATGAAAGAAATTATTTTGATTTACTATACAGCTAGTTTGCGAAGCCGAACAAAAAACAAAAAAAATAAAAAATAAATATGGCTGCTTGGGGTGGGTAAGCGTTGGGGGCTACACGTTGTGCCGTCATATCGTCATCGTCTATAGACCCTTAATAAATCTCTGCAATTAACTTGGGGGCGTGTTTGGCTTTTTTAATTTTTAATTGAATGCGGTTGACGTTTATGTGTGTGGCCTGATGATGGGCCTGTAGCTTCTCCCATTCCATGGCGCACATCAGCATTGCATCAGTGCTTAGACTTAGACCAGAGTGCAGCTATTATGTGGTCAAAAGGAGGCATCACTTTGCGTTCTGAGAATATTTGAGTAGGTGGTGGTGCATCATCGTGAGCGCCACTAAAGTAGTTCACAGTTCTCAGAAGTCAATTATTTTAGAGACTGTCATTTTGTATTTCATACCTGGGGTGTTTCTGAGAATTCGAAAAGGAGTTGGCTTTTTGTTTTAACATGTTGTGAGGCACGTTCGTCTTTGATATACGAAACAGTTTAAATATTCATTATAGTTACTGGGCGGAGAAAGTAGCTATCGATCCTATTGCCATGAAAACACTTTCCATCGTTTAAGTCTTTTTAAAACAGGGGGGTGAAAAGTGCCACCTCTGGCCAAGCAAAGACCCTGAACCCAGATATTATGACCAACCAATTGAGATTGAGATAAAATGGAGAGGGATTTTTAGTTATCCACAAGATACGTGGATGGCGTCGGCTTGAGACCGGAATAGGTGGAGAGACTTGTTGAAAGAGGCCAGGACCGGAACCCGGTTGTCGAGCCGATGATGATGATGATGTCAAGATACGTAGTATATACACTAGACTTTTCCGATGATAGAATTTGGATAGCAAATCAATCCTAGGTTTTTGGCCATTTCTTTGTGGGAGAATCAATCAGTACGATCAGAGGGAAATATGATATATTGCAAACTATTGGTAGAAAATCTGATAACTTGTCACCATAAGTAGTAACGCTTGCTCCACAGAAAAACAAAGTTAAAAATGTCAATGGGAGAGATTGAGAGGAAGAAACGTTCGTTGACGTTGAAACGTTAGCTGTAAAAAGGTTATTAGTGTCAGAGTAAGTAAGTAAGTTTCCGATTTTTAAGCCCAACCCTACTGATAAAAACCGAGATAGCTTAAAACAAGTTGGAAAGGCCTGTAATGATTAACTTTGACGATCCAAATTATTGAATGACCAAAAATGAAGCTAAAAAATAATACAATGTCCTAAAGATAGTAAACATTTTCGGTCATCATATAATAAAACGGCGAACATGTTTTTTTGTGGTACACTTTTCGCGGCCCACAAAAATCGAACGGGCATAAATTACCTATTAAACGAAAGCATTTTTAGCATAGATGTGCAGAATGTCAAAATTAGTTAAATATACTACACAGAAATTGTTTAAAACAATAAGTAAAAATTGCAAAAAAAAAGCCCGGAAAACAAAAACAGAAATGTCAAATAGACTGACACATAAAATGTCAAATCCAGAATATGACAAATGAAAGCATTCAGCGAAAACCCAAAGCCAGAACCCGAAACATTAAGGTGGATTCACATTACACAAATCCGCCAACACGATAAAAGTTGATGAACATGTTGTTGAATGTGAACCCCCCTAAGTGAAGAAATGTTATCAATATAAATATTGGGCATGTGTTTTTTTTAGTAGTTGACCTCTTACAATAATATTTTGAAACATTAAGCGTTAACTACAATCGGCACTTTTTGCAAAAAGTTAAAAAGAATAAGTACACACATACACTAGCCACATCTGTTGCTTTCAGTTTGGCGACATCTATCGGTCATTATCTGAAGCCATTTATTCAAATGTTGATTGAGCTGGGAGATAAAATTTTAAATTGAGTTGGAAAAGGAGAGCAGATTTTTTTTAACATTTTCACTTTTCAAGTTCATTGCAGTTATGGCTTTACAATAATAGGGGTATTCATGCAAAAGTGTAAGCTCTGCGTATTTGTATAAGTCAATTATTTTCAAAACTTATTTACATCTGTCTGCATTTGAATTTTAAATATTTGCGAAAAAAGAGAATACAAAATACTCGAAACGTATTTGTCAGGGAAAGAGAGAAGATAGAAAATGCAGACGTGAGAAGTCGCGTCGTCAAAAATGCGGACGGACGAACATGACTTACGATACAAATTTAAATCTTCATGGCAGAATGCGTTCAATGGACTTAAACCTACCTCAGTTTTGGAACACTTCCATTTATGTCATTTTTTGTTGACAATAAACAGCTGGCCGATCGAAGTGCAAACAAAAATATTTTTACAAAAGTAAATTGAATTTATGTTTTTGAATATATATATTTCTTTAGGCGCGTTATGAAAAAATGATGAGAGTGACGTGGGTTCGATTCCAATATTATGGCCATAACAACAGCTGAAGGACAATGACATGAAAGAATCGAAACGAAAATTGTTAATGTGTCAAAAATGTGTATAGGTTTGAAAGTTTGTTTACCATTAACTGTTTTCCTTTGGACTCCAGGATTGAGTGGTTAGTAGGTACATCTCATTGCATTCAACTATTTAAAAAAAATCATGAATTCTCTGTCTTTTATTGAATGATAATGAATTAAATAAATAAATTGGCACTCGAATTTCGAGAGCTGAGTCGGCTAGTTTATAAGAAATGTAGCAAATACTACTTCGTCGTCAGATTTTACGTTTGTCTTCAATGACACTCCTTATGTCAGCTCACAAGGAAACGCGAATTCAGTTGCAGGATAGATTGATATTACATAATTCGACGCTCGAAAAAAAATGTCATGAGTGCTCCTATACCTTAAAGCGTATTTAAACGATTTTATTGGACGAATCATCTTTTACACTCGTACTCGTAGGATTGAAAGATGAAAGATCTCGATAAACACAAATCTTCTGGCTCGGATAGTATCACCATCCTCAGCCCCCTTACCACCCCCCTATTCTTCCGAATAGGGGTTCTTCAATCCTGCAAAACCATTGCGTTAGCTTTTCGATATGTCTTACTCTAATTTAAAAATTTCAAGTATCTTAGAAGCTTTTATATATAAAATTTCATTAAAATCCGTAATGCCGATGATGAGAAATTCAAAATTTGAAAAAATGGTTATATGGTAGGTACAGTCAGTAATAACTTAATATAAATTTTTACTTGCGTACTATAAAGCAAGTTATATATATAAAGCAAGTTATGCATTCGGAAAAAAAATCGAACTAGAGATTTTGATCAAAGTTGACATTACGATGATAGCGAAGACTAAAAAAGTGGGTCTCACAATTTTATCTGTCAGTCTGTTCGACTACAGCCTAAACGACTTAGCCGATTTGCTTTAAAAAAAATTTTACCCAACACGATTTTCTTTTTTTTTAAGACCAAAAATAACGGTGTACGAATTTTTTGCGAAATTTTATTAATACTTTTTTTTCTTAAAAACTGTTCCACTGATTTAGAAAATAAAAATACGAAAAAAAATCATTTAGTTAAAGCTAGATAATGGTTGAAAAAAATTCAGAAAAATAGTTTTTGAGGAACCATTTTATTTGTTTTTGATTTTCTCAAAAACGGTAGCACCGATTTTCATCATTTTTTTATGCTAAAGCTGCCCAGCGATTTGAACAGATTTGTGTATTCAAATTTTCAAAAATTATTTTTTTTTTTTTGATTTTTAAGAAAAGTTTCAACATTTTTTTTTCAAAACTCAATATTTCGAAAACCCCATGCTAGATTTTTTTTAAACTTGACAAATAAAAGTTTCTCAATTTAATCTACAGGATATGAGAATTAAAAATCATTTTACCTAAAAATAAAGGTACCCACCATACCAATGATAAAAGATGGTTTCCAGAAATCGTATTTTTCTCGAAAACGGCACGTAGAATTTTGATAAATTTTTATTTTTTCAATTAATTTTTATGATCTTTAATTTAATAAAAAAACTTGAAATTAATATATTACATCTTGTACCTACCATGGAACCATTTTGAATTTCTCACTGTCAACATAATGAATTTTAATGAAATTTTTTCTAGAGATGCTTCTAAAAAGTTTACAAAACATTGCATATCAAAATTAAAAAAATTTTTTTTTTGAATTTTTGGAATTAAATGTTTTTTTTTTTTGTGGAAAATTCATTATTTCAAAAACAGCTCAATATTATTTTGGAAATTTAATGTTGGTTCGTACAATAGTAAAAACTTAAAGTTGACGTACCAATTTTTTTTCTTAAATTTTTTTTTTTTAAATTTGTATATAAAAGCCTATTTAAAAAAAAAAAAACTACTACAATGACTTATAATTTTTGTTGTAGCATAATTTGCATAGCATTCTGTTTTTATCTCTTACTACTAAAAGAATTTAAAAAATTAATTTTATCAATATGAAAAAGTTTTCTCTGATAACATTCGTTGTTAAAATTCCTAGTTTTTTACATATGAGCAAGTTCGTGCGATCCAGTCGTGCATTTGATTTTTATTGAATTATAGATCTTTAAGATTATGGAAAGAAAAAAAAATTATCAAAATTCTAAGTGCCGCTTCCTTGAAAACAAATTTTTAAAATTTGTATACATTTTTTTCTCAAATCTTGTAGATTGTTATAAAACTATTAATTATAAAGTTAAAAAAAATCGAAAATTCAAAATACATATTGAGTTTTGAAAAAAGAAAATTGATTTTTTTTTTAAATCCAAAAAACAAAAACGTTTTTGGAAATTTGAATACACAATACGTCAAACTTTTAGGGATCCTTAGCAAAAAAAAAAATAAAAATCGTTTAAGGCATTTTTGAAAAAATCAAAAACAAAAAAATGGTTCCATAGGAGTACCATTAATAACCATTTTCCGGAAATTTGTTTGCAACCGGAGCTAGCCTTAAGTAAATGAAATCTTTTGATTTTGTTTTTTTGAAAAACCAGAAGAACTGATTTTTAGAAAAGAAAATTATTTATAAAATTTTGAAAAAATGTGTATGGTGCCGTTATTTTTGTCCAGTTAGACGAAAAGACAGAAAGACAAAAATATAATACATACTTTTTTCGTTTTCTCTATCATCGTAATGTCAACTTTGACCAAAATTACTATTTCGATTTTTTTTACGAATGGATAACTGGCCTTATGGTACCTCTCCATCTACCATAGGACAATATTTCTATTTTTGAATTTTTTTATCGGTATAAGGGATTTTCTAGAATTTTAAAAAACATTGCATATCAAAACTGAAACTAAAATATTTATGGGTTTAAAAAAAATATTCTTTTTTAAAGTTCGATATTTTTCTTGAAATTTGTATTTGCAGAATGATAAAAATTAAAATTCGAAATTGCGTTCTTAATTATTTTAATAATTTTATATACAAAAACTTATTTTTTTTTTCAATTCCTTTTTTTTTTCTTATCACATACTATTTTAGAAGTCGTGAATTTATTTTATGTCAAAGTTGGATGCTAACCAGTCGTCTCGAAGCTCTGGAGTAATCTACGCTAGATAGGAATCGCTAAACATGAAATTATTCAGAATTTGCCTGCTTCCAATAAACTTAGTGAGAACTTTGCTTTGGATGACTTTCAACAACTCAACTTTGTGCCAAGCAATAACATCATTAGTAAACTATCGATGCTGTTTGAACTCGAAGTTGTAACTGAATACTAGGTATGTCTTTAAAAGCATCCATAAAATCTGCTGCTTTTAGTGAAGATGGATAGCAATTAGCTTTTTAAAAAATGATTTCGCCCCCGGTTTGAGTGTTTTAACATTAAATTTAAATTTTACATAGCCTCCTCATCATTTCTTGAGAGCTGGAAGAAAGAAAAGGTCCTTCTTTTGGTCAAAAAGTCAAATGCCAGTCTTAGCTGTAAATTTCTTCCTATACGTATTCTCCCTTGTCTCTCAAAGGTCATTGAGAAAAGACTACTTATCACTAAAATAGTAGATTTAATTTGTTATCACCATACTAGTCTAGTTTCCATGGCACATAAAAGCTGCCAAATTTTTATAATTAAGTTCTTTGGTAATATAAGGGTTCAATATGTCCTAGACAATGAAACTATTCTATGTACTAGAAATCTCAACGACTTCATAAGCTGAAATACTACTTAGGATTTCACGAGAGAGCTGTGCGTCTCACTTAAACCTATCTCTATAACCTCAGTCAGAGAACAGATTTAGGTCAGTTACAATCAGATTGATTAAACTCGCAAATTGGGTGTACCGCAAGGTTCTATTTTTGGGCCAATATTGTTTTGCATTTACATAAGCGACCTTCCAAATGTTTGTTGGAATGTTAAGCTACTTATACAATGATCAATAAAAGTTTGCGTTAAAGGGAGTTAATAATTAAATTTTACTTGAAACAAAGAATGTCCTACAGTGAAACTTTAAAAGAGTCTTCTAGAAGTCGGTCAACGATCCAGAGAACCATAGATCGTTTTAGAATCTAAGGCCGACCGTCGAATCTGTCCGTAATAGATGAGCGATATATTCAGCGTATGGGGAACACAAATCATTTCACAATGTATAATATGATGATTTGCCCTGAAATCGAAATACTCGAAACACAATCATCATGACACCCAGAAACTTAGGGCTTGTAGAATCTCAAATGATACCCTTAATGGTGGTAGAGGTCTTATAGTGCGGAGTTATATGACGTCTTTAGGAGTAAGTAAGCTTGCTAATCTAGGGAAATATGAATCAATTTATATACATTGATGTCTTCAAAAGAAACTTGAGAACAAGTGCCGATTATTTCCAACGAATATTATCCGACAAAATACCATCTTATCGCGATATCCAGAAAGCATGTTGATACTAACTTCACTAATGCCTCCAGACTTTTTCTTTCAATCACATTTTTAATGTGTTGACAGATACTGTAACCAGTCTTGTCACTAAGGTAAATAGATCAGTTCAATCTGAAATCACAATAGTTATGTAATCGAAAGAATCTACTGTAGTCTCCCTAAACCTTGGGTATTTTCTGCCATAACCCAAGTAAACACTTAACTTAGAATTGTTTCAATTTTGTTTTTGTCCTATTAACATATGGGTAGTACCATATATTGCAAACCTGATTCCCATTCCTTACACAAACTCCTTGTCGCTTTTAATGGTATGATTAGATACCCCTATTATCCAATTTTTGGTTCGATAAGAGGCTAAGTCTAACTGTGCATTTGTTTGTATTAAATTGAATTGATTTAAAATTTAAAAATAAAACTTATGGTGATTGTTTTCATTAGAACAAAACAACAAAACTAAATTGAAATATAAATTTTGTGTTCAGTCCAAATCCATTAAATTTTATTGCCACCTTTTCCAAAGCTCTCACCCAATAACCAATAACCACTTATCACAACTCGAAACCAGTAAAATATGCCTACTTATAGAAAATTGATAAATTATTGTTTCAATGGTCACATTCCGTTTCCGGCGAACTATTTCAGTATTTTCCAAAAAAAAACTATCTCTCATAAAATTTTTAAGTACAACCATTAAATAGATTCAATTTGCATATGCGATGTACGATTACTGCAAAACCTGGTTTACACTGTGCACTCTTAGCACATACTAGGTAGTAGTATAGAGCTAACGCTAACGGGGCTTAAGTACACCTATTGCAATGAAAAATAGTTTTAACTGATTTGTTGCTGCACAAGCACACACCTTCGCTTAACCGGGCTGTAAGCTGTAACATTCCAATGCATCATTTAAAACTGACAGGAAACACATATTGAGATAATGGGATATGCAAGGGATTTTAATGGTCCCGTATTTTTTTACCTGTGCTATAATTCACATAGAAAGGAGCGAGGAAGTGCAGGAGTAAAGGTGTCGTAGTTTTGAATTTATATCTTTGCTGAAAGTTTATACATTTATTCTAACTAATGGGGGGGTCGTTCAGGTCGGAGGGTATAATGTATGCATTTCTCGCTAGGTAGTCTTGAAGAACTATTTTCTTTGCTAAATGCGTAGAATTCTTAAAATTTTAATGAAAGGAACGTTTAAATAATCAGAAATCTTTGCGATTCCCTTAGTTAATGAAGGTTTGAAAATAAAGTCAAGAAAAGGTGAAATTTTATAGGTCAACGTTCCCTAATTGAAAATAATACCTATCTAACTTCATTTTGTTGAAAAAACGTGTATAACGATACCGGTACTTAACGGAACAACTATGATATTGGTTTAAGAAAAAAATAAAGTTCGTAGATTTATGAAAACCTAGACTTTATTAGTAGTACCCATGGCATATTGCTTCGGTAGACTACGAATATATGCTTAGGATGTTACTAGTGGAAAATGTCCAGAAGCACTGAATTAGTTTTTAAAACGCTTATACAGTTTTGTTAGTAGTTGAAGTAAAAACTGAATGCAATAAGCAAATATGAATGTATTCAAGAGTAGCTATTTTAAATCGTTAAATTAAGTTTTACACATAAAAGTATTTTAAAAAAATTGAATTTTCTTTCAAAAATTCAAAAAATATTAGTTTTTAAGTTTTAGTCGCTTAGAATATTCTGTAAAATTAACTTTTATTAAAATTCATAATGGTTATATGGTAGGTACTTTCAGTAATAGCTTATTGTCAAAATGTATTTTATTGATTCATAGATTCTAAAAATAAAAACAAAATTTAATCAAAATTGTAGGTGCCACCAAAAGCGGAACAATATAACCTTATAACCTAATATGGCTAATATACGTATGCCCATTGCTATACGTAAACTTATGATGAAACAAGAAGCTGTGAGAACAAAAACCTAAAATTGAATAATTTAACCACCTGTCTGTTAAAAAATAAAATGCACGACTGGGTCGCACGAACTTGCTCCTATGTAATAGACTAGGAATTTTAAAAACGAATGTTATTAGAGAAAACTGTTCATAAGGATAAAATGATTTTTTTAAATTCTTTTAGTAGTAAGAGATAAAAACAGAATGCTATGCAAATATGAATTTATGCAGGAACAAAAATTATAAGTCGTTGTAGTGGTTCCTTAAAAAAATAAGCTTTTATGTAAAAAAATTTTAAAACATTTTTAAGAAAAAATTTTGGTACGCCAACCTTAAGTTTTTATTATTGTACGAACAAAAGTCTAATTTCCAAAAAAAATACTAAGCCGTTCTTGAGATATCAAATTTTTCAAAAAAAAATTACTTTTTTTTTTCTAAAAATTGAAAAAATATTTTTTCTTAAGTTTTTAAATGCAATTTTTTTTAAACTTTTTAGGAGCTTTTTTATAAAAAAAATCATTAAAATCCGTTATGTCGATAATGAGAAATTCAAAATTCGAAAAAGTCGTTCTATGGTAGGTACAGTCAGTAATATCTAGATTTCAAATTTTTTTTTATTAAATTATAGATCGTAAAGATAAATCAAAAGAAAAAAATTTTAGCAAAATTCTCGGAACCGTTTTCGAGAAAAATACGATTTTCGAAAACCATTTTTTAAAATTTGTATGGAAGGTACCGTTAGTTTCAGATAAAACAAAATTTTTTTTCTCAAATCTTGTAGATTATGTTAAGAAACTTTTATTTGTCAAGTTTGAATAAAATCGAAAATTTTGATTTTTTTTAAAAAATCCAAAAAATTAAAAATTGAAAATTTGAATATGCAATAATATTCAAACTTTGGAGGAGCTTTTGCATAAAAAAAACATTTTTAAATCGGTTGTACCGTTTTCAAGAAAATTAAAAACAAAAAAATTGGACCCAGGGGGGCTACCAAAAATAACATTTTTTTGGAAATTTTTTTTCACCATTAGCTAATTTTAACCAAATGAAATTTTTCAAATTTTTTTTTTTTTAATTCTGTGGGACAGTTTTTGAGAAAAAAAAATATTTATAAAATTTCGAAAAAAAATCGTATGGCAGGTACCGTTATTTTTGGTCTTAAAAAAAAAAACAAAAAAAAAACGTCCGGGGGGAAAAAATTAAAACCCATATCTACCAAGTTTGAAGAAAATCGGTCGAGCCGCTTAGGCTGTAGTCGAACCGACAGACAGACAGACAGACAGAATGGCGAGACCCACTTTTTTAGTCTTCGCTATCATCGTAATGTCAACTTTGATTAAAATCTCGAGTTCGATTTTTTTTACGAATGCATAACTTGCCTTATACGAGTAGTACCTATAAGTCGCAAGTAAAAAAACAGATGTGGCCAATTCTTAATCTGAATCGCTCTATCTTTGATATCTTTAAGTAGATTGCTACAGCTCCATAATTGGTATCGTAATCGGACACTGTCTAACAGGTAAGTTCGTTTCGTTAAACTTGGTGGATATCATTTTTAAAATTTTTTCCGCACACGTTTTTTTAAGACCAAAAATAACGGTATATGGCTATTCGATTTTTTTCGAAATTTTATAAATATTAGTTTTTTCTCAAAAATTGTCTCACAGATTAAAAAAAAAAACTCAGAAAATTTCATTTAGTAAAAGCTGCGTAATAGTTAAAAAAATTTAAAAAAAAATGGTTACTTTTGGTACCCCCCTTGGAATCATTTTCTTCTTTATGATTTTTTCAAAAACGGTGAAACCGATTTTGATCATGTTTTTAGGCTAAAGCTCCCTAAAAGTTTGAATAATATTGTGTATTCAAATTAAAAAAAAATTTGCATTTTCAAAACTCAATATTTGGAAAACCACATGCTCGAATTTTTTCAAATAAATAAATAAAATTTTCTTAATATAGTCTACAAGAGTCTGTGTGAGTAGACCAGTTGTGTTCATAGATGAGTTCCATAAAATTTAAAATAAAACTGCATTTAATTCTAAAATAAAATACTTAAAGTACATTCAAAATCAAATGTATACAGAAACCCTAAGGTGAGTCGATAAATCTTCAGGAATCTCTCTTATTTTTAAGAACTAAACCAAAATTAAAAGAAAAATGCAGCGGACACCACCAGAAACAAACTGTGACGAAGGTACTAACACCAATCCACTGTCGACGTTCAAACGTAGCTTACGTGAGACCTCCCCCGACTTCCCTCCAAGCAAATTGATTTCAGATGATGAAAATAAATTGTCTGTCGGTAGTATGTCAGTGGCATCTCTAGAAAATCTAATAAAGGGCTCAATGTCAACTTTGTTGGATGATAAACTCAAAGATATGTCCACAAAAACCGACTTGCAAGGAATCGTAGCGGAATTACACATACTGCAACAAAAAAACGTTTCCCTATAACACCAAATGCTAAAAATGAAATCCCGCTGCATCTCCCTAGAACGGCAAGTTGAATGGCTGTCGAAGAAGGCAAACGAAAAAAACATCGTCGTGCACGTTCCCGCTGAAAGTGGAATTGTAGCTGCTGACAGAGCAAAAACGCTGTGCCTAGACTTACTGAAAGCACAAAATACAGCAGCCATTTCAACAGAAAGATTACTAAAATCTCGAAATCCAAAAATCGACAATATAATTGTAGAGCTACGAGATAGGGAAGACGTGTCGGATGAATCCTACAATCTGCAACGACATTAAGAAACACGGGCATTTCGATGCATAGGGATTGTCCAGCCGCGGCGCGTGAGAAACGAAGACGGGTAGTGCAACTAATGTCGATTTCCTTTACTCACTAGGGATTTCGATCCGTTGTCAAATTTTTTCTTTTGGTGTGCGTATTTCGTATACATATAAATCCTTCTTCAAATACGGATTCGAGGGATTTGATCTCTGTCAAAAATCGATTTTTTTGGTGTAAAGGAACGTGAAATCTGTCGAGAGATCGAAATCTTCACACAGAAATTGATTTCTCATGTGTAAAGGAAATCGACATAAGAAACAAATTAATAACAAAAAATCCTGGAATAAAAATACAATTACGAGGAGAAACTCTTGAAATTCAGAATAAAACATTTTATTTCGATGTCAACAACAACCTGTCGAGCGATGATGAAGATGGAATGTCATATAAGGAGCAATTGCGAAATACAAGTGACAGAAGTGCAATGTCACCAATTGACAGAACCTTGGATGGATCTGGCTCCAGCGGCTCTCAAACTGCAGTGGGAAATGAACGCATACAGCGCTTTTAATTATAATGTCGGCAGCATTCAAAATCAAAATGTAACAAATTTTAATCTTAATATTTTTTCTTTAAGCATTACTTTTTAATGATTTTTTTTTAACACATTAAAAATTTTGATATTTTTGCTCTACATATGTGAAACTTTTGTTGATAAAAAAATGGAAGAATTTGAAAATATTTTTATAAGCCAATGGATTCCGGCAATAAGAGAATCTACTAATAGAAAAGCAAGTGGAGGATGCCTTTATGGGATAAAGAAAAATTTGAAAACGGATTGCTGTTTTGTAAAAGTACTCGAAAGAGATTTGATAGAGTTAAAATTGGAGCACAGAAAACTAGATATTATACCCGTTTATATAAACTGCAACAAGTGGACTCAGGAATTTTCATATTTATATAATTTTATTTTGGAATTTGGAAAGGAAGATATTATGATTATAGGAGATTTTAATAGAAGAGTAGAAGCAACACAAATTCTTAATGAAGATCGGAAGCTTTTAATGGAACGAATTAAAGAAGTCAGAATTGCAACGGATGAAACAATCGATGGAAATGGAAAAAAGTTGATTGAAATGTGTGATTCAATGGGATTAACGGTTTTAAATGGGCGATCAAATAGTGATGGCAAAGGCCATTTTACATTTACCAGGGGTACCGCATGTTCAACAATCGACTATTGTTTTGTAAAAGGAAAGTGGCTTGAACACATATCTGATTTCAGGATAGATGAGCTGACACATTCGGATCACTTCCCAATATCCGTACAGATAAATATGGTGGTGCAACATGAAACTCCGACACAGCAGTGTTTGCTACTAAAACCTCGATGGAGACATAACGATATCGAGAAGTACACTGCAAACCTGAATTTCGTTACCAATCTCATAAATGAAAATGAACTACAATCCATTAGAGGTTCGGATATATTTACCGCAGCTATTACGGAATCAGCAAGACCTCTAAAAACTAGGACAATTGGGAGTGTGAATCAGCGAGAAAAAAATCGTTTGCCTTTCTCCGTTGTAAGAAGAAGTAACTCAAACCACACAAAATCTATGTATAATGTATCAAAAATATCATTTCTTAATGCTTTTACGAAAATATTCACAGGTATTTTACTGGAACACCTTTCAGATTGGGTAAACGAAAACAACCTCTTAAGTGAATTCCAAGCAGGCTTTCGAAAGGAATATATGACGAGTATCGCTCGAACGTATCTGGATAAAGGGAAAAAACTGTATGCGTTTTTCGTAGATTTTAAGGCAGCCTTCGATTGTGTCGACAGAAAAGACCTATTTTACAAAGTAAGCAACCTTGGAGTTTCAACTAAAATGTTAAATATTTTGCAAAAACTTTACGAAGAAAATAAATCTGCAGTTTGGGATGGAAATATTTTATCCAATTGGTTCGAAACAACAACTGGCGTAAAACAAGGATGTCTTTTGAGCCCACTCCCCTTTTCAATTTATTTGGATGACTTGTCTACATACCTGCCAGGAGGAATATCATTTGATGGACTTCAAATAAAGCTCTTACTTTATGCCGATGACATTATCATACTGGCTGAAACAAACATGCTGCAGATAATGATAAATAAACTGCAACATTATTGTTCAATCTGGAACCTGCAGCTAAACACAAACAAATCCAAAATCATGATTTTCCGAAAGGGAAGAGGTCGCTATGCAAGAGACGAATTATGGACATGGCAAAATGAAATTCTTGAAACAGTAAAAGAATACAGATGCCTCGGAGTCACTATTACTTCAACGTTGTCCTTTAAGAAACATCTGCAAGAAAAACTAAGAGAGTCAAAGCGAGCAATAAAATGGACCTGAAAAAACGTTCTAAGCAAACAAAACATTGCATCTAGTGCAAAGTACAAAGTCTTTGAGATCTATTATGTGCTACGTAGCACACTTTACCTCTACTACTACTACTACTTTTCTTCTTGTTATTAAAAAAAAATATTAATATTACCATTTTCGGATTTTTGACTTTCTTCAACATAATGGATTTGTATGAAAGTTCTTATAAAGGAGCTTCTTAAAAATTTAAATAAACATTGCATATTATGATATATTTTTAACTTTTGAAAACAAATGAAAAATATTTTTCTCTAAATGTCTAAGTCTCTTTTTTTTTTTTCTTAAAAATAATTGTATATGTAAAAACTCATTTAAGCGATTTAAAATTGCTATTATTGTATAAATTCAAATTTCCATATTTTGTTCTTCTAAAACTAATTTTGTGCTTCTGAACATTTTTCACTAGTTAAATTCTAATTATCTTTTTTCTTCTGATCCAGTCATGCATTTAATTCTTGTAAGTGTTAAAGGATTTATTTTTAAGCATTTTTTAACTTACGCAACATAAAGTTAGACAAGATCCAAGTAGATCCCAGTAGTTTTCCAATTAGAAATGAAAAAACTGAGTTATATTAATATATTAAACTTTATTTTCTTAATGAACAAGAGTTCGATCTTACCTCGTAGAGTGTTAGTTTTAGAAGAAGGAAAAAAGACAAGCTTAAGATTAAAGAAACACAGGAAGAGCAAAATTATTGGCTTAAACAGAGATTACATGGGCGTGTTAGACGCCCTCTGTGGTTTCGTATAAACTTAAGCTAATTAAGCTGGTAACAAATGGATAAATTAATATATTTATAGGATAAGGTGGTTTTGGCTTAAACATCGTGTTTAAGTTTTCTATAAGAAACTGTAACGATGGGAAAAATAAAATTTTTTCCCGAATGAAATATTAAAATCCCAAAGGAACCAGGAATATCTTTAGACACTGGAATATAAATTTTGTGTATTTTCTTATTTTTTCAAAAAAAAAAACATTATCTAATTAATAAAAAAAAATATATCCTTTGAGATGGAAATACACGAGAATTTTTATATTCTAACGAACATATTCACATCCGTATTTCTTATAGACTCCCCTTAGAGAACATCAAGTCCTTCAAATTCTCATAATACATCTGACAAAACCATCGAACCATTAAGACTTCAGTTCCACATCAAATCATCCATCCATCGATACATGTTAAGATAATTTCCCATTTGAATTTGAGCAACGCTGCTCCCTGCCCCTCCTCTCCTAAGCACTCGTATGCCAAGGAAAGTTCGTTGGTACAAAAATCTATCAATGACTTTTTCCCAAAATGTCTACTCAGTGATTCTATATGGCATATATATACCCTCCTCGAACATCCACTTCACCTGAAAATGCTTACTCATCTCCAATGTTCCTCTCAAGGCTTTTTTTGTGTCCTTAGCGCCTTTTTTGCACTCTTACAACAACAACTGTCGATGACTGTTTTATGATCGAAAGTTTTTTTTTTTTTTTCAATTGCTTTTTCAACGGTTGGCTAAGCCAAAAGACAGCCCCCACATCCAGCCTCTTGAACACTTAGAACCAACGCCATTTTACAACCACACGCCTCTTTAAAGTGGAGTATTTTTTTTTTCATCTACCCAAAGAGCCTTTTTTTTTACCCATCTCTGCCCATTCTCATGCACGCTGATAAATCGGCCAGAGAAATTCGAAAAGAAAACTCCATATCCATAAAAATGGTCCTAAATATCTCTGGGGGGACAAACGAAGCTGGTTGTGTTGTGTATTGCACATTTCATCTCAAACAGGGCTCTCGAACGCTACTCAATGTGCAGTGCAATATAAACCCAAAACAAGATGACGCCAGCAGAAACCGCATAAAGAGACTATCATAGCAAATGCCAACTTGGGCCTCATGAGAAGAGGGTAAGGGAGGGCGCAAACACTTTTGCCTTCTGATTTTTTATCGAACTAAGGCCATATAATATAAAAATCGGAGGAACGGTGTAGGATTCAAATAAATCGGGAGAGTGCTATCCGTATCCGGTTTATTATATTTATATCGAACAGCCAGCCCCCAAAAGTCTGCGCTTTACGATTATGCAAGTCAAAGTACTTTGAATGCTATAAAAGTCAAATGAAGACAACGACGCTGCACATCTGGAATTTATCGATGTTTCGAATATCCGCTTAATCGACTATAAATGATGGTAGGTTATCGGAGCTGGAAATCTAAATGCCTTGACTATGGTTCTACTGCTGGAGTTAGTGGTCATTTTATTATGTAGGTTTTTCTTCAGCTTTGCATGAAGACCGCTTATTGGGGGCAAATGAAATCTTTATGGAAATGAGCTGAGCATAGACTTTTATAGCTTAATAAGCTGAGAGGAGAACAGTTTAGAAAATGGATTAGGTATTTTCATAAATTGAACTAGAAAACCAAGACTTCTTGTTTTTTATTGTTTGAAGGTTGTTTTTTTCAATTTAATTGACCTACCTCACCAGGAATTTAGTCTTACTAAGCAGAGAATGGAAAAAAGAGTTCACCGATATCTTAAATAAGATTTCCTTCACAGTGGCCCAAGGACAGTCATATTGATAAAGAACGCTTATTTCACCTCTTGTTCACGATTTTACTTAACCATGTAATTGGAATTAAGTCCTGACTTAAACTTTTACATTATAGAGCAGGTGGGGGTGACAGTGTGCTTGAGTAGTTAAAGGCTTGTCCGGGGCTCTGTTGAACTCTACCGGTGTTGCTGCGTAAGCGGTTATACTGGTTTGATGTTCTGATGGGCTCGTCCACTGACTTTGTCGGTAGGCCGGTATTGCTACCTAGCACAATGCTGTCATTCCCGGTTCCTATCGACCTCCTCGCGGTGCCAGTGGACGGTGCGGTGTCCTTAAGGTAGGAATCCGCTAAGGAGTGTGTTACAACTCACCAGAGGGGTGAGTGTATACAAGAGTTGACAGGCCCCGTAGCTTTGCAGGAGCTCATCTGTAAGTGACCATAATGGTGGCGAAGCTCGACCGGAAGCTTAATTCTGGAACCATGGGAGATAGTGCCCAGAGGTTAGAGGGCTATAGCGTATGTCTTCGGGCTCTCCTATTCCATCTTTGGATAGAGAGATGCAGCTGTCGCATGCGTGATCTCTTTCTTCATACTATCTATGAGGTAGGCCCCCTAGTGGGAGTATCATGGTGCCTTGACTTATTCCGAATGCGGAGACACACGGTTTCCAGGCGTGCCTGGATTCAAGAGGTGTTAGATAGACCTCGCCTCCTAAGCAAGAGGTGTGTTCATGCCTGCAACATGTCACAACTTTGCGACCGAGATGGCTTAGGCTATGTCGGGGTTAATGGTCATGACTCAATCTGACTCCGATGGAGGTAGGCCTCCCGTGGGGTAAAACCGGAAACGGTAGGAATCCACGTTAAACCCATAGACGATCTTTTACATTATAGACGTTTTTCGGGAAATAGTAAAGTGACGTTGAGACGGTTTAAAAATCGTTCAATCTACTCGTATGAGGCTTCTCCGGTGGCTTAGCATAATCGCAGTTACTCAACGTCACTTAAGAGGCATTTTGTTTTTCAATGAAATTTTGCACTTTATCCGGATAAACCGTCTCTAAGCTACGTTTTACTGGAATCGTGACTCGTGATGGTCGGCCCGCCCCGGGCGGCAGAAGGCCCGGGGTGGCAAAATGTCGCCGGTGAAGCGTTAAGAGTGGAGATCATTTATGTTTCATGACAGAACGTTTGACAAGTCAACAAACAACAATGACGTACATTTGAAATTTACCACCCTGCCTGTGATTCGCTGTTGACGCTCTGGGCTGATTTCCGTGAATTCGTAAACGGTGAGTAAGGCCATAAAAGTGCATTCCGTTATTGTCGCGCGACTTACGAAACTAAAACGGAACTTTCCAAAACTCTCCCGAAACTGAAAGGGAGCGTTCCGTAGTTTCTGTTGCAAGCATTCAACAAGTGGTGGAAGCTAAATCCAAGAATCGTAGACCATGAGAACAGCGTGGGCCGTGAGCACAGCTTCTTGAAATGGAAGGAGTTGGAAGTTCGCCTGAATCGTAAAGCAACCATCGATCAGAAACAACAAGAAGTTTTCGAAAGTGAGGCGAAGAAGTGGAGGGATGTATTGTACCAGTTGTTGAATATTATTCAGTTCTAAGCCAAACAAAATCTGGTCTTCAGAGGACATCGAGGAGATGTGAGTTGCAACCGCGGGAAATTTCTGCACCTCATAGCTTAATATGACCCTCTTCTAATGGAACATCTGACAAAGATAAAGCTGAGAGCAAGAGTCCCAGTTTCGTTTCTATCTCCAGAAACCCAGAATGAATTGATAAATTTGCTGAGACAGCAAGTTCGATCCACCATCATCCATCGCATTCAAGCAGCTAAATATTATTGCGTAATCTTCGACAGTACACCAGACATCTCCCACAAAGACCAAATGAGCCAGGTTCTGAGATACGTACTTACATATCAAAGGAGAACAGGTCGCCGTGGTACAATCTTTCATCGACTTCTTCGAACCAAAAGGAAAAAATGCACGAGATCTCAGCAACGATAAAATCGCGAAGATAACATCAGACGAACTGGACATACAGAACTTCTTGAGAGGACAGGCTTATGACAACGCTGCCACAATGTCAGGGATCCACAATGGCGTTCAAGCCTTGATTAAAGTACTAAATCCGAAAGCTACATTCGTTGCATGCACAAATCACTCACTCAACTTGGCTGGGGTACACGCTGCTTCTGAATCAGTGAACTCCGTGACGTTTTTTGGAACTCTGGAGAAGCTATTTGCTTCGTCCAAGCCGCAATCGACTTTGCTAAGACTCTCAACGAAAAACTCGGAATCGAACTCAAAACGAGAAGAATGGATGCATGGCGAAGAATCCGCAGATGCAGCTTTGTCTCACGAGCATGAACTCCGTCGAGAGGTGTTCGCATCATTTGAGAAGATCATTCAAGAAATGACGACTCGATTCCAGCAAGTTCAAGAAATAGCGAAGAAGTTCGGATTTTTGGCCAGCGAAACTTTTGGACAGCAAGTACGAGTGTGATCTTTCCCATGTTTTAGAAGGCATCGACAAGTTTCAGATGGAGCGGAAGCGTCTCCAGCAGTTTGTCGCTAGTTCTGAATCAGAGGAAGATATAAGGGGCAAAGGACGACTGGAGCTCCTCCAGTTCATTCAAAAACTGAATCTGGGGATTTTGGTTCCAAATATAGTCATCTGGATTCGAATATATTTGACTTTGGCAATTAGTTGTACTAGTTGTGAGAGAAGTTTTTCGAAGTTGAAGCTAATCAAAAATTATCTCAGATCCACTATGAGCTCCACTAGACTATGAAACTTGGCTATATTGTCGATTGAACAAGTATTGGCTGAAAATATTGATTTTGACAAAGTTATATCGGACTTCGCTGCTCGTAAGGCCCGTAGAATCCGTTTGTGAAACCGCTGATCCTATTTTACCTTCAATAAAAGATACCTCATTGCCTGTGAAATGATGTCTCGAAATTTAATTTTAATTAAGTATTGAATGGGGCGGCAAAATGGGTCTCCCGCCCCGAGCGCCGAAATGGCACGCTACGCCAATTCCAATTATCTTATGAACTTCAGACATCCAACACAACTTGTATTGAGCGGTTCGAAAGGTAGTTTCTAATGCAACGAAGGAGAGATTCATCAATGTTAAATGCACGCATTTTCTATAAGAGAGCTTGATGTCAAACTCTAACGAAACACTTTTAAAATATATATCTATCGCCATATTCGTAATTTCTCTAAGACATATTCGGTCAAATATTGCATCAGCTCGCCAAGATGACCTTTTGCTACGAGAGCCATACTTCCGGTCATTGAGAAGCTTTCGTTCTTCAAGATATTTCCTGAAAGAAAGGACGTAAGTGCAATTGGACAATAGTCAATGGGGGAAGAAGATTCGCATTTCTTAGGGATAGGCTGGTCAAATGCCAAAATAATTTATTACCTTTGGGACATTGCAGTATTTATGTCTGGTTTTTCTCAGTTATTTTGGATTTATAACATCGGAAAATTAGTTACTCAGGTTAGATTAGGTTAGCTAGGATGATGATGCAGTAAGCCGTATATCCTCACCTCGGATCTCAATTGATTCATTTTGGTCAGTAAAATGTTGGTAATGTAGGGTGATTAAGAAGAATGCGAAAACGAGTTGGTTTTTTAATACTTTATGAATATTTATTTATATCTAAAATTTTACCAACTTTATTTTTCTTACTTGGAAGATTACTAAAAAGAAAGACAACCTTACAGTTGACTTGAATCGAACGATGAATTTTTTTTTTTTTTTCGTCTCAACCCATCCAAAATCAAATGCATTGCAATATATATTGACCGTGATGATTAAAAACAGTGGGAAAGGTAAGAGGAAGGATTTAATGCAAGTACATATTATCTATGGTATCTCTCCCTGAACAATCCTGATTTCTGAATGCTTTTTAGTGGCCAAAATGAGGAGCCGCTCAGTTCGTCGAAAAAATATTTTCCGATGGCATCTTTTCTAGTTTTAGCTAAGCTATGGTATTCACAAAGGAACTGGGATTAGCCCTCTTCTACCTCTTCGTCATGACACCCTTTGCATAAGTCAGAGGTGCTGATACCTATTCTGCTCATGTGGGTTTCCATTCAGTTGTGACCCGTAAGGATTCCAACCAAGAGGGACAGTTGATGTCTGGAAACTTTGGTGAATTTTCACCAATTTTTCCTGGTCCAATTTCAATTACAATTTGGCTCACTTGAACGATCAACAGCTATATCGTTTCCATAAAAGTCACTCTTTCCCGGGATCAATCGAAGGGGTGACTGAATATATTTCGCCGAGCAATCTTTATTCACTATATCAAAAGGCAACCAGTTTTGACTTCGTGAAAATTGACGAAATGGCTCTGATTACCGCCTGGCTATATCAATGTTCTTGTCCGTCAGTTCACATAATGGAAAACACAGCAAATGTTTGGAAGCTTTAATGATCTTTTTATGGATGTTTTGTCTGATAAGATGCCTGACCCTACAACGTACTTACTAACTCTAACGCTTATAATCTCTTTACAGCTCGAATCAAACCACGAATTCTCTCTTAGTTTGATAGTCCTATCCCTATCCGGGATAAACATTCTGATTCCGAATAGAATTAAGTTAAAAATCATATCTGCACTGGAGTCCCCGTCACTGTTGAGGAAGCATAGTGACCAGTAAAATTTCTTGAGAAATCGTTGATACCGTCCCAGTTGGCTTTCACGTATAGCCAAACGGTTCTCTTAAGAATTTTGTATGTAACAGGGTTTTGTAAGTCTGATGTAAAGATGATAATACACTATGTGCTTATATCAGATTCACAGGCAAAAGGTATCTTCAATTTCTGTAAGATTTATTGTTAATTTTCTATCAGCTTCATTACTCTAACTAACCAAAATATTAAATGTAATAAAATCAAAATCGGCCAACTATATCCCAATCCCAACAACTGTATAACAATAAATGATATTCACTGGAGTGGTCCCTATATCTGTATTATGAGCAACCTTTTTTTGCTCAACTATTATTCAAAAAGTGTACACAAGAAATTTCGAGAATATCGTATTGTATTAACATGTGCCGGAATGAGTCTGAAATTTTAAGAATTCTCTTCTCGGTGAAAAAAAAAAAATAAAAAAAAAAAATAAAATCCAATAAATCTTTAAAAATGAAATTTTTATTTTTAGTAATGAACAAATGAATATTTTTTAATAAAAAGGTTTATAGATGATACTTTTACAAATAAATTTAACAGACATAAATTATTAAACATAGTCATCGTAACTATGTATCATTGACTATACTTTAAATGATCCTACGCTCATTCCAAAGTATTGGATTAATATTCTCTGCAGAGAAGCCAAATCTTTCGAACAATTTTATATATTTAGCTGACATTCGTACATGACATGTGATGTAAGAATTTTGTAAATGAACTGTGAAACATCAGCTTGTTTCAGAAGTAATTTTTTCTTTACCTTTTCTCCATTTTGCCCATCTTCTACCAAAACTTTGAACAAAGATACTTTCTATTTCATAGAATAGTTATTCCTTATACAATCTGCCGAGCCAAATGACAAGCTCCTGGTGCCTGTAATTAAATACCATCTGTAGGAGTTAATACCGAATAAATAAATATTAGTTTAATAATCATCCCTATAGGAAAATTATTGTTCATAATTTCTTCCTTTGCACTCACAGCCTTTCCATCAACGGACCACATGGAAAATTGATCCTTATTGTTTTCCTCGCTGTTTGAAATCTCTTAAACAAAGGAATATCAGGTCCAGAAGATGGATAAAATTGAAATACATTCAATACTCCTTGAAAAACATTTTCAAAACCGTTATATTTTCAAACTATGTAGAGAATGTCTTTATCGATTTTGTTTTATAACAAAAGACACAAGTCCCGTTCGAAAGCCCACATCAAGTTGTATCAGAAACGAAAGATTCGACTTTATCCATCAATAAGCAATATTCAGACAGATAATTCAATATCAGTTGCATCTGAAAGTTCCGGTAGTCCAAAGGGTTGTTCAATTTTTAAGAGCTGTTGCAATAATTGGAAGTGTGTCAACTTTAACTTGGCCAGTTATACAGAAAAGGAATTTGGAGTTGCAATATATTACAACAAGGCTTAAAATTAAGTTGTAAAATTTAGTTTTACATGTTGTAGCTGTTTTTTGCCATTTTTTTTACGGGTAAGCCTTATAGAGGTGCCATGAATAACAGATTTTAATGGATCTTAGAAAGTGGCTTCAATACAGGCTGTTAAGGATTGAACAAGTCTTATATTAACTTATATTACATTTTATCGAGAATTGCCGATAGTTTTTTCAAGATTAACGGCCACTGGCGATTCAGATGTAGAATTTTTGACTTCAAGCTTCATTTCCTCAGATGAAAAAGTAGTATCTTATTCCACCAGCAAGATAATTTGGTTATTCAAATATTTGAACATATTCAATCCACTACATACCTTCGTGATAATTCCATTATCTTTGATCTTCAGCCTGGCCGTTTGTTCTCTTCTTATTATCCTCCTTTCTTTTTTCCATAGCCGCAAGTTTAATGACCAATGACCGACCATACACAAGCACATCGTACATATATGTATGTACCTGTTTGATTTATCGAAATCCAAATCTGGACAGAAATTCAACTTTTATCGATTGAATGCTATGTCCATTCCATCCAAAATCGGAATGACCACACACCTCGAGATCGCCTTACCTTTTTCAGGTGCATACCCGAAATAACCAAGGACACATTAAAAGGCACGCCAAGCTACACACAGCACTTCGCGACAGGTCAGGGCCCAAAGCCACCAAGTTAAATACTCAGAACAAAAGGCTGCGGTTGATTCCACAACTGCTAGCGAGTGAATCAGGATAAGACCTTTAGGATCCCCCTCTCGCCCACACATCCACCAGCTACAACTATACGCTCAAGCAGTTCTGTGACAATAATCCTTACCTGCCAGAGTACCCGGTATCCAAAGAAAGCATTTCCGCGATTTTTAATGAATCAACTCTAACTCCTTCCGTTGGAGGTCAGACCACCAACACCCTAGATTTGTTTCTTACCTCCGGGATGCGTATTGCCAAACTGTATAAACTGTACAGAGCTCCGACGCTCTATAATAGACTACAGAATGCTCATTCAAATTAAGAGCATACTATATACTGTGTCAGATCAAAAGCAGATTTTTCCGTGTTGGTATACATTTTGCTCAGGAAACTAAGAGCAAAGTACCTGTGATTACAGAGCCATCGTTCACGTTGGTGTGGTTATTGTGTGTGGTGTGTGGTGCAGTGACATAAGGCAAGTGACAAAAGGCCAAATTTGTTTGTGACTTAAGGCCAAACATAAAATGTTTTGTCTTGAGCAACAGTACCTTATGTGGCCCGCTTCGCGGGTTTTCAGGATTTTAAGTCCCTTTTCGGGTCTCACACCCGGCTCACGCAACTCCGTTGCTCCGCTTAGGGTATGTTCAGTCGCCAGGCAGGCGCCTGTAGCAACAGTTTTCCTGAGCAGCAGTACGGTAGATTTTCAAAAGGTATTATTTGTATGCCCTATCTAACACCGGATTTACTTCTACACCACCAGAAACTTTAACCGACCATATCCAGCCTTAAGAGTTCTTAACACAAAAATGGAAAGGGAAAAACGTTAAAAATATTAGGAAAACGTCTTTATGTATAATCTCCTAAAATGATACTATTTCGTGAACTAAAGAAATTTTTTTTTCAAGGAATTTATTATAATTTTATTTGAATTAACTCTTTTTTCAACTTTTATTTATGGATTTGTATTCCTCTAACTAATTTCCAAAAGTCTATAAAAATCCCTCGACAGTAATAATTCAAGTCAACAATTCAAACTTGTATTACACAACATATCATACCCTCATGCCGGTATTCATATCCATTGAAATTCGCAAGCACTTAAAACATAAACCGCATAATTAAAAAGGAAGTCAACACCCCCATACAAGAAAAAAAGACAACTAGCAAACATTTCATATTTCCCTGCCAAACAACAACAAAAAGCAAAAAAAGACCAAAATCTTTTAAGTAGCTCGAGTAATAATTAAATTTGTTAAAACTTTGAATTTCAACGCGTGAAATTAAGTATCGTGTCACCTTTGCACTTTACACTAGAACGTGTATACTTATAGCAGACTTACTTATATGTTAACTTTACCCGCACGCTTGCATTCACTTTCACACACATTAACGCTCATAGAAATTAATTAAAACTTTAAAACAAAATTCCACGCAAACTTCAAAGTTTATTCTGCATACTAAAGAAATGCCATCACATACATAAACATGTGTGTTACTCACTTTTCCCAGCCTCGGTGCACACCCGTCCAAACCCACAAAGTGTGTCATTCCTTTATGGGCCTGCTTGTTCCATGTTCTCATAACAGACTTGCTGTATGGAGACAAAAACAAAACCTTTAGCCTCTTCTCCGATGCAAAGGATGCATTCTTAGTTTCATAAAGTATAGGTAGCGGGTAAATAAAAATTTTATCCTTTAACGAGCGTTAATTAATGAAAGTAAGCACATCATACAGAAATTAAGGATCCATAATGAATGGCCCATAAGAAGGATGTAGAGGCGTGTGTGTGGCATGCTGTTAAAATGATGTTCCTTGTGCTTGTCCTGGGTAAAGGACAAAAATTTCACATACAAATGTTGGTTTATACCGCAATGCTTATTTTTTTTATTTTTACTTGGTTTGCATAAGGCCTTTGCGGGTAATATATACAATTTAGCACAGGGTCATTAATCGATAGGCCTCAAGCTAACAGTCTTCAAGTACTCGGTCTATAAAAGCAGATAACTTAATTTCTCTTTTCCAAAGTGGATGGGTTATAATGCGCACCATGGGAACATGACGTCACAGAAAAATTTAAAACGTTATTTTTCGTTCATCACTCATACAGTTTACTGAAAATGTAACATGACGAAAAACACCCCTTCGGTCATACGTAAAGTCAGACGGCAAAAGTAAATTTGATTTTATTGATCAATTATATCCTTCGGTCATAGGCAAGTCGAGTCGATTCAGTCAAATAGCTTTAATTGGTAAGTTTTTTTTTTGAAAGACATAGTTAGGTAGTAGTAGTAATGGGAACTATCGAATAAAAACTATCGACTTATTCGATAGTAGCTAAAAGTTCATTCATTCGATAGTACCCAGTCATTCAGTAACTATTTTCAGTTACTATTTTCAGTTACTATTTTCAGTTACTATTTTCAGTTACTATTTTCAGTTACTAGTTTTCATTATACTATTTTCGTTCGATTACTTTTTCACTCGATATTAGCTTTGAACGTTTTTAGTAATACTTTTTTCGTTCAAGTAGTTTTTCACCCGATAGTTACTTTGAACGATTTTAGTATACTATTTTCGTTCAATGAACGATTTCAGTATACTTTTTTGTTCAATTACTTTTTTTACCCGATAGTAGAACTAAACGATTTTACTGATTTAGTTACTATTTTCATTCATTTAATTTTCGATGGTTGATGTTTGTGTTTAGTAAGTTTTCTTTACCTTTGGAATAATATTCTTATAGTCATTTGTGAGCTTTGGTTGAGACTCGGTAAGATTTGAGATATTATTGTGGCTTAAGGTAGGATTTATTTTAAAATGTTGGGTTTAATATTTCAGTATTTGGCTATGAAAGATTAAATTTTAGGTTCTGTTTCGTCTTTTGTGTTCCTATTATTTTAACATATCGGTACATGTTAAAATTTTTCTTGCATAGAGCTAGTCAATTATGAAGATACAAAAGTGTTTCACAAAAGTTATCCATAACATATTTACAGCAAAAATAAAAGGTTTGCATTTTTGGTCGTTTCTTAATCGATCGACATCGTGGCCATCCTTTGATGGAATTTGACATTTTATGACTTGACAAATAGAGGACAAATTCAGCTATGACGTACATATAGTATTTCGTTCCAAATGTCAGCCGAAAGCCCTAAAATTGTTCTTTTCCGGAGCAATAAATAAAATCTTTTTTTTTTGCATTTTTGGACTTTTCTTAATCCACCGACATCGTGGCCATCCTTTGATGGAATTTGACATTTTATGACTTGACAAATAGAGGACAAATTCAGCTATGACGTACATATAGTATTTCGTTCTAATTGTCAGCCGAAAGCCCTAAAATTGCTCTTTTCCGGAGCAAGAAATAAAATTTCTTTTTTTTTTGTATTTTTGGACTTTTCTTAATCCACCGACATAGTAGCCATCATTTGATGTCATTTTGCAATTTATGGCTTACAATATAGAGCATTGAGTATAGAGTATTTTGGGAAAACTATCATAGACTCTAGTCAATCTTATTGTAACTATAAGTTCAGATCAGACCCATTTAGATTATTTTTACAAACATTTTGGTTACAGCAAACAAGAGTAGATAAAACTGGATATTTATTAGGTGAGGTGACCATTACCATTATTACCAAAAAAAATATATTTTAGAACAAATAAGAAAGGTAGGGTTAGTGACAATGTTTCCTCATTGCTTTCATATGATACATTTGTATTATTCAAATAATAAGCAATTAGTAACAAATCCTACTTGAACTGAACGAATGAATGAATTCGTTCGATAGTTTAAATCAATTAGTTACTAACTATCGATAGTTCAAATCATTCGATAGTGCCCATCACTAGGTAGTAGTACTAGTAGTTGAAGCTATTTCTTACTAAGGCTTTCCCCCACCAGTGGTAAGGGGCCTCAGATCTGAGTCAAACGTCTACGATGTAATATCGTCTGATACCGTCACATACCTTATGTCAGAATAATAGGACCAGTTTTGAAAGCCGAATAATCTGAAGCCAGATTACTCAAAGCCAAGTACCAGACTTAAAAAACCAAAATCCAAATCATCAGAAACGAGTTTAACCGACACGCAGCAGCAGGACTGAAATCCAGAAGAAACCCGTGAATCATTCCATTGCCAGAATTATTCGAAATACTAGCGTTTCTCTAGCTTCATTAAAAATATAAGAGTTATTTTCAATAAATATTTTGTGATAAGGTTCAAAGAACTTTTCCTCTGAAATTTCTCAATTTCTTCAGGACAACCCTGGTAGGACCGCGGACCAAAACGCCTGGTTGTGATCTGCATAAAAGAAACCTTTCAAAACATCAGTCTTGTATGTGCACACATACATCCTATCGATAAAGATGAGGAATCTAACAAGGAGGAGTTTTATGACCTCCTGGACGGAGCCTACGATGTCAAAGTCATGTTCAGAGACTTCAATGCTAAAGTCGGGAAGGAAAATATCTTTGGTGGATTAGTTGGAAAGCACACCCTCCACGAAACGACGACAGAGAACCGCTTCCTACTAATCGACTTAGCTGGAGCTCGAAATAGGATGATACTCGTAAGTAGGACTAGGTTCCCCAGGCTAAGGATACACACAGCAACCTAGCAGTCTCCAGATGGTCGAACCGCCAACCAAATTGACCAAGTGCTAATTGGCACAAGGTACGCGTCGAACATCTTGAACGTGCGAACTTTCCGGGGTGCAAACGTGGACTCTGACCACTTTCTTGTTGTGACAAAGTTTAGTGCTCGACTGTCCAATGAAAAGAAAGCGAAGACCGCCCAAAGGAAGAAATTCAACATTTCATGCCTTAGCACACATGAGAAAGCCAGAGACTACAGTCAACAACAGCGTCAACAACCAGTGGAACCAGTATAACGACAACGACATTATTAAGGAGGTATCCGAGACCACCATAGACTGTCAACCACATAGAAAAAAGAACCCGTGGTATGATGATGAATGCACGGTATTGATGCAGGAGACGGAAAATGCACGAATGCAAATGCTGCAACGGAAAACTAGAGCAGCAAAAGAGGAGTACCGTAAAAGGGGAAGGAAAGAGAAAAAAACCCTGCGCAGAAAGAAAATACCATCCGCCGAGTCTCAGCTCAGGTATCTCGAGGAGTCTAGCACTTCCACCAATACCCGCCGGTTCTACAAAACAGCCAATCAACTGGCATCACATCAGGTTATAGGACCGACACACAAGCTCTTCAAAACAGCGAAGGGAACTTAGTCACCGAAGCACAGGGAATTGTGGACGTGTTTAAGCAGCATTTCCAGCAGCTGCTTAGTGAGTATCATTTAGAGAAAGCCACAGAAGAGTAAGGAAGCATGAGACCAGTCAATGAAGGTCCAATTCCAGTCCTCAGTACTCAGAACAATAAATCCGACGGGTTGGATTGGATCATCAACAAAGTTGGTGAGAAAGTAAGTATGCATGTCCCTGGTTAATGTTGCCTACAAGACCCTATCCACCGTTCTATGTGAGCATCTAAAACCTTTCTGCAACACTATAATCGGCATGTACCAGTGTGGCTTCAGGCCAGGCAGATCAACGATAGACCAAATCTTCACATTGATGAAAATCCTGCAAAAGACCAACGAATTTCAAGTCGAGACCAGCGTTGCCGCGAAGGAAAAAGCAGAGAGGGCCATTTCGAAATTTTTTGAGGGCCATTTGACAAAAGTTGGGGCCAAATATTTTACTTACAAATCCGTCCTTAAAACATTAAACTACAATATTTATTTATTTAATATGTATTTATTCTTTGTTATTTATTTAATGCATTATTTATTTAATGCATTTATTAAATCTATGTTGTAGGCAGCAGAAGCATCAGTACTTGACTGTTTCGTCTGATTTGATTTCTTGGGAATTATCTTAAAATATCTTTAAAAAAATACAATTTATAATATATAGATCACACCAGTAATATTATTAAAATATTTATATTACTTTTACTTATTTTAATTCAATATATGAATGAACAAAGAACGAACAAACAATAAACGGTAAAAAAAAAAACAAATGCCTATACGATTTATTTATTTATTTTTATTTCATCAAGCAGATTTATAAAATCTATTATATAATCTTACAGACTACAGAATACAATTTTTTTATTGACAAATAGAAAAACAAAATGAACTTAATCTAAAAGAATAACTTAATAGACCACCAGATTAAGAATTAGATATAAGCAATATGTGCTTCTTAAAAGATTCTCGACTCAACATGATTACATGTACTGCTGGCTTCTCTAATACATCGAGTTAAAGGTTCATTCAGATTATAATTTACCTGATGATGAGGTTAAGGGATATCATTGATCAGCAGCAAGAATAGAAGAGGGCCCAAGTGACTTCCTTGTGGTACTCCTGCTGTGACCTCATATTAGTATATGGTGGTTTACTCTATCGAACGCCTTAGCTTATCAGAGACAATTTTTTCCAAAATTTTTGGTACATTATATGTATGTGCTAATGGAGCGATAATTAGAAACATCTTGCTTAGATCTTGATTTATGAATAGGAATAACGTACGAGATTTTCCAATCATCAAGAAAATAACCTTTTTTAAGAGAACTATTAAAAACAAAAGTTAATGGTCCCGATAGAGCAGCTGACCAGTTTTTCAAAATGATCGGAGGAATACCATCGGGTCCTGGTTGTTTATCATTATTTAGTCCAATTAAGGCTAATTCAACATGTTTGTCACTTAAGTTTAAGTGACCGATATTGATTGAATTTAAACATGAAATTGCAGAAAGGTTAGAGGGAATACTTTGGGGTTTATAAACGGAGTGAAAAAAGTCTGCAAAAAGTTGCAAATTGTTGAAATGTTAGTAGATGTATTTCCAGAATATTGCATGCAATTGGGATACCATTTAAACATTTTGTATCATTGCTAAATGACCAAAAAAAAAATTACTGTTAAGTTTTAGACTAGATTCAGTTCGAATTAAGTAGTCCTTATTTAAAAATTTGTTTAAAAAATAAAATTCTTTTTGCAAACGCAAATGTTTTCTCAGAAGATTTGTAAGATTTATTTTTTTGTTATTTAAGTTACATAAACGCTTTGGTAGATGATGAAAGTAAATTACGTGAGAAAAAAGTCAAATCATTAAAACGAGATAAATGAACGAATTCAGTTCCGTTTTAAGTATAGTTATTTGTATGTTGTGGAAACACATTGTAGTGGCGATGAATCGCGATGGTTTATATTTAATTTTGTAAAGCTTTTTAATTATTATTACGCACAATATGATGTGATGTTTAATCTTCTAAAATTTAGATTTGGGGGCCATTTATAATTGGCCCGGGCAAAGGGCCAAAATGTAAAACAGGGGGCCAAATGGCCCGATCGGGCACTTTGTGGCAACGCTGGTCGAGACCCACCATCTTTTCACCGACTTCAAAGCCGCATATGATAGCATAGATCGCCAAGACCTTCTATTAGCAATGTCGGAACTAGGGATCCTGAAGAACTGATCCAGTTACGCCGCATGACGTTACAAAATTCGCGGTGCAATGTGCGAATGGGTAACAACTCATCCGAGCTATTCCAGACGTGTACTGTACAGGGTTCAGACAAGGAGATGGGCTATCATGTGATTTCTTCAACCTAGTCCTGGAGCCAGTGCCGGATTAGCCACGAAGCAAGAGTAGAAAATGCTACGGGCCCCGCGCATTTGGGGGCCCCGCGCACCAACCTTTTCTGACCATAAAAAAGTATTATTTACATATAAGATTTAGTCACAATTACTAAGAAGAAAATATTTGCATCAAAATGATCAACTAAAATTTTATTTTTCTATCTGCTGGTCTTACCAAAAATCATGTTTCGCACCGCACCAAACGCAAATTGGACAACGGTATGAAATTCAGGTATTTATTGTCACCATTGATAACGTACTCACTGCTTTAGGTAAACGTATATGAACAGTTATCATAAAATTGCTGACATTTTCGGAATATTCCGAGAGCTAAAATCTCTTCCTGATTCAAAATAGTTTTTCTGGCCTTTAGTCCACAAAAACTGGCGTTTCGTCCGGGTGATCGCACATGGACTCATCAGTTGGCTGTGAGGACCTAGTCATTCAGTTCATCTTACATCGATTTTTTGACAAAAATCCAATGTGAACTATATCCAACCAAGATTAAAATTATAATCATTAACGTTGGAATATTTTGCCCGTGGCCGAGCACTGATTCTATATGAAGGTTTTTATAATACAAATTCTATATACTACTGAAATAAATCAGCCTAGTAGAAGACTTAGCACTATCGCGTAATGATATAAGGTCTTCAATCGAGACGGTCGTTTTGTTGTCTTATCCTAATTAAATCTTAACTTAAATCATGATTAATTGTATCATTTGTAATAAAGTTGCTCCTAACGAATCAATTTCGTGCGCTATCTGCTATTCTGTGCTACATTTGACTTGTGCTAAAATTAAAAAAACCGAATATAACATCTTGAATTCAAAGACAAATTTTTGCTTTAAGTGCGACAAGTGTTGTTCAAATAGCTTATCCACACACATCAATAATTTAGAAGCGCTCATTGTTAACTTAAATCATAACATTAGTCTTCTTAAAATTGATTTTCCCTATCTTATTTATAATAATAATAATCCTAAAGTCATCAACAACAATAGTGAAGTGCATGCCATTACAAGAATAACGCGAAGCAATAATAAAGGAAAGGTTATTGAACCCTCTAAGAAACCACTAAAAAAAATTAGCTCGCCTGCATTGCAAAGCATTAAAAAAAATATCGCCAAAAATTCTCCATCTAGTGCGCGAAGCAATGGTTGTAATTTGCCTAGTTGTTCTCCTAATGGTGTGTCCCTTGCCCCGTCCCTCAATGTCTCATCTAAGCTTTTAAAATTCGCTGCATCAAGCCAGACCTTTCCCACTGCCCCCACACCTGTTGGTGCATCCCCTCTACCAATATTAGAGAGTGTAGACAAAAATCTAAACAATAAACCGGTTTTGGACACCAATGCTGATCTTTCTCTTGTTATTATCACCGACGATAATGATAACGATGATGAAACGTGTGCTGCTGGTCCATCTGGTTTAAACGCCAATGCTTCTGCTGCTGGTACTCTTGCGATGTCTGCAAGTTCAAACGACGACAAGAGCTTCAACAACAAACCGGTTTTGAGCGATGGTCCCTCTCGTAAATCTATCGTGGACGTTGAAGAAGTGGATGATTATTATATATGTGGTGCTCTTTCAACTGGGTTGGGTGTTACTGTTGCTCCCGTTGATTCGATCGGTGTTGCAGGTGAAATGAATACTGATGGCGAATGTTCTTTATCAGAAACTTTCTCAGGAAGTAATATCAATATGAGTAACAGAAATGACGTAAATAAACCCATTATTAGGAGTGAGGCAAATGAAGTAGTGCAGCCTCTCATCATTATCTCTGGCTCTGAACCTGCTGCTGAGAATAACGAACTTGTCAATAACAATGCAAATGCAAATGTAAACAATGTTAGCAACTGGGTAAAGATTCAGAGAAAACCAAAACCTAAACAAAACCATGATCATGAAATTGTTGGGACTGGCTGTAGTTCTCTCAATGCATTAACTTCTTCTAGATGGCTGCATGTTACTAAATTTAAAAAAGATACACTTCCAGATGATCTTATCAAACACATCGCATCTAAATCTAATATACCTTCCAATGCTTTTAAATGCTTTAAACTTGTAAAAAAGGGCATTTCCCCATCTGAAATTAAATACATTAACTTTAAATTAAGTGTTCCTTCAGACTGTTTTGATCAGCTAATGAGTGATGCTTCGATATGGCCTTGGGGTGTTAAAGTAAAACCATTCGTTAATCACCCAAAAAACGACAATGTTCCCTTACCAGTCAATTTAACCTAACGTCGTTTGATGCTGACAGAGATGAAAATCTCGATATCCAAATTGTTCCTGTTGTTGCTGCTGCTGCTGCTGCTGCTGCTGCTGCTGCTGCTGCTGTTGCCTTGCCGAAGGTTTTGTCAAGTAGTTGTGAAAACTTATCTTTTTATTATCAAAATGTTGGTGGGTTAAGGACCAGATTAAATCATATTTTTTTATCATTTTCTTCAGATACGTATGATATTATTATCTTAACGGAAACTTGGTTAACAGATAATCATTTAAGTACTGAATGCTTCTCCAATTATTATAATGTATTTAGAAAAGATAGATCTAATTTAATGACAGGTATGGAAAGAGGTGGAGGAGTGTTGGTTGCGATTCGTGCTTCACTGACATGTAGTCAAATTATTTTGGAATCAAACTCTTCCAACTTGGACATTGATATTGATCAACTTGTTATATGTGTTAAAATAGGTGAATCTGAATTATTTGTTTCAGCCAGTTATATTCCTCCTAAGAGTAATTTAGATTTATATAGCGCTCACTTAAATAATTTAAAATCAATATTGGATAATCTTAAAAGTTCGCAACATATTTTAATTGCAGGTGATTTTAACCTTTGTAACATTGAATGGACGTTGGACTTGGAAGACAAATGTTTAGTTCCTTTTAATGTTTCAACTGAATTAGAATCTTTTGTTATAGACTTCTTGGGTCAGTATAATCTAATTCAGATTAATAATCAAAGTAATGACCTTAATAGGATACTTGATTTAGTTTTTGTGGATAGTGAGTTTTTAATTTCTCTTGACAAGTCCAACTTCCCGATCATTGATAATTCCATCCATCATGTTGCAATTGACGGAAACATTTGTTTTTATCACTTTCTAAAGAAAGAAATATATTTTAATAAGTATGTTTATAATTTTCAAAAAGCTGACTATGATGCAATGGGTGATTATTTCTTATCTTTATCTTGGCATAATATTCTTAGTTCATCGGACTTAGTAAATATCTATTCTGAATTTATAAGCATTTTAAGGGATGCAATTGATATATATGTACCTAAAAGAAAATTAAAATTTAATTCCAGCCCGGCTTGGTATAACAAGAGGTTAAATAATCTAAAAAATAAAAAAAATAAAGCGTACAAATCATATAAAAATAACAAAGATAGTATGGAACTGCGATTAAATTACTTCAATCGCCAACGTGAGTTCGAAATCTTAAATAAATTTCTGTATAGAAACTATCTTTTGTCGGTTGAGAGTGATTTAAAATCAAACAGCAAGCATTTTTGGAATTTCATAAGCTCGAAGCGAAAGTCTAATGGAATACCTAGTTGTATGAATTATCTCGACACCACTACTAGTGAGATACCAAAAATATGCAATTTATTCGCTAATTATTTTCAATCTGTGTATTCTTTAGATGCTCCTTCCCTCCAGGAGATGCCTTTTGTAAATAGAATTGTAGACATCGGCTCGGTCAACATTAGTCGTTTAATATGTAAAATTTCCGCCTTACCAAAATTATTCGAGAAACTAGTTTGTAACAAACTTTCAGATTTATTTCGTAGCCACATATCAGTTTTTCAACATGGTTTTATGTCAGGTAGGTCAACCGCGACAAACTTAGCTTTAATTACTCATGACATAATATCTAATATGGAAAATATGTGCCAAACTGATATTATTTTCACTGACTTTGCGAAAGCATTCGATAGAATAAATCATAAGGTCTTACTCCACAAATTATCTTCTTTAGGTATTCACTCTTCTTTATTGAAGTGGCTAAAATCATATTTGTCATGTAGAATCCAAAAAGTTAAAATTGATTGCTCGTTCTCATATAACATCACTGTTTCATCAGGGGTTCCACAAGGAAGTCATTTAGGGCCATTACTTTTTTTGTTGTTTGTAAATGACATTCCTAATATTTTTAATGATTCAAGTTGCCTCCTTTTTGCGGATGACCTCAAACTTTATCGTAAAATAAGCTGTGCATCTGATTGTTTTCTTCTTTTAAAAGATCTAGCAAGATTAAATGATTGGTGTCAACAGAATCAACTTCTACTTAATATTTCGAAGTGTCAAGTCTTGTCGTGCTTCAGAAATCACAACCCAATTTTGTTTGATTATAGTATCAATCACATTAAGTTAGAAAGAGTGAGAAAAAAGAAAGACCTAGGAGTTATCTTAGATACCAACTTGTCATTTTTACCTCACTATGACTATATGATTAACAAAGCCAATCAAATGCTTGGATTTATCAAAAGAAACACTAGAGAATTCTCAGATCCCTATACCTTAAAATCACTATTCAATTCTTTAGTAAGGTCGATTCTGGAGTATTGCAGCATAGTCTGGAATCCTTATTATAATAATTCAAGAGATAGGATCGAGAGAGTTCAAAAGAATTTCACTAGATATGCCTTCTTCAAGTTAAAATGGAGGATTCCAAGACCATCTTATAGTATTCGGTGTTTGCTGTTTGGAATACAATCTCTTCAAGATCGTAGAGTATACTTTTCAGTGATGTTTATTAGAGACATCATAACTTATCATATTAATTGTCCTCCACTACTATCATTATTGACTGGAGGAAATGCTCCATCCAGAACAACACGTTGTCGATTTTTAATTTATGAACAGTTTCATCGTAGCAATTATGGTCGAAATGAACCTATTTCCCGTTGCATCAGGGAGGCAAATTTAATTTGTAACAGGGTTGATTTTTTTTCCAATTGTTCAAGAGACATTTTTAAATCAAATGTTTTAAATAATATTTGAATAAATTGTTCCTAATTGTAATTATATATGCTTATTTAATGTAAGACAATAAATATTTTATTTTTATACTTTAGATGTATTATAAACATTCGTATAGTCCCCATCAACAATAAAATTATGTACTTTTTATAATAGTCTAATAGATTAAGTAATCTAATTGATGTAAATAAATAAATAAATAATTAATGGATTTGTTGAATTTGTTGAAAATAGCAAAATATTTCAACGTTAATGATTACAATTTTAATCTTGGTTGGATATAGTTCACATTGGATTTTTGTCAAAAAATCGATGTAAGATGAACTGAATTCAATAAAAATTGCGTATTGACTAGGTCCTCACAGCCAACTGATGAGTCCATGTGCGATCACTCGGACGAAACGCCAATTTTTGTGGACTAAAAGCCATAAAAGCTATTTTGAATCAATATTTCAACAAGTCCATTAATAGTGCTAAGTCTTCTACTTGGCTGATTTATTTCAGTAGTATATAGAATTTGTATTTTAAAAACCTTCATATAAAATCTCTTCCACCAGAAGAAATTTAAAAATCTGCAACCATAGTAAGTGCTTACGCAGATGATTTGGAGGAAAGTCTGGGCAACGAATTAGTGCAATTCGCTTCAATACTCAATTCTGATGTGATTGGTATTATTGACAGCAGGAATCATGAGGCTCTGGAAATGCAGGTTTACAAGCTGTTGATAAATAATTCTTTACAATCTTGTTTCTCGAACGTTGAAATTGCTTTGCGCATTTATTTGTCTCTCATGATCACCAACTGCAGTGGTGAACGATCTTTCTCAACATTAAAACGTGCTAAAAATGAATTGAGGAACACGATGAGCCAAAAACGTCTTAATCTCCTCACTTTAATGAATATTGAACATGATTTACTCCGAGGAGTCGATATCAACAGCATTATTTATAAATTTTCCCAAATTAAATCAAGAAAAGTTTGTTTGTAACAGTTTTGTTTTATTTAATACCATAAACTTGATAAGTGCCTAACCTAAAACAGTCTAAGGGCCCCTTGATAGAATTTGCTACAGGCCCCGCGCTGGCTTAATTCGGCACTGCCTGGAGCAGATAATGCGCAAGAGTGGAGGTTAACACCACGGAAGGCACTATCTTCAACAGGTCTTCCCAACTGATTGGCTATGCGGACGACATCATCTAGCTGTGCTAGAAACATTCATAGCTGTTGATGAACAGGCGAAACGCGTTGGTCTTGAAGTGAATGAGGACAAAAGGAATTTATACTGGGCATTTTCGGGAGAAAACTTCTTCGGCGGATATTTGGCGAAGAGGGCGAAGACGGCGAACGGAGGAGAAGATTCAGTCGTGAATTATACGAGTTGTACCAAAATGTGGATGTAGTTCAAAGAGCCAAAATACGTCGATTACAATGGCTCCGTCACATCGAGCGAATGAACAACAAAGCTCCAGCCAAGAAAATCTTCGAATCCTAACCCCCAGGCTCGAGACGACGAGCAAGAACGAAACTCCACTACAAAGACCAGGCGGTTTCAGACGAAAGGGCGTTTGGTCTCGACGACTGCAAGGAGCTCGCGAGGAATGGCAATCGATGGAAGACCGCAACATCTCAGGCGGACCTATGGGTCGGGAGCCGGATAAGTAAGTAAAGAATGGCTTTAACTGGGCCACGGACTAAAATATCAAGACGACCAGAATTCATTTCAGACTTTATTTGCTTATCCTGCTTGGAGTCAATTCTGGATCTTAATCACCTGTGGACTTATAACTCTGCATCCACACGATAAAACATCTCTGCCAGTAAAACATGCATGATGATGAAAAGCTAAACCTTTTAAAGTGAAAAGGAAAATAATATCGTAAAATTTAAATTAAAAAAAAAAAAACGACAATATCAAATTCAGTGTCTGAATTTATGTATGTATGTATGTGTCCCAATTAATGAGCAGATCCCAACCTGAGTCAGAGAAATCAAAATTAAGGTTTTGTGTTCTTTTTCCGAAGTGAAAATCAAGTTGTAGTCAAATAAAAAATGCGTTTTATGTCATTAGGTAGTTTCTATTTAGCTCAACAAGATACCAGTCCGAGCACGTTCCGTTCAGATTTTTGTTTTTATTTTATTTTTTGCAGAAGAAAGAATATCCGATAAATTTCTCGTTTTCACTACCGATACGTGACAGTTTTGAAGAAAAATCAATTTTCCTTCTAAAATTGTAACATACTCGTACCTAGAAAAATACATAATTCTCTTTCTTGTGTGTAGAAAACCAAAATATAAAAAGTAAAATCAATACTTTGTACGTTAAAGTCACGTTACATGTGATCCAGGTTCACCTTCTAGCTTTAGGTATAAATAAAGAACCCCCAATAGCATGGACAGGGCAACACCAACACCACCACCATGACGATGTAAGCCGCGAAAAATCATAAATGTTCACCTCGTCAAACAAATAAAAGAAAGAAAAAAAAAATTCGGTAATAGTGAAACTGGGAAAATAAAAAAAAACTGTATGAAACGGTCGAGGGGGCTGTGTGTAATGAACATTTTCATTGCCACGTTATGGGCTTTCTATTGCTGTTTCATCCTCTATCGCCTTATGTCATATTCAAGATTGTAGTTTGGAGGTAAAATAAATTCGCACAACAGTGTTGCCTTTAGTCAGTTACTCCATACTTTCTACTTCCGATGTAAAAGTATTAAAGGGTTTTTCAATTGAAGCGAGTAGAATTTGGCGGCCTGTGATATCTGTCAAATTTACTGTTTATTATTCAGTTACTAGTGCAAAATCAGCATGACAAGTAACACGCCATACTTGAAACGACCGGTTGGGTCATCAATCAGCCATAATTTTGACATGAACAAAAAAACACAAGATCGGCCGAGAACATCGCCGGTGTCTGTAAAAGTGTAGAGCAGAACCCGAAGGAGTTGATTTCTTTCCGTGCATCAGAACTTGCCCTTTCTCAGACTTCAACTTGGCGAATTTTGTGAACCTACAGCCATACGAGATCCAACTGACCCAGGAGCTCAAGGTTCATGGCCATAGAGAACGCTGTTTGTTCGCTGGCTGCGATTCGGAGCGTTTGGATGATGATCCCAATTTTACCCGAAAAATCATCTTTAGCGACGACATCCATATATGGATGAATGGCCGTGTTACAAGTAAAATTGCCGTATGTATAGGACGAAACCACCCCCCATTAGGCTTACCAGACTACAATGCATCCTCAACAATAAGTCACCGTTTGGTGTGGCTGGGCTGGTGCCGTCATTGGGTAAGTTCTATTTCAAAAACAGCGCTGATGAATGATGTCGTATTCCAAACATAATTTTTTACTTGCGACTTATAGGTAGATACTATAAGGCAAGTTATGCATTCGTAAAAAAAAAATCGAACTCGAGATTTTGATCAAAGTTGACATTACGATGTTAGCGAAGACCAAAAAAGTGGGTCTCGCAATTCTGTCTGTCTGTCTGTCGGTTCGACTACAGCCTAAATGGCTCGGCCGATTTTCTTCAAACTTGGTAGATATGGGTTTTAATTTTTCCCCCCCCGGACGTTTTTTTCTGTTTTTTTTTAAGACCAAAAATAACGGTACCTGCCATACGATTTTTTTCGAAATTTTATAAATATTTTTTTTTCTCAAGAACTGTCCCACAGAATTTTTCAAAAAAAATTTGAAAAATTTCATTTGGTTAAAACTAGCTAATGGTTGAAAAAAATTTTACATAAAATTGTTATTTTTGGTAGCCCCCCTGGGTCCATTTTTTTTGTTTTTGATTTTCTCGAAAACGGTACAGCCGATTTAAATAATTTTTTTTATGCCAAAGCTCCTCCAAAGTTTGAATATTATTACATACTCGAATTTTCAATTTTTTTATTTTTTGGATTTAAAAAAATTTTTTTTTGGAAACTCAATATTTCGAAAACCCCATGCTCGATTTTTTTCAAACTTGACAAATAAAAGGTTATTAATATAATCTTCAAGATTTGAGAAAAAAAATTTTGTTTTATCTAAAACTAACGGTACCTTCCATACAATGGTTTTCGAAAATCGTATTTTTCTCGAAAACGGTTCCGAGAATTTTGCTAAACTTTTTTTCTTTTGATTAATCTTTACGATCTATAATTTAATAAAAAAAAAATTGAAATCTAGATAATTACTGACTGTACCTACCATAGAACGATTTTTTCGAATTTTGAATTTCTCATTATCGGCATAACGGATCTTAACGAAATTTTTTATAAAGAAGCTCCTAAATAGTTTAAAAAAACATTGCATTTAAAAACTTAAGAAAAAATATTTTTTCAATTTTTAGAAAAAAAAGTAATTTTTTTTTGTGAAAAATTCGATATCTCAAGAACGGCTTAATTTTTTTTTTGGAAATTAGACCTTTATTCGTACAATAATAAAAACTTAAGGTTGGCGTACCAAAATTTTTTCTTAAAAATGTTTTAAAAATTTTGTACATAAAAGCTTATTTTTTTAAGGAACCACTACAACGACTTATAATTTTTGTTCCTGCTTAAATTCATATTCTGCATTCTGTTTTTATCTCTTACTACTAAACGAATTTAAAAAAATCATTTTATCCTTATGAACAGTTTTCTTTAATAACATCCGTTTTTAAAATTCCTAGTCTATTGCATAGGAGCAAGTTCGTGCGACCCAGTCGTGCATTTTATTTTTCGAGGGTAGATGAAGAATCTTCATAGATACTATGAGCCCGGTATTCATAGTAGTGTGAGATTCTTATTCACTAAAAAACACCTCCCTTTTGTTCGTGTGACTACAACTAAGTTACCTTATCAAGTAGTTTTAATTTCATATTATAATCACGTTTGGCAGGTAGCTCAGCTCCCCACTCAGAGGACCTGCGGATACCGTATCTGAAAGCGGATACTCCTTATGGAGCTAGTTCAAACGGTCTCATTCTTTGAAGTCGGCACACAAGGTTTGTCTCATCAATTGTTTGTCGAATAATTCTATTACTATGGTACTCGTAATTTAAGTGAGCTTGTAACGGGTGATTTTTTAAGAGCTTGAGAACTTTTTAAAAAAAAAAAACGCATAAAATTTGCAAAATCTCATCGATTCTTTATTTGAAACGTTAGATTGGTCCATGACATTTACTTTTTGAGGATAATTTCATTTAAATGTTGACCGCGGCTGCGTCTTAGGTGGTCCATTCGGAAAGTCCAATTTTGGGTAACTTTTTCGAGCATTTCGGCCGGAATAGCCCGAATTTCTTCGGAAATGTTGTCTTCCAAAGCTGGAATAGTTGCTGGCTTATTTGTGTAGACTTTAGACTTGACGTAGCCCCACAAAAAATAGTCTAAAGGCGTCAAATCGCATGATCTTGGTGGCCAACTTACCGGTCCATTCCTTGAGATGAATTGTTCTCCGAAGTTTTCCCTCAAAATGGCCATAGAATCGCGAGCTGTGTGGCATGTAGCGCCATCTTGTTGAAACCACATGTCAACCAAGTTCAGTTCTTCCATTTTTGGCAACAAAAAGTTTGTTAGCATTGAACGATAGCGATCGCCATTCACCGTAACGTTGCGTCCAACAGCATCTTTGAAAAAATACGGTCCAATGATTCCACCAGCGTACAAACCACACCAAACAGTGCATTTTTCGGGATGCATGGGCAGTTCTTGAACGGCTTCTGGTTGCTCTTCACTCCAAATGCGGCAATTTTGCTTATTTACGTAGCCATTCAACCAGAAATGAGCCTCATCGCTGAACAAAATTTGTCGATAAAAAAGCGGATTTTCTGCCAACTTTTCTAGGGCCCATTCACTGAAAATTCGACGTTGTGGCAGATCGTTCGGCTTCAGTTCTTGCACGAGCTGTATTTTATACGGTTTTACACCAAGATCTTTGCGTAAAATCTTCCATGTGGTCGAATAACACAAACCCAATTGCTGCGAACGGCGACGAATCGACATTTCACGGTCTTCAGCAACACTCTCAGAAACAGACGCAATATTCTCTTCTGTACGCACTGTACGCATTCGTGTGGTTGGTTTAATATCCAATAAAGTAAACTGAGTGCGAAACTTGGTCACAATCGCATTAATTGTTTGCTCACTTGGTCGATTATGTAGACCATAAATCGGACGTAAAGCGCGAAACACATTTCGAACCGAACACTGATTTTGGTAATAAAATTCAATGATTTGCAAGCGTTGCTCGTTAGTAAGTCTATTCATGATGAAATGTCAAAGCATACTGAGCATCTTTCTCTTTGACACCATGTCTGAAATCCCGCGTGATCTGTCAAATACTAATGCATGAAAATCCTAACCTCAAAAAAATCACCCGTTATAAGGCAAGTTATGCATTCGTAAAAAAAAATCGAACTCGAGATTTTGATCAAAGTTGACATTATGATGATAGCGAAGACTAAAAAAGTGGGTCTCGAAATTCTGTCTGTCTGTCTGTATGTCGGTTCGACTTGGTAGATATGGGTTTTAATTTTTTCCCCCCGGACTTTTTTTTCTGTTTTTTTTTTTAAGACCAAAAATAACGGTACCTGCCATACGATTTTTTTTTCGAAATTTTATAAATATTTTTTTTTTCTCAAAAACTGTCCCACAGAATTTAAAAAAAAAATTTGAAAAATTTCATTTGGTTAAAACTAGCTAATGGTTGAAAAAAATTTTCCAAAAATTTGTTATTTTTGTTAGCCCCTCTGGGTCCATTTTTTTTTTTTGTTTTTGATTTTCTCGAAAACGGTACAGCCGATTTAAATCATTTTTTTTATGCCAAAGCTCCCCTAAAGTTTGAATATTATTACATATTCAAATTTTCAATTTTTAATTTTTTGGATTCAAAAAAAAAAATCAAAATTTTTTTTTGGAAACTCAATATTTCGAAAACCCCATGCTCGATTTTTTTCAAACTTAACAAGTAAAAGGTTCTTAACATAATCTTCAAGATTTGAGAAAAAAAAATTTGTTTTATCTAAAACTAACGGTACCTTCCATACAAATTTTAAAAAATGGTTTTCGAAAATCGTATTTTTCTCGAAAACAGTTCCTAAAATTTCGCTAAAATTTTTTTTCTTTCGATTAATCTTTACGATCTATAATTTAATAAAAAAATTTGAAATCTAGATATTACTGACTGTACCTACCATAGAACGATTTTTTCGAATTTTGAATTTTTCATTATCGGCATAACGGATTTTAACGAAATTTTTTATAAAGAAGCTCCTCAAAAGTTTAAAAAACATTGCACTTAAAAACTTAAGAAAAAATATTTTTTCAATTTTTAGAAAAAAAAGTATGTTTTTTTTTTTTGAAAAATTCGATATCTCAAGAACGGCTTAATATATTTTTTTGGAAATCAGACTTTTATTCGTACAATAATAAAAACTTAAGGTTGGCGTACCAAAATTTTTTCTTAAAAATGTTTTAAAAATTTTGTACATAAAAGCTTATTTTAGGTGAAGAATCTTCATAGATACTATGAGCCCGGTATTCATAGTTGTGTGAGATTCTTATTCACTAAAAAAGACCTCCCTTTTGTTCGTGTGACTACAACTAAGTTACCTTATCAAGTAGTTTTAATTTCATAATATAATCACGTTTTGCAGGTAGCTCCCCACTGAGAGGACCTGCGGATACCGCATCTGAAAGGGGATAGCCCTTATGGAGCTAGGTCGAACGGTCTCATTCTTTGAAGTCGGCGCACAAGGTTTGTCTCATCAATTATTTGTCGAATAATTCTATTACTATGGTAGTTTAAGTGAGCTTGTAGGTCCCAGCGAAAACTGTGTAAATCACTGTTTCTAATGTACCACGGAGCATTAACGATTTCTCTGAGAATTTTGTTCTGATAAGATTGTAATATTTGTCTATTGCTTGGTTTAGTACAACCCCAAAGTGGTATACCTTACGTCCATACTGGTTTTATCACTTACTTATAGATAAGCAATTTATTGTAGATGCTGAGTTTGGAGAATCTTACAATAAGCCGATTAATTTCACGTAATTTATTTTCAAGTTGATCTCGTTTCTTTTTAACGTGAGTTTTCCATTTAAGCTTAGCGTCTAGTGTCATTCCTAAGTACTTTGCTTCATAAGCATATGGTATTTGCACCAAATCAATGTAAGTGGGCAGATTGGTAATTTTTTTGTAAGTAAAATTAACATGTGTTGCTTTGGACTCATTAAGAATAATTCGCGATTTCTTAGTCCATACCGAAATTTTATCTAGAGCTTGTTGGAGCTTCTCAGTTGCAGATTCAACTGAATCGGATATTGCAAGTAAAGCCGTATCGTCTGCAAAAGTACCTTTTCTGGTATCTTCTTCTTGAGGAATATCGCTAGTGTATAGTTTGAACAGAATCGGACCGAGAACACTTCCCTGGGGAACACCAGCATTGATTTTCTTAAAATCCAAATATTCCCTCTTTTGCTTAACCCGAAGTAGCCTAGTTTCGAAGTTGGACTCAAGGAGCATTTATTATGCCGTACCCAGGAGCTTTATTATTTTCAAGATTTTTAATAGCTTGATAAAGTTGTGATAACGTGATATTCCGAATAAGAAAGTTTTCAGATGGCCATTGGATATCACCATGTTCATTTATCAACGCCTGACCGTCAGAAGGTTTAAAAGTTTCCTCTAGATGTTCAGCAAATAAATCGGCTTTTTCTCTATCGGATTTAGCCCATCCACCATTATTTTGTCTGATTGGTGCTGAATGTATTTGCGGCTTATTAACATCTTTTATAGCTTTCCACTGTTTTTATCTTTCGTATTTTTATCTGCAGTCAGACCATATATAATGCCATACAAGGGCCGATCGAGAAAAAGTGTGATTGCCGGGACTCATGGAAAAGATGTGTTGACATCAACGTTCGTCGAAGTGGCAAACTTGTTTATCAAACTTACCTAATAAACTTACATAATAATGCAATCGTATTGTCAACATTGTTTTTTAAATATTTAAAGGTACAGAAAATCACATGTCACATCATGACATTAAATGTGAAAATAAAACAAAATTACGAACAGTCCCAACCACGGCAGCCAATACACAGAAAATAAATTAACGAAGAAAGGAGCCAACGAACCAACGAAAGGAAAATAACGAGAGTAAAAGAAACCGAAACGAGGATACAAAAGGCAACATCAATTTTAAAACGCGTTTAAATAAATGTAAAAGATTTTTAAATACAGAAAATAAAACAAAATGCCAATAATTTAGAATTTTTCCTTACGGTGACAACACCATCACCTACAGTGGCGAGCATAAATGTGGATACATAATGCTCAAAACGGACTTTAAGTTGCTGTAAAACTCACAAAAGTAAAGCTTTTACAAAAATTTGGTGGAATGTCGGACCGTTAGTGAAAATTAATGGAATAATGAATAAAGAAGATTATCTTCGTATTCTAGAGGAAAATTTACCAAACTTCGTGGACGAAAGCGCATACGCAGAAGATGAAGTTTTTTTTTCAATAGGATGGAGATCCTAAGCATACCGCTAAGATCGTGAGAAATTGGCTCGGTAGGCAAACCTTTCAAACGATGAAGTGGCCTGCGCAAAGTCCAGGCTTAAACCCTATAGAAAATGTATGGTCTCTTTAATTAAAAAAAAGACTGGAACGGTACGATAATGTATCAAAAACCTTAGACGAGCTTTGGTCCCGGATTTAGACAGATTGGGCCAGCATTCCGCACCGACTAATAGAAAAATTAGTAGAAACCATGTCCAAACGACTCAATGATGTCATTAAAGCCAAGGGCCATTGGACATCATACTAAAAATGTAGTATTAAACGCTTTTATTTTGACCGTGCAAAAGTGGATACATTGAGTTTTTTTATTAAATGAATTAAAAGTTAATTTTTCTTTTCAGTTTTAAAATATGTTTTTATATTTTTTGTTTCTTAATAAATAAAGAGCTTAAACCGAAAGGAAATGTTTGTAATAGCTTTATTTTTGCGAGTTTTACAGCAACTTAAAGTCAGTTTTGAGCATTATGTATCCAGTGGCGAGTGCCACTGTATATTTAAACAGAGATGTTATCTGATGCGAAGTTTTACAACTGTTTGCTCGGAGCATAAATAGGGGCGTTCACATTCTCAAATTTGTCCCCCCGATGAGTTTCACCTTGTCGTGGTGGGAGGTCTTACGTCTTTTCTCCGGCTTGCTGGAGATTAGACAACTAAGAAAACTTGAGAACCTAAGTTGGGTCACGGACATACATAAACTAAATCGATCAAGACATCTCTTTCGTTCGATGTATGCAAAAGCAATGTATGGTTATGACGTAAAATGACATTGTTAGATAATAAAAGTAAAATTTTGAACGCACTAAGGACATCGGTTGTAGTTCAAGCCATGTCCGAAAAAATTTTGGTAAATCCAATCTCAGAAATCGGATATCTCTGATATCAGGCAACTGAGCAACGGATCCCTGGTGCTGATTTATACAAATCTTTAACTATGTGATGTGATGGTCACGGCCAATGACAAAAGGTAGTTGAGCAAATGCGTCTCTCTTCATTAGTAGTCTTGGTTTAGCAATCGCAATTGACGGTTCTTCCTGGTACCTAAAATTAAATATTGCGGGGAGCGTCTCTATCCCTATTCGGCGTAGGACGAAATAAAAGACTAATCATGAATTCGGTGCAGATTGCGGATGGCTTCGGTCAGCTGTGATCTGCACCACGGGGTTTTTACTCCATTTGCTTAATTTATTAAGCGCCTGTAATATTATTGGTGATATTTTTAAAATAACTCCATAATATTTTAAAGTAACAAGTATGTATGAACAAGCAAGATAAAGATATCGTTTATTGATATCTATAAGAAAACATCCTAATTGGGTACCTCGGGGATAGTGATTGCTGAATCCCCCGCTAATTATAGCCCCCATGGAATAAGGACCATGAAATCACTGTCACTGGGAAGGCCCTCTGTGAAGAGAGCTCGAGGTGGCTGTGGTTATACCAATCGAGTTACGCGATTGGCTATTGTAGCTTATGTTGCAATAGATAGATAAAACAATTAGATTCGTACCAAAGGGTAGAACTGCCTACACAGTACCATAGCTGGGCACCGTTAATCAAACAGTTAACTTCGTTAATCGTTAATCCGCTACTAAAAAAGTTAGCTTCGTTAAACGTTAAAGCGTTAAATTTCGGAAGAATTAACGTAAGTTAACGTTAATCGTTAATCCGTTAACATGTAATAAAAATTGCATTTTTTATATTTTTTTACTCTTATTACCGACGCTAAGTAATACCGGTCGTCCACTAGGCGATCAACGCACAAATTTCGAATTCAACGCATTCAACTCTAATTTACGGTGCCTTCAATTCTATTCAACCAACGGGTTGGATCTAGTTGTTGGCCGTTGCTCAACGAATTGCGCAACAAGTGTACTGGTAGTGTACGAGCTCGTGTTGATCCTTGAAAATGTTCGATCAACACGTTGAGCAACATTTTCAAGATAATGTGTTGCACATTATTTGTTCAACGTATTGATCAACTTTTTAATTTTCTTTGGGATTTCTTGACGTAATATTGTGTTGCGTTGCGTTGGTTGCAGTGAAATGTGCCTACTTGGTTGAACTATTGTGTTGCCATGAACTTGCTGTTGTTGCAACTTGCAAACTGTAGTTTATTTTGGTTTTTCGTCATGGAAGGTGATAAAAAATCAGAGTGGAACACGGAATTAATTTTGCAAATGATTTCAGCAATTGAGGAAAAGCCCAATATATGGGACATTAAGAGCCCCTCTAATAAAAATCGAGATGCCAGGGAATTGGCTTGGTCTCAAATTTCCTCGAAAATGAATTGCCTAAACTTTGAATTCGAATTCACGGCCGCGGTGGGATCAATCGATTTTAATTTCTCATTGAAAAAACAATTTTCTTCGCGACTCAAGAAAAAATCATCTACCCAGAATCGTCTTGGCTGTTTTTTCTTCCTTTGTCGTTCATTTTCTAATATTATTAATATTTTAAAGCTAAGGCGTGCGTCGACAATAAATGTACATATGTACCGAACTGAAGTCAAAATTATTTCAGGTTTGACGTTTGAGTTTTTTGTTTATGGTGGTGCGTTCAACGCGTTACCCAACGAGTGATCCTTGGTTAAGTGTACGAAGGTATCAACTCGTTCATCAACTGGTTGAGCAATAATATCGATTCGAAAAAAAAATTTGTCTGTCAAAATCGAACAAGTTTATCAACTAGTGTACGAGGTTGTTCAACATTTGAGTAAGTTGGTCAACTAGGTGTACGGAGCTATTCAACACTGGAATAAGTTTTAAGAGTTGATCAACTAGGTGTGCGAGGTTAATCAACATATGGGAAAGTTGGTCAATTATGTGTACGGGGCTCCAAACGCATTTTGTTCAACTTTAGTTGCTCAACGTGAATTACGTAAGTTACTGCACTAGTGTAAGAGGTTGTAAATTCGTTTATCCAACGATAGAGTTGAATAAAACGTTGAACGAAGTTGGTTGAACTTACCGCGCACATAGTGGACGCCCGGTATAATGAAATGATCAAACGAAACGAATCTCTTCGCAGTTTTCTCACTCGCACGCGCCGTCAAAATATAATATAGCTTGAACCAATTCAGTTGGCAATTCTACTGCGCAGGTCTCTTTAAATTTCTTTGCTCTACTCTTTAATTCTTAAAGAGACAGAAAAATCACTGAAAAAAAGAAAAAAAAGATGCACATGCCGGCGTTGTTGTCAATGACGCTGCTGCGATCATACTGAAGCACTTAGGAGGGTGAGTTTTGTTTATAGCTTCGCTCAGAGTAAAATAGAAATGAATTTCCAGTGATGGACTTTCTTTGAATAAAATATGATCATGGTTTACTTTTCTTTCATAGCTTGATGTCTAAAAAACTATTTCATCTCTGGTGAGATAAAAGAAAAAGATTTTTAGGTGTAAACTTTACTTCGAAAAAATAAAATTAATAATTTTTGTTTTTATTACTGGGACAAATTTCAGTGCACCTATAATAAAAAAATAAGTCTATTGCAAAATGCAATTGGGTCAGACAAAAAAAACTACCTGCGAGCTGCGACATAGGATTAATGACAAAAAGCTTAGGGATTATTGTTTATTTCTATGTTTTATGATTTGTGGCTTAGTAACAGAAAGGTTCCGGGGGCGTTGTGTTTATATTTATTTTATGGCGTTAGTGTATATTTGATATATTTTTTTTTACCTGTGGGGTTGGGATTAATTGTAGATTAGTGTTAATTAGTTAGATTAGTGTTTACGAGTTTGAACAATTTTTGCATCAGAGGGAATTAACGTATTTAAATGATATTTGCTTTGGTTTGCAATTCAGTTTAAAAAAACCAACCAAAAATAATACATTGAAATACATTTAAAAGAAATTGTAATGGATCCATTCAGAAAAGGAAAACCTATTGGAAGCCAGGCGTGTAAGATAGTTGTTAAGATATATAATGACAAACTGGAAGAAGCAAAGAATTCGTTTCTTGAAAATCCTGTGAGTTACGCAACAACGCAAGCAGTGGAAACTACTGGAATTTCTAAACGTTCAATCAGAAAGATTATTAAGGAATACGAAGAGACAGGAGTTGTACAGTCACCAAATAAAAAAGTGCAGCATACGAAGTGGAAAACTGGACTAGACGAATTTGACATCGCAGCTATTCGGCGTATAATGCACAACTTCCACCAGGAGGAAAAAATGATGATATCCTTAAAAATGTTGAGACAAAGAGTACAGGAAGATCTGGAGTTTAACTTAAGTATTACGTCTCTTAACAGGATTCTAAGAAGAAACGGATTTAGCTACAAAAAAACTCAAAACAACCGGAAACTTCTCTGTGAAAGAAATGATATTAAACTCATGCGAGTGAAGTATCTGAGAAAAATCCGGGAATACAGAACAAGAGGATATGATATCATTTATTTGGACGAAAGCTATATTCATAGCTCACATACAAGGCCACGGGCTTGGACTGATGACAGTAGCAGTGGGTTGAAGACGCCAATTTCAAAGGGAAAGAGGCTGATAATGGCGCATGCAGGTGGTGACAAAGGTTTCGTGAAAAACTCCTTACTTTTATTCAAATCTGAAACGAAAACGGGAGACTATCACGACGACATGAACTTCGAAAATTTCTGCAAATGGATCCAAGAACAAGTTTTGAATAACTTGGAGGAACCTTCAGTTATTGTAATGGACAACGCCTCGTACCACAATAAATTAGAAGAAAATCAAATTACTTCTGCTAGCAAGAAATCCGAGATGATACAATGGCTAAACGAAAAGAATATTCCGCATACTATACAGATGTTGAAACTTGAACTGTATGAGCTAATAAAAGGACACCGAGCTACACACAACCCAAAGCATAAGATTGACGATATCATTCACGGCATGGGACATGAGGTTCTACGTTTACCACCCTATCATCCAGATCTCAATCCCATTGAAAATATTTGGGCAACTGTCAAGGCAAGAGTAGGTTCACGAAACACAACATTCAATTTATTGGATGTTCAAAAATTAGCAGAGGAGGAATTTTCAAAAATAACGGCTGAAGACTGGCGAAAAGTGTGTGAAAAAGCCATAAGAACTGAGGAAGAATACTTTTCTCACGACCTGACGTGGGACACAATTTCGGATTCTATTATAATTAATCCAGGTGACGATTCTTCAACCGACTATGAAAGCGACATTAGTTCTTAAAACTAAGTACATATATGTAAATAAACATTTATTATTTAAATTATATTATTCTTATTTATATTATTTTTATTTTATTATTATGTTTCATACTTATCTCTGAAGTACAAATTTATAATAATTATTTTAAGGTAAAATAAAATAAAACTCGTAGGTAAAAATTATTCAAACTTATAAACACTAATCTAAATAATTAACACTAATCTACAATTAATCCCAAAACCCCACAGATCAAAAAATTATAAATACATATATCAAATAAACACTAACACCATAGAATAAATATAAACATAACGCCCCCGGAACCTTTCTGTTGCTTTTTTTTTTTTTTTTTTTTTTTTATAATCTACCCGCGCTCAAGGGATTATGATTACCCTTTAAATGGTTCAACACCGCGCGGGCGGGAAGTTAATGAAGAGAAAGAAGGATAGGAAAGATGTGTGGCACGATGTTCTGAGACTGTTGGTGGTTGTCTCAGATAATTATCTCCAGGGATGGCGGCTGAGCTAAAGCGGAGAAATGCCGTGTCTTATTTCTATGTCGCTTATAATTCACATTATTTTATTCGTTTTCATCCTTGTTGGGCATACTAGTTTAACTCAATTACATGCTGTTAGTGTTATGCCTGAACAACATGTAATGAGTAAACCAGCAACCCATTGATGACAATTTTCAGAAGGTTTTTAATGGAATTAAAGCGACATAGACGACGGCAGGGATCGAACCTGTCATCATGAGGTTGACAGGCGAGCACACATCCATCGCGCCACGGCCACAAACCATAAAACATAGAAATAAACAATAATCCCTAAACTATTTGTCAAAGTAAAGTTGAGTTAGACACTGTAAGATTTAAGGAAAAATGTTTACTCATTAAATAGCTTGTGCACCATTTTTGTTCTCTTAAATCCTCTCTCTGCGCAACCGGCCGTTGGCCAACTGAATTGGTTCAAGCTATACGTACCTAGATGTTTTTGTTTTACCCGCGGCACGCGCCGCACGGCACTTGTCTCATACTTGTCTGAACCTGATTTTCGCGCCGCGCGGTAAATAGTAGGCATTGGATTAACGATTAACGGATTTAACGTTGATTAACGGATTTAACGTGTCCGTTGTCCGTTAACATTTTTAAAAGTTAACTTAAAAGTTAATCCGTTAATCAAAATTTTAACTTCGTTAATTAACGATTAACGGATTAACGAGTTAATGCCTGATGCATTTGAGAGCGATGCGGAGAAAAGTTTGTCTTAGGGGGCTAGTCTTACACGAGGCTGGAACGGAGTGGCTACCTTTCATCCAGATAAAAAGCAACTGGGACCTGGTCCTGGGCCGTCAGTGCTTGAGGTTAAGTAGTGGGGTGAAGCCATAATCTGCAGGTATCCACTATAAATAATCTTATTCAATTCAATTCTCAAATTTGTTTGACAAAAACGGCATGATGAATATTTGATGGATGAAAAACATAATTGTTCACATTCAACAAACATGCTGCTTAAACATTACTTTTTATTAGAATTTAGACCATGACGGACCAATTCAGAGCATAGATGACTTGGTTTCTATATTCCAAGTCTACAGAATAGTAAAATTGACACCATAAGCGAACTGTTTTTGAGGCGTCTCAAAGTTTTCAATATAAACACGAAAATAATCCCAAATTTATGAAAAACGAAATATGGCCAAATTTGAAATTTGCTGTTATTTCATTTGGCATTATTTCACGTCACCGTTTATAATGGTGCTTATTTTGATATTCTCTTTCGTTCGAAAGTGAGTCGAATTCGTTGAAACTTAATTTTAAGACTGGGCGATTAGAATGTTAATCGAACAAATCGCAAGTTCACCCAACCCATAGAAAGTTCATTCACTTGCGAAAGCTAGTTCACTTTTGACATTCGAAAGAATAGAATTAAATGTCATTTTTGTGTCGTTTGAATTTTTCTGTCGAGTAAGCAACAAAACATGTAAGTTTTAAATTATTTCTTGGAAAATAAATCACTTTTATTAATTTTTTTGTTGTTTTATGTTTAAAGGTCGCATTCCAACTGGACAAACCGCGAACAAAAGGAAAAGTTAATCAAAATAATGGAAGAAAACCCGGAGGTTGAAAAGGGTTTGTTTTTACCACCCGCGTTGATACGGAAAGCATCTACTATCCTTCTCCTCTGCACTTCTTCAACACCATCTTCATTTATAAACAACACAAATGCCATATTTTTATTTTTTATTTATTATTTTATGTTTTTATCAAAGAAATTTAAATTATTAAACAATAAACAAAACAATTACAAATAAACAAAGATTTCACTTTTTGATTTTGACATTTCATAAACACTTCTCTTTTGTTTTTGATATTTTAGTGTGACCAAGTGTATACGAAAAAAAAAATAAAAATTTAGAACGCGTCATGAACAACTTATTTTTTTAAGAATAGTTTCAAAACAGCTGAGTTGACACAAAAAATTTAATTAATATGTAGTTCTTTATGGTTAAACTTTACTTTATAATGAAAAAGTGTATTATTTATTTTGTTTCTTAATTCTTTATCCAACATCTATAAAATGTTTAGAAACAAAAAAAAATGTAAAACAGTCATACTAATTCAAATAAAAATATAGTAAATGTCAAACGGCTGACAATGAAAATGAATCTTTTTTGAAGTTCATTTTATGCTATCTTCCGCAAATGAATGTTATTCGTTCGAATCTCAAAATTAAGAAAGTTCATTCGAAGGAATAGAATCATTCTAACGAATAGACTATTCATGAGAATGTCAAAATAAGCATGAATATGTATATCTTAATGTGTATAGCCTTTCTAAATAAATAAATAAAATAAAAAAAAAATAACCTCCGGTTATGATGCTTTTTTGGTATATTTTCGTTCTGTTTTCAATCCCATCCATATTCGATCCGATTTCCGTTTACTTTCAACCATTCTTCGAACAGTTTTCGATCAATATTTTGTAGAAGTCACTACTCTTACAGGTTAAAAAACCGTAGGCATATTAGAGAATATTGCCAAATTGTCTAAATAACTCAGGAAAATTAAATCAAACTTGGAAAAAATTACGACAAAGCTGGAAGTATCTTAAATTTTGACTGACGTTTTTCTTTTGGGTGAAATTCAGTTTTTTGAAAATTTCTTAGAACATTTCAGTTTTTGTTTTAAATTATAAATATTTCCTTTTTTCGTGACCTTTTATTTAATAAAACAAAAATAAAAAATATTTGTATTTTTTAAAATTTTGATGTATTTAATATATGTATATGTATGTTTTAAATTATATTTCACTTAATAAATAGGTCTGAAGAAGGGTGTAACCATATCCGAAACGTCACAACATAAAAAAAAACAGAAAATATAAACGAAAATTGACCTTAAGCCCACTTAAGGACAAACATTATTTATTGTTTTAAATTATAGTATGTATAAGTATTTCTCAATGAAATTCATTAGACATTTTTTTTTCGTAGAGTCTATTAATTTTAAGAATGAATGAATGAATGAATAAATTGGGGTATAAAAACACTGCGACCATAAAGATCTATTGTGTCCCCCATCTAGAACTGGATGAGGTTGGCTCATTACTACAGTTCTTCCTCCAAATCTGCTCCTCTGAGGAATCGAAGTATTTGGAGTATTTTAAGGGATGATAATTCGCTCTCCTTTATGTAGTGTTTGCCCAGATACCTATGCCTTTGATGCACGAGTGCATCACATTTCCCCAGTATGTGGTCAGGTGTCTCTTCGTGAGTGTTGCAGAATCTGCAAGTCGCGTTGCTCACCAAGCCAAGGATGTTGAGGTGTCTTCTCAACCTACAGTGGCCTGTGAGAAGCCCCGTGATTTTCCTGAGGTTGTTCCTACTTAAGCTAATGCAGGTTAGAAAACGCTTCGGTTGTAGTCCCCGAGTAAGAGTTTTGCCTGTCTTATCTTAGGGAGTTCTTGCCAGATCTCTGATCTTTTTGTTTCTTCTTCTGTTTTGATTTTGTTTTTGATCACGTTTTCTCCTATTCCGCAGTAGGGCTCTGGCCCTGTAAGGGGTGTCGATGCACCTATTTTTGCTAAGGAGTCTACCACTGCGTTGCCCTGGACACCAACGTGGCTTGGTACCCAATGAAGCGTGACAGTGTTATTCTTGCCCAGTTTATTAAGCTTAATCACGCATTCCCAAACAAGTTTGGAGCTTAGTGCTTTTAGTGCAGCCTGACTGTCTGACATGATGGCAATGTTTTGGTTTTTATATTTTCTATCGAGGTTTCTTCCAGCACATATGCCTATGGCATTTACTTCTGCCTGGAATATGCTAGTGGACTGTCTTATCGGTAAGGAGAGTTTAGTTCTAGGCCCAAAAACTCCAGCACCAGTCCCTTCAGCCGTCCTCGATCCATCTGTGTACCATTTGATGGTATTTTCTTTAAGACTATAGTTTATTGTTTCGCCTAGCCAGTCTTTTTTGTTTTAAGAAAAACATACACAAATAATATGAGCTTCTGCCCGCTGTAAATTAAAGGCAAATAAATTTACAAAAGCTCGTTAACAGCTGATATTCTGATAATTTTCAAGAAATTTTCAAAAAAACTGTTATTCACCCAAAAGAAAAACGTCGGTCCAAATTTAAGACAGATAAGATCTAGCCCCGGTGCGAGTTTGAACAACTTTTAAATAAATGTTTAAAACATACAAATATAGCTTTTCGCAAAAATTTAGCTTTGTCAGAAGTTCTTCGAGGTGAAAGTCTAATTTTTCTGGACTAAAATGCCACATTAGCAACTTCATGAATAAAAGAACAAAGGTTCTGAAAATAATTTTCTTAATAAGTCAAAATTTTTGATATTCAATACTACGAGTATTTATACTTTCCAGAGGATTCTTCATACATTTTTTACAGAAACCCATTTAATAGTTTTCGAGAACGTCAAACATCAAGAAAACAATTTTATGGGTGATACCATTCCTCGAAATACCATACCATTTTTCGGAAACATAATGTTCAGGAAAACATACTGGGGAATGTGTTAATAATGCAGGGCCCGTATAGTGAAAGAGTAAAGTGATCACTAAATTAATTGATTGTCGTTTTGACAATCGCTATCTCTATATTTATTTATTGATATGATAGGGACAGCTTTAGTCAAAATGACAATCAAAAAATTGATAATCAACTATCACTTTACGCGATTCCAGGCCTGGATATTAAGTCTGAAGAATATTGACCCAGATGGTAAGGCTGTAACTAAAGAGACACCCCTATAGGCGTATAGAACTGCCAGGATCAATTTATTCGTCCTCGCTATCATGGTAGGGTCTTGTTGGATTAAAATCTCGAGTTCGATTGTTGTTCGAATGCATAACTCCCCATCCAGTACCATCTAAATATATAATTTAAGCTCTCACCCAAGAGTCTTCCAATACCCTTTCCTGAATCTTGAACACGGCAACACTTCTCCGATGGCAAGCAGTAAATCAAAAGAGAAAAAAAAAAAAACAAAATAACAAGCCAACCTGTGGGCTATATAAGCTGTGACCTACATTATATGAGAAAAAATAACCTCTGTTTATTTAGGGGGGTTTCGAGCGGCTATCATTACAAAGTTTATTTTTGTTTTTCGCCTCTCATGTGTTTGCCTTGGAGGTGTGAAATTTTGTGGCAATATTTGTGATTACATTTATTTAGTTTTATTTTTTTTTTGTTCGTCGATTTTATGACTCCCACTTGACAGAATGATTTCAGAGGGGACGGTCCGTCCTGATGGTGGTTTTGGTGGTGTAAGCATGAACAAAAAACAAACATTCACCATAGCACTAACAATTGGTTTGGTTTCGGGTCCCCGGTTGGTTGTAATGAAACAATAACTGGGCACGGATTGTGGAATGTTTGAGGGGGCCCATTGATGTTTTAACATATTTTTCTTTTGTTTTCAATTAACGGAAAATACACATTTCACACGGATACGAATGTATACACAATAAATGGATTTTTTTGGTTCGAAACATTTTTATAAAAGGACATTTTTTCGAAGGTATTGAATCAGTTTTTTCACTTTTCCATGTAACTTTTTCTATTAAAACTAAAAATCCTTTACAATTTATCAACTTGGACCATAAAACGAATCTCCCTACTTTTTTGGTCCTTGCTCTGATTCCCACTTCGCTTCTAATTCGAATCGCCCACCCTAATCAATGTGTAAACAACTGTAAGGACATCCTTAAAATTTTTCCTTCAGCTTAACGTGTTTCTGTTGTTTGTCGTTGGTGTGGTCGTATTTGATGATTTACTTTGGACACTTGTTGATCCTTACAAATTGTTATCCTTTATTTATGGCAGCTTTTGCTTGTTTCTTCTCTTTTGTCCTTTCGTTTTTAGTTTCATCCAGGGAGGAAGGGGTAGGGGCTCTCAAGCCGATTCCAAAGCTGGTGACTGCTAAGGTATTCTGAATTGCTGCGCACCTTAATTTACTGGTGCCAGCAAGGACGATATAGTGGTTGGCAAAGCAAGTGAGCTCCGAATGAGAAAATGGGTAGGTACACCGGCATCACCTCGTCCTGGCAATTGGGTGTTTATAGTGAGTGTAACTGCTGTTCCTTTAAACTTTGGGTAAATTTATGAGCGCTTAGTTGTGTGGAACAGGTGCACATAGTAGAGTGTCGAGCTCTGCGACGAGTATTTTAGTATCGCTTTACGGTGCGGTGCGATGGTGTGGTTGGTTTCCTTTGATGTTCTTGGCTGATTGTTGGAGATGATAATATATCAAAATTACACTCCCTCTTAAGGCAAATCCTTTAAGACTTTCGTAGGACACTGATGATAGATTCATCAATTTCGCTTCCCTTTCAAATGGAAAAACTGCTGTCACCGATAGTGATCGATATTATCCAGCCCAGTGCTGCCCTTTCCTCCATTCGCCCCTTTGGCAGGACAAGACAGCGTCTCCATCTAACAAACATTAAGGGTTTGTATGACAGGCCTATATACGATTAAATGAAAGTAAATCCGCGTTTGTTGTCATTTATTATGCTTGAGAGGGTGGGCTGTTGATGTTGAGGGGTGGCTGAGTCGCTCACGTAATACACCCCATTTGTCAACCAGATACCGTTTAGGGGCTGTTTTCACGCAACATGGCTTATGATGTTGTCGTCGGTGTCATAGTCGTAGTCGTAGTCATTGTCGGTGTCGCCTGTTGTCGTCTGGAACGTACATACAACATAATGGTTGTTTATGAATTCGCTCGAATTATAACGAATAGAAACACATGCTCATGGCGACCAAGATTGGCATTGGTGTTGGTGTTGGTGTTGAAAGGCAGGCGTAGGGTGGTGTTGGCTTGGAGTCGCTGCCTGGAAGAATGATGAAAGCGTTAATCAAATTTTAATGGTTGTATCATTGTTTAATTATGTTAGCTTTGCGTAAGCACCGAACATTGAGTTGTTAATTAACCGTGGATCTACATTGCCATGGATGTGAGTTTACCTCTCTCGCTATATGTGTGCAAACAAATTCATTTAATTATGACCAAGTGAGTACCTGAACAAAAAAAAAAATCCATGTTAATTATGGAAGGTTTTTTTTTTTTGTTAATTGTTGTTCTAAAAATTAACAATTTAGGTATGTACATGAAGGTTTATATCGAGTGCAGGTTTTATAAATTAAAAAGTTGAGTGAGGGGGAATTTTTGTAATTAGTTTTAACAAAATATTAGACAAATTGCCTTCACACACAAATGTCGAAACAACTCGTATGTTATCCAACCACAAATTTGAATAATACATTAGGTCTTTTCATTTGTAGCTTGATTGGTTTATTTAATTATGTATTTTGTTCTTGGGGCTTATGGTAAGGCCTACAAAAATAATCGAGATAATTTGGGTTTTTTCGATATCAATATTCAGATTAAGTCAATTATTGCTAAACGGCAGGACCAAATGAGACGAATCTGTCAATTAAAAGTAATTGTGTGCCAGAAAAATGCAAAGTTTATTATAGGTGTACAGAGGTTTTTTTTTTAATTTTGGGGTTATGAATTCCCTTAAAATGTTTCAGCAAAGTGCGAGCGTTTTAGGAAGGTTGCAGAGGATTTAGAAGAGATCCCGATGCACATTGGTTTTGGACACACTATCATAATTTGAGGGACGTATACAATCAGATAAATTATTCAACTTTCGTGTAGTGCGGTTAAAGAAAGAATCACTGAACTTAAAAGTACGTTCGAAGTTGGGCTCAAGGGCTTACTGATGGGCATTCCTTGAAGCGCGAGTATTACAGTAGATTTTTTTTTTAAGGGGAGCAATGCAACTGGCTCTTTCACAAGAACACAGTTCAAAAAAATAACAGTAAAAAAATTAAAAACCAGAAACATTGCGGTGGTGCTTGAGTGATTCAGATGTTGTAGTTTTATCACTTATAATTTTTAAAGCCAAGAGACTCAGGTTAGGTATTTCAGCACCTACTCAAATATTGGAATTATACTTGAAATTTGGAAGAATAAAGGCTTAATATGTAGATTATAGCCAGATCAGATGGGTAAACAAATTTCTTGCAATATCGAAGGAAATTTTAGTGCTAAGTTTTAGCCGACGACAATATATATTATGGTCTGTGATGTATGTATATACAGAGAACTGAGAGCTATTCAGTTTTCCTATTGCAAGTACCAAGTACCAATGCAGGATATTGACATTGTGGGTTGGGTTGCGCTTTAACGACAGAAGACAGAATTGAGACACGGCGGTGATTTCAATGCCAGGCATCACATGTGGCTGGATACTACGATTTCGACTGAGGGCAAGGCGATTGTTGACTGGCTGGACGCCAACAACGACCAGCACTCTTTAGTGGTTGTTTCACAACACAAACCCACCATCAACGCTGGACTTCTTCCTGGCTTCCTCGAACCTAGTGCACACTTTTCCGGAAATCCGGAATTATGTCTGTACATTATTGCATACCATGAAACTGCCCAACTATCGATTAACCTCAACCGATTAACCTTACAACAGAAGCTCCTGAGAATTTCATTAATTTCAGACGGCTGGATACTTCACAGAGACATAGAAGACAGCTTAACTCTCCCACCTTCAGACAAGAATCTTCTGGATATCGAAATCGATGCAGCAATTGTCAACTTTGAACATGCCGTATCTGATACCCTGGACAACCAAAAACAGTCTAAAACTTCAAAAGATAGATACCAGCACCTTCCCGAGTACGTTCAAAATCTGTATGCTCACAGACAACGTCTAAGAAAACGTCTCCAGCGTCAACATCATGTTCTGGAACTCCATCATGTTCTGGAACTCCATCATGTTCTGGAACTCCATTCAATCCCACAATAATATCCAATACCAGAAAAGATTACAAGCAATCAAGCCAGGACCAAATGCTTTCAAAAACATCAATAGGATCATTGGAAAACAGCCACAAATACCGGAAACCATCATCAGCAATGATACTCAATCTACCTCGGCCCAACACAAGGTGGAAGCGTTCGCCGACTACTTCGAATGAAACTTCACACCGAGCCCACCTACTGATCCAACTTTCTTACAAGAAGTTGAGGCAACAGTTCAACAAACACTGCAACCAAATCCGGATAAAATAAATTTTAATATTATCAATCCAGCAAATGATCCCACCGATGTTCCACATTTATGAGATCTAGAGGAGGTTATAGAAATCATCGTCAATTCTAAGCCAAAAAAGTCTGCTGGACCAGATGGTGTCTCCTACTACATCCTGAAAAGGCTGCCACAGGCGGTAATGATGATTTTCCTCACAATCATTTTAAACAACTGCATCAACAACTGTTACTTCCCCCAGAAATGGAAAACAGCGAAGATTGTGCCAATTTCGAATAAAGGTGCTTCCAACTTAGTTTCCAACTACAGACCAATATTACTTCTCAACAATATCAGCAAACTACTGGAAGAATTAATCTTATGAAGACTGAAGAAATTCTGCTGTTAAAATTCAATCATCCCTGACATGCAATTCGGCTTTCGAGAAAAACACTCAACCTTGCATCCACTGGTAAAATTCCAACACGATATCACCACAGCCCAAAACAGTAATCGTGTCACCGTCGGATGCTTTCTGGATGTCGAGAAAGCATTCGATAGCGTGTGGATAGACGGTCTAATCCACAAACTTCGTATTATGCAAGCACCTCCGCCAATAATAAAAATTGTCTTTTCTTTCCTATCTTTCAGGGCATTTTTCATCCAACTAGACAACTGCAAGTCACATATGAAGACCACGAAAGCTGGAGTCATCCAAGGCTCAAAACTAGGCCCCTTCCTCTACAATTTGATGACTTCAGACAAACCTTATCCAATTGGATAACCTTATCCACATTAACAGACTCTTCCAATTCTACCAGAAATGGGGCATCCGAATCAACACTTCCCAATCGGAACTTGTCTGCTTCAGGAGACCTTCAACTAGTAGAGGCCTTCGCACCGCAAAAATTTGCAGAAATCTGGTCCTAAAACTCCCTGACGAATCCTCCATGGTGGCAAAGCCAAGTGTCAAGTACCTGGGAGTGCACTTCAACGAGTTGCTAAGGTTTAACCTGCACTCAAGAAATGTTCTGAAAAAGGCCAGCTGGGCCTTCAGCCGTTTGCACCCATTACTGAAAAGAAGATCGGGTCTTAGCCAACCGAAAAAGATATTAATCTACAAGCAGCTCCCGCGACCAGTGATCAGCTATTCCTTCCTAGTCTGGTTTTCAATTTCGAAGACAGCTATGAAGGAACTTCAACTATTCGAAAGGAAGATACTCAGGATCTGCACTGGACTCTATTTCGACCGGAGGGTTATCATTATAGGTTGCTGTATCAGCCAATGGATTTTTGCATTTTCGAATCATCATGGAAATTTTAATTTCTACAAGTACCTTTTGGTATAGCAAATTCCCCAGCAGCATACATTTTTGTTGCAAAAAAGGCCAGTTCCTACAAAGAAAAATAAATTTTCTCGGCTAAATAGTAGAGAACAATTCCATATGACCATCTGTTGCGATGTTAGCGAAACCATTATCCGATATGCTTCGGAAGAAAGTTGAGTTCAAGATGGATGTTGAGCAGCTAATGGCTTTGGAGCATCTAAAGGAAGGCACTGATACTGAAACTGTTTGACCCTAAGGCAATAACCGAGGTTCACAGAGATGGGAGCATGTACGGTTATGGAGGCCTATCAATCCAAAAGGATGTGGAAAATCAACAATTGTACCCATAGCAATATATAAGTAAGCAGATGTCACCGACTGAAGAAAAGCTTCACTGCCATGAACTGGAAGTCTTAGCGATTTTCAAGCCTTGAAGAAATGAATGATGGACGTCTTGGGTGTCAAAATGAAGATAGTGAAGATAGGGATTGCTATGCAATCGCTATGACCATGAAGAAGAATGAAGTTCCATTAAGAGTGTCACATTGGGCCATGTTTCTACGAGATTTTGATTATGTTATCGATATCCGACCATGATGATCGATGAGTCATTAAACCATCACATCGATGAGCCAAAGACAAGGTGTAGTTGAATCGGAGCAGTGAACAAGATCCTAGAAAATATTCTTTACGAAGACTTTTTCATAAAAGTGGGTGTAGAATATAAGGACCCATCCAAGGAACTGATCGTGGAGCCTTCATGAATAGTACAAAAGATCTTAAGCTTCACATATCAGCAGGGACACATTGCCATCAAAAATGTCTATGACCTGGAAAAACTAGACTTCTACATGCGGAATTTAAAAAAGAAACAATATATAATATAACACTTTTCTCGAAGTTATAGGTACCACGGAAGTTATTGAGATGTTACAGAGCCAGTCTGCTGAAGAAAATAATTTCAGACTGAGACAGCATTAAATGAAAATTGTAGAGAACGCCATATGGTTAGTACGTTGGACTGTCATGCAGAGGTCTTGAGTGCGATTCTCAGTTCAAGTTTTTCAGAAATGTACGCAGCCTCTTGCGAGGCCTCTTCGTGCTGTTTGACAAACAAAATTAAGAGAACAAGAGATACAAAACCTTGTAATAGCTACATGTGTTCCAGGTTGAAATGGGCAGGTGGAGAGAATCCATAAAATTGTTGTGCTCATGTTAGCTAAGGTTTGCAGCAACAGCTCAAGCGATTAGTATCGACATTTTGACTAGGTTCAGTCAACTCAACTCTTAACAACAAAACAAAAATCCAAACACATCCCGCTTACAATATTTATCGGAGTAAACATTCGTGTTGTGAATCACACGGATCTCACAGAACTGTTGGATGAAGCAGTTACACAATATTTGAGCCGGGAGCCAGATGAAACACGAAAGGAAGCTCGTGAAAATATAAAAGCAATCCAGCAAAAAAATAAGAGGAAATGAGTTGGTTGCTAATATGGGTACTTAGTATGAAGAACAGAATCGTCTTTTGGTTTAACGTGAGCACCTGCCTATTATGGCTCAATCCCACGGGAGGCCTACCTCCATTGGAGTCAGATTGGGTCCTGACCATTAACCCCGACATAGCAGGCTATCTCGGTCGCAAAGTTGTGATATGTTGCACCATATGCATACCTCTTGCTTTGGAGGCGGGGTCTATCTAACACCTCTTGAATTCAAGAAAAGAATCTTGAAAACCATCATGTGTCTCCGCATTCGGAATAAACCAAGCCACCATGATGCTTCCACTAGGGGGCCTACCTCATAGATAGGGTTTGAGCAGAGGGTAAAACTCAACCCTCAAACTCAAATGGCACTATCTTCCATGGTACCAGAATATAGCTTCGGGTGGATCTTCGCAACCAAGGTCACTTCCAGATGAGTTCCTTGGCCTGTCAACCCTTAGGATACACACACCAAGAAGTCGGCCCGGGTAGTAATCAACAACTTAGTGTACTTCCTTTTGGTCTTTATTCGCCATGCGAAGAACTAGGAAAGATGCTCCTAGTCTTTTGCTCACCTTACAGCAAACTAGGAAAGACCTCCCTAGTCTTTTGCTCACCTTACGGCAAACTAGGAAAGACACTCCTAGTCTTTGTTCTAAAGAACTAGGACGACGGTCCTACTATTATTTGCTACTGCAAATAAGATCTCCAGTTACGCAAGTAACCGGAGACTTATCCTTTTTTAAACCTTTATATAACCTTAAAATTCTCCAACAGGTCGTGCAGCCGGAGAATAGACATAATCCTCCCCACCACGACAAGGTGAAACCCGTCGGGGAGGAGCATGAAGAACAGAGATAAAACTATGACCGAACTTTTCGGGGCTCTGTAAAATCATAAAAATGTTGAAGAATAGACATAACAAACTTCAAAAAGTCGCTGACTACGGTAGACCTCCTTACACTAACACCGCGGCCGAATATATGAAGAAATGGGATCGTTCATTTGGACCGAATGAGTATCAGGACCGCAGAATGTGGCAATAGGCAAACACGCAATACTATACCCTAACGAGCAAAACACGCCCATACGTGCATATTACGACAAACAAACCTAGACTTAAAAAACGTGCCCCCCTTGTTGCCTACCATCAATAAAGTTAAACTTTTTCGAGTCCGCGTAAAGTCGGCAACGTGGTACATTACTTTTGCTTATGCTTATCTTATATTGATGTAATAATTAACTATATTTTTAAAACTAATACTAAACTAAAGTTACACGAATCATTTTGATGTGTGCATTTAGTTTTATCTGTAGCTAATTTATTTTGAAACTATTTCGAATGTTCAACTATAAGTGATAAAAACTTAACAAAAAAAATTCCAAAACTTTCTGCAAAATCAAAACCATATTCCATTAAAAATCGCATAAATGTAAGTAAGGAAAAGATTTTCAAGAAGTTTTCAAATCGATATTATGTTAAATTGAATCATACTTCTCATTTGACTGCCCAATTTTCCAGATCATCCTTTTTATGAAAAAAAAAAATCGAAAAAATAAAATTATGAAAAAATCAGAACGCCCCTCACAAAAATTCCCAACAATGATATTTCTGCTTCAATTACTTGCCGCTTTCAAAGTCAAACAATGGCTTTCTCTAAGCAAATCTTGAACTTCAAAAGAAAAGGTAATCTTCCCTTCCGAATGAAAATCCAAAGAAAAAAATAAATAAAAAGAATTCGAAGTAAAAAGGACGAAGAAAAATATCACATTGAAAAAGTTTATCGTTCTTGCGTGCGATTCGTTTTTACAAATTTATCAGTTTCCATATCGATGAAATCAAATCTTATGCTATCTAAAGATACTATTCTATATAATACACCTTGTCCTTATTGTGTGACTTTTCAACGCCAGCCACCCGTCCTTTTCATCATAATGCCATCTCGTCGTCGTCGTTATCCTTGTCGTCGCCGTCGTCGTAGTTGCTAACTTATTGAAAGTTTTCTTTGAAAAATCATTTTTCTTGGCTAAAATCACACACACACATTTATTTTGTATACTTTCTTCTTGCAACCTTGTATGCTACTGCAGGAACCCTGCTGCAGTCCTTTCCTCAGCTGGATTGTTGCTTGTTGGCTTTCAATCCTACGAACGAAACCGATGACAAAGATGACGTCGACGACAACAGTGGTCCTGACAATAAGACGAGAATGCGGGGAATGACAGGATTCCTTTTGCGTAATATCGTTCAAGAGAACAGAAGTTTCACAATATCGTTGTCAAGGAAGGAGGGAAAATTCCTAAGGATAACACAAATCGAGAGTTCAACACATTGATCTGTGATAAGTTTCTGCATTGTGTGCATATTGCATTAAAGAGCATCGAAGTTGGGGTCCTGTTCGTTTGGATTCGGCCAATTCGACCGGAAATGATGTCCTTTCGCTGGACATAAGGCAAACGGTACACATACTCAAGCTGCCTCATCATGGCTCTCTCTCTTTGTATTACTCTCTCGGCCATGGAGATCAGTGTGACCACGGTGGACATAAAAATATTATTGATGACGAAAAAATTAGATATTGCTAGATTTCAACTAAAATTGGGTTTGGCTTACCAGAATCGAATATTTCACATGGGACCTATGCCACCCTCTTTCTTTTTGAGAACTAACAGCAGATAGTTTGAAATTTATATAAGTCATGGAAAACCAATAAAAAAGTACCTACAGTTATTGTCGCTAAGCTGATAGGAGATCGCCTAGCTGTGATCCGGGAAGGGACTTACCAAACAAATATGACTAATATGCGCTCACATTGATTAAGTTGAAGCTGAAAAACCTGTCACTGAGAAGATTTGTGGCTGAGAACGTTACCAAAGCTTTGCTCGGATATTTCTTAAACAAAATTTAGAAAGGAAAATTTTTCGGTGGATTAGCCCAACCTCCATGAAACGACAACAGATAATGTCGTCAGACAATTCGATTTCAGTTAGAAAAAATCTGCAGGTTTCCATAGACGGGCAATAGTTGCTGCCAGGCATTTATAAGGCGGCGGCGTCTGAATACAATGGAGACAGAGCTGCAGCTAGAATACTTAGGTCCTCAGACCTTTTATGTCCGTGGGGATCCCTAGTGGGGCATAGGGCATCCACAACACCAGCTCGCCATCGTGTTCTGTTCCTGGATATGAGTCGCAACTCCCTCCAACCCTTGCCTAGTTGGGCTGACTCCTCCTCGACTGTCCTTCTCCATGAGATTTTCGGTCGTCCAGCACTTTTTCCTTCTTGAGTGAGCGGATTCCACTGCATTGCATGCGCCGCAATACTATTGTAACCTTTTCGAAGCGTGTTTCCGATCCACTGCCACTTTGGCAATAGAGTCAATAGGTTCCTGACCCGTTTTTCTGAGGAGCTCTTCGTTTGATATATGATTAGCCACAAAATCCTAAGGATGTTTTGGTAGACATCTATTAATGAACGTTTGCAACTTCTTAGTGACACCTACTGTTACTTTCCGCGGATTCGGCGTTGGATCAAAACAGCCGTAGTTGGGTTCTTAAGCTTAAAGTTATTCCTCCATATAGTTCTAAGCATACCGAAAGCAGCCTTTGCTTTCCCGATTCGACTGCTGATGTCCCGTTCGGTGCCACGCTCGGTAGAGATGACATTTTCAAAGGTATTGGAAGCTCTGTACTTTCTCTACCGGTTGTTGAGAAATATTTATGAGATTAGATGACTGGGTTCCTAGTCTCATCATCTTTGTTTTGCCGGAGCCCCACGATTTCTGCTTCTCTCTCCACCCCTGTTGTCATTTGGTGAAGATCCATTATCCTATGAGAGAGCAAGCATACGTCATCCGCATAGTCAAGATGGTTTCAGGTGAGACGTCAGAGTCCATCGAATTCCTCCGTTTCCTGTCAAGTCCGTTCGCAGGACATCGATTATCACCAACAGAAACAATATTGGTGACAGAATGCAGCCTTGTCTGACTCCACTTTGGACTTCAAACTCTTCTGACAGCCTCCCTTCATGCTCAATTATGATCCTTAAAATATTGATATGATCAATACATGAGGATCCAGTACGGAAACCTGCTTGTTTGGCATCGAGTGCGGCTTCTAGATGTTCCCTGATGCGTTCCAGTACTATTTTCGCTAAAATTTTGGCAACGGCAGGCAGGACGCAAATACCCCTCCAGTTTTTGGACTGTGTTAGGTCTTCCTTTATTAGGGAGCTTGGCTATCATTCCCATTTTCCACTGATTCAGAAATCTTTCGGAGACCCAAGCTTTCCTTATGAGTGGATGCAGGAGTTCGCTCGATGTCGTTGGCGCCGCTTGTAGAAGCTCTGCAGGAATGCAACTAGAATAGGTATTAAAATATTGGATACACACAATATTATAAACACAGTGCAACACAGCTGCAGAGTTAGCCAACTTCAACTATTGCGTGCAGTATCCTACTTCTGAGGTTTCACAATCCAAGCACTCGAAGCAAGTTAAGATAACGTTGAATTTAGCTTCAGGCTCTCCTTATTTCCTTATATATTGACTTTATTTGAGAAATTCGAAAAAGATTTAAATCAGCTGACATTGTGTAAAGGGTTGGCCATCTAGTGGTTTCTTTTTAAAGCATAGGTTATTTTGACACTGATAGCTGCTTCCCGTTCGAAATCTTGCAAGAAAGTCAGTATCATAACTACGTGGAACGAAATGAGGCACTTTACCCTTGCACAACGTTGTAAAATATTGAAAACTTATTTCCAAAGTGAGTGCTGTGTAGCCAAAACAGTGCGTTTTTTTAAAAGAAGTTTTGGAAGAAGTTCAACAATGGACGCCTTAGACTTACTGGAGTTGCCAGAGTCTACAGAGAGTAACTGAGTAAGAAGCTCTCTCATGTGAATTCACCTTAAAGAAATGCCAAAAATCAATGGTCAAAATATCGCGATATCATAAAAGACGCAACCGAAGCGAAACAAGAAAAAGAATCCTAGGTACTATGTTGAATGGGTTCAACTGAAAAGTGGCAGAAGATGCCTACGGAAGGGAAAATGTTGTTTCGCAAAATAAAAACTATGCGAAAAATAAGTTTCGAGAAAGGAGAAGATCCTGCTTAGAAATAAGAGGTTCGTACTCAACTTTTCAGCTCAAGTAGATCAAAGAATCTTGCGATCGAATCAACACTTGGAGGCATTATGAAAATCCAAGCAACTTCCTGCTGGTCTTAGAACTAGAACGCAGGCTTTTCGACACTGTGAAGATACTCAGTCACCATACCATAGACAATAGTAAAGGTTTTCAAGCAATGGTTTCAATAACTGGAAGATGGAAATCATGAAGAGCGAGTAATAGAAAAAAAGACAAACAATCACTTCCAATCAATGAAGCACCAATTTAAGGATACAGTATAGAAAATGAAGCATTAGCTATCCAATGTCTTAAGAACACCGCAAGATCTGATGGCATACCAAGAGAGCTCTCCAAACAGCGTTTCTGCAACTCTATAGTCGACAAGTACCCCTGAGGCTTCCGAAACGGGAGATCGACCATAGAACAAATCTTCATATGGAAGCAAGTCTTGGAAGAGTTCAGCGAATTGACAGCTCCTAACAAATAGAACACATTATTAGGAGCTGATTTTCGAAATCGGTATTCGAAGAAAATTGATCCAGGTGTTTCGAGTGCCATTGACTAGCTGTTCCGAACTATTCCAAACGTGCACATGGTTTCTTGGAGGAATTGCGTAATCATTTGATTTCTTCAATCTTGTTCTGGAGCAGATGGTTTACAGAGCATCGAGCTAACACCGAGGGCACTATTTTCAGCATATTTGTCCAACCATTGGAGTGACCAAATTACATCCAGCAACCTTCCCAGAATTCTGTTAAATGGTCTGTTAGGGTGACCCACCGACTGAAGAACATGTAAAACTGGTTGGTTTTAAGGTAAACGAGGACAAGACCAAGTATAAACGAATACACATCTTTTCAATGACTATAGAACAAAGAAAGAAGTTCTGCAGGAGCAGAAATTTCGTTATAACCGTATACTCAGACTTGGTCCCTATAGTGCAATGCTTAACCCCATTGAAATGTTTGGTATGTGGTAAAGAGTTACGTTAAAGGAGAGCTCTCAAAAAAATTGTCAAGGATTCTGAACAGCACAAATAATTCATCCATAAGAGAACAGAGAGTAAGAGCCTTAGAAAACCTTATAGAAGAAGGTTTGTAGACAATTACACCAACAACGTATGCCAATTGCATCGAAAATATTCAAAATAAATTTCCTGCAGTTCTTCAACTTCTTGTGTCAGTATGTAAACATTGAATAACTTTGACATTTATCAACCGATCAACTTGGGAAGATATATGCGTTTTTGAAACATCAATTCAGTTTAATTAAAATAGTTTCACACCTAAAAATCGCACTGAAATAGTAACACTGTATATCACTGTTCCGTCTAAAATGTGTCCAAAAATATATTAGATGGATCAGACCACACCATTCATCGTCTGGTGTCGAGCACTGAACAGTGAGAGATTGTTGACATGCCGTTCATCAACGCCCAAGGTTAAGTTAGGTTAAGTTGAAGTAACTGCCGCAGCTGACACACTTAGACCAGAGTTGGTCAATTATGATACCTCATGGATGTAGTGATTTTTCCGGGAAAGGAGCTCCCGCTCAAGCGTGAGAAACTGCAAATGTCTATATCAATTAGATTACTAGGTATTCCTCGAAGTAAGACACTTCTAGATGGAGCCTTCATAGAAGGTCAGGAACTGCTTCTGTTAAAATCGTTCGAATAAACACCGAACTTCTATTCGTGCTTTCTTATAAGACAGTTTATGGTTGTGACAACCATTTTGGAGCTGATGTGCTAGCTGCTTAAGAATATCAAACCTTAAAATAGCACTTCAACGCAAGAGGCGTTCCAAGAAACTGGTTGGAGCGGTGGGTGAGGGTGAGTGTTATCAAAAACAGGGAGGCGTACAAAGCACAAAAAAGAATCACTATTGGACAAAATTTCCAAACAAAATAATCCAACTCGCCATTATCTCCCACCAGAAAATCTCTTTGAAAAGTCTCCAAGGAAACAATTTTTTTGAAAAAATCTTCAAATCCCCAATGTCCTGGTTCGTCTACTATAACACTATTTCTCTCGGGGCAGTTTTTTTATTGTTAGCGCTCACTCAAGGGGTTATGAACTTATAAATTTCACGTGCGATTTAATCGCCGGGGAGAGAATCGGGAATTCTCTCTTTGTGGAGAATTAATTGCTGGAGATTTTGGTTTTATGAATTTGCGTTTGGGCATTTAAGCTTGGCTAAAATGTCTTGGGGAATACATCACTAACCCTCGAGAATCTAAGTGTGTCGTATCACGGTAGCGCTCAGCGTTTTGGCGCATTTTGTGTACACACACACTCAAGTTCTTTTCCTCATCTTATGCGAAACACCCTGTACATACCAGCAGAGGTATAGTTTTTCTTCTAATACACAGGTTGAGTCTCCCTGATTTTAAGAAAAGGATAGAAGTTTTCCAAACTCAGACAAAATGGGTTCTAGTTTAAGAACAGACTATTTTCCTCCAACATTATTATGGCATATCACTTGCCTCAAAATGACCACAAATGGTCACTCTAAGTATCATGGTGTTTTAATTTAATTTTTTTTTATTGAAATGTTCCACTCTTTTTCTGTCATCATCGTCTTCGTTGAATTCTACCACCTACAGACTGCTGTCATTGGCACTGGTGCTAGCTTGAGCCTTGTTGAGCATAGTTGCAACTTGCAAGTATTATCTACCCTGCGTTTGCTAGGATTTAATTTGCATATCCTCGTTATCATCTTCAGACCGTTCAGGGAAGTACCACACAACATGCCATATTCGAAGAAAAAACCTGCAGCAGCCAGCGGGGCCTATTGATGCAAACACGGAAAAATATTTCATGTATAAAGCAGCATCAAAAGCAGAGCCACGAGCCACCAAAAGACGACAGCGAATGCAATGAAAAAGAGGATTTGCTGCGTTTTACCACATTATTCCATTCAGTTAAGTCCATGTCCTTGATATAAATAAGTGGCAAAGCTACACTCGAACCAGAAAAAAAATTTATAATCAGATTCATAGAGGAGATTCCTTCTTAATAATAAATTCCACCCTGGCCTCGTCCCCGATTTACGTAGTTAGATAAGACAGTGTTGCACGTTTTTGCTGTTCGTCCAGTTGGTGCATACATTTACGTTGGTTTAATTTTGAGCAGGGTTCGTTTTTATTTGACAGAAATATTCAAATTATTTTCAGGATCTCTTATATCTTAGAAAATGAATTCTAGCAGAAGAGGAACATAGATAGTGATTTTTTGTATCTGAATTTCCCTAAGTATATGAAGAAACTTATCAAAATACGAGTAGTAAACCTATGTCACACAAACGGGGATATTTCCTGGGATGTAATTTTCTAATAGACATTTATAATCTACTCCAGTTACGAAGGTACAATTTTGTCAGCCGTAAAAAAACGACAGAACTTAACACACCATTAGAACTGTTACCCATTTTCCGAGCACCGAAATAGTTATTACGGGAGATTTCAATGATTATAATTCTTCCTGGCATTAACAACCAAAAGGAATAGTTGTAGAAAAATTGTAAACCAAAAACAAGGGAAAAATACGCCCCGTGGTGGAATAAAACTTTCTCAAAATTAAGATACAAGGTAAGAAAACACTTCAATGAGGCGAAAAGAACCTGAGAATGGCCTCATTATACTCCACAGAGTTGACTTGAAAAATTTAAGGAAAGCCAAAGGGAATAGTTTCAGTTTCTTCAGTGAGAGTAGTTTCCCAATCCCTGCTACGGCAAGACTACACAAAGTTCTTGCAAAAGAGAAGACACTTAATTGATTAGCATTTCGAAATGATGGAAGCTTTACAGATAGTGATGTCCTCTGCGCTGCTTAACGCACGCACTTTTAACAGGAGGCACTATAGAGGGAACACCTCTTAAATAGAGAAGACTGAAGCATAGCTGAAACCATCTGTTCAAGCAAAAGGATAGACTGGGCGACTAGCACTTTCCAGTATATGGAATCTTCCTAGTCCTCCTACAAAAGGATGAAGAAGATCTTATGCCTTATCTCATTTGAATACTCCATAGTAGTGTTGCTCTTGGGTATATACCAAGTCTATGTTGAAGAGATGAGCTTATCTTCATTCTCAAAATTGGAAAAAAAAAAGAAAGAAACCATCCAAAGTCTTTCGGGCCGATAAAACCGGAACATCCTTTCCTACACATAGAGGGAGTCTTTGATAATTCCTCCCATGCAGCAGTAAATAAAGCCATAGTAAAGAAGTGTGTACCTAATACTATAACTAGACGGACTGGTGAAATGCTGGGTACTAAAACAACAGATGCAATAGCAGGACTTGGTCCTACTCGTACCTAGAGAATCATCACAGCAAGAGGCTGTCCGCACATAGGGGTACTATCACCCCTGCTATAAATTCTAGCAGTGCATGAACTGCTGGAAAATCTCTCATCTCAAGACATACGCTGTATCGGTTTTGCTGATGATATTAATACCGCCTAGGTAAGTTTAAAGAAGGAAAAATTCATCACATCATTCCAATTTATCTGAATTGTAGCCATTGATGGCAACGTGACTTCGAAAAACTGCTCGACCTCGTTAATGTACTAGAACCAACAACAGCATTAAATGCTGATCGGAGACTTTACTGGAAGGATAGGCCTTTCGCAAAATAATTTCAATAGTGGAATCGTAATATCTAATATTGCTTACCATCGAAAGTCAAAGGATGAAGTATGTGATCTTTCCTATCCTTTCTCTTCTTAACTTCACGCCCGCGCTGTGTTGAGACATTTAAAGGGTAATCTAATCCATTGAGCGCGGGTAGATTATAAAAAAAAAAAAATGTGATCCAAAAGGAGCCAAAATTCTCGAGCTAGCAGATGCTTTTGACTGTGGCGTATTAAATGGAAGCTGTGAAGGTGATAGTAGCGGAGAATTCACTTTTATTCGCCGTTCAGCATGCTCAGTAATAGATTATTGTTTTATTTCTGGAGATTGGTACTCGCTTTTTGATGATTTTAGTGTAGCAGTTAAAGGGTTTTCAGACCGTAATGCCATTAGAGGTATCCTTCAAATTACGAACATCTTCAAGTGAACCTAGGATACCATTTAAATACTTTAAAAATTTAACACCTGAATTAGTTAACCTTCTAACCGTAGAGTATAGCAGAATTTTTGAGACAGGTGATGTTCCTGGAAGTTTTAGAAAAGCAATTATATTCCCACTACACAAGAAAGGAAATCCTGAAGATCCGGCTAATTATTGGGGCATTTCATTCCTCAACTCAGTGGCAAAGATACGAGTATTTGGCTCAATACTGTTTAACCGGCCAAGCGAGTGGGTCGAAAACAAGCAGATTTTGCACGAATTCCAAGCGGGTTTTGGGAAAAACTATTCAACGATAGACCAAATTTTCTCCTTGGTAAATATTGGCGACATCCATAAAAAGAGAGGGAAAAAGCTGTATAATTTTTTTGTAGATTTTCGTGCAGCTTTTGATTCAATTCCTAGGAAAGCGCTCTTTTACGAACTACAGATACGGAATCTCTACAAAAATGATAGCTGTCATTAAAGCGATCTACAAAGAAAATCTCTCCAGGGTATGGAATGATAGATTTCTGTCAGATGAGTTTGATACATCAATGGGCGTTAAGCAAGGCTGCGTTCTCAGTTTTCTATTTTTTGTTTTGTACATAAACGGCATTAACGAAAGTGAAAAGGGGGAATTGTTATGAATGGAAAAAACATCCCAGGACTGATGTTCGCAGATGATTTAGTTTTCCTATTGGAACTATAAACGGCATGTAGCTAATGATAAACCGACTCGAACGCTACTGCAAAACCTGGAATTTATCGGTTAATCTTGCCAAGCCAAAAATTCTGATTATGAGAAATGGGGGTGGCAGGTGCTCGAGAAGTGAAAAGTGGACGTTTGAGGAAGAACTAATAGAGATTGTTAAGGAGTATAAGTACTTAGGAGTCTTAATTGCTTCTAACCTAAACCTAAATAAGCATTTTCAATACAAATTATCTCAAGTTAAATGTGCTATGTGTTCTGTATGGAGAAGTTGTATTGATAAAAAAAACATTTCACATGGAGCGAAGTATAAAATCTTTCGAACAGCTGCACTATCAATTCTCTTTTACGGTGCCCAAGTATGGGGGGTTTTTTTCTTTCGAGGCTGTAGAAAAATTCCTTCGTTTTTTTATTCGAAATACTTTCAGGCTGCCTGGTAGTTCACCAAATTATATGTTATATTTGGAATCAGGTATAACACCACTATTTTTGATACACTCAAAATGCATTTCGATTACGTGGCAAGAGTAATGGCGATGGGAGAAGAAAGGATTCCAAGACTGGTTCTCATTCAGTTGATACATTCTGGGGGAACTTGCGTTAATGAGTGGAACAAATTGGCCAATGAGGCTTCAGCAGATTTTACAGTGTCAGATTTTACAAATAACAACACGTATTTTCTGACACATAACACAACTGAACAAATCAGCATGATATTTAAAGTAAGAGGTCAAGTTCCTGGTTTGAATTATATTCCGCATCGACCAGAATTACCATTATTGTGCGATCTATGCAAGTTGAAAGTACGCGAAGATTTTTTCCACTTTTTGGGAATCTGTCCAATACTCAAGGAATTTCGAAGGCGTTTTTTGCAGTAGACACCCTTAGTTTGGAGGAAGTGAACACTATTTTGAATGGAGAATGCAGATGGAACCTTTTACATAGTTGGGTATATTTCGAATGCTTTTCGTTACAGAAACAAAATTATTCAAGAAAATTTTTAAAGCATTATTTTGAAAAAATAATAATGCAGATTTTATGTTATATTCTGATGATTTTTTTTTTTTTTTTTTTGAAAAATATATAAATTAAATTTAAATGTCAATCTGGTAGCCGGTCTTCTGCCAAACCATACAAAGACTTGGTAATATCAAAAAAAAAAAAAAAAACACTATAATGTAATTTATTTATAATTATGAAGTCAATAAAAACTAAAAAAAAAAACTAAACTTACTCATTAGGTGGATGTACACCATGATGGTAAGACCCATCTTTAACTATGGTGCGGTTGCATGGCACAAAAGAACCGAATTGCCAAAAACTAGCAAAGCACAAGGAAAAGTCAAAGGCTCGCTTGTTTATGCATTACTGGAGCAATGGGAACTTGACCTAGAGCAGCGATGGAGGTTATTCTTCATCTGTCCCCATTACATGTATTAGTTGGAAGTGCTGCTAAGGGAGTCATCATGAGATTTTCCAAGGAAGGGACTGGGTGCGGCAAATGTATAAATCACAGTGAAAGGGACTGCCTTTTAAAGTCGTGGAGTGATGGAGTAATTATTAAAATACAACTTTGTAAATATTACAACACGAAGTTAAGTTTTAAAAAAAAAGTAGACAGGCAAAACAAATAACTACCCACTCAAAGCCAATGCAACTAAGTGGTACACGGATGGTTTGAGAAAGACGGAAGTAACTGGTGCTGGAATTTTTGGGTCTAGAACCAAACTTTCCATACCAATGGAACAATCCACTAGCATTTTCCAGGCGGAAGTCAATGCCACAGCGGAATGTGCAAGTGGAGATCTGGAAAGGAATAACAGAAACCAAAACATTGCTATTATGTTATGATAGTCAGATAGCCAAGCCACACTCAAAGCACTAAGTTCATACGCCATCGCGTCTAAGTTGGCTTGGGAAGGTGTAGGCAGGTTAAACAAATTTAGCAGTAACAATAATGTCTCACTTCATTAAGTACCTGGACCTACATGTCCATGAGGAGGTAGAATCCCTAGCCAAACTAGGCGCAATGACTCCTTTGAAGGGGGCCCTACTGCGGAATAGTAGAAAACAGAATTAAAATTAAAACAAATAGGATGGCAACAGATTCAAAAACTGGAAAAAACTCCCAAAACTGAAGCAGGACAAACCAACTCTTTCCAAGATCGTTTCATGAAATCCTCACGAGTCACTGTAAACTAAGAAGACACTTGATTATTCCTGGTCTGGAAAACACCCCCAAATGCAGATTCTGCAATACTTATGACTAAAAGCCGAAACACATACTAGGTGGATGCGAAGCACTAATGCATCAAAGAAACATGTATTTGGGACGCTACTAGATGGAAGAGAGTGACTTATCCTCCCTGAAGGCACTCAAAATAATCAAACTCATCAAAGGGATAAACTTGGAGGAAAAACTATAGGGTTAGCAACTCATTCATTTCTTCAAATGTAGACAGCTTTGCTGAGCTAATGAGCAACACTCATTTTCGTCTATTTGCAAGAAAAATTAAAATTTCTTGCTGCGAATTTCTGTCCAAATTTGACTTTACTACACAAAGTTATTACTCCCACTAAAATTGTTAGCATAAATGGTTCTTTGGAACGAAATCTTCTATTGAACTTGCAAAAGTCGAAAGGTTCCTAATTTTTAATTACGAAAATCCTCTTATATACAATTTGTGGATATTTCTTAAGTTCTGGAAAGGTGTTCCTCTAAGCTGACTTATCCATCCTACCTATTCTTTGGAACTCCTTTCAAGTAGAAAACCTTCAGGAAAACGTAAAAGACACTAATCTACCTCCCCTCAATAACCGCCTAATTTTACTATAGACCCTTCTTTCGAAAGTCATGGTGACGATGATAAAAAATAAGCTTGAGAACGAAAGATCTTTAATAATGACCCACAGTACAGCATTTGGAGCAAAAAAATCCACGAAAATTAGAATAAATGTTTGAATCATTTCTTAGAGACAAACTTATCTTGATATTCCCAATGCATTTGGTAAGGTTTGACACGAACTCATTTATCCAAAATAAGTGCAAAAAAAGGTCTCTCTACATTAGATTAGAAGTTACATTTTTGGGACTAAATTTGAGTTGTTTTGGACGCAACAAACGAATTGGAATTAATAAAAGAAATTAAATATTAAATTAAACGATATCAAAATGGTATTTTTCTGGAATCACCTTCCATCCATCTTATCTCCTTTCTTTTCAACTTTTCAAAATTCAAAATTTTACTAAAATACATTTTCTCATTTTTTGTTTTCTATTCAAAATTTTTCTTCTGGCCTCAAAATCACAACTATCTGCTTGATTCGCTCTCTTTTGAGTGAGCTACCTTGATCATTCCATTCGCTCATTAAATTCGTGCAAAGTTTTATGCTCTCCTTGAAATCCTTCGTTCTTAATTCTCAACGAATCTTTTCTATAATTCTATAATTCTCACAAAAACGAATTCAATAATGAATGTTCGAATGTCTTTCCAAATCTTAATGGTCTAGTTCAGACCAGATTGTTGAGAACAATCAATAGAATTAAAACCGAGAAAAAGTTCCATGCGAGCATTCTCTCAAATACTGTAAACTATTCGCGAATAATTCCCAGTTCGAGAATGAAAAAGTTAGTTTCGTTAATTTTAGGATGATGTGTTTTGTTGTCAATTTTACATTAGTTGAGAGGCTGACTCGTTACCTGTTCAGCCATTCCGGTGGCATTTTTCTCGTAACATGAGACCGCCCTACATTCTAAATTATCTAATGAATTTTTTGGGCTCCACTTAATTTTATTTTTTCTTAATTTTTTTTTACTCGTCGATTTTGAAAAATGCTGTGTAAGAACACCAATAGCTGATGGTACAGTGGTTGCCCTCAACAATCAACATACTGAGAATTTTGCAGCCTTAAACTAGAGTTGGGCAATTTAGTTCATTTGAGTGATCGATCAATTTAGTTCAAATCACGCTACTGAACTAGTTCGTTCATTTTAGTTCAATTTAGTTCAGTTTAGTTCAAAATAGTCCATTTTATAAAGAATAAGAACAAAACCTTAGCTTGCGAAAACTGCATCCAAATTTGAGTTAAATTGAAGGATTTTACATTTAAGCCAAACACCAAGTTAATAAAAATAAATATTTTATTTCCCATAAACAAAAATATACATAAACAATTTGTTTTGTATCACAATATGTACTTCATCATATTATTATATTGAAAAATGCTATCTATTACGAGTATTAGGCGTGTTTTTTTTTTCGCAAGTCCATATAGAGTTGTAGAAAAAAACGACATCGGGACTAAGCGCTTTACATGCAAATGCAACAACTACTTAAATCTATACAGAATTAGCTAAGACCAGATAATTTTCGAGACTTAATCTAAGACCCGATAAAAATGGTGATGAAAAAAAAAATATTATCTATATCTACATATGTTTATCGATAATTTGTTCAGAGAAGTCAAAAGTGACGTTTTTGGATGCTGGTTGATGCTATGTCAATACAGCTGACAAATGCCATAGCGTACACTGTGCTTCCAGCTATTTGGAAAAAGCTCCTTAATCCCGATGTCGTTTTTTTTTCTACAATTCTACATGGAGTTGCGAAAAAAACACGGCTATAAATAATCTACTTATTTGAACGCAAATTATTTGGCCAATTGCTGAGAAAACATGGAACACGCATTGAACCGAAGTAGCTTGAATACAAAATCTTTTTAAAACGTAATTGTATATATGTATGAGGATATAATTAGTACGCCGCCGGCCGGTCGTCCCACCATTTGAGAGGATCCATGTCTAGAAAGAAGACAAGAACAAACTACAAATGATGGAAATTCCCTATAGATAGGAACTTATTTCATCCACAGAAAACATAAAAAGAGATTATTGAGTTAGGTGAGTATGAGCAGTTCTGCGTTCTGCCATGTCATAAATGACTTCTGTTGTCTCTGTCTGTAAATGGGTCCACATAAATGTTATTAAATAGAAGAAAAATATGAAATCGAAAAATATACTTTCCCGCTCTTCGAGAACTAAATGAACTAGTGAACTAAGTATGTGAACTAAGTTCACTAGTTCACTTAAATGAACTAGTTCATTGAACTAGTTCGTTCGCGAACTACACAAGCCTACCTTAAACAAATAATAAGAGGGAAACGAAGGACAGTCATTTTTGCGACAAATTTTACCGTACAAGTTTAGGTGAGAGTTCTAAGATCCCTTGATTGTGGTGTGAGCTTCAGTGGTTTTGGGTTCCCTAAGGCACGATTCATTTTGTCACCATTATTCATTTCTATATAAGAGCCTATACTTTTTGTAAATTTTAGGGCATGAATTTGAGTTAATTTTTCAAAAAGGAATTTGTCTTTATTAACAAATTTTTATCTAGATTCTCAAAAAATATCATAATTTTTGGTCAAGTGGCAGTCACTAAATTTCACTTCATTTCGTAGAAAAATATGGTGTACTTGGTATGTCGATACAATTAGTTAAAAATCTATAAAAAAGTAAAAATCGCTTTGAATTAGCTTTAAAGAGAAAAACTTTAACAACAATGAACTTAACCTAAAATTATACCAAAAACTTTAATCCTTCGGCAATTAAACAAGTGGACGAAGGATATTTTTTGTCTCTCTACAATTCACCGAAAACATCGCATGTAATTTTATAAGTTTCATTCTCCAGCAAACCTTTAACTTTGAATCCAACTGTGTACCACCTATATAATGTACATTGACCAACCTGAGCCAGCCAAAGGATAACCTTGGCAAAAGCTCATTTAGTATGCACTCAGAGTGTTCACAATTTGGCGTGAGAAGAAGTGAACTACAGGAGAAAGGACTTAGGCTTAAGTAGATAATGAGACAGAAAAACTACCTTTTAAAAACTTTCTTATCTCTGTGAAGCTGCTACGTGAGAGTATTTTTTTTTTCTCCCAAAGATATGCATGGTATATCTATGTCTCAGCTTATGGCTTAATAGTCAGGTGGTAAAGTTGAGTAGATTAAACCACTTGCAGGTGTAGATTTAGTTTAAATGTAGCCTTGACAGGAAAAAAAAAAGAAAGAAGTACGAGTATAAATGGATTAATTTGTTTTAGTTTTTTGTCTGTTCTTGGAATTAATTGAGGGTTGTATGGAAATTGGCGAGGAATTGTAGAATGTTTCAGATGATAAGTTTGTTTAAGCCAAGAAAATAGAAAGAATAAAATTTACGTGAGTATCGCAATTTGAAACATGATTGTTAAGAAACTTCAATCTCCGACATCCTGTTTTATTGAAAATAATGTTCAAGACAATATTGATTTAAGATTTGTTTGAAACCACGATTATTTCGACAAACTCTTACATAAGAGTAAGTCTCACTAGAAAAAATAGGTTGAAGCTAAACTGTATACCTTTCATAATTTTCCGAATATTTCAGTGAAATAAATGGTCATCAATTGGAAAAATGTTAAGTAAAATACATTTGTAAACTGTGGTTAAATTTTAAGGGCCGATGTTGAGTGTGAACCACACCTTAACGTCAATTTTTTTTCTGTATTTCATTTGACATTTTTCAGTCTCACACTAACTCAATTTGAACCGGGAAGATACACAATCGAGCAACGCGTTAAAGTTATTCAGGCTTATTATGAAAATGGGCGTTTAAATCAAAATGCATATATCGTACACTTCGTTATTTTTTCGGTCAATTTATTCGTCCAAATGTGCGTACAATCGGAAAAATCATGCAAAAATTTGAGCAAACCGGGTCTGTAGGAGATGTGAAAACACCAGTGCATGCTCGTACAGCTCGTACTGTACCTCAACTCGTCGTCGTGCCCAACAATTGCACCTCTCACGCTCGTCGTTGATGAACATTATGCATAAAGTCTCTTGACCATTTTAAGCATCGTCAATGGTCAGAATTGGGGCAACAAATGGCAACAGTGGATGATCAATTTTCGAAGAAAATCATCTTCAGTGATAAGGCACATTTTCACCTCAATGGATTCGTCAATCAGCAGAATTGCCGCATTTTGGCGAATGATGATCCAAGAGTGATTGTCGAAAAACAAATGCACCCACAAAGAGTGACTGTTTGGTGCGGTTTATGGCTGGCGGCATTATCGGGCCGTATTTTTCCAAAATGAGGCTGGTCAGGCAGTTACTGTGAATGGTGTTCGCTATCGTGAGATGATAACTAACTTTTTATGGCCCGAATTAGAAGATATGGATGTAGACGATATGTGGTTTCAACAGGACGGTGCCTCTTACCACACAAATAACGAAACAATGGCTCTTTTGCGCGACAAATTCAATGGCCGTGTTATCTCACTTGGTGGCGATGTCAGTTGGCCGCCAAGATCATGTGATTTGACACCGTTGGACTTCTTTCTTTGGGGTTATTTGAAAGAAAAGGTATACGTCGATAAGCCAGCAACAATTCAAGAGCTAAAAGATGAGATAATTCGGTACATTAATGGCATAGAACTTCAATTATGTCTCAGCGTCATCGAAAATTTGGACTATCGGATGGAGGTGTGCCGCCGAGGTCGCGGCGGCAATTTGGCCGATACTTTGTTCCATACATTACATAATTGAACCATACCATATTATCATAATAAAAAGAAATGACAATAATTTCCTAAATAATTTGTATTTTATTCAAAATCAACATCGGTCCTTAAAATTTAACCACCCTTTATATCCATATGCATCATGTTGTACTTAAATGTTATTGAAAGTACACTGATGATGATGATGATGAAGATAAATTTTTTTAATAAAAAATTTTGTTATGAATCTGTTAACCTTTTTTTTAATAAAAAATGTTGTTATGAATCTGTTTATTTTTATTTTGACTGCTTATTTTTAACCAGGGCTACATAGTCGAATCAAAATCTGACTACTTATCAATGTATGTTGTATAAGTGGTAAGCACCAGAGAAATAATATAATTATGTTCTTCAATATTTCTTTAAGTCTTTTTTTATAACTATACATGATTATGATTTGGGTACCCGGATTTTACCGAGTACCCGCAAGAAAACGGATACCCGAAATTATAGTACCCGGGTAATACCCGTAAGTACGGGTACTTGGGTACCCGGGTAATTACCCGGGTATGCGGGTATCAAGAGCCATACTTTGAGGTCAATTTTTTTCCAAAAACGCGTAATAAACATAAAGTTTTCTTATTTTTACCTGATGAACAAAACAATAATACAAAAAAAAAACTCATTAATAACTATATCCAAAAACCCATACATTTTATGATACTTGGGAAAATCTAAGACACTTAAAATTAAAAAAAAATGATTTTTTGCCGTGAGGTGTAAAGGGTTGGAATAAAGCAATAATTTGTGTAGTTTTAAGTAATTTTTTATTTTATGTACACACAAATACAGTCATAATAAGTGCTCAAAGTGCCCTCCTGCGTTTTGAATTTCGTTTTTGGATTTCATTTTGAATGTTTATTCTCGATAACTCTTGCCTTATTTTTAGTGATCCTTCGGAAATACGTTGTTCTAATTCAGTTAAAGTTGTGATTTCAGATGAGTAAAAGATTTTTTTCATTCGTCCCCATACAAAAAATCCAGTACAGTGAGATCGGGAGATCTTGCTGGCCAGTGAATTGGTCCATTTCTGTCTATCCATCGATCACCGTATTCTTCATCCAGCCAATCTTTCACTTCACGACCATAGTGGGCCGAAGCACCATCTTGTTGGAAATACGACGAAGCTAGTTGAACGAGTGGAAAAATCTAATGAATGTGGATTGCTCGAAGCCCATGTATGGAGATTATGAAAATTCGTAATACCATCTCTTGTGAATTGAGATTCGTCTGTCCAAAGAATTCTGTTTATAAACTGGTTGTCATCTAAGCTTCTCTCTAGCAACCAGTAATAAAATTCGAGTCTCTTTTCAAAATCATTGGGAAGCAGTTCTTGCACAGGTGTGTGGTGATATGGATACATATTTTCTCCATGCAGTACACTGGAAATTCTGCGTTTGGAAACATTAAACTGTAGGGCCAAGCGTCTTATGCTGATGGAAGGATCGATTTCAACAGCTGCCAGTATTCTTTCATCGACAGAAACTCTTCTTGTGCTGGCAGCTTCCGCTTTAGGTCTTGCAGTTAAAACTGATCCAGTTTCGCGAAGCCTTCGAAAGGTATTTCCAAAAACATTTCGAGAAGGAAGTCGTCTGTTAGGATAAAGTTCCTGGTATCTTCGTTGTGCTCTTCTTGAATTTCCATTGCACAAGCCCTAAACGAATAAAATGTCTGCGTATTCTTCTCTCGTAAATGAAGGCATTTCAAAATGCGCTCTTATCCAACTGTATTCGTGACTTAACTCGATAGTCTGATGAATGAATTTGTTTTTCTTTTCTTTTATACCACTTATTTAGTTAATTTACCAATTAAACATTCATACCCCAAATTTAATTCTCCCTGAGAAGAGGTAAGTTAATTAGGGTTTTGATGGCAAGTGAAGTAGGCATAATCACACTTTTAACCCTTTTCATGAGTGCCCAGTCTTAAAAAATACCTAAAAACTATCAATTCTTGGAAAACCACTGCGATTTCCAAGTGCTGCGATAAAAGTAGGTAAAAACCCAAAATTCGATTTTTTACCTGTTTTAGATTTTTCTAAGTATCATAAAATGTATGGGTTTTTGGGTGTAGTTATTAATGAGTTTTTTTTTTTATTATTGTTTTGGTCATCAGGTAAAAATAAGAAAACTTTATGTTTATTACGCATTTTTGGAAAAAAATTGACCTCAAAGTCAAAAATTTGGTCGGGCAAGAAAAATTGAACACCATATAAAATTGAATATCTGGCAACCCTAAAAACATATCAGCTCAATTTAAATGTAGTTTTAAAGGAAAGTATTTGTACTAAAAAAAAAGCCAAAATGAGGTCCCTACCATAAGTACTGACAGATAAATCGACATTAACATGGGTCCGGGTACACCAAAGTTAGCCTTTTTTTAAATCGTCAAAAAGTGATGTCAAAGTTGAAAATCAGACTTTACTGTAGACCATTTTTTTTTTTTAATATGTCTAAAAATCACATCCCAAAGTATGGCATACAATTTACGGGACATCGTTATTTTAAAACTTTTGAAACGATGGGCAAGAAGTTTTGTCAAAAGAATTCATAACACTTTCTGAAAGAGTTGAAATAATAGCAAATCTTCATTGACTAGGCAGGGTCAGTGTCAATGATTTTCGGTTTCATATTTATACCGGATGAAGTTATTGAGGCCGTCGCAGTTTTCTTACTCGTGTATTCCCAACCGGTTCTCCTAAAGGTTTTTCTATTTTACTTTAACTTTTTGCAACATTGAATTTGCAGATATGACACACTTGTCTGACGATTCTAGAGGCAATAAGACACTAAATATTTTTTTTTCCTGAAGTGATAGATCACCCAAGGAGTATCACCTGTCGTGGAGAGTGCTTCTGATTTCAGCCGTTTGGATTAGGGAGAGGTAATACATTCCTTCTTCTCTCTTTGAATTATCGCATGGATCAAACATTACTCAATAAAAACGGGTAACGCATTTTGAACTTATCTTATGCGAGTAAGGCTTCAGTCCTGATACGATTGATGTGTGGATAGATATTTCAAAATAAAAATATCTGGCTGAAAGCTTACTTACGTGTTGTTAGTCTAAATTAATTCCCACACCTGTCCCTCTCGTTGTTTCCGTGTTACCACATTTTTTGGAGCTGATGAGTAAGTACCAAACAAATTATGGTTGCCACAGAAATTCAGGCTTCATGATACTCCTCGGAAGATATATGTATATTTATAATGAAGATTATGCTGATGTTCCGGTTGAAACCATTTTATGATTATTATAATTCTCAGCAATTCCCTTTTCCTACCGATTTCCTATAGATACTCTTAAGCCCCCATTAAATTTCACACGATATAATTCGATTGACCATCATCAAGCAATGCTTTTCCATTTGAGATTATATAATTTTGACACACTCTGGTGCTGCTATGTTGTGACAATTCTAAACACACAACACTGAACTTGCTGCACCTTTAAATAGTTGTAGGTATATGCATCAGAGCAACATAGACAGACGTCAGAGGACATTTATATTTGAATGAAGGTTGCATTAAACGAACCACAAATTTAGGATATTCCAACAAATTAACCTCAAGTATAATTTGGCTTTAAATGCAAATTGGTTTCACTCAATAGACCAATAGGCGTCAATGTACACAAAGGATAACATTTATGCATTAGCCTTTCATACACAAATACCTTTGACATACAAACACAGAGAGATAGCGACAGAGAGAGAGAGGGAGAGATAGAAGTATGTGTGTTACCGGATCAGCGGCCAAGGATTATGTAAACCTATTGGCGGCGGCCTAGTACCTAGGAGTCGTATGTCGTCCATTGACAATATGTACCACTAAACACTCCTGTCAACCCGTCAACGGATAAATGAGTTGACACACCAATATACACATTGCGGAACCGGACATGAATTTGCACTTCCGCAGGTGAGCACACAAATTCACACACATTCACACATAAAACACAACAAGGACGAACACGAAGATCTATTCAATGAAAAATTACAAGCAAATTTATGGTAATGCCAATGGTAATTAAAGATGATAGGCATCAATAAATTGACATAGTTCCGGGCCAAGTGCAGCTGGCCAGACCAACCCCCTACCCTGCCCGAACCGATTCCCAGACCGACTGATTCCAAAGGTCCACAGAGGTTTCGGTTGATTGTGTGATGGGGTGACTTGTTCTCAGATTGAGGGACTCTTACTCCTGACGAATGACGAATCGCCATGGGGAGACGGGGAATTCAAATTAAATTGTCTGCACATTAGTGGTCAAGTGGGACACATTATAAGAGTTGAATGGTCGGTCGGTCTTCTCCTCTGCATCCTGCATGGGCGAGATATGCGAGATGGATTGGTTCAGGGTATAATGGGGGTTAAATTATGGGCTCATTGGCTTGTCGAGATTTAATGGCACACGATAAGGATTTAACGGTGATGCGAATACAATGATGTGATGTGATGTGAGGGACCCAGGGATGAGTAATTGAGACTAATCAATAAGCAGAAAGGAATATGGCCGAGGGATAGCCACGACAAGACCGACTGGCTCGGTGCAAAGTTTAATTGGTTTTTACCAAACGTCCGAAGGTTATACAAGTAAATCAGTTCGAAACCTCAACATTATATTATACCTACCTATTGGTTTGCCGGGAGAGGATGAAAATGATGACAATATTGGAAGTTGAGTAGTTAAAATTAATGTTGTGAACACTCGCTGTAATTTATTATATTCGTCAAATTACGGCCTTTTGTTGTCATATAAAGTAATGGGCAATATTTAATTAAAAGACTTTATTTGGGTTGAACTCGCAGCGAATAAATTTACGAACAGTGAATTGAAGGGAAGTTTACTATCGAAATTGACAAGACTTTCAGGATGAAAATTCCAAATCCTTAAACATTAAAATCACTTTAAGGCAGACTCATATAGTTAGGGGAAATTCAGTTCTTCTCATCGTAGGCTTAAAATAAGCTCTTAATTTGTTCTGTTCTAATCGTTTTCACATTGATCTTTTCGGTGAATGGTTGATAAAACAGAATTTAAATAATTTTGTTTAGTTCAAACAGAACTTACATATTTGCAAAAATCTCTTTCAATAATTTTTATTCATTTCAAAAATTGATGAAAACTGCAAAGTATACGGATTGATAAAAAAATAAACTTGAAATATTAATAATAGTTATATGGAAATCGAAAGAACCTAGTTTTAGCATACAATTTTTGTTAAGAAATTAAAAAAAACATATATATTTAAATATTTTGGAATTTCAAAGACGGGCGCTATTTTGTCTATTATTTTTTTGAAAGTTATTTATTATTTCCACATTAATTCAAACTTAAAATTGGTGTTTCAAAATGTTTTCTTAATTATTAAAAAAAAAATAAAATGCACCACTGGGTGGCACGAACTTGCTCCTATGTATAATAGACTAGGAATTTTAACAACGAATGTTATTAAAGAAAACTGTTGATAAAGATAAAATGAATTTTGAAAATTCTTGTAGTAGTAAGTGATAAAAACAGAATGCTATGCAAATATGAATTTATGCAAGAACAAAAATTATATGTAAGTCGTTGTAGAGAAAAAATAAGCTTTTATGTACAAAATTATAAAAACATTTTTAAGAAAAAATTTTGGTACGTCAACTTTAAGTTTTTATTATTGTACGAATTAGAGTTAAATTTCCAAGAAAATACTTGAGATATCGAATTTTCAAAATAAAAAGACTTTCTTTCCCAAAAATTTAAAAAGTATTTATTTTTTAAGTTTTGAAATGTATCTAATGTTTTTTTAACTTTTTAGCAGCTTCTTTTTAAGAAATAAGAAATTTCATTAAAATCCGTTATGCCAATAATGAGAAATTCAAAATTTGAAAAAATCGTTCTATTGTAGGTACAGTCAGTAATATCTTGATTTAAATTTTTTTACTTGCGATATACATAGGTACTATAGGGCAAGTTCTGCATTTGGAAAAAAAAAATCGAACTCGAGATTTTGATCAAAGTTGACATTACGATGATAGCGAAGACCAAAAAAGTGGGTCTCGCAATTCTGACTGTCTGCCTGTCTGTCGGTTCGACTACAGCATAAACGGCTCGGCCGATTTTCTTCAAACTTGGTAGATATGGCTTTAATTTTTTCCCCCCACACGTTTTTTTCTGTTTTTTTTTAAGACCAAAAATAACGGTACCTGCCGTACGATTTTTTTTCGAAATTTTATAAATATTTTTTTTTCTCAAAAACTGTCCCACAGAATTTTTTAAGAAAAATTTGAAAAATTTCATTTGCTTAAAACTAGCTAATGGTTGAAAAAAAATTTCCAAAAAATTGTTATTTTTGGTAGCCCCCCTGGGTTCATTTTTTTTGTTTTTGATTTTCTCGAAAACGGTACAGCCGATTTAAATCATTTTTTTTTATACTAAAGCTCCTCCAAAGTTTAAATATTATTACATATTCAAATTTTCAATTTTTTATTTTTTGGATTTTTAAAAAAAATTCAAAATTTTTTTTTGGAAAATCAATATTCTGAAAACCCCATGCTCGATTTTTTTCAAACTTGACAAATAAAAGTTTTTTAACATAATCTACAAGATTTGAGAAAAAAAATTTTGTTTTATATAAAACTAATGGTACCTTCCATACAAATTTTAAAAAATGGTTTTTGAAAATCGTATTTTTCTCGAAAACGGTTCCGAGAATTTTGCTAAAATTTTTTTTCTCTTGATTAATCTTTACGATCTATAATTTTATAAAAAAAATTTGAAATCTAGATATTACTGACTGTACCTACCATAGAACGATTTTTTCGAATTTTGAATTACTTATTATCGGCATAACGGATTTTAACGATTTTTTTTTATAAAGAAGGTCCTAAAAAGTTTAAAAAACATTGCATTTAAAAACTTAAGAAAAAATATTTTTTCAATTTTTAGAAAAAAAAGTAATTTTTTTTTTGAAAAATTCGATATCTCAAGAACGGCTTAGTATTTTTTTTTTGGAAATTAGACTTTTATTCGTACAATAATAAAAATTAAGGCGTACCAAAATTTTTTCTTAAATATGTTTTAAAAATTTTGTACATAAAAGCTTATTTTTTTAAGGAACCACTACAACGACTTATAATTTTTGTCCCTGTATAAATTTATATTTGCATAGCATTCTGTTTTTATCTCTTACTACTAAAAGAGTTTAAAAAATTCATTTTATCCTTATGAACAGTTTTCTTTAATAACATCCGTTTTTAAAATTCCTAGTCTATTATATAGGAGCAAGTTCGTGCGACCCAGTCGTGCATTTTATTTTTAAATATTCTATAAATTTCATTTAGTTAAAGCTAGGTAATGGTTGAAAAAAATTTCCAAAAAATGGTTATTTTTGGTACCCCCTTGGATGTTCAAATGCATTAAATTCCCGTCTGTTTTCAGTCAGTATATTTTGAAAGCATGATTTTTATTCCCACAATACTAAAAATTTAAAATTGACGTGGCTGCTTGGGTACAAAATTCAATTTCAATGCGCTAGTGAAAAGTGGAAAATCAATTATATGTATTAATTTTTAATATTTTATATAGTTTGAAAGATCGTAAAAATCGAGGAAAAAAAAAACAACATACCAAAATTCTAGATGCGTTTTCCAGAAATTTCATTTTCGGAAACCATTTTGTACCATTACTTTTAGATAAGAAACATTTCTTTTTCTAAATTTTGTAGAAAGCATTAAGAAACCGTTGATTTAAAAAAAAAAACGAGCATGTGGTTTTCGAAGTATTCAGGTTTAGGAGTTAAGCATAGACAAAATTTTTGAGAAAATATATTTATATATTTAAAAATCGCCGATATTTGTCGCAAGACCAAAATATCCCACCAAAAAGTGACTTTCTTGTGATGCATTTTTTTGTAGAGGATATCACTTCGTAAGGCACCAAATCAGACAATTATGGCTATTCATACATCCAGTCATCCTTCAATTGATTTGGTCCCAAAAGACATTTTATTTTTGGTATAATGATAGGAATGTTTTTCGAATGGAACACTGCTTTTGAAAATAATAATTGTTCAACGCCTCTTTGCCAATTTTCGAAATTCTGTTGAATTTTTATAAAATGCCATTATACGTTCCTTCTTCCCTTATCTTATATATGAAGAATTTACAATTAAAAGAAACAGTTGTTATTTTAGTTTCTTAGTATTAATTTGTAGTACCCCTTGGCGTTATGGTCAGTGTGTTGGACTGTCATGCAGAAGGTCTTGGGCTCGATTCTCAGCCACTGGAAGAAATATTTTTTTCAGTGGTGTACTGCCTCGTGCGAGGATTTGAAAAATCCTTTAAGAGTATATCTTGTCATGAAAAGTGCTGCTCAGTAGACGTTCGGAATCTGCAGAAAATTGTGGGCCCCTCAATTTCTGGTAACACGCACACAGGAAGGTTTGAGAGTTGTAAGTTACTAGGTCCTGGTTCCCTTCGAGCTGTTGCACCACCAAATTTATTTGTATATTGTAATATTAATTTTATAAAGTAAAAGAATATCTTCTTGCCTCGTGGATGTTGAAAAACAAAAAAGGACGAAGATTGCAGGATATTTTTTATAAGTTGACATTTCTTCGTTAACTTTTAGACATATTTAGTATTTCATGTATAATGCTAACAAATAATATATCAGATTTTAGTACTTATGTCAGTATAACTAAATGTAATTATAACACATTTACAATTAGGTTCCAATATTTTTAAAGTAACATCATCTGTCAGCTGGTTAACTATTCGAAATATAAAAAGTTCTAAAAGATGGTTACGTTCACTGCCTTATAGATGCCAATGAAAACAAAACCAAAACAATCTTCTCCCCTCAAGAGTAGACATATCGATAAGCTTTATTCTGTTGTGATAAGGAGGGAGGTCAAAGGAATTATCCTACCCTAACCCCCTATGTGCAAACCTTTTTTTCACCTGTTCAAGACTGGCATTATGGTAGGCGTAATCTTGTGCCCAAACTTGACAAGTGTTTTGAATGGTGTTTTCCAGAATGGGACGGAAAAATGTTATGAAAGGATCATAAAATTATCCTGACCTTAAGGTTTGAATTGGCTATAATTGTTATGAAGTTGATGTGTCTTGTGAGTTCAAACTTGCAGTCGAATGACACATCGATGACAAATATATATGTAACTATTTCATGATAATTATACACCATTAACCAAATAATTAAAAGAAATAACGGAAATCATCCTAGAAACACTCCTAGTTTTACATTTATTTATTTATTTATTTATTTACACAGATGGTATCATTATGATTAAATTAAAAAGTGAAGGACCTAAACGGCTGCCCTGTGCTATTCCAGAGTGATCGTTAAGTTCTGGCCATTGAAAAGTACCGAGATGATCGATTAAGATCGATATTAAGATTAAAACCATGCACAAAATATAGTCGCTAAATACTAGCTTTCTTAGTTTTTATAGCCTTAATTCGATGTGAGAGCACTGCGAATGTGAATGTCTTACTAAATTCAGTGAAGACACATTTCACTTGATTCCTCATTTTGAACGAATCAATACAGATTTAAACCAATTCTATAAGAAAAGTTACTGAAAAGAGCTCTCTTTGATGATTTGAAGAATACATAGGTAATTTAAAATAGAAATATGGAGTTTCACAAATTACAGCCTTCAACATTTTTGGAATAACAGATAATCTTGCAATAATTGGGGAGCAAATGAGAACAAAATTGAAAAATATTCCTGATATTTTCAATGCAGGTATCGATGAATTTCAAATGAAAAAAGCAGTTGCATTTTTTATATCTGCCGTGATTGATGGCGGTAGATATTCCATTCCTTAAACAAAACTTAAACTTAACAGCTCAAATATCTTCCCAGCTAACTTAGTTGAGCTAATCAAGATAAGGAATAGTTACAGAATCTTATCCCAGTGGATAAGAACATTAATTGAAGAAGGCATTTCAACAAAACAAAGCCGACACCTGGTCACTTACAGCAGTGGTGGAAATGAAACCCAGATTGATTACCATTTGGTATCTAGTTTCATGAAACCCCGGGTAAAAGATTGCAAAGTGATACTAGGAGAAGCGATCGCCCACCAACACCGTCTCCTACTGACAGAATTTTTTATGGAGACAGTGAACGACAACAAACATACAAAAACTTTTGGGAAGATCAAATGGTATAATCTGGATAAGGAAAAAGGCGAAGCTTTTATTTCGAATATGCAAAACGTTCTGTATAACAACACCGATACAGTTCGAAATGAAGAGAGTACAGCACAAAGTATGTGGGATCTCCTACAGAGAACTTGCAAAGAAAAAGCCAAAACACTGTTAGGGGTTTCAAAAGGACACAACCAACAAGGCAAAGAAACATGGTGGTGGAATGATGAAGCTAAATCAGTTATAAGCAAAAACAAAATGGCTTTCAAGGCTTGGTCGAAGTGCCCCTCTAATGATACAGAGCAAAAGTCACGCCTCGAAGTGGAATATAGGAACTGCAAGAAAGAAGCGAAGAAGAAGTGCGCCCAAATTCAAGCAAAGAATACAGAAAACCTGTATCGGGAGCTGGATGAAATTTCTACCCCGACAGCTGGTGCTATTCAAGAGCTACGGCAAAACACGAATAAGGGCGCAACTATCTTCAAAATAGCCGCTCAAAGAAGAAGAAATGCCCAGGAGATTTGTTCGCCAAAGTTCATTAACAATGCTCAAGGCCAACTACTTGTGGAAGACAACGAAATTCTTCACAGGTGGCGACAGTATTGTGACGGACTTCTAAACGAACAATTTCCAAGGCTATACTTTCCAATAGCTTCACCTAACTTAAGCGAAGTATCCGACGTCACAGTCGAAGAAGTTAGTGAGGCGGTAAAATACTCCAAAAAGGGAAAAGCTGTTGGCCCAGACGAAATACCCTCAGAGTTTTGGAAAAAGATGGGAGACATCGGGTTTAGATGGCTCATGATTCTTGTCTCCAAACTTATACGAGGTGATCGCATGCCTAATCAATGGAGGGAAAGTTACCTTCTTCCAATTTATAAAGGAAAGGGTGATACTCGAAGCTGTGATAATTACCGTTCGATTAAGCTGATGTCACACACCATGAAGATCGTTGAGCGAGTCTTGGGTAGCCGACTGCGAAAAATAATTAGGCTATCTGATGACCAGTGCGGGTTTGTCGGGGGTAAGTCAACCACGGATGCAATCCAGAGTATAAGAATAATAATGGAAAAACATCGGGATTCTTTGGAGGATTTGCATGTCGTATTGGTTGATTTTGAAAAAGCATTCGATCGGCAACCACGAGATCTAATATGGGTGGCCCTCAGGCAACGAGGAGTTCCAGAAACCTATGTGCGGATAATTATGGACATGTATGATGGAGCAGTTACTAAAGTAAGATGCGCAGCTGGAGTCACCGAAGAATTCGAAATCACAGTAGGTGTACACCAGGGAAGTGTCTTGAGTCCCCTGCTCTTTATTACAGTTCTTGATTACCTGCTTGAAGGCAAAGTGACGGATCCAAAAGTGCATCAGTTATTCTTTGCTGACGATGGAGCCATCATAAGTGAAGACCCGATATCCCTACAACGAGCACTTGACGTATGGGTGGATGTTCTAGAAGGAAGTGGGTACCGCATAAGCGCGAAAAAGACAGAATACCTATGCTGCCCATTTTCTGATCCACACAGGCCTATTCCAGACATTTATTTGAATGGAGTAGTGCTTCCCAAGTGTGAAAAGTTTAAATATCTGGGGTCTATGATAAATAACGATGACGATATCAATCATCGCGTAAGCGTAGGGTGGATGAAGTGGCGGGAAAATTCTGCTATCTTCTGTGACCGAAAAATGCCCCCTAAGCTGAAAGGAAAGCTCTACACTTCAGTTGTGCGTCCAGCACTCAGATACGGTTCACAATGTTGGGCAATGTACAAAAAGTATGAGAGTAAGCTAACGGCAGCTGAGATGAAGATGCTTCGTATGACAGCAGGAGTTACAAAGCTTGATCGAATTAGAAGTACGAAGATCCGAGGAAGCCTTCATGTTAAGAATACCATATCCCAAAAAATTGAACACGACCGACTCAGTTGGTATTGCCATGTCCAAAGGAGAGATCCTGAGAACCCCGTCAAAAAGGCAATATCATACAACGTTCCAATTCGGAATAAAAAGAAAGGTAGGCCTAAACACTCCTGGTACAAACAAATGCAAAAACACCAGCATTCAGTTGGCCTCAGAAATGGAACAATACAAAACCGGGAGGCTTGCCGCCGATTTCTGAGGTCAACCCGGCGAACCCCACAGGCGGATCACTAGTGTGAAGCAGATACGTGAGAGAGTTATGATCAGTGGTACCACTTTACTTCAATTGAAGTAGATCTACTTCTTTTTTCTAAAATATTTTAAAATCTACTTCCTACTTCGCACCATCAGCAAAATACTGAAATCTACTTCATTTTAAAAATCTCTGTTTCAATCTACTTCAATTTTACAAAATAAAGCCCAAATCTACTTCTTTTTCTCTATTGCACTCTAAGTAGTAGTATATAACCTCATAATTACCATAAAATAAAAGAACGTCAACACAATACAAATACACAAATGAGTAATTTTATGCGAAATTTCTTTAAAATTAAAAGAAATTTATTGACAATTTTAAATACATATTTAATAGGTAATATGTATTCATTTAAGGAAACAAATTTTTGTATGCAACATTTTTTCTTAAAGCAAGTAAAAAGCCATTTTGAAATCTACTTCGATTTTTCTCAATTTACTTCACTTTTTTCTTCAAATCTACTTCGACTTTTTTTCCGGAAGTGGTAACGCTGGTTATGATCCCCTCGACATCGAGATCATAACAGCGCCGAAACAAAGGAAGAAGAAGAAGAAGTATACATGTGCAGGAAGAAATAAAGAAGATTAAAGAAAATTAAAATATTATATCCTTTTATCAGAGTTAAGAAATTAAGCTTGTAATATACCTACAAAGTTGTTGCGAAATTAGAATAGCTGGATTGTTTCAGTTTTTGAAAATTGTAAGTCAAAAAGTGCAATTTTTGAGTTTTTGTTACTGCCGCAGACATTTTAGTGAGTTCCCCTGTGTTATGTATGGTGCTGGTTACTCATTTCAATACTTGTGCTCCAAATTTCATCAGCTCGTTACGTTCTTCTCTGCGCACATAAGAGTCTTGTGTACCTTGTGCAGTCTGTTGGTTCTATTTATCAAAGTAACCACCCCTCCCTTTAACTTACAGCCAGCACAGTGCAGAAGTTCTTGGGTTAAGGTGGACTTCTTTTCCATCAATAATTCAAAAAATAGCTGCTTTATGCTTCAAAATATTCCAAACGTATTCCCGTCAAAGATGTCTGAAAAATGCACAACTCATCATTGTTAATGCTAAAAAATTGCTTTAATGCTCGATAATTTCCATTGAACATTCCCGTCACATCTCGAATAACAAAACCACCCCCTGGCCAAATATTTACCCACTCGTAAATTAAAAACCAACTCCAACTCTTTAGCTTACCTGGCCACAAGTAAATATTTTTGCTGCCACTTAGCAAAAGCTGATCGTCCCATCTCCCATCAGCAATATCGACGACAATCAAAAGGACGGTAGACGAAGACGAAGGTCGTCCTTTTTCCCATCCATCAGGATTCCTTGAGAAAGGAATTTCTCAAGTAAACACACGCATTCAAAATTACCCCATCTTCCCTGTAGAGAGAATGAAGTATCTCCGATAGAAGCTCCCACAACAAGTCCGGACTGTTTTCTGTTCAATTTCATCATCCACAATCATCGTCGTCCTATCGAAACAAGGAAAAAACTCAACAACGGTTTTTGTTATTCTTTTACCCTACGGACGCGGGCGGTTGGATCTCAATTAATTCGAAGGAAGGAACTCAAGGAATCTCGCAGTGGTAAATATTTGTTTCGGAACTCGCTAATTAAATCAAATAGACGCTCTTCCCTTAATGTAACGCAAGACACATAACCAAAAGTCATGCCAACACATTTCTCTATGAAGGTCCTTTTCGAAATCTGAAAGGTGCTGCACATAACAGAGACCAGACTAAACCGGTAATATACGTGGGTTTTTTCGGTCTTGGGCAAAATGAAATCCTTGGTAAGTGGTGCTCTTTAGCTTTCTCGTTAACATCTCATTGAAACCTCCATACAACTCAAAATGCGAAGGTAGAAACGAAAATCCTTCACCTTCTTAAGGACATTTTGTGTATTGTGTCCTTTTTACCCTGACCACCTAGAGTATTACCTAACCCACATACATTATATACAGAAAATCATTCTGCAGCAATTACCATGAAATGCGTAGTAATTATCGTAATGGAGCGGGGGAGCATTTTGCTTGAGAGTTTTCTAAACGATTTACAGCTCCTTCAGGAAGGCAATTAAGGTGATTTATATGAAATAAAAGAGCGAAGGCTCTACGGGTTTCAGTAAATTGTTATTGCATTCGCATTGGAATCCCATAGAGAATAGGCATTATGAAGATTTCATGCCTATGTAGTTGCCTGAAGTTTTTGACGAAACTTTTGGTTGATTTGATTCCAGTTATAATGCCAAAGTTTTTGTGTGGGATATGGTGTAATATGATGTGGTGTCCTTGATTTTTTGAATTTACTGTTTTTCCTTACTTCAATGACTCAACTTTGACCTTAAGCTCTAAGGTATTGTCTATAGGTTAAGGATGAATTGTCAAGGATAATAGAGCAAGCATGACATTGTTCTACATATTTATTTTCACATTAAATTGGTATGAACGTGGAGATATATGTAACTTCTGTACAATTAAATGGCATTAAGAAATACAAAGGTGTAAATTCGTGGTTAGACCAACTAACAAGGTCGCAGCATAACAGGAGAACACGATAGTTTGAAGTAATGCAGTGCAACTAAGCTAGCTCCCTCTAACAGAGAAACACGATACCGATGAAATAGAACGAATGAAACGATTTGAACGAAAGTGTGTTTGACGTTTAAGCTGTCAGCAATGATGGTGCGAATTGTCATTCGATAAACAAACGTAAAACGTTCGTGGATTTTGTGTTCTATTGAGAAGAAAAATGTCACAGCGGTGCGGAACACTTCAGAAATATCGGTACAATCAAACATTTCATGGCGTACCTCGTCAGGTTGTTTGCTCACAATGGCGGAGATTTCAAAGAAATCGAAAGTAAGTTGGCACTTATATTCGTCGTTGAGGGTGGAAATAAAGAGCAAATACGTGAAAGTTTGACCGTGTTTTTCGTTGCACTGTGGGAAAATGGTCTTCCCGAGCCTGAGTATGATAAAAGGTCTATTCTTTGATGAAGATCAAACGGATATGTTGGTATGGGATTTATGACAGAAAGAGGAATGGAGCATTGGAAATGAGCGCCGATAAAAATTATAAAAACACCAAAGATTCATTTTCTCAATGCAATGTATTTATTTAACGTTGCTGACATATCGCTTGATTTCTTAAAAGTGCAACGTAAATTGAAAAAAAAAAAAAAAACAAAATATATTTTTTTCATAAAGTAGAAAAATTTAAAAAGAGAAAATCAATATAAGTTGTCAGACCGTCTTTAGACAACAAAAATGAGCTCGATGGTTTGCCCACACAACAACATGCCACATATGTATAATTTACGTGTGAAAAACATGGTGCGCCCAAATCTAAGTCGCAAACGGACATCGTTTGGCCTTGCGATTTATTGATTGTCATTGGGAATGTCAATCTAAAAAATTGATCGAGTTGAATTCAATTAGCACGTCTATGGCCGATGTACTTGTTAGCCCTGTCGGTAATTTGCTTTTCATGTGTCAATTACGAGCCGGAGTAATTGTCTCCCTTCCAATTGTTATTGTTGTTGATTTCGTTCAACTCGTGACTCTTGTGATTGAGATGCACGCAGTTGTGACATGGTCACACGCACATTTTCGTTATCTAGTTGAATTTATTCTCCCGTTCTTTCTACTCTACTATTTCGCATGTTTGTTGCTTTATGCGTTCTCAAGAATTGGGCATCGCTCAGACCACATTATGGCGTATTTTGCGTAAGGATCTTGGTTTACACCTATTCAAACAAGATCAAGCTGACTCAAGAATTGAAGCCAATGGAATATTTGAAACGGGGTACGTTCTCCGATTGGTTTCTGGAGAAGATGCGCCAAGATGATAAATTTTCTTCGCAAAATCATCTTCAGTGACGAAGCTCATTTTTGGCTCAATGGGTTTGTCAATAAGCAAAATATGCGTTATTGGTCGTGTGAAAATCCTCATTTGCATTATGAATCACCACTTCATGCACAAAAAATATCTGTTTGGTGCAGTTTGCATGCCGGCGGCGTTATTGGGCCATATTTTTTCGTCGACGATAACGATCGTCATGTTACTGTGAATGGCCAGCGTCATCGCGCCATGATTACCGATTATTTTTAGTCCGTATTGGAAGATATGGACTTGGACGATATGTGGTTTCAGCAGGACGGTGCCACAAGCCACACAGCACACCTACACCTCATAATCAATTAATTGAAGAGTAAGTTTGATGAGCGTGTTGTCTCAAGAAATGGGCCAGTCGATTGGCCGCCTCGTTCGTGTGATTTAACGCCTCTAGACAATTTTCGTTGGGGCTACGTTAAATCATTGGCTTATGCCAATAAGCCGACGACGTTGGAAGAGCTCAGAGCCAACATTGAACGCGAAATAGCGGCCGTTTCGGTCAAAATGTGTGGTGAGTCATCGAAAATTGGGTCCAACGAATCGACCGCTGCAAAAGTGCCCGCGGTGGCCATATGAACGAAGTCGAGTTCCATTCATAAAAGTTTTGATTGTACTTCCATGTATTGTACCAGCCATGGTGGTATCAGATTGATACAAAGGGCAGGCAAGACCTCCGAGGGTCAACAACATCCTGACCCTCCCCCCTTAGGAACACACCCTCCTACCCCTCTTAAGCAATTTTCAGGCCCATAATCTTCGAACCCCGATTTCTCTTCTTTTTTTTTAATTTTAGGCATGAAAGCAGTAACTCGTCCAGAGCTGCGGTTGCAACGACCCACCCCGCCCACAAGCTAAGCCCTTACATCAGCAAGCATGCCGCGCGGCCGCAGACTGGACAGTGGACACCCTCTCCTTCTTGTTGCCTGGACCGGCCTTAGGTGCCTGTGGGCCTGAGGTCGTAGAGGTGGTATAGGAGGGAGAGGGCGAACACCGGTTCCGTTACAGCCGATAATAAAAACTTTCAAATATCTCAAATGTTTGCGTTCTATTTAAAAAAAAAGTTCTTATTGGAAAACCCATTATTTCTTGTAAATTAAAATAAATCATCCCAAATTTTGCACGCACTGCGTTGTGATACATAACAAATGCAGAACGAAATGTCAAAGTGACGCGACACTTCACGTCAATGACTTGCGCATGTGTGGATGAGTTTTAATGAGGCGGACGTAGCGCCATCTGTCATTCAGCAACATAAATAATTTCTTTCTGTTTGAAGAACAAACGTCGGTTAATATTATTGGGACTAAAAATAGACGGTGGGTTAGTTTTCATTAAGAAAAAAATGTATTAGTTGGTTTTTAGAATTTTTATTTAGGTTTTGATTTATTACTATTAAATTAAGCTTTTATTTTGTAATATTAGAATTAAATTTTTGTTTATTTTTTGGTTTCAATTCCATGTAACCCAAGAAATCATTTAGGTGGTTACTCACTTTTGACACTCACAGTAGGTATTTTTTGGATGCCATGCAGAAAATAAAACTCCGAAACACAATCATACATTTTTACAATAATTTCATAAGATTCTACTAACCTACACTGATGTACTAAGACTGAAAATCGAAACTGAAACGTAAATGATGTAATACAGCAGTCAAAATGCGCATTGTACATAATGTAGTTGCGATGAAATAGGCCTATGGTCCCTGAAAGTCAAATACATTTTTTAATTGTTGCCTTTGGTACTGGTGAGTGAATTAAAGGTCAATTATAGTAACGTTCGGGGCTAAGGAAGAATTTCCGTGCTGTAAATGTCACTACTGTGAAAAACAGGCCAACAGTTTTGGTACTAAGCGAAACTCAGGTGGGTAAAATGCTGATCACTCGGAATTCACTCTACCTATTCTTCTCAGACCATGGCCTCCCAATATATGTATATTCAGTATGGTATTTGCTTAAGATTCACAGTCAATAAGCACAATATTAATACATGCTTATTTATGGCAGCCCAATATTAGATTGTAACTCGACTTCTAATGAATTCGATGCGCTGTCTGATTCTATCCAAAGAATTGTTTCTAATTTTCCGCACAGTGAAATCATTACTACGGGCGATTTCGATGTACACAATTTTTAGTGGCTGCGCTATTCTGATTTAAGGAACTTGAATCAGCTCGTTGACGAGCCTACTCGAATTCCTGAAGTTTCAGATCAATCCGCCAACACTATAGACTTGTTTCTTACCTCTCTAGTAATATAGATAGATTAGATTAGATTAGACAGATTGCTTCATTCATCTTTAAAGTAATAATACAGAGTTTACAGATATTTATCAACTCAATCTTGTTAAGGCATGGCCTTGGCCGTCACCTCAGATGGCAAGTAAATAATAATTTCAAAACTTTATAGAATTATACATTTTTTAAAGAATTAAAACAAATTTATAATTAACAAAAGAAAAATAAATTCTAATTGAGAACATGGGTTGGGTTTAATCCAGAAAAAACTAAAATTCTTCAGCTATTATTTTGGTTCTGTAGCTGGCGGCTTCTTTGTAAAATGCGGCAATAATCTTCCAGCCTTCCTGTTCGTTTAAAACACTTGTTGTTCTTTCCAAGGTTAGTGTTGCGCAGTCAAAGAAGACCCTTCTGATCTCCTTAAGGATGGGGCATACCGCTATGAAATGGAACACGTCCTCCCGAGCTTTAAGGTTACATAGGGTGCAAATTAAAGGAAGATTATCCCTGTGCGGTATAAATATTGTTGAAATTTCGAAAATACTGTTTTCATCCCGGAAATAGTTGAGTTGAGTCCGTAGTTCAGCTTGCAGTAATATTGTCTGTAGAGAGATAATTGCGCTTGGTATTTTAACTCCTCCCTCAGTTTGTCATCCAGATTTCTTATGAAGGCGAATTTTATTCCCCCTCTAACTATCGTCCAATAGCACTTACATCCCTTCTTTTGGGATCATGGAAACGCTGATAAGTTATCAGCTCAAGAAATATCTTGAAGAACGAAAGCTTCTCAATGACCGGCAGTATGGCTTTCGTAGCAATAGGTCCATCGGCTATTTGATGGTAATCTCACCGAACAGTCACACAAATCCTTACATCATTTTGGAGAAAATAAGATTATTGCAATTGATGTTTAAAAAGCATTTGATAGAGTTTGGCATCAAGCTCGCTAATCGAAAATGTGTGCATTTGGTATTGATGAATCTCTTCTTCGATGAATTAGAAACCACCTTTCAAACCGCTCAGTACAAGTTTTGTTGGACGGTTTTGAGTCTGAAGTTCATAAAATAAATATTGGTGTACCACAGGGCTCCGTTTTTTCACCAACTATCTTTCTCATACTAATCATTTTGCTTGAAACATCTAATCCATTAAATTGTTTTGCTGTCGACAGTACTGTCACCTTTTCATATTCTTTAGAACGGTAGCGTATGAAAAGCTCATCAAATTGTGATCTAGATAGCATTGTCAACTGAGGAACCATAAGCCACGAACAATTTAATGCTTCAAGAATCATTGTGTCTCCCGAATCTCAACCCACTTCCAGAAAACAGAATAGTTCTCAGTTCTCGGTATATTGATCATAGTCCACCTTGTGTGGAATGACCTCATATCTGACTTTGCCAAAAATGCTGCTAAGTGTGTAGGTTTCTTTCGTGATCACAAGCAATTTTTAAACCTTCTGATCTGGCGCGCGCTGAAGTTATTTAATAATCATAAAATTTCCTAAATTAAAAGATGGAGCCCAACGCAAAATGGCTTGTATTCCGAATAGTATAAAAAGACCTAAATATCTAGCCTTGAATGATTGGATATCCTTACCGAAAATATTTGGACTTTTTTGATGGAACGGACGATTCCAAAGGACAAGAACATTTTGGGTCTTTACGTACACTAATTGACTGAACAAATCTAAGTTTTTGTATTTGAGTAGTAGCAAATAAAAAAACGGACAATATATTGCATGCAGCATAAAACAAAGCAGCTACTTTGTTTAAACTGTCCTTGATTTTAATCAAAATTTTAACTCCCCCTAAAACTGGCCAAAAGCTAAAATATGCACCCCAAAAACAAATTGGCTACATGGTTTCGAGCAAAGCCCTTATCCCAACTAAGGACACAGATATGTTTTGTATATTAGTCTTCATGTTAATCATGGGACACGCCATGTGCAAAAATTATAAGAACCTAAGCCCGCAAGCCATCAGTGTTTTCTAGAAAATGCCATAGAGAGTGTATTATACGATACCAAGGACATTTTGGTGTCATGCATGCACACTAACCATACAGAAGCTAAATGCATATCCCAGAGACCGAAAAAAAAAAAAGATAAAAGATAACATCCTAATATGGGGCAATGGTTACTGCCAGTTACCACGATATACATATCTACGCACCACCCGACTAAGGCAGCATGTCCTATAGCCCTGGCGCTGTGATGGGTCATCAAAATGCAGTAGCTCCTAAGTATACGAAAATAGCTTCTAACATAAAATGGGTGCGTTTACGTTTACCTTCAGCATTTAAGTGAATATAACTTTTTATTAAATTATTATGCTCGACTGCACCCCCCTATTCTTTCTTTATAATTTATCATAATCTTGTAAGCAATCAAGTTGGTGAAGGTGCTTCCTGAGGCTATAAAAGTGGCATGGCCATGAAGATGAGAACGAGTTAGTATATAAAGACCGTTCATTAAACTTTCATTTTTGCATGCCAAAGATACCAGACAATTCTGACACCACCCCAGAGTTGGCATTTGGATGATGATATTATGCCAACCAGGTGAAGGCTGACTTAATTCTGACTAGCTATGTTGAGTCGCTGTTTTTAAGAATAGGAAGAGCTGAACGTAATTCATTTCAGGTATACGGTCAACAGTATGGTCAGCAAATATGACACATCGAGTATCCAAATGTGGAAAGGCAAAATACTTGTAAGCTGACTTTGGCGGGATTGTGTGGAGCTTAGAAAATATTTTGACGCCACAGTTTTTCATTTCATAAAATTGTAAGACACGTTCCTGTAAATTTATCTCGATTATATTTTACGAAGCCTTGCCTTCTTACGTATAGATCTGGCTAAAATTAAAAAATGGCTGATGTTACGTTCACCTTAAGGGCATCGGTAGATTGTGGTTTATTCGTATAGACCTGCGACTTCTGAGAACCTCACAAGAATAAATCTAGCGGGGTGGAAACCTTGGTGGCTAATTCACGCCTCTTCTTTGTACAGTATTCATGCTTTGTCCTAAAAGTTGCTTTGGTTAAGATATCTGCTGTCATCTCATCTGTTCCCACAAATTTGACTTCTATCTTCTTGGAAGCTATTTTGTCACGTATAAAGTGAAATCTCACATCGATATGCTTGCTACGAGCGTGAAAAGAATCTGTTGAAGCAAGCTTGATTGCGCTTTGATTGTCACAGTAAAGAGTAATTGGGAGTTTCTCTAAGTCTGGCCATAACTCGTCTTCTAATTGTTTCAGCCAAACTGCTTCCTGTGTAGCACTGGCCAGCGACATATATTCTGCTTCCATAGTTGACAGAGCAACCGTCTGCTGCCTTCTAGAACCCCATGATATTGCAGCCCCTTGGAACATGAATACATAGCCTGTACATGATCTCCTATCTTCAGTATTTGAAGCCCAATCGGCATCGCAGAATCCTGTTATATTTCCATTTTGATTTTCCTTAAAAACAAGTTTATAATCTTTAGTCCCCTTAAGGTACCTCATAACTCGCTTAACAGCAGCCCAATGTTGAGATTCAGGTCTAGAATTAAATCTGCTAAGAATGTTTACCGAATAACTTATATCAGGTCTGGTTCCTTGCGATAGATAAAGCAGACTTCCTATCGCTTCTTGGTAGGGTACACCTACTAGCACATCTTCGTCATTTTTTGAACTTAAAAGTTTGTTGTTTGGATCACTCGGTGAATTGGATATGTTGCAATCAATCATTCTAAACTTCTGTAAAATACGTTCTATGTAAGCTGTTTGATCTAAATATAACTCACCGATTTTTCTATCACGCGTTATTTTAAAACCAATACACTGCTTGGCTTCTCCAATTTCTTTCATTTTAAATTTTGAACACAAACTCTTCTTTACAGCTTCGACCGTTTCTTCATTATTATAAAATAGGAGGAGATCATCCACATAAATTGCAATGAAAATCATATCAGTAGCTTTGATTTTATAATAAACACTTGCATCGGCATCAAGACTCTTCAATCCAATGTCCTCTAAGGCCTTACAAAATGTTTTGTTCCATTGTCGTGAGGCCTGCTTGAGTCCATATATCGCCTTATTCAATTTACAAACTTGGTTTCCCTTTTCGTAGAGAGGTGGTTGATACATATATATATCCACATCGATGTCACCTTGTAGGAAAGCACTTACTGCATCCATTTGCTCAATCAGTAAATCATATTTAACAGCCAAACCAAAAAGATACCGCATTGAAGTCTGTCTGACTACTGGAGCAAATACTTCATCATATTCTATTCCTTTTCTTTGCTCATAACCCTTTATAACAAGCCGAGCTTTATGTCGCAAAACATTACCTGTATCATCTAATTTAGACTTATAGACCCAGCGGCAACCAATTGCTTTTGTATTCTCAGGTAAGTCCGTCAATGACCATGTATTATTTTCAATGAGAGACTTATACTCTGCATTCATTGCTTCCTTCCAAGCGTTGGCATCTTCGCTAGCTAAAGCTTCTTCAATATTAGCAGGATCATTTGTTAACGCATTCTGGCATAAATAAGAAACAGCATTCGTTTTATTTGTAGTGTTTTTGTGTCTTAGTTTTATAGGACTCTGTCTTGAGTTTTTAACTGTTTGATCTGGAACATAATCATCATCATCCTCACGATCATGGCCATTAGATATGTAACTATCATCTGCATCATAAAATGTTTCTTCTGTTTTATATTTTGGCTTTAACGAATCAGACACATTATTGGAATTTTCCAACTCAGATAACGGCATGCTAACAAAATCTCTTTTTATTGAATCCTCTAAAAACACTACATCACGGCTCTTAATTACCTGATTTTTGTATTTATCATACAACCGATATCCTTTACTATCCGAAGAATATCCAACAAAAATCAGCTTTTGCGATTTAGAATCCCATTTTTTCCTTTTCTCTTTAGGTACGTGCACCATCACTTCGCATCCAAAAATTTTAATATGGCTCAAATTTGGCTTTTTTCCTGACCAAATTTCTTCCGGTGTCTTGTATTCTAATGATTTTGTTGGAGAGCGGTTGACGATATAGGCTGCTGTAGAGACTGCTTCTGCCCAAAAAAACCTTTGGCAGGCCTGCATTTATCAGCATACATCGGGCACGTTCCACCAGAGTCCGGTTCATGCGTTCAGACAACCCATTCTGTTCAGGGGTATAGGGATTTGTTGTTTGATGCTGTATTCCTGCCTGCTTTAAGTAAAGTTCAAAATTACTATTGGTATATTCGGTACCATTATCTGTTCGAAGTATTTTTATTTTCGTTTCCATCTGCTTTTCAACAAAGCTTTTAAACTCCTTGAACATATCGAAAACATTGGCCTTACTATTCAAAAAATACACAAATACCTTTCTTGAGTAATCATCTATAAATGATAAGAAATACTTAGCCCCTCCGAATGATTTGTTCTCCATCGGTCCACATAAGTCTGAGTGGATAACCTCCAAAAACTGAGATGCTCTTGTACCGGTGTGCTTGAATGATTGCCTTGTTTGTTTACCTTCTAGGCAAATAGTGCAAACAACATCCTCTCTTTTTGGTGACAGCTTAGCTCCATCCACACTTTCATTCAATCTCTGCAAGTCAGAAAAATTGAGATGCCCCATTCTCTGATGCCATAGATAATAATCATTATTTTTGAGAACTGATAAGAAAACGCAATTGTTGTTTCTTGTTGTGTTCAATAAGTAAACATTATTACTGAGTGCTGCTGTCAAGATTTCTTTTTTGTTTTGATAAACTGTGCAACCATGTGATTCAAATTTTATTTCACAACCTTTTCTAGCCATTTGACTTACCGATAGCAAGTTCGTTGTTAATTCGGGGATGTATAAAACGTTCCTGACTTGAACCTTGTTCACGAAACCATCTCTTGATTTGATTTCTATGTCTACTTTTCCGCAGCCTTTGACTTCCAACGTCTTATTATCTGCTACCTTGATGCTACGTACTGGTGGACACTCTATATCGTAGAGCCAGCTTTGATGCTTCGTCATATGCATCGATGCTCCAGAGTCCACGTACCAGCTGTTGTCGTCAAGATTTGTTGCTGCTGAAAAAGCCGCAAGAAACGTGTTATTGTCAAAATTGTTTGTGGAGTCGTTTTTTCTTTTGCTGTAGCAATTTTTGCTAATATGCCCGTATTTATTACATTTAAAGCATCGTGGGCCTTTACTGTGACCTCTGTAATTGTGATTTTTATTGTTATTAAATTTATTATTTGTATGATTATAAGTGTTTTTATTGTGTTTTATATAAAATGCCGACGAATCTGATACTTTGACCTCCTGAAGTATTTTCGTTTTTACAGCATCCGCAGTAATCGTCACACCAGAACTTTCCATGGCCATCATCATAGGTTTGTATATGAATCGGGCAGACCAGCGAGAAGCAAAGTTCCAAGCCACTCGTCGCCTACTACAAAGTTTATGTTTCGAAGTTTGTGTGCCGTGGACATGATTTTTGTAACATACTCTTCCACATTACTGCAACTATCTAAGCTCGTTGTTATCAAATCTCGCAATAAACCAACCTTTCTTGTAAGCCCGGAGTCATCAAAAGCATGTTGAAGATTGTCCCACACTTCCTTCGCAGTGTTGGCTTCCTGAATGTGGACAAAAATAGTTGGATCTACCAGCAGTATCAACTTAGACTTGGCTTTCACATCTTTTTTCTCGTCAACTACCTTATCACCTTTCGTTTCAATCGTATCCCATAATCCTTCATGTCCTAAGTATGCCTTAATGGCAAATTTCCAGGTTGAATAATTTTCTCTCCCAAGAAGTTTATCGATATTTGCAGAATGGCTGGCTATCATCTTAAAGCTTATGAAGAAAAAAACTTATGTATTCTTCGACAAACGTGCTATAGAATATAAAATAATATTTAAGGTTATCTTTTTCAATCGACTTAAATCAAGGTTAATCCACGATATTAAGAAAAATTAAATTGATTATTGGCATCTGGGCCCATAACCTGATGAAACGTGATAAATATTTATTGAAAACTAGTTGACTTTATTAAATAAAAGAAAAAAGAGTTTAATACTAATAATTCAGTGTGGTTTATTTAAGTTGTAAAAAGGAAGTAAAAGATAAGTAAGAAAAAAGAATCATAATGACATGATAAAATGAATAACACAATTTAGGTATGTTAGCTTTACAAATTCAGTATAACTTTGAGAATAGTGATGGGTAGTTATTAATTGGTTTGGCATTTATTACCATGGTAATAAATTATTAATTGGTTATTAATTGGTTATTAATTGGTTTGGCATTTATTACCATGGTAATAAATGCCAAACCAATTAATAACTACCCATCACTATTCTCAAAGTTATACTGAATTTGTAAAGCTAACATACCTAAATTGTGTTATTCATTTTATCATGTCATTATGATTCTTTTTTCTTACTTATCTTTTACTTCCTTTTTACAACTTAAATAAACCACACTGAATTATTAGTATTAAACTCTTTTTTCTTTTATTTAATAAAGTCAACTAGTTTTCAATAAATATTTATCACGTTTCATCAGGTTATGGGCCCAGATGCCAATAATCAATTTAATTTTTCTTAATATCGTGGATTAACCTTGATTTAAGTCGATTGAAAAAGATAACCTTAAATATTATTTTATATTCTATAGCACGTTTGTCGAAGAATACATAAGTTTTTTTCTTCATAAGCTTTAAGATGATAGCCAGCCATTCTGCAAATATCGATAAACTTCTTGGGAGAGAAAATTATTCAACCTGGAAATTTGCCATTAAGGCATACTTAGGACATGAAGGATTATGGGATACGATTGAAACGAAAGGTGATAAGGTAGTTGACGAGAAAAAAGATGTGAAAGCCAAGTCTAAGTTGATACTGCTGGTAGATCCAACTATTTTTGTCCACATTCAGGAAGCCAACACTGCGAAGGAAGTGTGGGACAATCTTCAACATGCTTTTGATGACTCCGGGCTTACAAGAAAGGTTGGTTTATTGCGAGATTTGATAACAACGAGCTTAGATAGTTGCAGTAATGTGGAAGAGTATGTTACAAAAATCATGTCCACGGCACACAAACTTCGAAACATAAACTTTGTAGTAGGCGACGAGTGGCTTGGAACTTTGCTTCTCGCTGGTCTGCCCGATTCATATACAAACCTATGATGATGGCCATGGAAAGTTCTGGTGTGACGATTACTGCGGATGCTGTAAAAACGAAAATACTTCAGGAGGTCAAAGTATCAGATTCGTCGGCATTTTATATAAAACACAATAAAAACACTTATAATCATACAAATAATAAATTTAATAACAATAAAAATCACAATTACAGAGGTCACAGTAAAGGCCCACGATGCTTTAAATGTAATAAATACGGGCATATTAGCAAAAATTGCTACAGCAAAAGAAAAAACGACTCCACAAACAATTTTGACAATAACACGTTTCTTGCGGCTTTTTCAGCAGCAACAAATCTTGACGACACAAGCTGGTACGTGGACTCTGGAGCATCGATGCATATGACGAAGCATCAAAGCTGGCTCTACGATATAGAGTGTCCACCAGTACGTAGCATCAAGGTAGCAGATAATAAGACGTTGGAAGTCAAAGGCTGCGGAAAAGTAGACATAGAAATCAAATCAAGAGATGGTTTCGTGAACAAGGTTCAAGTCAGGAACGTTTTATACATCCCCGAATTAACAACGAACTTGCTATCGGTAAGTCAAATGGCTAGAAAAGGTTGTGAAATAAAATTTGAATCACATGGTTGCACAGTTTATCAAAACAAAAAAGAAATCTTGACAGCAGCACTCAGTAATAATGTTTACTTATTGAACACAACAAGAAACAACAATTGCGTTTTCTTATCAGTTCTCAAAAATAATGATTATTATCTATGGCATCAGAGAATGGGGCATCTCAATTTTTCTGACTTGCAGAGATTGAATGAAAGTGTGGATGGAGCTAAGCTGTCACCAAAAAGAGAGGATGTTGTTTGCACTATTTGCCTAGAAGGTAAACAAACAAGGCAATCATTCAAGCACACCGGTACAAGAGCATCTCAGTTTTTGGAGGTTATCCACTCAGACTTATGTGGACCGATGGAGAACAAATCATTCGGAGGGGCTAAGTATTTCTTATCATTTATAGATGATTACTCAAGAAAGGTATTTGTGTATTTTTTGAATAGTAAGGCCAATGTTTTCGATATGTTCAAGGAGTTTAAAAGCTTTGTTGAAAAGCAGATGGAAACGAAAATAAAAATACTTCGAACAGATAATGGTACCGAATATACCAATAGTAATTTTGAACTTTACTTAAAGCAGGCAGGAATACAGCATCAAACAACAAATCCCTATACCCCTGAACAGAATGGGTTGTCTGAACGCATGAACCGGACTCTGGTGGAACGTGCCCGATGTATGCTGATAAATGCAGGCCTGCCAAAGGTTTTTTTGGGCAGAAGCAGTCTCTACAGCAGCCTATATCGTCAACCGCTCTCCAACAAAATCATTAGAATACAAGACACCGGAAGAAATTTGGTCAGGAAAAAAGCCAAATTTGAGCCATATTAAAATTTTTGGATGCGAAGTGATGGTGCACGTACCTAAAGAGAAAAGGAAAAAATGGGATTCTAAATCGCAAAAGCTGATTTTTGTTGGATATTCTTCGGATAGTAAAGGATATCGGTTGTATGATAAATACAAAAATCAGGTAATTAAGAGCCGTGATGTAGTGTTTTTAGAGGATTCAATAAAAAGAGATTTTGTTAGCATGCCGTTATCTGAGTTGGAAAATTCCAATAATGTGTCTGATTCGTTAAAGCCAAAATATAAAACAGAAGAAACATTTTATGATGCAGATGATAGTTACATATCTAATGGCCATGATCGTGAGGATGATGATGATTATGTTCCAGATCAAACAGTTAAAAACTCAAGACAGAGTCCTATAAAACTAAGACACAAAAACACTACAAATAAAACGAATGCTGTTTCTTATTTATGCCAGAATGCGTTAACAAATGATCCTGCTAATATTGAAGAAGCTTTAGCTAGCGAAGATGCCAACGCTTGGAAGGAAGCAATGAATGCAGAGTATAAGTCTCTCATTGAAAATAATACATGGTCATTGACGGACTTACCTGAGAATACAAAAGCAATTGGTTGCCGCTGGGTCTATAAGTCTAAATTAGATGATACAGGTAATGTTTTGCGACATAAAGCTCGGCTTGTTATAAAGGGTTATGAGCAAAGAAAAGGAATAGAATATGATGAAGTATTTGCTCCAGTAGTCAGACAGACTTCAATGCGGTATCTTTTTGGTTTGGCTGTTAAATATGATTTACTGATTGAGCAAATGGATGCAGTAAGTGCTTTCCTACAAGGTGACATCGATGTGGATATATATATGTATCAACCACCTCTCTACGAAAAGGGAAACCAAGTTTGTAAATTGAATAAGGCGATATATGGACTCAAGCAGGCCTCACGACAATGGAACAAAACATTTTGTAAGGCCTTAGAGGACATTGGATTGAAGAGTCTTGATGCCGATGCAAGTGTTTATTATAAAATCAAAGCTACTGATATGATTTTCATTGCAATTTATTTATTTATTTGAATCAAGCTAATTAATATCTAGCTTACAAAAATATTACTTAGAATTAAGAGTTTATAAATTATACAATATTATAGAATATTTTTTTAAAACCATTATTTGATACATCACAAAAATTTATTAATAAATTATGATTGACGTTATACAAATTAAACATGTTATTCAATGGTGAATTCTGCTCATAGTTGGTACGATAGTGTTTTATGTAAATTGGGTCACGAAAACCTCTTAGATTTCGATTTGGAACATTAAAATTAACACGACACAAAAGGTTTAAAGCATCGATATTACCATCAATAAGATTAACAATAAAAACAAAACATAAATAAGAACGTCTGCGCTCCAGACTGGGTAAATCTATGAGTTTTAAACGGCTGCTATATGAAGGAAGATTCAATGGATTCTGCCAGCCTAAGCCTCTAAGAGCAAATTTTAGGAATCTTTTTTGAATTTGTTCAATTCTTATTTTGTGACAACTGTAGTACGGGGTCCATACCTGGCAAGCATACTCTATAATGGGTCTGACAAATGTGGTAAATAGTTGTTTGATAACATAAGGATCAGAAAACTGACGTGATTCCCTTTTAATCCAACCTAATATTGAATTGGCTTTATTACATGCCATATTGATATGCTGTGTGAATTCGAGTTTCTTATCGAACAATACACCAAGGATAGATACATCATTTACATTTAATAGATTTACGCCATTGAAACTATAGTCAAAAGATAAAACGGACAATTTTCTTGTAAAATTTATAATCTTACACTTATTGATATTTAACAACAAATAATTACGTGCACACCAATTATAGAAAGCATTTAAATCAATTTGAAGCTTTTCACAGTCAAGATTGCTAGAAATGGTTTTAAATATGTTAACATCGTCTGCATACATAAGACAATTAGAGTACTTTAAAACTGAAGGAAGATCATTTACAAACAATATAAAAAGAACTGGACCCAAATGGCTACCCTGGGGAACCCCAGAATTTACGACAAAACTATTTGAATGGTAGCCGTTAAAATTGACTGAATAGGATCTGTCAAGTAGATAAGATTTTAGCCAAGCAATGAATTTTACGCTGAACCCCAGCCTACTCATTTTATTAAGCAAAATTCTATGCGACAGTTTGTCAAATGCCTTACTAAAATCTGTAAGAACACAATCCGTCTGTTTTTTGTTTTTAAAGGAATCGACACAAAACTCCGTTAACTCCATGAGTAGGGTGACAGTCGAGCGGCCCTTTGAGAAACCATGTTGGTTATGAACAATAAATGATTTTGTGTAAAAGCTTAATGTTTTGCAAACAATTGCTTCAAAAAGTTTGGGAATAGCCGACAGTTTAGCTATTGGACGGTAATTAATAATTTGATCCTTTTTACCTTTTTTATGTAGAGGAATTATAAAAGATTGTTTCCATACATGAGGAAACTTGCAAGTAGACAATGAACAGTTAAAAAGAACAGAAAGTGGCATCGACAAGTTATTGACACATTTTTTCAGAACTGAAGCTGGTACCCCATCAGGACCAGATGCGTCATTATCTTCTAAATTAGTTATAAATTTCATAATATCGTCAATAGTTATATGAAAATTTATATCAGTCAAGTGAGAATATGATTTCAAATGACCAAATAATTGATCATTTTCGTCAAGATTATCACAGTTTAGGTTATCACAGTTCGAAAAGTTATCACAGTTAGAAGAATCACAGATGTATGCACTTTGAAAAAAGTCTGAGAATAGTTGTGTTATGATACGTGGGTCATGATCTGAGATATTGTTATGCATAAGAACGGACGGATATGGACTAGATTTTCGTTTGCTGTTAATAAAGTTCCAAAAGGATTTAGGATCCATTTTTAAATTACTTTGAACCTTTTGTATGTAAAAACGATACTTAATACTTGATTCTCTGTTGAAAATATTTCTGGCCTCACAATAAATATTAAAATCGGTAACTAGTCCAGTTTGTTTGTATTTAAACCATAGTTTATTTCTACGGTTTTTTAATTTTCGCAGTTCACTATCATACCAGCTAGGAGCAAGCGATTTTGATTTAATAGATACTAGAGGAACAGATGCTAAAAAACAATCAAATATTTTGTCATAAAATTTTAAAACCATTGAATTAATATCTGAACAAGAGCAAAGGCATGACCAGTCAATTAAAGATAGCAAGTTATTTAATTTAGTATAATCAGTTTTTTTAAAGTTAAATTTAAAAACATTGTCAGGATCTTGATTATTCATTTCAAAGTTTTGAATAGATATGGTAAGTGCTGGGTGATGAGAGTCTTCGTTCACTAGAGGATCAGTTGATCTGTCAAGTGAAATACCGGCATCAATTGTTGTGTAAATTAAGTCGAGGATCTTGGCGTTAGAATTTTTGATGTCGTTTATTTGGTGAAGACCAAGTGACGTTAGACTGTCAAGAGTTTGAGAATCATCCATTGATAGATTTCCTGTTGGAACCATCACGTATGTATCGGGACAACGTTTCCAAGATACATTGGTTAGATTAAAATCGCCAAGGCAGATAACTTCATCATTATAACTCATTATCTCAAAAATGTAGTTCAAAAAAGAGAAGGCTTCATTGTAAGTATTAACTGGGCTCCCAGGAACAATGTACATAGTTACAAGATAGATAGTTTTGTGTGAAAGAATCATCTTTACACATAGGAACTCTTCGTTCAAACAAACAGGAACATTGACTAGTGACGTCACAAAACAAGATTTAACAGCAATAAGGATCCCACCGCCGACAGTATTGATACTCGAATCGGAGTGTCTATCTCGTCTATATACATTAAACGAAGAATCAAAAAGTTCCGAGTCATTTATCTCGCCAAACAGCCATGTTTCAGTCAAAGATATGACATCGTGAGAAGAATTTGAAGAGCTGTAGTAGACCTTATTAGTCTTTGTCCGTAGGCCTCTTACATTTTGATAGAATATATCAATTAGTTGCGACGACGGTGTGTTGGTCTTGTCAAAGTCTTTCGAAAAGGAGTATTCATAGTATTTCGCTTAACGAACTCGTGGATGATAATGTTTTCCGGCCAGAAATGCTTATCCAATAAACGGGTGAATATTTCATGTGGAACGAATAGTTTGAAAGATGAGTAGTCAATTCCTTTTGTTGGTAACTGCTCAATTTTGAATTTGATGTTGGTGAAATGAGAATCAACATATGCAGATATATCATTGCAGGTAGTGTTAGCGTCGAAATTTGATAGAAAAATGCATTTAAATCTCTCAGCGGCTCTTAATTTAACTGCAGGTAATATATCACCATTTGGTAAAGCTTGTGACGATACAAACGTAGAAGACGGGGGCACTGAAGCTGTGGAGAACTTTGAAATTGAGGAAGTCGCAGAAGAGGTGTTAGAAGCCGGTAAACAAAATGTAGATGATATTGATGCGAATGATGAAGGGGGTGGTGACGAAATTGTTGGTGAAGATGTTAAATATGTAGTAGACGTTGAAGGTGAACATGTTTCAAGTGGAGTCATAATATATGAAGATGAAGTAAATAAAGATGGTGAAGATGAAGAAGTCATAAATGAAGATGTTGCATATGTAGATGTTAAAGGTGTAGATGGTGTCGTAGATGAAGAAGTAGTAGATGTGGACGTTTTAGGTGAAAAAGCCGTAGATAAAGATGAAGTTGTCGAAGATGAAGAAGTAGTTGATGTTGAAGTTGCAAGTGAAGGTGTCGTTATCAAAGATGTAGTTAATGAAGATGTCGTAGAAGAACACGTAATAGATATAGATGTTAAAGGTAATGGAGTCGTTGATAAAGAAGATGAAGATGTAGATGAAGAATTTGTACATATAGATGTTGAAGGTAATGGTATTATAGTTGAAGGAGTTGAAAGGGATGAAGATGTCTCAGGTGAAGGCGTTGAAGTTGAAGATGTAGAAGATGCAGGAATTGAAGATAAAGATGTCACAGATGGTGGTTGTGTTACAATTGTTGAAAGAGTAGGTTTCTTTGTCTTTTGGACTAAAGGTGAGAGAGCTAAATTTGCTCTTTTGAGGGTGTTGCGAGTGACACGTAAGGGACCAGGGTGCTCATTTATCTTAAGGGAAGAATTGTGGGATGTTAATACCGCCTTTCTTAGATTTTGAATCTTGGGAGTCTTTGGAGTAATAGCATTAGATGAGGATAAGCGGAGATTTGAAAGTTGCTCATTGATCAGAGCAACCGCGTCAATAAGTTTATCAACTTTTAGTTCCAAAGAATTAATGTAAGCACTGAGATTTTCCATTTCTTAAATGTTTTTTTTTTTTTTTTTTTGTCTTTATGTTTATTAAAACTTACTTAAGTTCGGGTGCAATATTAACTACGGCCCTGGTGATTTACAGAGGTTATAATAATTGAACCATATATATCACAAAAGTATGCAATGGAACTTAAAAAAGTATGCAATATATTTTAATGAATTTGCGAAAAATATTGTTTAAAAATTATAAAAGTATGCAAGCAATTACACAAACCAGAGAAAGAAAGAACGATAGTTATTTGGAAATTTTTCACTCAAACAAAAATAGAAAAAAAAACACTTCATAGAGATTCATTGTCAAGCACAGAATGGAAAAATGCAGGAAAGATTAAGTTAATTAATTTTATATCACTATTATTAGCTTCACACAAAGTCGAATTAAAAAACACTTTAAATAAAATAAAATATATAACCAACAAGTTAAATTTTATTGATGATTAAGTCAAATATTAAGGTACTTAGATGAAGCGCAAAAATAGACGTCACTCGCAAACAGAAGCAGCAGCAGATTTATGTGGATGATCTCCTCCTATTTTATAATAATGAAGAAACGGTCGAAGCTGTAAAGAAGAGTTTGTGTTCAAAATTTAAAATGAAAGAAATTGGAGAAGCCAAGCAGTGTATTGGTTTTAAAATAACGCGTGATAGAAAAATCGGTGAGTTATATTTAGATCAAACAGCTTACATAGAACGTATTTTACAGAAGTTTAGAATGATTGATTGCAACATATCCAATTCACCGAGTGATCCAAACAACAAACTTTTAAGTTCAAAAAATGACGAAGATGTGCTAGTAGGTGTACCCTACCAAGAAGCGATAGGAAGTCTGCTTTATCTATCGCAAGGAACCAGACCTGATATAAGTTATTCGGTAAACATTCTTAGCAGATTTAATTCTAGACCTGAATCTCAACATTGGGCTGCTGTTAAGCGAGTTATGAGGTACCTTAAGGGGACTAAAGATTATAAACTTGTTTTTAAGGAAAATCAAAATGGAAATATAACAGGATTCTGCGATGCCGATTGGGCTTCAAATACTGAAGATAGGAGATCATGTACAGGCTATGTATTCATGTTCCAAGGGGCTGCAATATCATGGGGTTCTAGAAGGCAGCAGACGGTTGCTCTGTCAACTATGGAAGCAGAATATATGTCGCTGGCCAGTGCTACACAGGAAGCAGTTTGGCTGAAACAATTAGAAGACGAGTTATGGCCAGACTTAGAGAAACTCCCAATTACTCTTTACTGTGACAATCAAAGCGCAATCAAGCTTGCTTCAACAGATTCTTTTCACGCTCGTAGCAAGCATATCGATGTGAGATTTCACTTTATACGTGACAAAATAGCTTCCAAGAAGATAGAAGTCAAATTTGTGGGAACAGATGAGATGACAGCAGATATCTTAACCAAAGCAACTTTTAGGACAAAGCATGAATACTGTACAAAGAAAATGGGTTTGCATTTAAGAGAGGATGATGGTAATAAATGCCAAACCAATTAATAACTACCCATCACTATTCTCAAAGTTATACTGAATTTGTAAAGCTAACATACCTAAATTGTGTTATTCATTTTATCATGTCATTATGATTCTTTTTTCTTACTTATCTTTTACTTCCTTTTTACAACTTAAATAAACCACACTGAATTATTAGTATTAAACTCTTTTTTCTTTTATTTAATAAAGTCAACTAGTTTTCAATAAATATTTATCACGTTTCATCACATAACCTTTCAATTGTTCATGTAGAATTTCAATAGGTACTTCCGCTGTATGACACGTAGCGCCACCATACTGCTCGAACAACATGTCGTCCAAGTCCATATGGTTCAATAATAATGCCAAGGTCGTGAATTGACTCAGTGGTGGACAGGGGTTGATACTGGAGAAGGTAGATACGGGAGGAGATTGGACTCGTTTGCGTGAAAAGGTGATAGATTGGAATTTGGAAATATTTGACTGTAAGCAATCTTTCAGGCACCAGACAGAGAATCAGTCACGAATATACGAATTTTGTCGTCTGAGCAACACGTACTTTTGTTCTCTCCAGTCTTTTTTTCAATTTCCAACTAATTCTAATTTCAATTAATTTATGAAAATGTCGAAAACTTGTGCTAGGTGCAACGATAAATTGAAACGATCAGAATTGATTGTATGTCGGTTGTTTTGTGGACAGTATTTTCATAAAGATTGTGTTGGAATTTCCGCCGAAGAATCAAATTTTTTATTAAAATCGAACTTCAATTGGCAATGTGACACTTGTGCTCTCATAAATTTCTCAAACTTTTTTACTCGATTTACGGAGCTTTCTCAGTGTGTTCGAGAATTAAAGAGAGAAATTTGCTCCATACATGAATATTTGAAATGCTCCCAAAGTGTTCATGTGAAACCAATTAATAATCAAGGTTCATCATCATTAACTGATCTCACTAACAACTCATTAATTTCTTATCTTGTTAATCCTAATCCATCGACTTCCAATTTAAATAATGCTATTGCAGATGTTGTCACTGAAAGTGTCTCCACTGCTCATCTTGAATCAAAAGAAGTGAATCATTTAACAAAATCATTGACTCATCCATCACCATCACCTAATGTGCACTCTAATATATCTCCTTCTCCTCTCGCAAAGGTTGATAAAAAGAAAAACAAAAAAAATCCCCTTCGCGGCCCCGTTTCTAATACTCCCCTCCCCATCTATGGTACAATGACAAACTCTGAGTGTAAACTTAATGTTATACCTAGTAATAAGTGGGTGCATTTATCAAGTTTTTCGAATGACACTGAACCTGATTCAATAATTGAATATGTAGCCAATGCCACAAATATTCCAGCTCATTTAATCAAATGTTTCAAATTAATTAAAAAAGATGCAGTATTGACTGAACTACCGTTTGTTAACTTTAAATTAAGTGTTCCTGAAAATAAATTGAGTGAAGTTTTGCTTCCCTCAATATGGCCTGCATTTGTTCGCGTAAAGTTATTTGTTCCTTCTCCAAAAAACCAAACTCACATAAAAGCAAAAACAACAACTTAAAATCAATTACAGCTGAAAACAATAACAATAATCTTATAAACACTCAACTTAACTCTGCCCATGCCCAACATACATATCTACCTGTTTCTCCTCTTCCATCAAAAAACTCACAATTTTTAATATTCTACCACAATGTTGGTGGACTACGTACGAAAATGAATGATATTCTTCTCTTCTCATCTTCTCAACAATTTGATATAATTGCTCTAACTGAAACGTGGCTCTCTGAGAACCATTTCAGTTCGGAAATGTTTGACAACCAGCTGTTTAATGTTTATCGTAATGATCGCTGTTTGCTCACAACTGGACAGACTCGAGGGGGTGGTGTGTTGGTTGCAGTGCGTTCGTCTATCAACAGTATGCAGTTAGAGTTGCCGTCTTCTTCAAATTCTACATTGAATATTGATCAATTAATTATTCGTTTTTGTGTTAATAATAATCATGATGTTTTTCTTATTATTAGTTATATACCACCGAAGAGTTCTTTTGAAGTATATAAAACGCATATCGATAATTGTTCATTTATTTTAAATAATTTAAAAGATAATCAGCATATTATAATCTTAGGTGATTTTAATTTACCTGCTGTAAATTGGGTCTTCGATCCGGATGATAAATATTTAATACCATTTAATGTTATTAGTGATTGCGAGAGTGTGGTTGTTGATACTCTAGCTGAATTTGGGCTCAAACAAATCAATTGTTTTCGTAATAAACTTAATCGTTATCTTGATTTAGTTTTCACTGATAATGAGTTCGGTGTGAGTATTGACAGCCCTACTCCACCTCCTTTACCTAACTCCGAAAATCATCTTGTACTTTGCATATCATTTGAATTTTTAGAATATATAAAGCAAACTTCTGAAACTACTTCTTTTCTTAATTATGATAAATGTAACTTTCTTAATGTCTCAAATTTTTTGAATAGGGTTGATTGGTTCTCTATGTTTGAAAATGTTGACGTGGAAGAATCGTTTACTCTTTTAACGAATCTACTGGGTGAGGCAATTGATTTATATACTCCTAAATATTTGAAGAAATCTCAATCTAAGCCCTGCTGGTTCAATAAAAAGCTTATTAATTTGAATAATCGAAAAAATAAAGCTTTCAAACTTTATCGTGATTCTAGGGATGATAATAGTCTATACATGAACTATCTTCGGTGTAATCGTGAATTCAATTTTCTCAATAAATTCTTATACAACCAATATATTTTAAGTATTGAATCTAAAGTAAAACGAAATAGTAAATGTTTCTTTAAGTTTATAAATGACAAAAAAAGTTCCACCGGAATTCCGAATTCTATACGTTATAATGGTCAAACATCTAGTGATCTGTCTACAATCTGCAATTTTTTTGCTGACTTTTTTCAATCCATCTTTAAACCTTCTTATAATCAAACGAGGCCTTGGTTGACGTCTTCATCTCAATTGATTAATATAAACCAATTATCAGTTGATAAAGAAGATATTATCTGTGAACTTTTAAAGTTACATGAAGATAAACACTCTGGGTATGATGGAATTGCTCCTATTGTTTTAAAAAAATGCTCTCTTTCCTTAGCAATCCCCCTTGAAATCATTTTCAACCGTTCTCTCCGTGAAGGTTGCTTTTTAAAACAATGGAAGAGTTTCTTTATTTATCCCGTTTTTAAATCAGGTTCCAAAAATGATGTTACCAACTATCGTCCGATTTGCAAAATATCTGTGATACCTAAGCTATTCGAAAAAATTATTTATAAAAAAAATACTTTTTTCAGTGAAAGAAATAATCTCGCCTTTGCAGCATGGTTTTATCAGTGGTAGATCAACTACAACTAATCTTACAATTTTTAGTAATTATGTACTCAAAGCTCTAGAACAAGGAAACCAATGTGACGTGGTGTATACCGATTTCGCGAAAGCGTTCGACAGAGTTGATCACTCAATATTGATTTCCAAATTGCATAACATCGGTTTTCATTCCAACTTATTGACATGGTTTAAATCTTACCTTACTGGCAGAATTCAATATGTTCGTATTAATAATGTTACTTCCAACCCTGTTTTTGTTACTTCCGGTGTCCCACAGGGAAGTCATTTGGGTCCTCTCCTCTTTCTCTTGTTTATCAATGATATTCCCAGTTGTCTAAAAAATTGTTCTTGTTTGATGTATGCTGACGACCTTAAATTATTCCTGCGCATTAATTCTATTTCCGATTGTGTAAAGCTGCAGAATGATCTTAACAATCTTTCTGTTTGGTGTTCTAACAACGATCTTCACTTAAATGTTTCTAAATGTCATAGTATGTTATTCTGTCGCGGCACCTCTCCAATTATGTTTTCTTACAGTTTACTTGGGTCAACCTTAACACAAGTCACTGAGAAAAAAGATTTGGGTGTAATCTTTGATTTAAAATTCGAATTCGCTAATCACATTGACTATATTATTTCTAAGGCCAGTTCTATGCTTGGATTTATTTCCAGGAACGCTAAAGACTTCTCTGATCCATATACTCTTAGAGCCTTATATTTTTCATATGTTCGCTCAATTTTAGAATACTGCTCATCTACCTGGAATCCTATGTATATAACTTATTCGGCGAGAATTGAACGAATTCAGAAACGCTTTACTAGAATTGCAATTCGGATATTGCGTTGGAACACGGATATGCCTTCATATAACACCAGGTGTTTGTTGTTGGGTATTCAATCCCTAGAATCACGACGTATTTATTTCGATGTAATGCTTGTCAGAGATTTAATAAATTATAAAATCAATTGCCCTCACTTGCTTTCGTTGATTGGCTTTCATGTTCCTTGTCGTGAATTACGTAATAATCGTTTATTTTGTGTACCCTTTCATAGGGTCAATTATGGAATCACTGAACCCTTAACTCGCTGTTTAAGACAAGCTAATTCTGTTTGTAATGCTATTGATTTTAATTTATATTTAAGTAGGGACTCTTTTAAAAAAAAATTGTTATTAATAATAAACTTCGGTGGTTAATGTTAATTGTACATTCTATTTTTTGTTTTGTTTTATTTATTATTATTTATATAATTTACTATTGTTCTAAGTAGTCTTTAAGAGCTGTGTCTCTGCTTGATGAATAAATAAATAAATAAAGAAATAAATAAAGTCAAGATAAAGTTGAAGAAGAGTAGAATCAGGTGTCGAAGAAATGGTCTTAAAAAACTTCGTATCGTCAGCGTAGAGTAATATATGGGACAATTTGATGACGATTTCAATTTCGTTTATAGCAAGAAAAAGAAGAGTACCTAAGTGCCTACCTTGTGGGATCCCAGAGTTAGCTAAGAATTCATCGGAAAGTGTAGATCTAAATCGAACTTTGTGCTATGGGTTTTGCAGGTAAGAAAAGATGCATAGTAAGAAGATAGGTTCAAGCCCAACGGTTGACAGTTTGAATAAAATAAACCTATGTGAAATTTTGTCAAATGCCTTACTTAAATCGATCTAGACAACGTCGATTTCCTGTCCGTTCTCTAAAAATTAGAGGCTAAAGGATACGAGTTCAACGAGGTTAGTTATTGAGAATCTTCCTCTCAGAAATCGTTTTGTCTTGGGAAATGAGAGACTTACAGCGAAAACTTGAAATGCAGTTCGACGATAATTTGTGACTTTACACTTTAGGTCGTTTTTATGTATAGGAGTTATTAAAGAGGACTTCCATAACTGAGGGAATTCTCCTAAAGATAAAAGTGGAAAAGCATTTTCGATGGCAGTGATACCATCTGGACCGAAATAAAACCCTAATGAAGTTGATTTAGTTTATTTTCGATGAGAAATGTGTCAATGATATGAGGAAGAAATGTGCCGTGGGAGATATTCGGTAAAACATTGAAATATTTAGAATCACTTGTAGAGGCGTTGTCGATTAAATATTTCTGAAGAGAAAAGTAAGAGAAATTTTGGCTATTATTTTTGGTAAATTTGAAAATTCTCTCTTCAAAACAACCATCGGATTTTTGATTAAAGTTGCCAAATTGGAAAAATGATTGACGGCCTTTAGTAATATTGCTTTTGGGCTTGGATTAAGTAGAGGGAGTTGTAAAGATTAGTAAAGTGAAGATCAGTAACAAGATACTCGTAATTAGAAAATAAGGTTGAAAATCGAGAACGAAGGATTTTTTATTTGGAAGTGATTGGAAAATGACTGAAGGGAATCGAATTTTCGAATCGAATATCTATACTTATGTATGAACATGAATATTAGAATATTGCTAAATATCTTAATGTCTTAAAAACTGTTAAGGTTTAATGCTACCTCTATTAAAGAACTATTTGCTTATTTTTCGAAATCAGTGTTTTTGGTAAGGTTTTTTCAAAATTTTCAAACAAATAGTTTTATGTATTTTTTTTAAACTCCACATTTTGCTAATAACTTGGTTAAATATTGTTAATGTGTTAACATATATGCCAGTGGTAGGGTTAACCAAAAATGTCGGTCTAACGAATAAGTTCCGTGTAGCCCGTTACGGTTACGCGTTCCGTGTAACTCTTTTTTTTAAACTTTCCATGTAGCACGTTACCTTACGGAAGTTTTCATTTAAGGCCCTAATTACACTGGGAATATTGCGTTCTTGCTACATCGTGTACACATTGGAAACTTTTAAACACCTACAAAACAGTGCGCCTGTGATGTCAATGGATTGAAATCTCGATTTTAGTACTTTCCATAGATAATATGAACTTAATATCTTCATTCGACCACACATTTCTTCACCTCTCACCCAATATGTCAAAAAGACGAAAAACAACTGATGTCAAATTTCATTGCAGGTTTATTCACTGTTTTTAAAAAAATCCCCTTCAAGTTAGTGATGAACTGTACTGTACTGTATTTTATGTTCCGGAAAATACATTTTTAGGACAATCTGTTGACATTAGTAATGAAATATTCTCGATACGTCAAATTTTAAAACTTAATGTATCCCTTATCTGTCAAACCACAATCTTTACAACCACATAGTTGAGCCCTGAAGTCATCCTGGGGTCGCCCTTAATCTTTTTATTTTTGTTTTTTTTTTTTTTTTTTAACCTGAAATCACCCTGGTGAAATAAATTCTGTGTTTTTTGACACCTGGAGTCGCCCTAAACTCGCCCTGATTGGCATGTTGCATGTTATTGTTTATGTTATTATTTTATATTTAAATTAAATGTTTGTTGTACTTATCAAATGAAACACAGAATTATTTGTTTCTTTGCTTTAAGTAGTTGTCAACAAAACAATTGAATAACGGTATTTTAATATACGAGTAGATGGTAAGTTGTTTATAAGCAAAATTAAAAGGATAGGACCTTAATGACTACCCTGTGGGATTCTTAAATTCATTTTAAACTTATTCGATTCGCAACCGTTAAATAAGACCGAATAAGATTGAAACCATCTTACAAAGTATTCGCTAAATCCTAATTTTCTTAATTTAAAAAGCAGAACTCGATCTGACAGCTTGTCGAAGGCCTTACTGAAATCATTAAATACACAGTCAACTTATTGATTTTAAATGAATCAATACAGTTTTCAGCCAATTCTATTAAAAAAGTATCAGTAGAGCGACCTTTTATAAGACCATGCTTATTAGGAAAAATAAATGCTTCACAAATAAAAGCCTCAAAAATATTAGGATTCACAGATAATCTGGCAATAGGCCTGTAGTTTTTAATTCCGTCTTTTCTTCATTTTTTATGTAGAGGGATTATGAAAGAACTTTTCCAAATAGATGGAAATGAACATGAAGACATTTAAAAATTAAAAAGAGTAGACAAGTGACAAGTAACGTACACAGTTTTTCAAAACAGTAGAGGGTGTATACCATCAGGACCTGATATAAAGTTATCGTCAAGGTTAGATATAAACTTTACAATGTTGTCAATATCAATGTTAAAGTTTAGATCAATCAAGTAAGTAAAAGATTTGCAATGGTCAAATTTTCGAGGCATTTCGTTAAATTTATCACAGATTGAGGGATCACAGCTAAAGGTATGACAGTTTTAAGTATTATAGTTGAAGGCACTTTGAAAGAAGTCGGAGAAAAGTTGCGTTACCCGTAAGTCAAGACTTGAAATGTCACTTAACTTGAGAACAAACGGGTAAACCAAGATTTTCTTCTGCTGTTAATAAAATTTCGAAAATGCTTTGGATTCATTTAGAAATCTTTTTGAATCTTATGAATGTAACTAAGATACTTTAAACAAGATATTCTATTGAAAATATACCTAACTTAGAAATTGTATGACATTCAGTTCTGTCAAAGTTCATATAAGAAAAAAATAAAATCTACTTAAATGCACAGAAACTGATTTCAATATTTAAAAAACATGTTGACATTACAATTGTACATTATTATGTATGGTTATTGGGTACGTTTTATTGCAAAAATTCGACACTCAGATGAACCTTGATGTTTTCACATATTAATCGCGAGTCCCGGCGCTCACACTTTTTTTTAAAATTAGTATGGTTTTTTATCACTGTAAATGAGAATAAACGAGAATGTTCTATGAACTGCGAAAAGTATTTGGCCGAACTGTCACTTTTTAGAAATAACTGCGTTTGTTACGTCTGCTACATAATTTATGTAGTTAATGTAACAAATTTAAGCAGAGATGGTGTTCACATTGGACCTACTCAACCGATTTATTTTGACGTAAGGCCACCCTATCGTGTTCAGACACAAAAGTAGTTTGAACACTCCAGACTCACTTTGACGTCTTGTAGTTGTCATAATTGACAATGTTTACAAAATTTAATAATATTTAAGATGAATTTCAACTTAAAACACAAACCAATACTAAATATATTAACAACGGTGTTGACTGCCGTGTCATATGTCACCAAAACAAATGTAAAGAAAAATCCATTAATTTTCAAATTGTTTTACAAATCCTGCCTCACTTTCTCGTATCTTTCTTACCATGAAGTGCGAATGAGAAAAAACACAGAGACGTCAAAATAAGTCGGCGGAGTGAGTCCAATGTGAACACCGTCAGACGTAGTTTCAAATGTCAAATTATCTGTCAGTCAGGTTGTCCGCTGTCATTTCATTGTCAGTTATGCATTTAAAGTTTGAATTTTGAAACGAAACGTTCAATAATGTTTAATAAGCATAGTTTTGAGCATATTGGAGCTCTCATACGACACGTGTGCTGCACTTATTAAAAATAACAACAATTTCAAGTTTTAATATAACTAAATAAGTTCTTGGTTTTCAGTATTTTCAGACAGTTTTTCATTAATATTTGTTTTTAATATATACAGTGGTGTGCCAAATAGGTGCAACATTGCATATGTTCAAAAGGTTTTAATTTCTTCAAGAAAGATTGAAACAAATGCTACTAAAATGCTGTTTCACGTGCATCCAGCCGTTGCTTTTGATTTATTGTTAAAATTCGCTGTGCAAAAAATAGGTGTATAAGAATGAAGCCACTCTCATTCGTATTCGTTGTTTTAGGTCAAGAGCAGTAAGTTATTAGTTTGCTGATCATTTGTTTATTCGTATTAATTATTTTAAATATTTTTAAATTGATATAGAACAAGTGAAAATGGCTCGTAAATGACATTTCTCTCATCAGATAAGAGAAGTTATCAAAAAGCTTGGAAGTGAAAGAAATACCTATACAAAAATCTCGAGACAGGTTGGTTGTTCCCAAAACATGCTTACGAATGCATTAAAATAGACCAGCCACCCAGAAACCCGAGGAAGGCCAAGAATTAGTTCAACCTAAATAAAAAAGGACCTAAACCTGGATTTAAACACCTCAACAATTGAAAAAAGGTTGCTGGAAAAGAAACTTCCATCTAAGGACGTGGAAATGCCCATTGTTAACTATTCGACAAAGACGGAAACACTTTGCGCAGCAGCATCTTCTATGGAACAAAGAAAAGTGGCGGAATATTTTATGGTCTGACGAGTCAAAAATAAATTTATTTGGTGCAGATGGTGGTAAAAAATTTGTAAGAAGACCAAAACTATAAGAGTTTTCACCACAGTACACAATTAAGACTATCAAACATGGCGGCGGAAGTGTGATGGTATGGGGATGCTTTTCCTGGTTTGGTGTTGGGCCAATATTCTGGATTAAGGACATTATGAACTCAGTAGGGTACATAAATATTCTCAAAAATGTGATATTGCCGTATGCTGAGGAAGAAATGTCCCTTAGGTAATCATTCCAACAAGATAATGACCCTAAGCATACCTCGAAGGCAGCAAAGACGTGGTTTATGCGGAATAAGATCGATGTTTTGGAATGGCTGGCCCAGTCTCCAGATCTACATAAATCCAATAGAGAACTTGTGGAGTGATGTGAAGAGGCCTTTGGGCCAAAAAAAACATACATACCTCGAAAGATGAACTATGGCAATTAGTAAAAAAAGCTTGGGTGTCTATTCCTATTGACAGGTGTCAAAAGTTAGTGGATGCCAAAAAGGTATCAAAGTGTTCTTAATAATAATGAATGGATTTGGAACAAAATATTAAGTATGAAGCACATTATACATTAAGAAAATCCTCGAAAATTCTATAGATTTTCCTTTATTTTCAGGTTCAAGTTCTTATACCTATTTTTTTGAACTGTTTTTGTTATATAATTTATAAGTCGATACAAATAAATAAATTGTGTTAATTTCACGCGTCTTTGTTTAATTTTTCATTTTTTATAGGCGCTTTTGAAGATTTTTTAGCACACACCTATTATTTTTCAGACGACTGTATGTACCTTGTACACAGCAAATTCAGCATTAAAAAATATCTTTGAGTCATGTGTTTATAATCTACCTATGTATATGCTTTCATTATGCCAAAGTAAATTGTTTGTCGCCAAAAATAAACTTCCCATTTATCATGTAACGTATAATTCCAACAATTCTTCATCCTATTGGTAAATGAACCAGTTTTCTTACAAACCTTCATAAGATCGTAAAAGTGCAAAATTTCTTGGTTTCCCTTATCCTATTTTTTTATGAATTAACTACGTATGTAGCAGACGTAACAAATTGTAGTAAATTAAGCATGTAGTTTTGAATAGGATGTAGTCAATGAAAGGTATAGAAAATGTAGTGTAGTTAATTTGGCCAACCCTGACAAAAAGTAAAAGAGACGAGAAAATGGAGATCATTTATTTTTTGATACGTAACTCGAGTAGAGACTGCGCCCTCTGGGACTCAGTATTAGATTAACTGTATTTACTCTGGTGTGGGTTTCTGATTGTTATTGGTAGATTGCCACAATATTAAAAATTTCATTTTAACATGTTTGCTTAAAAATGTTTTTTAACAATTATTCTATTAATAAAAAAAACAGCTCCAATGATTTTTCAATATTTATTGCAAAGTTCAAATGAACTTTCTAAGGGTTTGTAGTAATAAGCTTTTGTTTTTGAAACCCCTTTCCTTTAGGCACTACGGACCAACCCTTGTCCTTCAAATAAATTAAATTCCCAACCATACACTTGAAATACTAAAATCCTCAAAGGCAAAAATAATAACCACCATAATACCTTGTGAACTTGTGTTCTGTCAACTAGACTGTAACAGAAATTACCACCATAATAACCCTTAACCTGACATAATAGCAGGTAGGTATAGCTAGTACGAACAATCCGGAATAAAATAAATGGATGTCGGGGCAAGCGGGTCTCTAAATGCAATATCCGTATCTTAATTGTATGTCAAGTCACATAGTATGAGCTATCTATGTAAACGAGTTGCATCAAGATAGCTTCTTGAGTGCTTTACAGACTGCTCGTGTTCTGCTTATAAGCTAGACTTTCACCGGTACACCGACTACATAAAACCGTATAGCTAAAATATGCGTCATCCTTGTGAAATATAAGAAAATATCCTAGGAGCATAAGACCCTATTTTGTTTGTTGGTTTTTCTCTTATAGAATATGCAACACCTCCAGAAGGAACATATTCCCAACCAGGTCACATACATACAAGGAACATCACCGTTACCATTGTGAATGATATGGAAAGTTTGCTTGTAGTTCCTTCTATGAGGTTGTTTTTAATATCCTGAACAAGGGATAGCTAGCTAGCTATAGCGAATATATGGAGAAGGTTGGCTCTTGAATGCGCTATGGAGCTTGCTGTTCTATGTCACCGGCTCTTACCATGTTTCTGGAATTTGGTTTATAATGTGACTTGTCTCTATATCTACATTTAAATGCATATGCTTGAATGTCATGAGTGTTGTTTTAATTAAAGTTTCAGGCTTATGCGCAAAGACAACACGAGCGAGGGTGGCAATCATAATGCAAGCTAACTAATGGGTTTTATGCTCGCGCGCGCTTTGACCTGACATTGATCTGTAATTAGACAAAGGAAAACAGACAAGATGAATATAGAATTTCAGATTAATATCTTCCGAGGAGAAGTCAAGTCTTGTGGTTTTAGTAGGTTAAAGGTTGTTTGGTATGGAATTAGTTATTTGTTTAGGGGTATAAGTTGAATAAGAGGATATCTCTACTTTTAAGCTGCCACAGAAGAGTTGTACAAGACAAAATTTTGGAACTCTTCGGAGTTACATGAAGGAACATTATAATCATTAAAATATAGAAAACTCTTCGGAGACATCAAAAGACTTAATCCCTAAGTATGTCCATAATTTATTATGCTCATTGACAATGTCTAAAGAAACGTCGAACAAAATACAGCCAACAACAACTACTCGACTTTGTAGAGCGAAATTGAGAGTCAAAATTATGTTCCAGAATTTCTTCCAACACCAGAACAGCAAATTACAGAAAACTTAATCCTAAGATCTTCAACAATATCAACAGACTGATTGGACAAAAAAAAACACCAATGCATAAAAAGAATTGCCATCAACAAAAAAGAAATCCCAAGAACACAGGGAAAAATTTAACCAATTGTTGCTTATTTGTATAAGAACTTCACGCCATCTATTGATTAAGTCTTCTTTCATGAAAATTCTGCATTTTTTTCGACAAACTCCGCTGTCTTATTTTGAAAGAGTTAAATTCAGGGACAGCAATCCTGTGATAAACCCACTTGACAGCTGGGGTATAGCACTGCAAAAGAGAATATATTCGTGATAATTAGAAATTGCAAGCTAAATAAGTCAGCTGCACCCGTTGGGGTGTCCTACTTTATCCTAAAGTAGTTACGGCTTTCTTGACAATTTTCTGCAACAACTGAGTTAACAATAGCTCCTTTCTCCAAAAATGAAAAACTCCGAATATCCTGGTGATTCACAAGAAAGATGCTATTAACATGAACTCCTGCTCAAAACCTTAAGTTTACTCTTAGAAGAGTTGATATTCAGGAAGCTCAATAGGTTCTTCAGTAAAAACAACATGATCCCAGACTTGGAGTTTGGTTTTCGGAAAAACCGTTCATGCTGTATAATGAGTTGAAGCTACAACATGACATCACCATACCCCTTCATAATCATTTAGTCAGGGCCGGATTAACAAGTAGGCAGAATAGGCAGTTGCCTAGGGCCCCCGATTTTAGGGGGCCCCCGAAAAATGAAAAAGACTTCTAAAATTTTCCTACAAACATAAAATTCTAGTAACACTTTTTTATTGCAAAATTTTATTGTCAAGTCCGGCAGCAATGGGGTAGGTCTTTCAGTCGCTATAATTGCAGATTTGTCTACTGAATTCCACTTGTAAAATGGTTTGCTTAGTTTTTCAATAACACAATCACAACGGTTTTTAATAACAACTTTTTCACTACTTGATGCCAATTTCTAGTTAAATTTTACACGCAAATTATAAAAGCATTACTTTAATAAGCAAAAACGACTTCCAAATTTTTATTTACAGGTTAAAGAAAATTCGTTTTCTTGCCTCCACTAAAAAAAAACTCTATTCAGTGCAAAAATTCCAAACGAATTTCCCATTTTGTTCATATTCTTCCAGCACGAATAGAACAAAACAAAGTTAAGACAACACTATTCCCATTCTGAGTGAGAGTGTAAGAACTTTGAGTACTCTTCGCCACTTTGGTTGGATCCGTTCACAGTTATTTCGAACGAACCGGTTGGTACGATACGAGCTATACTTTTTTGTGTATGTGTACACTTTCTGTGGATACATTTCGTTCTCAAACTACATGAACGTCGTTACGGGTTATGGGTGCTACAACAATGTGAGTTGAGAGCTTTTTTATTTTTCAGTGAGCAAGTGAGCATACTTCCAGTGGATACATTTCGTTCTTAAATCATGTAAGACTGAGATTGAAAAGAAGGGAACGGACGTGAAAAAAAAGGGCCTCCAAATTGATGGTTGCCTAGGGCCCCGTTGAGGGTTAATCCGGCCCTGCATTTAGTTACCATCGAATGCTTTATAGATATCAATCAATATATGCGGACAGAAGCTCTTTTTCACAAGCTTCAATAAATAGGTTTTCCCTTGGAACTAATTCAATTTATTTTTTTCTTTCCTTCAGCAACTTTATCCAGCAGCTGAAGATCTAGAAAGAGCATTAGAACATTTCACAAGCTTATGCGTGGATTTTCTCTTACATGCATTATATTGCAGTCAAATACTATCTGTCCGGATATTCGATGTTCACATAATCCATAAGCTTGGAAAATGAGAACAAATGGGATATTTGGACTAACTCATTTATATTGGAACTTATCTACCGCAGAAAGCCATGAATACTACCGGACCAATCAGTTGGAAGCTACAGAAGAATCATTCTAGAACTCCAAGGTGAAACCAGATTTCTAGCCAATAGCAGCCAAGTTTCAAGAAGGCCATGATGGTATTTTTATTATTATGAATTATATCTGGTATCATAACAAATATAGACTGGGTCCTAGGGTACTTCCTTGAGGTACACCAGCTCCAATTTTTATAAGATGGAAAAATTCTTGTTCGTATAGTAATCTAAAGACGAAGATTTCGTATTTTTAAGTACTTTTAAGTATTCAATAATTGTAGGCTCCAATTTTGTAACCAGACAACACCAGAAAGAGTTAAACCACCTCAGCAAGTTTGTTATCGAGCCAACTCGAACCCCTAAAGTCCATCAACGCCCTTCACTTATTTCTTGCGTCTCACCATAGTTAATATAATTGAAGTCTTATATCGTCTACCTTTTCATTTTCCTTGGGATCTACATACGCTTTCTGGTACCCAATGAAGTGTTAAAATATTATTCTAACCGAGGTCATTCAGCCTGCCCACACACTCCCAAAACCAGTTAAAAACTAGATGATCAAAAGGTGTGCTAATAACGGAGAAATCGTGTTTATAAAAACAGACATTTACCCTATGCTCAGAACCAATCAGACTTTTAGTTATGTTCCTTGTTTATTGCCCAATTTAGAAACGTAAGAATTTTTGTTCATATTTGCTTTTTTCTTAAAAAAAAAAGTTTAACGGGTCGATGTCAGAGAAAACTCTAGTTGGTATTATCTTCATTATATATGTTTTTGTTTTAAGAACGATTTTAATTAAAATAAAATAACTTATTTATTTCTTTTATTTATTTATTGATTTAATCGTGATTGCTTAAAACTGTAAGATACAATATCTTATAAGTTACATAGTCCTAAGCTAATATTACGAAAAAAGAGAGCAAGATAAAAATTTAACAATATTGAATATATTAAATAATGAGATATGTACATTATTATATTATAAATTATAGATCTTCAATACAAGCAAAAAAAAGAAAAGAATTAACACATTTAAATAGAAAAATGTTGTTTTAACAAATTTTTAATGCTCTATTCTGTATTTTGCATTCTGTATTTTTGTTATATTTCGTGGCAAGGAATTCCACAAACGAACAGCATTGACAAAAAATTGGGGCTCGGAAGTTAAAAACGAACATCGAGGATGAGTTAATTGACCTGTGAGCTGTGAGAAGATGTTATTCTAATTCTATCGAAACAGGATTAGTGTTGGTGAGTTAGCAATATGTCAGAAAGTAGGATCAAAGTGCGGAGCTGGAGATAATCATCGAAAGTCATACCGAGCAAACGAGTAGATAAGCCAGACAACCTGTTATATCTACGCAGTCCAAACACGTAGCGTACTGTGCTGTTAAATGCGACATTCAACTTTCTTTTGCTTACATAGTCGCAGTTACAAAAAATTTCACATCTGTTGATCAATATAGGTATAACCAATTCCTTTGCAAGTAATAGACGTGTTTGCACAGGTCTAAACGATTGAGTTAAGATACGTAGCTCTTCGGAAGCACGAGTGCATTAATATGATTGTCCCAAGTTAGATGGCGATTAAAAGTTACCCCAAGATTTCTTGCTGTTTCAACATATTCGATGGGAGAATTTCTTAACACGATCGAAGGAAAATAAGAAAGATCTAAATTATTTCTTGAAATTATCAGTCATTTAGACTTCTTTGGGTTTAAGATAAGGTCATTTAGATTGGACCAGTTTACTATGTTCTCTAAATCTTCGTTAACACTTATAGCACTGTGCTCAATGGGCCCAAGAGGACAGCTAAAGTACAATTGTACATCATCAGCATACATATGCAATGAACAATTCTTAATTTTAGATGGAAGCTCATTAACGTACATCGAAAACAATAAGGGCCCAAGAATGGAACCTTGATGGACATTAGTCACATTAGGTAGAAAGTCAGATAACTTGTCACCAACTTGAACTGCTTGTTTTCTATTAGTAAGGTAGGACAAAATTAACTTTGCAGCGCCTAATTAAAAGTTATATTGTTGCATAAGCTTTTCACATAATTTTACATGATTGACTGTATAAAATGCCTTTGAAAAGTCAAGCAACACTAGAAAGGTTACTTCATTCCTATCCAATGCCTGCCTTATGTCGTCAGTTACGCTCAACAATGCTGTGATACAACTATGTTTTTCACGAAATCCGGATTGCTTAGGATTGAGCATATTATTTGATTATCTGATTGTCTTGATGGTAAACATGTCAGAACCAGCATTTGGGAACACAAAAGTTGCCAAGCTGCGCTTGTCTACATTTGAATACTGATTGATATCTTAAAATTGATATCAAAAGACAACATGCAAAATTTCAGGTTCTTAGGTTTACCTTTGCAACACTGTGCGAAGTTAATATCAAATCGATGAAGCATATTCTGCCCCTTGGTTCATGGAAGAAAAAAATCAGCCATTTTCGTTTGTTACACGTTGCATGACCTTCTTGTTTGCCGCTCGAAATCTTGACAGAAAGTCAGTATCATACATGCGCCGAACGAAATGAGTCGCTTTACGCTTGAACAACGTTGATAAATATTGAAAACTTATTTCTAAAGTGAGTTTTGGCTAAAATGAAGCACACACCACGCCTGCTGTACGCAAGTTTGTGCAGTAGCCAAGGCAACCACTCGAACGACGTTGTGTTCATAATTAATGGGAAAGTTTGTTCTTACTAATAAAACCATAATACATTGAAAAATGTAATTTTGTTAATTTTTCAGAAAAAACTTGCATTGGGCCCACCCGTATACATTTATAGAAAATATGATAAAAAATTTGTCAAGCAAATCCAAAAAAAAAATTCTGTTCATTTTATTGCTGTCAAATTCCATAGAATCACCCAAAGAGTTAATCTTAAGATTGCTTCAAAACTACATCAACATCAGCCATACCGCTTAAGAGTCCGTAAGGGATTAACCATTTTTATTAATTGGAGGGCGTGGATTTCGGTTGCCCCTGGCGGCCATGATGTTTTGGTGACATTTGTCAAATCTCATGTTTATTATTCAGTGACTGATGTGTAATTACCATGGCAAGTAAAACCATTGAACAGCACATTCAAATGATAAAATTTCATTATCAAAAAACGTGTTCGTTAATACAAACATTGTGTTAGTTGCATCTGTTTCACATTTTACAGTAGACAGTTTAGTGTCAAAATTTGACATGACTAATCAGGCAACATTCGCACGTCAAAGAAACGCTCAATCGTCCGAGAAAATCGCCGAATTTTGCATAATTGGGACTACACCCGTACAAGATCCAAGACATTGACCCAGGAGCTCAAAGTTCATGACTATCGACAATCCCAATCTATAGACCAAAGATTGGGATTTTGAGGGTTTAGAAGAGAGCGTTAGCGACGAGACGCATTTTTGGATGATTGGCCGTGTTAACAAACAAAATTGCCTTTAATTGCAGGACACCAACCCACATGGGGTTCACCAGGTGGCAATGCATCCCTAAAAAAACTACTGTTTATTGAGGATATTAGGTCGGTGGTCACCGTTAATGACAATATGGTTCCAGCACCCTTAAGGTAAACATAACACATCAGATTCAGGTGGATCTATGCGGAAGAGTAATTGAAAATCAGACCACTCAGATCAGTGCCACACTAAGAAACCAAAGCGAGCATTTAAACGATGTCATATTCTATATGTATTCCAATTTAAAAAAAAAAACAACTAATACCTCAATTACAGCTTGTTTTATTACATTTCAACATCTAAAGGGACTAGAAAAACTCCACATTTAATTGTTCTACACATTCTTAAGGATATTGTAGGTATTTCATAAATAGGCCAACAAAATCCTCATGAATTAGACTTTTTTACTCTTAAAAAAGTGTATGTATCTACCTTAAATCAGTTAGGAATTAAATCGTTGTAAATAAGGAAGAAGCTTATGTGTCAGTAATAAATTTGAAATAGATAAAAATTTTATAATTGTATATAATTTATTTTATTTATTTAGTTTTTGGCAAAGTTTTAAACACAACATTAATTTTATATTTAATTGTAAGCGACGCGTTTCGGATCTTATGCATCCATCTTCGGGCTTGACTTCTTCACTTGTGCGCTGTTTGCTAAGCTTAACCTTGTGTGGTGTAGCGTTGTTGCTCCTTGTTGATCGTGGTTATGTTGATGGTCCATTTGTCTCGCTTTAACTTTGTTAACTGTTTTGGTATTTGATGGCTGTGTTATATAGTATGTTTGGTTTAATTGTTAACTTGTCGTTAAGTATGTTGTCTTGTTCAGTCTTGTACGATTTGTATATTTCATATTCTTCTAGTGTGTCTAGTTTTGTTCCTTTTTTACAAAAGTGAAGGGGTATTAAGTTCGTCTCAAAGTCAGTATAATTGTGATTTTTGTCTATTAAGTGTTGTGCAAATGTAGATTTAGTGTTTTGTTTCGGTCTATGTTCCGTAAATCTGTCATAAAATGTTCTACCTGTTTGTCCAATGTAAAAGCTATCACAATTATCGCAATTTATGTGTCACCTTTGATGTACATACGTAATCAGATTTCCTAATCAAAATTTCTAGACTTTTCAGTCCTTACTGAGATTCAAAAAGAATTCGAAACGTTATCTATGTATAACAACTCAAAAATAACAACCAAATTCAAATCACTCCCATTTCTACAAACGGTACCTGTTAGGACTTTCCCGAAGCAACGCTTTAAGCTAAGAAACAAAATATACTTCCCTTTAGATCTATTAATCCTAAGCAAATTCATCTATTTTCTGTCTTATAATTCTCCTTAAAATCCTCAAAACTCATTCAAATTCTAAAATACTTTAAGTCCCTCACACTCCCAGCACAATATGCCTTCTATCCCGGATATAAACACAGTAAAATAAAAAATAAAAACTCATATCACCAATTGAATATACGAATCCGTGTTATATCCTTTAATCCATGCGCGTAAAAGTCTACGAAAATCTTCAAGGACTGAATATATGAATTCAGGAACAGAAGATAAGAAAAAAAAAAAAAAAACCGAAATCCGATCTAAATCAGCTACTCTACTTTTTCCCTGCGAGTTGTGTTCCCTTACTTCCTCCATTTGAATTCAGAATATCACTTAAAGTAAATCCTTCATTTCGAAGATCCTTATTCAATTTATGGAGGAGTTGCTTGGTTGATGCAAGGATGAGTGTATGGAGAAAGGATGTGTGTGTATCAACAGCAACATCACGCTTAAGGCAGAATGCAAACACAGCTAAATACCAAGAATAAAAAAAAAACTTACTTCGACTTTCGTGAGGTTGTTTTTTCTTTTTCTGAACATAGTGAGTCCTTAAAGTGTTACAGCTCTATGCTTATGATGTATCCTTAAATGTTGTTTTCATCGCCCTCGGTGTTGGTGTGTGTAAGGTAAGGCAAGTAAATAGCACTGAAGTTGAAGTATTACGCCCGACTATCCTTATTTAGCTGTACACACAGGATATCTTCAGATGGGTTAATGTAGCTGAAATTGTGTTTTACAATTTATCCATTTCCATTTTTGCATATGTTACGTAAGGTACACTGTTGTGTACGGGTATTGTAGCTACATTGGAGGTAAACAGGATGTTTTTTCCACGACACGCCAACAACTACGAGTATGCATGGATACAGCGAAGCAGTGTGATGACTTCGCTGGGACTGATGTTAGAAAATATTTCGCCCAAAATATCCTTTTTTTAATTGAACTTAATTCCGTGTAATTTAACATTCATTTTCATTTGATATTCCTTAGGCAAAATGTGAACTTAATTCGGGCTTTAGTCACACTGACACCTAAACCGCAAGCAAACACAAAAGCATGCATGTGGGGAGGTCGCGTTAGCGGCGCTTGTGTGTTCGTACTTGATTTACAATATTTATATGGAGCGGTGGTGTGCTGGCTGGGACTGGGATGCAAATAATTACCTATTGTACCTACATATGTATTTTCAAAGGACACGTTTTTAATAGTTGCTTTAAGGATTTTTGGATTTGTTTTCGTGTACGGCTCTTATAATAGAGAATGTGCCTTTTTGTAAGAGGGATATTATTTTTGAGCTATTAATTTTACTAATTTGATGGAAAGTTAATTCAGGCTATGTAGGTAAGTTAAGAACAATGTAACAGCATAAATCCTTAAACGGTGTAGAAATAATAGTGATATAGGTACTTGTAGTTGTTGAAAAACCTAACTAAAATGCTCAATAGAGCTTCGAAAGAGGTAATAATATACTAATGCAGATATGAACGGAAAGCCAAGAACGTACAAAATTCAACTTCATCTTCGGTTCTAAAGCTTATCCACAACGACAACCCGATATTTAGGTCTTAAGCAAATGTATACTCGCAGCTCTACGTTGCCCGACGGCAAATTATCTCTCCTGTACTTGAGAACGTAGATCATTCAACAGGATAGGTATATTTCCGCACTCGAACAGTTGCAGGAATCCTTCGAAATCTAGATCAACACAAACCCGCTGCTTGTGGTGATGAACCCCTATACTTCATGAAGAGGTGTTCTTCATGGCTGATAAACCATTGCGTTAGATTTTCAATTTCTCCTACTGTACTGGAATGTTCCCTAGAAGCATTGGTCTGTCATAAAAAAGGACACCCTCTTCCTTCCGACCAAATGCACTTATGTCCCTTCTTTGCAAGAACATGGAATCGCGGATTAATCATCTGCTCAAGCATGACCGGCAATACGGCTTTCGCAGTAATCGTTCCACAAGTAATCCGATGGCATTTATCACCGAAGAGTCGAACAGATCTTAATATTGTTTTGGAGAAAGTATGGTTACTGCAGTTGATCTTTCTGAGGCATTTGATATAGTTTGACACAAGGCCTTTTATGGAAAATACGTGCGTTTGGTATCATAGACAGCTTATACCTTGGATTAGAAATTACCTTCTGGACCGTTCAATACTAAATGCTCACGACTTCTACATCGGTGTAAGAAATTTTTCTCTCCCTTTGATCTGACTACAATTTATAAGGTGCTGCCCAAACTTCTCTTTATTTACTGAAGAGAATTCAGAATAGAACGTTAAAGCTGCTGGGAAACAGAACTATCATGGAGAATCATTCCCGTCTCTTAATCAACTTCGGTATGTTTCAAGGAAAGACTTGTTTTATCGTTTTTTCACACAAGCTAACTTACTTAAAGGTGCCAGTTGCATTTTATCCCACAAACACGATTTTGGAAAAAAATACCTGGCACGGTTTTCCCTTGCCACTTTAGTTTGAAAACATTCAAGGCCAATGTTCATCGTCATCTTCTTCTTCTTCTCGATCGTGCTACGAATATGTTTATATTGAACACTATAGGGGTGTCACACGAATCACAAGATCCTAATGATTTAAACCAAAGCTTTGTAAAATTATCTGAAAATTCATCTGCCGAGTTTTCACAACCTGACCTTCGTATTTGTAATGAACTTTCTTCCAATGATACTTTCTTCGAGTTTCATCGCGTTTAAAGTACAGACTTAGTGGAGTGTTTCATGTCAGTTAAGTCGAGAGCTGTAGGCTTTCATGAAATCCATTAATTTCCTTAATGCGTTAAATCTTCTTTTTTTTTACGCACATATTTAACACTGTCTTAACAACTGGGGTATTTCCTAAGACGTGGAAGATGGCAGAGGTCATTCCCATTCCTAAAGGTTCCAGTAGGAAAGAATTCAGACCAATATCCCATACTGTTAATTTTTTTGAAAGATTCAGAGAGGATTATACAAAAGCACATTAGCATCTGACAATTTTATTCATTTTGTTCTTTTGAAAAAACTTTTTGGACCTTACAAATTCTCTTCTTCTGCTATTTCTTTACTGTTTTCATACTTGAATATATTAAAATATATATTCTGGGGGGTCATTCCGTACCTCGATTATCGTCAGACGATATCGTCTTGCATTAATTTTTAAATTTGTAGGTGACTGTAGATGTGTGATTGAGTTTCCACTGTAAATTGACATTTTGTATGTTTTTCTATTGAATTGGCAAGTTGACTACAGTTTGAGAGTTTCGGAAATGCATACAAATCTCTAAAACTGTTATCGATAGATGAGACGATAGTAGTCGAGTTACGTGAAGCAAATCATGGACGATATCGTCGACGATTATCGTTTTGACGATTATCGTTTAAAAAATTACGGAAGGACCCCCCTGACTTTATCTCTCTTCTGTGGGGTGTTCCACAAGGATCCATGCTTGGTCCCCTATTATTTGCGGTTTACATAAATGATTTATTGTTTTCTCTTGATCGTTGCTGATGATGATGACACTTGTATTAGAGCTGTGTAAATCGTTCATTCCAAATGATCGAATCATTCAACAGTCGATTACGAAAATGATTCGATCATTTGAATCGATCGATCATTCACTCAAATGATTCAATACTGTTCCTAATCGATTTTCGTTTCAATTTTGATGATAAGATTGACTTGAGACTTTGATAGTTCTCACAAAATACTCTATATTGTAAACCATAAATTGTCAAATGACATCGAATGATGGCTACTATATCCATTTATTAAAAAGCGTCAAAAAATTTAAGAAAAAGAGATTTTATTTGTTGCTCCGGAAAAGAGCAATTTTAAAGTCAAGTCATAAGCTGTCAAATTCCTCCAAAAAATGCCTACGATGTCGATGGATTAAGAAACGTCTAAAAATGCTAAAAAAAAGTGATTTTACTTATTCCTAGGGAAAAAATCAAATTTAGGACTAATAGTTACTGAAAGTAGTTACTGAATGACTTGGTACTATCGAATAAATTAACTTTTAGCTATTATCGCATATGTAAGTCGATAGTTTTTATTCGACAATTCCCATTACTAGTGTAGGTATATTCAACGAGCTAGGTACATGCTGGGCTCAACTCCCACAGTAAACATACCGGATCCTGATACCTCAAATAACACCAAATCGAATCGAGTAAATCATGGTTAATCGAGTTAACTGATATCAGACCAAAAACATAAATGTTAAAAAAGAGCCAAGTTCTTCTATACAAAAACCTTTGTGTAACAAGTCAGCCGTGAAAAGTACTAAGATCTAAAAGTACGCCAAGTTCTTACTTTATGAAGGTTTAATACCGAATATTTAAAGTAGAATAATATTGAAACAGCTACAATGTAATAGAGAAATTTTATTATTTAATGATTACTGACTAAAATTTGATGGGATCACTTGTCAAATTTTTAAAACCTGTTGAATTGGGCATAAAAAAAACTTGCCAAACTTGCTCTTTATGATTTCCTAGTTGACAATCTACCAACATTCGAATTGAATAAGTTTATCATACGCTGCCGTTCTTAATCCACATGAGAAGCTGAGAGTACTGTCGTCAGCAAAGAAATTTAATGGATTAAAAGTTTCAGATAAAAGATCCTTGATGAATATCAAGAAGAGAGTCGGATACAAAACGGAGCCCTGTGGCACACCAGCATTTCAGGCTTTAAACTATCAAATGCAACTTATATTGAGTGCTTTGAAAGGTAGTTTCTAATCCATCGAAGTAGAGATTCATCAATACCAAAGGCACGCTTTTTTATTAAAAGATCTTGATACCAAACTCTACCAAATTCTTTTGAAATATCAATTGGAATAATCTTAGTTTAAACAAAATGAGGCAAGGATTTGTTCCACTTTTCAGTGAGATATGCCATCAGATCACAAGTGGACCTGTTTGCTACGAAAGCCATATTGCCGGTCATTAAGGAGCTTACGTTCTTCAAGATATTTCTTGAGCTCATAATTAATCAGCGTTTCCATGACTTTGGTAATTGGAATTGGACGATAGTTATACATAGACGTTCTTGTAGCTAGTACGCAGTTCAAACATCTTGATATTCACAAAGGGACATGGCGATCTCTTGATCAATCAACCGTAAATCAGATTGACCACATTGCGATCGATTCAAGGCACTTCTACTGTATAGAGGATGTTCGCACGTTCCGAGGGATTAACATCGACTCGGACCACTACCTCGTTGTAGCCAAGCTTCGTCTGCGATTATTCCGACCTAAGCCAAAACAAGGAAGTACTGCGAGGAAGTTCGACGTTGGACGTTTACAATCGCAAGGTCCTTTTCCGATCGAGTTTCTACAACCTCTTAAGAAGTCCTATGCTGCCAGCATCAAGTATTGAGGACCAGTGGTAACATTGCCAAGCAGCCATCAGAGATACCGCTTCTGATGTGCTGGGTTTTACACGACCACCACAACCTAACCCCTGCTGGTTTGACGATGAGTGCCGGCAAGCACATGCAGCAAAACAAAACGCATATACAGTGGCGCTGCAAAGAAGGACTAGAGCCGCTCGCGAGTTCTACGAGCAGAAGAGGAGAGAAGAACACCGGCTTCTAAGAAAGAAAACGAAGGAGCATGAGAATCGCTTGATCGAGGAAATAAAAGGATGCCATGGCAGGAATGAGGTTCGGAAGTTTTACCAAAAGGTAAAAAAAACATCACAAGGATACAATCCCCGAGCCGAAGTCTGCATGGATAAAATCAAGGGAACATCGTAGTGGAACCGCAGTCCATGCTGAGAATATGGAAAGAACATTTCTCCAATCTTTATAACTGCGATGAAGAAGAAAATGCCGCTGCTATAGAGATAACACCATTCAACTTAGGCGACGTAGACCAACAATACCACCCAACCGACCTGGTAGAAGTGATGATAGCTATATCGAATCTGACGTCCTCGTTGCCAAACTGTTCAAAGCGGCAGGCGATGACTTGGTTGGGAGTATGCACCAGCTCATCTGCAAAACATGGTCGGAATAATGCATGCTCGATGAATGGAACCTCAGCATTGTCTGTCCGATCCTCAAGAAAGGAGACCCTCTGAACTGCGCCAACTACAGAGGCATAAGTCTCCTGAACATTGCGTACAAGATCCTTTCTGCCGTATTATGTGAACGTCTGAAGCCTTTCGTCAACAACCTGATAAGTCCATATCAGTGCGGCTTTAGACCAGGAAAGTCCACCATCGATCAAATATTCACATTAAGGCAGATCTTGGAAAAAACCCAGGAGCTACAAATCGACACATACCACCTTTACATCGATTTCAAACCCGCGTATGATAGCATCTATAGGAACAAACTTGTCCGTTTGTGTAGGATGACAGTTGAGAATGCCCGCTGCTTCATGAAGGTCGGAGAAGATCTCACCGATGCATTTGATATCAAAAAAGGTTTTAGGCAAGGCGATGCTCTGTCGTGCGACTTCTTCAACATAGTTCTTGAAAGAATAGTGCAAAACTCACGCGTCAATACAAGAGGCACAATCTTTCAAAAGTCCGTCTTATTACTCGGATACGTCGACTACATTGACATTATTGGAAGAACAAAAAAGCGTGATGTCAGTGGCGCATTTATAAGCATTGAGACGGAAGCGAAGAAGATGGATTTAGCGGTAAATGAGGGCAAGACCAAGTATATGCTGTCATCAAGAAAGGACAAAAAACACCGACGTCTTGGACAGAACGTCATTATAGACAGCTATAACTTTGAGGTAGTGAAGGACTTCATATACCTAGGCGCCCCTATAAACTCAGAAAATAACACCAGCACTGAAATCAAACGGAGAATAACTCTTGCCAATCGCTGCTTCTTTGGACAAGGAAGGCAAGTGAGTAGCAAAGTCCTCTCTCGAGCAACTAAAGTGTCCCTCTATAAGACCCTCATCATCCCGGTCCTTGTCTATAGTGCAGAAACATGGAATTTGTCGAAAGTGGATGACAGCGCTTTAGGCAGTTTCGAGAGGAAAATTCTTCGTGTGATCTTTGGTCCCGTCTGCATAGACGGGGAGTGGAGGAGAAGATATAACCACGAACTGTACGGGCTGGTACAGCGAAACTTACCTAGTCAAACTTATAAAAGTCCAATGACTGAGACGATGGAGAGAGATGGATGGGTCATGTAGAGCGAATGGACCGAAATGGTCCGGCCCGGAAAGTCTTCGAATCAAAGCCCGAGGGACGGCGCAGTAAAGAAAGACCGCGACTCAGGTGGCGCACACAAGTGGGAGAGGACCTCAACCAACTTGGCGTGCGAAACTGGAGACAGCTAGCTAGGGACCGAGCTAGCTGGAGAAGCTTGTTGGTTGAGGCCCTGGTCCACCCCGGACTGTAGCGCCACCTTAATTAAGTAAGTAAGTAAGTTATAGTCGGAAGAAAGTTCGCCTTTTTTTTGACAGGCTGGACAAATGCTGTTTTCCATATACTCAGAAAGTACAGTAGGACAGATGGAAAAGCTTACGCATTGGTCTTGCCAGCGTTGAAGAAGACTTCTTTAGAACAATTGGGGTGATAGTTTTCGGGCCAGCGGATTTATGTAGGTATATCGAAATCTATTAGTACTCTTGCAACGCTTTTAATTACAGGAGGAATCATGACACCATCAGACAACGTCGAACTGACAGCAAACTGTGCTGCAAGCAAATTCGCTTTTTCTTTTGAGCTAACAAGTGTCGTAGGAACGGAAAACGAAGTAGTATTTCGTACGTTTTTTACAATGACCAAAAATGTTTACTACTTTTGGGACACTCTAGTATTTTTGGCGTAATTTTTGGTCATGCAAGAATTTGGTTTTTTGAATATGATTAATTCCAAGTTTATGTCCCTCCACACTTAAAACTGACCTTCTAGCATCAGCTTATTCATTTTTATTTCATTTGTAAAAGCTTTAAGACTTCTACCCCTTAGGAAGGTAATATCTTTCTAAAACGATATTGAATGTTAATCATAATCTTTGTTTGAAGTCTTCTCAGTTCTTGAAATCTAATTATTGATTTCGAGTCCTAAACGAAACCTAAGACGTATCTGTAACAAATACCTAGACAAATATTCCCTCTACTCGGTGACCCATTTAATGGGATTTTGCACATTTGACTGTAAAAGGTATCTTCTGAATGGTTGTCGAATCGATATTGACTTTATAGCGTATACCTTTGACTAAAGGGCTAGCATCTATAGGTAGGTAGTTGTTGTTGGAGAAACTTATTATGCACTCGAACATACCAACCAACCATCTACTCTATGATGGTCGATGGATGGCCCTATGACTTTGTGACTTTTGTCAGCCAGAAAATTTAAAATTCCCCCTTTTGGTTTTTGTTGGCTTTTTTGTGTGCGATTTTCGTTTTTGGTACATTTTGTGCATTTTTAATTGGGAAAATTCCAAATAATTGGAATTCATGGAGCGCCCTTAGTCTTTAGCCACAAAAGCCGAGAACTCGAGACACACAAAATTTGCCAAAGAATTTAATTTTGCCAGTCACAGAATAAATGAAAAAATAAAAGAAAAAAAACAATAGAAAGAGACAGGAAGAGGCTAGCAAAAGGCGGATTTTCAATTGTACCATCAGTTACCATCGCAATCGCATCGGTGGTGCCAACTACTACTACTGGAGAAACGAAAGAGGAGACCCAAAGCAAGGACCCCGTACCGCACCGAACCGAACCGAATCGTATCTAATTAGTGGTTTCTGTTGACTTTGAGATGTGAAATGGTGTGCTGGTGGTACTGTAGGACGATGACGACGTAGACGACACCGGCCGATGACGATCAAGGGAAAAAAGGACACAATTAAAATTTAAATTCGGAAGGGCCATGGTCTAGTGGTTGAATGAAATCGACAAAGGTTTTCCGTATAATGAAAGACTAAGGCTGCTCTCCCTCCAGAGGGAAAGGTTGCATCGCTTCATTAAACGATTGATCAATCCTCCTTTATAGATATTGGTTCTACTCTTTCTTTCTCTTTTTGTTGTTTCTTTTTGCATGGAATTTTAGCTTTTTTCGAAAAGACATTAAAGAAGTTGCACTTTGGGAATTTTGTGTATATTGTTTCTTGACTTTGGGGATTATTAATTTTCGTCATTACAATTGTTCGAGCATTTAAAAGGGTCGTTATGTTTTGTTCTACAGAAATATTGCTACATTAGATATTGATGTGTCATTAAAATTTTGAGATAACAGAGTTGTCTGGAAAATCACTTTTAAAATTCTCTTCGTTGTGCAGGCAATTGTCTGCTGTTGAAACTACCACCCCGTTTTGAACTTTGAATATTTAAAAGTTGCGAAAGCTTACAATTTATATTTTAAATGGCTTAAATTAATCCATTAGTAGTTTGAGCTAAGAACAGGATGCCGTGTTGAAGCGGCTTTAAAACAAAAAAAAGCAAAAACTTTGGAACGATAACTTAAAAGTTTTACGAATGAAAATTAAATTTCAGAAAAAAAATATATTTACCCGTTTTTGAAGTACATATATCGAATTTTCAAAAAAAAAATCATTTTTTTTTTATTCTCTCTCTCGTTGAGTTAAGACGTCTTGTCAATTTCTAAGTTTTCTTTTGATCTCATAAATTCCAAATTGAAATAATAAAAAAATATATATAAACAATAACTTCATAATGTCTTTTTGCCCTAAGTGCAGTAACCAAGTTATTATTATTGACACTATTAGTGCAAAAATAGAAAGTATTATATGTGAAATTGCTGAAGTAAAAAATCTTTTTTCACGTGCAATGAGTGCTCCAAAGACACAAAAAGTTCCACTATCTCTGCCCCCGGGCATGATCAATTCAACATCCAATGGTTCTCCTCTTGTGTCAAAGAATTCTAAGTTGAAAACTGGTGCCATTCCTAAAACACAAAAAAAATTGCCGACTAATAGTACCCCCCGACCTGTCGCTAAACCATCTTCGAATTCCGATTATACGCAAAAATTAATTACTTCTGCTAAAATTGCTGATGTCATGCCCATTGAGTCTACCGATGCTTTTTCTGGACTAGCTGCAACAGCAGCCGTCGTCGATATCAACTCGCCTGCTGCCACCATCAACCCTCCTACCGCCACCACGATTTCACCTGCTGTCACCATCAACTCTCCTACCGCCACCACCAACTTGCCTATTGCTTCAACAGCTGTGAAAGTCTCTGGAGAAGATGTGAATTTATTTTCTGATATGTTTTTGCCTGCTACTTGGAAAACTTCGAAGCACCCAAAGTCAAATAATTGCATAATAGGAACAAAAGCCTCGGTTCCAGATTCACTCACGCTAGTGGTTAAACATCTTAAACCTCTTAAATGGTTACATCTATCATCTTTCAAGCCGTCCACTTCATCTGATGCAATAATTGATTACGTCTCATCAACTTTCAATGTCGATCGCTCAAACTTACATTGTCATCGTTTATTAAAGAGTGACGCAGATGAATCTATGCTCAAACACATCAATTTCAAGCTAGGAGTTGCTGAAGAACTACTACCATCTCTTTTGCGCTCTGACTGTTGGCCGCAAGGCGTTCATGTGCGCCCTTTCATATTTCATCCAAAAAACGAAAAAGACGTACAAACAACCATACAAACATAGTTCACGCAAATAAAATGTGCATTGCACCTGCACCCGCCATCACCTCTAATGTTTCTCCTCTAGCTACTAATGTTAATAAATGTTTTCATTCTCTTTCCCTTTATTATCACAATGTGGGTGGAATGAGAACAAAAGTTGCTGATTTTCTTCTTGCCGTTGCTGATTGTGCTTATGATGTTGTAGCTCTGACGGAGACATGCTTATATGATGGTATTTCTTCTTCTGAATTATTCTCAGCTGATTTTAATGTTTATCGAAGGGATCGATGCTCTATTCATACTGGTTTTAACAGAGGAGGTGGTGTTTTGTTGGCTTTTCGTTCTTGCTACACAACCAAACAGATTGCACTACCAAATTCAACCGGCGACATCGAACAAATTTGCGTCTGCATGGATCATATCATTAGTAATAATTCTATTGCAAGTACTATTCATATTTATTTCTTTTTATCCTACATTCCACCAAATTCAATGTTAGATAATTATAAAGCTCATATTTCAAATATTAAACAAATTGTTGATTGCTTAGACGATAACTCATAATTACTTTTGGTGATTTCAATCTACCTAAATTAAAATGGATTTTTTGTGAGCAAGATAAATGTGTAATGCCGTTTAATGTTGCTAGTAATGTAGAATTCGAATTAGTTGATGCAATGTCTGCATTAAATCTATCGCAAATAAATCTTGTTCATAACTCAATCGGTAGAATACTTGATTTGATTTTTGTTGACAATGAGTTTGACGGTTCCGTTGTTGAATCTCCTTTCCCATTGTTAAACAATAGTATACATCACACGGCTTTACATATTTCTCTAAATTTATATGTTCTAAATTCTCGGGAATCTAATATTCAAAATGTTAATTATAAATTAGATTTTATCAATGCAGATTTTGAGTCAATGTGCACTTTTCTTAATGAATTCGATTGGCATATATGTCTGGAGTCTTCTAACTTAGAATCGGCTTTTGCAGTGTTTAGGAGCATATTAGATAACGCGATCTCTAGGTACGTGCCGCTGAAAATATTAAAACGTTTTAATAATAAACCCATCTGGTTTAATAAAAGTTTATCACGATTAAAAAATTCAATGCTTAAAACGTATAAAAAGACCAAGTGCAACCCATCTCTTCATGGCAAATTTCGTCAACTTAGGTCTGAATATGAGTTCCTGAAAAAATTTATTTACAAGCAATATATTTGGTCACTTGAAGCAAATATTAAACAGAATTCTAAATCTTTCTGGTCTTTCATTAATGTGAAACGAAAATCTTATGGAATTCCATCATATATGGTTCATGGTGGTGCTACCGGTGATAATTTGAACCAAATTTGTAATATGTTTGCTTCGTATTTTCAATCGAACTTTAAAACAACTGACCCTTTTGACCATAATATAGCATTTTCTAGCACTTCGTGTGTCGATTTGGGGTTTCTATCTGTGTCTGAAGAAGAAATTATTTCAGAATTATCTTCCTTAGAACCAAGTCCGAAAGTAGCTCCTGATAATTTGCCACCAATTCTTCTCAAATCGTGCAAAATTAGTTTAGCCAAACCCTTATGCATAATTTTCAATAAATCTTTAGCCAGTGGCGTGTTTTTAGATTGTTGGAAAAGTTTTTTTATAACTCCTATACATAAAGCCGGCTGTAAAAACCAGATAGATAACTATAGACCTATTGCCAAGCTCCAGGTTTTACCCAAAGTATTTGAAGCGATCGTAAAAAATAAACTGTATGCTATTGTTCGTAATCATATTTCAGAATGTCAACACGGCTTTGTTAACGGTAGGTCCACTGCTACTAACCTGACTATTTTAACAAATTTTTGTTTTAATAATATGGAAAGACGGAATCAAGTTGACACAGTTTATACCGATTTCGCAAAAGCTTTTGATCGCGTGCAACACTCAGTTTTAGTGAGAAAGCTTGAACAGTTTGGTTTCCATTCGGTAATTTTAAAATGGATTCATAGTTATTTGACTAATCGTACACAATTTGTCAAGATTGGTTCTTCCAAGTCGAAAGTTATTTACAATTTTTCTGGTGTTCCTAAGGGCAGTCACCTTGACCCCCTTCTTTTTTTGCTCTTTATAAACGATTTACCTTCTTTCGTGAAGCATTCAAATTGCCTTCTGTTTGCGGATGATGTTAAGTTATTCAAATCCATAAGATCTTTAGCTGATACTCATGAACTTCAAGAAGATGTTAATAATGTAATGAAATGGTGTTTACATAACGGATTGGCATTAAATATTAGCAAGTGTTCAATCTTATCGTTCGCTAAAATAACTTCTCCAATTATGGTTCAATATAATATTGGAAGTTCTATCTTAAAAAGAGTGGATTGTCAAAAAGACCTTGGTGTAATTTTTGACTGCAAGCTAAAATTTTCAATGCATTATGATTTTATAGTCTCACGAGCTAATTCTCTATTCGGGTTTATTTGTCGCAATACCAAAGAGTTTCAAGATCCATACACCTTAAAGGCCTTATACAATTCTTTAATACGGTCTAGATTAGAATACTGCTGTATAATATGGAGTCCCCACTGTCAGCGTAATGATGTTCGGATCGAAAGGGTCCAAAAGCGTTTTACCAAATTTGCCCTTCGTAAGATGGATGTGAACGGTAACTTACCAAACTACGAGGCCAGATGCGCCTTATTAGGACTAAAAACTTTAAATAAAAGACGAATTTATTACGGTGTTTTATTTGCACAGGATGTTTTAACTGGTCATATTGACTGTCCGTACCTGCTTTCCTTATTTATATTTACTCTCCATCTCGCACTCTACGTCCCAGAGATCATTATTTCTTTTATGTTCCTAGACACAATACTAACTATGGTCTTAACGAGCCAATATCCTTAGCATGCATTCATTATAATTCTTATAAAAATTCAATTGATTTCAACATGGAGAGACCGTACTATAAAAATCTTATTATGAGTTTAATGTGAATTGTATAAATTTTGTTTTTAAATTTAATGTAAGTTATAATCAAACCATATGTACCTATATATATATTTTTTGTAATTGTTAATGTAGTCTATGAAAGTTTTATTCTTGTTAGACGTAATAAATAAATAAATTTAAATATTTTTATTTTTTATTTAAGAAGGCATTTGAGTAGTAAAACCCCATCTCAGAGAACCAAGTAGTCCTTATTATAAGACCCTAACCATACCGCTCATTCTGTATTATACATAAGCATGAACCCTGTCAAAAGCAGATGAGAATCTGTTTGGGCGCTTTGAAAAGAAGATTCTTCGGTTGATTTTCGATGCAGTATGTATAGATGAAGTAAGGAGAAAAGAGCATACAAGAAGCTGAAAATACAGCGGCTAAGAAGGCTAGAACACGTGGAGCTTATGGCCGACGAGTCTTCGAATATACCCCTGATGGTCAGCGCAGCGGACGAAAACCCCACCTTAGGTGCCCCAAACAAGTGGAGAATGCACTCAACCAATTTGGAGAGCAAAGTAGGTAAGTAAAATTAATAAAAAAAAAAAAAATAGATTTTATCAAGATTTTAGGTACCGTTTCAGAGAAAATTACGATTTTCGAAAATCATTTATTAACATATGTATCGTGAGTATCCTTGTTTTTAGAAACAAACAAAACTTTTGTTCTTATATCTTGTAGTTTGTAGATTGTTTAAAAAAAAAACACTTTAAATTGCCAAGTTTAAAAAAATAAAATGCACGACTGGGTCGCACGAACTTGCTCCTCTGTAATAGACTAGGAATTTTAAAAATGAATGTTATTAGAGGAAACTGTTCATAAGGATAAAATTATCATAATTTTTTAAATTATATTAGTAGTATCTAAGATGCAAAAACAGAATGCTATCCAAATATGAATTTATGCAAGAACAAAAATTGTAAGTCGTTGTAGTGGTTTCTTAATAAAATAAGGTTTTATATATAAAACTTTTAAAACATTTTTAAGAAAAAAATTTGGTACGTCCACTTTAGGTTTTTATTACTGTACGACTGCAAATTAAATTTCAAAAAAAAAATCTTGAGCCTATTTTGAGATATCGAATTTTCCAAGAAAAAAAATACTTTCTTTCAAAATTCAAAAAATATTTTTTTTTTTAGATTTTGAAATGCAATGTTTTTTAAACTTTTTAGAAGCATCTCTATAAAAATTTTCATTAAAATTCGTTATGTCGATAATGAATTAATGGTTGAAAAAATGGTTCTATGGTAGCTACAAGCTGTAATATGTTAATTTCAAAGTTTTTTTAATTAAATTAAAGATCGTAAAAATTAATTAAGAAAACAAAATTTTTATCAAAATTCTAGGCGCCGTTTTCAAGAAAATACGATATTTGAAAACCATTTTTTTTTAAACTTTGTAACATTTGTATGGTGGGTAACTTTATTTTTAGGTTAAATAATTTCGAAATATTGAGTTTAAGGAATATTGAGTTTAAAAAAAAAAACAATTGAAATTTTTTTTTAAATCCAAATTTTTTTTGATAATTTGAATACACAATTCTATTCAAATTTTTGAGGAGCCTTAGCAACAAAAAAAATATAAAAATCGGTGGTACCGTTTTAGAGAATATCAAAAACAAAAAAAAATGGTTCCATGGCGAGTACCATCACTAACCATTTTACGGAAAATTTTTTTCAACCATTACCTAGCTTTAACTAAATGAAATTTTTCTGTATTTTAATTTTTTGAATCCGTTGAACAGTTTTTGAGAAAAAAAAATATAAATGAAAAAGCATAAAGCTTGGTAGATAAGCTTAAAACAAATCGGCCTAGCCGTTTAGTCTGTAGTCAAACAGACAGACAAAATTGCGAAACCCACTTTTTACTTGCGACTAATAGGTACTATAAGGCAACTTATGCATTCGAAAAAAAATCGAACTCGGGATATTGATCTAAGTTGACATTACGATGATAGCGAAGACTAAAAAAGTGGGTCTCGCAATTCTGTCTGTCTGTCTGTTCGACTACAACTTAAGCGGCTCAGCCGATTTTCGTTAAACTTGGTAGATGTCTTTTGAATTTTTCTCCCCACACGTTTTTTTCTTTTTTTTAAGACCAAAAATAACGGTACCTGCCATACGATTTTTTTTCGAAATTGTAAAAATATTTTTTTTTCTCAAAAACTGTCTCACAGATTAAAAAAAAATTAAAAAAATTTCATTGAATTAAAGCTAGCTAATGGTTAAAAAAAAAATTGCAAGAAACTGTTATTTTTGGTACCCCTCTTGGAACCATTTTTTTGGTTTTTGATTTTCTCAAAAACGGTACAACCGTTTTTTCTGCTAAGGGTCCTCAACAGTTTGAATATTATTGTGAATTCAAATTTAAAAAAAAATAATTTTTTGAATTTAAAAAAAAAATTTCAAATTTTTTTTTGAAAGCTGAATATTTCAAAAACCCCTTGCTCGATTTTTTTTTGAAACTTCATAAATAAAACTTCCTCAATATCATCTACAAGATATGAGAAAAAAAAATTATTTTACCCAAAAATAACTGCACCCTTCATACAAATGTTAAAAATGATTTTCGAAAATCGTATTTTTCTCGAAAACGGTTTCGAGAATTTCGCAAACATTTTTTTTCCTTTGATTAATTCTTACGTTCTGTAATTTAATAAAAAAAAAAATTGAAATCAAGATATTACTGACTGTATCTACCATAGAACTATTTTTTCGAATTTTGAATTTCTCATGATCGGCATAACGGATTTTAATGAAATTTTTTATAGACAAGCTTTTTAGAAGTTTAAACAACATTGCATTTCAATCATTATTTTTGTTTGTAAATTTATAAACACTTTAAATTGGCGTACCAAAATTTTTTCTTAAAAATGTTTTAAAATTTTCTTATATAAAACCTTATTTTTTAAGAAACCACTACAAAGACTTATAATTGTTGTTCTTGCATAAATCTATATTTGCTTGAGTCACATGGCATCCTATTCTTACCTTTAACTACTAAAGAAGTTTTTTTTAGTCATTTAAAAAATGAATTTTATGCTTATGAACAGTTTCTCTAATAACATTAATTTTTGAAATTCTTAGTCGTTTACATAGGAGCAAGTTCCTGCGACCCTGTCGTGCATTTTATTTAGTCTTCGCTATCATCATAATGTCAACTTTGATCAAAATCTCGAGTTCGATTTTTGTTTACGGATGCATAACTTGCCTTATAGTCCCTATAAGTCGCAATTAAAAAAGTATTCTGGTTCAGGTACATAGGTACGGTTAATTTCTGGGCTTAAAAAAAATGTTCCAATTTTCCCTCTTGTTGATGCTTAAGTTTGAGGAACACCGCTTCAGTGGTACAGTATGGTACACATCGACAGACAGATTAGATCCCAAATGAATGAAGTTCTTGGGGTATTTTAAAATTAAAATTGGGAAAGAAGAAATCTTTGGTAGGGCGATTGGAAGACACAGCGTATACAACGTCACTTCGGAAAACGGACTCATTCTCATCGTTTTTGTAAGCGGAGCAACGGAGTTGCGTGAGCGGGTGTAAGCCCCGAAAAGGGAGTTAAGATCCTGAAAACCCGCCAAGCGGGCCACCCAAGGTACTGTTGCCCAAGAAAACCCAGAACTTCTACGATAATGTCGCTTTTATAAAGTGACATAAGAGCAAGTATCCAAATTTGGGCCTATGTCACTTGGCCTAATTTCACGGCACCACATTCAGTTGCTCTTATTACGCTTTCAAAAAGTGAAATAAGACCAATTTGGTTTTATTTCTCGAAATCATTTGACCGACTACTGAAAATTGGCATTATTTCACTTTATCAAAGTGCAATAAGACCAATTTTTGAAAGTTGGCCTTATTTTACTTGGCCTTATTTCACTTGGCCTTATTTCACGGCACCCCACATAAGATAGCTGTTTATGAGTTCCCATTTGAAAATGCTATCGGACGTGAATCTGGAAACGAATATGAGAATCTGAAAGTTCGGTCGTCAGTAAAATATCTGAATGGATTAGAAGTATCAGACCAAAGATCATTGATGATAGAAAGAGATTCGGGTATAAAACGGAACCCTGTGGTACGCCAGTATTTATTTTATGAATTTTAAACTTAAAACCATCCAATACAGTGTGGTTGGAATGATAATTTCGGATCCATCGAAGAAGAGATTTATCAATCCATAAAATCTTACTTTCTCCAAAACGATATAAATATTTTTGCAACTGTTCGATATGATCTACCCTCAGATCACCGGTGGACCTATTGCTACATAGCTCATACTGCCGATCATGGAAAAGCTTTCGATCTCCAAGATATTTCTTGAGCTGATAAAATTTATCAGCCTTTCCATGACCTCAGAAAGAAGGGATGTAAGTGTAATTTGATGATAATTAGAGGGGGAAGAGGATTCGCATTTTTTAGGGACAGGCTTCACAAAAATTTTTTACATCCGCTCGGAAAGAGAGGATTTTAAATCCCATTTGTTCATTGCTCGCTCTCGTGTGAATAGTCCTTAAATACTTAAAGTGATCAATTATGATTATAAATTTCCAACAACATAATTTGAATAGAATTTCGGTTAAAATTGATTTTTTTAAAATCCCAATATGTCAGTAATACAATGTATTGTTATTTTAATTTAAAATTGAAATAAATTCACCGCAAAATGACAACAAAAATACACACAAAAAAATTATTATTTATTTTTCAAACGTCCATCGTATTATTTATGCCCAATGAAATATACAATAGCTCAATCAACATAATTTACAATGTAAACCAATCGAATATATGTACATACATACAGAAACGATGAATAAATCTATTAACAAATTTCCATTGTGCAAGAATATTGTAATTCAAATTTATCCTCTGCCAGAGCTCCGTAATCAAACTAAACCATCATGGGAGTCCTTTTATGCGCACGGTAATGAGGATAATTTTGTATTTTCTGATTTTTTTTAACATTTTTTTTTTAAATATTAAACATATTTTCCGCCCTCCTGTGCATAAATTATCCTATTTTGGTTGAATAAAATCGACAGGGACATTTTCCACATACCAACATACATACGTATAGCAAACCACACAAAACCTAAAATCTACACACACATATGTGAGACACAAAAAAATGTCCTGAATGCGGTGCTGGTGGAGAGAAATGTGGTGCACTTTATGTGATTGACATATTCCCTACAACCGTATCTGCAATTTTAATTGCATAAATATTCATTTGAAGCACTCACACGGATACACTGAAGCAGAACTGTGTTCCAAGGATTCGATGGAGAGCGGGCGGCAGAGACATCCGGGTCTAGCAGCAGAGAGACATACATACATCTCCGAGGATTCCAATGTTATGAAATAATTTTTGATTTAAATTAAGCGGAATGCCATGGCTTGATGAGAAGATGTGATGAGATGAGGACGACGAACAGGGATGACGCGACACGCTTGGTGAGGATGGAGGTGGGTCGAGGGTGGTGGTGGTGACGAGACAGTGAATTTTAATGCGACAAAATGTGGAGAATCACAGACCGCCTCAACACAACTGCTCTTTGTATTAATATGTCAGAAAATTTATTAGTAGGTAAGCTATAGAGCAAGGAACAAAATATAATATCTAGCTCTTAGGGATATCCATAGGGACCACACCTACATACGTACATTTAATTTGATTCTGTATAGACGCTAGAATTCCTCGCAGTTGGCGAGTGAAATTAAAATTCCTAAATTACTAAGTTGTCTGTGGTTAAGGGAGTCTGGGTGCCAGGGTGTGACCTAAAAAATATTCAGACCCTTGTTGGTGGGTTTTGGTTTAATATCTTTAAAGAAAGTTTAAAGGTTTTGTCTTAGTTGAGCTTTCAGACAACAATTTTAGTTTTTCATCTTTAAATGTTGTTTTAGTTTAAGGGTCTGCTATTTGACTATTACTTACTTACTTACTAGGGTAATTCTTCGTCGAATTTCAACTAAGGTGTCATTCGTGGGATTGATGTTCGTTCCGTGTCCTAGGTGATGGATAGATGCGGCTTTGTTTGTTGATAGCATATACTTTGTTTTGTCCTCATTAACTTCAAGACCAACCCGTTTCGCCTGTTCACCAATAGCTGTGAACGCTTCTAGCACAGCTCGCTTGGAGCGGCCGATGATATCGATGTCGTCCGCATATCCAAGCAGTAGGGAAGACCTGTTGAAAATAGTGCCTTCCTTCCAGGTTAACACCACTCTTGCGCACTATCTGCTCCAGGACGGGATCCCGAGTTCCGAAATTGCCAATAGAAGCTCTTGGCGACTTATGCTATTATATGCGGCCTTAAAGTCGATGAAAAGATGGTGGGTCTCGACTTGAAATTCGTTGGCCTTTTCCAGGATTTGCCTCAATGTGATGATTTGGTCTATCGTTGATCTGCCTGGCCTAAGCCACACTGGTACGTGCCGATTATAATTTTTTTTCTCTTTCCTTCACTTTTCACGGTACTCCTCTTTTGCTGCTCTTGTTTTCCGTTGCAGAATTTGCATTCGTGCATTTTCCGTCTCCTGCTTCAATACCACGCATTCGTTATCATACCACGGGTTCTTTTTCCTAGGTGGTTGATAGCCTATGGTGGACTCGGCTACCTCCCTAATGATGTCGCGGTACTGGCTCCACTGGTTGTTGACGCTTGTGGCTGGGGGTACGGCAGAGAGTTTCCAGGTCAATTGCTCACTGTAGTCTCTGGCTTTCTCGGGTGTGCTAAGGCATGCAATATTGAATTTCTTCCTTTGGGCGGTCCTCATTTTCTTTTTTTGGACAGTCGGGCTCTGAACTTTGTCACAACAAGAAAGTGGTCAGAGTCCACGTTTGCACCTCGGAAAGTTCGCACGTCCAAGATGTTCGACGCGTGCATTGCGCCAATTAGCACGTGGTCGATTTGGTTGGCGGTTCGACCATCTGGAGATCGCCAGGTTGCTGTGTGTATCCTTCGCCTGGGGAACCTAGTGCTACTTATTCCGAGCTGCAGCGAAGTCGATTAGTCGGAAGCCGTTATCTGTTGTCATTTCGTGGAGGCTGTGCTTTTCAACTAATCCGCCAAAGATATTTTCCTTCCCGACTTTAGCATTGAAATCTCCGAGCACGACTTTGATATCGTACTCCGGACAGGCTCCGTAGGCTCCGTCCAGGAGGTCGTAAAACTCCTCCTTGTTAGATTCCTCAGCTTCATCGGTAGGGGCGTGTGCACATATTAGGCTGATGTTTTGAAAAGTAGCTTTGATGCGGATCACAGCCAGGCGATCACTAATCGGCTTAAAATCGATGACTTTTGATCTGAGTCGATTTCCCACGACGAATCCGCATCCTAACATGTGCATTCCTTGATGACAGCTGTAATAAAGTTCGCAATCTTTTCTTTTCGCTATTCCTGATCCTATCCATCGCATCTCCTGGATCGCGGTAATGTCTGCCTTGTACCGCGAGAGGACAGATTCAAGTTTTTGAGAAGCACCTGGTGTGTAGAGTATCCTTACATTCCAGGTGCATACTCGTAAATCCATTTTCGTTCCGGGTCTGGTTGCCATCTGTGGCCGGGTCGTTAGCCCGACACACTAACCTCCAATCTGTAGGGCCATGCGTTTAATGTTGCAATTGTTTCCTTGGTCAACACTCGCACTTACAAGTTTAGCAAGTCATGACATAAAGCCAAGACCAGTATCCGGCGGTTGACCACCACAACTGAACTAAGCAAAGAATCAGGGAGACTTTTTAATGTTGCGAAGCGCACTAGAACAGAACCTAAGTGTGTTTAATGTGGACACCTGTCATGATGACTTAATTCCACAGTGGGCCTACCCACATCGGGGTCAGCTCAAGCCCTGACCATAGCTCTGAGTTAGCCGAAGCCACCTCAGTAGCAATTCCGAGACATGTTACGGCATGTACACACTTCTTGTTAAGTGGCGAGGTTTATCTAGCACCTCTTGAATCCAAGTAAACTTGGAAACCATGTGCCTCCGCATTCGGAATAATTAAAGCCACCACGATACTCCCACAAGGGGGCCTATCTCATAGATAGTCTGAAGTAGGGCGACCAAGCATACTGAGACAAAAAACACCTCTACCTCCTGGGCACTATCTCCCATGGTACCAGAATATAGCTTCTGGTGAAGCTTCGCAACCATGAAGTCACTTACAGATGAGTTCCGCAAAGCTCGAGGCCTGTCAACCTCATATACACACACCCAGCAATTAATCGAGGCAGAAAACAATAGCTAGAAGTGTGCACCCCACTGGTGAGTTGTTACACACTCCTTAGCGGATTCCGACTTCTATGGCTACCGTCCAGTTGTCTTATCTAGTTGGTTCAGCTACTTTTGTAGCCTATCCACAGGCACCACGAGGATGTCGATATAAGACTTGGGTGCAAATAGTCCTACGCCTCCAGTTGTATTTCCGTGCCACCAATTACAAGTTATATGTGGATAGGCTCTTTCGAGCCCTGGTCTAGCTTTCAAAATACCTTCAACGCAAGTCTACTACACCCACATCTAGGCGCACTAGAACAGATAGTGACTGGGAAACGTATAAATCTAGTCAAACGAATTTCAAGGTGGGAACACAAAGAGCCAAACGCAGCTCGTGAACAAGCTCGCCAAGTTGAGAGTGGCAACGAATCGGCAAGACTCAGGAAAATACCTGATGAACATTTGACAGAATCGAATGAATGAATAATAGCCCACAAGTAGAGCGCTGCATAGAGAACACAATAACAGCGGAGTTGATTGCGGAAGAAAAGATAAAATGGCCTATTAACTCCTTTTTATAGTATAAATCACCTGGTTTGGATGGTGTCTTCCCCATGATGCACTTAAAAACCAAATTCTTAAGCAGCCTGAAACGGCGAGCCTGCCATAAGCGGGGCGAGAAGTCAAAGTGGTTGACGCGCAAAAAACCCAACTGGTCCTTTTAACGAACAAAATTAAATTAACGATTTTTAAAATTCCCTTAATTGAAGCGACCAAACTCAAAATTTCCGATCACGCGAAATATCTTGGCGTGATCAGAGTTAAGCAATCAAACTATAGTCCCCATATTAAAGAAAGAACAAATTAAGTCATGTTTGCTTTCTACTCCTGCAAGAGAATATTAATGGTAAAACCTGGGAGTCAAGCCCAAAAATTATCAAGTGGATGTACCCGGCCATAGTTAGACCTGTACTTACATACGGTAACGTAGACTGGTGGAATGCATTGTACAAACTTACCAACCTTAAAATCATGACTAAGGTACAAAGAATGGAATGTATTGCAATTACTGGGGCAATGAGGTCTACCCCCACAGTGGGTCTGGAAGCTTTTCTCAACTTAAAACCCCTAGATCTACCTATACAAGAATCAGCAGTCAACAGTGCCATAAGACATGCGTAGATTCTACAGAAATACACGGTAAATAGGGTATGTACTGACTACATACGAGTAATATCCAGTTTAGTTCCTAGCAGATAGTACTGGCAAATCAACGAGCCATCAACCTGCGAATCGGTGATAGCAATATATACTGACGGTTCCGAGATGGAAACTGGTGTTGGTACATGGTTCTTTTCAGAAACCCTTGGACTACCCAGCTCGTTCAGACTTCCCGATTGCAACAGTGTCTTTTAAGCTAAGGTCCTGGCAGTGACGAAAGCTGCTAGACGAATCTCAATGATGGCAATACCACAAGCTGATATCACTTTCCTCATTGATAGCCAGCCAAGTGGTAATAAAAGCAATTTCTGCCATCGAAATCAAATGGAAACTTGTAACTTGCTGTCGCAAAGAGCTAAGGGTTCTTGGTACAGTGCACAAACTCAGGATTGGTAACAGTGGTGTCCCAGGTAATTGAAAAATAGGATCGACACTTGGTCTAAATCAAGCAGATGAATTAGGATATCTACTACTCTCTACCTGTGTCACTGTTCTGCTCTATATTATCTAAGAAACAAGCACTTAGATAGACACTTCTTCAACGACTTGGAGGAGCTCTTTGACATTCCAAGAAAAAACATATTAAAATTTACTAACGCTACCAAATGGCCTGAAAATTCCTAAGCTCTATGAACCAGCCGACTCCGACGACAAGAATGGAAATCGCCTCCAACGACATTAAAAATAAAATGCATGACTGGGTTGCACGAACTTGCTCCTATGTAAAAGACTAAGAATTTCAAAAATGAATGTTATTAGAGAAACTGTTCATGAGCATAAAATTCATTTGACTAAAAAAAACCTTCTTTAGTAGTTAAAGGTAAGAATAGGATGCCATGTGATTCAAGCAAATATAGATTTATGCAAGAACAAAAGTTAATTTGTAGTGGTTTGTTAAAAAATAAGGTTTTATATAAGAAAATTTTAAAACATTTTTAAGTAAAAATGTTGGTACGCTAATTTGAAGTTTTCATTATTGTAGGCATAAAAATTAAATTTACAAAAAAAAATATTGAGCAGTTTTCGAGAAATTAAATTTTAAAAAAACAAAAATTGATTTTTTTTTCAAAATTCGAAAAAATATTTTTCTTAAAGTTTCGAAATGCAATGTTTTTTAAACTTTTTAGCAGCTTCTCACTACGAAATTTGATTAAAATCCGTTGTCCTGATAATGAGAAATTCAAAATTTAAAAAAATCGTTCTATGGTGTGTACAGTCAGTAATATCTTTTTTTCAAAATTTTTTTTATTAAATTACAGATATTAAAAAATAATAGAAAGAAAAAAAATTTAAGCAAAATTCTCGGAACCGTTTTCAAGAAAAATACGATTTTCGAAAACTATTTTTTTAACATTTGTATGGAGGGTACCGTTATTTTTAGGTAAAATGAACTTATTTTTCTCATATCTTGTAGATTATTTTTTTAAACTTTTATTTATCAAGTTTTGAAAAAATATAGCAGGGGGTTTTCGAAATATTGTGTTTTCAAAAAAAAATTTTGAAAGTTTTTTTTAAAAATCCAAAAAAAATTGTTTCGAAAATTTGAATACGCGATAATATTCAAGCTACTGGAAAACTTTCGCATAAAAAAAATGATCAAAATCGGTTGAACCGTTCTTGAGAAAATCAAAAACAAAAAAATGGTCCCCAGGGGGGTACCAAAACTACTCATTTTTTGGAAATTACCTAGGTTTAACTAAATTAAATTTTTGGATTTTTTTTTTAAATCGTTGGACAGTTTTTCAGAAAAAAAAAATATTTATAAAATTTCGAAAAAAATCGTATGACAGGTACCGTTATTTTTGGTCTTAAAAAATCAAATCAAAAAACATCCGGGGGTAAAAAATGAAAACCCATATCTACCAAGTTTGAAGAAAATCGGCCAAGCCGTTTAGCTGTAATCGAACAGACAGACAGACAGAATTGCCAACTTTGATCAAAATCTCGAGTTCGATTTTTTTTACGAATGCATAACTTGCCTTAACATGAAAAGGGTGCAGGACGACAATAATAGATAGATATATGTAACGGGTGATTTTTTTGAGGTTAGGATTTTCATGCATTAGTATTTGACAGATCACGCGGGATTTCAGACATGGTGTCAAAGAGAAAGATGCTCAGTATGCTTTGACATTTCATCATGAATAGACTTACTAACGAGCAACGCTTGCAAATCATTGAATTTTATTACCAAAATCAGTGTTCGGTTCGAAATGTGTTTCGCGCTTTACGTCCGATTTATGGTCTACATAATCGACCAAGTGAGCAAACAATTAATGCGATTGTGACCAAGTTTCGCACTCAGTTTACTTTATTGGACATTAAACCAACCACACGAATGCGTACAGTGCGTACAGAAGAGAATATTGCGTCTGTTTCTGAGAGTGTTGCTGAAGACCGTGAAATGTCGATTCGTCGCCGTTCGCAGCAATTGGGTTTGTGTTATTCGACCACATGGAAGATTTTACGCAAAGATCTTGGTGTAAAACCGTATAAAATACAGCTCGTGCAAGAACTGAAGCCGAACGATCTGCCACAACGTCGAATTTTCAGTGAATGGGCCCTAGAAAAGTTGGCAGAAAATCCGCTTTTTTATCGACAAATTTTGTTCAGCGATGAGGCTCATTTCTGGTTGAATGGCTACGTAAATAAGCAAAATTGCCGCATTTGGAGTGAAGAGCAACCAGAAGCCGTTCAAGAACTGCCCATGCATCCCGAAAAATGCACTGTTTGGTGTGGTTTGTACGCTGGTGGAATCATTGGACCGTATTTTTTCAAAGATGCTGTTGGACGCAACGTTACGGTGAATGGCGATCGCTATCGTTCAATGCTAACAAACTTTTTGTTGCCAAAAATGGAAGAACTGAACTTGGTTGACATGTGGTTTCAACAAGATGGCGCTACATGCCACACAGCTCGCGATTCTATGGCCATTTTGAGGGAAAACTTCGGAGAACAATTCATCTCAAGGAATGGACCGGTAAGTTGGCCACCAAGATCATGCGATTTGACGCCCTTAGACTATTTTTTGTGGGGCTACGTCAAGTCTAAAGTCTACACAAATAAGCCAGCAACTATTCCAGCTTTGGAAGACAACATTTCCGAAGAAATTCGGGCTATTCCGGCCGAAATGCTCGAAAAAGTTACCCAAAATTGGACTTTCCGAATGGACCACCTAAGACGCAACCGCGGTCAACATTTAAATGAAATTATCTTCAAAAAGTAAATGTCATGGACCAATCTAACGTTTCAAATAAAGAATCGATGAGATTTTGCAAATTTTATGCGTTCTTTTTTTAAAAAAAAGTTCTCAAGCTCTTAAAAAATCACCCTTTATAATAAAAGCAAATACTGACCAAATAACCGGACATGTACACCAAACACTGACATATCAAACTCATCTAACAGACGTTGCAAGGAACCACACACTCCTACCGGCCTGGTAGAGTGATGATTTCTCAAGTGGTGATAAAGAAAAGGATCACGCTCTTATAACTTTACAATGATAGCGAAGTCGAAAAGAGTGGGTCTCGCTATTCTGTCTGCCTGTTCGACTACAGCCTTTTTCGATTTCTTTAAGCTTGGTAGATATCATTTTTAAATTTTCCCCCTAAACGTTGTGTTCTTTTTTTTAAGACCAAAAATAACGGTACCCTCCGAATTTTTTCGAAATTTTATAAATATCTTTTTTTTTTACAAAAACTGTTCGACAGATTTAAAAAAAAAAAGTCATTTAGATATAGCTAGGTAATGGTTGAAATAAAATTTCCGAAAATGGTTATTAATGGTAACCCCATTGGAACCATTCTTTTTGTTTTTGATATTCTCAAAAACGGTACACCTGATTTTGATAATTTTTTGTATGCTTAAGCTCCCCAAAAAGTTCGAATATTATTATGTATTCAAATTTTCAAAAAAAAAATGTTTTTCCAAAACTCATTACTTGAAAAACCCCATGCTCGATTTTTTTAAACTTGACAAAAAAAAAGTGTCTTAATACAATACAATATGTTTTCACGTTAAAATATACTGCGACAAAAATCGTTCTTTCTATTTTCCGAATTTCTTTTCCTTCCATAACAGTTGTGTTTCCTTCCTACAGGTCTTCCATTCATCTAAATGAGAGAGAGTGGAGCAGCCATGGCCATGGTCATTCAGCTCGATGTTTTTTTTTTTTTTTTTTTTGAAAACTTTTTTTAATAACTTATTATTGGCTGTTATTTATGGCTGTATGGGTAAATCGTATTTGCCGTTCCTGGAAGCGACATCAGCGATCGGCGGACTTATGATGATTATGGTTTTCAGTTACGTTTGGGTTTGGGCTCTCTCGAGCAAAGATGGCGGAGAGTAGCTGAATGATGGCGTGACCGAAAACCGCGGCCGCTGATTGTCCGAAAGCACTGGATAAATTCTCAAGAAATACCTGGGAGGACACTTCGAATTTAGCTGTGATTAAAAACAGAAGTTTGAAAAATAAAAAAGCAAGAAAATTAAGAAAAGTTTTAAAAAATAAAAGAAATAATAATTTTTGGTGTAAAATAAATTCAGGAGAGGAAGAATAAATATTGGATATTTGAGGAGAGGAGGATTTCTAAAGGGACTAAAAAAGGAGGAAGAAATTGACAGGATTTTTAAACAAAAACAGAAAAAAAAATATAGGTATTCTATTTTCTGTTGAGTAAGAATTTCGGTTTTACTCGTATCGTTTTGCGTTTTATTTATTTTGAAAAAGTGGAACTCGTGACCAGTCTTAGAAATCTTTTGTTTATTCGGGACCAAGCGGTATCGGTTCATCTTGGATACATATTTCCAAAATAAATTTTATATTCTTATTTGAAAAGATAGTGGGTCTCCATCTCCACCCTATGCCTATAAAAGTTTCCCAATCGAATATGAATAATTTTAACTTCCCATTCGGAATTACACATTTTCTTTCTTTTCGTTTAAAAAATAAAATGCACGAATGGGTCTTTTTTTCTTATATCTTGTAGATTATTTTAAGAAACTTTTATTTATCAAGTTTTAAAAAAAATCGAGCATGGGGTTTTCGAAATATTGGGTTTTCAAAAAAAAACTTTTTTTGAAAATTTGAATACACAATAATATTGAAACTGCTGGGGAGCCTTAACATAAAAAAATGATCAAAATCAGTCGTACCGTTTTTGAGAAAATCAAAAACAAAAAAAAATGGTTCCAAGGGGGGTACCAAAAATAATAATTTTTTGGATTTTTTTTCAACCATTAACTAGGTTTAACTAAATGAAATTTTTTGACATTTTTTTTTTAAATCTGTGGGACAGTTTTTGAGAAAAAAAAATATTTATAAAATTTCGAAAAAAATTCGTATGGCAGGTATATACCGTTATTTTTGGTCTTAAGAAAAAAACATCCGGGGGGAAAAAATTAAAACCCATTTCTACCAAGTTTGAAGAAAATCGGCTGAGCCTTCTAGCTCTAGTCGAACAGACAGACAGAATTGCGAGACTCATTTTTTCTGTCTTCCTTATCATCGTAATACCTGATTAAGGTATCTTAAGACTTTGCCAATAAAGATTTCTGAATTTCAACAGGTGATTGTGGTAAAACTGTTCAAGTTACATCTGACAAGTTTGCTATCATTTTTAGTCTATCCCATATGGAGAGTTATAGCTTTTAGTAACATGAGCAAATGTTTAAATAAATTTATAAAAAAGGATATTCTATTCGAAAAATCATATTCAGCGACGAGTTATTTCTGGATAAATGAACCCGTGTCGGCAAGAGAAATTGTCAAAATTTGGAATGATCACAATCCAAACGAGATCCACCAAATTGCAATAAAGCCAGAGAAAGTCACTACTTGCTGTGCTTGCCCATGCTGCTTTGAGAACGACGTTGGCCAGGCCATAACCGTCAATGGCGGGCGCTATCGACCGATGATAACGGATTTCTTTAAGCCCGATTGGATTTCTTTAAGCCCGAGTTGGATTATGGATGCTGAAGATATGTGGTTTCAAAGTGACACACAGGACACAGCCCGTGCTACAATGGACATTTTGCACGGGCGATTTCCGAACAGAGTTAACTCGTACGAGGAGGCGATGTGATTGGCCCCTGATATCCTGCGATTTGAAATTTGGTTATAAAAACCACCATTATGGAAAGATTTGATTAGTTTTCATCAGGTCCAATCTTTCATAGACTTTCATTTATCTGTCTTCAATTTGACTCCTGCCCTACTCAACGTCCCGGTCATAGCTTTTATTCTATATTGCTTTTAGTAAAGGAAGAGCTAGTTTCCATTACCCATCAGAATTCCTTTTGCGCCCAATGCTCCCCTATTATCTGAATATTTTTTAAATTTTTGAATAATTTTCCGACAGTGGGTGTGATTTTAAGGGCTTATAAAAAGCATTATCGTCAGCGTTATAGTCATCGTTAACGTCCTCGTTGGCCATCGCCAACCGAAGCTAAACCATGTCGAAATAAATTTTCACAATTCAAATTTGAATTGAAATTTCAAAAATTCCCCCATAAATGAGATCTTAAATTTTTATTTAAATTATTGTGTTTTCGTTTTCGATGTTATTCTTTGTTTTCCTTTGACCTTTTCGTAAAATAAAAAATAAAAAAAAACATTAAAATGCATTCATCGTATGGAATGTCGGAAAATGACGAAATATCTTTTAGAGAACAAGAGCAAAAAAGAGAAAGATTTATATGCTTCTTTCATGGAAACCTAATGACTTTATTTCAGCGGGATACCGTCACTCAAATCATGTTACAAGGACGAACAGGAGAAAGGAAGAATTTTTTTTTTTTTTTGGTTTCTTGACGGAAGATGTATCCAATCCATGGGCGAGCTTTTACAGAAGTTATTTTCGAAAAAGATACTCTCTTTGAGTTATTTTTTTTTTTCGGTACATACATAGGTATCTTTTGTGTTTTGTTTGATGATGGTGGAGGTTGAGGTAGGGGTCTGAAATCACATTGAATATGTTTTTGTTTTTACGGATGAAATATCTGCAATCAGCAGATAAATTTGATTTTTCCTTTATTGCCGACAAAAAGAGGGGGAGATGTGCGAGGACGCACTTTGGCAACATGATGTGCGGTTTAGGGTTTGGTTTTGTTGGTTATAGGAAGTTGATGGTTTTTGATGATGGGAAAAAGGAAGGAATAAAGCGAGGAACGAATGGTAACATCTATGCAAATATTTAAATTTGGCAAACATGAAGAGGGAAATTTTATTTGATGGTTTGAAGTTTAATAAGAGAACATCAGGAAGATTTATTGTGATGGTGTAGGGAAAATGTTCCCCAATAATTTTAATTATATTTACAGATTGTTTGAATTTTTTGACTTTTTGATGTATTCTGTTTGAAAATTCAAATCTAAAGAGACATTGGAGCATAATTTATTGCGATTGAATTATTCGTTAAAATTGTTTTTTTTTTTTTTTTTTTTGTTAAGGACATATTATGCACATATGTATTGTGGATTTGTTTCAACCTTTTGTGGTACCAATAGGATAAATTTGGGGGCTTGAAATCAGTTCTTGAATTAGATGCATCCTTAAAGGTGGTATTATTGCGTTGAACTGCCGTGCTAGGGGTCTCTCTTCGCTTCCCAGCCAATGCCACCTAAAAAATAATAAAAACAAAAATGCTTTTCAGACATATCTACTGACTCATGCGAATAAGTGACAATTTATCTAAGAGTATCTTTTGTCATGAAGAGTGCTTCTCATCATAGCCGTTCGGACTCGGCAAAAAATTTTGGACTTTTCCATTTTACTGCGAACACAGGATATCGATATCGATTTGGACGAGACCAAATTGAAACTGAAAGTATCAGTCCTGATCTTCGATCAATTTTCGTTATAAGAACGGGAGATCAAGTCAAAACTAGACTTAGTTAAATGAGATCAATACTCGACTCGCCTAAATCTAAATTTTAAGTAAGAAGTTCAAAAGATCGAAAATCCGCCCACTACCACGCCCATATTTTTCAGATTTTTGTTATTTTCTTATTTTTAGTGAACAGGAAGCCGAAAATTTGTATTTGAGGTTTTTTAAACTTAAGACATCGCATGTATATTTTTTCTGCCCACTTTCCCCCCTACTTTCACTCCCCTTTTTACTTGCGATATAGGTACTATAGGGCAAGTTCTGCATTTGGAAAAAAAATCGAACTCGAGATTTTGATCAAAGTTGACATTACGATGATAGCGAAGACGAATAAAGTGGGTCCGACAATTCCGTCTGTCTGTCTGTCTGTCTGTCTGTCTGTCTGTCTGTCTGTCTGTCTGTCTGTCTGTATGTCTGTACCTCGATCTAGAGCCTAAGCCACTGGACCTATTTTCTTCAAACTCGGTAGTTATGGGTCTTCGGTGATTCCCTAGAGGGGAAATTGAAATTTTTTTTTAGCTCTAAAACTAACGGTACCCCCCATACACCCGTAATGCAAAATCTTATTTATCTCGAAAACGGCTCTAACGATTTTGATAAAAAAAATTAGGTGTGATATTATGAACATGGACTACGTTTTGGTAAAAAAAAAATTTGGGGCAAAATGTTATTAACGGTACCTGTCATAGAACCGTTTTTTTGTTTTTCGACTTTCTCAGTAACGGCTCTAACGATTTTAACCAAAAATTTTCAGCAGGAGCCCCCCTAAGTTTAAAATAATATTGTATATTAAAATATTCAAAAAATTATTTTTTGGGTTTTTTTGAAAAAAATTTTTTTTTTGAAAAATCAATATCTTCAAAACTTATGAACGATTATTTTTTGAAATTATTTCCTAAAATCAATATTATTAAATACTTAAAATTCGCATCCCACATTTTTTTCTTGAAAAATTTTAAAGAAATTTTTATACAAAAAATTTATTTATTTAATAATAAAACGATTTTTAAAGTTTGTTTTCATAAATTCATACTTTTCTAGAAATCAGACGGCAATTTCATTTTAAATTCATGTTTTATACTTATAAAATGTATCTTAAATTCCAAAGTACTTTTACATAAGAGCAAGTTCGTGCGATCCAGTCGTGCATTTTATTTTATTTTCAGCTTAAAGTTAATTAAGAGCAGGCATTTTTTAAATTAAGTTTTATGTGTAGAAATGAGTTTATGAAAAGTGTTATTTATTTTTAGTAAAATCCGTGTACTGCCACGCCCCTTTTTGATATATAAAAGTTTTTCGCCCTTAAGACAAAAAAAAAGGAATCCAAAAGCACACCTCATTTCTAGGTACATTAATTATTGTCTAAAAGTTCTTTAGCCTCGTCAAACAATGCTTTGGTATCATTTTTTGTTTTTGGTTTTCCCAGACTAGATATATGCGGATCAGATGTATATAATAAAGTGTGTAGAACATCTTCGTTCGTAGCTGATCTTGAATATTTCCTTGTAAATAAATTCTCTCATTTTGATTTTTTTTTTTAATTTAATCCGAATCCTTCAAACGCTTTATTGAGAATAAAAGCTTAGTAATCATCTCATTACATTATCTCTCGACTGAAAAGGTAAAGTATCTTAAGTCGACTTAAGATATTTCGCGTTTTTTTGTTGATCCTTAGTGCCATTATAAAAGGCTACAGTTCTATGTTATCGGCTTCCTTCTATCTCACTTCTGTGCTTTTTTATAGACAAAAAAAACTTCATCTTATGTTCAAAAGACACATCTCTACACGCGGTAGAATATCTTAAGTCCACATAAGATTGTGTGTTCTGCTTAATTTTAAAACCTAAAATAGACTTAAGATTATATTGGCTTGAGACTTTTTTATTATTGTGAAATCGTAAATCATATTAAGTTGACTTAAGATATTTTCGCGCGTGCAAACAGGAACAAAAGTCGTCCTTAAGTCGACATAAAATAAAATCCTTAAAAAAATTCCAAAAAAGTGTGAAAACGCAAATCATCTTATGTGAACATAAGATGAATTTTTAAATTTAAAACTGAAATTTTTCGCTCCCTAAGTAGTCATAGGATATTTTATCGTTTGCAAACCTAAAACAATTTCCGTAATAACAGGGACATAAGATATTTTTAAGCGTATTTTGTTTCTAGATTGCCTTTTGTGCGACCGTTTTTTCTTATTTTTTCATTTAGTGTTTCAGACAGTTTTGTTTCATACGCGATTGAAAAATTATTACAAATGAAACACATACGTATACAACAAAAAAGAGTTGAATTGCACGAATTTGGAATTAAAAATACATTTTATAAAAATAAAACATGGATTTAATGAGATAAAAATGTTCACATGTATTAAATTGCCGTCTGATTTCCAGGAAACTAAGAATTTATTCATACTTAGCTCAAAAATAGTTTTATTATTAAAAGAATTTTTATGCTAGAAATTTCTTCAAAGCTTTTCAAGAATACAATTTAGGATACCAATTTTAAGTAATTACGTAGTAGTATTGGCGAATAGTTCTAAAAAGACTTTCGCAAAATGTCAAACAACCTATTATTTTTAATTTCTTTGTATGATACTACTTAACAATTTGCTAATTTTAAAGTAGTTTACTAACTCATTCTTAGTTTAAAACATTTTCCAACTAGTATCGTACTAAAGGAATTCTTAATAAATTGCTTCCGAACTCACCGAACCGACAGTTCGTGCAAAAAACTATGTAAGTAAACAAACCTTTTGTGGCATTTGTAAAAGTACGATATTCTTACCATGATTTTAACTTTAATAAAAAGGTAGATATAGCATGATGCTTTATTCGAATAAAATTTGCTAAATCGTTGATTTAACTTCGTTTCATATTAAATCAGCTTTAACGTGGGTCGTACTAATTTAATTAAAATTTTGTGGCATTGATTTTAGGAAATAATTTAAAAAAATAATCGTTTCACTTGTTTTGAAGATATTGGCGCAAAATTTTAATTGAATTAGTACGATGCTAAAGCTGTTTTAGTATCATATTAGGTTGAAACAACGAATTTGCAAATTTTAATCGAATATAGCATCATACTTTCTCTACCCTTTTATTAAAGTTAAAATCATCGAATAGCTACTTTATTTTTTTAGTATCGTGCTAGCTTCATATGGCTCTTTGACATTTGGAAACATCAAAAAAGGTTCGTGTACTTACTTTTTTACACGAAATGTCATTGTTTTAGGTGTGTTTAGAAGCAATTTATTAAGAAAATTCTTTTAGTACGATACTAGTTAGAATAGAAAATGTTTAAAATTAAGAATGACTTAGTAAGCTACTATAAAATTAGCAAATTGTTAAGTAGTATCATACTAATACAAGATTACTTATTCAATCGTTATCAAAGAGTTGTTCATGATGGAAAATCATCTGATTTCAAAGCCGTGACTAGTGGAGTGCCCCAGGGTTCAATATTAGGACCAATGTTATTTGCTTGCTCAAATGTTTCCTTCCACCTTTACGCAGACGATGCGCAGTTATATCTATCGCGCCCAATTGGTTTGATTGAAGATTTGATTATAAGATTAAATGAGGATTTATCAAAAATTTATAACTGGTCTCTTTGCAATGGATTGAATCTCAATTCCGAAAAAACCCAAATGATTCTTATATCCAAGAAACAGTATGATACCAGTGAACTACCTATCGTATATTTAAATAAGAGAGAAATTAAATTTGTTGATACTGTTATGAATCTTGGTTTTAAAATAAATAGGTCACTCTCCGCAACTGACCACATAAACTACGTAATAAGTCGGATATATGGGGGCTTGCGTAAGCTTTGGCTGTCTTCTGGCTTCACCCCACTCAACACAAAGCTAAGACTTATCAAAACTCTGTTTCTTCCCCTCATTGACTACTCTACTTTGGTTTACTGCAAGCTTGACTCCCATTCTCAACACAAACTTCTTGTAGCATTTAATGATACTATTAGGTATGTTTATGGGCTACGTCGTTACAATCATATATCGCACTACCACTCTCTTGTACTGGGTTGCACTTTCCAACAATTTCTTAATATGAGATGTTGTCAGTTCATGCACAGCCTTATTAATAGCAAATCTCCAGCATACTTATTCGATAAAATTCAATTTTCCCAATCCAACAGAACTCGGAACTTTATTGTGCCCACTTGTAAATATTTGAACTCATCGCGCCTCTTCTTCATCTATGCTATCAGGCTTTGGAATTCACTTCCCAATACGGTTAAACAAATAAATCAGTACTTATAACTTTAAAAGATCAGCATTAGAATTTATGTAAATTGTAGACAGCAATAATACATATATCATCTACTTTTTTCTTCTTTTTTCAATCTTCTATTTTTCTACTTCTCAATCTTTTTCTCCTCTATCTTTTCTTTTTCTTGTAAGTTTTGTACTTTTTTTTTTTTTATTTTCTATCTTTTGTTTTAAAAATAATAATTGAAGACTATCTCTTTTGGTTTATATAATTTGTATTTACTATTATTGTTATGTTAAATCTTCCGATTACTTGTACTATAAAAGACTACGTCTTATTTGTACTCACCTTAACATTCTTAAATAAATTGAAAAAAAAAATTGAATAATACCTTAATAATAGGCTGTTTAAAATTTTGCGCCATTGATTTAAAAAAAAAAAGTTAGATATTTTTTTTTTTTCAAAAAATCCAAAAAATATTTTTGCGAATGTTCTTATATAAAATATTATTTTAAACTTCGGGGCACCTGCTAAAAAAAATGGTTTAAATCGTTAGAACCGTTAATGAGAAAGTCGAAAATAAAAAGAAAAAGGTTGTGTGCACTGACGTACGCGCGGTAGAAGTAAAGCTTCCTTACATGTCGCTGTCTTTGACTGATAGCGTATCGTTTTGACACGTCACTGACAGCTGCATAGAAATGTTTTTACCCCCAACGCCGGAAAAGACGTTTTACTTAAAAAAAAAAACGGTTCTATGACAGGTACCGTTAATAACATGTTATTCAGCCGTTTTCGAGATAAATAAGATCTTACACTACGTTAGTTTCGGAGGTAAAAACAATTTTCAATTTCTCCTATCTCCCTTTGGGTCCCTTAAAGTGTTTTTTGCTCTCCTGAAAAATCATCAAAATTGACTTAAGATACTTTGCCTTTTCAGTCGAGATCTATAAATTTTGCCTCTTGATTAATTAATGTTACAACAACAATTTGGCTGTCCCATGCCAACTCTATCACCTTTTAGACTCTTATCGCATGCTTTTGTTGTTGCTTTTGGTATTGGTTACGATTCAGTTTCCATATTGTATGCAGTTCTCTTTTAAGTGAACTGTTAACTTTTTGTCTTCTTCTGTTTTGTTTTATTAATACCTATGTATGTGTCTACATTTGTATTACATGCAACATACCCCACACACCCCCTCCCACCCTCAAATGCTTGGCATTTATTTTTATTTGATTATGATTTTTTTTAATATAAATATGAGTAAGAAAGTTTAAAATTGGAAAACAAACAATATTTTCTTCTAAAAATAAAATTTTGAATTTTAATAATATTGGAAATAACTGATAAAAACTTAGAAATTTTGTGGAAACATAGTCACTTATATGATGTTTATGAAAATGTGTTGCACATGTCTTAACAGTTATATTTTTTAACTTTTGACAAAAAATAACATATTTTTTTTTTTAATTTTAAGCTTAAAGTAATAAAATAATGGTCTAAAACTTTTTGGAATACACATTTATGTGCACCAATAAAGGTACCACATTTTTCCCAAATTTGAATGTTTGTCATTACTTAACAATAAAGTTATAAGAATACGAATTTTTATTCTAAAAACTTATTTTTCTTTCTCATCATATGTTTTTTCTTCTTAAACAAAAATGCATGAAAATGCGAAAGTTTTTATTTTTCTTCCAAATTTAGAATATTTTTAGAATACTAAACAGCCATTAACTAAACGGAGGCAGCCGGAGCTAACAGAGAAAACTTCAATTGAAAACAAAAAAATGAAAAAGATACTGCACCTTACTCATTTTTTTTTATTAATTTATTTGTGAACTTAAAAACAGAACAGAAAAATACGAAATAATTGACTTCAAACTCTCACTTCTTCTTCTTCTTCCTTGTTTCGGCGCTGTTATGATCTCGATGTCGAGGGGATCATAACTCTCCCACGTATCTGCTTCACACTAGTGATCCGCCTGTGGGGTTCGCCGGGTTGACCTCAGAAAACGGTGGCAAGCCTCCCGGTTTTGTATTGTTCCATTTCTGAGGCCAACTGAATGCTGGTGTTTTTGCATTTGTTTGTACCAGGAGTGTTTAGGCCTACCTTTCTTTTTACTTAGTTAGTTACAAAATTCCAAATTAAAAAAGTAAAATCGAAGAAAAATAACAATTTATTAAGCTTAATTACCCAAAAACGGCTTGTCTGACGAAAATTTTCAATTAGACCTTTTTTGTAGGGAATTTAATTTTATATAAAAGTAAGTCAAAATGAATTTTTTTTACTTCAATGTTTTGTCAGTTCTGACGCAAAACATGAAATTATGACTAAAAATCAAAATTAGCGATGATAGCCCTCTTAAAATTGATATTAAGGGCTCAAACTTTTACTTTTTTTGTCATTCTGAATGATATTCTCGATATATCTTTCAAAAAAAAAATAGTCAATTTTTTTGGCCCAGTCTAATGTACCTACATACATTTGTATTTACAGATTTGTTCATCGTAGAGCACTTTCGTACGATTGTTTCGAATTTATAATAGGTATTCAGTTATTCAGTCTATTTACAAAAAAGCATCTTTAAAAAATTGAATAAAACATAAGTAAACATTTTTTCTTCGATTTGCTTTTGTATGAAATGATCACTGTCAATATGGATAAAGTATACTTTTAAAAGATAAACTAGCTATTTGCTGCTGTTAAAGTAAGACGAGCTCTTTAACGTTAAAGTATAGTTTATGTCCTTTAAAATTAACAAAAAGTCGGTTCTCGTTTTATACTCAATATTTAGAGTCGACTCCCATTCTAAAATTGATTTAGAGTAGGTTTTAAATGTTTAAAATTTCGCGCCAATGATTCTTGGGTATATTCTAAGATCAAAATAGTTCTACAGTATTGGTATATCTCCAATGTTGATGGGTGGCCGTGGCGCGATGGTTGTGTGCTTGCCTCTCTTACCAGTTATAGACCTATTGCAAGATTAACGGTAATTCCAAAAGTGTTTGAGGCTATCATTTGTGAAACTCTATCTTACTATGTTAAATCATTTATTGTTCCAAATCAACATGGATGTACGAAAGGTCACTCGGCAGTCACTTTTCATATGGAATTTGCTGAAAACTGTATTGATTTATTCAAAATGAGAAATTAGCTGAAATTTTCCTTCTCTGACTAAGAAAGATAGGACTTTGCGACCATTTCGTTGTATGACTTTAATTTTATTTAAGCTCATAGTAGGTACTTTTCAATGGCTAAAACTCTGAAATACCAAAGGGTAGCCTCTTCGGCTCTTTACTTTTTATTTTATTCATAAATGACTTACCATTTCTGTTTAATCATTCAAAATGTCTCATTTATGCTATTATAACAATTTTCAAAACTATTTCAAATTCTCGTGATTGTGATGAATTGCAATGAGATCTTATATCGTTTTTTTAGGGGTATGTTCGTAGATGCCTGTTTCCTAACGTCAATAAATGTTAAACTATATGTGTTGCTAGGATGATTTCCGTAACTTCATTTAATTATTTGTCTACAGGTGTATCATTGTTACGAGTTAGTGGTATACCTGTCATACGTGTGTCATTCCACCGCAAGCTTGAATTCACACAACACATTAACTTCATAACTATTATAGCCAATTAGGTAAATTCTTGAGTGGATAGAGGGTCAAGGCAATTTTATGATACTTTTGTTACAAAGCAGCTTTAAATAATATTTGTTCGTCCCATTATAGAAAACAAAATTACACCTGTCATAAAACCAGTCTATAACAAGTGCAAAAAAAAATCCTAAGGTTTGAACTTAGGGTGGGATAATTTCTATAATGTCCCTGTTTAAGTTTAACACAACAGACTCAAACTTATCGAAAGCTCTTATTTAAGTTTTGTCTTCGTAATTAGATTACTAAATGGGAAAAATAGGCTCCTTCCACCTTTTGTCTCGTATTAAATTTAATATTTCCCAAAGAAACTTTAGGAATCCTCCAGAATGCATAAATTTTTTTTTTTTTTTTTTAGTTTCAAACTATTACCCCTAAATAAAATTATAAATTATATAATTTTTTCAATGGTAAAAATTTCTTTGATTTGACAATTTAGTCTTAATCTTAACTGTTGTTATATTTAAATTTTACATTTGGAGCCCCAAAATGGGTGACCCATTTTTAACTTCATAAGTTCTTATGATTCCCAGAAAAACTTAAGCAGGCTGATTAAGGCCCATTTGCTGAAACGAAACTTCAATATTTATGTTCAACTTAAACGCTTATGTTGTAATTTTGCCTCTACCCAAACTGTCACATACTCGTAAGAGCTTATGTTGAACTTAAGCTACTTAAGTTTCGTTTCAACAAATGGGCCTAAATCGCAGATGCAAAATTATTCAAAATCAAAAAAAAAAATTGATTCACAATATATTTTCGTAAACTTCAAAATCATAATTGTAATATCTTATTCCTCGAGATATGCTGATTCTATAATATTGGGCACCCGCACGTGTTCTCCTTTTATTTCCCAATTTAATTTCAGAACCAAATACAACTTCAAGACATAGCACAAAATTAGCATATTACTTCATGTGTAGGATGTCCAAACATACCGTCCTTCACACAATATTTGCCCCATTTGACCCACTTCCAATAAAGGATTGAAATACTTGGTAGTTTCCTAGCCTTTTCTTCAAAACCCATATAGTTTAAGTTTGTAGGTATATTTTTGAACAACAAAAATCTTCATAAATCTGATGTTGAATGAAAGTGGGGAAAAGTGGATATAAATGTCTTCATTCTAATAGAAATTATAGCAAAGGGGTAAGCGCTCCCTCCCTCTATTCACCTCAATTCACCATGCTTAGTTGAATTATGCGCAGAACTGTTTTCGAATCAAAAACTGCATCTTGTTTTGTTAAAATTTCGTTATCAAAACATCAAAATCCCAAATATATTTTGTTTGCAAATAGCTGAAAATTAATTTTACAAAAACCAAAAATATATGATCTCTTTTTTAGGAAGCCTATTTTGACGTTTTTCGAGGCTTCATTCATACTATTGTTTTCGAAATTATTTAAAAATATCGTCAAACCATGTTTCAACGGCCATTCACCGTGTTGTGTGAGTTGTGACTTTAGGTAATTACAGGAAACACGTGAAACGATTTGTACAACAAACCCTTTCACTGAACAATACCAACATCCTCAAGGGTGCTATTACCGATGTAAGAAAAGGTATAAGGCTTTCGCTGTGCGAAAAAGGCTTTTGTGTGAATAAAAATATACCTAGGTATTCGTATATGTGTACAGATACGTTTGTGGCCTTTGTATTTGCTTTGAAGGATATTTCACAGAGAGGACTTTCTTTTTGCCTCAACCAACGTTTGCCACTTTAGGTGGAATAAAAGCCTTACAGGCTCCACTCATTCACTACTGGTCGGTCATGGGTCCCCACCACAACAAGGCACACAAAAATCATGGAAACAAAAAGTCAAAAAGGCTTGAAAATACTTCCTATTTTTTTTGCTGTCGTCGGACATTATTTCAAAGGTGACATTTGTGGTTTGAAGTGTTTTGGGTTGTTGGAATATTGAAAAGGGTGCTGGTTTTTGTGGTGAAAAATTTTGGGCAAATATCATAATTTGTTATTTTATTATTTTGGTTAGGCTTACTCTTGGTCAGGGGTCAGCCTTGGCGATTAGTTTTAGTTAATGGAGTCAATTTGGGTAACGAGTGTTAATGAGGATGCTGATCCTTGGTTTTATTATTCGTTCTTACAATTTCGTCAAGTAATTTGGTTGTTTATAGTCAAAGTTTTTTTTTTTTTTTTAATTTAATTTTTATTGAATTATAACATTTTATTATACCTAAAGCCGAGTTGAGGACTTAACTTATTTATTACATAGCAAGAATCTTAGTTAAAGCGATACACGTTTTGCTAATAAAGTCAAAGACCGATTTTAGTATAACACAAAAGGCAAGGACACGTCTCTATCCTCTTTTTTTTAAATTTTTATACTCAGGTTCATGTAGTTTTGAAATTAGCTAAGTTGAAGGACGAATTCATTACTAAATAACGAAACTCCTTAGGAAAGAAGTGCCAGCTAAATTTCAGATGTACTCATAATTAAAGAAAAAAATTATGATTTTCAGCGTAAATCTCATCCTCATTTGGGCGAAAATTCGACCTTCAACTTTTTGAAAATATTTTTTTTTTATAATTTGCGCGCTTTATAAAAATATGGTTACTACTCTTAAATGGTTGAGCACAGCGCGAGTTAAAAAAGATACTAATGCTCATTAGTTTTGAATGTCTGAACATCGCAATGGAAAGACCGGGTAAAGGCATTCCACATTCGTATAGTGCGGATAAAAAAACCCTCTGAATTTCACAGAACGTCAGAAGTTGGACTCAAGGGTAAATGGGCATTCCCTGTAGCACGGGTGTTACATTTTCATTGTTTAATTTTAATTTTTTAATTTTAATTTAATTTTTTAATTTTGGTGGGGGCAATACCCCCATTTATTAGGCTTAATACAAGCTATAGCTTAATCTAACTTAAAACTAAGAAAACTTATAGCTACGAATTTTGGTTAGTAGGGGAATTGATTCAAGAGACGGAGTTTTAGGCAAGGGGTACTAAGGTTAAAGTCGAAGGTTATTGGGTTTGAGTTGACATTCCTTAGCATACGTGAGACTGGTTCATTAGAGCCATAAGACGTACGGTGGGTGGGTATATAAAAGAGAAGGGGATTTCGTATGTTGCGGGGGTTGGTATTGAGGAAGATGGAGTTATAAAGAGTTATACAGTCAATAGAACCTGTAAGAAGACTATGAATGAAGAGAATTTCATAAGTTTTTCTTCGTTCTTCTAGAGAATTTAGGTTAATTAGTTTAAGGCGATCTAGGTAAGGAGGTAGGATTAGGGGATTATTCCAGGAAAGTCCTCGAAGAGCAAAGCGAAGGAATCGACGTTGGATGCTCCCAATTCTGGCGATGATGATAGGGGGACCACACCTGACAGGCGTATTCAAGCAGGGGGCGGACAAATGTAACATAGAGGGATAGGGTCACATAGGGGTTGGAGAATTCCTTGGACCATCGTTTGACGAAATCAATTGCGGAATTGGCCTTGAGAATTATGTCGTCATAATGGGAGATGAAGTTAAGCTCCTGATCACATAATATGCCGAGATCACGTATCGAGTTAACAATAGATAGGGGTTGATTATGAAGAAAATAGATACGGGGAGTAGATTTTAAACGTTTTCGTGAAAAGGTGATTGAGTGGCATTTAGTGATATTTAAGTCTAAGCAGTTTTTGAGACACCAAACTGAAAAATTATTGAGATCAATTTGGATAAGAGTAGAGTCCTGTACAGAAGAAATGGTTTTGAAAAATTTAGTGTCGTCGGCATAAAGAGATATATGGGAATTTTTGATGACCAATTCAATATCATTAATAGTAAGAATAAAAAGGAGAGGCCCTAAGTGGCTGCCTTGAGGGACTCCGGACGTGGCTAAGAAAGGATACGAGGAAGTGGATCTAAAACGAACACTGTAGTAACAATTTTCCAGATAGGAAGAAATCCATTTTAAAAGAATGTGTTCGAAACCGAAGGTGGATAGTTTGAAATGGATAAGTTTATGGGAGATTTTATCGAAGGCTTTACTAAAATCAGTGGAAATGACATCGACATCTTTACCATTCTCTAAGGCGGAGAGGGTAAACGACACAAATTCAACAAGATTGGTGGTAGTTGATCTTCATTTAAGAAAGCCATGTTGTATGGCAGAAATGAGGGATTTACAGTGAAAGCTTAAAATTTCATGAAGTATGCTTTCAAAGAGTTTGGGGATACATGAGAGTTTGGCGATAGGACGATAATTGATGACATCGCCTCTTGGACCCTTTTTGTGTATTGGAATTATAAAGGAACTCTTCCATATCTCAGGGAATTCACCTTGAGAAAGGGAAAGATTGAAGATTTTCGATAGAGGAAGGGAAAGTGATGATGAACATTTCTTTAGGAGAATAGCTGGGAGTCCATCTGGACCAGGAGAGAAGTCATCATTAAGCTGATTTAACTTATTTTCCACAATAATTGGATCGATAGTAGGTGGGAGAAATGGCCCAAGCGAAAAACTTGGTATATAATTAGAATAGGCAGAGTCAGGTTCAAAGGTATCATCCGTGAAAGATTGTTTGAAAAACGAGGCAAAGAAGTTGGCAATAGTTTGTGGATCATTTGATGTTATATTATTGAAGGAGAGAGAAGTTGGGTACCCATTGGATTTTCTTTTATGATTGACGAATTGGTAAAAGGATTTAGGATCATTAATAAGGTTGGCTTGTATCATAATTAAGTAACGCAAGTATAATGAGTTGGAAAGCTCATCAAAATTGGAGATACGTACCGAGATAGTTAGAATAATCTGTAGGAGTTTGCGTGCGAAGAAAAGTTGACCATAGTTTATTTCTTTTGTTTCTAAGAGAACGGAGCCTTCGATTATACCAAGGTGGGCTGGTAGACGAAGTTTTGCGTCGTGTAAATGGTACAAATAGAGAGATAGAATACAAAATTTCTCCATAAAATTTTGCTAGAGCATCTTTTAAGGCCAGATTATCAAAGTTGAAGGAAATATCATTTAGATATTGATTAATTTGACGAAAATTAGCTTTATGAAAATTATAAGACGATATGTCTACCGAGGGGGTGCGTACTGGAGGGCAATTGTGGAAGAATGAGAGAAGAAGGGGAGGATGGTAGTTATCGATGGTAGATAAGGAAAGTTGACTAAGTGAAACAGAAGAGTTTGTAGAATCTGTAGTGAAAATGAGGTCAAGATGCCTACCCATGAAATTCGAGACGCCATTTACTTGGCAAAGGCTAGAATCTGTCAAGCGATCTAGGAACAGACATTCCTTAGCAGAAGTGGGGTTACAAGCAATATAGAAAGATTCATCGTCTGATAAAATCCATTTAAGATGTGGAAGGTTAAAGTCCCCGAAAAGAAAGATTTCGTCACCAGGATCACAAATTTCTAGAATTTGATCAACTGTTTTAATGGTAAGTTCATATGATTCAATGGGTTGAAATGGCAGTATGTAACAACAGATAACGTTAAGCGACTTACGTGAAAGTGTTATCTTTATAGATATATAATCTAGGTACGGGGAAGAGGATGATGCTATAAGGGAAGAGTCAATTGAGTTTTGGACAGCTATAAGCACGCCACGACTAGGAGATTCAGTATGTTGGCTAAGGTCATCGTCGCGGTAAACATTAAAGGAAGATGGGAACAATTCTTGGTTTTTAATGCTAGGAATCAGATTAGTTTCAGTTAGAGCGTAGATTTCAAAAGGTAGGGAATGAGTTTTCTGATAAACAGCTTGAGTTTTTGAACGGAGACCTCTTACGTTTTGATAATAAAAGGTAAGAGGGAGATTGGAATTGGCTGGAGTAGGTGAGGTCTGGATTGAATTAGGGACGAAAAAACCTATCATGGTCAGCTCTGCTGCGCTGAAGGTAAGATATCCGCTTGGAATGAATATACTTACCAAAAGCGTCGAGATCATTCTCTACTTTTTGGGGGGACATATTGAAAAACTCGTGATATGTAATGTAGAGGTTTTTCGGGCTATTAACATTAGTAGGAAGACCTTCTTGTTGGATGGAGATCATTACACTTGTTTTTGTTTTCCCTTCGTAGCAGACTGAGTCTGATTTATCGTGGAGATAAGCTAAGAAAATGCGGGTATTCTCATAAGTTTTCTTATCTCTTAGTCTAGAGAGAGCATAACGACTTTCGTTGGAATCTACTGTTTGCTGTGTCAATTTTACAGCTGGGGGCAGAAGGGGGTCGATAAAAGATTGGGTGGGCATAGGCGAAGAAGAGACGAAGTTAGGTGGCGATGGGGAGGGAATGTGGCTAGGGGTTGAAAATGTGTTGGGAGAAGAGTTCATTTGGCAAGGAGCAGTATTATTATTTGGTAAAGATGCTGGAGAGGGGTTGAGTATATGAGAGCTTTGAAAATTTGGATATTTGGCACCAGAACTGAGGTCAAAATGTGGAATAGAGTTTGCTGTAGGTGATTGAGTTGGAATTGGGAAAGTAGTGGGTGTAAGATTAAAGGAAACCCGGCGAGCTTGAGGCTTAGAAGGAATAGGGACACTAGGCAGTTTCTGTTGCTTGGAGGGGTGGTTAAAACTAGGAAAAAGTTTTGTCTTAAAGCTCCAGTTAGGGTCAGGTCTGGGAAAATTGGCAGATTTATTAATTGGACGATAAGTGGTTTTGTTAAAGTTACCATGAACACGTCTTTTTGAAGGGTTATCTGGAAACTGAGGAGATTTGTGCTTGAGGGATGGTTTGGATTTGTTTTTTAAGTAGGAATTAAATTTTGTTAGGTTTTTCTATTTAATTAGCATCATGTTGTCAAGTTGAAGTCCATAGGGTTTATAAAAAATCCAGTTGTACTTTGAAGGAAACTGGATTTTGAAGTATTTCGGTGAGACTTGATGACAAACATTCGGAGTGATAGAGAACTTTCGTCTAAAATATGAGTAGATCCAGGATTTGTTGGCAAAGTAGGGAGTGTTCTTCAGGCAAAAGTAGGTGTTGTTAGCAGATTCGAGCTTGCTTAGTCTTTTGTTCCAATCGGATATGGTCCAACGGTGACCGAATTTAATGATAGTTGGAGATGATACGGGCAGATCGTTGGGTGGTGACACAGGCAGATCGTTGGAGGGTGAAGAAGGCGCGGTTGGTTTGATTAGCGGTTGAACAGCAATTTGGGTGAGTGCAGGAGGATCGTTATTTGTTTCGGAGTTTAAAATTTCATCCGACACCGATAGGTTGTTGTACACCATTACAGTATCAGGAGTAGGATTCTTTGACTCATCTATCATGTCGTATAACTGCAGCCGTAGCTCACGCGAGTTATTATTTAGCCGTGTCATATCCCCCTGGATTTCTATCATCCGTTGACTATTACTGGTAACGTCATATCCGATAGAGATGAGCTCGGCAGAGACTCTGGATAACATCGTCTCAATAGAAAACAGATCATCGTATGTCTGGATGGGCAAGGGCTGGTCTGGCGGCGAGAAGGGAGAAACTGTTTTTGAGGAGTTACTTTGAAAGTGTAACTCGAGGTCAGATTTAAGGGAATTTAAGTTCGCTGATAAACTATTGTTAAGTAGAACCAATGAGTCTTTAACCGATTCCGAAGATTTGTTGATAGAAATTAAGCGCCTGTCAACCTCTTGAAACTTTGAGTGGCACTCAGAGGTATTTAATTGACACTGTTGGTGGAGTTCGTCAACACTTTTTAAGACAATATCAAATTTTTTGGATAGATTATTAATATTGTTTACATATTCGGTATGGCTAATGGCAGTTTGGTCACTTAAGCATTTTATCGCGAGCATAACGTGAGAGATGGAAATGTCTCTGCATTCGTCGCAGTAGAACAAGAAGTTTTTCTTAAAATCTTTAAGATAGGCAAGTGGTCTTTTACCTAGGCCGAATTCAATTGGATATTTCACTAGAAGAAATATTGCAGTGGTGCTCAAGAGCTTCAAATCTTTCGGTTGAACTTCTAACGCCTATCATATTTAAAACATGTTTTTAGTCTCTGCCAAAGAGAATCAAGTGAGTTATTGGAACATCTGCCCAAATATGTGAATTGTACTCAAGCCTTAGACGAATAAAGGTCTCATAAATTACAGCCAGAACAGAAGGGAATGAAAATTTCTTGCATCATCAAAGGAAACTTAAACACTAGGAACGTTTTCGGCCAATATATGGTCATTCTGGGATGCATTTACCGAGAACTGAAAACTTGATTGCAAGTCCCGCTCATAGATAGCGAAATAAGGAGTGGGTACCGCATCAACGACAAGAGATAGAATTAAGTTCTTGAGGTATTAAATTCTACGCACTTTACAATAATTTGGAGATCAGAATTTAATGAACTTTTCATACGTTGCGGTTGTAAATCCGAATCCAAAGAATAAGGACTTTAATCTGGAAACTAATATGAGAGGCTGAGAGTACTCTGGCGGGCAAAACAATTCAATGGATTAGAAGTTTCAGAGAAAAGATCATTAATGAATTTGAGAAAGATAGTCGGAGACACGACGGAGCCTTGTGGCATACCAGTATTTATTAAACTTTACGAGTGGTAGTTTGACATTTTGTGTAATACATATACGAGTATGAATACATAATAATCAAGATATAATGAGATGGGTCAACAAACTCTTATTATGTATATGAGATATGTAAGCACAAGTTTGCGAAATAGGGCAGGTTTTGGATTCGTAAAAAAATTTTAATTCAAGATTTTAAGAAAACCTGAAACTACGATATTTATTATTGTTGCATTATGCCAAGTTCTCAAATGTATAAGAACCCTGTGTATAACAAGTCAGCCGTGAAACAAAGTAAAATCTAAAAGAACGTCAAGTTACTCATATAACTTTATGAAGCTTAGTATCAAATTTTCGTGAAGATATCAAATTTATATTCATTATAAATATTAGAAAATATTTTTTCACAAAAACTGTTCTATAGATTAAAAAAAGTTATTTAGTTAAACCTTGCTCGAAAATCGAAAATATTTTTGTCGAAAACTGAACTTAAAATTTTGAGGAAATGTACTTCTTTCTTTCGATCTATAATTTAATAAAACCAATTTTGAAATTTAAAAATTACTGACTGTACCTACCATAAGCCCATTTTGTCTCATCATAATCTCATTATGCGAAAGTCATTATGCGAAATTTTGTATGAAGAAGCTCCTAAAAATTTTAAGAGAAACGCTGCATATTTTTTTTTTTTTTTTTTGAAAATTGCAGTATTGGTTTTGGGAATCCTTAGTCGAATTAATACATAAAATTACCATTAATGCAATATATACTATTAATAGTGGTATAGCGAAGCATTTTTTTTTTGTTGAAAATTCTGTATCTCAAAAAAAAAAACGGTACTTTAACTTTTTTTTCTGAAACTGACTTCTGATTTGCACAGTAATAAAAACTTAAAATTGTGGTACCAAAATTAATATATGAAAACATATTTTAACAATTAAAAATACATATTCTTATATGAATTTATATTTTCTAATGGCATCCTTTTGTAGGTTCCAAGTACTAAGAAAATTGTTTTAGTCTCTTAAAAACGTATTGTGTGTTTCTCAACATCTTTCACTTACAACATTTATTTTTAAAGTTCTAATTCTCCAAAACATAAGAGCAAGTTCGTGCGATCCAGTCGTGTATTTGTTTGCTATTTTCTTTTTGGCAACACTGATTTTGACAGCTTACGCACGTTTCGTGTTTTGTGTCACTATCAAACATTTTGAGTTTGGTCTATAATTTTACCATGAATCGTCTTATATACAAATTTCTGCCCTGTTAAGAAAGTTCATCTGTATCGGCCAGTGTTAGTGATGACCCTGAATTATCGATTCGGCGCCGTTTGCAGCAATTGGGCCTCTGTTAATCCACTAAGTGGAAAATTTTGCGGAACGATTTAGGTGTGAAGCCTTTCAAAATACAGCTGGTGCAAGAATTGAAGCCCAACGACCAATCACAACGCCGAATTTTTGGTGAATGGGCTCTTGCAAAGTTGGCCGAAGATCCACTTTTTTATAGAAAAATTGTGTTCAGCGACGAAGCTCATTTCTGGTTGAATGGATACGTGAACAAGTAAAACTTTCGTATTTGCAATGAAGAGTAGCCAGAAGCATTGCAAGAGCTACCAATGCATCCAGAAAAAGTCACTGTTTGGTGCGGATTATGGGCTGGCGGAATCATTGGGCCGTATTTCTTCAAAGACGATGCGAATCGCAACGTTACTGCAAATGGTGAGCGCTACCGTGATGGTAACAAGATGGTGCCACATGCCACACAGCACGCGTAACAATGGACCATTTGAGAAGCGAGTTCGGTGAACAGTTTATTTCACGTTTGAAATAAAGGTTAAGGCTCATGTCTGTAACGACAAGCCCGCTTCGATTGACAAACTGGAAGCCAGCATTGAAAAATTTATTCGTGAGATACCGGCCGAAATGTCAGAAAGAGTATGCCAAAATTGGACTAAGCAGATAGACCATTTGAGGCGCAGCCTCGGCCAACATTTGCATGAAATAATCTTCAAAAATTAAATCATAACGACCATACTTTCGATTGAAATAAAGAATTCATGCATTTTTCTGCATTTAATGTGTTTTCTTTTTATTTCACATAGCCCTTAAAAAATCACTCGTTAGTATCTGCCTATTCTACAGATTTTCAAAAAAAAAAGATTATTTCTGAAGCTTAGTGTTTTTTAAATCTTAATATTTCAAAAACCACATGCTGGTCAGTTTTTAAGCTTAGCACCTAATAGATTGTTAGTGGTTGCTTTAATAGGTATTTAGAAGAAGAAAAAACATGTCCTACCTACCTTCAAAATTTTAAATAATTGTTTTCGAAAATCGTATTTTTCTATAAAACATTTCCAAGAATTTTGATATTTTTTTGTCAGTTACGTTAAATTCGAACGATTTATTGTTCAGCATATGTATATCAAAATATTTTTTAGATTAAAAAAAAAATTGGTATTCTATAATTTTTTTTAAATTAAATTTGTATTTGCGCAGTAATAAAAAGTTTTAATAAAATTTAAATTAATTTCTTGTAGAAAACCCCTACAACGATTTTAAATATGTTTTCTTATATAAATTCATATTTGCTTAAAGAAATCACATGGCATTGTTTTTTAAGCTTAAACTGCTAAGGGAGTCGTTTTATTAAATAAATTTCAAATTATGAACTTTTGCTCCAATTTAATCAATATTTTTATTTAGAGCATTTGCGAAATCCTTAGTTCGTGCGACCCAGTCCAGCATTTTATTTCAATTGGCTTTCATTGACACTGGCACTATCCTTGGAGGTTTCAATCCTGCTATAAGTTTCAGTTTTCTTATTATTGAGAATTTAATTCACAAATTTTGATCTGTGATATACTCGTAGGTACTATAGGGTAAGTTCTGCATTTGGAAAACAAAAAATTGAACTTGAGATTTTTTGATCAAAGTTCACATTACGATGTGATAGCGAAGAATAAAAAGGTGGGCCCAGCAATTCCGTCTTTCTTTCTATATTTATGATGTATGTCTGTAACTCGAACTACAGCCTCAACAACTGGAGCTATTTTCTTCAAACATAATACCTCAGGATCTTCGGTTATTCCCTAGAGGAGAAATTGAAACTTTTTCAAGCTCCAAAACTAACAGTACAGACATACAGCCGTTATGTGAAATCCTATTTATCTCGAAAATGGCTATAACGATTTTGATAAAAAAAAAAAACAATAAGTGTGCTAAGTAGTAGGAATAAGGATACTTGAGACTGGGAACTTTTTTTACGACTTTTTTCATGGTTTTATGGTTTTTAATGGCTTTTTAAACGTTTTGTTTTTCTTTGTCGGCATGAGCGGCCCTTTTTATATTGGTTTTTGTTGGCTGTGTTTTTTTTATTGCTTTTTAAATGTTTGGTTTTTGTGTTGGAAAAAAAAATATATTGGTTTTTGTTGGCTGTGTTTTTTTATTGCTTTTTAAATGTTTGGTTTTTGTGTTGGAAAAAAAAAGAAAGTATTTTGACATTGTCATTGAGGATCGGTATTGGAAAATATCAGTCAAGTGCATTTTTTAAAATGTACTGTTGCCCGTTGATGTTTTTAAAGTATCTCGTTGCAGATAGGGATAAATATACATCTGTTTGTCATCAGATATACGGACTTTTTACATGAGGACTTTGACCTAGTGCGATAGGATTTGGTGGTGGTTGTTTTTAACTCGTCGTACTGTTGCTGTCCGGTTGTGTGTTTCAAGTGTCGTTGTAGCTAGGAACATATTATTTGTATAGATATTTTTGTTTGTCATCAGGTATGCTGACTGTGTTTAGATGAGGGCATCGGTCCAGTCGTTTTTATTGTTTTTGTTTTTTCTCTGCGGTACGAGGCTGGCTGGTTTTCTTTTGTTGATTTGTTTCAGGGGTGGGTGAATTATGGCTTGGTTAAAGAAGATGTGGTGCATTATGAAAGAAAGAGATCTTTTGTGGAGTTTTAATTGGTTTTTGTATATTGAGGATCGGTATTAGGTAATATATGTCAAGTGAATTTTATGCACAGTTGAAGCTAGAAACATATGTGTTTTATTTTATGACTTTTAAGATGAGGGCATCGATCGAGTGCGTTAGAATTTGGTGGTGGTTGAGGGGTTAAAATTGATATGAATTATGTGGTGTTTTTTTCTTTTTTTTTTTTAAGGAATATAATGATAAGGGTAATGAGGTGTGAGTAGTTTTGTTATACGTGTTCGTTTCTATATTTTTGTATAGCGTGTACTACTTATATGATGTTAAAATTAGGAGATGATGTTGCTTGTGCGCCATAACGTGTTGTATGGTTCCGCTCGCTATTTTGAGTGTAAGAAAAACTATTGATGTGATGATGTCGTCCCATAATGAAGTTTTTAAACAAAGAACAGTTACACGCGATTATTTCCATTGTCTGTCCAATATGCCCCATACCGACTAGATCAGATTGCCATAATCATCAACCCCATTGATAATGAGGAAGATGAATAAGAAAACTCCACATGAGAAATAATAGCAAGCAAGCCGATATACCCAACACTTGAGTTTTTCATTTATAACTGCCCTTATCGTAAGTCTCGAAATTATTAATATAAGGAATGTACGCCATAGAAAAGCAATCAATTAAGAGAAGTATATGTATTTGGTCACTTGGCGAAATACGACTACAATCAATAACTTCACTTATGAAACTCCAATGGAAATAATTTGAAATTACTTGAAGTCAATCATCCAATAAATTAAAAATTTTATTTGATTTTCTAAAGTCTAAAGATAAATAAGAAAAATTCCATATCATGAATTTTTTCACCATGAAGCAACAAGCAAGTAAGCTGATATTCTCAACACTTTTAATTTCATAATAAAATTCAGAAGATTTAATTACCGAAACAAGGAAAAAAAAATGGGGGACATTAATTGGGGAATTCAACACTTGACACAAAATAATTTTTAGAAAAGGCACGTTCCTCTTAACAAAGAGGAGGTTTAATACTTTAGGAATAGGAATTTATAATCATAAAAAAACCAAGCTCATCATAAAAAAAATCCCGTTCCCAATGACCATCATGAAATACATATTTGTAGAAAAACGCACTCAAGAGTATAAAACTAGGTCTTTCTTTAGTTTTTAATTCAGTTGTATTCCAACACAAAAAGTGAACGTCAGTGTAAAAATAATTATACGTAAATTTCAAAAAAAAAATGTCTTCCTTATTAAAAAAAATACGCGCTAACGCTAATGTTTTTGCTGACAAGCAAATTAATAAACCATTGACCAGCCTTAAAAATTTAACGCTAAAAAAGCGTTATAATATTGTTAAAGCAAAACGATGCACAACGCGCTACGGTCAGCAAATTTTGCTGGAGTTAGAAAACTCATCGGTCTTCTTGCCAAAAAGATGTGCTGGGCAATTTGACGACGATGACATCGCGGAGCTCCCCAATTTGGCGTTAGAGGTCGTCGAGCCCTGGGACCAATCATTCAAGTTGGATTTTCACGAGAAAATCCAGCAACAACAGCAGCAACAACAACAACAACAACATCAGCAACAGCAGCATCAACCACAACTTCAGCAACAACAACAACAGCAGCAGCAGCAGCAACAACAACAACAACCGAAAGAAAAAGTGGAGGTAAAACTTCCTACCGGCAGCAAAACAAAAAATAAAGAGGAATTTTTAATTCCTCTCAGTCAAAAGCATATTTTTTATAACTCCTTATATTAAATAAAATTTTTCTTGATTCTAACTTCAAAACATTTTTTTTTTGTTCTTATTGTCGTTCATTTTCCTCTTGGTTTTGCTATATGCTAAATGCATATGATATGCGTTTCTCTATCTATTAGTTTTCTCATTGAAACGTATAGAATAGAAAAAATATGTTTTTAATACCTTAAAATAAATAAAAAAAAAATTGAATTGAATTGTTTTTTATTATTTTTTTTGTTTGGTTTTGGTTTTTCTCAAGATTATGTTGTTTTTCTGTTTGTTACTTTTCTAGCGAATCCAGATAATCAGCGAGTTGGAGACAAAAATTAAGCGGTTCGACCTAATGGGTAGAAAAATTCAATTGAGGATTAAACCCATTCCCGAGAGGGAAGAACCAACATCATGGATCAGGGAAGCAGTCAACGACATGTTTAAACATGCGCTAAAGGACGTCAGCCCCGCAGATAAAGTACGAATTACTTTTTGCGGGAAGAGTTTCAGTGCTGAACGAGGAAATGGGTGGATCAACTTTAAAGATTGTGCAAATGTGAAATTTAGCGACGTATGGGAGATGATTGCTAAGATCTTTCAGAGCAATTCGGAAGGTTTGAGCACGGATGATTTTTCTTTGACCATAACGTCGGTTAAGCTCCCTTCAGGAACAGGAAAAGTCCAAAGTGGGAAATATAATACATTCACTGAGGAATGCATTAATCGCCGAGGCATAATCAGCATAAAAAACAATGACAATTTATGCTTGCCTCGCGCTTTAGTTGTGGGTAAAGTGTATGCAGATAAGGAAAACAACCTAAAGGCAAAAATCAGACGAGACATTGGGAAAATTCAATCCCAAAGAGCCCTTCAACTCATAAATGATGCACACATAAGTGTACCGACTGAAGGTTGTGGAATTCCGGAGCTGAAAATATTCCAAAATCATTTAAAGGAATATAAGGTGACTGTGTACGAGTATGGGTCAAAGGGACAAAAGGTGATATTTGAAGGATTTCCCGCTCAAGATGCTGAAGAAAAGAAGAGTATTAATTTGCTTTATTATAACAATCATTTTAATGTTATAACATCGTTAACTGCTGCATTTTGTTGTGGATATTATTGTGAAGATTGCCATGTCCCATACAATTCAAAAAGTCAGCATAGATGTAAACGATCCTGCCCACAATGTCAAAACACACCAAGCTGCCTCAGAAATGAAAAAGAAATCATGTGTGAAGATTGCAATCGAAATTTTAGAGGAAAAAACTGTTTCGACAATCACAAAGCGAGCAATTCAACAGGTAAAAATTCAATTTGTGAAAAAATGCAAAAATGTCTTTTATGCCTCAAAACATACGGAGGAAGTCGCCAACATATCTGCGATGAATATTTCTGCAAGATGTGTAGTAAACATGTAGCAAAAGATCACATGTGCTTCATTCAGCCAGATAACAAAACACCAGCATGTAAAGGCATCCTGTACATCTTTTATGATTTGGAGAGTCGCCAAGAGAGAGTAATAGGCGAAAAAATGATAACGATTGCAAGCGAAGTATTAGCTACTCCGATAAAATTGCATGAACCCAATTTATGTGTTTTTCAACAAAAGTGTGATCACTGTTTACATGTTCCAAATTTGTACTTCTGTCAAAAGTGTAATCTATCGCTAAACATAATTAAGGAAAAAGAAGACGAAAGTGTTGTAGCTCAATTTCTGAAACACATACTTCATGTTCGGCAAAAGTTTAAAAAAGTAGTTGTGATAGCACATAATGGGCAATCCTACGATCACCAATTTGTGTTAAATTACATATTGGAACATACAAAATTGACCCCAATATTAATCATGCGAGGAAGTAAAATTATATTAATGGAAATTGCAAATATAAAGTTCTTAGATTCATTAAACTACTTTCCGATGGCACTTTCAAAACTCCCCAAAGCATTCCAACTTTCACCTGTTTTAAAAAAAGGTTATTTTCCGCATTTTTTCAATATAAAGGAAAATGCTAAATACATCGGGAAGCTACCTGCAATAGAATACTACAGTCCGGATTCCATGAAAGCTGAAGATCGTGACGACTTTTTAAAATGGTATGCGGAACATCAAAACGATAGCTTTGACATGGAGCGTGAACTAGTAGAATATTGCATTAGCGATGTTAAAATTTTGGCTGAGACTTGTTTAAAGTTTAGACAATTGTTCCTCGATCAAAGCAATGTTGAACCATTTTTGGAAGGAACAACAATAGCATCAGCTTGTAACCTCGTGTTCAGACGGAACTTTCTGCAACCAAATACAATTGGGCTTATACCTAAAAACGGGTATAGATGCACAGATAATCAATCAACAGTTGCAATCAAATGGTTGATTTGGGAGCAAAAGAAGCGAAAAATTGACATAAAGCATGCCGCTAAAGGGAGAGAACCGGTAGTAAATGGGATTAAAGTCGATGGTTTTTGTGAAGAAACGAAACAGATTTTCGAGTTCCATGGTTGTTTTTATCACGGTCATCCTACTTGTTTAAAACATAAACGAGACGAGCCTTTATCAGAAGACAAATACGACACCCTGAATCAAAGATATGAGAGAACGTTAGCCAAAACAACACGATTAAGGTCATTTGATTACGAAGTAATTGAAATGTGGCACTGTGAATTTCAGACTCAACAAAAATTCCTAAATAATGAAGAACTCAATTTCTTGGATGATCATCCATTAATACAGAACACACCTTTGAATCCTCGAGATGCTTTTTATGGTGGACGGACAGGAAATACATTTAATTACTATAAATGTAAGGAGGGGGAAAAAATAAAATACATAGACGTATGTTCCCTTTACCCCTGGGTTTGCAAAAATGGAAAATTCCCTGTTGGTCACCCAAAAATTCACACTGCTAACGATGATATTTGCTCTGCTTTGGAACTCGAGGGTATAAATGGACTCGTAAAATGCAAAATTCTTCCGCCAGAAAATTTATTTCATCCGGTCTTACCTATGAAGCAAAATAATAAGCTGATGTTTTCCTTATGTAGAACTTGCAGTAGTAAAAAAACTCAAGAACAAATCTGCACTCATTCTGATGACGAAAGAGCATTACTTGGAACCTGGGTAATCGAAGAAGTTGTGAAAGCAGTTGAAATGGGGTATAAGCTACTTGCTGTTTTTGAAATTTGGGAATATGATGTTACTCAGTATAATCCAGATACGAGTTCCGATGGTCTATTTACTCGTATGATGAATACATACCTAAAAATAAAACAAGAAGCATCAGGATGGCCGAGTACATGCACATCTGAAGAAGATAAAAACAAATATGTTGCTGATTTTCTAGAAAAGGAAAATATAGAGCTAGAGTTTTCTGAAATAGAAAACAATCCTGGGAAAAGATCACTAGCCAAACTTATTTTGAATTCTTTTTGGGGTAAATTCGGACAACGGGAAAATCATACTAAAACTTGTATCTTGAACAAACCTTCAGATCTGTATCTTCTGCTAACTCATCCTTCTATTGAAGTCTTGCATATTTTACCAATCAATGAAGACAATATTGTGGTTAATTTTGAGTTAAAAGAAGAAGCTGCTGACTCCCTCCCCACGGTAAATGTTTGTATTGCCGCATATACAACAACACAAGCCCGTCTTAAATTGTACACTTACTTGGAAAAACTTAAAGAAAAAGTTCTCTACTATGATACTGATTCCGTTATCTATGTAAGCTGTCAAGGAGAACCGGATCCTCCTACTGGAGAATTTATAGGTGATATGACTGACGAATTAGAGAGCTATGGTCAAGGGAGTTACATCACTGAATTTGTTAGTGGCGGGCCAAAAAATTACGCCTATAAAGTCTACAGCACTAAGGATAATAGTGAACACATTGTGTGTAAGGTAAAGGGCATCTTCCTGAACTATGAATCATCCCAAAAAATTAATTTTGATTCAATAAAAGAAGCGGTATTAAACTTTTCTGCAGAATATGATGACAGCATAGTTATTAAGTCTAATAACATAAGACGAACCAGAGAACATCAAGTGATTACTGTGGAAGAGGTTAAGACATATAAACCCAAAGCAGAAAAACGTCGTTTTCTCGAAGATCATAGTTCCGTACCGTACGGTTTTAAAAGACATTATTCTAGTTGATGAAATAAAAAAATATATACATACATATACACAAGATTTGTTGTTTTATTTATTAATTGTATTTATTTTACAACAGGTTTGCTTGTCTTATGAACTTGCTTAAAAGATAAACATTTTGAAGGGCGCAACATTTTCCATGGCTTAGGCATTTTATTTGATTAGGAAAAATTCTTCGGAGTTCCTTTAAACTTGGACAGCTGTAGATATCTTCTAGGTTAATGACTTCTATGTTTTCGCTATTGAGTAATTCTCTAAGCCATTGCGATTTTTCAGTTCCTTTAACGTAAACAACTCCACTTTGGATTTGTTCTCGAAGAAATATCTTTACTCGAGAAAAATTTGTAAACCCACTATTCCAGGTTAATCCATGATAATTTTGATATAACCAACTTGCCTGCCTTCTAAGTGGTGTGGACAGAAGATTTAAATTAAATGGAGAATTAACAATGAAATGATGATGGTGGTCATTATGAAATACAGCGATTTCTTTCAAAATGAAGCCATTGTTAAATACTCCAAATCCTTGAAAGTCTACAATATAGGTATTCATATTTAAGATACGTTCTTGATAAACTCACTTTTTCTACTGACAAGCTTACAATAATGATGACAATAAAATTAAGTGAGTTTGTTAACTTCACCTGTTAAGGGATTATACTTAATTATACGATCATGAAGTATAAGGCAATACATAGTTGTTGAAGCTGGAACTGGAATTGTTGTCTTAAGCTCAATTCTTACATCTACTGGTCCTGTTTTAATTGATTCATTTTGACGGGAACAATCAATCACCATTATTGGGGCGATATCCTTAAAGTCTTGTCGAGATAAAAGTGGTTGTGATTGTTTCTGATAATATGAGTGTTGAAATTTACTGTACATTTCATAGAGAATGGCATACCGGTCTAGTTCATATTTAAGATTTAAATCTTCACGAGGGTAAGATTCAGAGTTTAAATGCACCTTTATATTGCTAACTTCGCAATGGTCGAATTTGCTGGCATCCTTGGTTCGTTGGTTTTTTTTATCGGTTTGTAGAGCAATAATAACATATCTTGGCTTCTCAAGTTGACTTGAAGTTTTAACTGTCCATACATGATCAGTGTTAGTTGGTAGTGTTGGGTATTCGTACATTTCCCAATTTCGAAAATGAATTTGAATTGGATTTAACTGAATTTGTTTCAATAATGTAAGTTTATTTGAATCGGATAATGTTATATGAGGAACTCTCCATTGCAACTTAAAAATTGAAAGTTTTAATTCTTCGTCAGAATAGTAGGCATTCTCATTACTTCGAGTACGAATTAGAATCAATTCATGTCTTGCATTTACTATAATCTTTTTATAGTCTTCAGCAAATCCCAAAAGATTTTTTAGTGGTATGCAAAAATTAAAAGTACCTGATACAGGTGTAACGGTGGAGTTTCCAGTCCATGAAGCATTTTCTAAGCTTTTACTTTCATTCTCATTCAATGATATATAATTTTTCAATGATGTTGTAATGCCAACGTTTTTGTTGCTCTCAATGTCCACTCCATTTAGCTCATAATGTATTTCTTCAAAAAGAAATGCCATAGCATTATTTGCTAATTTCCCAGTAGAAGAAGGCTTTCCATCTGATTTTGTTAGACTTCCTTCTATATAAATGTAGCTTTCACAGGGTAAAATGCACAAGTCCTGTTGTTGTATAGGGATACGAATTTCATCACTTGGATTGAAGGACTGGAGGAATGGCGAGTAAGTATGGTACTCAAACTTAGATATGCTGTTATCATAGCTCGGTCCATGAGTAATATTTAATATTTCGTTCATATTGCTCATTATTTTAGTTTAAATCCTAATGCAAGAAGATAGGTTTTGTTTTCAGATGAAAGTTCTGGTCTTGATAGTGTTGCTGTTGTATTAGGACTAAATGAATGATAACCTTTGGTATCTATTTTATAATAACTATTATAGATCAACATTATTGTGATTTTGGGGTTAAATGCAATCGCACAGTTATTCTTTCTCCCCTGAAGTTTATCAAGTCGCCGTCTTGGTCCACGAGTTTTAATGTTAGACTGCTTATTCGTTTGACGTTCACAGGTAAATAGATGACATTTCTGGGAACTTCTATAATTTTATACCCTGCCCCAGTTTCTGGAGAAAATTCATGTATAGTATGTACAGGACTATTGTTAAAATAGGAGCCAGTAATGATATTACACTCAACTCGTATTATATTCACCTTATTTATATCAACAGGTAAATCCGACAAATGTAACACACCGGAGTCAAGAATACATTTACTGAAACCCAGTAATTTTCCAATAGTTCTATCCTTATTAAAATATATTTTCTCGTTGCTTTCGATTTCAGACATCATTGTGTTATTATTTGCTTCTATTCTAACTACAACCGTAGAATTTCGCAATAATAATTCTTCGGAAATAAATTTTGCAATGTCATCAATTTCATAAGTCCCAGTTGGTATTTCAATTTCATATTCCCCTATATGGAACAAATTGTTACGCTCATCTACATTCGGTATAGAGTTGTAGGTTTGAAAATCAATCAATCCACAAACGTAATACTGATCCAGGTTCAAAGGTGGAAAGTATTCAGCAGATAGATGGGAACTTCTTCCGCTTAGCGTAAGTGTCAACGCCATGGTGATAAGAAAAACAATGAAATCATTTTTAAATAAAACTGTTTATTTATTTAAAATAACAATCATATAAAAATCTTAAACATAAATGACCACAATTAAAAGAGTCATAACTTTGATAATTAGAATAATTATAATTAAGTTTTTCACCCAAATAATTTATTATTTCAATAGGAGGTTGAAGATTTCCAAAGCTATCAAAATATTCAGTTTGGCTACCTCTTTTATTATACGCTACCCAGTGTGTCCCAGGACCTGTTGAGCAATCAAGATTGACAATCCCACACTCATTTTTTAAAGGTCCAGTCGTTGGTAAATTATCACGCATGAAAACTCCTCGAAAATTTGGAATTAAATTGGTTGCAAAATTTTTCAAGTCTATTTCATTTAATGCACGATTGGGTAGCGAACCTAGAAGTTTTTTTCCTGTGGATTTAAATAAAGCCCCAGTCCTTTTTTATAAGGTTTAAGGTGTAAGCCATGTCCAACTGCAATCGATTCCATTTTTTCATTATAACGTTTTTTCTCCTCCAGATCTTTTTTAGCAATACTAATATTATTGACAGCTTTGGCTACTCCTGCAGCGCCTCCTGTTAAAGCTCCAAGAGCCGAAAGTCCAGCAAATAAAGGAACGAGGAAAGGAAGTACTCCACCAAGTTTTGGTACTGAAATAACTCGCGGTGTCTTAATGTTATTACTGTTTTTTCTAACAGTTTTCTTAGCCGATGATAATGCTATTTTAATTGCATTTTCTATGTTGAATGGTTTTTTACGTTTGAGATTATTTCCAATAATCTTAATTACTTTCCTCAATGAGACTTGTTTAGTCTTGCTATCTTTTTTAGACTTCTTAACACCGTTTTTATGCTCTGAACAACTCGTTTTTAGCTGATTTCTAGCCTTTTTGTCTGTATTCTTAGAGCACCCCATGCCTAATTTTACTTTTGCCTTCATAAGATTGGTAACCAATAGTGCATTTGCACGTTCAGCTATACTAGCGTCCTTGGATTTTACTCGTTGCCAAGCTTTTTCAGATAAAATCTTATCAGCTATATGCCGATCACTTGTATTTGTAAATTTAGAATAAGATATATCATGCTGTTTGCACGCTTGATCAAGCAAATTAATCCCCGGATCCCTTCGAGCTAAACGTTCTTGAAGTTTTGTTCCAGGTCCACAGTATTGATAACCAGGTAGATGTAGTTCGAGTGGTAGTTTGTTTATTACAGTGTTTAATAAACCTTCCCCTTTCACAATGTTTCGCTGACTGTTGCAATTTTTTAAATAATCAATCATTTTATATGATCATCTTTACGTTGCGAGAGATGAAAACGATATGACGGGTTTCGAATATAAACTTCGCATATAAAAGTTATTATTTAGTTTTTATCAATATGCGATTCGTTAAACAACAATACCAATTACCAGTAAAAAATATGGAATTGGCTAGCAATATTGAAACAAAAAAACATGGTAAACTGTTTCCGTATAGTATAAGGGGGTTAATTACTGGTCCCTCAAACTGTGGAAAAACAAATGTTATGATGAGTTTACTCCTACACCCAAACGGCTTGAAATTTGAAAATATCTATATATATTCTAAATCTCTACATCAACCGAAGTATGAGTTTTTGCGAAAAGCCATAAAACCAGTGAAAAATATGGGTTTTTTTACATTTTCCAATAACAGTGATGTTATTCGACCCGAAGACGCTAAGCCAAATTCTATATTCATCTTTGACGATATTGCCTGTGAAAAACAAGACACAATTCGAGTGTATTTTAGTATGGGACGACATCATCACATCGATAGTTTTTATTTGTGCCAAACATATACAAGAATACCGAAACACTTAATTCGAGACAATGCGAATTTTCTAATCATCTTCAAACAGGACGATATGAATTTAAAACACGTTTATAATGATCATGTCAATTCGGATATGACATTTAAAATGTTTCAAAAGGTATGTGCAGAATGCTGGAACACAAATTATGGTTTTTTGGTAATTGATAAGGACAGCCCTTTGAATGAAGGTCGTTATAGAAAAGGCTTTGACTGCTTCCTCAAGTTATAAAATAGACAAAATTTTTGATTTTTGCATCATATGAACAGTTATGTTCTATAAGAGCAGTACAGAGCAGTTCAGTGAGCAGATTATAGCAGTAAAAAGCGGTTCAAACCAGTTTGAGACGCAGTATTTAACAGTTAAGACCAGTAACTACAATATAAAATTCAGTTTGAAAACCATCGAAAGGCTTTTCCAACAACTTCGAGTCTTATTTTTCAACTGCATTTGTATGAAGAAATAAATCTTAGAATATGATTAACATAGACGAAAAACTAACAAAGGAGCTTATTAAAACCACCGATGCTCTGCGAAAGAAATACAAAGCTCTAAGGACTGGTAGAGAAGCTTACGAAACCGAAATTGAGGAAACTCTAAGACCCATTACCAGACCCCTAAATGAGTTAGTGAAAAAATCAAACACAAAACAAGAAGAACAAAATCAAAATTACTTTATTGAAAGTCCTATTAACAAAACAAAACGCAAATTTAAACAACAACAAGTACAAGAAAATGAATTTGAAAGCCCAGCAAAGGAAAAATATTTAAGAGATGAATTCATCACACCAAACACTTTTATTAACAGTTCACCTGAATTAACTGATAGCATCACCCCAAAACGACCAAAGAAAAGCCTTAACCACCGTAACTTTTCAGAGCTCATATTACAAGAAGAATTCCATGATACACCTAAAAAATACGTAGATTTGTTTATAAATAATTCAAACACGCTTGATAAAACGTATGGGGTATATTCAAAAGATGAGAAGTGGTACATTGGAAATGGTGAATTAATCATTCTTGGAAAAGATATACAAATAAAAAATAAAACCTTTGAAGGAACAAATGGTTTGTATGAGCTTATATTTAAGAAAATACCAGATAAAAGCATCTACACTGATGAAGATTTAAAAAATTATAAGACCATATTATATGAAACAAATACACATAGGGTTGGTCATGATTCACACGGACAAATACGTGGCAATCGGGGTCATAAGTATACGAAAATAATTAAGAAATTATTAGGATTCAATACAAATACTTCTAATAATCCAACACATTCACTATCAACACCACAATCGGGAAATGGATTGATGCAATTATCAAAACTGAAAAAGGACTATATATTTTGGGATAACCCTAATGAGCTTGTAGATCGAATGAGACTTCTCATTGCTTCACAACAAGCTGGAAATAACAATCATTCTAACGAAATTGTTTCAATTATTGAAGAACTTAAAGAAGCCGATATTATCGAATAAAAAAATTAGTGTTGATAAATTTGGTCGTTATTCATATAGGACCCCACCTAGGGGTCCAAGAGGCAAACAAGGAGAGCCGGGACCGCAGGGCGAGTCAGGATTGCCTGGACCACCTGGTGAGGGATTTCTCAAAACAGAAAACGGTGATTACAACATAAATGGAAAACGATTAAAAAACATTCAGGAACCTGAAGAACAAGGAGACGCTGCTTCCAAAAGCTATGTTGATCAGCAAACTGGTCAATTAAGACAAAGCTTTCAAATCGAAATTGAAAAATACTTTAACAAGGGAAAACATATTATGTCTAATGTCTACTTAAAATCAATTTAGTCTTTACTTAAATACCTAGGTGAACAGTCATTAAATCGCGATGCCCAAAATAAACCCCACATTGATTTTTGATCAAATCTTAAAATTCGTTATTAAAAATAAGAACATCTTACTAGACGAACATCATACGGAACTTTTGAACTGCATGGTCTTCTTGAAACGATTTATCAATGTATCTTCGACAACATCTGATTATGGTTGCCATTTTCCTACCTGCCCTTGGTCTTCAAATTTATGCAAAGAAGGACCAGATACATGTGCATGCTATATGGTTGAAAATAGGTTGATAAGAATTAAAAAAATAATGTCGTTGTATGAAAGATTAAAATAAATATTTTTAAAAATAATGTTTCTTATTTACTTTATTTTGAATTCAGTTTCCATTCATAATTCAAACGAAAAACATGTCTTCTTTTAAAATTAAATTAGTCATTGATGATCTTCTAGCCTTTTTAAAATCCAACCAACATATCATACATGAGTCACACTTTTCAGAAGCTATGAATTGTATTTTGTTTGTAAAGAGATTCGAAAAGGATGATTATATTATGTCACCAAATAAATTTCATTTCCTGAACTGTACTTCAAACTGGTCACCAAACTTGTGCTATGAAGGACCAGATACTTGTGCATGTTTTCAAATTAAAATAAAAATTAATAAAATTAACAGAATTGTAAATTTTTATAAACAAATCTTAAATGAATAAACTAATAAAAAGGTAAAATGTTTTGTTGTTTTAATCATTCTGTGAAAAGATGAGTAAAAGAGACGTTGTCGAAGAACTGCATAAGTCAGCAAGAAGAAATTTCCAAAAAAGGCGAGTCATTATCAAGGGGCTTGATGATTTATGGCAAGCTGATCTAGTAGAAATGGGGGCATATTCAGCAGATAATGAAAATAATCGATATCTTCTTACGGTAATTGATACATTTTCTAAATTTGCTTGGACAGCTCCTATTAAAAATAAAACCGGATCGAGTGTCACTGAAGCTATGGAAAATATATTAAATAAAGGCCGCATTCCCAACAATTTACAAACAGATGACGGGAAAGAATTTTTCAACACTACTTTTCAAAGTCTTATGAAAAAACTTCACATCAATCATTATTCAACATTTTCACCTCTTAAAGCTTCGATTGTCGAACGATTTAATCGCACTTTGAAAAACCTTATGTGGAAAGAGTTCAGTGCTAATGGTTCATACTGTTGGATAAATATGATAGATACACTAACTAAAAAGTACAACAATTCAAAACATCGCACTATTAAAATGAAGCCGTCCAAAGTCAATGCTACAAATGAAAAGCAAATACTTTCAACTATATATGATCACATCAAAATTCATATTACTCCAAAGTTCAAGGTGGGAGATTTTGTAAGAATTAGTAAATACAAGCATGTATTTGATAAAGGATACACACCGAATTGGACAACAGAAATCTTTAAAATAACCAAAGTTCAACATACAAATCCAGTTACATATCTGTTAGAAGACTATCAGGGAAACCCCATAAAAGGCGGGTTCTATGAGCTTGAACTACAAAAATCTAAGTTTCCCGATACTTATCTAATCGAAAAAGTGCTGCGAAGGAAAAAAGATCAATTATTTGTAAAATGGCTTGGTTTTGCATCCGATCACAATTCATGGATACCTATTTCAAAAGAAAATAAATAAAAACCATCTTTTATGTATATTATTAAAATAAAAAGCTTTATTTTATTACAATGATTTCAATTTACTTTTATTTAAGATATATTCATACTCATTTCATTTAAAAATAGCAACCGTAGACCCCAACACACCACCGTGCGCCCATCTGCGCACAAGCAACCACCAATCTTTTAATTCAAACATCAAACAATACATCATCCCAAGGCACACCATTAAAACAAAAATAGAAACAAAAACATATCCCTTCTCATCGTTACTCATTTAAATTCAAACTCCAACACACACACTTCTCGCTAGTACACACCACATAATTCATATCAATTTTAACCCCTCAACCACCACCAAATTCTAACGCACTCGATCGATGCCCTCATCTAAAAAGTCATAAAATAAAACACATATGTTTCTAGCTTCAACAGTGCATAAAATTCACTTGACATATATTACCTAATACCGATCCTCAATATACAAAAACCAATTAAAACTCCACAAAAGATCTCTTTCTTTCATAATGCACCACATCTTCTTTAACCAAGCCATAATTCACCCACCCCTGAAACAAATCAACAAAAGAAAACCAGCCAGCCTCGTACCGCAGAGAAAAAACAAAAACAATAAAAACGACTGGACCGATGCCCTCATCTAAACACAGTCCAGTCAGCATACCTGATGACAAACAAAAATATCTATACAAATAATATACAAAAGATCTCTTTCTTTCATCATGCACCACATCTTCTTTAACCAATCCATAATTCACCCACCCCCGAAACTAATCAACCAAAAACCAGCAGCCTCGTACCGCAGAGAAAAAACAAAACAATAAAAAATCTATTAAAAATATCCGACTGGACCGATGCCCTCATCTAAACACAGTCAGCATACCTGATGACAAACAAAAATATCTATACAAATAATATGTTCCTAGCTACAACGACACTTGAAACACACAACCGGACAGCAACAGTACGACGTGTTAAAAACAACCACCACCAAATCCTATCGCACTAGGTCAAAGTCCTCATGTAAAAAGTCCGTATATCTGATGACAAACAGATGTATATTTATCCCTATCTGCAACGAGATACTTGAAAAAACATCAACGGCCAACAGTACATTTTAAAAAAAATGCACTTGACTGATATTTTCCAATACCGATCCTCAATGACAATGTCAAAATACTTTCTTTTTTTTTCCAACACAAATACCAAACATTTAAAAAGCAATAAAAAACACAGCCAACAAAAACCAATATAAAAAGGGTCATACAAAAAAGAAAAACTGAACCGAATTGTGCGCCGCTCATGCCGACAAAGAAAAACAAAACGTTTAAAAAGCCATTAAAACCCAAAAAGCCATTAAAAACCATAAAACCATGAAAAAAGTCGTAAAAAAAGTTCCCAGTCTCAAGTATCCTTATTCCTACTACTGTGCTATTATAGGCATTGGTCAAAAACCAATTTGGGAAAAAATTTCTGAGAGATTGAATTTCCCTTGAAGTAATTGAAGAAGATTTAAGCCTTTTCCCCTAGAGTGGTTACCTGTTTTCTTACAACCGATAATTAACGACATGGTCTCCTATCTGTTCTTAGGTTAATATATCCTCGCAAGGTTGTAGTAGGAAGATTAGCAAACTTATCTTTATGCTCCTACCTGGCTATCCAGCCCGTGGTTGACTAATCTCTAAAATTGATGAATAGTACCATCGATTTTTAATTACGTAACTCGGTATACCTTGAAGTTTTGCTTAGATGTCAGTTGACTCTCTCAAAATTAATATGCTACTCCGGATCAGTTTGAACAGCCAATATCATATGCTTGAGTTTGACACTCAATTTCACATCAAGTTCTATTTGTACTTTTTAATTTTTAGTACGAATCGAAAATTTGGCTTAAAATTACCAAGAATTAGGTCCATTGAACTGTCAACCAGAAGTCTGGGTGTGATTCCCAGCCACTGCCACCTATTCTTTTTTTTTAACTTTTTAGGGATACTGCCTGTGTGTGCCTGCTGATTTTATTTAAATTATTGGACTTTCCATTTCCATTTCCAACAAGATTTTATTTCTCGCACTGTTAAAAAGCATCATACGAGTATGTAGATTCCAATCAAATTATCCAAAAACCAAGTTCACTTTATTCTCTTGCAGTCAATTTGCTAATATGCAAAGATTTGTGTGCTCTGCAGAACAAAATGAGCAAAGAAATCCTTAGAAATAATTCATCCATAATTAAGAGTGATTGTTATCAATCCCTTATTCAATCTCCCTCTGTATCTAGCAGATATAGGTATTTATGCAACAAGTAATTTCGTAATGAAGGACTTTCCGGTATTAATGCCTTGCATAACTATCAATTCTATTGTAACCACACAAAACCTATACTTACGCTGTCGAAGGCTGACTGCATTGGCCTATTCCACTTATATAAGCCATTGCTCATATATGCATATTATGCAAATCAACTCTTCTACGCGTAGGCACTATTATAATTATACGAGAATCATAATCAGAGCTATTCAAGGACTCTTAACTATGCCACTGTGAATCGCGGTATATATTTTTTTTTTTGTTGCTATTATCTATTGCTACTGGTACTGTACATAATACATATATTCTCCCATGGCCAAGCTCTCGCTTTTATCCCGGATAGTTCGTTCCATTTGGATTAAAATTTTTATTTTTGTTTTTCATCTCGTATTTATGTTCCAGATCATTAAAAGGATTTACTCGCACTCGGCCACTACTGTATCCTTATTATTACGGCACACTCTATTCTATAGAGATATTGCTGACCGGAACGCAAACACGCAAAAAGCCCCCGCATGACTCACATTTCCTCATATACACACAACGCAACAATTTCCATATATTATCCTTAAATGTCATTAAAGCCAATCGGACTTAATTGCGGAATCCTTTTATACGATCTAGCAACAAATACCATACTGCCTACTGTTAAATGGCGACCCCTTTGGTGATTGGAGGGAGGTTATATGTAATATCTCATAGAAACTAATTCTAAAAAGGGCATAAATTTAGCGATTAAACTTTGTGATAACTAAATCAATTTGCGCACCACGTACCGCTATGTTTAAGTTTAGGACTTCAAATAGTAAAATTCTTAACAAACAATTATTTATTCAAACGATAAATATAATACAGAAGTGTGCTAGAAATTTTGCTTAAGATTTTTGCTTGAATTTGGAAACATTAACCTCAATCCTGGACATAATTTCATCGAAATCAGTAAAGCCGTTCGTGATAAAAATTAGGAAATCTTAAACAATGAATTCCTGTTATATTTATTTTTTATTAATTTACATATTCCCATCTGCTGGCATCTCGGGCAATGTCATCCCTCGTAGGTCTTAACTCTGCCTTCCTTAGCTTCGCGTGCCATCCCAGTTTGTACCTTCGAAAGTCCAGCGACTGTCGCTCACCCTAGTTACATCTTAAGTTTTATTTTCAGGTTTTGGGTTTCGGGGGGTTTTGATCTATTCTCTCCAGCTATTTGTCAGCTTTCTCTGAGAAGGGAATATTCAGTCGTTTCTCGCAAAGTAAGCCTCCGTGCCCGCGATGACCTCCTCATTCGACTCAAATTTCTGCCGGCAGCGAGTGATTTTGGGGAAGCAGTTCGTAGTGCGATTCTACCAATTTGACCATGGTCTTACCGTTGCCCTTGTTGTCCGGAGTGAGCAAACGCGGCACCCATCGTGCCAACAGCTTTCTCATGCCCAAATTCTCTGGCACACAGAGAATTCGAGCGAAACGATTTCTTGAAGACTCCACGTATATATTGATGCATACTACGAGTACTCAGCAAATGGGTGAGAGAACTGATGAAAAACTCTAACTATCATCTGCCCCTACATTTCACTCGAGCTGGAAGGGCTTTTTGAGTATTTCATCAAAACAGCCCACGACCATATACGTAAGTTCTTAATGAGTACAGAATTTTACCTTGTTGCTAAATAAATAACTTAATTTGGGCCAAAACAAAACTTTCAACCATTCTCATCTGGGATGGTTAAATCGGGTGATTTTGCTGGCAATTCCAGATCGAGATTAAGCGTCCAGGAAATGCTTCCTTCACAATATACATTGTCACCTCGTGCAGTGTACTGTGGCTCGTGCTATGTGTGCGGTTGAAACCACCTGTTTAGCAAGTCCCGCTCATTTAATTCTGGTATGTAAGAAGTCATTTATCATGGCCCTGTAGCGTTCGCCAGAAACAGTGACCATATTCCCGATAGTGTCCTCAAAAAAATACGGCTCAATCTCTCCTCCCGCTTAAACGCTGCACCATACAGTGGCCTTGAGTGAATGTTATGGCTCTTTGTGCATCACGTACGGATTTTCCTTGCTCCAGAAATTAAGAATTTGCTTAATGACGTAAAAGCTTATGTGGAAATGCGTTTCTATGATGATTTTCGACACAAAATCGTCCTCTTCGTTGTTGAGATTGAGGATGTAAAAATAAATAAATTTGGTGGTGCAACAAGCTTGTAGTGAACCAGGACCTAGTGACTTATAGCTCTCAACCATTCCTTTGTGCGTGTTACCAGGAACGGAGGGGACCTACAATTTTCTGCCGATTCCGAACGGCTAATGAGCAGCACTTTCCAAGAGATAGGTACTCTTGGAGAATTTGTCAATTCCTCGCAAGAGGTAGTATACCCCTGAAAAAAACTTTCTTGCAGCGGCTGAGACACGAACTCGAGACCTTCCGCATGACAGTCCAACGCACTAACTATTATGCCAAGGGGTACTACTGTTGAGATTGAGGATGGCTTGACAGTAATTCACACACAACAGACGGTCAGCAGGCAATATGATTCACTATTTTCTTTTTCCGCGAACATGTGTAAGTCTTTCACAAAAATTCGCTGTATGGTCCGTCTTGTGATGTCCAATTTGATGGCCAGTCGTCTGGTTAATTTTTCTTCGTTATTAGCGACATCTGCAGCCAAAGCCGCGATATTCTCTGCCGAACGACCAAGTCCGATGGCGGCCACGCTCTATATGGTATCCTGTGGTTCCAGTCTGTTCGAGTCGAGAAGCTAAGCAGCGCCGGAATGTTTGCCCAGTTGGCGCGACATGATTAGGAAATCGATGACGAAATTCACGCTGCCCTAACACCACCCACCGATTGTTGGTCTAAAAATCGGCACAAAATTTTGGCACGATACAGCGCTCCATTGCTTGTCTGTTTGTATACTGCAGCTGTCTAGTTCACAAATGTCAAATATGATTGACGTAGGACGCCATTTGCAAAAACTATAACATTGCCTTCAATTTATTTCTAAGTCCGAGCGTCTCAGAAAATTTGTCACTTTTTCGGAAGAGATAGCACTTCTGAAAATCAGCAGCTGTGAATCTAATCCAAACTTCCAGCGTGGCAGTCCAGCGCACTAAGCATTACGTAAAGGTCAGGTGACACAATATTGTATTATGCTTATTATTCGGAACTAGAACATACACCAGATGGACACTACCTTTAAACAAGTCCTTGTTTAAGGCACATGAAGCACAGAATTGGCTTGTGATCATGTGAACAATATTAAATCTGTTCTGGTGCTGGTACTGTTCGTCACAAAATCCTTAATTGCGTAGTTGTTGAATTTATCCTTTCTTCTCCAAAATTTGAAGCAATCGAGAAGAAATGAAATCTTGTGTTATGAAATAATGCTCTGCTTCATCTGAGTGGAAATCGGAATCTTGTGTCTAACGTGTCTAATCTCACAATCTCGATTGTATCCTCAGCTCTATGCGATAAAGTCTTGTCCTTTTGAATCCACATATCGGTCAGATCATTTGAGCCAAATAAAATGGTTATCAACGATTAGCAGCGCTCTCCATTCAGGGTAAGGTCAATGTTATCGTCATTTTTGAACAAGTACTGTACGATGGTCCGCCGGCCCAACCATACAAAAAACTGGGTTTTTGGGAAAGCAGTGTCACTTGTTTGGCCTTGTGCAGATGAGAAAATCCCATAATTTAGCTTGCTAACGTACCAATTTACAAAAACGTTCTCGAGACACAAGCTGCTCCTGCCACTTCGGTCATAGCTCTCGAGTGTTAACGTGGGAGTTTTACACTATTCTTTCCAGAAAGTAAACATCGCCTTCTCACAAACATTTTTTGACATCCAATGCATTGATCTTCCGAGCGGCTTGCGTTCTTCATCGTCATCTACATTTGGAGAAGTTTGCCAGGAATACCAAAACTGTATGCACCATATAGTTCGCCCCTATAAATACTATCATACGCGGCTTTGAGATCGATGAAAAGGTGGTAGGTGTCGATTTGAAGTTCCTGGGATTTTTCCAAGTCTTGGCGCGGTCGATGGTTGACTTTCTTTGTCTAAAGCTACACTGATATGGATCTATCAAGTCTTGCCGAAAGGCTTTTGACATTCATATAATACGGCAGAAATCATCTTGTATGGGATTTTCCGGAGACTGAGAGAGGCCTCTGTATAGTTTGCGCATTACAGAGGTCTGCTTTCTTGAAGATCAGCAAACAATGCTGAGGTTGCATTCATCGGACATGCTTTCTCCCGACTATGTTTTTCAGATGAGTTGGTACGTACTTCCATCCATTGTTGGAGCTAAGATCTTATATAGATATCACTTCACTTCGTGAAAGTTGGTTCTGCGTACTGTTGATCTAAGTCACCTTATTCTTATAATACTATCTCCCTAACAGCAGAAAATTTTTTCTTTCCATATTCTCAGAATTGAATGTGGGTTTACCACGATGTTCCCTTATTGTCCATGCAGGCTTCGGCTGGGAGTCTGAATCCTTCCGAGTTTTTGTTTAGTCTTTGGTAAGATTTCCAAACCTTATAGCCCTGCTATGACACCCCTCTGCCCTCGACACAAACTACAAAACTTAAACATATTTCATTTTTGAGATCAAAATTTCCTGCACAGCACTGTACGTATCATCAGTGTGAATCGAATTTTTTAATTTATACACGAACATCCAGCAATCGCAAAACACAAATATCGATGTCGAAATGTTTGATATGACACAATTCAAATTCAAGGCAATTTCAATTCCAATTAAAAGTGGTTAATTTATAATATTTCGTCTATCCCTCTGTCTCTGTCTATAAAGGCTATGATATGTTCACGCTGATATGGTTACAAATTTTAATTACATCTCGTAATTGAATTTCTCACACTTCGACCAATGGATTCGGTTCGTACAACAACAAAATTTAAAAATTGAAATCCGATATCAGTTTCCCTCTCAAATGTAAGTTGATTAAATAATTTTATGTAAATTATCCCTCTGGGCTATGTCAATGTGTTTTGTAACAAAAACAACGAAAAAAGTGAGAGAAAATGGCTAATTGGCTTGATGTAGGCTTACGCTAAATGATCAACATTTTAACATTTTATAAAAAGCTACAGCGCCGCACATAAGTCTTCCTTTTAACAAATTGGTTAATTGAAATTGTAAATAAATCCGACCGACTTAAATGTACAATAATATTAAAAGAGGAAAAATGTTACGTATACGCCATACGCGTGTTGCATTATGTCGGATGATTGGAACTGTTTGAGCCGAAGTTTATTGTTGAATAATTTGCTGGGTAAAAAATAAGAGTTAATGAGCCCGTATCTGAAAAGGGTGTTCAAGAATAAATAAGCTATGCTATCGACTTTGCATGTTTTCAATAGAAGCTCAATGGTTCTTCATCAACGTGATGAAGTAATTAAAAGCTTAAAAACACTTTGTTCTCAGATAAGTGGGAGTAGTTATAATTAATAAGCTTTTGATGATAAATTGTTAATGCTGAAAGGAAGAATAAAAACCAACAAAATGGAGTTTTCAAATATTCGTTGGCATTTAAAAAAATTTAAGAGACCTTTCTAATTAACTTTTCTTCAAGTTTGTAATTAGTATGTTTATTGGTCTATTCCAAATCGTTGCCTCACGAACTCCTGTGTGTCAGAAATCTCTGGATGAAACGAGCTACGAATGATTGACTCTGTCAAACGCTTTAGAAAAATCTACTAAACACAGAGCCGTAAGTTTATCTTGATCATACTGCAGTCTTATATCATCCAAGATTTTCACCATTGTAGTAGAACAAGAGTGCTTAGCTCTAGGACCTGATTGTAGAGGATAAAGAAGATTCTTTGAAGTAAGATGTTCAATTATATGCTTCGAAAGTATTTTTTCTAACACCTTAGACAACCAAGGTAAAATACTAATATTCCAATAGTTTGAACAAGCGTTATTCTGCCTGCTTTCGATGCATTTGGAAAAGTAGAAGGCGCGATACAATGGTTGTAAATATTAGTTAGTGGGCTAATTAGATATGGTAGAAGAAGTTTTACGAAACGAAGGGACATTCTGTCTTTTTCCGTTGTATTAGACCTTCGAGTTTTGAAAGGATTTAATACTTTATTTTTGCAAACAACATAAAAGCTAAAAAGATTAACATCGTTGTAAACTAAGTCAGATTCGGTCAGGTTCGGTTGTGAATTGTTTGTTGAGTACATTCGTATCTAGTTTACATAGAGAAATTTGCTGTTTTCCAACACCAATTTTATGAGAGTTTGTCGATAGTTGCTTAGAAGAATTAATTTCGGAGCGAAGAAATTCTTTTTATTTGAACCTATAATCGAAGTGACTTAATTTCGAAAAAACTAAAATGCCCGACTGGGTCGCACGTAAAGACTTAGTATTTCAAAAATTAATATTATTAGAGAAAAACTGTTCATAAGCATAAAATTCAGTTTTTAAGTGCATAAAATAACTTTTTAGTAGTTGGAGCTGAAAACAGGATGTATACTGATTCCTCACGCAAACATTTATTTATGCAAGCACAAAAATTATTATAAGTCGTTGTAGTGGTTTTTTAAAAAAATGAGCTTATACATATACATATATACAAAATTTTTAAAATATTTTTATGTAAAAAATTAGGAACGAAAATATAAAGTTTTTATTATTGTTGGAATAAAAATTAAATTTACAAAAAAAAATATTGAGTCGTTTTTGAGATATTGAATTTTCCAAAAAAAAATAGATTTTGTTTTTCGAAATTCAAAAAAATATTTTTTTTTTAAATCTTAGAATTTCAATGTTTTTTAAACTTTTTAGAAGCTTCTCTATAAAATTCGTTATGCCGATAATGAGAAATTCAAAATTCGAAAAAAATCATTCTATCGTAGGTACAGTCAGTAATGTCTTTTTTTTTAATTTTTTTTTATTAAACTATTAATCGAATGGAAAAAAATTTTAGCAAAATTCTGGGAACCGTTTTCGAGCAAAATACAATTTTCGAAAACCATTTTTTAAAGTTTGTATGGAGAGGTAACATATTTTTTTTTTCTCAAATCTTGTAGATTATATTAAGAAACTTTATCAAGTTTGAAAAAAAACGAGCTTGGGGTTTTTGAAATATAGAGTTTTGAAAAAAAAATTTCGATTTTTTTTAAATATATAAGTTTGTTTTTGAAAAATTGAATTAATATTCAAACTTCAAAAAAAAAAAAAATGGTCCCAAAAATAAACATTTCTTAAGAAAATCTGTGGGACAGTTTTTGAGAATAAAAAAATATTTATAAAATTTAGAAAAAATAAAATGCACGACTGGATCGCACGAACTTGCTATTATGTTAAAGTACTTTGGAATTTAAAATACATTTTATAAATATAAAACATGGATTTAATGAGACAAAAATTTTCAAATGCATGGAATTGCCGCCTGATTTCCGGAAAAGTATGAATTTACGCAAATAAAGTTGAAAAATCGTTTTATGTATTATAGTAATTTTTTATATAATGAATTTCTTTCAAATTTTTCTATTTTTTATTTTAAGTGCTTAGTAATATCGATTTTAGGAAATAATTTCAAAAAATAATCTTTTACACGTTTTCAAGATATTATGATTTTTCAAAAAATAAATTGGACAAAATTTTAATAAAATAAAATGAATTAAATAGATAAAATTATTTTATTTGTTTTATTTATTTAAAAATTCATTCATTATATTTTATTAATATTTTGTCGAAACCGCGCAACTGGAGACGAAACACCAAAAATAATAAATTGGATTTTTTTTCAAAAAAAAAAATATTTGTTTGAATATTTTTATATACAATATTATTTTAAACTTAAGGGAGCTCCTGGTGAAAATTTTTAGTTAAAATCGTTAGAGCCGTTGATAAGAAATTCGAAAATCCAAAAAATGGTTCTGCAAGGGTACCATTAATAACATTTTGCCTCAAAACACTTTTAATTTTGAACTCTTACCGTTTTTAAGGGAAGATGCTGAAAAAATAAGCTTTTTAACCCATTACCGCGAGTACACCTAAACAATCAACGTTTTATTACTGTTTGTGTATGATTTCCAGGAAAGTAGTATTTTGAACTTCGCGTTCTTCCACGCTAGCAAAACCCCTGCGTAAGCTTTTCCATCTGTCCTATTCTTCAGGGCTCGTTCCGAGTAGTTGGAAAACTGCATTTGTTCAGCCAATTCTCAAAAAAGGCGAATCTTCTTCTCCCTCTAATTATCGACCGATCGCACTTACGTCCCTTCTTTTTAAGGTCATGGAAACGCTGATTAATTATCAGCTTAAGAAATATCTTGAGGAACGAAAGCTTCTTAATGACCGGCAGTATAGCTTTCGTAGCAATAGGTCCACAGGTGATTTGATGGTTTATCTAACCGAAAAGTGGAACAAATCTTTACATTGTTTCGGAGAAAGTAGGATTATTGCACTTGATATTTCAAAGGCATTTGATAAAGTCTGGCATCTTGCTCTTTTATCGAAAATGCGTGCTTTCGGGATCGACGAATCACTACTTCTTTGGTTTAGAAATTTTCTTTCGAACCGTTCAATACAAGTTGTACTAGACGGATTCAAGTCTGAAACCCACAATATAAATGCTGGTGTGCCCCAGGGCTCCGTTTTGTCCCCAACCCTCTTCCTCATTTTTATTAATGATCTCCTGTCTGTAACTTCTAATTCAATTAATTGTTTCGCTGACGATAGTACTCTTAGCTTTTCATAATCGTTTTCAGACTCACATCCCTCCTCTTCGGATGTGGAACTGCAACGACAAAATATGATAAGCACATTCAATTACGACCTAAATAGCATTGTGCAATGGGGAATAAGAAACCGTGTCGAATTTAATGCTTCGAAAACCCAATGCTGTCTTATATCGTTAAAGCGTGATATACCCCCCTTGCCACTATCTATGAGTGGCACTTGCATCTATGAAACTGATCATCTCGACATTTACAGTATGTGCATCACGAACCACCTCTTGTGGAAGACTCACATACGCGATGTTGCCAAAAATGCCGCAAGATGTTTGGGTTTTCTCCCATCTATTGGCTGGTGCTCCAGTAACTTATTTAAGTCTCTTGGACAATATTCAAAGAAGAGCTTTTAAAATGATTGGTGATAATAACATCATTGAGCCATTTACGTCACTCCAACATCGTCGTAATGTTTCTTACCTCACCCTTTTTTACCGTTATTTTAACGGACTATGCTCTAGTGAAATAGCCAGCTGCATTCCTCCCCTTAAACAGTTTAACCGTAATACTCGCACTTCTAAGAATGCCCATCAGTTTACCCTTGAGCCCAACTTCGGCCGTACTGTGAAGTACAGATTCGTTCTTCAGTCGTACTACGCGAATGTGGAATTCTTTGCCACGCTCTGTCTTTCCCAGTCATTTCAATGTTCAAGAATTCAAAACCAATGTACACCGACACCTCCTTTCTAACCCTTCCTTTTTACTTGCGATATAGGTACTATAGGGCAAGTTCTGCATTTGAAAAAAAAATCGAACTCGAGATTTTGATCAAAGTTGACATTACGATGATAGCGAAGACGAATAAAGTGGGTCCGGCAATTCCGTCTGTCTGTCTGTCTGTATGTCTGTACCTCGATCTAGAGCCTAAGCCACTGGACCTATTTTCTTCAAACTCGGTAGTTATGGGTCTTCGGTGATTCCCTAGAGGGGAAATTGAAATTTTTTTTTTAGCTCCAAAACTATGGGTACCCCCCATACACCCGTAATGCAAAACGAAAACGGCTCTAACAATTTTGATAAAAAAAATTAGGTGTGATATTATGGACATGGACTACGTTTCGGTAAAAAAAAAATTTGGGGCAAAATGTTATTAACGGTACCTGTCATAGAACCGTTTTTTTGATTTTCGACTTTCTCATTAACGGCTCTAACGATTTTAACCAAAAATTTTCAGCAGGAGTACCCCTAAGTTTAAAATAATATTGTATATAAAAATATTCGAAAAATTATTTGTTGTTTTTTTTTGAAAAATTTTTTTTTTTGAAAAATCAATATCTTCAAAACCTATGAACGATTATTTTTTGAAATTATTTCCAAAAATCAATATTAATAAATACTTAAAATTCGCATCCCACATTTTTTCTTGAAAAATTTTAAAGAAATTTCTTATATAAAAAATTTATTTATTTAATAATAAAACGATTTTTTAAAGTTTGTTTGCATAAATTCATACTTTTCTAGAAATCAGACGGCAATTTCATTTTAAATTTTGTATCTTAAATTCCAAAGTACTTTTACATAAGAGCAAGTTCGTGCGATCCAGTCGTGCATTTTATTTTCTTAATGCTCACACTGTGTCTCTGGCATATTTAGGGTATACAAACACCTTGAGTGTGCGCCGATTATAAAAAAAACTAAATGTCGTATAAAATGAAAAAAGGAAGCGATTAAGTTCATCAACATCCACATTACTTTCACTTTTATTTAAAATACTTAGTCTATTACATAAAAGCAAGTTCGTGCGACCCAGTCGTGATTTTTTTTTTTTTTTTTTTGATTGTTCGTGTACTTAAAGGGCCTAGATCAGATCACCTTTAAAGAAAGCGGGCGTTAGGAAAATTAGCGCAACTTTGCGTAACAGTCATGCATTATACTTTTTTTTAATAATGATGTGACTTTGATCACCAAATAGAAGAAATTGAATTATAATCACTTAAGGTCGCATTGCACTGAAATCCCATTGTGATGTGGTTTTTGCTTTCCAGCCGAGGCTCTGTTCGCTTGTCTCGTCAGGGTATTTCTGAAGAAAACACGAAATTTCAGAGTAAAAGGTCTTCAAACCAAATCTTTATTGAAAATAACTCTTAAATCTATAACACACAATATTCTGCTACTAGTATTTGACTTAATTCGGGTAATCGAATGGTTCACGGGTATCAACTCTTCAGGATTCTAGTCTTACTGTCTCGTATCGGTTGTACTGGTTTCTGATAATTTGGATCTGATACTTGGTTCCGGGTATTCTGGTAATTCGGCTCCAAACTGGTCCTATTATTCGGATGTCGGGCTTTTGACGGGATCTGACGGTACAACTCACCTGGTGGCACCTATTAGCAGGTACAAAACGCCCTTGGTTGCACTAACCAGTAAGCTAACCGCTCTGGTAGATCAGCAGGTACCATAGCACCTGGTGGCAGTTAAGACGTTAAACTTCGAACCTTAATTAAACCTGAAAACCTTAATAAGAAATAGCTGTACAATTTCACCTACCATTCTTGTCTTTCCACGAAACCCCTTACCACTGGTAGGGGGAAGCTCCGCAAAAGCAAGGAAAGCTAAAATGACCAATCCGTCTGCACTTGTCTACGACTGGATTTCAAATGATTAATACAAGCAATGTAATATGCCGCCTGACTGCTGACTGTGTGTATGATCGAAAGGATACTTTTCGTTCACCCAAGAAGTTCCTCATGATGCTTTTCCTGTAAGGACCGAATGTGAACTATATAAGTGGTGAATGAAAAATATTAATGTAGTTGATTTTCCTGTGACGTCATGTGTGCATGGTGCTTGTGAATTGAATTTGGTGAAGTAAAATTTTACTTGTAATACCAAGTGGAGTAGCATGGAACGCTGCGTTACACCTTATACATTATACTATAATATGATTTATTCATTAATTTTTTTTATAGTATTTTGAGATTAACAAGTTTCAAAGGAATGAGCTACTTTTCGCCAGCATTTAGAGTTTGAAAATTTTACGCAAAAAATCGATATTTTCAAAATTTGACTTTAAATAATTTTGTACATATGTACATATGTGCAAAAGATTTTTTGATGATTTTTTTCGGCACTTTGTCTGATACCAATGAAAATATAATTGTTTTGACAAAATTTTACTTGGATTAAAAGTACGTTTTGATCGGGTTAATAACCCGATTTACGTGGTCGAATTCAACTTCTGCCCACATAGAATCCCCACAAAAAGTGAATCATAAAAAATAAATAAATAAATCGAGTCACATATCTGTTCATATGTATATCTACGGTATGCCACCAGATTATATCAGATTATAAGCAAGTAAGCCTTCGCTCAGCCTTGTTCTTGTGGTCAAGTTCTTTTGGCTATTCTGTGGAATGCACGAGTAAAAATTAACTTCTGAAATAAATTTGTTTCCCGAAAGGAAAAACCAACAGAAGACAAACTCACACCCACACACAAATACTGACACTTATATCTTCTGATTTATATGGGGCCCAGACAAAGGGTTCGAGTTTCAGGTTCAGGTCCAACCCAGTCGAGCCAAGTCATCATAGAGGTCTCGCCCTTGGTCTCCAGAGGAATAAACTTATAAGCGTATATGATTCTTCCTTTATAGTTTTCCAATGTTGATTTTTTGCACTCCACGTTTTGGCTTTTGTTCTTTCTTATTTTTTATGCATATCCTTCAACGTTTTTTTCCGCTCTGCTGCGGACTTCTGATGCGGCCCGAACTTGCCGAGTAAACGTACATAACTATACATTCATTCATATACAAGTTTTCCACAAATTTTCCGCAGAGCAGTAAAATAAATTAATTTACGTTGCTTTCTGCCATGGTGGTAAGCATAACAACTGAAATAAATAAAAAATTCAAGGAGCACATCCTCTTATATTCTGTCCTGTCCCAAGGCAAAGTATTTGCATCTTCTTTGCTAGTCTGATGGTTTTTGGCCTTATTTGTCTACCTATGGGTATATATATGTACTTGGCACAGACTTATGGACTCGTATGTAGCTGTATAAATACGATGTGTGTGAGGGCTGGAAGGGAAAGGCCCGGTTTCATTACTATATTTAAATTTGTTGTTTACAAAAAAAAAAAGATGAAGCTTTGGTTTAACTATGTGAAAATCTTTTTATAAGTTCTCCAGTTAAAGGAGGTCGGTTTACTTGCTTTTGGAATACGAGATGAGATACAAAAAGCTACCGAAGGTTTAACTTAAGGGCAGTTGCTGGAAGAAGCAGGTGAATTTTTAAATTTTGATTTCCATGATGATGTACCTATTTGGATGCAATCTAGTTATTTTAGGGCTGAAAGTGAGGGACAGTAGGTATGTAGGTTTCTTTGGAAACCGGTCCTTCAATCGTCTTTGAAAAACTGAACAGATTATAACGAATAGAAGTCGATAAAGTAGAACAAAGTATGCCTTTTCGGGTGGGTAACAATTAGTTTTGTATATGAGAATATAAAACGGATGCGCCATCTGTTGTGTCGGTATGTAAGCATTGACTTACTTTGACATTTATCAACTGATTGATTTGAGTAGACATGTTGAATCATGAGTCGCTTCACACCGAAACTACTGTCCAATAGAATGACACTGCGAATGGATTGCGAATTTAGGAGTACCAGATAAGTAGAACAAAATGTCGGTTGAGCAGGGCATGTTACCGACATTCGTTCAACTTTCTTTCATCGGAGCTACTGTAACACATTTTGGTCAAAATCGACAATTACCGTTAGAGTCGCCTCTAGGTACTCGCCGAAGAATCTTAAATACCAAGTTTTAAGAAAATTGCTTCAACGGTATAGGGTGTAAGTCGATGTACATAGAGACAAACAGACTGTAAGGAAACATTACATTTATACCCCCATTTCGACGGGCTTATTCTTTTCACCTAACCGGTTATCCGCTCGTACGACTCATTCTCTCCTATACACCTTTCCACTCCTTATCGACGGACCAGTCCAATAGATAATTAATTCAAGTAGTTACCTCATCAGATAGATCCTTTTTTAACCCCTAAAACCCGATCCAACAATATTCCATATAATACCTACCTACACATAACACTTACCTAGCTATGCACCCGTCAAAATAAAATAAAATAAAATTATTATATTATAAAATAAATACTTACCGAACCGCCAGCATTCTCCCATAGCGTGGGTCCACTTCAAGCCACGGCCATCGACAGATTATAAATGAGTTTATCAGTTGAAACAGATCAATTATATATCTAGACCACACTTTCTAGGCAACACTAACAGCAAGTACAAGATGTGGTGAAATGAGACTAGTAGAATAAGTACCATAAAGAAGAACTCCACTGAAAGCAGCATCTGGCCGAAAGATTAAAGCCGGTCAAATAAGAGACCTATCATCTTCATTCCGGTCTCCTTTATATTATGAACAATGAACTAGAATCGTGATGGTACTCACCTTCAGTCATAAAGGCAGCAGGAGACGACATATATACATTGGTGAATAGGATGCCGCCCGTCATCCGCACCATAAAAACATATATGGAGGAAAATTTATTAATTTAATATAGCAGTAGCGTAATAAAAATAAAATGCACGACTGGATCGCACGAACTTGCTCTTATGTAAAAGTACTTTGGAATTTAAGATACATTTTATATATATAAAACATGGATTTAATGAGATAATAATGTTCAAATGCATAAAATTGCCGTCTGGTTTCCGGAAAAGTATGAATTTGTGCAAATAAACTTTAAAAAATCGTTTTATTATTAAATAAAATTTTTATATAAGAAATTTCTCTAAAATTTTTCAAGAAAAAAATGTGGGATGCGAATTTTAAGTATTTAATAATATTGGTTTTAGGAAATAATTTCAAAAAATAATCGTTCATAGGTTTTCAAGATATTGATTTAAATTTTTTTTTTAAACCCAATAAATATTTTTTCGAATATTTTTATATACAATATTATTTTAAACTTAAGGGGACTCCTGCTAAGAAATTTGGGTTAAAATCCTTAGAGCCATTAATGAGAAAGTCGAAAATCAAAAAAACGGGTCTATGGCAGATACCCCTAATAACATTTTGCCCCAAATTTTTTTTTTTACCAAAATGTAGTCCATGTCCATAATATCACACTTAATTTTTTTTATCAAAATCGTTAGAGCCGTTTTCGAGATAAATAAGATTTTGCATTACGGGTGTATGGGAGGTACCCTTAGTTTTGGAGCTAAAAAAAAATTTCAATTTCTCCTCTAGGGAATCACCGAAGACTCTTAACTACCGAGATTGAAAGAAATAGGTCCAGTGGTTTAGGCTGTAGTTCGAGGTACAGACCTGACACACTGAAACATGTTTTTTGTGTACTAAATTTTCCTTAAAAATTTTTATAAAAAAAATTGATATGCAAATTGTTAGTATTTAATAAAATACATTTAAAACGTAATTTAAAAATTTAATCGTGTATAGGTTTTCAAGATATTGAATTTTCAAAAAAAAATATGTATTATTTTTTTAAAAATCCAAAAACTATTTTTTCGAAAAAATTTTTAGTTTATATTTTTTCAAATGCAAAGCAGCTCCTGCATAAAAATTTTGGTTAAAATCATTAGAGCCGTTGGTCAGAAATTCGAAAATCAAAACAACGGTTCTATGACAGGTACCCCTAATAACAAATCTTTCCAAATTTTTTTTTCACCAAAATATAGTCCATGTCCATAATATCACACCTAATTTTTTTCATCAAAATCGTTAGAGCCGTTTTCGAGATAAATAAGATTTTGCATTACGGGTGTATGGGGGGTACCCTTAATTTTGGAGCTAAAAAAAAAATTCAATTTCTCCTCTAGGGAATCACCGAAGACCCTTAACTACCGAGTTTGAAGAAAATACCTCCGGTACTTTAGGCTGTAGTTCGAGGTACAGACATACAGACATACAGACAGACAGACGGAATTGTCGGACCCACTTTTTTCGTCTTCGCTATCATCGTAATGTCAACTTTGATCAAAATCTCGAGTTCGATTTTTTTTCCAAATGCAGAACTTGCCCTATAATACCTATATCGCAAGTAAAAAGTGTATTAAATAGAAATGTGCAAATACGGTCATATAATCGACAGAAAAACGAAGTGCGGAAGACATTTAACAAGAATATATCGTGTTAGTGCAGCCCTCAAAGTGTGGACCAACGCAGCTAAGGGATCTCAAATTAATTAAATTCAGTTTACTTTGGGATACGTCCTTGATTTGCCGGATTCGTCGTGATTTTCCAAATTCGTCTGTGATTTGCCGGATTTATCCGTGGTTTCCCGGATTCGTGCGTAATTTTTCAGATTAGTCTGTGATTTTTCGCACTGATCTTTGATTTTCCGGATTCGTCCGTGATTTTCCAAATTCGTCTGTGATTCGCCGGATTTATTCGTGATTTCCCGGATTCATGCGTGATTTTTCAGATTGGTCTGTGATTTTTCGCACTGATCTTTGATTTTCCGGATTCGTCCGTGATTTTCCAAATTCGTCTGTGATTTGCCGGATTTATCCGTGATTTCCCGGATTTGTGCGTGATTTTTCATATTCGTATGTGATTTTCTAGACTGATCTGTGATTTGCCGGATTCTTCCGTGATATTCCAAATTCGTCTGTGATTTGCCGGATTTATCCGTGATTTCCCGGATTCGTGCGTGATTTTTCAGATTGGTCTGTGATTTTTCGCACTGATCTTTGATTTTCCGGATTCGTCCGTGATTTTCCAAATTCGTCTGTGATTCGCCGGATTTATCCGTGATTTCCCGGATTCATGCGTGATTTTTCAGATTGGTCTGTGATTTTTCGCACTGATCTCTGATTTTCCGGATTCGTCCGTGATTTTCCAAATTCGTCTGTGATTTTCCGGATTTATCCGTGATTTGCCGGATTCGTCCGTAATTTTTCAGATTCGTCTGTGATTTGCTGGACTGATCTGTGATTTGCCGGGTTCGTCCGTGATTTTCCAAATTCGTCTGTGATTCGCCGGATTTATCCGTGATTTCCCGGATTCATGCGTGATTTTTCAGATTAGTCTGTGATTTGCTGGACTGATCTGTGATTTGCCGGATTCGTCCGTGATTTTCCAAATTCGTCTGTGATTCGCCGGATTTATTCGTGATTTCCCGGATTCATGCGTGATTTTTCAGATTGGTCTGTGATTTTTCGCACTGATCTTTGATTTTCCGAATTCGTCCGTGATTTTCCAAATTCGTCTGTGATTTGCCGGATTTATCCGTGATTTCCCGGATTTGTGCGTGATTTTTCATATTCGTATGTGATTTTCTAGACTGATCTGTGATTTGCCGGATTCTTCCGTGATTTTCCAAATTCGTCTGTGATTTGCCGGATTTATCCGTGATTTCCCGGATTTGTGCGTGATTTTTCATATTCATATGTGATTTTCTGGACTTATCTGTGATTTGCCGGATTCTTCCGTGATTTTCCAAATTCGTTTGTGATTTGGCGGATTTATCCGTGATTTCCCGGATTCGTGCGTGATTTTTCAGATTCATCTGTGATTTGCTGGACTGATCTGTGATTTGCCGGATTCGTCCGTGATTTTCCAAATTCTTCTGTGATTTGCCGGATTTATCCGTGATTTCCCAGATTCGTGCGTGATTTTTCAGATTCGTCTGTGATTTGCTGGATTGATCCGTGGTTTGCCGGATTCCTCCGTAATTAAGATTCGTCCGTGATTTTCCGGATTAGTCCGTGATTTTCCAAATTCGTCTGTGATTCGCCGGATTTATCCGTGATTTCCCGGATTCATGCGTGATTTTTCAGATTGGTCTGTGATTTTTCGCACTGATCTCTGATTTGCCGGATTCTTCCGTGATTTTCCAAATTCGTCTGTGATTTGCCGGATTTATCCGTGATTTGCCGGATTCGTGCGTGATTTTTGAGATTCGTCTGTGATTTGCTGGACTGATCTGTTATTTGCCGGATTCGTCCGTCATTTTCCAAATTCGTCTGTGATTTGCTGGATTGATCCGCGGTTTGCCGGATTCCTCCGTAATTAAGATTCGTCCTTGATTTTCCGGATTCGTCCGTGATTTGCCGGATTCATCCGTGATTTTCCGGGGACATCAATGATAAAAACATATATTTTATCATTGATATCTTCATTTGTACATATTATACAAATTAATAATAAATGTTTCCTGCTTACATTACCTTTTTGTTTGTATCTAATAATATGTCCTTAAGTGGACTTTAGGTCAATATTATTACTGACATAACCTAAGCCTTTGCAATAGAGACATCACAACAAGGAACTGCGGGAACCACATTTTTCGTGATCTCTTTTTTTTTCCAAATGCAAAACATGGTCTATATAGCAAGTAAGAAGGCCGGATACTGACAGATGATCTCACCGGCCCATAATCCACACCAAACCGTGATTTTCTGCGGATTCACTCCAACTCCAACTAAGGGCAACTGTGTTAAATTGACATCTTGCCAAATCTCGCAATTTTTCTTATTAACGTTCAATCGGCTCATGCCTGGTCCTTAAAAATGATTTTTTTTGCAAAAATGCGGTGCAATATAACCTCCTTTGTCGGTATAATTCGCCTTATGGCGGTTTGTTGTAAATATTTGAACAAAAAAAAAACTGGAAAATTAACAACGTATAAAACAAAACGGCTGCCAGGAATTATCAAAATCTACTCATTGGGAAACCTTTTGTTACAAATCCTATACTTATCGTAGATTGAAATAAATAAATAAATAAGGATATAAAGTACATACTGATAAAAACCATCTAAACAGAAGACTAAGCACTCTTCAACTGAACTCGTTGAGTTTAGGATTGAAAGTTAATTTTAAAACACTTTAAGTGCACAAAAATTGGCATTTCGTCCCGCGGAATTGAGGTTTAGCACGACTCACCCAGCTTAGTAGTGACGGCATATTTCTGTGAAATTAATTTCACCTTATATCTGATTTGTTTTTTTACAAAAATCCAATGTGAACAATTAGCATGAACATCGAACATTGACACTAAATGTTTTTGTTAAATACTCTTAATGAGCTTTTAATCGATTACTGATCAATCAACGAAAATTTAAAAATAACACAAACAAATAATGTAACCAGTAACCACATGATTGTCAAACTGTCTACCATTTTTTTGTATTTTTAAAAAATCACAAATAAAAATATCTAAGTTAAAAAATAAACCTTTATATTTATTTAAATTATCACATATTTTATTGTCAACATTTTTTTTTTGTTAACCAGCAACAAAAAATGTCTACACATTTTTCACTCGCATATACAATTATTGCGCTAGAATAAATAATTGCAATCATCATAGCCATAACTGGCTGAACACAATAGAATGCTGCAACTGGAGCTGCAGCTGCAACTGGAAGAGCTGTCAAAAAGTGTCGTACGTACTTTTTTTTATGTGCCCACAATGAGGCTGTACAGCTTTCATTGTTTTGTTGTCATTTGTTGGGTCAGGTGTTGAATCTTTGGCAAATTGTAAATATTTTAAGTAATTGAAACTATAAAATGGACACTGAAATTGAAGATTTTCGTCCATTATTTTAATTAAAATTTAACCACGAAATCACAATACAACAAAACAACACTTAAAATCACAGACAGATATCGTCGGTGACGCGTGCAAAGTGTGTAACTCCATCGAACCAAATTTTACAGGAGAGCAAAAAAACTTCCTATTTTCAAAGTTAGTAGTGATATTTTCATGAAATTTTAACTACTAATTTTTGATAATGTTTAATATTTATCAATATTACTCAAAAGTAAAATAATGCGTTATTAAATATTTTTTTTGGATATACACACTTTGCCTTGAAAAATTTGTCGCTCGCTCGGGACTTACACAGTTTTCTTATTTAGTTTTCCTATGAAGTAAAATCTTTCTGGTACAAATAAAACTATTAAACAAAACTAGTAACACTTATACTTTGAAAATTTAAACATTTTATTGAAACAAAAGATAACTGGAATAAATACTTAAAATTTATTTTGAACACGAAAATACAAGAAATTGAATTGGTACAAATAATAAAATAAAACTAGTATTAAAACTTCAACAAAATATAACGAAAAAAAAAAAACTTATTCTATTTTATGAAACAAACATACAAGAAATAAATAAAGCGATTTAGTTTGTGGCAAATGGAATCGCATCATAGAAAGCATTATAGTCCGACTCTTAGCTTTTCTTTTTAAGCTTGCAAGTGGTCGTATTTTTCTTTTTTGATTTTTCTGCTTTCCAGATAGGTAATTTTGATGTATCAAATGGGATCTGTTTCATCAGAGTTGTGCTATTTAGTTCATTTGATTGATTGATCAATTTAGTTCAATTCACCCTACTGCACTAATTCGTTCATTTTGGTTCGAAATTCTTCGTTTACCAGGGGTGGAATCGCGTAAGGTGATAGTTGACTATCAATTCGTTGATTGTCGTTTTTGACTATAGCTGTCTCTATCATATCAATTAAGAATTTTAGAGAGAGCGATTGTCAAAACGACAATCAACAAATTGATAATCAACTATCACCTTACGCGATTCCACCCCAGGAAAATTTATAAGAAACACTTTTTTTGACCCGATAGTCGGTTGTATATTGTCGCTATCTTGAATTAAGATTGAGTTTGCTTTTCTCCAACATTACTCTTAATTGTAAACCATTTTTGAAATAAATGGAAACAATTTCATATTTAAAATCCAAATTAATAATAATTTCTAACATCCCTTAAACCTTGATTTTTAAAACTATCCCTTAAAGTAATAAAAATGAAAAGTGAACTGAAAGATTTTATTTTCAAAAAATGTGCTGTCAAAAAAAAAAAAAAAAACGGATATATCAAAACTTCATCAAACATGGTAAAATATTTGTATCTTTCAGAAATATCAAATTCCTTAAATTCCAAGATCATTTTGATTTATTTGACTTTTCTAACAATTTGGACAATTTTCTAAAATTTCTTATGTTTAGAAAATCTATCGACAGATACAAATACAACAATACAAATAAGTTTTCTATACTTATGCCTGTTTAGTTCGTTGAACTTGTTTGTTCACGAACTACATAACTCTGGAGTTGACCACCCCCCGCCGTACATTTAATGTAGTACATGCATTATTATCAGCTTCAATTTGAATACTGAATGGCTATCACAAGAAACGTATATCTCCTTTTTTTCTATTACAATGGACAAGTGGAAATATCGTAACTCTTTTACGACTTTTTAGGAGATTTGTGGGAAAAATATTGATTTTCTTTATAAAAAAACTGTTGCTACCGGCAATTTATTATTAAATTAAACCTATCAGAACTAATAACAAAAGCTAATATTCACGAATATTTAATTTTTTTCACAACACCATGTCACTCACAACCTTTTACAACTAGAAATTGTGGAGATACACTTTTTTCTTCAATAAACTGATAGGTCAAGGAGTTACACTTTTTTCTAAATTGCCATTTTAACGGTTATTTTAAATAAAATACGGAATTCCCGGTTTGAGGGATTGTAGTATTCGGTTCAATCTAACAGATTGCATCAAAATCTTATTTTCGAAAAATTTGGAGTTACACACTTTGCACGCGTCACCGACGATATATAAAATTTGAAATGTCAAAAATGCTGCACGGAAAAGTTAAAAGTTCGCCAACTCTTGCAGCACCGACTGCAGCACCGACTGCAGTTGCGTTGTGTTGTGTTCGTAACATTGAATTTACGTGTATTGAATATTTTGACAGCTATTCCAGTTGCAGCTCCAGTTGCAGCTCCGTCTCCATTGTGTTCAGCCAGTAAAGCTAATCAATAATTCTCTGTATTGTGTCAAAGTTAAATGTTTGTCCCTACCTATAAACATATCGGCTGTGGAAATTCCGAATTATTATTTAACCAATTATCACCCTTGGTCGCAATTTCATTAGTCAATTGAAATGGTTCATCTGTCTCACTATGAAAATGAATCTCATTAATTAATACAATAAATTTATTCAGAAATTAATACACATACATATTATTTTATTTGCATTGTCAATCTGCTTAACAAATAAATCAACATCCCATAAAATATATGTATGTAAATAAATTAAACAGAAAAAATCATTAAATAAAGTTTTCGGTGTAACTTTTGTGTGTGTTTGTTTTCAAATACAAAGGACCATCGGATGCACACTCCGTGATAAATGGATAATGTCCTGGATAAAAAAACAGATGAGGACACCAGATGGCTACTCTGCTTCTTCTTCAATGTCCGTCTTTAGGAAGAAGTGTCCTTTCGGTTGGCTGTAGGTATGTTTTGTTCTCACTAAAAAAAAAAAAAAAATTTGTTGCAGGATCATATCAGCCATTAGGATATATGTTTGGGGAAGGAACAAGCAAAACAAAAATTAAGTGGCAAAAAGAAAATCCAGGGAATGGAAAAAAAGTGACAGAAAAAGCTGTTGAACACTTCATAAATGACGAGATGCTACACTTAGCCAAACACATTGGCATGACATGGAGAAGGTGGCGAGATGAGCTTAGTTTCTGGAACAGCAGACACAAAATAATGTCCTCATGCTGAAAGTACAGCAAGGCAAAAAAAAATCAACGAAAACAGCAAACGACCAAATGTATATGTATGTATGTCCTTTTTGAATCATTTTATTATTGATTTATTTGTTTGCTCATCAAATGTGCAGTGTGATTTCATTAATTGGCTCTTTAGATGGGAATTTAAGTTGTCTACAAGCTCAACACGCTTTATGTGATGTTTGCAGAGCAAGACAAAATCAAATGGGGAATTGGAATCCGTTGAGCTTCTAATGAGACATTAGGGAAGGATATCTTCGATCTACAATGCCATATGTGTGGTGCTTACTTTTTGATGTTTGATTAGGTCACCGTTGTGAGTTTTGTATTTTCTTTGAGTGACATTTACTTTTGAGCAAGAGATTTGTTTAGTTAACCCTTTTTTGAGAGATAAAAATGTTGTCCAGTTTAAAATGAATTGAATCATGTGGGTGCGTAGGTTGTTTTGGTGGCTAGGAGCTTGGAGTTAAAGTGGTCACTTAGAGAAACAGCGAAAAACTGAAATAAACCAACCGTGGTCTTCTTCTTATGGTCACGTTTGTTTTCTTCTAAAAAACGATAAAAGCAATTTATTTGTCCTTCGCAAGAAGAATTGTAATGTTGTGATGCTTTTTCTTCGTGGCTGAGGTAAACTCGTCGGAGTCCAGGGTTCTTCCCAAAGAAGCAACAAACTTGGGTTTGGCTAAACTCTTAATCAATTTATTTCGTGGGTTTTTTATTTCTAACACGGTATTTTATATAATTTTTATTTACAATTTTACTTCTTTTCTTAAAATAAATAACACGGTATTTCAAATAATACAGTATTCAAAAGTCTAACTAACTAACACGGTATTTCATATAAAGTGTCTCTATCATTTCACAAAATATTTCCCACAGTTATGCAAGTATTTCTTAGGGGCTGTTCATGAAAACATGCTGCGGAAAGTTATATTATATATTAATAATTAAGCTTGCCATACTCTAGCTTAGCTAATACTCCTAATAACAATAAAATTTGCTTTACTCTAACTAATACTCTACTATTTTATAAGAAAAAAATAGATCAGCTTCACCATCACGGCAATGCCTATCTGTCACCGAAACGCCTTATACTCTCTATGAACTGGATTGGTAATAGTATCCACACTGGACGAGAATGAAAGACAATTTTTTCGTTTTCCCAGCCTCCACTTATTGAATTTATGGCTAAGAGTCAGTGTGAATTGAAACAAATAAACGACGAAATTGTATGTGAATCAAAGTGGGTATTGAGCACATGATTTCGGGTACACACTGGATATGTGTAATGTGATTATTTAATACGGTGGTATGTAGGCGTCGTACCGTTTTGCTCGTTAATAGGATAAGGGGTCGTTGGTGTCGTAGCGTTTTGCTCGGTATAGTGATAAGGTTATGTAGGCTTTTCTTCGTTATAATGTTACCGTATAATAAGGTCATTAACCTCAGATTTTTACAGCATTGCTAAATGAAGTATACAAAATCGTATGGTGTTAAGGGCTTTAAAAACTCAATACTATCTTCTGGTGTTGAAGCAAAATGTTCGCAATATGTCATTGTCCTTGAATGACACTTCTATCGAAAAAGCTGAAAAATTTTCAGTACTCAGTATGAGTTCGCAAGCAACGGCCTTTGTTGTATTGACCACATTCTCAAGACCCCTAAAAACTCTGATAAATTCTTAGAATTTCTATATGGATGTAAGAATTTTTTCACGTTTTCTGCTTTCAATACAATTTATGCGTCCAAAACTCGAGTATAAATCACATCTTTTGACAGGTCCAACCCAAACTTCTCTTTACTGGTTAGACTCTACAGAACAGAGCGTTAAAACTGATAGGAAATGGAACTATCATGGAATCTCATCTGAATTCTCATCTCTAGAATACCTTCGGAATGTTTTATATATTGTTTTATCGCTTCTTTTGCAATCAATGCTCACTCGAAGTACCCAGTTGCATTCCTCCACTAAATCACTGCACCCATGATACCCGTTTCTCTAGGAATGCTCATCAGTTCACACGGTAATGCTTGTCGTACCTTCAAAAAATAAAATGCACACGACTGGGTCGCACGAACTTGCTCTTACGTAAAAGACTAAGAATTTCAAAAATGAATGTTATTAGAGAAAAACTGTTCATAAGCATAAAATTAATTTTTTAAATGACTAAAATAACTTATTTAGTAGTTTTTGAATTTTCCAAGAAAAAATATACTTTTTTTTTCAAAAATTTCGAAAAACAATGTTTTTAAACTTCTATAAAAAAAATTCATTAAAATCCGTTATGCCGATAATGAGAAATTCAAAATTCGAAAAAATTGTTCTATGGTAGGTACAGTCAGTAATATCATGATTTCAAATTTTTTACTAAATTATAACTCGTAAGAATTAATCAAAAAAAAAAATTAGCTAAATTCTCGGAACCGTTTTCGAGGAAAATACGATTTTCGAAAACCATTTTTTATTTTTTTTATTTTAAAATAATTTTTTTTTCTCATTTCTTGTAGATTATATTTAGAAACTTCAAGTTTTAAAAACTTGTATTCACAATAATATTCAAACTTCTGGGGACCTTAAGCAGAAAAAAATGATCAAAATCCGTTGTACCGTTTTCCAGAAAATCAAAAACCAAAAAAATTGTTCCAAGGGGGGGACCAAAAATAATATTTTTTTGGAAACATTTTTGCAACCATTAGCTAGCCTTAACTCAATGAAATGTTTGGATTTTTTTTTTAATCTGTGGGACAGTTTTTGAGAAAAAAAAAAATATTTGTAAAATTTCGAAAAAAAAAAATCGTATTGCAGGTACCGTTATTTTTGGGGGAAAAACTAAAACTCATATCTACCTAGTTTAAGGAAAATCGGCCGAGCCGTTTAGCTGTAGTCGAACAGACAGACAGACAGAATTGCGAGACCCACTTTTTTGGTATTCGCTATCATCGTAATGTCAACTTTGATCAAAATCTCGAGTTCGATTTTTTTTACGAATGCATAACTTGCCTTATAGTACCTATAAGTCGCAAGTAAAAACAACCCACTGTCCATCTATCTAAAGGAACAAATTTTAAACAAGGGCACATCTGTTTTTATCTAAAATAATTTATATTTTTAATTCAAGAAAGCAAATAAGCTAATTCATTTTGATATCGATTTAAGTAAAAGTACAAAAAGAGTACTCGGAGTACTACGACTACACCCCTTGATGAGGAGAAGATACTCATGAACAAACAATTCCTACCAGTTATCAGCAATTGGTTCCCAATCTGGTTCACGATCTCAAAGACAGCGATGAAGGAGGTCCAAATCTTAGAGACAAAGATGCTAAGAATCTGCACCGGGTTCCACTTCGAACGGTAGGGAGCTACGGGAACGAGGATCTTTACAAAGAAGCAAAGATGATACCGCTCGACAAATACCTTCTAAATTCGGCAAAAAAGATAGATAGATAATCAGCTAATGGGAGGGATGGCCAACGAGCAACGACATCCCGATCCGAGGTACCTCAGTGTGATGGATGGAAACCCTGGACGACATTTCTTTTTCTTTCACGGACAACGGCAGATAGATTTAAAAAAATTAATATGACCAATTGAAAATAACGATTTTTCAACTATTTTTCTAATACTATATGTACCTGTTTAGTGTATATATGGGAAATTAAATTTAAGTAAAAGCACTTTTGAAAAGTATGTCTCCGAAATGGGGCCATCATTCAAACCATTTTCCTTGCCTTTCTCTACTATTTTCATGTACTCTTTCAAGCATTGCTGCCGGAATATTTAAGATGCGTTTGTTTCGATTAAGGGCTTCCAGATTCCTGGGAGGATCGTTATAAACAAGAGGTTTTAAGTATGTGTTCAGAGAAAAAAATTACAGAGGCTCAGATCAGGAGAGAGAGAGCGAGAGAGGCTGGAGAATCTGCTTCGCAAAAGGCCCATACAAGCTCTGGCTTATTTTTTATATTTTTCGAACACCAACAAGATTTTGACTACCCTTAAAATATTTGAGCAATATTTGAGAAAAATTGGAGAGAATTCAAAAGATTTAAAAAGAGCTACCGATGCACATTGGTTTTGAATGTCTGAATATCACAATGGGAGGGAAATATTGAGTCGGGTAAAGCATTTCACATTCGTGTAGTGCGGCTAATGGAAGACTCTCTGCATTTGATAGTACCTACGTCTGGAGTTGGGTATTCACTGAAACGCGACTATTACAGTTGAATAGTTAAAGGTGTCGAATGCAACTGGGTTGTTTGCTGTAGCTCCATCCCACTGAAACCAGACATATAACAGCTCCATCTATTTCCAATTCTGGAAAAATTCTGAATCATGGTCAGCTAACGTGAAGAAGCAACAAAAAGTAAGGACCGATGATTTCTATTTCTGATATTGAACACCATACTGTCACTCTGTGGGAGTTCACTCCTTGGGCTTCATCTCACTCATATAGCAGCGCATATTTTGCTCATTAACGCATTCACTCAGGTTAAAATGTGCCTGGTCAGAAAAGACTTCGAAATCACGTGGCAACAATTCTTGGATGGCAACCATCTTGTAGGTGAGTAAATGCAGATGTTCTTTAACGATTCGTTGAAAGGAACAACTTGAAATGTTGGAGATTGTTCGAATGCAATTCGTATCGTTTTCGCATGGGAACTCGACCATGGAGAGTGATATTAGAATGTGAACAGAAGGCAAGCTGCACTCGAACGATCGAGCGGGCGATTGGAAAATAGGCTTGCAAACAAAAAACACACTGTTGAACAGAATTGGCGATTTAAACGAAGTATGGTCACAAAATTTCGCGTCGCCTTCTTTAAACTGAACCCACATTTAAAAATGTACGACTATTACGTCTCGCATATACCAAACCCCTCATAGGCCGAACCATGATCGATCGGGTATAGTCGAACGAACTTAATGCTTAATCCGTCATCTGCCGATGAAGGCCTGTCATTACCGATCAACTTCTTTGGATTTTCTGTCAATTCGCCTTTCTTGGAAAAAACTTTTGTGCTTCAAAATCGCACTGCATAGTCCAAGATCTGCTTTAGTGTTTTCAGACGAATTCAATTCGATTTCAGTGTACGCGAAGTGTTAGAAAGAAAGGCCTGGCTGATTCAAATCCTTCCTTCTACTGAAGCAGTTGAATCGATCGAATGCAATATGAGTGAGCTTTAAGTGTTACGTACGTAGTTATGCTTTTCACTTTTCATGTGTTGCTACCTAGATAGTTGGATTCCTTGCTTATTTTACTTTTGATGGCGCCCGAAAGGCCGAGATGTACTACGGCCTCAACCAACAAGCCCCTCCAGCCAGCTCAGTCCTTAGCTAGATACTTCCAGTTACGCACTTCAAGTTGGTATAGGTAGTTCTCCAATTCTGTGCGCCACCTAAGATTAGGTCTTCCTCTGTTGAGCTGACCATCAGGAATTGATTCGAAGACTCGTTGGGTTGGTGTGTCAGTTTCCATATGCTCCGTATTTTCATCTTTTTGAGCAGGTCCACGTCGCTGTAAGGCCCCTAAGGCTCGTTGTTCACTCTTCTCCTCCATACTCCATCGATACATACTGGACCAAAAATCATCCATTCAAAGGACCCAACAGATTCTCATCCGCATTCGACAAGGTCCGTGCTCCTTCCCCATATAGCAGGGCCGGGATAATAAGAGTCTTATATAAAACCTCCAAGCCTCCTTGGTTCTTTGAAAAAGGGATACTCAAATGTCTTCTCAGCCCGAAGAAACAGCGATTGGCGAAAATGATTCTTTATTTTATTTCTGCACTGATGTCATTTTGCGAGGTAATAGTGAAGCCCAGGTAGAAAAAGTCCGTAATGACTTCGAAGTTGTACCTATATACCCGTCGTGACGTTTTTCCCAAATCAAAGATGTTGAGATTCCTTTCTCGATAATAGCATATTCTTCGTCTTATTTCCATTAACAGCCAAACCCATTTTCGCCGCCCGACGGTTGATTTTCCGGGCCAAAGACCACGCTGATAGAGACCGATCAGATCGTGGACAAACATTTTTAAGACATCACACAGTGCAAATGGCAAGATTTTGTATGCGACGCTGCGGAGTCTTATACCTCTGTAGTTGGCACAGGTGAGAGTATCTGCTTTCTTGTATATGCGGCAGATTATAGGAAGATTCTATTCATCCAGCATACCTACGAGTACTTTCATCCGACAAAATTTTGGAGATAAGTTGGGGCATACTTCCTACTAAGTTATTTTCCCCTGCCTTGAATAGTTTGGCCGAAGAGCCATCCGCACCAGCAGCCTTGTACGCTTTAAGCTTGGCTATCGCCAACCGCACCTCATTTAGGTCGCATGGAGGGTAATCATTGCCCTGTCTAACAGTGAAATTTTGGTGATGTTCGTCATTTAGCAGTCTTGAAAAGTGTTGTTTCCTAAACCTCAGTACCGACTCCGCGTCTACAGCCATATATTTACACTCTCGTCTCGGCAGGCTTCCGTTTTGGCCTTGTAGCCTTAGACAGATTGCTTTACCCTTGAGTAAAACTTTCGAACATCCCGCTGCTACTGCATCCCTCAATAGACTTGACCCCCAGCTTCGCGTGCTCTATCTATTTCCCCCTAAGAAGTCGGCGCGGCGTTCCTCCCATCTTCCCTCCGGGCTGCTTTCTCAGCAGTTCCGGTTCTAGCTTGGAGAATTGATTGATAGGCCTCGGTCTTGGCTGCTTGCGCCAACCAGCATTCTTCATCGAACCAGAGGTTTCGTTTTGGTTGGCAACTGAAACCCAGCACATCAGTGGCGGCACTTGTGATGGCTTATTGGCGCTAATTCCACTGATGATGCTGTTTGCGGCCTAAGCTGAAAGGTTAAGAGAGACTTGGTCAGCTAAAATCCTAGCATCCGCTCGGTGTTGTGCCGTCATATATATCCGCATACCTACCTGAGCCAAGTAATAGTTCGATTCCATACTGCACTAAATCCGAAAATTCGTTTCTGAACGATTTAATTTTAATTTTGTGTCCTCCTCAGATTCTATACCCTGAAAAACAAACAACCCAAGGTCTTCTAAGTAAAATAATTCTATTAAACATTAAAACATTCTCCATTAATCCGCCAAGAATCTAGACGAATTCATTCAATAAATCATTCCACACCATATCTTTTGCCCAAACTTAGAGAACTTATCAACTTAATTATTTTTGCTACCAAATGAAATCACACAATTAAATTAAAAGTTTTTGCTTTTCTCATTCGAGGCCAATTAGGTCGAGGAGTTGTTTTTGTTGGTTCTGGTTCATCCTCGTTAACTTTTCGCCTCATCATTTCAAATTGAATAACGCAGAATGAAACTTTTACAATGTTGTTCAAGTGAACTCAATTTCGCGAAATAATTCCCGATCTTTGACACCAATACCATCATCATGGCAGAGCAATCCATCCGAAACGGGACTCAAAGTTTGCTCGGCAAAAGAATCAGAATTGTACAGAAAAAAAACACAACTTAAATTTCCATAGAAAATCCCAAAATGGCGTACAACAGTACCTACTCTACGGCAACAGGAAAAAAAAAATAACTCACATTATTTAGACGACTCCGAGCCAGGAGGGCTAAGAGTTGGGGAACGGAGAAAATGCAAGTAAGGAATCCTAGAAACTTTCTCCAAACCTAACTCCGGATGCGAATGCTGGAATACAGAGCTTTAAACAGACCAACTCTACCCGAGCACACACACACAAAAAGAGTCCTTGAGCGCGCATTTCACAAGAACTCTATTAAATCATTTTATTTATTTGGCGTTAAACTCTGTACCTAACTCGATTACCTGTTGTAGCCAACAGGGCATCCAGTTAGGTTGGGAGCAAGCAACAAGAAGAAGGACGCAGGAGTGCGTCTGCAAAAGTAGAATCGAGCAATAAAATTCAAGAGAGCGAGCACACAAAACGAGGGCAAACTAAATTTATAAATTTTTCGGAAACACAAGGCAAGGAGTTATCCTGATTTTATTAGTTATTGCCATGTCAGTGGCAATAGCGAAAGTCTGAGTGAGAGAAAGTTGGAATCCTTTTAGCCGTGTTGTAATTGTTTTTTTTTGTATTTTTGAACGAGTTAATGGGAGGTTTCAACCTAATTAAAGCAGGTGCAGATGCCTTAACTTATTGTTGTATGGTCATTGAAAAAGTTTGCTATAGCGTAAATGTAAATTTAGAAATAGTTTAACGTTTAGTCTTAAAGTATTTGAGAAAATAGAAGTTTTATATAAGGAGAGACCGTTCCAACAAATAATGGAGATACAGGTTTTAGAAGATCGTGTTAGATGACTCTTCAGAAAAACAGCAGTCGTTCATGCATTTTTAACAATTATTTGCCCGTGTAGTTCTTCTTTGCAAGACTAGGTGGCACGAACTTGCGTCTATGTAAGAGGCTTAGAATTTTAAAAATCGAAAGAAAAATATTCATAACCATTAAATTAATTTTCTAAATGGCTAAAACAACTAGTTTAGATGTTGGAGTTAAGAACAGACTACCACCTCAGCAAATAAAAATTTATTGGGGAACAAAAATTATAAATCGTTGCAACGTTTTTACTTGCGATAAAGGCAGTATAGGGCAAGCTCTGCAATCGAACTCGAGATTTTGATCAAAGTTGACATTACGAACCAATTGGGTCCGGCAATTCCGTCTGTCCTTCTGTATCTATGTATGTCTGTACCTCGACCTACAGCCTACACTACTGGAAGTATTTTCTTCAAACTTGGTACTTAAGGGTCTTTGGCGATTCTCTGCAGGAGACATTTTTTTTAGCTCTAAAACTAACATACAGCTTTAATGCAAATTCGTTTTTATCTCAAAAAAGATTCTAGCGATTTTGATAAAAAAATAAAATGCACGACTGGGTCGCACGAACTTGCTCCTTTGTAATAAACTAGGAATTTTAAAAACCAATGTTATTAGAGAGTAGTAAGAGATAAAAACACAATGCTATGCAAATATGAAATTATGCAAGAACAAAAATCATAAGTCGTTGTAGTTTTTTTTTTTAATAAGCTTTTATATACAAAATTTATAAAACGATTTGCAAAAAAAAATTGAGCCGTTTTTAAGATATCGAGTTTTCCAAAAAAAAATAACTTTTTTTTCAAAAATTCAAAAAATATATTTTTTTATTAAATTTCAGATCCGTTTTATTGACAATAAGAAATTCAAAATTAGAAGAAATGGTTCTATAGCAGGTAGAAGCTGTAATATCTTAATTTCATTTTTTTTATTAAATTAAAAATCTTGAAAATTAATTGAATAAAAAAATCATCAAAATTCTAGGCGCCGCCGTTTTCGAGAAAAATACGACATAAAATAAATTTTTTTCTCACATCTTGTAGATTATATTGAGAAATTTTTATTTATCAAGTTTAAAAAAAATTTATTATGGGGTTTTCGAAATATTCAGTTTTGAAAAAAAAAAAAATGGAATTTGTTTTTTTTAAATGCAAAAAAATTTTTTTGAAAATTTAAATACACAATACTATCCAAAGTTTTGGGAAACTTTAGCAAAAAAAATGATCAAAACCGGTTGAACCGTTTTTGAGAAAATCAAAACCAAAAAAATGGTTCCATGCGGGGGGTATCCTCTATAACTATTTTTCGGAACATTGTTTTCAACCATTACCTAGCTTTAACAAAATTAAATTTTTTTATATTTTTATTTTTTAAATTAAATTAAATAAAAATAATTTTTTTTGTGAGAAAAAAAATATTTATAAAATGTCGAAAAAAATCGTATGGATGGTACCGTTATTTTTGGTCTTAAAAAAAAAAAGAAGAAAACCTGTGGGGCGGAAAATTAAAAACGATATCTACCAAGTTTAAAGAAAATCGGCAGAGCCGTTCGGGCTGTAGTCGAAAGGACAGACAGACAGACAGAATTACGAGACCCATTTTTTTGGTCGTTACTATCATCGTAATGTCAACTTTGATCAAAATCTCGAGTTCGATTTTTTTTCCGAATGCATAACTTGCCTTATAGTATCTACCTATAAGTCGCAAGTACTATAGATATGTAATTAGGTGTACTATTATGGACATAGACTACATTTTGGTTAAAGAATATTTTGCAAAAAAATGTTATTAAAGCTACCTCTCATAGAACGTTCTTATTTTTTTATTTTTTATTTTCGACTTTCTCATTTACGGCTCTTATGATTTTTGCCAATTTTGTTGTACAGGATTAAGCATTCCTTCCACATGCATCAGTTCGTTCGCCAGGATTTTTGCATCGTTGATTTTGACAGCAAGCTGAATTGGGACAATCAGCATCGGTGAGACGGTGAGGCATTCATTTGGATCTCGGCAGCCTGTATGAATAGGATCGCCAATAAGTCCCTCAGGACATGAACAGCTAAAACTGCCTGGGAGGTTTTGGCCAAAGGCAGTATGATGACAGGGGCTCGTCAAACATTCGTTAACTTCTTCAGAAGTTGAACCTGTGTTCAGCAGTTGGTATCCTTCATGGCATGAGCACGAAGCTTGATGGTCGATCACTTGGCAAGTTGCCTTACCGCGATTGGTTGCATATCAGGGATTTACACAGCGATTTGTTTCTGCATCACAGCTTCTTTCTTGTGAACAATCATCACTGTTCACACATTCTACCTTGAAACATCCTACAGAAGTATCATATGGGTCTCCGAGGTGTCCAACTGGACACTCACAATTTCCTATTTGTTGGCTACTATGACAAACTGCTTTGGGACCACAAGTTATTGATAAACATGGATCTGCACATTATTTGTCATTGACACATACTAAGTTCTCGGAACAATCAGCGTTTTTATAACATTCTCTCTACGAAATTTCATTTTCATTTTCATCACCATATGTACCATCTGGGCACACGCAACGATATGAACCCGGAAGATTTTAATTTTTTGGAAAATTAATATCTTAAAAACGTGTGAACGATTATTTTTTTAAATGATTTGCTAAAATCTATATTACTATTTACTACATATCCTAAATGGGCATCCCAAATTTTTTGAAGCTCGCCACGTCATTTCCGTCAAAAAAAATATAAAATCAACGTCATTTCCGTCAAGCAGTTGGAGAAGTTATACATACGCGGTCGTGGTAGGTTGGCTCATTAAAAAATAAAAATGTTCAATTGTAAAACATAATAAAAACCTAACTTAAGAATAAATAAAACCTAAACCTAATTTATATAAAACGTGTTGTGTTATTTTTACTTGCGACTTATAAGTACTATAAAGCAAATTATGCATTCGTAAAAAAAATCGAACTCCAGATTTTGATCAAAGTTGTCATTACGAAGATAGCGAAGACCAAAAAAGTGGTTCTCGCAATTCTGTCTGTCTGTCTGTCTGTCGGTTCGACTACAGCCTAAGCGGCTCGGCCGATTTTCTTCAAACTTGGTAGATATGGGTTTTAATTTTTTCCCCCTGGATGTTTTTTTCTGTTTTTTTTAAGACCAAAAATAACGGTACCTGCCATACGATTTTTTTTTCGAAATTTTATAAATATTTTTTTTTTCTCAAAAACTGTCCCACAGAATTTTTTAAAAAAAATTTGAAAAATTTCATTTGGTTAAAACTAGCTAATGGTTGAAAAAAATTTTACAAAAAATTAATATTTTTGGTAGCCCCCCTGGGTTGAAATTAACGGTACCTTCCATACAAATTTTAAAAAATGGTTTTCCAAAATCGTATTTTTCTCGAAAACGGTTCCGAGAATTTTGCTAAAATTTTTTTTCTTTTGAATAATCTTTCCGATCTATAATTTAATAAAAAAAAAATTTTAAATCTAGATATTACTGATTGTACCTACCATAGAACGATTTTTTCGAATTTTGAATTTCTCATTATCGACATAACGGATTTTAATGAAATTTTTTATAAAGAAGCTCCTAAAAAGTTTAAAAAACATTGCATTTCAAAACTTAAGAAAAAATATTTTTTTCAATTTTTAGAAAAAAAAGTCATTTTTTTTTTTTTAAATTCGATATCTCAAGAACGGCATAGTATGTTTTTGGAAATTAGACTTTTATTCGTACAATAATAAAAACTTAAGGTTGGCGTACCAAAATTTTTTCTTAAAAATGTTTTAAAAATTTTTTACATAAAAGCTTATTTTTTTAAGGAACCACTACAAGGACTTATAATTTTTGTTCCTGCATAAATTCATGTTTTCAAAGCATGCTGGTTTTATTTCTTACTACTAACAGAATTTAAAAAAATTCATTTTATCCTTATGAACAGTTTTCTCTAATAACATTCGTTTTTAAAATTACTAGTCTATTACATAGGAGCAAGTTTGTGCGACCCAGTCGTGCATTTTATTTATCATTGGATATTAACATTGTGCCTAGTGAAGGGCACAATCATCGTTCTGTAGCGTTCGTCATTGGGGATGACCGCCTCACCATTGTCGTTTTCGAAAAAGTACGGACCAATCACGCCAACACGGCCCAAAGTTCAAAGTTCAAAAGGTACATTTTTGAGGATGCAATGCCACTTGTTGAACCTCGTATGGGTTGGTGTCGTCCCATATACAGCAATTTTGCTTGTTAACACAGATATTTATCTAATAATGCGCCTCGTCGCTAAAGATGAGTTTTTGGCCAAAATTGAAATCCTCTTCCAAACACTCCCAAGCCCAGTCAGCGAACAAATGACGTTGTTTATAGTCATAAACTTTGAGTTTTGCGTCATTTGGATCTTGTATGAGTATAATCCCAAGTGCCGACGGAAAATTCGCCAAATTGAAGCCTGCAAGAAATCGACTTCGGAGACAATCAGCTGTACACGGATCACTTTCATATTCTCGGACGATCTCGAGTTCTTTTGAAGTACGAATGGTGGATGATTGCTTACAAAACCAGTCGTAAGCCACCAAACGTTAAAGAGTGAAATGTGAAGGCTCACCACGTCCAACGCAAGGACGTAAAGGCTCACGAGCGCAACGTTTGCACTAACGAATATTCATTTTGATAATAAATTTTTATCATTTGAACTTGCTGTTTAATCGTATTGCTTGCCATTGTGGCTTGGCATCAGTATTTGAAATTTGAATAATAAACAATAAATTTGACAGATGTCAGCAAAATAACATGGCCGTCGCAGGCCGTCAACATCTACAAACGCCAATTGATAAATCCCCACCTGATTATTTAGGTTGCTTGGGTCTTACAATTTTCTTGTGGACCCACGGTATCCATATATGTATAAAAAAGTTGAAAGAAGTTAAACTTAGTCATTTTAGTTACATCGATAGCTAATGTAACTTCTTATAAATTTATTATTGTTTCATCACAAATTTTCCTTAAAACTTAAAGTTCAGTTAAACGAAACTCAAACATCAATCTCAACTCCCCAATCAATAAAAAGTTCAAGACCCAGATACATTTAAGAATATCTGTAGCCTTTCCATTTGCAATAATCCGCAATGTAACCAATACAAGATTTAAAACTTTCACATTATCGAATTCTTCCCCCATCATATATACATAGCTGGATGTTTATACTATACCTTATCATTTCGAATTGGAACCTACATTCTCGTGCAACCGAGTAGATAAAAACTTTTACTCCAAAGCTGCAAGGATTAACTTTTGATATCATCAAATTTAAAATGTCTCCCTTTCTACGTCCTGCCAAAAATCCGGACGGCCTTTTCTGTCCTCGTTAGCTTGCTCCTTTATTTTTATTTCAACATTCCTGACAAAAAAAATTACAACAAAAAATTTAAGGTACAAATAGGAGAATTCAATTTGCATTTGGGTGCGCTACCGTAATTGAAAGGATAATCGTTGCCATCGAATAAACAGCACAACACAAATAATGTACCTATACTCTCACATTGAGGAAAAAAGAGGCGAAAAACCCCCAACCGAAACCTTCCTACATAACTACTAAGCATTATTTTACTTTTACCTTGAGTTTGTTTCCCAAATCGAAGAACTATTTACAAGGATTTCAGTATTATAGCCCTCGATAGAGGTCCCATTGTATTTGTTGTACAGTAGTTGCAGATTGTAGGTTGAATACTTTGGTGCCATTGTGAAAGTGAAACAATAAATAAAAAAGAATTTCCAATCGAGACAGATATTGAGATCGTTTGCGAAATGACTTTTCTTCTTTACATTTTTTTGTTGTTTTGTCGACTTTTGATTTCCTAGAGGGCAAGAGTTGTGAACTTTTATAAGTAGGTAGCTCGGAGAACGACAAGAAGTTCAAGAAGTTTATTTATTTATTTTTTGTTGTTGCTTTATGGGTAAAGTAATTCAATATCCTGGCATTATTGTGGCACTCTCTCCAATGGCAGTATTGGTTTTATTTAGATTTTATTCAATCATAGTAGCATCGGGAGTGCCATTTGAGAATATTTATTTTTTTTTGTTGGAAATAAGAAAAGAATTAAAATGGAAAAGAAACATCTTAAAGGAGGAATAAAATTTATATAAGAAGTTTAAATCAAAAATTTATTGACAATTTTATTAATTTCTTGGAATCTTTTTCAGCTGAAATAACACAAAATGTACATCGATATATTGTAGGTTTAATTGTCCAGCTCCAAATATTAAGATTTGGGTATATTAGGGGCCGTTTATAGCGATTATAATTTAATGTGTCATCATCATCATATTGTGATGCTTTTTTCTCGAGGCTGAGGTGAGCTCGTCGGTGTCCAGAGAAGTGACGTAGCGTGCCATCTCGGCGCCCGGGGTGGGACACCCATTTTGCCGCCCCTATTCAATACTTAATTAAAGTTAAATTTAGAGACATCATTTCACAGGCAATGAGGTATCTTTTATTGAAGGTAAAGATCGTCTTTGGGTTTTACGTGGATGCCTGCCTGTTACGGCTCTACCCCACGGGTGGCCTACCACCATCAGAATCAGATTTAGTCCTGACCATTAACCTCGACATAGCAAGCTATCTCGGTCGCAAAGTTGTGATATGTTGCTCTTGCTTTGGAGGCGAGGTCTATCTAACACCTCTTGAATTCAAGAAAAGAATCTTGAAAACCGTGTGTCTCCGCATTCGGAATAAACCAAGCCACTAGGGGGCCTACCTCTGAGATAGGGTTCAAGCCGAGGGTAAAACTCAACCTCCGACTCAAATGGGCACTATCTCCCATGGTACCAGAATATAACTTCCGGTGGATCTTCGCCACTTCGTCATTTCATGGAGCTTCCTAGGCGAACGGAACAAGGTCATAGTCCAAGTTCTTACTCAGCTTCGGAATAACAAGATCTGAACCCGTCACTTCCAGATGGGCTCCTGCAAAACCCTGGGCCTGTCAACCCTTAGGATACACACCAAAAAGTCAGCCGCGGTAGAAAACAACAACTCAATGTGCATCCTAGTCTTTAGTTTATCTTACGATAATCAAGGAAAGACGCTCCTGTCTTTAGTTTACCTTAAATTATAAATAAATTGGGTGGTGCAACAGCTCGGAGTGAACCAGGACCTAGTGACTTACAACTCTCAACCATTCCTGTGTGCGTGTTATCAGGAACGGAGGGGACCTACAATTTTCTGCCGATACCGAACGGCTAATGAGCAGCACTTTCCATGACAAGAGATACTCTTGGAGAATTTGTCAATTTCTCGCAAGAGGCAGTACACCCCTGAAAAAAACTTTGCAGCGGCTGAGAATCGAACTTTAACTTACGGCAAACAAGGAAAGACGCTCCTGTCTTTGCTCACCTTACGGCAAGCTAGGAAAGACGCTCCTAGTCTTTGGTCTAAAGAACGAGGACGACGGTCCTCCTATTATTTGCTACTATAAATAGGAACAAATAAGAAACCCGTATTGAACCTTTGTAAGACTTTCAAAATCTCCAACCACATAAGCAGCCGCAGACTTTACTCATCTTACCAACCAAGATCAACCCTTCCAGTGAAACTTTCGAATCCCCAGCCACAAAAGCAGCCGGGGACGTTACTAATTGCATCTCCAGCTGCTTGCCCAGCCGAAGACTTCACCAATCCCACTCTCCCTACCAACCAAGATCCACATCAAAGGCCTCCAGCATGAACCGTAGAACTCATGAGTTTCATGACCACCTTCCATGCACCAACCATCTACACCACTATCAAGACCGCTAACCTCACGAACACGTGGGAATTACGCATGCTACACACGGGAGACATGCCACCACGCCTCATGATTCTGGGTAGCAGCCCATGACGCTCTCAAGAACCACGATCGCGTGGGAATTACGCATGCTACACACGGGAGACATGCCACCACGCCTCATAGTTCCAGATCACGTCATAAGATGTATGGCTTCAGCAGCAATACACTTCAAGTAGTCAATACTCTCAGAGCCCCGGACATGTATCCCTTATCAACTTCACTTCATCCTCTTACTTCTTTGACACCTTGAAGACCTCCAGCCGGGGGCGGACCAGCTGGAGACTTCACCTCTTACTCCCTAGACACTTGAAGACATTAGCCGGGGGCGGACCAGCTAAGACTTCGCCTTTTTCACCTTATGACACCTTCGTGACACTCATAAAATCCCTAAGGACCTTACTCATCTTACCTCATCCTCCTGGGTTTTCTTAGTTTGCCAATATCATCAGCTGGACTGGGAACAGCTGAAGTATGGACGTAAGCCCCCCCCCCCCCCCACCGCGACAAGGTGAAACCCGTTGGGGGGGATATTGAAGGTAAAATAGGATCAGCGGTTTCAAAAACGGATTCTACGGGTCTTACGAGCAGCGAAGTCAGAAACAACTTTGTCAAAATCAATATTTGAAGCCAATTCTTGTTCAATCGACAATATAGCCGAGTTTGATTTTATAGTCTAGTGGAGCTCATAGTGGATCTGACATAATTTGTGATTATCTTCGAAAAACTTCTCTCGCAACTAGCGACACTACTTGCCAAAGTCAAATACATATACATATATACGAATCAAGATGACTATATTTGGAGCCAAAATTCCCAGATTCAGTTTTTGAATGAACTGGAGGAGCTCCAGTGGTCCCTTCCCCTTATACCTTCTTCCGATTCAGAACTGGTGACAAACTGCTGGAGACGCTTCCGCTCCATCTGAAACCCATCCTTGTCGAAGTCTTCTAATACATGGGAAAGATCACGCACATACTTGCTGTCCAAAAGTTTCGCTGGCGTCAAAAATCCGAACTTGTCCGCTATTTCTTGAACTTGCTGGAGTCGAGTCGTCATTTCTTGAATGATCTTGTCAAATGATGCGAACACCTATCGACGGAGTTCCAGCTCGTGAGACAAAGCTGCATCTGCGGATTCATAGCCATGCATGCGTTTTTTCCTGAGAATTCTTCTCGTTTTGAGTTTCGATTCCGAGTTTTTCGCAGAGAGTCTTAGCAAAGTCGATTGCGGCTTGGACGAAACGATCTCTGCTCTCCACTAGTAGAGCTTTTAAAGCGCAGAGTTTCTAAACACACTTATCCACACTCAGCCCTCGTTGCTGCAGGCAGGTAAATCTGTGCGTCATCTACTTCAAGTAGCACTGCAGCCCAAAAGCCAAGAAAAGTGAGGAAGTTGAATGACTGCATGGCTGTCAGAAGAAGACTGGCTCCCGATCTTGTTTCGGAAGTTTGAGATGAATCCGTCAATTCTTCGAGTACCTCAAGAACTTCCTCAAACTTACTTTTAAGCATCTTGACAGCTTCATGTCTAGCGCTCCATTGCATTTCAGTGACTCGTTTCACTGCTTGACCTGTGACGACAACCAAAGCGTTCCACCGAGCAGTTGATGCAGAAAAGAAGGCAAATAGCTTCTCCAGAGTTGCAAAAAACGTCACAGAATTCACTGATTCAGAAGGAGAGTGTACCCCAGCCGAGTTGAGTGAGTGGTTTGCGAATGCAACGAATGTAGCTTTCGGATTCAGTGCTTTAATCTGGGGTTGAACTCCATTGTGGATCCCTGGTCCATCTGATGTTATCTTCGCTATTATATCTTTGCTGAGATCTTCTGCATTTTTTCCTTTTGGTTCGAAGAAGTCGATGAAAGATTCTACCACGGCGAACTATTCTCCTTCGATATGTACGTATCGCAGAACCTGGCTCATTTGTTCTTTGTGGGAGATGTTTGGTGTACTGTCGAAGATATTTAGCTTGACTCTTGCTTCCAGCTTTATCTTTGTCAGGTGTTCCATTCCATTAGAAGGGGATCATATTTAGCTAGGAGGTGCATTAACTCCAGAAAATTCTCACGATTGCCACTATCATCTTCTCGAATGTCTTTTCGATGTCCTCTAAAGGCCAGATTCTGTTTGGCTAAGTACTGGATAATATTCAGCAACCGGTACAGTACATCCCTCCTCTTCTTCTCCTCACTTTAGAAAACTTCTTGTTATTTCTGATCGATGGTTGATTTACGGTTCAGGCGAACTTCCAACTCCTTCCATTCCAAGAAGCTCTGCTCTTGGTCCAGGCTGTTCTCATGGTCTCCTATTCTTGGATTTAGCTTCAACCATTTGTTGAATCTTTCTTCAGATGCGAAGTTCGAGCCGGAATATCCAAACAGCGTGCAAGAGAAACAATACAAGGATTTCTTCAAAAGCGTGTACACCATCCATGTTTGGAGAACCTTTTCATCGTTAGATAATGGTTTGTAGAACCACTCTCTGGTTAGTTCTCGGGTACCGCCTTTCGTTGAAGTCCCTGAGCGAACAACATCGGCAAATTTGAAATCGATGTGCTGTACTGAGTTAGATCAGCGACGTACTAGAAGCGTTCTGACTTCGTCGGTCATAGTAGAAGGCCAGCAACCTACATCGACGAGATTCACATCTTTGGCTTCGGCAGGAGCAGAAGGCTCGGTTTCACTTATGTCTTCTTTAACAACATCGAGGTTCACTTCTTCTGCAGGCTTATAACCGCCAGCGCCGCCAGCGGTCTCGCACTCATATGTTTCGGAACGCTCCCTTTCAGTTTCGTGAGAGTTTTTGAACGTTCCGTTTTAGTCGTTTTACAGGCGAAAAAACGAAAGGTTTGTTCCATGCACGATAACCGAAACAGAGGCTTACCATGGAGGGTATATAATGGTTTGGAGAGGCATCAGTTATGAAACTTGCACGGTCCTTGTTCTGTTCGATAGAAGCAGTGTGAATGCTCAGATATACGTGGAAAACGTTTTGCAAGACAATTTGATGCCTTTCGCATTATTTATTGGTCACAACTTTCGGTTAATGCATGATAACCCATACCGCAACTTCTGTAACTAACTACTTGAATGAGGTCAGGATTCCAGTTTTGCATAACCATCACGCAGTCCAGATCTCGTGTATATTTGGGTCAACCTCAAAAGACGTGTCCGAGCGAGAACACATGCCCCTACCACTCTAGCTTGACAACTGCAGTAGAGGAGTGGCAAAATATGCCACAGTCGGATAATCAGGACTTCATTGACGGATTGTCGAACCGGTTCGACGAAGTAATCAGAACCTGCGGCGCAACCACCCATTATAGAAAGTTAAGTTTTTCAATAATTTTCCCACATTTCAATAAATTCAATACAATTCAATTTCGTTTTATTGAACATATTATTTACAATTTGGCTTTCAACTAGTAAAATCCTATGGTAATTTACATTTTTGTTGGATTTCCAAGTACAGGGTGGAACACCAATTGTGCTACAATAAGAAATTCAAATAACTTTTTTTTTAATCGATGTATTTCATTTATTTTTTTTTATTGGTTAGAAAATTAAATTTTATTTTAAATAGTTAGTTGTTTTTAAAGATTATTGACCGCAAATGACCTCCACGCTGTCCCACGCATATGCGGCACCTGGTCAAAAAATTATTCATTGCGGCCTGAAGAGTTGAAGTTGGGATCGCCTCAATTATTGTCGTTATGGACTGCTTTAGTTCAGTTAAATTCCTGGGCTTCGTTTTATACACCTCTTGCTTGACATAACCCCATAAAAAGAAGTCTGGTGCAGTCAGGTCAGGTGACCTTGGGGGCCAGCGAAGAGTGGAGTTCCTAGAAATTAATTTGTTTGCGAATTTTTTGTTTAGCTCCGCCATAACTGGTCTGGCTATATGTGCAGTTGCTCCATCTTGCTGAAACCAAACGCTGTTGAATGGTATACGTCTTCGGCGCAGTTCTGGGTAAAAAAACTCCTTCAACATCTTTAAATAACGGTCCCCATTGACAGTAACGGTTACACCGTTTTCTTCAAAGAAGTACGGCCCGACAATACACCTTGATGAAACTGCGCACCACACAGTGACTCGTTCTGGGTGCAGTTCCGTCTCATGGAGCATTTCTGGATTAGACTCATTCCATATACGGCAATTTTGCTTGTTTACATTGCCGTTAACATCAAAATGGGCCTCATCAGACATGAACAAACAATTGATCAATGTGTTGTCTTCTTCGGCCATTGATATCATTTTTTGGCAAAATTCCAGGCGAACAGGCAAATCCTGAGGGTTTAACTTGCTAGTAATTTGGACTTTGTACGGAAACAAGTTTAAAGTTTAAATCGTCATGAAGTATCCGTTGTAATGACCGTCTACTAATTCCAATTTGCCCCGATAAGTTTCGGGTCGAAACGCTCGGATTGGCCTGTATTGCAGATGCTACTGCTGCGATTGTATCCTGAACCCGAACATTGGCATCTCGATGGTACGGCCTTCGTGCGATGCTTCCAGATTCGGCAAACACTTTTACAAACCTCATAATGGTCCATCTACTCGGGGGATTACCGCCAAACTCCCGCCTAAATTCCCTTTGGACGGAAATGACGGACTGCAAAGCATGGTACCGTTGCACTATCCAAATTCTTTTCTCCGTATCCCAAGCATCCATTTTTATAAATCTAAATAGTAACCTACAAAATAAAAAAAAAATAAGCCGATTACTCACACAGAAAAAAAGTTATTACGTTTTATTTTTGTACCACAATTGGTGCGCCACCCTGTTTTTTGGCAGCTATGGTGGATCGGTCAGACGTCAGAGTCTCATGACCAGGTTTCTGCAAATGGGTACGGGTCGAGTGCCTCTACCAGTTGAAGGTCTCGTAAAGCAGACAAGTTCCGATTTGTAAGAGTTGATCTGGATGTTATTTCTGGTAGAATCGGAAGAGTCTGTTAATGTGGCTTTATAGTTTTCGGACAGTGATTAGTGGTGACATTAATGTGGCGTAGATGAGTGAGTCATCAGCGTACAGAAGGTTCCGGCATCCAATTGGATAAGGTTGGTCTGAAGCCATCAAATTGTAGAGGAAGGGCCCTAGTTTTGAGACTTGGGTGACTCCAGCTTTGGTGGTCTTCATATGTGACTTGCAGTTGTCTAGTTGGATGAAAAATGCCCTGAAAGATAGGAAAGAAGAGGGAATTTTTATTCAAAGCGGAGGTACTTGTATAAGATGAAGTTTGTGGATTAGGCCGTCTATCCATACGCTGTCGAATGCTTTCTTGACATCCAGAAAGCATCCCACGGTGACTGTTGTGGGCATTGCATATCAGAGTTGATGTAAATTTTTCTGCAGAATTTCTTCAGTCTTCTGAAGATTACTTCTTCATGTTTGTAGGACGTGGTATCGGCATGTTATTAAAAGCTAGGTTGGAAGGACATTTTTTTTGTAATTGGTACAATCTTTGCTATTTACCATTTCTCGGGGAACTAAGAGTTGTTGATGATGCAGTTGTTTAAATTTTAAAATGATTATGAGGAAAATCACTACTGCATGTGACAACCTTTTCCGGATCTAGTAAAAGACTTGGAATTGCGGATGATTTCTGCAACTTCCTCTAGATTGGATTAATTTGGACTTCTCCTTGATGGTTTCAAGGTTTCAAGGTTTTTTATTGAACTTAATATATACAATTGTGAAACTTGAGGATAATATGTATAGGGTAGAAATTTGTTGGCACATAGGGGGCCTAACTTATAAAATGACTTAAACTCTAAAAATTATAATATTTGTAATGTACATGGTTCAAAATTAGCATTATGAAAAATTGTCTTGGTTTTTGACTCGGGTTGTTCAGTCCCGGTTGTCCAGTTGGTGGGTTGTTGGGGGATGTTTTTTGATGTTTTCAGCCACGGTGATATGCTGACTCGGCGTCAGCGTAGAAACGAACTGCTGGTTCGTTGTCGGCTGGGATCCTTTCTATCATATCCAGAGCAGTGAGGTATCTAGGCTCTGGATGTCGTTCCTGGGTGGTAATCCTTCTCCTCAGCGGGTTTGGGTGATTGGTGGTGCTAGCTATAAGCTTCTTTGCTAATTGCACAAGAAACTGGTCCAGTGGCTTGATTTTTGCTTCTTCATAGAGTCTTTCATTGCTGAAGTGCTTCCTTCGCTGTCGATCGAAGATAAGTCCGGTGCTTATCCTTAGTATTTTCCTTTCGAAGATTTGGAGCTTCAGCATTGCTGTCTTCGAAATGGTGTACCATGCAGGAAAATTGTAGCTGATGACGGGTCTGATGAGCTGTTTGTATATCAATAGCTTCACTGGCTGGCTTAGTCCGGTTCTTCTGGCTAGCAACGGGTGCAAACGGTGAAACGCGAAGTTGGCCTTCCTTAAAACCTGCCTAGAGTGCGGGTTGAAATTGAACAGCTCGTTGAAGTTTACTCCGAGGTATTTAGTATTTCTTTTGGCTGCTATCGTTGAACCATCGGGAAGCTTCACGGTCAAGTTTCTGCAAGTAGCTGCTGAACGACATCGGTTGCCATTGGTGGTGGGTCTCCTGAAACACACAAGCTCCGATTTGGCAGTGTTTATTCGGATACCCCACTTTTTGTAGTACTCGTAGAGTTTGGAGACGTGGGATTCCACTCTCCGAGCTGCAATGTTTGGCGCTATCGACGAGGAGTAGGTTAGCGAGTCGTCAGCGAATAGCAGGTTCTCGCAGTCAGTTGGCACGGGTTGATCAGACGTCATCAGGTTATATAGGAAGGGACCCAGCTTTGATCCTTGGGCGACTCCGGCTTTGATGGATTTGATAGAAGACTTGCAGCTGTCTAGCTGATCAAAGAATTTCCTAAAAGAGAGAAAAGAAAATAAAATCTTTATTAGTGGCGAAGGTAATCCAAGTACTCGAAGCTTATGGATAAGGGCTTCTATCCATACGCTGTCGAATGCTTTCTCGACATCCAGAAAGCATCCTACGGTGGCACGATGGCTGTTGAGTGCTGAGGAGACGTCAGACTGGAACTTTATTAATGGATGCAGTGTTGAATGCCCTTCCCGAAAGCCAAACTGCATGTCTGGGATTATGTTGTGTTCGTTGCAGTACTTCTTGAGCCTCCTTAGGATGACTTCTTCTAGTATTTTGCTGACATTGTTGAGGAGGGATATAGGCCTGTAGTTGGAAACCAGGTTTCTAGCGCCTTCTTCGGGATTGCCACGATTTTTGCCGTTTTCCACTTATTAGGGAAGTAGCAGTTGTTGGTCCAGTTATTTATGATGATTGTGAGTAATATCAGCACTGCATGTGGAAGCCTTTTGATGATGTAGTTGGAGACTCCATCCGGACCTGTTGACTTTTTTGGTTTGGAGTTGACGATGATTTCCGCAATTTCCTCTGGTTGGCATAGTTGGGGGTTGTTCATTGGGCAACTAGCTGGATAATGGTCGTCAAACTCCACTCCTTCTGAATTTGGTTGCAAAGTCAGCTGGACGGATGTCCTGATTTCATCCAGGAACACAGGGTCCATTGATGGGCTGGGTGTGAAGTTTTCCTCGAAGTGATTCGCGAAAACTTCCACTTTGTCTGCTGTTGTTGTCACATCAATGCTGTTGTTGATGATGACTTCAGGCATTGGTTGAGTTTTCCCTAGACAGTTGTTTATTTCGCTGAATGTGTTTGGTCCTGGTTTTATGGCCTGTAGTCTCTTCTGGAATCGTATGTTGTTGTGGTGTTGGATCGAGTTCCGGAACATAATGTTTACACATTGGAGTTCGCTTTTCACTGCCTGGTAGTCGTTGTTGGTTGTGTTGAGCTCTCTTTGGTGTATTCTTTGAAGCCGTTTCCTTAACCTTTGTCTGTGGGAATAGAGATTCCGCACATACTCCGGGAGGTGTTCGTACCTATCTTTGGACGTCTTGGGCACTTTTTGGGCTTCAAGGGCGTTAATCACGGCTGACTCCAGGTCGTCGATGGCACTGTCAATTTCCTCATTTCTTAAGTTCCTGTTGAATGGTGGCATTGAGACGTTGTCTTCTATGTCCCTCTGGAGTTTCTCGATATCAAGCCTCCTGTAGTTGACGTAGTTCTCAGGTGGGACTGTTGTTAATAGAATAGGTTGGCTGAGGTTGATGGAGAGTTTTACTGCTTCATGGTCTGAGTCACTGGGTAAGGTTGAACAGGTGTAGTTGCTGATTCCTGGAATTAAATAAATACAATTAGATGTTAGTAGGAAAAAATCTAGAGTCGATGGAGTCCTAGGAAAGGTAGGTTTTGGTTGTGACACAACAACCAAGGAGTGTTCTTCGCTGTTAACATTTATCCAGTCCATGATCGCCTTTCCTTCAGGGTCAATAGAGGTGTCCAGCCATTGATGATGCCTCGCATTAAAGTCGCCGCCAATGAGTCCATAGGTAGTTTGCTTCGAGTCCGGTTAAGAATATGCAGGTCGTTTTTAATATTTCCAGCGGCGGATTTACACTTGAAGTAAACACTGATCACTGTCAAGGTTTCTCCTCTTCCTAGTCGTATCTGGATGGCGGTGGCTTCACTGGTTTTTAGCCCTGTAATAATGGTTTCACTGGTGTTGGGTGAAATCTTGTTCCTTACAAAGATGGTCGTCCCTCTTCGGTTTTCCGTTTTGTCCTGCCGGTAGGTTTTGTACCCGGTGATGTTGATGTTGTTTCTCCTCGAAACGTTAGTTTACTTCTCCTTGATGACTTTTCGTACGTCCTCATGTTATATTTGCGGTAACGATACACTATGAACTATAAAGGTGATGAATTGAAAATAAGTATTTCGAGTGATGACATCGAGTTTGTTGATTTGGTTCTCTTTTGTATAGTAGTATCGGTGTGTGGTGGGAGGTTTGCGTATTTGGGTTTGATTGTAGGGTGCTGGTGGATAGCGTTTATGTATATCGGATGATGATGTAAGGTGCTGATGGCAGTACAGCCGGCGATATATGATTTAAGTATTAAGGAGGTTGGTGCTCGAAGTGTAGCTCTTCACTACTTAACGGATCCGAGTTAGGCCCGAAAATTCTCTGTTTTTTATTCGATTTAATAATATTAAATAATATTAAAATTATAAATTATTATAATGTGGTATTACATAAATTGATTGAATAAAGGAAGACTATATGTTATATGAATTTTGACTGTTTCTTCGAACCTGTTTGAAACAAATGTGCAAATAGGGTTGTGATAGAGTCCTCAGCCCTGGTCAGGGTAAAAACTATAGGCCACAAATACGACGCGTGCTTATTAAACTCCCTATTAGTGCAGTGTGTTGCTGAGTTCTATTTCCCTTCTATTCATGAGATTGGTACAATCAATACGCACTTCATTGTTTCATATTTCACTAACAAAATAAACTTGAAATTCCCATATTTTTCAATAACTTTTATTAAAAATCTGTACCTACTTAAAATAATATAAAAACGAGAGTATCTATTTTTATTTAATATTTTCCCCTAGGCATTTCGAAATACATATTATTTTTAAATTCCAATGAATCCCCTTTGCGCAATCATCTACAGAGTCAGCTTGTAAATTCTGTAATATTTCGCATTCCTGAACTCAACGTTGCCAGCCATTTAACTTCAATCTTTTTAAACGAACCTCCCCTAGAAATACTTAGAAGAAGATATCACTTTCAGCATTTTTAATGCCTCAGTAGAAATTAGAAAGTAAACCCTTAACAATACCCTCACAAAAACCTCTCCCTATGTAGGTAAGATACCTTAACTTTTCTGTCTTTGTCGACAACAATCGTCGCGTCGCGTCGTCGTCTTCTCACGAAAAACCCTACTTTTGTTTTAAAATTAAATCACTTGCCACTTTAGAAGATTTCCCTCACGCATTACTGACACGAAATTCTTCAACTCAAGCGTACACCACAAGAATTTTTAAAATATTCGTTATCATTTTGAATTTCCCTTTGATACTGCGGCTCTTCGTCTTCTATTAACCCACTCATAATAAAGCCAGAGACGAAATTTTTACTCTTCATCATAGAAAAAAAATACACGACAAGGATTGTTGCACGCTCTACGGTGCGGTGCGGCGCTATCTTCATGTCGAGAAGAGCGAATTGCGCGAATAACGTCCGCATTGTAGATACGCATTCAGGCAACGTACGTAATATCCTTCTTCAATTTTTTGTTTGCAAAAAAGTGTCGCACACCCAAAGGAATACATGGGCAACAAATTTAATAGAAATTTCTTCAAGTGGAACCTCCTTCGCCGCTGTACACATCCGACTTCCTTCTCCACTGCTGCCGCGCTGTGACGCAATTTAAAGGAAATTCACGAGCCAAAAATGGTACAAAACGATGGGCGAAATACAAACCCCTCCCGCCCACATCGACATCGATACGAATAAGGATACAATACAGCACCCAGGTTCACTTATATATGCGATACAAAGGATCTGCGGTTATGAAGTAATTGCATTTTTACGATACCCTTCCATCTGGTCGTAATAAATATTTTTATGGCCATTTAAATTGTTAAATCATTTTGGCCCATTATGAGCCATCAGCTATTGGGATGCTCGAAAGAACGGTTTATGCTCATCATATTTGTTCTGAAAAAAAAAGAAGAGGAATGGCAATAGGATGTGATGTGCTGCTGTGGCAGCACGACGCACGGTGGCGGCACGGCACGGCATGCATCCGACCGTGCGTGACAAACTTCTTTATAGATAAAGGCGAATCCAGCACCACACACAATATATAGGAGTGAATTTTAATTGGGCTTGTTTTGCGAAACCCACTCGTGCTTGCGTTTGCGGGTGGATAGACAGCTTTTGAGGCGGTATAATGGAATGTTGGCCTTTTGCTGTAACTAAATTATTTTGGTTAACCTTTATAAACAATCTTTTTGAAAGGTCAAATTGTGGTACGATTTACACGGTGAATATGTTACGGTCTAATTTTTTGGGAATTGTGAAACCGGTGGGAATTTTTTTTTTTAACAATAACTTGGTAAGATTTGTATGCATCTATTTCCACTAAAAATTGCAAATTCCATTGGAGATTTTTTGTAAAATTTTCAGTGTAACATTTTTGTTCTAAGGATTCATTACACTGTGTTACAAATTCTTAGAAGAACACACGAGGTGGATACCATAATATATTTAAAAATATTTCCATTTTCTCAAAAAATTCAATTTATTGTAAAAAACCGTTTTTGATTAACTTTGCCCACTCATTTATTTTTGAATCGCTGATTTACTCGCAGTAATGGTTAGCGTGTTCAATTAAATATTTTAAACCTTTAAATTTGAATGAAAAAGCCCTGTGCAGGGACGGGTTAGAATATTCCTGCAGCGCCTCCCCGCTTGTCGTAAAAGGCGACTAAAGGAGTAAATACATCTAGGCCACAAACAGCAAGGTGAACCTAGCGACACGTAACACCTATAAACTTTCCCAAAAGTGTGCATGCCAGTCCCTGGGTTGGCACGACTGGAGATCACCGGTGCCGTAAAAGAGAGATCAAATACAAAACTGGAGCATGCACACGTCGATACTTACAACGGATTTTGTGAATTCAAGCATTATGGAAGTACTCGTCCAAAATGACACTACCCCGCCAGGCACTACCATTGTTACACATGGTACTGATCCTGGACCGAGCAGCAATGCTCGGGTCAGAGCTAGACGGATTCCGGGGGCTAGCAAAGTAATGCCGCAGATTATACAAAATCTGAGAGTTGCGAGTTGGAACGTTGGCAGTATGACAGGTCGAATCTTCGAGCTGGAAGAGATGATGAAAAGAAGGCGAGTGGACATCTTATGTGTTCAAGAAACAAAATGGCGAAACACGGGAAACAGGGCCCGTTTCTTGGATACGAGGACAAAAAACTATAAGATGTTCTACTATGGAACGGAAAAGGGTAAAAACGGAATCGGAATCATCCTTGCAAAACATCTATTAGGCAGCGTATTGACCATTTCGAAATCCAGCGACCGTTTGATGTCCCTTAAATTGGTGATTAAAGGAAAGTTGTGGAATATTGTGACTGCATATGCTCCCCAAATTGGATGTGAGCAGGTGCAAAAAGATGCATTTTGGCTAGACTTTCACAATCTACTTAAGGACATCCCAAAGGAAGAGTTTTTGTTCGTGGGCGGAGATTTGAACGGACATGTCGGGAAGACAAACGAAGACTATGAAGATTGCCATGGAGGCCTCGGATACGGCACCAGGAACCCTCCTGGTGAAGACATCCTGAGCATGTGCAAAACATACGGTCTTATCGTACTAAATACCATGTTCGTCAAACAAAGCCGACACCTGGTCACTTACAGCAGTGGTGGAAATGAAACCCAGATTGATTACCATTTGGTATCTTAGTTTCATGAAACCCCGGGTAAAAGATTGCAAAGTGATACTCGGAGAAGCGATCGCCCACCAACACCGTCTCCTACTGACAGAATTTTTTATGGAGACAGTGAACGACAACAAACATACAAAACTTTTGGGAAGATGGTATAATCTGGATAAGGAAAAAGGCGAAGCTTTTATTTCGAATATGCAAAACGTTCTGTATAACAACACCAATATAGTTCGAAATGAAGAGAGTACAGCACAAAGTATGTGGAGAGAACTTGCAAAGAAAAAGCCAAAACACTGTTAGGGGTTTCAAAAGGACACAACCAACAAGGCAAAGAAACATGGTGGTGGAATGATGAAGCTAAATCAGTTATAAGTAAAAAGAAAATGGCTTTCAAGGCTTGGTCGAAGTGCCCCTCTAATGATACAGAGCAAAAGTCACGCCTCGAAGTGGAATATAGAAACTGCAAGAAAGAAACGAAGAAGAAGTGCGCCCAAATTCAAGCAAAGAATACAGAAAACCTGTATCGGGAGCTGGATGAAATTTCTACCCCGACAGCTGGTGCTATTCAAGAGCTACGGCAAAACACGAATAAGGGCGCAACTATCTTCAAAATAGCCGCTCAAAGAAGAAGAAATGCCCAGGAGATTTGTTCGCCAAAGTTCATTAACAATGCTCAAGGCCAACTACTTGTGGAAGACAACGAAATTCTTCACAGGTGGCGACATTATTGTGACGGACTTCTAAACGAACAATTTCCAAGGCTATACTTTCCAATAGCTTCACCTAACTTAAGCGAAGTATCGGATGTCACAGTCGAAGAAGTTAGTGAGGCGGTAAAATACTCCAAAAAGGGAAAAGCTGTTGGCCCAGACGAAATACCCTCAGAGTTTTGGAAAAAGATGGGAGACATCGGGTTTAGATGGCTCATGATTCTTGTCTCCAAACTTATACGAGGTGATCGCATGCCTAATCAATGGAGGGAAAGTTACCTTCTTCCAATCTATAAAGGAAAGGGTGATACTCGAAGCTGTGATAATTACCGTTCGATTAAGCTGATGTCACACACCATGAAGATCGTTGAGCGAGTCTTGGGTAGCCGACTGCGAAAAATAATTAGGCTATCTGATGACCAGTGCGGGTTTGTCGGGGGTAAGTCAACCACGGATGCAATCCAGAGTATAAGAATAATTATGGAAAAAACATCGGGATTCTTTGGAGGATTTGCATGTCGTATTGGTTGATTTTGAAAAAGCATTCGATCGGCAACCACGAGATCTAATATGGGTGGCCCTCAGGCAACGAGGAGTTCCAGAAACCTATGTGCGGATAATTATGGACATGTATGATGGAGCAGTTACTAAAGTAAGATGCGCAGCTGGAGTCACCGAAGAATTCGAAATCACAGTAGGTGTACACCAGGGAAGTGTCTTGAGTCCCCTGCTCTTTATTACAGTTCTTGATTACCTGCTTGAAGGCAAAGTGACGAATCCAAAAGTGCATCAGTTATTCTTTGCTGACGATGGAGCCATCATAAGTGAAGACCCGATATCCCTACAACGAGCACTTGACGTATGGGTGGATGTTCTAGAAGGAAGTGGGTACCGCATAAGCGCGAAAAAGGCAATACCTATGCTGCCCATTTTCTGATCCACACAGGCCTATTCCAGACATTTATTTGAATGGAGTAGTGCTTCCCAAGTGTGAAAAGTTTAAATATCTGGGGTCTATGATAAATAACGAAGCTACTTGTGATGACGATATCAATCATCGCGTAAGCGCAGGGTGGATGAAGTGGCGGGAAAATTCTGCTATCTTCTGTGACCGAAAAATGCCCCCTATGCTGAAAGGAAAGCTCTACACTTCAGTTGTGCGTCCAGCACTCACATACGGTTCACAATGTTGGACAATGTACAAAAAGTATGAGAGTAAGCTAACGGCAGCTGAGATGAAGATGCTTCGTATGACAGCAGGAGTTACAAAGCTTGATCGAATTAGAAGTACGAAGATCCGAGGAAGCCTTCATGTTAAGAATACCATTTCCCAAAAAATTGAACACGACCGACTCAGTTAGTATTGCCATGTTCAAAGGAGAGATCCTGAGAACCCCGTCAAAAAGGCAATATCATACAAGGTTCCAATTCGGAATAAAAAGAAAGGTAGGCCTAAACACTCCTGGTACAAACAAATGCAAAAACACCAGCATTCAGTTGGCCACAGAAATGGAACAATACAAAACCGGGAGGCTTGCCGCCGATTTCTGAGGTCAACCCGGCGAACCCCACCGGCGGATCACTAGTGTGAAGCAGATACGTGGGAGAGTTATGATCCCCTCGACATCGAGATCATAACAGCGCCGAAGCAAAGGAAGAAGAAGAAGAAATTTGAATGAAAAAAACCTGTGATTGAGACATCATTTAATTTTTTGTTTTTACTTAGAAGGGCCATGTTTTTCATTATGAATGGAATAAAACACCTCTGAAATGTCCGCCATGGCTTCGCAGATGAAACACATTTAAAACGTCCAATTTTTTACGGCACATAAATCAGGCTGAATTTGACGTTTGCTTATGTTGGCTTTAAAGGTAGGTGTCCCTTGAAAAAAAAAATGGTCAAAATTTTGCGCAAACTGTGTAGCTTTCACAATTTTCCGAATATTTGAATGAAACAAACGGTTATCGATTGCAAATATGTTGCTTGTAATATTTTCGTAATTTAAAAAAATTTTAAATTTTCTGTGCATCAAAACCGCCAGACAAATGGAAAAGTCATAATAATATAATATAATATATAATATAGTACGATGTTTACGCCAAACAATGGGAAATTCATGAAATATAACAGTTTTACTTTTTTTATATTTTCATTATAGAGATAATGTTTGAAGACGTCACGGCGGTTTTCATTTTTTATTATTCATTTATTTATTTCCGGAAAAAATTTACAAAACTATGAAAAATAAAGGAAATTTAAAAAGTGGAGTGAATGCACTACATTACATAACTTCTAAAGTTAGAAAGATAACGAAGTAAAATTAAATTTTTTACAAAGCTTGTATATATGTGAAGTCAGTTTAGTTTTTTTTTCTTACAGTAACGTTTTGGTTATGAAAACCAAAAAATATTCCTTTTTCCCAAATGTTTTGCTATTTTGGCCGGGAAATTAAAAAATATATTTTTTAAATTTTCGAAATATTTTTATATTCAAAGGATAATTTATCAGGGAGTTAGCAGTGGTCTTAAAAAATTATATTTTTTCATCTAACATTATTTAAAATTGCAATCAATATGACATTATTTGTCATGTCATTGTGAGTGAACGATAACCAATACAACTTCCACATATTTTTTCATTTTGTTTGGTTTTTTGTTTATTAAATTAAAAAAAAAGAAAATAGTTTCTTTCCTCACGTTTTTTTTTTGAAATTTTAATTTTGGAAAATTTTTACATTTTGCGATTTTTAACAAAAAATAGTGTTGATCACGCACACAAAGAAGTTGGCTTCAAAAAAATTCCAGTGTGTGGTGATGCACTTTCTTTTTCCCAATTTTTCCAAGAAAAAAATTTGGGATGCCAATTTTAAGTATTTAGTAATATAGAATTTAGGAAATAATTTCAAAAAATAATCGTTCACACGTTTTGAAGATATTGATTTTTCCAAAAAAAAAAATAGAACTTTTTTCGAAAATCAGTTAGGATTGTAGCAATTTTTGAAGTCCTATATTTCAGGAACCATTAATGCTCAAGAGTTGAAATTTGGTGAGTCGCTGAGAATTTAAAATTTCTGACTTTGTTGGTACTGGAGTTAGAAGAGGATAAAAAATCGGCTGATTTTTTTCTTAATTATTTTTGACCAAAATTTGATTTAAGCTGCAGGTTGAGATATAGACATAGAGATAGGAGGAATTGATTGAATGAATGGATAATGTATTTGGGGTATTGCACTGCAACGTAGAGATCTACTGTGTCCCCACCTGAATATCGATGAGCTTGATCATCTTGCAGTTCTTTCTCTAGTATTAAGGTCACCTTCACCGTCACCTACGTCGCTCTCTTTCACATGGTATTCTTCCAGATGGTTTTTCCCCTTTGAGCATGAGTGCACCACGATACGGCTCACGTCCTGTTAAAAGGTTTGATGAGCCTATTTTTACTCAGGAGTCTGCCTCTTCGTCTAGCCTGCTTACTCCCGTTCAGCTCATAGTAAACGAGCTCAGTGTCTTGAGTGCAGCCCGATAGCCAATGGCATGATGGCAATATTCTTGTTATGATAGTTCTTTTCGAGATTTCGATCCAAGCATTTCCCTATGGCATGTACCTCCGCTTATAGAAGATGCTGGTGTACTTCCCCATCAGTATGGAAAGCTTAATTCTAGGCCCAAAAATTCCTGCACCTTCGCTTGTTCTCGATCCATCAGAGTTCCACTTGATAGTATTTGTTTCGAGGGTGTAGTTTGTTTCTTCTCATTCCCAATCTCTTTTGTTGCTTAACTCTTTACAAATGATTTTCTCAAAATTATATTTTTGATCATACGATCTCTTGGGATGTTAAGAAGGTTTTGTTATTGTGGACCTGCTAATTAAATCGCTTTCCCTGAGACAAATGATTTTGCCTGTCCCTTCCTTTGAGAATATTATGATATCTTCCATTGCCGCACTTCTGATGACCTCGTGTAGAAAGGATAGATAGAGGAAAACCTCCATAGCTGCGGTAGGGCAGGTTCTCATTACTCCCGTTATGTAAATACAAGCGAACCTTTGATTTTTTTTAGCGCTTTCCAGCTGTTGATTCGGTTCTCTTGTGCCATGCAACCGCACCATAGGTAATGATGGGTCTTACCATCATACTGTACATCCACTTGAGGATGTTCACAATTTTCGTGTAATTATTAGTTCTCTTTGGATTATATCCAAAAGCAATATGATCAGAAAATCCAATGCAACATTTACCTTGGGAGAAAAACTTTGCAAATTGGCTAACCATTTGTCAATTATAAGACACCCCAACAACGATGATAGTACCCTGCCCTAAAGACAGCCTGTTGCTGTGTGTAAGGTGCTTTGTTAACAGTCACGTGGGATATGTTTTCACAGACGAGAATGTGGCTGTTGTAGCCGAGAGTGTGAGACTCAATTCACGAACATCAACTTGCCATCGATCTCAACAGCTCAATACTTCACGAACTAGCCTAATTTTTGGATTATTCGTTTACAAGGTCCACTTGACTCAGCAATTAAAGGTACATTACCATCCGCTTCGTTATTGCTTCGCAGTTTGAGCTTTAGAGCGGCTTGAATGAACAACGATCTTGGGTGAAAAATCGTCTTTTCTTACGAGGCGCATTTTCATCTCAGCGACTACGTTAATAAACATAATTGCCACATCGGGAAACCCGCACGGTTTTACCCAGAAGCCAATGCCATACTGAAATTGAAAACATGGATTTGGTTCATGCAGGATGGCGGGCCATGTCACACAGCCCATACCACAATCGATCTTTTGCACGTCAAATTCCCAAATCGTGTTATCAACCGTCTTGACGATGTCAATTGGCCGCCTCGGAGCTGCGATTTGAACCAGTTGGATTGTTTTTTGTCTGTGGTCCGTAAAGGACCGATATTATGCTAATAATTCGGAAACTATTCAAGAACTTAAGGCCGATTTCATCCAAGCAATTTGTGAGTGTTGGAGTAACAGAATACGCTACTGCGAAGCCAGCCGAAGCAGCCACTTGAACAAAATTATGTTTCATAATTAATGGGAATGTTTGCTCTTACTAATAAAGCCATAACACATCGCCCCTAGGTTAGGGTAGGTAAGGTTAGGCGGTCTTATATAGACTGGTTCATTAGCGAACCAGCTTGTGCCTACTATGAGTTTTATCATATTTGCCATTGAGACCTGCGTCAGATCATCCAGTTCTCCAACAAACCTGATTCCAAAGTAACGGAGGCGATTTGTTTGTAGGTTTCAACCTCCTTGACATCCTGACAGCTCCTACCGAAATCGGCTGCAAATGCACCCTAGTGGCCATTGTGCCAATGGCCCAATGACCCGTTAGTACAACTATCAGGATTCTAATGTTCTTTTTACTCAGCGATAAAATATATCGAGTTTAATTTTCAATAACTCTAGGCCATAAACTTCTAGAGATAAAGCAGTCGTCCCTGGAGGACCAAGAGTTATTGATTTGCTCTTTCGTTATTATGTCTATTTTCCTTTTAGTCACGCCGATCGGAACTTTTGGTACCATATTTAAATGACTACTACTGTTTTTATTTGATACTGACCCTTTTCTTGGCAGTTCATCTACTATTTCATTCCCTTCTATATTACTATGTCCAGGAACCCAGCAGAGATTGACTTGGTTAGTGTTACAAATATTGTTCAGAATGTCTCGGCATTTTGTAACTGTCTTGGATCTTATAGTCTCACAGGCTAAAGCTTTGATGGCAGCTTGGCTGTCCACGAAGAATGTAATTTCTGACGAGTTCAGTTTTTTCGTGCATACCAATTCTACCGCCTTTCAGTAGCGTAACAGCCCGATTCTCCCCCTTGTGAGGAGTCACAAGTCACAAGCTCGTGTGACTATTCCTTGTGAGGATTGTTGTGATTCGATAACATTTTGGTATTCTCCCCCTAATCGTCACAAGAAAACTCACAACAAAACTCACCACAGCATGGTGAGATTTTTAAGTGTCATTATTTGAACAGCTGATTATTCAAAACGAAGAAATTACAAAATGCAAGGTAAAATAATTTTTAAACAATAAAATGATTAAATAATAAATATAACATTTTCAGAAGAAAACAATCGTGGCGACTGCATAAAGTTTTCGGAAGGTGAAAAAACTTTATAAATGTATTGTTTTGGAGAGCGAATGGATCATTTGTATCTCTCAATGTCCTTAAAGCCGTCGACGCTGTAAACTTCTTGATACGATTAGTTTCTTAAAGAAATTTTTGTTTATGTAATAATATTACTTTTCTTTTTTGTGGGAAAGATCAGCAAAAATATTCACTAGAACAAAGTCCACTTCCATTTTTGTGTTCTCACAATTATTCATAAATCTAGAAAATGTTCTTACTGAATGTCAATCCAAGAAACTTTGAAAATTTATGAGTTGTGACCTGCTCTGAAGGAGATCACAGTTTCGATTGTTTTTGTGACTCTCACAAGTTGTGACTAAGCGGCAGAATTCGAAAAAGTCACAAAATCATTTTCACCTCTTCTTGTGAGTTGTGAGGCATCACTGACTTTGGGGAGAATCGGGCTGTAAGTCTCATCCTGAAAGACACTACACTCATTTTGGACCCTATTCTGGGTGGTAAGTAGTCAGTCGTCACATTAAGCCCAACCACTGTGTCATACCTTTGCAGAATTGACCCATGAACATAAGTGCTGTGCTTCCAAGAGCTCATTTCGTGTGTAGAGAGCGCATAGTACTCTTTTGATTCTTTCCTCTGTGTTACGTTTCCATGTTAGCTTGGAATCAAGGATTACTCCAAGAAATTTAGCCTCGTTGTAAAGTTTCAGACGAATATCGTTAAGCTTTTGAGGGATTAGTTCAGTTTTGGAAGGGTTAACCCCGAGACCGTTTTGTGCTGCTCAAAAGATAGTTATTTAAGTGATGATTCCATAATATCTTTGATTGTGGTAAGATATTTAACCGATACAGTAAAACCCGCTTAAAACACTCCGCTTAAGTGAAACTCGCTTAAGCGAAAAACCCGGATAACTGAAACATATTTTCAGTTAATTTTTAATATTTTTCATTGAAAAAAATTCTCTTAAGTGAAAAAAAAAATTGAATCGAACAGAACAAAAATTTGCTAGTTTTCGTTTTTCAATAAATTATTTTTGTGTTATTTAATCGTTGTTTTATTTAACTTCTTTCAAGGCAAATCCAAAAGATAAAAACAATATTGTTTCTAGCATTGAATCTCCGCTTAATGGAATTTTTAAATCCGCTTAAGTGAATTTTTTTTTCACTTATCCGAACTCCGCTTAAGTGAAATTATTTTTCACTTAAGCGGGGTTCGTTTAAGTGAAAAACCCGCTTAAGTGAAAGAAAGACTGTGACATTTTGCCATTTGTCTTAAGCGGGTTTTATTGTATCAAAATTACTATGTTGTCCGCATAGGCTACTATTTTAATGCTCTGATTTCTCCTCCTTATGGAGTGCCTCTTGTAACTGATTTCTCTACAATATTATCCCCAAGTTGTGAGTTAATGATTTTGCCATTGAGCATGGTATAAATATATTCCATAATAGCAGATTCAACTCCAACTTCTTCCAGAGCAGATTTAATGGACTTTGTTTTTAGGTTGTTAAACGCTCTTTCGATGTCCAAAAATCATTCTTGTGTTAGCAGTTGAAGTGAGTGCAAGTGTTCTATCATCATCCACAACCAAAGCTTAACAATTACTCATAAGAGAGTTCGTAGTAACTCTGGTGAAGGCGATGATCGCCCTCCCAGCAAACATTTAAATATAACCAAATTAGACTATTTTTCCGAAATGTCTAATAGACAAAATTATTATCAACCGCTGCAAAGCCTTATGGCTGATACGGAGGAAATGGAAAGTGTAAATCAAAATGAACGTTTGAACGTCATTAAAGAAAGTGTTCCCCCAATTGTGGTATTAAAATCTACTAATGAACAAGTGCGTGGCATTCTAAATGAATTAAAAATTGAAAAATATTTAATCAAAAATATCTCCCTCGGTCAAAAAATTATATCGCCTTCTCTGGAAAGCTATGAGATAATTAAAACTGAACTATCAAATAAACAATGTAAATTTTTTTCTTATTCGCGTAAAGAAACAAGACCTCTAAAGGTAATTTTGTCAGGCCTTGACTTAATTAACGATAAATTAATCAAAGATGAACTCATATCTGTTGGTTTAAAATATATCGACGTAAAAACGATAACCACCAAAACTCAATTCAAAAACTACATATATATCGTTTACTTTGAACGAGACACTATTAAATTAAATGAACTCAGGCGACGTTTCCCTAGCATATTTAACACTATTGTTCGTTGGGACTTCAAAAGACATAACCCCGGGAAGGTTACACAGTGTCATAATTGCCAGCTTTATGGTCATGGTTCTTCAAACTGTCACATAAAAAGCTTTTGTTCCAACTGCTCAGGCTGTCACAAAACTACTGACTGTACTTCCACTGAGGTCATTCGCTGCGCCAATTGCAGTGGTCCTCACAAATCATCCGATCCTAACTGCATAAGCCGTAAGCAATATTTGGATATTCGCAACAAAATCTCTTCTCGCCGTCAAATCAACAACACCAGCAACAAGCCAACACCTGCCATGCCGAAAGTGCAGCAACATGTTCCATACGATCGTTTTTCTCTTTCACATTTTCCTACGTTACCTTCATCTAAACATCGCTCTGCTGATCATGTACCTACATCGTCATCTAAAGCTAAAATAAATCCACTGGTTCCTCGCGAGAACACTCCATCTATTAATGCTAATGACAGCAACAGATTGTTCTCTTTCGAAGAGATCAACTCTCTTTTAAATGAAGTCATGACTAAGCTTAGCTCTTGTGTCACAAAATCTGATCAGTTCAACGTCATCACATCATTAGCTATTAAGTATGTCTACTCTTCAAACTAATATGACAAATTCCTCTCTTAATATAATTACTTGGAATGCAAGAAGCATCACAAAAAAAAAAGTTGAATTTTTTAATTTCATTATAAATAAAAAAGTTGATATTGCGTTAGTCACTGAGACATGGTTAAAAGTTTACAAATCATTTTCTCATCCAAATTTCATTTGCTATCGTCTTGACAGGAGGCACCTCGATGGTGGAGGTGTCGCTGTTCTAGTAAGAAAAGAAATCGAGCACACCGTACATTCTAATTTGCATCTTCAGTGTATTGAGATAATAGGAGTAGATATAGTTTTAGATAACAATTCCAAAGTGAGTGTTTTTTCTGCCTATTTCCCTGGTGGAAATAGAAACGCCGATAAAATTCACCTCTTTAAAAGTGACTTACAAAAAATCTTTAGACTTCGCAACAAAATTATCGTTGGGGGTGATTTAAACAGTCGTCATCAACTATGGAATTGCCTTCGTGCTAATTGCTGGGGTAATATACTATACGAAGTTAATGAAGTTTATCCAAGTTTTTCTTTGTTATACCCACCTAACTATACTTATATTCCTACTTCTCGAGGTAAAAGTCCCTCTACCCTTGACTTTTTTGTCACTAACATACCCAACTATTGCAGTAGTCCATTTACTTTAAATAAGCTTGGATCCGACCACCTTCCCGTAAGCATAGCTTTAAATAACATGTTCCCTGTTAAGCAAAACAGACTTATTTATAATTATTCTGCTGCAAACTGGAATCTATTTAAATCTTTTATTAATAAAAATTGCAAAATGAATGATTTTCCATCCAACGTTACCATTAATTCGCATCAAATTGATTCTTTATGTGACAAATTTGTTTCTATAGTTAAAAGAGCTGCCGATGCTGCAATACCTAAGCTTCCTGCAATAGCTAATAATCATACAGTAAAACTACCTGATAATATATTGCTTTTAATTCGTTTGAGGAACTCCGAAAGACGTCAATGGCTTCGCTATCGGTACGACTTTTTCCTCGACAATGTTAAATACTTAAACAAAATAATTGCAAAAGAAATTTCAGATTTCCGAAACCATCGATGGAATGGCTTATTATCCTCTTTTGACAAATCTAGTAAACCGTTCTGGAAAATCACTAAAATAATAAAGAAAAAAGGTACTAGTATTCCACCTCTTAAAGTACATAACCAGCTTTTAATTTCCCCAAAAGAAAAATCAAACCTCTTAGCAACAAATTTCACAAAAAATCACAATATTACAGCTAACTTCAACGATAATAACACTCTAACAATAGTTTCTAACTCTATCAATACCATATCCCAATCTAACATTGTTTTTCCTGAAAACTATTTGGTTAGTCCTAATAAAGTACGTGTACTTATTAAATCCTTGAAAAATAAGAAATCAGCTGGAATGGACGGCATCAATAACAAAATTTTAAAGGCCCTTCCTTCATCTGGTGTAAAATACCTAACATCTATTTTTAATGAATGTCTCAAAATATGTTACTTTCCTGAATGCTGGAAAACAGCAATGGTTATACCAGTTGCTAAGCCCGGAAAACCTAAGGACGATGTTAGTACCTACAGACCCATTAGCCTACTAAGCTGCCTTAGTAAGTTATTCGAAAAAATAATACAAGAAAAACTCGATAATCATTTAACTGAATGTAATATTTTGCCTGACTTTCAATTCGGATTTAGGCGCAATCACAATACAATCCAACAAATTGTAAGGATTAAAAAACACGTTTCGCAAAAATTTAAGTCAAAGGAATCGACAGGTTTGTTATTGTTAGACATTGCTAAGGCATTTGATACAGTCTGGCACAACGGTTTGATACATAAGCTTTATATGTTAAATATTTCTTTGCCAATAATTAAAATCATTCAAAGCTTTTTAAATAGTCGTAAGTTTTTAGTAAAAGTGCAAAATGAAACATCTTCTGTCCAAAACATCGAATCTGGTGTGCCCCAAGGTTCCGTACTTGGTCCCATCCTTTTTAATATTTTCGTGTCCGACCTACCTTTTCTTGGTGAGGACGTCAAAATAGCTATGTTTGCTGACGATACGGCTATCTTCTGTTCAGGGATCACATACTTAGATGTCCACCAAAAGTTGCAATCTTCTCTAATTCAATTAGAAAATTATTTTTTCAAGTGGAAAATTAAAATCAATCCTGATAAAACTCAAGCAATTTGGTTCACTCGTCGCCGAAAAGCATGTTTTTTACCGGGAAATGTTCATCTTCAGTTAGGTTCTGTTAACATTGATTGGTCTGAGCATTGCAGATATCTCGGCATTATGATAGATAAAAAACTTAACTTTCAGAAACATATATCTACCACCATTGATAAAATAAATATGTACATTAGAATTCTTTATCCTCTGATTTGTAGAAATTCTAAGCTTAGTAAAGAAAACAAACTAATTATGTTCAAAACAATCTTTCAAGCGATACTCCTGTATGGTGCCCCTGTTTGGTACGATTGTGCCAAAACACATAAATTAAAACTTCAAAGATGCCAAAACAAAATACTTAAGACTATGCTTGATTTACCACATTATTACTCAACGCAGAGACTACACGAAATAGCCAATATCAACTTTTTGGCCATTCTCATAAACACTTCAAAAGAAAAATTTTATCAAAATTGTAACTTATCTGATAATGTATTAATAAACCAATTATAAATTACAAAACTTTAAATTATGATACAGTTAATAATTAAAATAAAAGATGTTTATATGGGAGTGTTGCAATATTAGGTTTAAGTCTTGTATAAGGGTTTTTGTTTGTAGCTTTCCCTTAACTAAAATTATCATAAAGGAAAAAAAAATTGTTATACACATTATTTGTTATAGTTGTAAAGTAATTGTATTTATCCTAAATCTCTAAAAAAAAATTGTTAAATTGTACAAATACTTTTGATAACTGCTACTGAATAAATTGAATTGAATTGAAATGTCCAAAAATGCTACCAGGGTATGTTCTCTGTGCTCGAGACTTTTTTCAATTTGTGAGACGACCTCGTGCAACGCAGTCTCCACTGACTTACCTTTAAGGCAAGCATTTTGGTAGGAGCACAGATAGCTTGGATTGAGAAGGTCCCTAACATGCAGATCAATAATTCTCTCCAGTGCATTGTCTTGAGGAGGAACGAAGCGAGACTTATCGGTCTGTAATCCTTTGCAGTCGAGTGTGTCGGTTTTTCAGCTTTTGGAATAAAGACCACTTTAACTTTTCTCCAGCTGATAGGGACGTATCTCCAGTTAATACAACTTTTGAAGATTACCCTAAGACATGGGGTGATTATCTGTAGAGCATGTTGAAAAAATTCCGCAACAATCTCATCTGGTCGAGCCGATTTATAGGGTTTGAACGAGTTTATTGCCCACATAATCTTCTGTTCTGTGATAACCTGTTCCAATTCTGGTACTGATTGTAAGATATCTAAGGTGTATGGTTGTGTAAAACGTGACCCTTTATGACTCTTACAGCTCGGGAAATGCGTTTTCATCAAGAGTTTAAGTGTTTCTTGGCTCGAGTTCGACCACGATCCATCTGGATACTTAATATATCCCAGAATCGTGGGATTGAATTCAAGGATCTTTCGAAGTCTCGCCGCCTTACTTGTGTTCTCAATGGATTCACAGTGTCTAGCCTATTAATCCTTTCTGGCCCTTCTTAACTCTTTGGTGTATGAGTTAAGTTCTGCTCTATATAAATTGCGGTCTTCCTCTGATTTACATAGTCTGGCTTTGTTGAAAAGTCTTCTGAACCCTGTTCTTCGTTTTTTTACGATCACTGTTCAACCATGGTGGGTTAGTGGGTTTAATGAAACGAGATATGGGCCAATGTTTTTCAAAAGCCGTTTTCATTTTACTAATAAGGTTTTCAACAGCAGTGTCAATGATTGAGGTTGTCGAAAGTGTGTCCTCCTCAGTTGTGTAATATTTGTATTTTGGTTCTCCACATTCCTATTAAACATACCCAAAGTAATTGAGAGTTGTTAGTTACTAGACATATAGGCGCTCTAAGAGTTGTTGGTCACTTTTATTGTATTCATAAGTCAATATGTATTTTGATAAACCAAATATTTCTCTTATCCCAACCCATGACGGCCAAAACGTTTTTTATAGGGGCACTTCGTTCTTATCGGTGGGTTCTCTTAACCCTCTTCTTTCCCTTAAGTGAAAACTTACAACAAAACCTCCAAAAATATTCATGAATACATGTGTAGAAATTCATTCATATTGAACACACACCGTCAGAGACGAAAACTGCACTCAATATTTCCCACTTCAAGAGGCGGAAATCTTTTTAACGTTTATCTGAAAGTTGATCCCCTTACCCGTTACAACATCCAAAAAGAATTCTCCGATTTATATTTTTTATTTTTATTTTTTTTTATTTTTAATAGAAATCCTTTTGCAAAAAAAGGAAATCGAATTTGTCAACGCTATTTCATTTCATTCCGTTGCCGTCGTCGTCTCAGCTTCCTTGGTGACAAATTATTTTCTGAGGAAAGTTCTTTCATTTCCCTTTCCCTCGAAAAGGAAAAAAGAAAACACCAAAAAGAAGTTCTGCTGCTGTTACAAATTCTGCGCCATCATTTTAAATGAAAGAAAAAGGATAACATTCTAAAATGACATTATCGTCAAGTTTTGAAGTTTACCCTTGTTTGATACGAATCTCCGTTCCCGCCAAATAAGCACTGGCAAAACAAATTGAAACAAAACACCTACATCGCTGATAAGAGTGATTGCCTTCATAATCTAAGGCCTGAGAGCGGCTGCTATGTCTGTCTCCACTGTAATTTGTATCTATGCATAACCCGGAGCATTTCGACCAAAAGTTCCACAGATGGGGCGTTCAAAAACTAGCGATAAAATTCCAATTGCCAGTTCTTGTTAATAACTATTCATGAGCACCGCCATCATGATGATGCTATCAGAGACTTTGTATAGGAACTGGATACCCTATTTCAATTGCATTTCCCTTATCCAGTTGCAGTGCCGGTGCCGAGTCCTGATGACTGGCACGATATAGATACCCTATTTGTTCGGGTGGATGTTTTGATTGCAAATTCCAGCGCGAGGAGTCGAGAGCCGTGTGTGAGAATTTAATTGCACATACGCCACCGAAACCCATGTCCATCTCCCCGAATTATCCATCCATCAGGATGAAGTATGAAACTAAAACTAACTATATCCAGCGCCAGAGCCATATGACATCGCACACACATGTACATGTGTATAGTGGCAGTTGTAGTCATGTCCTGGAGCGTTGTATCATTAATATTTCGTGCACTCTTTGTATGCACACTAAATTCATGAACAAGCGAGTGTTCATCCTCTGCGATGGCGATGGTGATGGTGATGCTAGGACGAGCAGAAGGAGACGTTGATCCACACCCCGGATACGAGGAGAAGTATGTGTGTGACAACTTCAAATTTGACCCGCTGTGCTCGTGCTCCAGCGATATGCCACTAGAACCCTTCAAAATAAACACAGAGCAAAAAAAAAACAACCAAGTTCAAAGCTTCCTAGTAAAGGACACTCTCTGGTGGACTACATGTGTGAGAGTGGGAGGCTGCAGAGTGCTAAATGGAAAACGGACTGACAAAAAAAAATATAATTTTTTCACATTTAAACGAATTCCAGTTGAAACATAAATAAAGTTTCATTTAAATTAAATTTTGCGGGTAATTGCTTGTTGTTTAACTTTATTATTGATGTCTCTATGCGAATTAAAATAAATGGAATGAAAAACGAATTATATTATGTTCGGGTATTAGTGTACTGGTTGAAGTGGGAGCTGCTGCTACCGTAAAGTGATGCAATGAAGTTTGAAATTGCAACAAATGATAGTACACACAGATTGAATTATAAGATTTTTTCATTCGTGTGGAATATACTTTTGAGTTGCGAGTGCGTATGACATCAAATAGAAACAAATTTAATTCCTCAGCCAATACAAACGTTAATTAATTTAAATTGACTTGATTTAGATATAAATTTGAATTTGTTTTTCTACTTTCAAAAAGCACTTAACAGGAAGTGGTTCTCAATCAGGTAATCAGAGCCTAAAACATTGCACACCAAATTTGCATTTTGAATACCTTTAAAAAGACGTGGGATAGTTGAATTAGTTGTATCCTTTGGCTTTTACCAAAAAAAAAACACAATCATTAAAACATGTCAACAAAAACTGAGGTTGCCTTTCAAAAACTAAATCAATTAATAACTTAAGTCGGAAGTCGGAACCTCATTTTTCGTCCTGTCATCGACTGAACACACTAATCAAGCCACCTGTGTTGCTAACCGTCAGTTTTTGCTTTCGCAAAGTTATTTTTCTTTCCCTGAGCACTCCCTTCGACTCTGTCCCACATACAGAATAAAATGTCTGCGACGTAAAGCGTGTAGGGACTACGACACACAACACACCAATTCCATAGTACCATACAAACTCACACAAGCCAGATGTTTACTTTAAATTAAGAAATCTAAAAAATAATTCCAAATGTTCGTTCTTGTTGATTCTCATTATTTAAAATAAGTAAGTTTGTGTGTATACAGGGTGTCCGGTAATTCGTCTGCCATACTTTGGGATGTGATTCTTGGTCATATTCTAAGAAAAAAATTGTTCTACAGTAAAGTCCGATTTTCAACTTTGACATCACTTTTTGACGATTTAAGAAAAGGCTAACTTTGGTGTACCCTGACCCATGTTAAGGTCAATTTTTCAGTCAGTATTTCAGGATTTTAGACTTTTTTTTTTAGAAGAAATACTAACCTTTAAAACTACGTCTAAATTGAGCTGATGTATTTTTAGGGTTGCCAGATATTCAATTTTAAATGGTGTTCAATTTTTCTTGCCCGAGCAAAATTTTGACTTTGAGGTAAATTTTTTTCAAAAAATGAGTAATAAACATAAAGTTTTCTTATTTTTACCTGATGAACAAAACAATAATAAAAAAGAAAAAACTCATTTATAAGTGCACCAAAAAACCCACATATTATGATACTTGGGAAAATCTAAAACAGGCAAAAAATCGAATTCTGGGTTTTTTACCTAATTTTATTGCAGCACTTGACAATTGGAGTGGTTTTTCGAAAATTGATAGTTTTTAGATAATTTTTAAGACTGTGCACTCATCAAAAGGGTTGAAAGTATACTTTTGCCTACTTAACTTCCTGTCAAAACCTTAATCACCTTAAATGATCATTTATTTTAATGAACTAACAAATTATTTTGAAAGTTTATTAAATTATCTAATCGACCTGTTTTTGGATTTTTTATGAAAATTTAATTTTCTAGTTTTTTGAGCACCTTGAAAAACCGAAATTTTGGAAATTTTGAGCTAGCTTTTTTTGAGGGATTAAAACAATTTCGCAACGTCATATTTTTTTCAATTTTTATTCAAAAACTGTTAAGGAAAGGTTCAAATTATATTTCAATATACATTTGAAGCAATTCATACGAAAGTAGTAGCATTTTTACCAAAAAAAAAAATAGTTTGTTGAGTATTCACTGCACAAAAAATGTGGTTTCTTCGAGATAGTGTGTGCTTCATAAAAAAAAATTCTTAGAAAAAAAAGAACCGAAAATTCATTATATTGGAAAAAACCTTTATCGTCCATGCGACCACATTCTTGGAAATAATTAGACAGTACACACCGGTTATAAGAAACCGCGTGGTCCTTATATGAGAACTCACAGAAAATGCATTTTTTTTCCAAAAAAAAAAAAAAACTATGAATCAAAAATGCGTGGTGTATTAGAAAAACCCAAAAACCAAAAACGAATACACGTTTTTTGAATTTGATTTATTTTTTTTTATAAGCCACGATTTTTGAGTAAAAGTTAAATTAAATTAAATTTGGTGGTGCAACAGCTCGGAGTGAACCAGGACCTAGTGACTTATAACTCTCAACTATTCCTGTGTGCTGTTACGAACGTCAGCAGAACTCCGTATGGAATTCCGCATAACAACACACGATCACCCTGTAAAATTTTGAGTTCGAATTGTCTGACGCAATCATGTTCGAAAACACCTACTTGACCGGACATCGGTCCATTTTGTCGCTTATCTCGTCGGCAGATCTTTGTAAATCCTTCTTTTCTCTCGCTGACCACAAGCCAGTCGGACGTAAGTTCAACCGAACCTTTCTGGGGAATTTTCAAGAAGTTTTAGTTCTTTTTTTTTAGTGACTTGGCATACTCTGCAAACCCTAGAAACTTTCGATCCAAGAAAAGAAATAAAAGAACCCGAACTAAACATCAAGTATCCTTATTTTGGTATAAAAACACAGGTAAATGGTTTTTCCATACTTTGCCTTCCCTAAATTTAGTCGTTTTCTAAGAGCTTTGTTTCCCACAGTGTTGACCTTATCGGCAGAAGAAGAATCACTTGAGCTGACAGAAAACGGGGCTTTTCCCACAACCTTATCGAGAAGGAGAAGCCCAGTTATCCATATCTCCTCGCTTATCACACATAGAGCACCAAAGAGAAAATTGTCTAAGGATAGAAACTTACCACGACCGCTAATCCACAAACTAGTTCTTGCACTTGCAAACGAGACGAAGAACTTTCTCAGTTCTCGTTGAAGCTCGAGACAACGACGCGACGATCTTCAAAACGTCTTCGAGCGTGGTGCAGTGAGCAAGCGGGTCGTGGCCAAGTGATTCGTGTGCGGTGCGGTAGTGGGTATTAGGCAGAAAAAGGGGAGTCTCAGCTACCCCATCGTGAAATTCTGACATACCCAGCAGTACCCTGGAGTCTGCTGCAATATTCATCAAACCACATTTCCTACCTACCTTTTTTAGAATACACCTATTGTGTCCTTTTTTTTTTATATATATTCGTTATTAAATTTTATCTAAAATAGCCTAATTTAATTGATCTAATTTAAAAGTGTTCAATCTTGTCTATATATCAAAAAAAAAAGAAGATATTTCATATATAACAGTGCATGCGGGTATATCTATATAGCGTGTGTTTAGTGCGTCATATGAATTTGACAAGCTGCGGAATATTTTCAACTTTGCATTTGCTACGTCATCAAATCGAACAACGGCAGAGATTGTGCACAATATCTGGATCCCGTAGGTGGTGAGTTTTCTTTTATTGAATAGTTTAATTTTCTTAAAACTACCTCTATGAGAATGAGACAAAACTATCCCTTGTCAAGTTCACCTGTCACGACAAATAAGGCGAATATTTATATACCTCAGTAACGTTTTATTTACAAAATTGATTAATTACATATATATTAAAAACGAAATTAATGCTATTTATATTGCAACAAGATTGAATTACTATATTTTCCTATATAAAACTTAAATCTAACCTGCATTCCTCTAAAATCAAAAATCAGCCATACTTGTCATTAGAACCTAAAACATGCATTCATGCATTATTTATAAATAAAATCGTGAATTGACCATTTGAAATGAACTAGTCTCAATTCTTTTCGGGGTTATGTGTGGATTGGTAATTAAGTGGACTTTCGAAGGCCGATGAGATGATGTGAGTCGCTTCGTCGGGCAATTGCAGGGATAGCGATCTTGTCGTGAATAAAGGGGGTACGAGCTATCATGGAAGACATGCAATGTCAGAGGGAGGGATATCTTAGACAAGGTACCCGGGCCGATCAACACCTGTCATCGCCCAGAGAACAGAACCGAGCCGAGTGAAAGTGTCCGTCCGTTGTTTTTTTTTTTAGCTGAAATCTTGGCATGAAATAATAATCTTTTGCGTGCGTCTGGAAACTCTCGGACCAAGAACCTCGCCCACCGACGTTCCTAGCTGTGCCTTCTGCAAGCATGCCAAGTGTGGTTCCGTCGAGTTTAGTCCAGCTTATATTTATAATGAATAGTCGCAACAGTGCGTGTTACCAGAAACGGAGGGGACCTACAATTTTCTGTCGATTCCGAACGGCTAAGGAGCAGCACTTTCCATGACAAGAGATACTCTTGGAGGATTTGTCAATTCCTCGCAAGAGGCAGTACACCCCTGAAAAAAAAACTTTCTTAAAAGTAAAAGTTATCTTTTAAAAATTTCTCCGTATTTGAAAAAAAATTACGTATCGCAAACGATTTTTAAATACCAAAGAACTTGAAGAGTTGTTGATGAATCCAAGCTCAGACGAAGAATACAAAATCAAGTTAGATTTAGATTGTGCAGTTGAAACAAAAGTTATAATTTTGCCACCTAAAAATGATGCGAAGAAATCGATGATAATGTGCAACTTTTGGAAGATGGAAATATGTTTCGAAATAATTCTTTTCAGGTGAAATTGAGTTAGAATACACCTTTGATGATGTAAGTGCTAAAAGCCATAGGAAAACAACGATGATTTTAACAGTGCTTCGACATTCCAAAATATCGCCTCAACATAAAAAAAAAAGGATTACCATTTTGCCAGTATGACATGCTAAAGTGGTCTAAAAGCCACGGCGCGTTGAATTTTCGAATTTTTGAAAATTTCAACAGACGTATTAAATGACAAGATACGATTAATTTATGTTAAAATCGATAAGCTTATAATATTTATCATATTCATAATAAATGCTGTTCTTCCAATATTATAAGATAATCCAACTTTCAAAACAAATTCCCAGTTGGATCTTTATTAGTCTGATCAACCAGTATTTCGCTGCGTGATATGATGTGATAAAAAATGTCAAGTGCAGGAGATCGATTTAAAACTATAAAAGCATATTTACATGTCTGTGACAACCGTAAAATCGATTCCGGCTACAAGTTTGCTAAGAGTTCCGACCTGAACAACTTGCTAAACGCAAAATTTATGCGATTTGGGATATTCGCCCATCGCATCTTTTATTAGATGAGCAGATGATTCCTTATTATAGACGACATTCGGTCAAAATGTTCATAAAAGGAAATCCCATACGCTTTGGGTATAAATATTGGAACTTGTGCTCACATGAAAAATACCTGTTCTAATTTATACCGTATGGTGGTGCATCAACCGTAATTTCCTCAGATTTTATTTTGGGTGAAAACTTTGTACTGAGGTTACTTTCAAATGTCGATAAACCAGGTCAGCATACGGTAATTTTCGACAATTTCTTTATAATTTATATTACTTATTTTTTATAGAGAAACCATAATGAAATAGTTCGTTTCGATGACATAAAACACACTGCCATCAAGACAGAAAAAAGTTTTCGCTGTCGGAAGTGTTCAAGTCAAATTTTTTTTTTGTAAAAGTGTAACTTAGCGCTTCATCCGAAATGCTTTCATAAATACCATACAAAAACTAATATTTTATGAGCATATATGTACATCCCTATAATATTAATTTTTTTTTTATTTATAATTCATTATTAATTTATTTTCTGATTTAATACGCTTTATTAAACAAATATTTAAATAAAGTTGATTCAAACTCCATATCAAAAAAATTTTTGTTTTCCAAAGATTTTGCTACTACATTCAGCGGATGTTTCGAAAACACAACGTGAATTTTCCGGGAAACTAAAAGTTTTTCCAAAAATTTTTTTTCTCAGATTTTCTCTAATTAGACTAAAAATAGACAGTGTGTGAAATTTCGAGTTGCTACCACACCTGGAACTGGTAGGCGCCGGAAATGGGTTAAGTTTAAAATAATATTGTATAAAAAATATTCGGAAAAATATTTTTTGGGTTTTTTGAAAAAAAAATCCCATATTATAAAGAATTACTTTAATAATAAAACGATTTTTGAGCTTCGTTTGCATAAATTCATACTTTTCTGGAAATCAAACGGCAATTTCTTGAAAAACACATGCACTTATTATATTTATATTTATATTTAAAACGAGACGATTTATATTGCACCATTCACTTATTCTAACAAGATCTTCTTGTAAAAGTATACAATCATTGGGAGATTTTATTCTTCTGTAAAGTTTAATATCATCAGCGTAGATATAAACAGAGGAATTTAGTATGATCTCAACCAAGTCTTTTATAAATAAAATAAATAATATTGGGCCCAAATGGCTGCCTTGAGGAACATCTGAAATTGCTTACTCGATCTTGTTTTTGTTGTTAGAAATTAAACTATAACATTTGATATATCATTATTTGCAATTTGTCCCAACTCTATTCACGATGATGCTTTAGAAATTTGTTTTTCTTTTTTTACTTTTTAATTAAGATCTAATAATTATTGTAAATTTAAGCGAAAATATACAAAGGCTAATTTCGAAGTTATATAGTTTAACTTTTTTGCAATTTTATATTTTATTTTTATTAAAAATCTTAAAAGAGCAATTGTCATACATGTCCTCCCCGATGAGTTTTACCTTGTCGTGGTGGGCAGGCTTACGTCTATTTCTCCGGCTTGCTGGGGACTTAGACAACTAAGAAAACTCAATGTGACCAGAGGAGTCACGGCCAAACATAAATTAAAGCGATTGAGATATTCTCTTTTGCTCGATGTATTGCCCTAGCAATCTATGGAATTGTATTAATATTAATGTAAAGTAAGATTGCTAAGGATTTTTCTTCCAAATTTGCTGTTAGGCAAATAAAAGATACAATTTTGAAAGAAAAAGGACATCAGTAGTTGTAGTTCAAGCTATGTCCGAAAAAATTTAGTGCTATATTCTATCTCAGTTATCTGAGTAACGGATTCCTGGTACTACGAGTATTTATACAAATCTTGAACAAGTGATGTGGAGTTCACAGCCAAGACGAAAGGTAATTGAGTGTGTCTCCTTTGCTAAGTAGTTTTGGTATAGCATTCTGGATTAATTTTTGGTCGTACCTAGTACCTGAAAATTAAAAAAGATTGCTTAGGATTATCTTTCCTAATTTGTTGAAGGACGAATAAGACTAATCTGCACCACGGGGTTTTAACTAAATTTGCTTAATTTATTAAGCTCATGACATATTACTGGAGGTATTTCTAAAATAACTTCATAATATTAGTAACAAGAATAAGAACAAAATACCCTAAATGGGTACCTCGGGGATAGTGAATTTGTCTGGATATCCCCGATATTTAGAGCCTCCAGTGTGTTAAAACCGTGGACTCATTATCACTGGGTAGGCCGTCTGTAAAGAGAGCTGGAGGTGGCTGTGGTTACACCAATCAAGACACGCGATTGGCTATTGTAACCACACAATAGTAAGATCCGAACCAAAGGTGGTACTGCCTACACAGTGCAAATTTGGAACAGTATGGAAGCTGGCTTGTATTTCGAGACGTGAAATATCAGATTTTCATAAAAATATTATTTATTATTATATTGTAGGTACTTGTCAATTACATATTCTTTATTGTAATTAACATAAAATATGTTATAACTAAACAATATTTGCCCTTAGGGATGGGACCTATCGGAACAATTTCATACAGCTAATCGCAAAAACAAAACATCATAAAGATGTTGCAAGGGATACCTATTTGGCAAATTTGAATAATGTTACCAAAAGTTGGAAAATATTCACTATACGAGGGCGTTTTTGGTGCTTCCCATTTGAGCATTTTTATTTCGGAATTAATTGTAGACTTTTACTACGGGCCCTGTGATGGAGGCTATTATTTGGTTCGTATAATATCATTAATGCAACAAGACGAAAAAGAGTGTAAGGGATTTCATAAGTGTACCTAACAATAGAGTTATAATAAGTTCTAGGTTCGCCTAGTGGTCCAAATCTGCAAAACTAAAACTGGCATATATTAATACGTGAAGTTATAACTTGTTGTAGTTTTGCGATTAGTTTAGTTTAGTTTAGTTTAGTTTAGTTTAGTTTATTCATCAAACAAAGTTACAGTAAGTACTTTAGTGATTACTTGATACATTTTTTATAAACAAAATAAAAATAATAATAATATACAATTAAACATTACCACCAGCAAAGTTATTTAAATTTAACAAAAGATTTGTTTTAAATAAGTATCTACTTAGATTAAAGTCGATCAAGTTGCAAACTGTATTCGTTTCTCTTAAACATCTAGATATTGGTTCATTGGCACCATAAACAGTTCTATGATATGGGACATTAAAAAACAACTGGTTTCGAAGCATTCTCGCAGGGACATTAAACCCAATTAAGTATAAAATTTGAGAACAATCAATATGATCTGCCAAAATATCGCGAATGAACATAACAGCTGAGAACTTCCTTCGAGTGTTTAGAGGCAGAATGCCTAATAAACTACATCTCGTTTTATAAGGAGGCATATCTACGTCCCAATGGAGTCTTTTTACTACAGTTCTTGTAAAACGTTTTTGGATTTTTTCAATTCTGAATGAGTGAACTGCATACGCAGGATTCCAGATTACATTGCAGTATTCAAGATTAGATCTTACAAAGGCAAAGTATAGGCACTTCAATGTATGTGGATCAGAAAACTCTTTAGAGTTACGCAAAATAAAACCTAGCATTGAGTTGCCTTTAGCAACCAAAAAATCTATGTGATTTAAAAAGTTGAGCCTTTTGTCAAAAATTACACCAAGATCTTTTTTAGATGTTATTATGGAAAGCGATTCGTGATTTATTTTGTACGTAAAATTGATAGGTGAGCGGTTTCGGTAAAACGTATACGAAAACATAAGGACACCAGCAACACTCAGTTGGTACCTACTACGTTAACTATACTACAGGATTATAACCAAAACGCTCTCAGAGGGTACTATGTGCTACTCATCATCAAAATGAAACTTAAAATTTGCATACGCAATGATATTTAAACCTTGGAGGGGCTTTATAATGATTAAAATCGGTTGTACTGTTTTCGAGAAAATCGAAAACCAAAAAAATGGTTCCAAGCCTCCTTGGGCTTGAAAAAAATCGAACTCGAGATTTTGATCAAAGTTGACATTACGAAGATAGCGAAGACGAAAAAGTGGGTCCGGCAATTCCGTCAGTCTATCAGTATTGTGTGTATCTAAGTCTGTACCTCGATCTACAGCCTAAGCTACTGTAGGTATTTTCTTCAAACTCGGAATTTAAGGGTCTTTCGTGATTCCCTAGGGGGGAATTTGAAATTTTTTTTAGCTCCAGAGTTAACGGTACCCCTTATACACCCGTTATTCAAAACCTTATTTATCTCAAAAACGGCTCTAACGATTTTGATAAAAAAATTAAGTGGCTAATGGGCATGGACTTCATTTTGGGTTTTTATTTTCGCCTTTATGATTAAAGGCCCTAACGGTTTTGACTTAACTTTTTGAACAAGAGCTCCTTTAAATTTAAAATAATTAGCAAAGTTATGGAGTACTTTCCCATACAGTAGAACCTTGTAATTTTGAAATTTCAAATTTATGCATTCAGGGACGTGGCATCTACCCACATACCTAAGCATAAAAACCGATTGACCCTTTGACTTTGATTTTCCAGTTCAGTGATTACTAAAACTAAGCAAAACACAATCTGCTACTTTCTAAAATCCAAACTTGATTACTTTGCAATAAAAAAAACAGCGAAAAACCAAACCATAAAACTCAACACCAATATCACAGAACGCAATCAATGCGTCCCAAAGTATAAAAAAATATTATTCTTACACACAAAAAACTCACAACATCCTGTCACGATACCATCACACGCTATTGCCAAAAAGTAAAACAAGATTCTCCCCTGAAACCCTAGCGGCAAAACCAACAAATCGCTAACAGAGGTGACATCACAGAAAACTTGTTCTTTACCACCAACCGCAGAAAAAAAAACCATCTCTCCTAAACCATCACACCACATATCCCACTTTCAAATAAAAGTCACGTGCAAAAGTTCAAAATCCCCCAAAGTGCTGGTACCGAAAACTGTGTTTGAAAAGTTCAAATCTAACCCTAAGCCATCCTCATTCGACACGGTTCTTTAGTTCGAGTTGAGCTGTGGTGGTTTTGTGCTGGTGCCGTTACCGTTGCCGTTTGCCGTAGATGCTAAACTCGTTCGTACATGTGCCATCGCACCATCAGTTTTTACATCTCGATTAGCTGCATATGTCGTGTACTCTTCTGCCCCAAGAGACCCACTGCCACTCCCAGTCCACAGGGAAGCCTTCACATGAAAGTCTTAGAAAAGCCGCTCCAAACTTTCACTTCAATTGATTTCAGTTATTTAAAATTCATTAACGCTCTGCGAAAGTTTGAAACATGGCCTTAGGCTACGAGACATACCATCGACTCCAGATATTTTATGACACTCTGAAGTGAAGTTGACTTTGGAAACATAATTTCGGGTAAGTAATTGGTAAGCGGACACTTTGTTCAAACTTCAGCCAGACTTTGCTTAAGCTGAGCCTTCTGGGCATCACGATACGTCGTATCCCCATTCCCTTCAATAACGGTGATGTGTGAGTTTGGAAAAACCGTGTGTGGGGTTGAAGAGCTAAAATGAAGTGTGATGGTGGTGAGTGTCAATGGAAGGAGATGCTTGTGGTGGAATTATAACGGAAACTGTCACTCCGAATGGTCATCAATGACGTGTGGACACCAAACCACCTCATAACACACCAGCTTTTTATTTCAAGACTGATTTTGTTTTCGACAAACACAGTAGATTGAAGACAGACAGAGACCTTAAAAACTTCGAAGTTATAGTGTCCAAACATGAATATTTGGAGTCGATTTCACTGGAGCACAGTATTTTTTGATGAGAATATATCCCTTATCATACCTGTGGTTTGTTATCAGACCCATTAAGTCTGCCTCAGAGCTGTTGGAACGCGCAAAAAGCATCAATGATATTTTGTGTTATTATCTTCCTGATGACTTAAAAACTTTTGTCATACAAAAGCAGCTGTTTAAATGTTACGATTCACTCATTTCTCGCAGCGTTCAAGATGTCTTTCATTAGTCAAATGGGTGGCATCTTTTATTATTCTTTTCGACATATTGAATGACACCTTATAGTGGGCCTTGCGATTTTCGCATTTCGTTTTTGGATTAAAAATAAACCCTCATCTTAAAGGTAATAAAATGTTCGTAAAAAAGTCAAATAGTTTCACTGAAGTTAAAAATCACGATAAAGGGTATAAGTGCTTGTTTTTACATTATTCTCAATTCACACGGGTTTACTTTCGCGGTTTGTGGCGACCATGTTCTTTTTGTGACATCTGTCAAATTTATTGCTCATTATTCAGTTACTAATGCCAAATCACCATGGCGAGTAACAGTAACGTCCAAATCATAAAATTTTAACAAGCGAAAATGGCGTTAATGGGACGACACATAAACACACGATGTTCACCAGTTCAGCTGTTCGAATGCATCCTCAAGAAAATACCGTTTGGTGTAGATTTTGTGCTGACGCCGCGCCGCCGCTATTGATCCTTGGCGAGAGCTACAGAATGTTAATATTAAATTTTTCATGGCTCAAATTGAACCATATGGACCTAAACGACATTATGTATTATTCCAGCAGGACGGGCGCGCTACGTTCGACACTGTGGACACCACTATTGATATTCTGCATGACCGACTTGAGGTTTTGGTTATCTCTCGCAGAGGTGACGTAAATTGTTCACCAAAGTAATGTGGATTGATCCCTCTAGACTTCGTCTTGTGGGGTTTCCTAAAGTCGCAGGCTTATGAGAATAAACCACAATCGACCGATTCCCTTACAAACCATCGCCAAATTCAATCGGATCTATGCGGAAGAGTCATTCAAAATCGGACCACTTGGATCTTTGTCAATAAGGGATATTGAAAAACTCTTTATATGACAAATCATGCATTCGTAAAACTCGATCTTCACATTTTGATCAGAGTTGACATGCGAGTTGAGAAGACTATAAAAGTAAATCTAGCAATTCTGTCTGTCTGATCGTCTACAGTCGATTTACTTTAAGCTTGGTAAATAGCATTTTTAAATTTTTCCCGAACGCGTTTTTTTCTTTCTTTTTTAAGAACAAAAAATAACGACACCTGCCCAACGAAAATTTTTCGAGACTTTATAAATATTTTTTTTTCTTTCAAAAACTGTTCGAAAGATTTTTAGTTGCGACTTATAGGCACTATAAGGCAAGTTATGCATTCGGAAAGAAAATCGAACTCGAGATTTTGATCAAAGTTGACATTACGATGATAGCGAAGACCAAAAAAGTGGGTCTTGCAATAATTCTGTCTGTCTGTCTGTCTGTCGGTTCGACTACAGCCTAAACGGCTCGGCCGAATTTCTTCATACTTGGTAGATATGGGTTTTGATTTATTTCCCCGCAAACGTTTTTTTTTTAAGACCAAACAAAATACGGTTTTTTTTCGAAATTTTATAAATATTTTTTTTTTTTCAAAAACTGTCTCACAGAATTTTTAAAAAAAAATTTGAAAAATTTCATTTGGTTAAAACTAGCTAATGGTTGAAAAAATTTTACAAAAAATTGTTATTTTTGGTAGCCCCCCTGGGTCCACTTTTTTTTTGTTTTTGATATTCTTGAAAACGGTACAGCCGATTTAAATCATTTTTTTTATGCTAAAGCTCCTCCAAAATTTAAATATTATTACATATTCAAATTTTCAATTTTTAATTTTTTGAATTTAAAAAAAAAATTCAAAATTTTTTTTTTGGAAACTCAATATTTTGAAAACCCCAAGATCAATTTTTTTCAAACTTCACAAGTAAAAATTTCTTAACATCTACAAGATTTGAGAAAAAAAATTTTGTTTTATCTAAAACTAACGGTACCTTCCATACAAATGTTAAAAAATGGTTTTTGAAAATCGTATTTTTCTCGAAAACGGTTCCAAAAATTTTGCTAAGATTTTTAGTCTTTTGATTAATTTTTACGATTTATAATTTAATAAAAAAAAAATTGAAATCTATATATTACTGATTGTACCTAACATAGAACGATTTTTTCGAGTTTTGAACTTCTCACTATCGGCATAACGGATTTTAATGAAATTTTTTATAAACAAGCTCCTAAAAAGTTTAAAAAACATTGCATTTTAAAACTAAAAAAATATTTTTTCAATTTTTAGAAAAAAAGTCTGTTTTTTTTTTGTAAAATTCGATATCTCAAGAACGGCTTAATATTTTTTCTCGGAAATTTAACTAACGTGCCACCAAGTCGTGCATTTTATTTTTTTTTAATTCAAAAAAATTTATTTACATAGTTTACATTTACATAGCATTTTTGAAAAAAAAAATATTTTTTTTTTGAAAATTCGATATCTCAAAAACGGCTCAATATTGTTTTTGGAAATTTAATTTTTATTCATACCAAAATAAAAACTTTAAGTTGGCGTACCAAATTTTTTTCTTAAGGATGTTTTAAAAATGTTGTATATAAAAGTTTATATTTTTAAGAATACACATACAAAACGACTTATGATTTTTGTTCTAGCATAAACTAATATTTGCTTGCATCAAATGGCATCCTGTTTTTAGCTCAAACTACTAAAAGAGTTATTTTAGTCATTTAAAAAAATGAATTTTATGCTTATGAATAGTTTTTCTCTAATAACACTCATATTTGAAATTTTTAGTATTTTCATAAGAGCAAGTTCGTGGGACCCAGTCGTGCATTTTATTTATGTTAACTCTACTAATTAATACGAACGAGTACCTAAAATTTCACATTGTCCAGAATTTTGGTAAGAGCTCACATCCAATATATGGTAAACAGAGTATCGAAAAATTAATTGTTGATGTTTGCAAATCTTAACCGTGAGTAGTAGCACTCTTTATTTTCTTTAAATACAAAAAAAAATTGTTAAGATCCTCCCGCTGCTGATCAGAAATGATACTTCTTTCTATGATCCAGCACCGATTCTGATTCTAACATCACCCACAAAGGTTTTGTCTCTGAAGAAATCCGTCAGAGCATGCGGAACTTAATGGTTTCTAAAAATATTGGCCCCTACTTGATATTTTTCTTTAACAAAAATTCTTTCTTGTTTAAGTTCGCTAGACTGACATTTTGCAGGAGAGTCTTAGAGGCTTCAGTTGGCGAATTTTTTTTTATAGGTACATGTACAATGTACAGGGATTTCATATTTTTTACCATTCCAAAAGTCTCAAAAGCTTGACATAACGACCGCAAAAGATATGGTTCCTAAAAGTTGCTTTTTCTTGAGTATCGATTATTATCATTGAAATCGACTTTTTGCCAAAACATCTTATCCCATTTAATCCTGTCTGCATTTATCTGTTCTCAGTTGTTTACTCGTCTCGTCATAGCCCCTTTGTTTTCGAAACTTGTTAAGACTTGTTAGACAGAAAGAGTTGAAAACGATAAAAATAAAATCTGTGTGCAATAAAAAGAGTACATTCACATTCCAAGGTAGATAAAAAAAAACAGAGAAAGGAGTTAAAAATAGAAGGTATCACAGCTACCTACAGGACATCCTGGTAGATTGTCTTCTTTTTCTTTATATAGGGTGAAATGGGGCTTCTCAAATTTGCTGCACATTAATAAAACTCCATTTTCTAGATGAAATTGTTTTTAGATATTTATCCCTGGAAACTAAAAAAATATGAAATTTGAATTCAATAGTGAGAATCAATCAATTCTAATTTCTCGAACGAAAAATTGTCTAATAAACATACTTTTGCTTTACACTCGTACACCCTATCCAATGTTTCGTATGATAACCACAAATCATGACAAGAAACCTACGGTCAATCAACATTAAAGCTAACATTTATAGGGAAGCAGGGTAGTTCAACTATAGATTATTATCTTGTTGGTGGAGACTGGTACTCTATCATAAACGATTTTTGGGTTGGAAATCTCAACTTATCTGATCATCTTCCAATTGTTCTTAAAACAGGATCTGATTGTATCCAAGAAGTTCCAAAGGAGTCAAAAACTGACTTCCAAGTTTTAAAATGATACCAAAATAAAGACTCAGTTTTCAAGTAAACATTGATAGAAGCTTGCAGATAAAAGAATCAAACTCGATGTTAAATCACTTTTCCTTACCTGAGGTAGAACATGTTATCATTGACGCTGTCAGTTTCATTCAGCGACCTATTGGGTCTTGAAAAAAAATGGTACGGAAAATGTGAAAAATTAAGAAAAATGTAGATGGCCCTTCTGAAATTGCTTAGGTATACAAAGTCTTAAAACGTCTTATGTCGAAGCTAATAAGAGATTCTAACTGTGTCGCATGGGAAAGAAAAGATAGCATGAGGAAAACTTGGCCATCTTAGAGAAGGAAAGTAAATGGAAATGAATTTTCGAAATCAGATGACATCAATTTAGATGTTGCATATGAACATTTCACAAAGTTATTGGATTGTTCAGTGGAGTCAATGTATTTAAGTGACGCGAGGCCAATTTCGCAGAACGACATATTAGATTTCAAAATATTGAAACATGAAGTTGAAGCAGTTCTTAATGTGCTTAAAGATCGAAAAGCCTCTGGCAAAGACGGTATCCCGTGTCAATTTTACAAATACATATCAAATCTCTTCAAAGTGTTACCAAAAGTTATCTGAAGCACTTAACATCATTTTTAGTTTTGGCATACCTCATGAACATTTTTACGAAGCTCTCATATGGCCTACCTTTCAGGAAGGTGATCGACAAGATCCAAACTACTATATAGAGGCATTTCTTTTCCTAACGCGGCCTTAATAATTTATGCTTCACTACTTTGTTGCAGACTTACAAGATGGTTAGAGTGAGTTCGAATCTGGTTTTCGAGAAGGTTATTAAACGGCAGACAATTTGTTTGTTTAAAACTAGTCACAATAAAAAAACTGTACGCCTTTTTTGTAGATCTAGGGAAGCCCTTGAAACCATTGACAAGAATGCTCTTTTTACAAGCTGTACAATCTGGGAATGTCTTTTGTAAATATTTAAAAGTCTATCAACAGACCGATGATTTAGTTTTTGACCGAAAACGCACAACAGTTATCGTGGAGTAAGGCAAGGTTGCATTTTGAGTCCTTTGCTTTTTGCTCTGTTTCTTGATAATCTGACTGAATTTCTGCCATGTGAAGTAAGGCTTGGTAATATGCAGATTCTTTGTTGGATAGCAAATCTAACATCGGTATACCAGGGGCGTATTTACCCTAGGGTTAAAAGGGCTACAGCCCAGGGCGGAAAGGCTGCTAGAGGCGGCGCAAGCTGCCCTCAGCAATTGGCCAACTTATAATATTTTTTTGAAGCGCTTGAACTTTCAAAACATACAAGCAAAAGGGCGCAAGCCGCCCCTAACAATTGTCTAACTTACAATATTTTTGAAGGATAAACAAAAAATACAAAGATTTAAAAAAAATACGATTTTTTGAGTTTTTCAAGCATGATAATTTTTTCAGTGCCATGAGTGTCCGGCTGTGAGAGAGTTCACTGTAACATATCACTCACTTTTTCGCCATTTACGATAATGAAAATTCATAATAAAAATATTTACAGACGTGTACCTATTCTTTGGAACAAATTTCAGTGAAACGAAAACATTATCAAAAAAAAAACACTTGTTGCTATGTAGCTCTAAAAAAATGGACTAGAAAAACTTTGGCTGGACGGATCTTAACAAAGAGTTCATTTTTATTAAAAAAAAAATATAAAAATAAATCAAGCTGGATTCTAGATAAAAGGTCACACACAAAATTTGATTCATTTTATATACCTTTACAAGACATGCTTTTAGATAAAGTGCACAGATGCAAAGAGCGTTTTGATATTTAATATAAATGTTAACTCTTTTTACCGTAAGTTACTGAAGTGTGTGAATACTTAGGTATTTCTTGAAATTGATACCGAAGAATAAATTTAGCTATGGGTGTTAAGAAAGTATAGTTGTCAGCAAAGGAATTTCTGATCACTCCGATTTATAAATTGTACAAACTAGAAGCGTTTTCTATTTTTTTTTTATAAAATATATAGGTAATTTGTTTTCCATTTTGTTGTCCCAAACAAATCATATTTGTGTTGTGTAATTGATTCTTTTAGTTAAAAAAATTGATTTTGAACGTACATTATTATATACACAATTTAGAAGAAACATTAGCTGAAAATTTTTGTCTTCCTTAAAGCTGTTCTGTACTTTTATTGGTGTGTGTTAAAAATAAATCTAGCTTTTCTTAGGCTTTAACAGTGTGTAAAATTGCCATAAATGTTTTGTTTTGTTTAGAAGTGTGATAAATTTTATTTTTGAACACAGATTGTGATTTATGTTCTTTTGATTTCTTTAAATAATGGATCCAGTAAAAAAAAAATTGATCGGCAGCGCTTACAGAAAGAAAGCCTCAGAAAAAAAGGGCGGCAAAATTTATCAGCCCGGGGCGCCAAATCCTTAAATACGCCTCTGCGGTATACCCCTAGCTACTTGTAAGCTTATGCTAAAGCATGATACCATAAAGAAAGCTAACCACAGATGGACCAGCACCCCAACTTGCAGGTCTACTTAACTGATTTGGCCATTGTTTGATGCTAAACGCTCAAAACAACTAATTTCTATTGGTAGATTGCATATTAGCTCCGTTATAGGTGTCCTTACTGGACACTGCCTAATAGGAAGACATGCTTTCCGTCTTGGAGTTCCTGCAAATGATTTTTGCAGAAGCTGCATGGATGAAGAAGAAGAGGAGTCAGTTCCTCACCTTTTATGTTCTTGTCCTGCCCTAACGCAAAGACGTAGACTCCACTTGGGAGACTACTACTATAACAAGCTTAGTGATCTAATTAATTCCGACATTCACTGTCTCAAACGCTTCATTGGTTTAACGAGTAAGGGTGATTTTTGAAATCCTGTGGTATCACAACCGACCAAATATTGGTCTAAGTGTATTGACCTTTTCCGGTCAGCAGCCACCTTAACCTAACCTAACCTAATATGCAGGTTAAAGTCATAATGTATGTGGATGATATTATGCTATTAACTGAGTCACCCACATTCTTGCAAATTATGAATAATCGGTTAGCGGAATACTGTAAGATAGATATGGAGTTTGGAGGTAAACACGTTGGAGTCAAGTGACGATTTTGCATAATGGAAGTGTACAGGAAGAAGCTTGGAAGTAGTGAAAAAATATATATACTTGCGAATAGCATTAAACTGCAAACTTACTAGTAAAACAGAAAAACATCTTAAATCAAATATTCAATAACAAACATGTGTCATACTAGATCTGTCTCTCTTTATGGAGCTCAAATATGGGGAGTAAAAAAGTATGATACAGTAGGCGTTTTTCTTTTCTTAACTTTGAGCAAAACTTGAGCATGTCGAGTACGGTCTGTGCAGAGTTTGATCAGAGCTCTTCGATTTACTTATGAAACACGCTGCAACACTGAACTGTCAAAAGTGTTGATTTCCATTTATATTTGTTTGTTTTTTTTTTTCGCCGTCTGTCTCTCTCACCTCACACGAAAAAAGGGAAGATTTTTACTCCATCTGTTTGGTTTTTATATTCTGAGCTAACAGAGCGCGCTCCGAGCTATCTCTAATTGAAAAAAGAAACACAATCTGAAATGCCTGTCAAGTTAGCACTACCACTTCAAAATTTTAAAGATGTAATACTTGGATTAATTGTCGTGAATTTGTCGTAAATTTGTCGTTTTTTTTAAAATAACCCCTGGTAATGCTAACTTGACAGTCAAGTTGGCACTACTACCCCTCAAAATAGGGTAAAATGAATACGAAAAAGAAAAAGGACAGTATTAATAACTGTCGTAAATTTGTCGTAAGTATGTTGTAGGACCAAACATTTTGTAGAGCTAATTTTTTAAAAATAACCCCTGGTATTGCTATTTTCACAGTCAAGTTAGCACTACCACCCTTCAAAATAGGGTAAAATAAACGCGAAAAAAGACAGAGTAAATAATTGTCGTAAATTTGTCGTAAATATTTCTTAAACGAAAAAAAAAAATTAAATTAGTTATAAAACATAGCTTTGGTATGGTAGTGTTGGGTTTAATGAAAAAATGCAATTTTAAAGACTTTTGTCATATTTAGGGCATTTTTTTGGGCAAAAAGGGCCCGCCAAATTATTTTATGATGAAACTTATTCAAGGACGTCCTACGACAATTGTTTAATTAAATTTCACAATAAAAAATTATTTATAAAAGGTAGTTTTGGTATGGTAGGTCTTATGAAAAAATGCTATTTTAAAAACTTATGCATTTTCATGGCTTTTTTTGAGAAAAAAATTATGCGAACATTAACAAATATTTACGACAAATTTACGACAATTAATTCAATTATTACATCTTTAAAATTTTAAAGTGGTAGTGCTAACTTGACGGACATCAATCTGAACGATCTGATGTGTCTGAGCTAAAAAAGAAACACACATTTTTTTTGACAGCTCAGTTCCTTCCTTGAGCAAAAAGAAGAACGCCTTGTAGATAATCTCTTAAGGCTAAAAATGAACGCTGATTATATCTATCATTAAAATTGCAGGTTTGTTTGTCAAGTTTTCCAAAACATCTGAAAATATGCAGTTGAATACAAAAAGATGTAGTATGAGGATTGGTCCACGCTTGCGGCAGATTGTAGATGTGGATATACCTTTAGTTTGGTATAAATTGATGCAATCTAGATAAAAAAGTTCTTAACGAAATAATTCATACAGCAGATGAGAATGTGAGGTAGCTAGGCATTTATAGAAAGGGCTAGAGCCTCAAGAGAGCGTTCGGATTATAATCTCAACCAATCAAAATACAATTTAAATTCTAACTTTTCGTGCAGATCAATTGGTCTCATATTTAAGGTGCAAAGAGAACTCTTGCAACTTAACATTATACCACACAGAACTGATATCATTAACACTTGCAGCCTATGTAACTTACAAGGGAAGATAAAGGTCATTTTATTGCAACATGTCCAATCTTAAAGTAGATTAGGAGGTCAAACATTGGCAAAAACAACATAGGAGAAGGCTGTATTAGTAGCTTACTAAATGCTTGTAACTGGATGCAACTTATACAATACTGCACTGAAGCATCATCGAATAGATTGAAAATAATTAATGAAAGTTTTTAGTTCCGGAATTTTGTTAGAGCCAACCACTTAATTTTAATGCTTACGTACGACTTAAAGTTTATTGTTTTAAAATACATAAATCTTGATTGATTGATTTTTTTAATTTATTTTCCATTCGTTTTTTTTTGGTTTGACTAAAGTAAAAGTCCGTTTTATAAAATAAAAAAAAATATTGAAAAATTTTTTTAAAATAAAACCAAATACAATCCGATAATGCAAACTTATATCATAAAGAAGTTAAAGCTATAAATAACTTCCTTTCATAACCATAAATTTATTTGTATTGAGCATCGAGTCAAAAAATCTTCTACGGGTATCTATTTTAGCAATAATCAAAAAAGCATTGTCCAAATACGCCCCATTCTCCCTTACTCCTTCTCGCTGTGTAAGCACTAGGTTGCGTTATAAGAACAACACATTGGTTCTTGCTGTCGACATTTTAATGGCCTGTGTTGTACAAAACTTAGACAATTTGCAAAGATCTCTGCTAAAAATGGAGAAGTAATCCTTAAAGAGGAAAAGTCATTCTCTCCTAGATTCTTTTGTTTCCATGCGGGTCTTCCTCCTCTTAACTTTGTATTGATGTATCTGTGTAACTTTTCTTAAAGCACACACAAAAGTAGCAGTGTTCTCCCAACCCACAATATTTTAAGTGTTATTTTAAAAATTATTGTAATTCTTTTTTAACTCCCGCCCGAACACTCCTAGCCCCACAAGTTCTTCTCAGGTGTATTGGCTGATTTTTTCTTCATCTTAATTTAAGGGTTAGTATACTTTTCGAGTCACTACAAAACAAAACAAAAATAATAAAGGCGTGAAAAGCTACAAGCTCTTAAAATTTTACTACGGTCATAATGAAAGTAACCCGTTTTTTGGGGTGCAAAAATACATAAATAAGGTTGTCAATGGTCTGAATCTAAACCTTTTTTATTTGTTGTAAGCTATCCAATAAGGGCTCCTGGGGTAGATATCAGTAGACGGAAATAGAATAGAATAAAATATATATGTATATAATAATAGCCGGGCCAAACAGCAAACCAAGATAAGGAAATAAGCTCCTTTCGTACTATGGCAAGTCATTAAATTTCAATGTCTCTCTTTCTTTTATGATGGTTAAACCTTTTTTGTTATTTGATTCTCCAAAGACAAAAACATTATCCTCTATCTGTCGAAATGTAAATAGATTATAATTTTTTGAAAAGGATCAGATTTGAATGTAATAAAACAAAAACTGAACCTAATCTGATTTTAAGGTTGTTTTTGTTTTGTGAACATCAAGTAGAAGCAGACAGTTATTCTTCTTTGCAATTGACTTAAATAAAATACCACTTTCAATTCCGTACTCCAGCCCGCCTTACTTTCCCAGAAACTTAAACAAAAATGTTTGAAAGACTTCTTGTTCTCCTGCGAGGGATTCAAATCATTTTTAAAGTTCTTTTTTGTATTACTCGTATATCCATCACAAGAAAGGAGATGCTCTGACGTGTGCCAATTACAGAGGTATAAGTCTCCTCAACGTCGGATACAAAATCCTGTCGTCTGTACTGTGTGAACGCCTAAAACCGTTTGTCAACGAGCTGATCGGCCCCTCAGATCAGATGTTCACACTTCGACAGATTTTGGAAAAATCGATTTCAAAGTCGCGTATGACAGCGTGGATAGAGAACAACTTTATAGAGCCATGTATCATCTCGGAATCCCTGCCAAGCTCGTCCGCTTGTGCAGGATGACGATGGAGAAATCTCGCTGCTCCGTCAAGGTCGGTAAGAACACCACCGAAACCTTTGATGTCGAGTAAGGTCTGAGGCAAGGCGACGCGCTACCATGCAACCTATTTAACATCGCTCTTGAAGCAATTGTACGAAACTCAAACATACAAACTCAAACGGTACAATTTTTCAAAAGTCAGTTCAACTGCTTGCTTATGCAGATGATATTGATATCATTGGGAGGACGAAGCGAGCTGTTACCGGTGCGTTTGCAAGTATTGAACTGGAGGCGGCGAAAATGGGTTTGGCTGTTAATGAGGACAAGACGAAATATATGCTATCATCAAGAAAGGAATCTCAACATCGTCGACTCGATCAAAACGTCACGATGGATAGGTATAACTTCGAAGTCATCAAAGACTTTGTCTACCTGGGCTCCACTATAACATCGCAAAACGACATCAGTGCAGAGATCAAGCGAAGAATTACTCTTGCCATCCGCTGTTTCTTCGGGCTAAGAAGGCATTTGAGTAATAAAGCCATATCTCGATAAACAAAGGAGACCTTGTATAAGACCCTCATCATCCCGGTCCTGCTGTATGGGGCAGAAGCATAGACACTGTCTAAAACGGATGAAAATCTGCTTGGGTGCTTTGAAAGAAAAGTTCTTCGTTTGATCTTACGTCCAGTCTGTATCGATGGAGTATGGAGGAGAAGGTTCAACAACGAGCTGTACGGGCTTTACAGCGACGTTGACCTAGTCAAGAAGCTGAAAATACAACGGCTGAGATGGCTGGGACACGTGGAGCGTATGGACACCGACGCACCAGCCGGTCGAATCTTCAAATCCACCCCTGATGGTCTGCGCAGTAGAGGAAGGCCCCACCTTAGGTGGCGCGCACAAGTGGAGAACGACCTCAACCAACTTGGAGTGCGTAACTGCAGTCAGCTAGCTAGGGACCGAGCTAGCTGGAGGGGCTTGTTGGTTGAGGCCGTAGTCCCCCCTGGACTGTGAGCGCCATCTAAAGTAAGTAAATAATTTTTGTATTATATCTAAGAGACTTAAGTGGGTTATTGGAGCACTTGCCCAGATATGGGAATATAGACCTTATAGATTACAGCCAGTTGAAGAGGTGATAAATTTCTCGGAACTTCGAAGGATATCTAGACAACTAGCAGCGTTTTTGGTGACTATAAATATGTGATAATTCCAAGAGGGATCAGAGGGCCTGTGCTGTTCATAGATAGCAGCATAGAAGTTGGTTCCCCTTCAACGATAGAAGAAAGTATTGCGTTTTTGAAGTATTATAGATTCTAGGCGGTTTTTGATTCCGCTGCCGTTCTTGTTCCACGTGCAAAGGACTAGAATATGAAAAGCTGAGAGGCAACTGTCATCAGCTAAAGATTTTAATGGATTAGAAGTTTCAAACAGAAGAACATTGGTAAATACGAGGGCGCTCGGATAAGTACCTATTCCACAAAAGAAAAACAAAATTTTTGGATATGGGGCAGCAGTTCTTAGTGCGATTCAACCAATTTGGCTGTGGTCTCACGTTTGTCCTTGTTGTCCAGAGTGAGCAAACGCGGCACCCATCGCGCCGACAGCTTTCTCATGCCCAAAATTTCATGGAGGATATGATCCACGCTGTCTTTTGAGATGCCTTCTGTTTCAGCTATCTTGCGTACCTTCAATCGGCGGCGGCGGTGGTCTGCCAATATGAGATCGCGAAATTTTGACACGTTATCCTCCGTGGTAGCCATTTTCGGGGCACCTGGCTGGGGCTCATCAAAAACCGATGTACGAGCACATTGAAACTCGTTATACCAATATTTGATGGTCCCATCGAAGTAGAAGAGTCTAAGCACTCTTTGATTTCGCTGCGTGATTTCCCTTCTCAAGATCGAATCACCGACAGATATTGCTCTTTTTCCATTTTTCAAAACAAAACTATGAGTCTGATTCGGCTGAAATTTTTACAGTAGCCGTCTAAGAGAATGTACACTGTACACAGTATCACTGGCGGTGAGACTAAGTACTTATCGGACCGCCCTCATATAAGAAAGAGAGTCGGAGACAAAACGGAGCCCTATGGCACACCATCATTTATTTTATAAACTTCAGACTTAAAACCATCTAACAGAACTTGCATTGAAAGGCAGTTTCTAAAAAAATACATAAATGCACAAGTTCTTGGCTAAAAACTCCGCTATCATGTGATTTATTCAATTTCGATCTCGGGCAAATAGTGTGCAGAGGGAAAGCCTTACCACTTAGGGCACTAGGTATATAAGAAGAATCTGTTTGACTATTGGGGAAAGGATAAAATCTGTCCATCGACTAGGACAAAACGTGACTATTGATAGTAACAACTATATGTACCTAGGGAGTTCATCTGCCTCCACGAACCACACCTAAGTTGAAAATTGATAAAGATTCATTCGAGAAAAAAGCTGCTACTTCGGTTTGTCGAAGCAAATGGATTCAAAACTCTCCACGTGAAAGACGAAGTGCACGCTCTGCAAATCCCTTATATGCCAGTCCTGCTTTACGGCGAAGAGTTGTACTCCGAGTCTTTGAATCCTAGTTCCCAGGTTTGAGAAGACAAGTAAGACAGACATTTTGCTTTAGAGACAAAGCCATGTAGGGTACTATAGCGTTTGGTCTTGATGACTTGAAACAACCCCAATAGAACTGCAGAAGATGTATAAGCCGGCCCACCTAAGACAAAGACTTGCCGTACATCATTTCAAACAGTTCAATAGTTTCAATAAACCTTTTCATCATTTTGTTGTTGCTATGTATTTTTCCTCAAATATTATAACAAAAAATCTCTAATTTTATACCTTTGTTCAAATATACTCGTACCTATCTTCGTTCTTTTGTTATTGAATCAAGAACTTGTCGTCAAAATGGTATCGCAAATTCTTAAACCACTGACCCTGACTGAATGATATCATAACAATAAAACAAGACCGAAATAGGAACCCACAACACAAAAAGGTAATTCAAATACAAACAGAGCATTTTTCACGAAAAATAAAAATAGAAAAAAAAAAAAATAATTCGTCCTTTTCTTCAAAAGAATTGTTGTTATTTTATTTTATTTTTTTTTAAGTTGAGACTCAGCTTAACCCTTGAAAAGTTAAGCAGTTTAAAAAAGAGCATACATTTGCTATTGCCTTTTTTAAGCACATTTCCTGCTTAGTGACGCGGAATAGTTGAGATAAAGCAAGAAAAGCAAAAATTGTTTCCTTCAAAAACACAAACGTTATTCATGTAAAACCATATTTTTCCTGTCAAAAAAAAAAAAAAACAATAGTGGATTTTCTCACCAACCCTTGACACGACCTTTCCCTATAGTTTGCTGTGTTCTTTTTTTGGTTGCTTTTTTCTGTTGGTGGTTGTTTTTTGCGGTATGGAATAAATAACCAATGCATCTTTTAGTTGTTATTTTTTACTTGTGATATATTATAAGTAAATTATTTAAATTTAAACATTCTGTTCATGATGATAGAGAAGACAAACGAAAAATGGCTCTCGCAATTTTGTCCGTCTGTATGTTTGACTACAGCCTACAAGGATCAGTCGATTTTAAAGAAAATCTTGTTAGATAGCATTTTTAATTTTTGCCCAACACGTTTTTTTAAGACCAAAAATAACAATATCTGCCATTCGAAATCGTTTTGAAAATTTATAAATTTTTTTTCTCAAAAACTGCTCCACAGATTTTTTTTTTAAATTTAGATAATTTCATTTATTTAAATCTAAGTAGTACTAGATATTTCCTCTGCTGAAAAATAGTATACATCATAAAGCATTGCGTTTAGAGTTAAAGTCTATCAATTTTAATACGAGTACTTTTAAATATGATTTGAATAAGGCCGATTACATCAGCATAGATCAGTTTTTAAATAATGTAAATTGGAATTCAATGTTTTCAAGAAGTTGAAGATAATTATAAGATTTTTTTTGAGCATAATATACAAATCCTTCTCCTCCTTTGTCCCTGTGAAACGAATGAAGAAAAATTCTAAGCCTATTTGGTTCACAAAAAGTTTATTAAGATTAAAAAATGCAATGATTAAAATACAAAAACTAAGCAAGATCGATTCGGGTTTTCGAGGCGAATTCTATTGTTTACGTCGTGAATACGATTTTTTGAAAAAAAAAAAATTACACAGATAGCATGTTTGGTCCGTGGAATCAAATATCAAATGTAATTCTAAATGTTTTTGGCAGTTTTTAAATTCCAAAAAAAAACCTATTGGTATTCCTACTTATATGACCTATAATGGTATAGGTAGCAGCGATCTAAATGAGATTTGTAATTTATTTGCATCATTTTTTTTCGGTCTAATTTTATGCAAAATTCAGTTTGCTTTGAAATTAATTATGACATACCAGCTATAACTGACATCGGTATTGTATCTCTTTCAGAAGAAGAAGTTTTATCTGAGCTCGGTAAATTGGACCATAGTCTAAATCTTGCTCCCGATAATATTCCCGAAATTTTCATAAAAAATTGCAAGTCCAACTTATATAAACCGCTCCAAATAATTTTCAATCTTCTCAGAAATGGTGTTTTTCTTGATTAATGGAAAAGTTCATATATTACTCCAATTTTTAAATCAGGTTCAATCGAGAACTATAGACCAATTGCAAAACTTCAATTGAATCCAAAAATTTTTGAATCCTTGGTTAAAACTAAATTATATGACGCTGTTAAGCAACATATCTCACCCTGTCAACATGCAAAATCCACAGCAACAAACCTCACGTTATTTGATAACTATTGTATCAATGCGATTGAGAAAAGAAGCCAAGTAGACGTTATATATATACTGACTTCTCCGAGGCTTTCGATAGAGGGAACCATAAACTACTATTGTTCAAGCTTAAATCTTTAGGTTTTCAGGCTCAAATGTTAAACTGGATTAGGAGAAATCTAGAATAAAGAGAACAAATAGTGTAAATTGATCAAATGAAATCGGAACTAATATTTAATTACTCGGGCATTCCTCAAGGTAGTCATCTGGGCCCTCTCTTATTTTTACTTTTTATCAATGATTTACCGAGTTTTATTTTAGACTCACGATGTCTGTTATTCGCAGATGATTTTAAGATATGTATATCGAACAGTCAATTCGCTTTCTGATTGTATGCAACTTCAAAAAGATTTAAAATGCTTATCCAAATGGTGTTTGTTTAATGACCTTGACTTAAATATCAAAAAATGTTGTGTCATGACATTTACCAGATCATAGTCCGATTTCCTTTGACTACTGTATTTCCGAGAATGTTCTTTAAAGAGTCTTTAGTCATAAGGATTTGGGAGTCATATTTGATACCAAACTAGATTTCAGAATGCATATTGGTTATATTGTGTCTAGAGGCAATTCTATGCGGATTTTTGTTTAGAAATTCTAGTGAATTTAAGTGTCCTTATACAATTAAATCTCTTTTTGCTAGTTCTGTTCGTCCAATATTGTACTACTGCTGTGTAGCTTGGTCTCCTTATTATTTTATTTATTTATTTCATCTGTCGATTATTTCTATCAGACTACCAATAACTTATATTATAAAATTGAAGATATAAAATAATAATAATAATCATAATGATAATGATAATAATAATAATAATAACAATAATAATAATTATAATAATAAAAAAAAATAATATGTACAAGTATTCATGCATTTAAATTACGTTGAGGACATTATGTTTAAAAATACTCCTAGTTTCACTGAGGTCGATTACATTGCAAATAGAGTTATAAGCAGTACAGAATTTAGAAATGGTATCACTACGGCCATAATTGGTTCAATGGTACTCAATAAAGAAAAAATCTCTAGATCTTATAGATCTAACCGGAGCATTAATATTGAAAAGAGATAGTAAAGGAGGACAAACAATATGATTCATAAGGACGTCTCGGGCCAGCATTATTAAAAAATATTTTCTTCTGGTTTCAAGTTCAAACAACCCAAGAAGCTTACAACGACTTATATAAGAAGGAGAAAAATTTCAATCCAGCTTTCCAATAGCAAAACGCGTAAATCTATTTTGAACGTTTTCAATTCTCTTACTGTGACCTGTATAATATGGATCCCAAATTACACAGCAGTATTCCAATATTGATCTTACTAATGATGTGTACATAGATTTTAAAGCATGAGGATCTGAAAAGTCTTGGGAGTTCCTTTTAAGAAATCCTAACATTGCATTGGCTTTAGCAATTATATAGTCATAATGATGTAAAAAGTTAATTTTATGATCAAAAATCACACCTAAATCCATTTTAAAATTAACTCTAGTGAGTTCAGAATTCGCGATCGAATAGGTAGTTAAAATAAAAAGGATTGCGACACATGAAAAATGAAAGTATATTACATTTCGAAATATTAAAATGCAGTCTATTTATCATACACCAATTGCTAACATTATTAAAGTCCTCCTGAAGAAGTCTACAGTCATTAATGCTATTTAAGGACTTAAAAATCTTCAGGTCATCCGCGTACAGTAAGCAGTATGAATGCTCTAAGTACATAGGAAGGTCATTAATAAAAAGAAGGAACAATATAGGACCTAAATGACTACCCTGTGGAACTCCCGATCGATTAAAGATAACCTTTGACACTTTATTACCAATACGAACAAATTGCCTCCGACAAGTTAAATAATTCGAAAACCACTTAAGTAGTGATGAATGAAATCCCATCAATTGTAACTTTTTAATCAGAATTTGATGTTGAACCCTATCAAAGGCTTTAGCAAAGTCAGTAAATATAACATCCACCTGACAACGATTTTCTAATCCCAGTCTTATATGATTCGAAAATAACGTCAAATTAGTAGTTGTAGATTTACCGGTAAAAAACCCATGTTGTTGTTCACAAATATAGTTTTTCACCTCATAATAAACTCTTCCTTTTACTATTGCCTCAAAAATTTTTGGAATCAACGGTAATTTATTAATTTATTACAAGAATGCAACTAATAAAATTGAAAGGATCCAGAAAAGATTCACAAAATATTCGCTTCGTAAACTTGAGTAGACCTTGTCTTTACCAACATATAATGAACGGTGCGCGTTAATTGATATAAAACCTCTAGAAACTAGAAGAATTTATTTCCTGATATCTTTCCCAAGAGATATAATAACAGGCCATATTAACTGATTCTTTATTAGAATTGCTTATAAGACATACACCAACTCGTTTTCTTAGGCCAAGGGCAAATCAATTTTTTTTTATACAACATTCGACACGTTATAGGATAAGTGAACCAGTTACTAAGGCCGCGCGTACAGTAGTGCGACAAAGCGATGCGATTCGAGAAGCGATGCGACAAGCGATTCGAGATGCGAGACAGTGCGCACAGTAGAAGCGATTTTGTGCAGTTGTGTTGTTAATTCTTTTATAATTATCGCTACCAAAATTATCAAAAAGTTGCACCCAACAACACAAGCACTGAAATAACAAAATTTTACTAGTTTGATTTTTTTCTTTGAACGTGAAAACCAACAAAAAATCAACCTTCTCGCACAAACTCGCTTGAAAAAGTGGTCAGAACAGTTTGTGTGCAAGATCCTTGCGATAGACATGCGAGCAACTCGCAACACTCGCATCAAATATCGCTTCACTGGTGCGCACGTATATTTATAAGACTAAATGTAAATATTTTTCTCGCACGCAAACGCTTCTCGCATCGCTTTGTTGCACTACTGTACGCGCAACCTAAAGCTTGTCATTTTCACTTGCGATATATTATGTAGGTACTATAGGGTAAGTTCTGCATTTGCAAAAAAAAACTGAACTCGAGATTTTGATCAAAGTTGATATTACGATGATAGCGAAGACGAATAAAGTGGGTACGGCAATTCCGTCTGTCTGTCTGTATGTCCGTATGTCTGTATGTCTGTACCTCTCCCTACAGCCTAAGTCAAATGGACCTACAAATGGAACTACAGCCTAAACTACTGGAGGTATTTTCTTCAAACTCGCTAGTTAAGGGTCTTCGGTAATTCCCTAGAGGAGAAATTGAAATTTTTTTTTACCTCCAAAACTAACGGTAACCCCCATACACCCGTAATGCAAAATCTTATTTATCTCGAAAACGGCTATAACGATTTTGATAAAAAAAAATTAAGTGTGATATTATGGACATGGACTACATTTTGGTTAAAAAAAATTTTGGGGCAAAATGTTATTAGGGGTACCTGCCATAGACCAGTTTTTTTGATTTTCGACTTTCAAACTAACGGCTCTAAGGATTTTAACCCAAAATTTTCAGCAGGAGTTCCCTTAAGTTTAAAATAATATTGCATATAAAAATATTCGAAAAAATATTTGTCGGGATTTTTTGAAAATTTTTTTTTTTCATCAATATCTTCATGCAACCTATGAACGATTATTTTTTGAAATTATTTCCTAAAATCAATATTATTTAATACTTAAAATTCGCATCTCACATTTTTTTCTTGAAAAATTTTAGAGAAATTTCTTATATAAAAAATGTATTTAATAATAATTTCGATTGATAAAAGTTAGCATGGGGGTGAGAGAACTGTAGTACTTAATAACAATGAAAATCTTTTTTGTTTTACCTAAAAATTACGATATACACCATACAAATTTTGAAAAATGTTTTTTCTCGAAAACGGCTCCCAGAATTTTGGTGAAAGTTTTTCTGTTTCTCTTAATTTTAACCATATACTATACCTATACGACCAGTAACTACCTTAGAACTACTTTTTTTTCGAATTTTGTCATTCTCATCCTCGACATAACGGATTTAAATGAAATTATACAGAAGCTTCTAAGAATGAATCATTTTTAAAACATCATTTTATTTTTGAAAAGTTTATTTCCTAAAATTTTTCTAATATGTCTACGACCTTTTTCTTTTTGTAATTTCAAGATCAATGCTAAGTAAATTAGCTCTGTCTAAAACTGTTTAAAAAATGTCCTGTTTACAGTTATACCCTTATTTACCCTATCATTTCTTTTTTTTAATTTATTCTCACAATTTAAAAACCCTTAAAGTAGGTATTTAATAACAATCCAAATACAAGAAGAGGAATGAAATATAGAGGCGGCTGCTCACGCCCTTTCTTCCTTCCCTTGGAACTTGGTGAAAGTATGGTGCTAATCTGCCTACAAAATGAGGGCTTCATTCGACAGAAAGATTGCCTATTCGGACGATTTTTCTTTAGCTGTTGGGGAGATCTGCTTAAGATGACATACATACTTTTTATATGAAGCTGAAAATAAGAAAATCTTGGACTCATAGCAATGAAAACAATGTCAATTTAGTTTATTTATTTATTTACAACAAAAAAAAAAACTTAAAATTATGGAATTCAAACATGTATGTATTAGTATTTTTAAAAATTATTTTAAATTAAGTCCACAGCCCTGTATAAGATGACATACATTTGGGTATGATGACATATTGCCTTTTGTTGATCTTCATTGCAGAGAAGTTGGCTCAGGTGATCTTAATGTCATTTTCGGGTTCTGGGATCTAAAACCATTCAGCCAGTCCCAACCAGCCATTTGGGACCTCTTATCGAATGTGTGTTTTGTGTTAAGTTTTTCTGCAAATTCAAATGCTAATTTTCTGACTTCAGCTGTCGTAAAACCGAAGAAACGACTCTCGAAATCTAATAAGTGTTGAACCAACTGCTTTTCGATTTCTTCGTTAAACGTTGGTTTGAAGCCCCCCAAGTTTTTTGGAATGGTTTTGAAGTGGCGCCGAAGGGTGGCTTGAGGCACTTCATACTTTCAAGCGGACAAAAACCAACCACACTTTTTGTTTTTAACATCTCCAATGGCCTTATCCATGTTTTCTTTTGACCAAGAAAGCCTGGTTGATTTCCTTTTGTAATTTGTTGGCATACTGAAATAAAAAACAATATAAATTAATTCTTTTTTCTTTTTGCTACCTTCCGGGTAAGATGACATATGTCAACTTGGATGTACGAGCATCGTGTCATCTTGCCCGACACAATCGAAAATGGTTTCAATGTTTAAATGTATAAAAACTACACGCTCTGGGACTTAAATAACACAAAAACTTCATAAAACACAAACAACTGTATTCATAAAACACTTCAGACACAACATTGTACTCACATTAAGGGAAATATCTTCGATAGAACTTTTCATTAAAAAAAAAATCGTGTGCAAAATTCTTCTGTCTGCTCCCGGAGAAACACTGTTGACAACTGAGGAAAGCTAAAACAATTGAGAAACTGACATTTTAAAACTGTACATTTGGGCGTGTTTAAAGGAACCGTAAGGCTTATGGTTTGTGAGAAAATGCGACTGTGACATCTTGTCGGCTATGTCATCTTAAGCAGATCTCCCCTATCTGGAAAGCATCCTCTTATTTTCAAAGGACTACTATAACATAACGCTCTAGATAATATAATTCCGTAGGCAGATCGGTGTGGACTCGATGCAAACCATAATTAAATTGATCTTGTCAATTAAAAATTCCGCATGTAGACCACCCAAAGGGATATTATAACAAACTGTAAGGCTGATGAACTCCTTAAAAGTGTAACAGCAATACCTACCTATATTTTAACCGATGAGTCATAATATTGGTACGTATGTTGTATAACCATTGTTACATGTGAATTTTTGCTAAAGCAAGACGCTATAAATAGGAAAAAACCTATGATAGAACAAAAACAACTCATGTATGGCGTCAAAAGAGATCTGGCTTGACTTGGATCTGAAGCGCTATTAGCGTTGCCACGGAGGAACAAATATTAAGGGTCTTCTCGAGGTACATTTTCAAAAAGTTGGACCACAAAATTGTTAGCAATTGCTAGTTTGGCACGGACATAGTGCCAAATGGCCCGATCGGGCAGTTTATAGCAAGGCTGATTCCAGCACGTCACGTGACTTGGTGCTTAAACCAACGATTTCTGAAGAAGCTGTGTGAGGAAACACTTCCTTACATTATACACATAGTCATGCTCTGTTCTATTCCAGAGGCGCAGCTTCCATTTGGGATCCAAATGATCTGGGAAGTACTGAAAAAAAACGTCTTACACGATTCATGAGGAGCTCAAAAAGGTTTAATTAGTAGGGGAAAGCTTTCTCAGAGCCATATGGTACCATAACCGGCCAAGATTTGTTCTAAGATTGTGGTCGATTCTCTGTCGATAGGCGCTTCTTTCTAGCAACAAAAATGCTTGATCGATCTTTACATCTACCGATGAAAGGCTGTGCACCGAAAGCGAGCGATTTTCGTAAATTCGTTGGAGCGATCAAATCACGTGAGTAAAAATCGCTGCTACCAAAACCATAGCCTTAAAATATTTACTTTTGATGTACAATTTTGTGTCTCTTTACATTCCAATATAAGGTTAAAAACACCCCATCAGAACCATAACCCAAAAAATCTGTCGTTTTTTACCATTCCCATTCGGAGCCTGCCCTCAACAACGCCCTTCTAAAAATTGAAAAATAAGTAATATCAAAATTCTATTAAATTTGAATGCTTCGCTCACTTTGAAAAAAATCTCTTCTCCAATTTGTTTTAATGAATCCATAACTTGCCCCACAGAACCCATATCGCAGTTCAAAATCATGCATTGCCTAGGGTCTTCCTGCAACCAAAGAAACGACGTTGTCGAAAGACTCTTTAACTCCCATTTGAATCTTTGCCATCCTTTGTTTGTGAATAGATTATTAGTCTTGTGGGCCGAGCACAGGACTGAATGGAACGCGAAATAAGGATTCGCCATATTCTTCTCGGCTGCCTCGTATATTTTCAGGAACTTAATATGAGAGGTATTTCCCTTTGCAGAATTTTGCACATGTAGGCATACAGTAGTTCTAATAAGGACACAAAAAATCTCCCGGAATCTGGGACATATTCATTGAATTTTTTTTTGTTTGTTTGCAAGGATGTTTGTTCGCACACGAGTACGTGGTGTAGTGTGCCAAGGTAGAAAATTTATTAAATGTATAAATGTGTGTATGTGAGTGAAAAACATAAGTAGGCATCCGTGTGCTGGATCTGATGTGTCGAAGGATGAAAATTTACCTCGAGGTGATAGTAGCAACTCATTCTTCTAATAGGGTTTTCCTTGTCACGATGCTAAACCAGGATTTTTATTTAGTTTGGCAACATACAGGATGATGACAATGTTGATACAGGTGTAGGTGCATGTATTTATTATTATACACGCAGAGCTAGAGACGTTTTCATCGCACACAAATTATTCTCATTTCTATAAAATGGAACTTGAAACAAATATCTCTCGACTTGTTGTTCCCCTTTTATTAATTTTCAGACTACATTGGTACTTACCACCCTTATTTCACATTTTCTTGTTCGTTGAAAGGGACAAACCGGGCGTTTTATGTAGGTAAAGTGCGGAGCTGAGAGACTTCCTTTTTTTTTTAATTATTATTTTTTCTGCTTTAAGGAAGTTAAAGCTATATTATTGTAGTATTTAAAACTGAAATTCGAAAGCTATTTAGATGTTAACAAAATGAAAATGGCCAAAAGTTCACGGAGAATGGAAATATCTGGTTGATACATTTAACTGTAAAACACCAAACTGAGACAAGTCCTAGGATACACCTGTAACAATCAGGTATATCAATGGCTATTGCAATTTTGTAATTTTGCAATTTGTATTAACCGAGAATTCAATACTACTTTATGACGATCGCAACTATCAAACCGCGACTTGGGATATTCGTATCCAACAATTATTTATCAATTTAAACGAATAAAAGTAAAGTAGGTAAATTTGGAAATAGGAAAAAATAGTAACCAGTTGATGATCTGTCAAAATTGGTCGCGTTCGAGGGAAATTGCAACATACAGCAGCAATTACAAGTGCTACCATGCACCGGTGCGGGTTATTGAATTTTTACTTGCTACTTATAGGTACTATAAGGCAAGTTATGCATTCAGAAAAAAAAATCGAACTCGAGATTTTGATCAAAGTTGACATTACGAAGATAGCGAAGACTAATGGGTCTCACAATTCTGTCTATCTGTCTGTTCGACTACAGCCTAAACGGCTTAACCGATTTTCTTTAAACTTGGTAGATATCATTTTTAATTTTCTCCCCCCACACGTTTTTTTTTTCTTTTTTTTTTAAGACCAAAAATAACAGTACCTGCCATACGAATTGTTTTTCGAAATTTTATAAATATTTTTTTTTCTCAAAAACTGTTCGACAGATTTAAAAAACCAAAATGCAAAAAAAATTCATTTAGTTAAAACTAGAAAATGGTTTAAAAAAATTCCGAAAATGGTTATTGAGGGTACCCCCCATGCCCCATGGAACCATTTTTTTGTTTTTGATTTTCTTAAAAACGGTAGCACCGATTTTGATAATTTGTTTTTTTTGCTAAGGTTCCTCAACAATTTGAATAGAATTGTGTATTCAAATTTTCAAAAAAAATTAGTTTGGATTTAAAAAAAAAACTCAAAATTTTTTTTTCTAAAACTTCTTAAAAGTTTAAAAAACATTGCATTTCAAAACTTAAAAAAAAAAATTTTTTTTGAATTTTTGGAAAAAAAAGTATTTTTGTTTTTGGAAAATTCAATATCTCAAAAACGGCTCAATAGTTTTTTTTGAAAATTTTATTTTTAATCGTACATAGACAATACCGTATTTTCGGGAAACAAAGATTGAAAAAAAAACATGTACATATATCAGGATATTTATTTGCACAAACTGTCTTACCAAAAAGACAACGATTTCGATAATTCTACACAACAAGATACTTATCTTTATTCTTAGGAAACGCAATTTTCCTTTTGAGTTTTCTGGCCTACCTGCCCTAACTCTCGAAGTGGATGCGTTCACAAGTCTTTTTCTCTTCTCAAGATTATCTGAGTCTCACTTAATAGATACTCCAAAAAACTTGTCTCACAGATGAAATTCAAAATCTTTAATTTTACATTACATTACATATTACACTACTCCGTAGATTATCTCCGAAGTAGAGACACTGAAAGGACTGGCAACTGATACCATCGGCTTAGACATTACAATAATGAGAGACATAGAAAGAAAGAACAACAAGAACAAACAAACGTCAACAGTACAGAGTACACCGATCCGCATCCAAGTACTAACCACGACCAATGATGCTTGCTGAATGCTGATCGATGAAAAGCTATACTTTCATCAAAGTCTAGGCCGTTGACAAAAATCTTTAATTTATTAATAAAACTAATAGGATACGTAAAATGATTTTTCGATCCTTAATCAAACTTTTCTGAAGATCTTTTCTCACATAGAATCTTGCTAAAATTGCCATCATGTCGGCCTCCTTCGTTCATTTTCGCTTCCTCTGATTGTTGCTCTCTCTTTTTAACTCCCTCTGTAGTGATGGTGTATTACTTCGCCCATTGGCTGGCAGCCTGCTGCGTTGTTGAACCCAATCCACACTTTCATTTATAACTCTTATCCCTGGTGAAAGCTGGATCAGATGTTCACACTTCGACAGATTCTGGAAAAAACCCAGGAGTTCCAAATCGATACACACAACCTTTTTATCGATTTCAAAGTCTCGTATGAAAGCGTGTACAGAGAACTATATAGAGCCATGTTTCATCTCGGAATCCCTGCCAAGCTCGTCCGCTTGTCCAGGATGACGATGGAGAAATCTCGCTCTTCCGTCAAGGTCGGTAAGAACACCACCGAACCCTTTGATGTCGAGTAAGGTCTGAGGCAAGGCGACGCGCTATCATGCAACCTATTTAATATCGCTCTTGAAGCAATTGTACGAAACTCAAACGTCAACAATAGATGTACAATTTTTCAAAAGTCCGTTCAAATGCTTGCTTATACGGATGATGTTGATGATGAAATACAAAACTTAACGAATATTTAAACTTGCCGCCACTTGTTAGGGCGAGCCATATTTTATTATCCCTAAAAATATGTATCTTACATAGAAAAAACATACAACAGAGCTTATATTAAATTATATCATCATCATCATCGGCTCGACAACCGGGTTCCGGTCCTGGCCTCTTTCAACAAGTCTCTCCACCTATCCCGGTCTCTAGCCGACGCCATCCAGTTGCGCACCCCAAGGCTTCGGGCGTCCTGGTCTACGCCATCTCTCCAGCGCAAGCATGGTCTACCACGCTGTCGTCTACCATAGAATGTACCACAAAGAACTTTCCGAGCAGGTTCCTCTTCGCTCATGCGAGCTAGGTGCCCTGCCTACCGGAGTCTACCGAGCTTAATTTTTGTCACGATATCTGCTTCTAGGTAGATTGCGTACAATTCATGATTGTACCGTCTCCGGAATCGTCCTTCCTCACATATGGGGCCAACAATTCTCCTTAAGACTTTTCTCTCGAACGCAGCTAAGAGTACGGAGTGCCTTTTGCTAAGCACCCAAGTCTCGGATCCATATGTGAGTACTGGCAGGACCATGGTCCTGTACAGCAGCAGTTTTGAAGTTATGGTGAGATTTCTGGATTTGAAAAGCTTTGACAGACTATAGTAGGCTCTGTTGGATTTGAGAAGCCGCCCGCGTATTTCTTCTTCTATATTGTTATCGGCTGCTACTATTGACCCAAGGTATTTAAAGGATTGCACCACTTCAAATTCGTGCTCCGCAACCTTGATTGTTTGACCAACTGTTCCTCTCGCATTCGACGCCACCATGTACTTTGTTTTACCTTCACTAATTCATATATCATTTTGACTTACTTTTATATAAAATTAAATTCCCTACAAAAAAGATCTAATTGAAAATTTTCGTCAGACAAGCCGTTTTTGAGTAATTAGGCTTAATAAATTGTTATTTTTCTTCGATTTTACTTTTTTAATTTGGAATTTTGTAACTAACGAAAAATAACAATTTATTAAGCTTAATTACTCAAAAACGGCTTGTCTGACGAAAATTTTCAATTAGACCTTTTTTTGTAGGGAATTTAATTTTATATAAAAGTAAGTCAAAATGAATTTTTTTTACTTCAATGTTTTGTCAGTTCTGACGCAAAACATGAAATTATGACTAAAAATCAAAATTAGCGATGATAGCCCTCTTAAAATTGATATTAAGGGCTCAAACTTTTACGAAAATTTTTTTTTGTCATTCTGAATGATATTCTCGATATATCTTTCAAAAAAAAAATAGTCAATTTTTTTGGCCCAGTCTAATGTATATGCTATCATCAAGAAAGGAATCTCAACATCGTCGACTCGGGCAAAACGTCACGATGGATAGGTATAACTTCGAAGTCGTCAAAGACTTTGTCTACCTGGGCTCCACTATAACATCGCAAAACGACATCAGTGCAGAGATCAAGCGAAGAATTACTCTTGCCATCCGCTGTTTCTTCGGGCTAAGAAGGCATTTGAGTAATAAAGCCATATCTCAAAGAACAAAGGAGACCTTGTATAAGACCCTCATCATCCCGGTCCTGCTGTATGGGGCAGAAGCATGGACACTGTCTAAAACGGATGAAAATCTGCTTGGGTGCTTTGAAAGAAAAGTTCTTCGTTTGATCTTCGGTCCAGTCTGTATCGATGGAGTATGGAGGAGAAGGTTCAAGAACGAGCTGTACGGGCCTTACAGCGACGTTGACCTAGTCAAGAACTGAAAATACAACGGCTGAGATGGCTGGGACACGTGGAGCGTATGGACACCGACGCACCAGCTCGTCGAATCTTCGAATGCACCCCTGATGGTCTGCGCAGCAGAGGAAGACCCCACCTCAGGTGGCGCGCACAAGTGGAGAGCGACCTCAACCAACTTGGAGTGCGTAACTGGAGGCAGATAGCTAGGTACGATTTTTTTAAGGCTTGATAAATAAAAGTTTCTTAATACAATCTACAAGATATGAAAAAAAGGAATTATTTTACCTAAAAATTAACAAATGTTAAAAATGGTTTTCGAAAATCGTAACGTATCGTAATCGTATTTTTCTCAAAAACGGTTGCCAGAATTTTGCTAAAATTTTCAATCTCTCGATTAATTCTTACGATCTATAATTTAATAAAAAAAAATTGAAAACAAGATATTACTGACTGTGCCTACCAATGAACGATTTTTTCGAATTTTGAATTTTCACTATCGGCATAACGGATTTTTATGAAATTTCTTGTAGAGAAGCTTCTAAAAAGTTTAAAAAACATTGCATTTCAAAACTTAAAAAAAAATGTTTTTAATTTTTGAAAAAAAATTTATTTTTTTTTTGAAAATTTAATATGTCAAAAACGGCTTCATACTTTTTTTTGGAAAATTTAATTTTTAATCGTTTGATATCTAATAAAAGCTTTGAGTTGGCGTAGCAAAATTTTTTCTTAAAAATGTTTTAAAAGCTTATTTTTTTAAGAAACCACTACAACGATATATATTTTTCATTCCACAAGTGTTAGATAAGGCATCAATCATCCACAAAGATTTACTACATATTTGCATTAGCTTATGGCATGGCGGCATCTTCGGACCTCTTTTATTTCTAAAATGAAAGAGACAGCGTTGAATTCAATGGTGTCAAGTAGGGACCAATTTTAACTGACTTTCTTTCCGCCACAGCACGACAACATCATTAATCGTAACCAGCAAAGTAATGCTCGTTGTAAAGAAGAAATTTGACATCTAGGTTATCTTACGGTGAGCGTTAATCAATTATCCGCCTTGATGATGTGACTTGACACCACTCGAATATTTTCCCTAGCGCAGCGCTATGTCCCTTCTTAGTCTACGCTAACAAGCCAAGCACTTTGGACGAGCTCGAGGTGAACATATGAGACCACCCAGCGAGCCGTTTAAAAATTGGACGAACCGCTTGAAGCACTTCCGAAGAAGCCAAATTGATTTTTAATACATAATGGTATAAATGGAGCCTTAAAATATGATTTTATTCCACACACTGTTGTTGTTTAATTTAATTTTTTTTTTCCTATTTTTCGTATCTGCTCATCTAAACCGAAAAGCCCCTCTGAAGAAGTTGTAAATATTTCAGGAATGGTACTATGTCAAATCGTCTAAAATTTTTCTTGTTTTGGTCTTTTGACACATTTTGATTATTTGTTATTTAGGCTATTTGAAATATGGGGTGCGTCAATTCCATTTTAAATTTCAGGCCGCTTCGGAAATGTCCTTTAGACAAGAAAATTATTTTTGTCCCTGTCATAATTTCAATACAATTTTCCTTGCCAAAATTCCAGCTCATTTTTTTTTTTCAAGTTATGCACCAGCTAGGGACACGAACCAAAATCTAATTAAATGTTCCCTATTTAGGAATAATAAAAATAAATATGTATATCCTTCCTAAGGACCTTTGAGAAAAATGTCTGTCACATGTCACTGTGCGTTCCATAATGGCTATACAAAAATTACCATCGTCCTCTATCAAACAAAGTCTACAATATTAAAATTAATAATTTAGCACGTTGTCCTTATTTCCTCTTTGGCTTGCATGATATGTGTGTCTGTGTGAGTGTATAAAGAATTTGTATTTTTCTCTTTAATTTCTGTTCACACAGCCCATCACTTCAATACTCAGCCGAGATTCCTTAGACTTACTCGTAAATAAATGAATTTTTGTGAGTCCGTTCTCAACAGGATGCTTGCTCCTTAATAAATTCATAAATACGATGTATGTATGTTGTCCTTCTTGTGTTGACAAAACGACGACGATGTCAACGCGCAGTGGGACAGGTATTTAAAATCAAGGAATCCCTTGCTACCTAACGGTTCAGGATGCAACATAACTTCCTTCCTAGTTGATGGGTAGGTCTACAGTATTATCCAATATAGGATAAATCTAGATGTGTACGAATAAATTTTCAAAGGTTTGCCATGCCAAAACAAATATAATAAATAAATGAGAACCATTTTTAAATATTTGCGAAGAGGGAGGTGGGGCTAAGGGGGTGGCAAGTTATTAGGAAAAATATTTCAATGGGAAAATTCCCAGGCTAAAAAGAGAGATGATTGACGTTTTTTGACGTGCGGGGAATTCCACTGCTGCTGCAATACGTTAAGTGTCAGCTTTTCCTCGAAATGTCAAAGTTGAGGGGGTGGGGCGGGGGAAGGTGTGAGAGTGGATGATATGTCATAGACTGTAGTTTGTGACAGGAAAATGATGGCAGTTTTCGATTTTTTTCTTCTCATTTTATTAAAAAGTCCTTTGAATGAGGATAACCATGATGATGATGACGATGTTGATGATAATGATGATGGTGTGATGAAGGCAATGAAGAAGGCGAATATTTCAAAGGATCTTAAAAAAACCTGTGTACATACATTATAACATTATATGCGGTTTTGGCCTAAAGGTGAGGCAGTGTCCTTTGATTTCAGTTTTTTCTTTTTCATTTTATTTTGTGTTCATCCATTTCGTTTTAACTTTATGCAGATACATGACACAAGGATGTCAAAGGAAGTCGTATGATTTATGAGGGGATAAAGATTTTATTACTTTACAAGTGTTTATTGAAAAAAACATTTTTTTTTTCTTCACAAAAGTTAAGGAAAGTTGTGCAAATTGGTTTAGGACAGAGGCAGATGCTGGTGATGATGACGAGGATGATGATAAATATGATGAGAGACATCTTTCAGACTCTTGCCTCTCTCTATATAACGTGGAGATAAAAATAAACTTATTAAAAGCCTTTTTTTCGTGCATGAATGAGAAGGTGATATAAACTGTGCTTTGTCGAAAAAAGGGAACTGTTTAAGAAGTAGGTATACAGAGCTAACAAAGAACTTTTAAAAGAAGCAGTACATGACTGAAAAAAGGCGAATTCTTAAGAACACCTAGTGCCTTTTTTTTATTTGTTTTTTTTTTTTTTTTTAATAAAAAGCGGAAGTGGAAAACGAATAAAATGTTTTCTTGGAAATTAAATTGCGTAACAGGAGTATTTCGTGTGGAAAATTGAGTAGAGTAGACGAAAAACTTTGACCTATATTCAAATGAATAAATATAAAAAAGACTGAGACTTCATAAACTAAAAAAAAAACACAAGTTTCATATACACGAATACCTCGAGCTTATTATAAAAACATGAGATAGCAGGGAGAGTGGGAACAAGTTTTCATTTTCGGAAGAAGATTTTTGAAATTTTTGAAATCAAGTTAAATTTTATTTGCTTTACAGTGTTTGATATTCAAGGTTATATTTTATTGAAATGTTACAGAGTTTTGGCCATGCTTTGTATTTGGAGCCGGATAAGATTTGTACTTTAGATGGGATGTACAGAAGCAGGTTATATATTTGTACAAAAATTTAAGCAGGGATATTGATAGAATTTGACAACGCGTTGAAACGGAGACGAAAAAAATGATTGCTGAAATTCTGATTTTCCTGCTCTCTGTCTGTCTGACAATCAATCAATTTTCTTCTAAATTGGAAGATAGTGTTGTTTTTTACTTTTTTTTTGTCTTTTAAAACCAAAAATAACGATACCTGAGGCTTCCAAACGCTTTAATAATATTGTGCATTTAGATTTGTTTCTAAAAATTCATTGTTTTACAGTTTTTTTAAATATCTTAAAAATACTAAGAACAATTAGGGGCTTATTCAGAAATAACGCTAACTCCAAAACAAATGTTGAAAAAGCATTATAGAATTGAGAAACCATTAATTGCAAAGTCTACACTGAGAAAAATATCAAACATATTCATATTTAAATCAAACTCAAACACATACGATTTGGCATGGAATCGATATCTATTTATCGATATTTATTTATTGTAGGTGATTTTAATTTGGGAAATGTTACATGGAATTATTCAAACGAAGATAAATGTCTTATTCCTTATAATATGAAAAAAGATTATGAGTATAATTTTATTGATTCAATGTTTTCTTTAGATATGTTTCAAGTAAATCATATTCACAATTCTTTAAATAGATTGTTAGACCTAATTTTTTTAAATAATATAAATTACGAAATTATTCAAGTTCAATTTCCATTGCTTAAGAATTCAGTTCATCATGTTGCAATATGCTCAATCCTAAAATTTGAAAATTGTGTTAAGAACTCGTTACTTATATCAAGTGATGAACATTTTGATTTTAACAACGGAGATTTCATCGCACTCAATAATTTCATTGCATCTACTGACTGGACGCTTGCTCTTGCCAATTTGTCTTTACAAGGTGCGTATACAAATTTTGTGGATACTTTTTCGATAGGCTTAAATCATTATATTCCGAAACGAAAGTCTTGTAAATCATTTAAAACTCCTTGGTCTAATAAACGTTTGGTTAATTTAAAAAATGTAAAAAATAAAGCTTTTAAACATTTTAGAAAATCAAATTCTGAAACTGACAGACAGCTTTTCTGCCAGTTTCGAAAGGAATATGATTTTCTAAATAAATATTTACACCAACAATACGTGCTAAACATTCAAACCCGCATTTCTTGTGATCCTAAGGCATTTTGGACTTTTTTGAATAGTAAAAAACGATCTACTTTTCTTCAAGAAAATATGGAGTTCAATGGCCAAACATCAAATGATTTACAAAGTTCGTGTGAACTTTTTTCTCAATTTTTTAAATCTGTTTATGTTGACCATACTGCACTAAATATTAATCAAACAGAAAGCTCTATCATCGGCAATGCTTGCATTTCAATGCTGAATCTTTTTGAAAGTGATATATTAAATGGTATCTCAAAACTTAAGTCCAGCGTAAATCCTGGCCCTGATGGAATTCCATCTTATGTTTTAAAACAATGTCAGTTCTCATTAGCTTTGCCACTTCTGATAATCTTTAATAAATCCCTTTCTACTGGTCAGTTTTTGAATCGATGGAAATTCTCTTATGTAAGTCCCATCTATAAATCAGGAGCAAAGAACTTGGTAGTTAATTATCGAGCAATCTCTAAAATATCTGCAATCCCAGCAGCATGGATTTATGTCAGGAAGATCTACCTCGACAAATCTCATGCTTTTTTGTAAATACATTACCGACTCTTTTGAATCTGGGTACCAAGTAGACACCATCTACACGGATTTTGTCAAAGCTTTTGACTCAATTTGCCATAAAATTCTTATAGCTAAGCTTAAAGTTTTTGGTATTCATGGTTCACTTCTGAAATGGATATTCAGCTACCTAACTGGTAGAACGCAATGTGTGAAATTAGGAAATTTCGTCTCTAGCGTTATGAAAGTTTCATCTGGAGTTCCTCAAGGAAGTCACTTGGGTCCACTTCTTTTCAACATTTTCGTTAATGATATCCCAATTCTTCTTCAAAATGCTTTATGTTTGATGTATGCTGATGACATAAAGATATATTTATGCATTAAAAATAGAATTGATCAACAAAAGCTTCAAAATGATTTAAATATGTTATCTGTTTGGTGTGAAAAAAATATTCTTCCTTTGAACATTCAAAAATGTAATGTTTTTAATGCACACCGTACTTTAGTTCCAATGATGCACAAATATAAACTTTTGAATTAGATTCTTGATCGCAAATCTGAGATTCGTGATCTTGGAGTCATTTTTGATCCAAAGTTATCATTTTCGTTGCATGTAGACTATACTATTGCCAGGGCAAATTCAATGCTTGGTTTCGTTAAGCGAAACTGCAACGAATTGTTTGATCCTTATGCATTAAAATAAGTGTACATGTCTTTAGTTCGTCCAATTCTAGAATATTGTTCAATTGTGTATGTTGTCCCTCCTTTTCCACTTGGATAACGCGTATTGAAAGAGTTCAAAAGGTGTTTACAAGATTTGTAGTCAAAGAGCTAAGGTGGGGAATTGATTCTCCTTCATATGCATCTAGGTGTGCCTTGATTGGACTAGATACTTTAGAAAAAACACGGGTTGTTCAGTGTGTATTGCTTGTGCATGATGTATTTTCATATCGTATTAAGTGTCCACAGATTATTTCCTATTTTGAAATATATGTTCCAGAAAGACAATTGCGTCTACGACATTTTTTTAATAATCCAAAACATAGATGCAATTATGGGTGTAATGAATCTTTTTCAAGATGTATTAAATTTTTTGATTCTATATGCAATGAACTGGATCTCTCATATAACAGATTGGAATTTAAAATAAAATTACAAAACATTGTAAATTAGCTTTAAGTTTTCCTATTTATTAAATACAAACTATAACTTGAATTTGTTAGTAATCTGTAAGATTTATATCGGTAGATAAATAAATAAATAAATAAATAAATAAACTATTTAATTTTAATAGAAACGTATTTACCCATGGTTGACCCGATTTGAACATGATTTCCTTTAAATTAACCTCGCATTCTATTTGATTTAAACATGTTTATCTTTGTTTTAAATAACTTTATTTGATGTTGTTTCAAATAGAATCATATTTTTTTTGTTTTTGTTTTTTTGAATATTTCCGTGTTTGAATCAAAAATGTATTTTGTTCAAAACAAATATTATTGTATTTATAAATATACTTCCTCGAACCTAAATCGCAACGAACCATACATATGTATATGGAGAAAAAACACATTCAGGTTACTTTTTACAAACATTTATTTCCATTATTTATAGTATGAACCTGTAAAGGAGGGCTCGTAAAAAAAAAAGAAATATTTTGTATACATATAAATTAATTAAAAATAATATAATTTTTTGAAATATAATGGGAGCATTTCAATAGAAAAAAGAGGATAAGTAGTAAAGATGTTGCTTATAAATTTGTCCTTTAAATTCTTGAAGCAGATCTTCAGGTTCATGAATATAAACCGTACTGTGGGACAGTTTGTATCTACGATATCCCAGCTATCTACGGTGTATGATGGTATAATTTCTTGGTTTTCCATTTTTTTAGTTTATATAACTCACTTTATTTTATCACAAATCAAATATACTCGCGGAACACAAACCGATGTACACACGAACTCATTTGCAATGACTTCCGACTTTAAGAAAAAAAAATCAGTTGCCTATTTATTTCGTTTGAGTTCAATTCAAACTTCTTCGAGTTTAAATTTAACATGTATGTTTAATCTATTTATCTTATAAGGATTTCAACTCCGCTTATATCTAACACAAACTCGTTCATGGTTATTTTGTGTTAAACATTTTAACTGAGTAAAATAATTAAACTAGCATTTCAAAAATCAAACTCAAACTAGTTTGAACACAACATTTAAAACTACGTGCAGATTCTGATGCAATAATCAAACATGAATGAATTTGATTTAACCATAATTTACTTTAAAATACTAGTATTTTCGAATGTAAACAGATAAGTGTTAAATTGTAACCGAATTCTATTTGAACTTATTTAAACATGTATAATTAAACATGCTTCTATTTGAATACCTCATAGTTCAATTTTCTCAGTGTAGAAAAAATCGAACATGTTGATTTTGGATAAGAAAAATTTCAAAAATTTGAATCAAATAACTATTACAAAGTTTTTGGAAACTTCCAAACTTGAAAACGAACTAGCTCTTATGAAATAGAATAAGAATTCCAAAAACGAATAATATTAGAGAGAACTGTGCATAAGCATAAAATTCATTTAATGTTGTGAGAGATAAAAACAATGCCATGTGATTTCTTAAGCAGATATGAATTTATGCAAGAACAAAAATTATAAGTTGTTGTGGTTTCTTAAAAATAAGCTTTTATAAACAAAGTTTTAAAAACATTTCTGAGAAAAAAAAACTTAAAGTTTTTATTTTAATATTGACTTGTTTTTGAGATTTCTAATTTTCAAAGAAAACATGTTTTTTCAAAAATTGAAAAAAAAATATTTTTTTAGGTTTTGAAATGCAATGTTTTTCAAACTTTTAGAAGCTTCTCTATAAAATTTTTTTATTAAAATCCGTCATGTCGATAATGACAAATTCAAAATTGATGAAAACTGGCTCTATGTTAGGTACAGTCAGTAATATCTTAATTTTAAAATTTATTTTTTTAATTATAGATCTTAAAAATTAATGGAGCGAAAAAAAATTATCAAAATTCTAAGCGCCGTTTTTGAGAAAAATTCGATTTTCGTATTAGTATTTAGTATTTTATATCTACAAAAAATACTGCGTCGAATTTTTTTTTTTTGTTTCTTAAATCCAAAAAGTTCGAACAAAAAGCGCCCATGCGTTGTCTGCCATTTTGAAAAAGGCTTTGGAAAGCGTGAACTCGATTTTCTCGGCTCCTATCATATATAGAGCTGTATTTTTTTTGTAGGTTTGTACGTTAAAATATCTTCTTTAACTTTTGCTGAGAAAAAAATTTGAAACCTCTTTCCAAAAAAAATTTATCGACAAAAAACTGTCGAGATTTTGAAGTAAAAAATGGTTTTTAACGTTTATCTCGCCTCATGTTCATCTGATCGAAAAAATACTTAAGTTGTTTTTTATAGATAACTTTATTTCCTACATGTTGGTATATTAAAATTTTAGGAAATATAACCTGTCAAAATGGCCAATATCCTGCGAAAATTAAAAAAAAAAATTACTCACGTTTGAAAATTTTCAAATTTGACTATGTTTATTATGAAATTTAAAGAAACAGTTCAAACTCTTTTCCACACCACCACCGAGGTAGAGTTACGGCGCATTTTTTTTAATGTGGTGTCCCCAGGAGGTATAATCCACGATTCAATCGTTTTCGTTTCTGTATCAGCATATCGATAGCTCAATGTGGCATAGTTTTTTCATGTCGTTCTAATCTCCTTTTTTTTGGGCTAGGCGTGCACAGCACATCAATAATCATATTAACGTTGTCAGTGTTTGGTGCTGGGATTGTCATTGGTAGTTACTTCAATGTTTTTTTTTTTATGCCCAATTCGAAAGGTTTTAAAAACTTGACAAGTGAACCCACCAAATTTTAGTCAGTAATCATTAAATAATAAAATTTCACTATTACATTGTAGCTGTTTCAATATTATTATTCTTTAAATATTCGGTATTGAACCTTCATGAAATAAGAACTTGGCGTACTTTTAATTCTCGGTACTTTTCACGGCTGACTTGTTAGACAAAGGTTTTTGTATAGAAGAACTTGGCTCGTTTTTAACATTTATGTTTTTGGTCTGATATAATTTACATCAGTTCTGAGGAAGTCGGCGGATACCACGCCCCTGAATGGAAAACCTCAAATTTTATATTTTTTTCTTTGTATGCAATTTAAGCCCTGCCACATTAACAAATTTCATTGTTTTACAGCAGTCGGAAGTGCTCCATTCACGCCCCCTGAATGGAAAACTTCAAATTTTCGATTTTTTTCTCTGCTTGCATGATAAGACCTACCGTTGTGCAAAATTACAAGACTCTGCGATGTCGATAAGTGCTCCATAATTTTGATGATCTGTCAGTCAGTCAGTCAGTCAGATATGGTTTTTGTGGTTTTTGAGGCCTTATATCTCAGAAACCGCTTATGCTAGAAAATTGATATTTGGTGAGGCGCCTGTGCCTGACTAGCTTAGAAAATATTCGGAATTTCAAGTTTTTGACTTCATTGCTACTGAAGTTAGGGATTGCTCAAAAATCGCCTGAGTTTGTTCCTGTAAAAAGGGTGTAGTGACAGAACTTGGCTGTACACTACCGTACCCTTTGATTTTACCTAAAAATAAAGGTACCCACCATACAAATGTTAAAAAATGGTTTTCAAAAATCGTATTTTTCTCGAAAATGGCGCTTAGAATTTTGATAACATTTTCTTTGTTTCAATAAATTTTAACGATCTTTAATTTGATGAAAAAAAAAATTGAAATTAAGATATTACAGATATATTACTATAGAACCATTTTTTAAAACTTTGAACTATTCATTATCGACATAAGGGATTTTATTGAAAATTTTTGTAGAGATGCTTCTAAAAAGTCTAAGAACCATTGCATTTCAAAACTTTAAAAAAGAATATTTTTGAAAAAAAATCATTTTTTTTTTTTTTGAAAAATTCGATATTTCAAAAACGGCTTAATATTTTTTTGGAAATTAAATTTTCATTCGTACAGTAATAAAAACTTAAAGTTGACATACCACATCTTTTTCTTAAAAATTTTTTAAAAATTTTGTTTTTTTGTAAGAAATCACTACAACGACTTATAATTTTTGTTCTTGCATAAATTCATATTTGCATAGCATTCTGGTTTAATCTCTTACTACTAAAAGAATTTGAAAAATATTAATTTTATCCTTATGAACAGTTTTCTCTAATGACATTCGTTTTTAAAATTCCTAGTCTATTACATAGGAGCAAGTTTGTGCGACCCAGTCGTGCATTTTATTTCTTAATGCTCACACTGTATCTGGCATATTAAGGGTATACAAAATAACCTTGGTTAGTGCGTTGGACTGTCATGCGGAAGGTATCGAGTTCAATTCTCAGCTTTTCAGTGGTGTACTGCCTCTTACGAGAAATTGACAAATCCTCTAAGTAAATCTCTTTGCATGGAAAGTGCTGTTCAGTAGCAGGAATGGCTGAGAGTTGTAAGTCACTAGGTCCTGGTTCACTTCGAGCTGTTACACCACCAAATTTATTTATCTATTTTTAGTACAAGATGGACTTAGTCTGAAGCTGATAAAATGTTAATTTCTTTTAATATGAAAAAAGATTTTGAGCTCACATTTTTTGATTATATTTGATTCAAGTTAATGACATTCCTAATACTTTGATGAAGATATTATATCTAATTTTATATGCTGTGATGATCTGCAAAGTAATGTAACTAGTGCTCCCTTAAGTTAAAACAAATTTTTTGTTGTTTAAAAGCACTTTTTCGTGATCATTAAGAAAAAAGCTCATTTAATGATTTTGTATTTTTGGTGTCGCCAAGATGCAATAAGTATGTGTGGGATGTTTGAAGGATACCAATATATCTTGTTGCTGGCGACACCAAAATTACAAGCTACAAGGTTAAGATACTCGTACTAAATTGTAAGCTTTCCTAAGTTTTTAAATCATGAATATCTTGGCTCCCGTCTGTCATAATTTACTTATTTTTTTTTTAATTTGAAAAAAAATTATCAGGACAATAAAACAAATATCCAAAACTGAAAAATATTTACCGTGAAATACAGTTTTTTTCTCAATAACTATGAAAAAAGGTATTAAAAACCAGAAAAAAAACGTTGAAACCAACGGTAAATTTTTATGTTTTTGCTTAAAACAATATTTTCTATCAACTTGCATTTATTTAAATATGTTTAAACAACCCTGTGAATAAAATTGATTTTGGAGCTATTTAATTGAGCCATGAGGCGATTAATTTACTAAAGTCAAATAGCAGTCCTGCTATAGTCCTCAAAATTGCTCCATTTCAAATTATCTTCCGTTGCTCATTACTTTCAATAAATCTCTACAAGAATGTTACTTCTTAGAGGAGTGCAGCTTAAAAGTTTAGTGCAAATGAGACTGGATTTTCTTACATTTGAATTTTTATCAGCAGAACAGCATGGTTTTGTATCTGGTAGGTCTACAGTAACAAATTTAACCCATTTTGTATCTTATGTAACTAATTACATGGAAGAAAAATGTCAAATTGATGCTGTGTACACCGACTTGAATAAGGCTTTTGACTCTGTCAATCATCAAACACTTTTAAAACAGCTTGAAATATTTGAATTTCATTCAAAATTGCTAAGCTGGTTGTCGTCTTACCTTACTGGTAGAAGTCAACAAGTGCAGATAAATAATACATACTCTAAGAAAATTATTTGTTCATCAGGTGTTCCCCAGGGAAGCCATCTTGGCCCACTGCTTTTCGTTATTTTTGTTAATGATATTATTTCTGCGATCAATCATTGTGATTGCTTGCTATACGCAGATGATCTTAAACTCTTTTGAAAAGTTAAAACTTTTGAAGATTGCCAGCTGATTCAATCTGACCTCGAATGCTTGTCAAATTGGTGCCATATAAATGATCTTTAACTTGAAATCAAAAAGTGCTATTCAATTTCTTTTTCGCGAAAAACATTCAGTCTATTTTTTGAGTATGCCATTGAATCTAAGCCTATAAATCGGCTCTCACAAAGTAATGATTTAGGCATTTTACTTGATTCTGCCCTTTCTTTTAAACCACAACTCCCTAAGGCCATCTCGTTGGTAAGATTCATTTAGCGAAATATAAAGAGTTTCAGAGATCCTTATGTAAGTCTTTCTTTATATACATCTTTTGTTAGATCGGTTCTTGAATAAACAGATGTTTATTTGTAGTCCCGCGTTTAACGTCCACTCTGACCATCTAGAAGAAGTTCAAAGAAGATTCACCAAATTCATTTTCAAACAAATGTGCTGGAGAGATTTTCTATGCATAAAATTTCCATCACTTCTTGCACAGTTTCCAATTCACGCTCCCGCTAGAATACTATACATTTCTGATATACTCGGGGAGCTGAAAAATTTAATGGAGTTTGCGATGATGCTATATTGTATGCGAGGGGCTGAAAAATTGAAGAGATTCAAGCACAGTTCCAAACCATATTTAATATTTTTGAAAACTACTGTTCGGACTGAAAGTTTCAAATCAACTATGGTAAATGCTTGCGAAGTGTCCAGAATTGACAACGTCATACTAAACTTGGGAGGAATCACCTTGCACGTTCGGCGAACTTTATTTTTACCCAAATCCTGGGTATTTCAGAAATGCTTTGGAAAGTGAATATATACCACCCAGAGACATTCTTGTATCTTGATGCATATGGGTATCGGTATCTATCAGACTCAATGAACATACTAATAATTGCATTTCTCTATTCAGACAGTTCGGCTCAAAGGTAAATGGGCATTCCCTAAAACGCAAGTATTACGGTTAAATTTTTCAAGGGGAAGAATGCAACTGGTTAGCTATTTCAGTAGAAGACTGTTTATAAAAATAACCGTTTTATAGCGAAAGACGGAAAACATTACGGCAGTGCTTGAGGTTCAAATTTTTCTGTCACACTTCTACATATCACCTATTAGTTTTAAAGTTCTCTTTTGGAAACTATCCAAGAGACTCAAGGGAGTTACTCGAGCACCTGCAAAAATCTGGGAATTGTATTCGAGCTTTGGACGAATAAAGGCTTTATATACATATTACAGCCAGATCAGAAGGGGTGGCAAATATTTTGCAACGTTGAAGGAAACCTAAGCACTTGTGGGCATTCCAAATTCAAGTTCTGCTAATGGATAGTGCCATGCGTGGTGAGTTCCGCCTAAACGACAGAAAGCCAGCATTGAGTTTTTAAAGCATTAAATTTTACGCTATCTATGGTTCCCCATATGTCAATGCTATTAAGTTCAGAATATAATGAGATTATCATTGCTCCATTCTAAACCCGCATCCAAAGGATAAGGACGTGAATCTCGAAAGGAATATAAGAAGTTGAGGACCTGTCCTCAGCAAAACAATTAAATGGATTGCAGAATTTCAGAACAGAAGATCATTGATGAATATGAGAAAGAGAGTCGGAGACAAAACGGAGCCCTATGGGATACCAGCATTTTTTATGAATATCAGACTTAAAACCGCCCAATTCAAGTTGCAAAAAAAAACCTCCGAAAATGTTACTTCTCTTCAAACAAAGAATAGATTTATCAATACCAAATATAAGCATTTCCTATAAGAGAGCTTGATGCTAAACACTATCAAAATTTTTTGAAGTATCAAGTACAATAATCTTACTTTCGCAAAAACAAAGTAAAGATTTGTGCCACTGCACAGGTCATTTAAGGACTTTTTTCTTCAAGATATTTTAAAAGCTGATCATTTATCAGCGCATCCATGACCTTAGAAACAAGGGACGGAAGTGCAAATGGACGATAGTTTAGAAGGGAAAGAAGATTCAGTCACTCAAAGTAGCCAGATACATTTCTGCCTTTAGTCAATTCAGCCGTGATACCCGTTTCTCTGGGAATGCCCACCAATTCATCCTCAAGCCTAATTTTCGACATACCGTCAACTACAGAGATTCGTTTTTCTGTCGCGCAATATAATTACGGAATAGCTTAACTGGCACGGCATTCCATAGCCATTTCATTTCGCAACCATTCAAAACCAATTCTATCTCTCCCTCATTTCCCATCATACATCCAGAACCCGACACAAACAACTTCGTTGTTAAAAATAGTTTTCGAAATAAATTTTAGCCTAAATTTCATTCTTTTTCTAATGTGGAATCGAATCAGTTCTAGTTCTAATACTTAAACAAAAATTAAGTTCCGGATCTCCACCATGATTTTCTTCAGTATTGGATAGTATTGCTGGTGAAATCTTTAATTTTTGTTTTAAAGGTGTGCACGTTTTTGAGCTTAGTTCTCATAGAGTTTAAATTTTTTATCAACTTCATGTAATCCTTTATTACATTCCCGTCTGATACTTAATTCCTAAAATATCTCTTTCTCAAAACTCTCCACAAAAGAACCCCAACTCCAAGCCCGCAATTTTGTCAACCCTCATCATTAACTGTTATGTGACTTCGAAACGACTCCGTGAAATAGGTTTCTTAAGATTTCCTGATTTTGTTCAATCTCAGAGATAAAGGCTAAAACCACGATGCACTACGACAACACCATTCCCATTAAACTTTCAAACCATTCTTAACCAATAATACCCAACCCAACTATACCGACTTGCAACAGCTTGAATTCCTTGAATTGCAAAAGTCTAGAGAGTGTGTGTAGAAAGTGTGGCAAAAAGGATATAATTGGAATTTTCAGTTTAAATTTTACACCGGATCTTAAGGTTTTAACGACAATGACAATGACTTTAAAAGAATAAAAGATACTCGTAGCTCAATCTGCTAACCATCATCATCACATGGAAGACAATGTGCGGGAATGCAATAAAATTAAATTAGCTTTTGAAAATTAACGGAATATTATGTTGGAAGGACTCTAATGAGGTGGTTATGAGAAGTTTTGTAATAAAAGGCGATTAAATTTTAAGGGCAGTTTTTTTTTTTTTTTTTTGTTCCTTGTTGTTGAGATGAGTTTTGTTCTTCTTACTCGTAAGGCGTGTTACAGGCTATTTTTAGGGTTTTTGTACAGTCATTTGAATTTAGGGGGTGTGATAAATGAAATGAGGGACAAAGTTCACTCCGATTATTATTTGTCAAGCTTTGAACGTTAGAAATCGTTTTTTGCAGCCTTTTCGGAGAGCTTTTTCAAGTAAATTAAATTACTTTTTGACTATACATTAAAAAGCCAAGATCTATAAAAACGCTCAATTGGACTCAATATTTATTTTTTTTATTTTTAAATTGAACCAATCGCCGGAGAAGAAAATTTATTAAAATCGATGAAGCCGTTTTTGAGAAAAAAAAAGATTTACCTTTCAGCTTGAATATTCTTCACGTTTCGTTTGATATCAACTTCTTTGGCATCTATATACTCAACAAAGGATGTCAGGAAACATTAGTTATTTAATTTTCTCGGAGCATGAAGTGCACTGGGTGCGTTAGGGTTCATTCATATGTACCCTCTGAACCCGGAAGTAATCTGTGTTAAGTACGCATATTGTTGACATATTTACAATTGATGTGCAAACAAAGGGGTTCTGGTACAAGTTTCATGGGAAAAATAATTTTTTAAATGCGTTTTTTATTAGACCAGTTTAAAAAAAATAGTTAAAAAATATTGCCTTGTTGAGTTTTATGTACTAGGTTATATGTATAAGGTATCTACGTTTAACTTTTTTTAAGATAGTTTTCCATCGGGTTTTTAAAAGATTTCACTAGATTTCGATTCAAAAAAAAGTCGTGCATTTTTTGGTTTTATATTAAGGCAGAGATTTGGTAACAGTTTTCATTCGTTGCATACTTACATCTGTAGTATTTTTTGTCATTGACTCTTTGTCACAAGAGAAATTAGATAAATGTAAACATAAACAGCTCGTAGGGAACCAGGACCTAGTGACTTACAGCTATAAACTATTCCTGTGTGCGTGTTACCAGGAACAGAGGGGACCTTCAATTTTTTATCAAGAACAAGAACTACTCTTAGAGCATTTGTCACTTCCTCACAAGAGGCAGAACACCCTTGAAAATATTTTTGCATCGGCTAGTCTAACGGTTATTTAAAGGTGTACAGAGGGGCTCTACGACAATACCAGAGAGACAGACACACAGAAGGAAAGAACAACAGAAGAAACACATGACAAACAGCACACGGTTGGTATTTGAACGGTCCCCAATCCAAGTACCAAAAGCGCACAATGATGCTTGATTTCGCTGATCAATGGGAAGCGATGCTTTCATCAAAGCCAAGTCCGTTGACAATCTTCTTGTTATATAAATCAAGGATTTGAGTGAATTTCAAGAATGATTAAGAAGACGGAATTTTAGGCAGGGTGAACTGAGGTAACAGTCGAAACAGTTACCCCCAGTTTCACAGTGGGAGTTTAAACCTAAGTTCAGCTGAACCTGAACTGGAGTTTAAATTGGAAGTTCAACTCATCCGGTTTCCCAGTCTAATCTGGACTTCAGTTCATTGAACGTAGTTTAATCAAAGAAAAAACAATCAAGGAAAGTTTGCTTTGTTTCAGTTGTGACCTGTGACAGAAAAAAATAAAATGCACGACTGGGTCGCACGAACTTGCTCCTATGTAAGAGACTAGGAATTTTAAAACCGAATGTTTTTAGAGAAAACTGTTCATAAGGATAAAATTAATTTTTAAAACTCTTTTCGTAGTAAGAGACAAAAACAAAATGCAAATATGCATTTATGCAAGAACAAAAATTATAAGTCGTTGTAGTAGCTTTTATGTACAAAATTTTTAAGAAAAAAATTTGGTACACCAACTTTAAGTTTTCATTATTATTGTACGAATGAAATTTAAATTTGTAAAAAAAATACTAAGCCGCTTTCGAATTTTCAAAAATTTTTTTTTTTTTTTTTTCAAAAATTTAAAAAATATTTTTTTTTAAGTTTTGAATGTATTGAATGTTTTTTAAACTTTTTAGAAGCATCTCTATAACAAAATTTTTAAAATCCGTTATGTCGATAATGAGTAATTCAAAATTGAAAAAATGGTTCTGTGGTAGGTACAAGCTGTAATATCTTACTTTCAATTTTTGAAGTAAAACTTCTTTTCCGGCGTTGGGGGGAAAAAAATTTCTATGCAGCTGTCAGTGAAATGTCAAACCGTCACGCCATCCGTCAAAGACAGCGACATGTTTTTAGCATGTGCAAAGTAAAACATGAAGTTGGATACGATTTAGAATTTACATATTTCAAATGGCTGCATTCAAAGATAAACATAAAACTATAGGTTCAGACGCGCAATGGCTATGCAACCGAATAATTATTGACAAGCATATTGCAATCCAAATAAATTTTACCAACACCTAACCATCGCATACAAAGTAGTGGCCAAAAAGTTGGGTATATCCACTACCATTTGTATTCTTGCTGTCATAGACGGCATGCCATATGACCATCAGGTTGCCTGAAAGTTTTGAAATTATACTTTTTAATAATATTTATTCGCTTAATCGCACACGCCACCGACATTTGTTTTGGTATTTATAAATTTGAACGTCACCCGACTAATCAATCAAATACTTTAATAATTAATTTTACAAGAGTGCCGCTGTCAGTGTACTTGCTTTCCAAGTTGCCTGGATACTGAATTAATGCCAGGTGACTACTAAGTTGCTCGGGTTTGTACGGGTTAATAAGAAATGCTTGTGTATATTACAAGATTACAACATGCTTGCCAATACTTGCACCTTGCACGTGCAGCCCTAGGGTAATAACGGGTGATTTTTTTGAGGTTAGGATTTTCATGCATTAGTATTTGACAGATCACGCGGGATTTCAGACATGGTGTCAAAGAGAAAGATGCTCAGTATGCTTTGACATTTCATCATGAATAGACTTACTAACGACCAACGCTTGCAAATCATTGAATTTTATTACCAAAATCAGTGTTCGGTTCGAAATGTGTTTCGCGCTTTACGTCCGATTTATGGTCTACATAATCGACCAAGTGAGCAAACAATTAATGCGATTGTGACCAAGTTTCGCACTCAGTTTACTTTATTGGACATTAAACCAACCACACGAATGCGTACAGTGCGTACAGAAGAGAATATTGCGTCTGTTTCTGAGAGTGTTGCTGAAGACCGTGAAATGTCGATTCGTCGCCGTTCGCAGCAATTGGGTTTGTGTTATTCGACCACATGGAAGATTTTGTTCAGCGATGAGGCTCATTTCTGGTTGAATGGCTACGTAAATAAGCAAAATTGCCGCATTTGGAGTGAAGAGCAACCAGAAGCCGTTCAAGAACTGCCCATGCATCCCGAAAAATGCACTGTTTGGTGTGGTTTGTACGCTGGTGGAATCATTGGACCGTATTTTTTCAAAGATGCTGTTGGACGCAACGTTACGGCGAATGGCGATCGCTATCGTTCAATGCTAACAAACTTTTTGTTGCCAAAAATGGAAGAACTGAACTTGGTTGACATGTGGTTTCAACAAGATGGCGCTACATGCCACACAGCTCGCGATTCTATGGCCATTTTGAGGGAAAACTTCGGAGAACAATTCATCTCAAGGAATGGACCGGTAAGTTGGCCACCAAGATCATGCGATTTGACGCCTTTAGACTATTTTTTGTGGGGCTACGTCAAGTCTAAAGTCTACACAAATAAGCCAGCAACTATTCCAGCTTTGGGAGACAACATTTCCGAAGAAATTCGGGCTATTCCGGCCGAAATGCTCGAAAAAGTTACCCAAAATTGGACTTTCCGAATGGACCACCTAAGACGCAGCCGCGGTCAACATTTAAATGAAATTATCTTCAAAAAGTAAATGTCATGGACCAATCTAATAAAGAATCGATGAGATTTTGCAAATTTTATGCGTTTTTTTTTTTAAAAAAGTTCTCAAGCTCTTAAAAAATCACCCGTTACAAACAAAGCGAGGCAACTTGCTTGTCAGTGGCATGGGAGTTTTGTACTTTTCTTCTCGATTTCATTTAAGGCTAGGCGCGCACATTCAATTTTTTGAAGTAAAACTTCTTTTCCGGCTTTGGTGGTAAAAAATTCTCTATGCAGCTGTCAGTGACATGGCAAACCGTCACGTTATCAGTCAAAGACAGCGACATGTTTTTAGAATACAAAATGTTTGTTCGTAGGTTATAATCTTACAGAAGCTTTGCTTGAGGAAAAAGAAGTTTTACTTCAACCGCGCGTACGTCAGTACACACAATCTTTTTTTTTTATTAAATTAAAGATCGTAAGAATTAATTGAAAGAAAAAAATTTTATCAAAATTCTAAGCGCCGTTTTCGAGAAAAATACGATTTTTGAAAACCATTTTTTAACATTTGTGTAGTGAGTAGGTACATACCTTTAGTTTTCAGTAAAATAACTTTTTTTTTATATTGAGAAACTTTCATTTATCAAGTTTAAAAAAATCTAGAATGGGGTTTTCGAAATATTGAGTTTTGAAAAAAAAAAAATGAAATCTTTTTTAAAAATCCAAATAACCATTTTTGGGAATTTTTTTTAAACCATTATCTAGCTTTAACTGAAAGAAATTTTTTTGTATTTTTATTTTTAAAATCTTTTGAACAGTTTTTGAGAAAAAAAATATTTATAAAATTTCGAAAAAAAAAAATTGTAGGTATGTGAGGTACCGTTAATTTTGGTCTTAAAAAAAAAAAGCAAAAAACGCGTGGGGGAAAAATTAAAAATGATATCTACCAAGTAGAAAATCGGCCATGCCATTTAGGCTGTAGTCGAACCGACAGACAGACAGACATACAGAATTGCGAGGACCACTTTTTTGGTCTTCGCTATCATCGTAATGATAACTTTGATCAAAATCTCGAGTTCGATTTTTTTACGAATGCATAAATTGCCTTATAGTACCTATAAGTCGCAAGTAAAAATTACGAAATGAAAATAAATTCAATTTTCAAATGTGTGAAGGGTTGTTAAATTATTGAGGTTTAAATGGCAGAACACTATTTTTAACTTAAAATACAGAATGAACTCTTTTCAAGGTTTAAATGACACTGTGAAATCAAATAATCATATTGTTGAACTGAAGCTTAAACCAAACGTGGGGTTTAAACTTCCACTGTAATACTGGGGGGTTAAAGTTACAGTTAATCTTCACTTATTTCTCTTCATTCTAACAGCGAACTCAAGTTTATTAAAGAAGTCGGTCTCGAATCGGAGGTATAATAACCCAGATCACGAAGGGCAAAACGCAGGCAATGACGTTGAATGCTCTCGATTTTAGATACAGATAGAAGGTATCGACGGAGAGTAGATTGGATGCGTTTTCGTGAAAAATTGATTGAATGACATTTGGAAATATTTTACTCCGAGCAATTTTTAAAGCACCAGATAGAAAAACTGTTGAGATCAAGTTGTAGAAGAGTGGCATCATGTTGGAAGAAATGGTCTTGAAAAACTTTTTATCGTCGGCGTAGAGTGAAATATGTTTATGTTTAATGACAATTTCAATATTGTTTATAGTAAGAATAAAGAGGAGAGGTCCTAAGTGGCTGCCTTGTAGGACTCCGGAGATACCTAAGAAATATTCGGAGAGGGTATATCTGAATCGAACTTTGTACTAGCGATCTTCCAGGTTAGAATAAATCCATCTTAAGAAGATGGCCTACAGTTTGAATAGAATAAGCTTATGTGAAATGTTGACAAAGGCTTTCCAAAAAACCGCGTGAGACAACGTCGACTTCCGTTCCGTTCTCTCAGGTTGAGACGCTAAGAGATACGATACACTGAGGTTAGAAATTCTCCTTGAGATATGAATACATGGATGATTTTTGAGATATGAAGAGAAATATAGTGGAAAAACCATAGGGTCCGGGAATAAATTCATCATAAAGTTAATTTATCTTATTTGCAATGAGAAACGGGTCAATGGTGTGAGGAAGAAATTTAATAATTACAATAACATAAAAAAGAATTCGTCGGTTAAGGATTGTTTTAAAAAAAAGGTAAAATGTTAAATCGATCCATTGGTACAATCCATTACGAAAATTGTGAAAATATCGCGAGAATTTTTCGGATGATTTCAAGATTTTTTCCGACTTAAAACAGTTAATGTGCCTAAAAAAAGTTGTACTTGGTTCAATGCTGACGATATACAATACAATTTTCCATCAAATTAGTTGTTTATATGGTGGTTAAAAATCATTTCACTGTGGTAATTAGAAACTCAAAAAAAAAAACAATTGTATTTCTTTATTGAATACTAGGGTAAACTACCTAGTGACCGACCCCCTTTCAGTAATGGTCACCTATGGCTGTTTTTTCATTTTATTAAGGTTTCCTCTTGCTGGATACTGCCGAAGCTATTTTTAACGTGTTTAGACGTGCAAATGTCATAAGAAAAGACTTCAATTGATATTTTGTAGTCAATCGTTGACGTGTAATAAAAGATGTAAGTTGAGAACCTCTGTAAATCAAAGAAAACTTGTGAATTCCTTAAGAAACACTTGAGTATAAATCAGTATTTTATTAATTTATTCGTGTTTCTTATATATGGGACAGTGCATATTATTTCAAAACAATAATTAGTGGATCTATTTGTTAACTTTTTTTTATCAAAATAATAAAATAACTTAATTTAACGTGGGGTGTTCATAACTAAAATGTAATGTTCAATAAATTCAGTGACCGACAGGGGTGTCTATTACTGGCGCGATTAGAGGTTTTTGAGGATTTTAGTTACGGACACCATCGTTTTTGTCTTTCTTGTTTCCTTTCATTATTTACAAACCGCTTTTTATATTGCTATAAAGCCACATTTTTAGGAATTTATTACAAATGACTGGGCAAAATTAGTTTAAGAAGAAGATTTTTAAAATACAAGTTAAAAAAAACGTTTACTTTCGGAAACTTCCATGCTACAAAAACAGAAAAATACATTAGCACTTTTCTTTTCCCATCTTTAAGATAGATTACTTTACTAGTCATATTAACGTATTGATTAATTACAATATTTATATAAATATTTTTAATTCAGTAGCTAACTATAACTAACATTCAAATTATATTATTTTTTTTTAATTTCAATTACTTGTTGAAAACAGTTTAAGTGCCTTTACATTTTTGTTTGCTTGTTTTTATTTAAATAATAATTTATCTTCATTTTATTCATAACTTTATAAGTACCTACCTACTGCATAAAAAGATTTTATATACATATGTATAATATCCCCGCATTAAGGGTTTGTAATTAAATGGATTTCTTGTATACATACGTAGATGTATCTTTTTGTTTTTGTGCGTATTAATATTTATTTATCTTATACAGGGTGATTGGCATAAGGTGTGACAAAAAGCTAGGGCGTGTAGGTTGGACTTAGACAAGAAAAAAATCGTATGGGAGGGGGGGGTCTATTTCCCCCCGTTTAGGCGGGAGGGGCAATTTAAGAAAAATATCACTTAAAACAGAAAAAAAATTATTAAAAAATAACGGTGATACATACAGAGTAATGCTATGGCATTTTGAAAAGCCAGAAATACATTCTTTAATTTTGTTTTTAAATAAAGTTGTTCGAGTGAATAGTTTTTGAAAAATTAATTTTCAAAATCAAAATCTTGAAAAAAAAAATGAAAAAATTTTTGTTAAACAATTTTTTTTCAAAATTTTACGTAATTAAGTATTATTTTTGTATTCAATATTCAATGCTCTCATTAATTTTTGATCAAACACAAAAAACCGGATGCCAAAATGTTTTGTAGTTTTTGCGAAAATCAAAAATAACAAAAACTACTTTTGTTCTAAGAAAAGCCTTTTATTTTAGTTTTTATACGTCTTTGGATTCTTACGTGAATTTACGATTGAAAGGATTAACTTTCTTTTTACTATTTTTTTAATTATCGTCTTATAAACATACAATAATGTGACAAAGTACTGGATTAACCATATTTCACACATTTTTTCATTGAGAACACCTGCGTGAGAGCATTGATGGTTTAAAATTGACCTGCCACTTTTTTATTATGGTGGGGTCGGCTTGGCGTAGGTGGATTTACGAAAAAAAGGCTTAACTTTTTTTGTAAATTTTTTTTATTATCAGTCTTATAAGCATACAATAAAGTGACAAAGTATTGGATTAACACATTTTTCATTGAGAACACCTGCGTGAGAGCATTGGATTAATATTAACCTGCGAATGTTTTTTAAATAATTTTTTGTAATAAGCTTTAGTAAAAAAATAGTTAAAAATTTAAATAAACAGTAATTATTTATTTTATCTAAATATGCATGTATTTCTTATTTTAATTGATTTCAAGATTCAGGAACATTCTTGTTCTTATTTCGCAATTGCACTTTTCTGTCACTAGTTAGGGCGTGTAACGTTGCATTATTTAAACAACATTCGCAGGTCAATATTAATCCAATGCTCTCACGCAGGTGTTCTCAATGAAAAATGTGTTAATCCAATACTTTGTCACTTTATTGTATGCTTATAAGACTGATAATAAAAAAAATTTACAAAAAAAGTTAAGCCTTTTTTTCGTAAATCCACCTACGCCAAGCCGACCCCACCATAATAAAAAAGTGGCAGGTCAATTTTAAACCATCAATGCTCTCACGCAGGTGTTCTCAATGAAAAAATGTGTGAAATATGGTTAATCCAGTACTTTGTCACATTATTGTATGTTTATAAGACGATAATTAAAAAAATAGTAAAAAGAAAGTTAATCCTTTCAATCGTAAATTCACGTAAGAATCCAAAGACGTATAAAAACTAAAATAAAAGGCTTTTCTTAGAACAAAAGTAGTTTTTGTTATTTTTGATTTTCGCAAAAACTACAAAACATTTTGGCATCCGGTTTTTTGTGTTTGATCAAAAATTAATGAGAGCATTGAATATTGAATACAAAAATAATACTTAATTACGTAAAATTTTGAAAAAAAATTGTTTAACAAAAATTTTTTCATTTTTTTTTTCAAGATTTTGATTTTGAAAATTAATTTTTCAAAAACTATTCACTCGAACAACTTTATTTAAAAACAAAATTAAAGAATGTATTTCTGGCTTTTCAAAATGCCATAGCATTACTCTGTATGTATCACCGTTATTTTTTAATAATTTTTTTTCTGTTTTAAGTGATATTTTTCTTAAATTGCCCCTCCCGCCTAAACGGGGGGAAATAGACCCCCCCCTCCCATACGATTTTTTTCTTGTCTAAGTCCAACCTACACGCCCTAGCTTTTTGTCACACCTTATGCCAATCACCCTGTATATTAGACAAAAATTATAGTACTTTGAAAAACCTTCCAAGTTAAATATATTCTCTTTTTATTTCGGTGTCGGTTTCGGTGAAAAACAAATTTAAAACAGAAGTTTTCGCATACATTTTTGACGAGCCACAAGTTTTTATGAGTCAGGATTCATGATATTCCCAATTGTCAATTGAAATGTCGAATTAAAACTTTTAATTATTCGATTTTAACGTTTGACGAGCTTATGTAAACTTGTTGCCGAAAATTCCTCTTACAATTAAGGGTGGAAAGCTACAGAAAAAGGGTGTCCGTAACTAGTATTTGACGGGTGTCGGTTACTGAAAAAAAGGTGTCCATAACTAAAAAACTGGTAAGCTTTTACGATTTTGTGTTTTATTTATTTTTTGAATTTCATACATATTTATTTCTTTAATATTGTAAAAGAAATTATCAACAGTTATAATAATACACAAAAATCATTAAAATCGATCCAGCGAAAGGAAAGTTATGAATTTGCAAACTCAAAATTTCTCTTAAGGGGGTCGGTCACTGGGTGTCTTACCCTATCTGGAACAGATTAGTTTATTCTGTGCAGAAATATTTCAAAATATTAAATAGATCTTGATGTTGCTAAATAATGACTCTTTCTTGAAAACGAAGTTGAGGAATTTATACATATTAATTTATTTATGTATTCAATTAAAATCTATATTCGTATAAATTTTGGCAAAACTGGTTTTGACAGCTCACGCACGTTTCGTGTTTTGTGTCACTGTCAAACATCTTCAGTTTGGCCTTTAATTTAACTATCAATCGTCTTACAAAGGAACAACGCTTGCAAATTATTAAATTTTATTATCAAAATGCGTGCTTTATTAAGAAAGTTCATCGCGCGCTTCTTCCATTTTATGGTCAGTTTAATCGAACTACTGAGGCGGCTATTCGGGCTATTGTGACTGTTAAGATCACAAATATTGCCCGTGTAAACACTTATGTCGACTTGCACTAACTTAACACCAACCCTTACAATTCTATGTTTTAATTATTCTCACGTTGGTACACCGGTTTTTTCACGTCGTACTTGGTTATTCTCATGTTGGTACACCGGTTTTTTCATGTTCGTCCCGCCTTGCATCGTGTCGTGTGTGTTCATCATTCGTTCGTCGTCTAACCACCCAGAAACAAGTTTCCAATTTTATACTCGAGTAAAAATTAATAAAAAATAGTTAGTCGATTTTTATCAAAATTACAACTTAAAACCTTAAGAAAATTGAAAAATCAAAACTTAAAAATACAAATTAATTAAACAAATAAAAGGAAACAAGAAAAAATAAAGAAAGAAATCAAACAAAAGAAACCTACGTGTCGTGTACATTTATTCAGTGACTAAATTTCATAACAAATTTACATTGTTGGACATTAAACCACCAACACGCTTACGTAAAGTGCGAACTGAGGAAAATATCGCACCTGTATCGGCCAGTGTTAGTGATGCCCGTCAATTATCGATTCGGCACCAATTGCAGCAATTGGGCCTCTGTTACTCAACTACGTGGAAAATTTTGCGGAAGAATTTGGGTGTGAAGCCTTTCAAAATACAGCTGGTACAAGAATTATAGCCGAACAACCTACCACAATGCCGAATTTTTGGTGAATGGGCTTTTAAAAAGTTGGCCGAAGATCCGCTTTTTTCTGGTTGAATGGATACGTAAACGAGCAAAACTCCGTATTTAGAGCGAAGAACAGCCAGAAGCATTGCAAGAGCTACTAATGCATCCAGAAAAAGTCACTGTTGATTATGGGGTAGCGGAATCATTGGGCCGTATTTCTACAAAGATGATGCGAATCACAACGTTACTGTGGGTATGGTGAGCGCTACCGTGCGATGATAACAAACTTTTTTTTGCGCAAAATGGAAGAGCTTGACTTGCATGACATGTGATTTCAACAAGACAGTGCCATAAGCTACACAGCACGCGTAACAATGGACCAATTGAGAGGTGATTGGCCACCTTAATCATGCGATTTAACGCCTCTAGACTATTTTATTTATTTATTTCAATCTATCGAGTACAATCTCTTATAGACTACCATACCTATACTAAATTTACAATGTTTATATACAAATAATAATAAATATATTCATAATTAGTTAACAAATTTATAAAACATAATGTGTCATAACACTAAATTATTTAAAGCCTTTTTAAACTTTAATCTATTTAATTGTAAGTTCATTACATCACAAACAGAATTAAATAAAGAACAAGATCGAGATATGGGATCACTTTTTCCATAGTTAGTATAATGGCGCGGGACAAAAAAAAAGATGTTTCTTTCCCTAAGAGGTCTTGGAGGAGCATAAATTGGGTAAAGTGCGAGAAGCATGGAGCAATCAACGTGGTTACATAAAACATCTCTGGCTAGTAAAACTAGACTATGTTTTCTTCGTAATTCGAGAGTTTTTATGCCTAGAAGTAAGCATCTCTGATTATAGGATGGTATAATATTGTCTACCCAGTTCAATTTCCGAAGAGCATATTTAGTAAATCTTCGTTGAACAGCCTCTATCCTATTGATGCTTACTGCATATATTGGGCACCAAATGCAGCAGGCATATTCCAACGAAGATCGCACTAATGAGTAATATAAAACTTTCAAAGTATGTGGATCAGTAAATTCCTTTGAATTTCTTATTAAAAATCCAAGCATTTTATTGGCCTTAGAAATCATGTGATCATAGTGATCATTAAAAGTCAATTTAGTATCGAAAAATACACCTAAATCTTTAAAAACTGAAACTTTTTCAAGGACTGTATTATTTAGCTTATATTCAAATTGAATAGGATTGCGAGACCTAGTATAAGACATTTGCTTGCACTTCGAGATGTTTAAGTGAAGACAGTTATCTTCACACCACTGAAAAATACTATTGAGATCAACTTGCAAAAAATTGCAGTCAACTGAACAATTGATACGTCTAAATATTTTAAAATCATCTGCAAATAGTAGGCTTTCAGAGGATTTTAGACAGTGAGGAAGGTCATTTATGAAGAGCACAAACAAAAGTGGTCCCAAATGGCTCCCTTGAGGCACCCCTGATAAATTATGTATTATCTTCGAAGTTTGACAACCAATTTTCACTAACTGTGTACGCTCTTTCAAATATTGATCAAACCATTTCAACAATTGAGAGTGAAAACCTAAGTATTCTAGTTTTTTTACTAACACATCGTGCTGAACTCGGTCAAAAGCCTTTGAAAAGTCTGTGTATATGACATCAACTTGACTTCCACGTTCAATTCCTTTCGTACAAAAGTTTGAAAAAAGAGACAAGTTTGATGTAGTTGATCGTTGACTCACAAACCCGTGTTGTTTATCTGAAATCCCCTGTTTCACATTTTCATAAATCCTTTTTTTGACAATTGCTTCAAAAACTTTTGGAACTGTCTGAAGCTTGGAAATCGGTCGGTAATTAAGGATGTCCTGCTTGGAACCTGTTTTATGAATTGGTATAATAATTGATGTTTTCCAAGTATTTAAAAACTGACCCAAACTGAGGGATAAATTGAACAGTCTTAAAAGAGGTTTCGATAAACTATTCTTACACATTTTTAAAAATAATGGAGCTATTTCATTACTGTGGAGCTATGTTAGGGCTCATGTCTATAGCGACAAGCCGGCTTCCGTTGACGTACTGGAAGCCAACATGGACCATTTGAGGCGTTATAACATTAATGCAATATCGGAACTGCTAAGTACATAATAACAGGAGTGTTGCCTGTTTTTGGCTCTTTAGTTTAATTTTTTCGGAAAATACTAATCTATGTATACTACCAAATGATTCGAAGATTTGAAACAAAATCGGCTTACGAGGATTGGGATTTTTCGCGTAAAATGCTGTGAAAAAACATTTGATACTACTAATCGTACCCAAAATATATAATCTAGCTGGACCCATATTATTAACCATTTCAATACAACGTCAACTTTCAAATAAATGAGACTGTACCTGTTGAAAAAAAAAGAAATAATAATCCGATACCGTTCCTAGACCCTTAAAAAGAAAACACATAGAATTGGAAATGTCAAAATAATTGAGTATTGCCAATGCTACAGTTTTTCAGAAAACACATAATTCGAAAGTATAGAAAACGAAAAGAAATTCGGAACACCTCCGTTTTTAAAACAAAAACAAAAACAATGCTTACTTAAACGAATATCATATGAACAGAGGTGAATTATTTTAATGTACAAATATTTAATAATGTATAAAATAAATCGAAATTGAATTAAAAAGTCTCCATTCAAAGCCAGAATTCATAGCATTTCTTCCCTGAAGCTCTATCACACCCTACTTTGTTGCAAACAAAATACCCTTCTTGCACTTGCAACCCAAACACGTTAAGAAAAAATCAAATATTAATTGGACTCCATGTCATCTAAATGGCTGTGTTAATTCAAATGTTACCTTAAGTGTATGTTCTCTGACATAATCAAATAAATATTTTATTTTTCTACAATTCGCACATATTCTAGGTGAGTATTATTATCTGCCGCAGCATTTGTCACACTATAGCCAGAGCTACAAGCTCGGACTTCCAATACTTCGATTTGGTCCTCAATAGATACAGAAAATTAATCCAATTTCGAACAAAAGCAATGTAGTCATCTCAAAACATAAGGTCTTTGATAAAGCAGTCCCTAGAGGAATTTGACAGCAAAAAATGAACGTCGCCATTATCGGGTTACTGTAACAACAACGCAAAAGTACCCCCGAGCAATAAAATTACTGTCAACATCGTTTCTTTTTATTTTATTTTTTTGTCCTTGAAATAAATAAGACAGCGACTAGTGTTTTTTCTCTTCGAGTTTATGAGAGTTCTGTTCTGTGAAAAAAGAAGAAGATACAAATTGGATAAAGCACTAAAGCTAACGGTAGTTGATTCGATTATTACATAATGAGATTCTTTTCACGATACAAATTGTTTCTTTTGAAATACAGTAATGAATAAGTTGGAAATATTAGAAGTTTTTCATAAAACAGGCCTTTTTTATACATATATAATAACTCTGGCTGTTTTTCTTAATAAATGAAACCACTTATTTTGATTGCAATGTTTGAGCACAGTGCAAGCGTTTTAGGAAAGTTGGAGAGGATTCAAAAGAAGATACCGATGCACATTGGTTTTAAATTGTACTCGAGCTTTGGAAGCCTTATAGCTTACAGCCAGATCAGAAGGCGTGGCAAATTTCTTGCACTTTCAGGATTTTTGGCCATGTCGAATATGCGGTAACTCCTCACTGAGAGCTGTTCTGTTTCCTTAATTCAAATGCCACTTCAAATGCGCTTCAATGACAAAAGACAGCATTGCGTTTTTGAAGCATTAAATTCTATGCGGTTTGTGGTTCCCCAATTGACAATGCCATCGAGATCAGAATTTAATTAGATTTTCATACGCTGCAGTTCCAAATCCACATCCGAAGAACAAGCAAATGCATCTGGTACAAATGTTTCAGACAAAACATCATTGATGAATATCAGAAAGAGAGTCGGACACAAAACGGAGCCCTGTGGCACACTAGCATTATTATATGAATTTCAGATCGAAAACCAACTACATTATACAATTTGTATTGAGCAATTTGAAAGGTAGTTTCTAATCCATCGAAGAAGAGATTCATCAATACCAAATTTTTACTACATTTGGTACATTCTAATATTTTTCGTCGTAATTTTTTGGGCATGCAAGAATTTGGAAACCGGAAACTTACTTCTCTGGCCCTAATAACCTTAATACAACTCGAATAGAAAGGATTTCTGTTTTGGCTTGATAGATTTTTCTCTATTCGGTATAAAATTTCTCATTTCGAAAAGAATTAAATATGTGACCATATCTGAACTACAGTCACCGGAAGCATAGCGACCAGTTAAAGTTCCTGAAGAAATCATTGAGACCGTTCTGAACGTCATATTGCCAAACGGTTCTCTAAGGAACATCGGCCTACCGTTCTTCGGGTGTTATCTGACCAAAATAGCGCAACGAGAAAGAATTGTGTAGATTGAAATCGCCCGTAACAACGATATACTGTGCGAAAATGAGAAACAATTCTTCCACATGAAGTTTGTATTTAACTCGGTGCCATATTGTGACTGAATCTGATAAGCAACATCATTACGTACATGGCGAGGCCATGGTGAGGGAAGAATAGAGGCACTAAGCTATAACCGGACAAGCTGAAATCCGTAAGATCAAAATTTTTAACCCATCTGGGTTCCGCTAAGTTCGAAAACTGTTGGGCTGTTTTTAACCCTATGGACATATGGAGAGAAATTCTTCTTGAGCCTTCGAATGTTACTACAATGAACTCTAAATTCACTCAACATTACAAAAAACGAACATACAAAACCAAATCATTCAATAAACTATGCTGATATCGCGTTTGGGCTCCAAAACAACTTCACAATAAATAAATAACAGCAATCTATCTAATGGTCCTTAAATCAGTTACACACAATGAATGGGGTGACCCAAACAATGTATGCAACGCGGTGAGAAAAATTACCGCTCACAGTCAAGTAATTGTTTTTTTAAGTGTGCACTTTTGACTTGCGACTTATAGGTACTATAAGGTAAGTTATGCATTCGTAAAAAAAATCGAACTCGAGATTTTGGTCAAAGTTGACATAACGATGAAGATGATAGCGAAGATCAAAAAAGTGGGTCTCGCAATTCTGTCCGTATGTCTGTTCGACTACAGCCTAACCGGCTCGGCCGATTTTCTTCAAACTTGGTGGATATGGGTTTTAATTTTTGCCCCCACAAATAACGGTACCTGCCATACGAATTTTTTTTCGAAATTTTATAAATATTTTTTTTTCTCAAAAACTTTCCCACAGAATTTTTTATAAAAAAATTAAAAAAATTCATTTAGTTAAAACTAGGTAATAGTTGAAAAAAAATTTCCACAAAATTTTTATTTTTGGTAGCCCCCCTGGGTTAATTTTTTTTGTTTTTGATTTTCTCGAAAACAGTAAAACCGATTTAAATCATTTTTCTTATGCTTAAGCTCCCCTAAAGTTTGAATATTATTAGATATTCAAATTTTCTATTTTTATTTTTTTTTCAAACTTAATAAATAAAAGTTTCTTAACATAATCTACAAGATTTGAGAAAAAAAAAATTGTTTTATTTAAAACTAACGGTACTTTCCATACAAATTTAAAAAAATGGTTTTCGAAAATCGTATTTTTCTCGAAAACCGTTCCGAGAATTTTGCTAAATTTTTTTCTTTTGATTAATTTCTACAGTCTTTAATTTAATAAAATAAAATGCACGACTGGGTCGCACGAACTTGCTCCTATGTAATAGACTAGGAATTTTAAAAACGAATGTTATTAGAGAAAACTGTTCATAAGGATAAAATTAATTTTTTAGATTCTTGCAGTAGTAAGAGACAAAAACAGAATGCTATGCAAATATGAATTTATGCAAGAACAAAAATTATAAGTCGTTGTAGTGGTTTCTTAAAAAAAAGTTTTTTATCTTAAAACTTTATAAAAGATTTTTAAGAAAAAATGTTGGTACGCCAATTCAAAGTTTGTATTATTGTTCGAATAAAAATTAAATTTACAAAAAAATATTAATCCGTTTCTGAGATATCGAATTTTCAAAAAAAGAAAAAATAGATATTTTTTTTTTTTTTTCAAAAATTCAAAAAATATTTATTTTAAAGTTTTGAAATGCAATGTGTTTTAGACTTTTTAGAAGCTTCTCTATAAAAATTTTCATTAAGATCCGTTATGTGGATAATGAGAAATTCAAAATTCGAAAAAATGGTTCTATGGTAGGTACAAGCTGTAATATCTTAATTTCAAATTTTTTTTTTATTAAGTTAAAGATCGTAAAAATTAATTGAAAAAAAAACAAAATTTTATCAAAATTCTAGACGCCGTTTTCGATAAAAATGCGATTTTTGAAAACCATGTATTTTTTATTTGTATGGTAGGTACCTTTATTTTTAGGTAAAATAAAAATTTTTTTCTCACATCTTGTAGATTATATTGAGAAACTTTTATTTATCAAGTTTAGAAAAAAATCTAGCATGAGGTTTTCGAAATGTTGAGTTTTGAAAAAAAATGTTTAAGTTTTTTTTAAAAATCCAAAAAATTTTTTTATGAAAATTTGGGTGCACAATTCTATTTATGTTTTTAGGGAGCTTTAGCAAAAAAAATGATCAAAATCGGCTGTACCGTTTTTGAGCAAATCAAAAACAAAAAAAAAATAGTTCCATGGGGGGTACCCTCAATAACCATTTTTCGGAAAATTTTTTTCAACCAATACCTAGCTTTTATTAAATGATTTTTTTTTTTTGTGTTTTTATTTTTAAAATCTGTCGAACAGTTTTTGAGTAAAAAAAATCTTTATAAAATTTCGAAAAAAATTCGTGTTGCAGGTACCGTTATTTTTGGTCTTAAAAAAAAAACGAAAAAAAACATGTGGGGGGAAAAAATTAAAACCCATATCCACCAAGTTTGAAGAAAATCGGCTGAGCCGTTTAGGTTGTAGTCGAACAGACAGACAGACAGAATTGCGAGACCCTCTTTTGAGTCTTCGCTATCATCGTAATGTGAACTTTGATAAAAATCTCGAGTTCGATTTTTTTTACGAATGCATAACTTGCCTTATAGTACCTATAAGTCGCAAGTAAAAAATTATGAGATCTAGATATTACTGACCGTACCTACCATAGAACGATTTTTTCGAATTTTGAATTTCTCATTATCGGCATAACGGATTTTAATGAAATTTTTTTATAAAAAAGCTTCTTAAAAGTTTAAAAAGCATTTGATTTCAAAACTTTAAGAAAAATACTTTTTTGAATTTAAAAAAAAATCTATTTTTTTTTTGAAAATTCAATATTTCAAAAACAGCTCAATATTTTTTTTTGTAAATTTAATTTTTACTCGAACAATAATAAAACTTTAAATTGGCGTACCAAAATTTTTTCTTAAAAATATTTTAAAAATGTTTGTATATAAAAGCTTATTTTTTAAAGAAACCACTACAAAAACTTATAATTTTTGTTCTTGCATAAACCTATATTTACTTGAATCACGTGGCATGTCTTAGTCTATTAAAAAATTAATTTTATGCTTATGAAAAGTTGTTCTCTAACAACATTCATTTTTGAAATTCTTAGTCTATTACATAGGAGCAAGGTCGTGCAACCCAGTCGTGAATTTTATTTTTTGTACTAATCAGTAATGATCTCCACCTCAAATCGATCGGTTGTGTTGTGGAAGAAAGAAAAAACTTTTTTTCAAAATTCCAAGAAATATTTTTTTAAAGTTTTGAAATACAATTTTTTTTAGATTTTTTAGAACCTAGAACCTAGCCGATAGTGCGAAATTCAAAATTCGAAAAAATTGTTCTATGGTAGGTACAGTAAGTAATATCTTGTTTTCAAATTTTTTTATTAAATTATAGATCGTAAAAATTAATCAAACAAAAAATGTTAGCAAAATTCTCTGAACCGTTTTCGAGAAAAATACGATTTTCGAAATCCATTTTTAGAATTTGTATTTTATTTTTATTATAAAATATTTTTAGGTAAAATAAATTTTTTTTTTCACATCTTGTAATTAATATTAAGAAACTTTTATTTATCAAGTTTTAAGAAAATTTAGCATGGGGTTTTTGAAATATTGAGTTTTGAAAAAAAAAATTGATTTTTTTAATTTTTTCAGCCATTTCCTAGCATTAACTAAATCAAATTTTTTGATTTTCGTTTTAAAATCTGTGGTACAGTTTTTGAGAAGTTTAAAAAAAACGGGCCAGCCGTTTGCTGTGTATTAAAAACACTAATTGCTTAATTCAAAACAAGGTCCAACAGTCTGCTTATAAGTGCATGGGAGGAGCACTTTCCATGACGCAATCAGCTACACTGGACATTCTGTTCCATCTTTAATCCGTCGATATATTTGGCAAACAAAAGGGCTGCAAACACAGTTATCCATCTTAAATCCTCCTCGCAGTCAATAAATAATGAAACTGGCCACTCCATCATTTTGAAAGCATTCGGTTAACTTCCAAATAGCATCGATTAAACAATACATTAGATTCACTTTGTTGAAAACTTTCAGGTCACCATCCATTCTAGAGAAATCTGGGAGGACATGGTATTCCTGGAAGATGATTCAATTCATTTTTAAACCAACGAATCAAAAGCTAGTGACAGAGTTGGTGGAGGTGTATCTATGCTCAGACAGACTAAATTCAAGTCCCTCCTTTCGTCTACCCAATCACTGTAGCGTGTTTCAGGTAGAACTTTTGATCAAATCAAAGAATGTATTCTTACGATTTCTGCAGAAGCTGCATGGACGATAAAATGGAGGAATCACCTCACCTTCTCTGTACATGTCCTGCCTTATCACAAAGACGCATACTCCATTTGAGAGTTTTCTACAACAGTGAGCCTAGTGGTCTGGCAAATATATAGATATAGGCAATCTCGCTCGCTTCATGAGGAGCTCCTATTCGCTTAACGATTATGGAGAAAGTCTCCAAGAATCAATGTGGTATCATAACAAACTAACTTATGGTCTAAGTGTATCGGCTCTCCTGCCGGCAGCCACGTCAGTCTAACATTAGTGTGTATTATCCTGGAAATAGAAAACCCTTTATAAGGCCAAATTAGTGTGAACTTGTTTTTTCGTGAGACGACAGAGATTCATTCTTTAACTGCACTACACGAATATAGATTGTATTTCTTTTCACCAATGTTGATAGAAATCTCCTTTCAAATCCTTCCCTATTTTTAATCTCTCTTACCCTTACATACTCGTACGTCATGTTCGGTAAACATTTCTTAATTTTCTTATCGATTGCACGAATTGTGAATGAACCACTAGAAGTACCTTCTGCAAATAAATAACTTCAAAAAAAAAACCGAAAAACGAAGCAAAATATGAGCATCCTTTGAACGCCATTTACCTTCAGCGATTAAAACTCCTTTCAATGGCGCTTTCCGCAATTTATCTGTGTGTACATGTTTTTTTTTTATATTTTTTGTATTTACAAATCCTTTCCCGCAAATAAAATTTTATCAAAGATAAACCCCAAAGTGCATTGGGAATGAAAATAAAAATCATCCTTTCAGCAATAACAACAACAAATAAATTGTCAATCTGTGCACATTTCCGTTTTCATAAATGAATCCCATTTTCTCATGGTACATCCTTTATTTTGTCTTGGTTTTTTTTTTTACTTTTTTCTCTGTTGCACGACAATGGTGGGTCGTATGTAGCATCAATGCAATCGATCCTGATATCGATAACAGCCAGCTATTAACCCCATCTTCCTGGTATCTCACGTCCCTCTATATGTACCAGAACGAACCCCCCCAAGTCACTGCGCTCGCACTCCACGAAACCAACTGTAGCGTGAATGCCGCGGTGATTCGCCTTGCAAGGATGTTCTTCAAGCGAAAGATGATGCTAGATGCTGGATGCTGGCACTGATGCAACCAAACCGTAACGTTCAGCTCAATTTTCCGCTCAGTCAGGTAAGAGAAATCTTAATGGACTGTTCAATTTTTATTAAATTGAAAAATAAAAAAAAAATGAAAACACAACTATAAGATCCTGGATACTACAACAAACAGGATGTTGATATCCTCCTGAGATAAAACTCGAATCAGATTATAAGGATTTCTTATTCCATCTTTTTCAATGCTGGTGCAGCTCCTGTTTACGTTGCTGCAAGGAAATGCAATTTGCAGTCTACTCAAACAATAAATGCACACATTTCCACACAGATGGAGCGCCACCTGCCAGCTGCCACCCACGTATTTTATATCCTCATTGATCCTGTATTGTGGAAGCAAATGAAATGTAAATTGTTGCACGGCACACCGTATCGCCACAAGGATCTCTGTTAAAATAAGTCTTGCTAGCTATGAAGGGATATATCGTCCTTCGGCAGAGACAAAAGCGCACAATTACACCGGTAGCTCATTTACTTTTCAAGCTGCCAAGGACGAATGAACACGCATATATGTAGGTATGCATTTGCCAATAGGTAGGCCACTGGGCGGGGTGGCGATGTAAGTGAGTGTGTACGGGCGTAAAATTCATCAATTGGCCAATTTGAGTCCTTGGTCGTGCTCGTCCGTTCCGTCGAATCGAACCAGGATCCAAGTTGGCCGGTTAGTCGTTGGGCGTTGCAATTGTGCATGTAATTGGATGCATAATGACAGGCAGACAGAACACTTGATGGATGACGAAAACGTATCTATCTACCTACATAATAGTCGCCGAATTGGTACGATTAAGTGGATGGGCTCCAGAAATAACGTCCACATCCATCGACGACCGACCGACACGACGGCAAAGTAAACGAAAGGACGATGACGTCCATGCGATGTCGGGAATTACCGAATTCAAATTAGCCGATCAGGGAATGCGAATTCGGTCAATGTGGATAATCGCTCAGCCCAGTTGAATTACTCGGAAACAATTCCGCACACTCAATCGAGGAGGGCCGAATCGAATCTATGTATATAGGTAGGCAGCATGGACTGGGTATTATACAACATATTGAAATCCTTAAATTGCTTTCCATGTAATTTTAAACAAATGACTGGTAAGGAGTTTTAAAAAGTGGGTTAAAAGTGAAATTCCTCAGAAAACAAATTAAAAGGCTCCCGACGAGAGTTGTTTCTTTTTTCCGTTTAAGTTATGTCGGGTGCATGTATGCGAACATGATTGATGTCCATGAATATTTTATCCCATAAATCATTTGCATAAGCGGAGCAGTAATTTTGCATGGAAATTGTATTATACAATGCTTTGTGGAATGCAATTTGCATTTGGTAAAGAAATTTTAATTTGAAGGCTTTTTCTGCTGGTAAATGTGGCTGTATGACAACATAGATTAATTCAAAATGGCTGAGTGAAAGTGTTGTTCGTTTGTATTTCATTTAGTTCAATAACCTTGTCGGCTGAAAGAGAGGTAGATCTTGCTTCAATTCCGGTAAGTCTGACTTTTGATGAAAGAAGAGTACCTATCGAGTATCGAGAAGAAGAAGATCTTTCATAGAGGAGAGCAGGCTCCAGCCTCCAGCCTCCAGGTCAAGGATATCGAAGACTCTCGCGATAGAAACAACACCCGGAAGATTTATAAAAAAGCCAAGTAACTAACTGCTGGTTTTAAGACCGGAACGCAGACTCTATCATACAACGAAATTAACCTAATGACCGAACCACAGGGAATTGTAGATGCTTTCAAGCAGCATTTTCAGTACCTGTTAAATGGTCATCATATAGAGCGTTTATTAGGGTTTACATGAAAATCCACTTCCAATCAATGAAGAACTAGTTCTTACACCCAGTATAGAAGAGGTAGGCTTAGCTATAAATAGGCTTGTAGAACAACAAGACCGCGGGATATGATGGCTTACCTGCAGAGCTCAACAGATACGAAGATGATGTTTTTGATGGGCGCATGCATCAAACCATCAAAGAAATATGGGTGGAAATTAGCATTAGACCATGAGCTCCATATGCCCTACTGAAAAAAAGGTGATCATATGTCTTGCAAGAACAATCGAGGCATATCCCTTACCTACTAAATGTCGCATATGAGATCCTGTCTTATCCTACGTGCTATGTATGTAAAAGTTTTAATTCGTTCCAGTGTGTCTTCCGGCCCGGAAAATTGACCATAGACCAAATATTCACATTGAGGCAAATCATGGAAAAGACCAATGAATTTCAAGTCGAGACCCATCTATTCTTCGACTTCAAAGCCGCATATCATAGCGTTCATCGTCAGGAGCTCTACACCTACTTTCCAAATTTGTACCGCGAATTGCAACTAGGGAGCAACTCTTCCCAACTATCCCAAACATGCACAGGGTTTTGGCAAGTAGATGCGCTATCACGTGATTTCTTCAATATCGTTATGGAGCAGATTATACGCCAGGCAGGCTTTAACCCGGAGGACAACAATAAATTTGTCCAACTGTTGGGGTATGCGGACGATATCGAAATTATTGGCCATTTCCAATGTTCTGTAATAGAGTCTTTCACGGCTGTTGAAGATCAGGCGAGAATTGTTGGTCTTGAAGTAAATGAAGACAAGGTCAAATAGAAGCTATCAACAAATAAACAAACATCTGTCTACCGATTAGGCCAAAATGTCACTATTGATAGCAAAAACTTCGAGGTAGTAAAGTCATACAGCTCAGAGTTGATACGGACACGAACGGCACCTTACTGAAGTTCCGACGAAGAATTATCCCAGGAAACTGCTGCTACTTCGGTTAGCGGCGACAAAGAAGACCGAACTTCTGGTTTAAATACCAAACAACCACGGATGCCAGAGCGTTTGTCCTATATAGATGACTGGAAGCACCGTGATCGGGATTTCAGAGGATGGAAGATGGAGATGCAGTGTTTCAGGCAGAGACCCTTCATGGACCTGGAGCCAGTTAAAGAAGTAAGCATATACATCGATAAACTAAAGAAGATACAAGATGTGCTAGCGTTGGCACAACAGGGGCTCTAAACCATGCCCAACTGTTGCCATAATCGTTTTTCTGTACTTTTTACCACTTTATTTACATATTAAGTATCTTGTATCTTCCAGTCCCCCCCGACGGGTTTCACCTTGTTGTGGTGGGGGGGCTTACGTCTATTCTCTGGCTGCTCGATCAGCTAAGAGATTTAGACAACTAAGAAAACCCAAGGGAGTAGTAGGGTCGAAACGGGTGTGTGTTGGTGAAATCTCCGGCTACTTACGTGGTTGGAGATTTTTAAGGTATTCTCCAGGTTTTGAAGGGTCTACTTAGCATGTCCAGGGTAAAATCGGTAAGGTCTCCGGCTACTTGCGTGGCTGGAGATGTTTAAGGTCTAAAGGGTGAAATTTGTTAATCCTCCGGCTACTTGTGTGGCTGGAGGATCTTAAGGTTATTTAAGGTTTTTCAAGGGTTTCTTATTTGTAGATGCAAATAATAGGGGGATCGTCGTCCTCGTTCTTTAGAACAAAGACTAGGAGCTTATTTCCTAGTTTGCCATAAGGTAAATAAAAGATAGGAGCGTCTTTCCTTGTTTGCCGTAAGGTAAGCTAAAGACTAGGAGCATCTTTCCTAGTTTATCGCAAGGCGAATGAAGATAGGAAGCACACTAAGTTGTTGGTTACTACCCCGGCCGCTTTGGTGTGTTTCCTAAAGGTTGACAGGGCCAGGGCTTTGCAGGAGCCCATCTGGAAGTTACGGGTTCAGATCTAAGAGTTTCCGAAGCTTGAGACAACGATCCGGGTTGGGATCGCCTAGGGGACTCAATGAAATGTCAAATTTGCGAAGCTCCACCGGAAGCTATATTCTGTTACCATGGGAGATAGTGCCCATTTGAGTCGGGAGTTGAGTTTTGCCCTCGGCTTGAACCATATCTATAAGGTAGGCTCCCTAGTGGGAGCATCATGGTGGCTTGGTTTATTCTGAATGCGGAGGCACATGGTTTTCAAGATTATTTTCTTGAATTGAAGAGCTGTTAGATAGAACTCGCCTCCAAAGCAAGAGGTGTGCATATGCTACAATATATCACAACTTTGTCACGACGGTGACACGATTACTCTTAAGGGCTGTGGTGATATCGTATTGGAATTCCAGCAGTGGATACAAATTTGAGTGTTTTTCTCGAAAGCCGCATTGTCGGGGATGATGGAATTTTAACTGCAGAATTTCTTCAGTCTTCGGAGGATTACTTCTTCCAGTAATTTGCTGATTTTGTTGAGAAGTGATATTGGCCTGTAGTTGGAAACTAAGTTGCAAGCACGTTTCTTCGGATCTGGCACAATCGTCGCTGTTTTCTGCTTCAGTATTGTTGCTGATGATGATTTCCGGTATTTTTGGCTATTTTCCAATGATCGTGTTGATGTTTTTGAAAGCATCAGGTCCTGGATTGATTGCATGCAACCTTTTCTGATATTATATATTATTGTGGTGTTGAATGGACTTCCGGAACATGATGTTGACTTGCTGTAGCTCATTTCAAACTATCTGGTAGTTTCTGTTGGTTGTATTCAGTTCACTTGATGGATCCGCTGGAGAAGTTTTTTTAGACGTTGCCTGTGAGCATATAGACCCTGAACGTACTCGGGAAGGTGGTGGTAACTATCCTTTGACGTTCTAGGCTGTTTTTGCTGGTCCAGGGCATCAGATACGGCATGTTCAAAGTTAACAATTGCTGCATCGATTTCGGTATCCAGAAGATTTCTGTTGAAAGGTGGAAGTGTTAAGCTGTCTTCGACAATGTTAATGAAATTCTCTGTTGTAAAGAGTATGGATTGCTTGAGATTGATCGATAGTTGAACAGCTTCATGGTCCGTGTCACTGTGCACTAATGTACTGACGGATTCCCGGAAGAGTCTGCACTAGGTTCTAGGAAGCCAGGAAGAAGTCCAGCGTTGATGGTGTTCTGGAAAAGGTGGTTTTGTGTTGTAAGACTACCACTGAGGCGTACTGGTCGTTGTTGGCATCCAGCCAGGCAATAATCGATTGCCATCAGGTGAGATCGTAGTACCCAGACACATGTGATGCCTGACATTGAAAACACCGCCGGTTAGTCCATACATATGTACTTCTCTCGGGGACGCCGTTGAAAATTTGGAGGTCATTGTGAATATTTCTCATGGTAGATTGGCACTTGAAATAGACACTGATGATGATGAGAGTTTCATCTCTTCCAAGTTTAATGGTAACGGCAGTGGTTGTGAGACCTTTGATGATGGCGGTGTTGGGGTAAATCTTCTTTTTTACGAAGAGTGCCGTCCCTCCACGGCCCTCATCGTTGTGTCCTTTCGGAAGCTTTTGAAGCCAGCCAAAGCTTTACAAGCCAGGATTTACAGCTCTGCCTTACACCAGATATTGTGTTAAACTATTCAGATGATTTATCCCCTAACCATTTTTTAAAAACTAAATTAGCTTGCTAGATAGACCTAAATTGGATAGTTTACAAAAAAAAAGTGCATTCCGTTCAATCGAATCTAAAGCGGCACTTACTTACTCACTTAAGGTGGCACTACAGTTCAGGGTGGACCAAAGCTTTTCCAAATAGCTCGGTCCCTAGCTAGCTGTCTCCAGTTTCGCACGTAGAGTTGATTAAGGGTTTCTCCTACTTGTGTGCGCTACTTGAGTCGCGATCTTGCAGATAGGACCAATGATCTTGGGTTGACGAAAAAGCTATAAGCTTTCTGTTTTCCTTCATACCAGCTACGTTCAAGGAAGTTAACAAGATTAAAGACACTGTCGACAATCGAATAGCCTGGCCTTCTTTTTTATTTTAGTTATAATAACTTTATAATGCTTCTATACATTTGATAGAAAAAATATTAAAAATGATTTCCTTCATATATAAATAATATGCCAAATATATTATTTGGTTTCATCCCACATTAAAGATTCCCTGCTTTTGTCCAAATCCTTATACTTAAGTCGACCATTACTAAGCTCAAAAGTAAGTCTGTAATGCATAACAAGAAATTATTTTATAGGAATCCAAAAGACACCTGTTAAGAGCTATTAGGATCTTACTTTTCTTATTTTTACCCAAACACACAAAGTACCTATCTGCTCGTTAAATTAAATCAATTGGCCTTAAAAATTATCTTCATTTATATGAATGCATATAAATTGAATTCACTTCCTCAAAGCAATTTATCTATAAGAAGAATTTCCAAAACAAATCCACTTCAATCTTTGGAAATGTCCTGTGGCCCGCATCTCTTTATAATTTCACACTGAATTGGTCACACAATCAATTTGATGGCAGTGTAGGTGAATGCTGTTATACCTACCTGTTTGGTGCGATGTCCCAAAAAGGCATCGCAGCACGTTCGTCTTCATTTAATACAAGAGAAACTTCAACTGAAGTCTCCTTCACTCAAATGCAATCAAGGATATTATATATCGTGATAACATTTCACTTTCCAGCTTCGAACTGAAGTTGCCATTTCCATTTCCATTTCCTTCCGCACAATCTGAATTGTGATCAGAATAATGTTTGCATCCTTCGATCCTTGCTCAGTGTCAGTTCTCCATTTCTCTGTGTCCTTCCGAAGTTTCATTCAATTGCTCAGACCGTAAGCTGGAAATCTTTGTTTGTTCCTAATTGTCCACCGCCTCTTCACTCCACAGCACCAACACCAACACAAAAGGCTTCTGGAAGTATTGAAGAATGACCAGAAACGGCAAAGGATGCCATTCAAAGTGTATAGTCGGATTCCAAACTAAGATTGATTGAAATTCTATTCGTTCTATATGGATCGTCCTTCTTGTATACCGTTTCGGCTGGCTTTGGTATATTTTTCGATTTGTGAAGGATTATTGTCGCATTATTAGGTTATGGGCTAATTTCTGGACTTGTGCCCAATCAGGGAGGCACTCCTATCAGATTTGTGTTTATTTGTGTAATAGATGTGATTAATATCGGCCGGCCAGAGAACGAATGTTGATTTGGTTTGGCCATTTGTTTGTGGGGCTAGTTAGTGAGAGCTGAGAGGCAATATTTTGAAATAGGTACTTTCTGGTTAAAGTGTTCGTCCGTGTCACACTCTGAGATTGGAAAGATTCTAGATCCTTAATTATTCCACATAAATAAATTTAATGTCTGTATAGGTGGTTTTGTTTTTCTCGTCTACGGAAGTCCCGAATTGAGGCATTCCACACGAACAGGTTTAAGTTTAATAGAAATCAATAAAGGATGATAAGAATTAAATCTTTTGAAACAGGAAGGAATATACGGATATAAAGGAATTTCATTCATGTGTAGAACAATACGAATAACACGTTAAGATCTGAATGGTGGTAAAAGAGTATAAAGGAATTCTATGAACTAATTGATTTAAAAGTAAATACTTTCAAACCAACCATACAAATGAACTATAATTGTTAGGAAATTGGAGTCTTATGAGTTAGATAAATGTAACAGGCTCAATGTTTTCTGGGAATTATAAAATTTGGGGTAAAACGATGCACTTAACTGCTGAAAATCTAAAAATATCGTTCAATACATGGACAGGGAAACCCCTTCTGTCCATAAGTTAGTTAGTAATTATAAGTGCAGGACTGCATACCCGGCTTGGTGGATGTGGCAGGCATAATAAATAGAGTTCAGTTCTCGTTATGCATCTCACCAGGAAAGGTATCTCACCGAGTAAGCAAAACCAATTGAACTATTTAAAGACACAATCTAGAGTTTAAGAGGGGGAAATCCAGAGAGATATTGTGTATTTGTTACGTGTTGCTAAAGCTGGTAATACTATTTTATTGAAAGACATGAGAGCTTCGTTAACAATTACTGATGATTCCCCAAGAAGAGTCGATATATATGTAGATCCCGGAACTGTTATAGGTTCCCGAAACGCAAAAGACAAGAATTTGAAGAATTATAGAAATACATTTTATTTAGAAAATTCAAAAACACTACTCACTACACTTTTAGTGTACAAATGGAAGGTCATTGACTTCACAACCAGAAAGGCATAAATTCATGGTGCCCCAGAAGTTCAAAGGACTAGCTGACGAGAAAGAATGTTTCTAGACAGCTAGACGAGACAGACAATGTATGGTATTACTTTTTCGTTTATCCATGAGAAGTCTTCTGGGTTCTCAAGTAGGAAAAATAGTCCAAACTAAGGGGACTAAGGGCCCCTGGATACTACACACTACATGCAGCAAAAAAAGGTGAACCTAGATGCTGCATTTTAGTAAAAAGTAGCATTAATGTATTAAACTCCCTGATTTTAGGCTAGAGGTATCACCGCTGCTAAGTCTGAAACGAAAGTGTGTACTCACTAAGGCACTCTCGAAAATACTACCAAAAACTACTTGGTGTCTACCTTACGTGACCTACTCTGACTTATTTAGAGAAGAGGTCTGTAAGGAGTTTTCAGTACTAGTCATGTTGCTGAAACAGAGATGGTGGCGAATGAACTCGGTATGTGCCAACGGCAGCTCTCATATCCACTTAGTGAATTACTGGCATCAGATTATCCGACTTGCTGTCCTAAGGCAGAACATGGGGCCTCTACCCCAGGTATAGGGGTTGTCTTGTCGGGTTAATTTACCTTCCACATAAAACTCAACGGTTTTGAAAGACACACGAGGAGCACCGAATAATGATTACCCTCAAATAGCAACAAGATCCGGAACGTCGAAGGAAAATAATCTGAGAGTATGTACCTGGAACGTTGGAACACTGTACACCTCAGGTGTTACTTAAATATGTCCTCACGCGGTATAAGTAGCTACTTTGAAAAGAAAAAGTTTCGACATTTATTACAGCTTCTATAAAAGGATGCACATGTTAGGTTGCGGATTCGTCATAGGAGGCTAAGAGGCAAAGTTATTGACTGGCTATGACCCGCATCAAAGCCAACTTTCAAAATATAATACGAGTATAAGCCTTATTATGCGCACACGCTCTTTCCGATAAACCTGTCAAGGAGGAGTTTTATGACCTTCTGGACGGAGCCTGTCCGGAGTACGATGTCAAAGTTGTGCTCGCAAATTTTTATGCTAAAATCGGAAAGGAAGACATTTTGGGGGAATAATTAATAAGCACAGCCTCCACAAAATGACTATACAGACAACATCTTCCGACTAAAGGATTTTGCAGTATCTCGTAAAACAATGATATGTATAGCATTAGGTGCTCTCCAGACGGTCGAACCACCTAAAACATAAACCATGTGCTAATCGTGGCAAGGCAAGTACTTCACAGCTTAAACGTGTGTACATTTTGAGGGAAAGACGTTGACTCTGACCATTTCTTAATTGCGGCTAAATTCCGAGCTCGACTTTCAAACAAAAAAAAAAACTGCGAGCCGCCCAGAAAAAGAAGTTTGACGTTGTGCGCCTCAGCATACCAGGAGTTGTCAGAGCACTTCAGCGAGAAGCTCTCCGCTGTACATTCACCCACCACAGGCGCCAATAAATCAGTGGTCCCAGTATCGCGATATCATCAAAGAGGAATCCGAAACCACCATAGGCTACCAACCACTCCAGATAAAGAATCCGTGGTATGATGATGATGGCGTTCAACTTAAACGAGTGACAAAAGATATATTTGCGAATATGCTGCAGCGCAAAACAAGAGCAGCGACAGAAGATTATTGAGCAAAGAGGGGAGAAGAAAAGAAGATCTTGCATAGAATGAAGAGAGTTTACGCAGTCTCGGAGCTCAAGGAAAGCTTAGAATCTCGCGATAGAAACAACACCCGGAAGCCAAGCAAATACCTGCTGGTTTTAAGACCAGAACGCATCAGACTCTTGGAAACAACAAAGGTAGCCTAGTCACGAACCAGAGGGAAATTGTGGATGCTTTTAAGCTGCATTTCCATCACCTGTTATTTATGTCGCGTTGCCTCGCGTTCTTATTAAAAAAAAACATTAATTGTTTTTTCTTCTTTTTTTTTTTATTTAATTTCCGTTTTCTTTTTTTTTATTAATTTATTTGGTTCTTAAAGTTATTACATGTTCTAATTATTTATTATTTTGTCTTTTACATTTTTATCAACTTATCTATTAAATTCTAAGAGAAAGGCCGCTGTCCATAGCAAAGGCTGCACCTTTCAATTAGATTGTTGGATTAAGACTGATTTACAAATAATTAATTTCTACCTGGTGAACTATTCCACATATACAAAGCGTAGTGCTTCCCGTGGGAAAGGAATGCAGTAGTTTATGAAATATTCATATTTCATTTGAATAAAATGATATATGAGTATTTTCTTTTTCGTTTGTTGGCTATGGGGAAGAAGGGGGTGTATCCGTTTGTGGATAGGTTTTGCTATGTTAGCAAAAATGGTGGGAAACCGTTATGGCTTAAGCTAAAATGCCGTTAGGCAAAGGGGAATTTCCGGGGGAACGGGATTATGGTTTCAGGTGGAGGCTCAGACGTAACTCCTCCCCCCCTAGGATTCTGCTCCGTAGAATCATTTTTGTTCATAGAGATTTGAATTATTTTATTTTTCTTTTTGAAAATAATTTTAAAAATAAGTACTATTAAAATGAAAGTAATTAACATTGTTCCAATGTTTATGGAAATATTCGCGATATTTGAATTTTTAATTTCTTCTATGAGTTTACGATTTTCTAAATGTTTTATTTGAAGTTCTTCTGTGGAATAATTCATTACAATATTTTTTATTGTTATGTTTTTAAAATTCGGGATTATAAAATTATCATAATATATAAAATTTTTATACTCTACGTTATTAATTTTTATTTTACAATTTTCAAATCTAATTATATTGTTCCCGATTAAATTTATGCTATAATTGTGACAATTATGAAAAATTTCAGTAGTTTTTAAATTTTTTGTAATAACAATATTATTAGTTATTTGTTTAATTTCTACTTTTTTATTTTCTATAAATTCGCATTCAGCGTTTTCTTTTAAAATATTTGACACACATGTGTCGTTAACAATTTTTAGATCCTTCATTTTTGATCCATTATCTGTATTATAATACATTAAATTTCCATTTGTAATGAAATTATTATTTGATGTTACAATTTCTAAATGATTTTTGTTTGGAATTGGCTCAACAATTATTTTATAAAAATTTTCCTGTGAATAATTTGGTATAAGTAATATGAATATAATTTGATCTTCGTGAATTATAACGGAACTTTTAATATTTGGTATTTTAACAAGTGTTATATTGAATTTTGCAATTTCCTTTGGTGATAGTAAATCTGTACTGAGAACTCCTAGCTGGCTAAGCATTAAATTTTCTTTTACTTTCCTTACTTGATTTCTTAGTAGCTCTATATCGTAATTAATCTGGAATGCATGTTGCATCCTTTGTATTCTAATATGCTCTTCTTTTATTGCATTCCCTAAGTTATCGAATTGTTTCTTAATGTCATGTTGTTGTTTATTTATTTGTTTAGTAATATTGTTTGTTATTTCGTTAAAGTTGTCATTAACCCTTATTTGGTCGTTTAATCCGTCTATCAAATTTTTGTTGTTCCTTGTGTTAATTTCTAGACTCTGTTTGATTTCTAGTTCGTCATCGTGGTCCATTGTACCGGCTAAATATTTCAATCCTTTTCCTAATATGTCAATTAACCCTCTTCTTGATTTATGATCACGACGTCTTATGGTATTCTCTATTTCTGAGACTAAGCTGTTAAAATTATGTTTTATAGCTGGAAATTCTTCATTATCATTTAATTCATTTATGTTATATTCTAAAATATCAAGATTTTCTGTCCATGTTGTTATATTGACGTTGTGTAATAATTTTGTGTAATTTGTAATAATATTTAAATTTTGTTCTCTAATTATAATGAATCCGTTTCCGTTGTTAACGTTTTGTACAGTCAGTCTTTGTCCTGTTGCTAATGTCATCATTTGGATTATCAGGAGAATAATAAGCGTTGCCTGAAAAATATAAATTAGGAGGTTTGTTCAAATTTATAATTTCGCTTGACTTGAGTTTTGTAATGTTTATTTCCTCTTGCGTCTGTAACATGATCTTTGTCTAAAACTGTGGGGTTAGATTTAATATGTGTTGGTTTAAGTTTATTATGAGTTCTAGTTTTTAGATAGGAGTGATTATTTTCTGTAAGGTCTATGTCTGTTTTGTTTTTGTTATATTTGTTAATGTAACGTTCCTTATTGTTGTTAACAGTCTCTACAATTTTAGGGTATTCTAGATTTGTTATTGTTCCGTCCGTAAATTCAATAGGTCTTCTTTTTGTCGTAGAGTGAATTGTTTTATTGTAGATTGTAACCGCTTTAAATACTTTATTGCGTAAAGTATCCTTATTTTCACTGTCGGCATTAAATGTTCTAATGTGCTCGTTAAGAGTCGAATGGAATCTTTCGATATCCGAATTTCCTGTTTTATGGTAAGGTGTCGTAATATGTAAGTCAACGTTATTTTCTTTGAGGTATTCTCTAATTACTATTGATGAGAATCCTGTTTCACCATCGGTTATTATTCTTTCAGGGATACCATTGTTAGCAAATCTATATTTTAATGTATTTAGTAATTTTGGCCATGTTCTGTGTTTTATTTCGTGAACTGTTACAAATTTAGAGAATTTGTCTATCATTGTAACGTACATCAGATTGATATTCGCATACCAAATATCAATATGTATGATCTGATTTGGCTTGGTAGGTGTTTCAGTTAATTTTAAAGGGACTTTATGAGGATTTCTTTCGTATTTTGCAGAATTACAAATTTCGCAATTATTAATAAACTTCTGAATTTTGTCTTTGAGATTTGGACAGTAATAAACATCTTTTATTTCCATATAAGTTTCATTAATGCCTCTATGGTTTAATGAAATATGTGATTGAGAAATTACTAAAAGTTCTTTTTCTTCGTCTTCGAGATCACCTAAAAATTTACTACATTTGATAAATTTCAACAATTTATTTTTACTAAAATACTTTAAGTACACTTCCTGGAATTGTGCGAATAGATGGTCATCTCTTGAAAAGATACCAACAATTCCTTTAGGAGGGATGAATCTTTTCATTATGTCTAATATTGATTTTTCGTTGAAATTTTTCATTTCTATAACTATTCTTTTCTTTTTAAAAGGATAGTATACTTTGTGGTTATTTAAATTTTCTGTAGTGTTTAAAATTATCTGTGTTTTATAGATATTAATGGGTGTTTCCACAATCGGAATATGATCGCTACTATCCTCATTTGCACTGTGAATAGTGGCTATCATAGATTCTTCATCTGAATTCGCTTCAATTCTATTAACATCAGGATTTATTTCGTTTTCGGTAAGATAAACTTCCATTCTTGAAAGTCCGTCAGCGACCTGATTATCTTTTCCTTTTATATATTCGATTTCGAAATTAAATTCTTCCAATTTTATCTTCCATCTTTGTAGTTTGGCATTTGGTTCTTTTAATGAACTCAGCCAAACAAGGGGTCGATGGTCGGTTCTAATTGTGAATTTCCTACCATATAAGTAGGGTCTGAAATATTTTGTTGAATCAACAATAGCAAGAAGCTCTTTTTCAATTGTAGAATACTTCGTCTCATGTTGGTTTAACGTTCGACTGTAAAAACAGATGGGGTGACTTTCTTGACTTAATACACCACCGATGGCATAATTTGATGCATCTGTTGTCACAGTGAATTTCTTTTCAAAATCTGGATATTTAAGGATTGGGTGGGAAGTAATTAAAATTTTAAGGTTCTCAAAACTTTCAACATATTCTGGGTCGTTCACATTAATTTTTGCACCCTTTTTTAGGAATGCAGTCATAGGTTTTGCTACTTTGCCGTAGTCTTTTATGAACTTCCGGTAGTATCCGGTGATTCCCAAGAATGCTTTGATCTGTTTTGTTGTCGTTGGTATTTTGTACTCTTGAATAGCAGAGATTTTGTTCGGGTTTGGTTTTATACCCTCGGTCGTAACGATGTGACCCAAAAATTCAGTTTCTTTCTTTAGAAACTCTGTTTTATCGAGTTGAACTTTAAGATTAACCTCTCTTAATCTTTGGAATATTTTCTTTAACGAAACTATATGCTCTTCTAATGATGTTGAGAAGACGATGATGTCATCTAAGTATACTAGACAAATCCTTCCAATAAAGTCTGATAGAACAGAGTTCATCAGTCTTTGGAAGGTAGCAGGCGCATTTTTCAATCCGAATGGCATACGAACGAATTCGAAATGACCCATATCGGTTGAAAAAGCAGTTTTTCTAACATCTTCATTTGCTATTTCGATCTGATGGAAGCCTTTGGCTAGATCGAGTGTCGTAAAATACATAGATTTTCCTAGTTTGTCGAATATGTCGTCCATATTCGGAATAGGAAACTTATCATCTATTGTGATCTCATTTAGTCTCCGATAATCAATAACTATCCTCCATTTCTGTTCACCAGAAGCGTCTAACTTCTTGGGAACAATCCATATTGGAGAATTGTATGGAGAATTGCTAGAGCGTATAATACCTTGGTCGAGCATTTCTTGTATCTGTTTGGATACTTCAGTTTTATGTATTTGGGGGTATCTATAATTTTTTGTATAGATAGGAATGTCGTTAACCGTTCTAATTGTATGCTTAATCGCATTTGTGAAGGTTAAATCGCTTCCTTTTTGGTAAAAAATGTCAGAATAATTTGAAATTAATTTAGTAATTGAATTTGCTTCTTCGATATTTAAATGTTTGATTCTGATTTGATCAGAAATCGGGGCTTTACTCGTTTCAGTATGATATATTTCCAATTTCGGAATTTGGCTTTCATACTCTTCTAATTCAACAAGTAGGGTTTCCATTTTTTCTTCTTCATGTTCGTTGAAGTAGATTGGAATTTCCTTGTTATTTACAGATAAGATTTTTTTATTTAAATCTATTAAGGATTTTGTTGGTAGCAGTATGTTGTTGCCTATTAGTCCATCATAGGTATCGTGAAATTTATGTTCCAAGAATTCTGCGGTTTTATCACCCATTCCGAATTCTTCGAACAGAGGAATTTTCACTTTACTGAATGCAAAAATAGGACTTCCTGCTGTGTTTATTTGTATGGGGTTTGTTAGTTTAATTTGCCATTTCGGGTGGCATAACCCTGGGTTAAGAATACTTGTTTCTGACCCTGTGTCAATAAGTATTCTTAACTTAAATTTATTGTTTTTTGTATGAATAATTATATAGGGAAGTCTGCCTGAAGGCTTTCTTCCCGAAAATCCTGGATGTTATTTAGCGTATAAGATTCTCTTTGGTAGGAACCCGATAATGTATCCATCGGTTCGGAGTTAGAGTTTTTCCAATTTCCTGAATTGTTGTTATTATTGTTGTTCCGAGATTGACCAGAACCAGAATTCCTGTTTTCATTATAGGGATAATTGTTGTTGTTGTTATTATTATTATTTCTGGATTGACCAGAACCAGAATTCCTGTTTTCATTATAGGGATAATTGTTATTGTTGTTATTATTATTATTTCTGGATTGACCAGAACCTTGGTTTCTGTGTCGTCCAGACCCATTGTTATTATTATTATTATATCGGGATTGGCCAGAATTGGAATTTCTGCTCTGTCCAGACCCATTGTTATGATGATGGTTTCTATTTTGTCCAGACTCATTATTATGATTCTGATTATTATTGTGATTATTATTGTGATTATTATTATGATTATAATTATTATTATTGTGACTGTTTCTATTCTGTTGATTGGTATTAAATTTAGTGTATGCATAACCAGCGTCATGGAGAATATCCATGGCTTCCTCCAATGTTTTGGGTTGTCTACATATGAGTATACCCTTCATTGGTTCTGGTATTTTGCTTGTGAAAAGTCTAAGTGACATTTCGCAATTTTTCTTTATTTCTAAAGAAGAGCGTAAGGATTTGTCAAGGTTTGTTTTAGAATTTAGTCTCCTGAGGGATACCTTGATTCTGTCATAAAAGTTTTGGCAACTGTCATAAAACTTAAGACCTCGTAGGTCGTCATACAACTGCTCTACAGATTTCCTGTCACCAAAGTATTGAAAAAGGACTTTCTTGATTTCCTCCCAGGTGGAGGCGTCATTATTAATTTCTATTGCTTCTCTAGCCTTTCCTATTAACTTACTTTTAATGATATCCAAAAATATAAGTTGAACACTTGATTCAAACCTACTTAATGAGGGATAAGCCCTGTCTAATAAATTTATGAAATTGTTTAAATTTTCGTAGTTACCATTGAATGTAGGTAACCCGTTAAGATATTTAATTGGGTCAAGACTTAAAGTTAAGGGATTATTATTATGGCTTACTCCTAAATGTGATGGTGTTGGTGCTGTTGATGCTGCTGCGGCTGCGGCTGCGGCTGCTGCGGCTGCTGCTGCTGCTTCTGTTGAAGAACGTGTATGCGGCATCTTGTTGTTTTTTTTTTGTTTTGTAAACAAATTCGCACTGTTTTTTAAGCAAAATTTGTACTTATTCGCACTGTTTTTTAAACAAAATTTGTACTTATTCGCACTGTTTTTAAACAAAATTTGTACTTATTCGCACTGTTTTTTTTTTTTTTTTTTTTTTTTTTTTATAAAATGTGTACTTATTCGCACTGTTTTTTAAACAAAATTTGTACTTATTCGCACTGTTTTTGAACAAAATTTGTATATGTATTCTTTATCGAATTTTCCGTTCTTAGATGAACTTTTCATATGTTCTTACACGAACTTTTAAATTATTCTTTAACGAATTTTCCGTGTTCTTAAACGAACTTTTCATATGTTCTTACACGAACTTTTATAAATTATTCTTTAACGAATTTTCCGTGTTCTTAAACGAACTTTTTAACTTATTCTTTAACGAATTTTCCGTGTTCTTAAACGAACTTTTAAATTATTCTTTAACGAATTTTCCGTGTTCTTAAACGAACTTTTAAATTATTCTTTAACGAATTTTCCGTGTTCTTAAACGAACTGCCGACTGCGCCATTTATGTCGCGTTGCCTCGCGTTCTTATTAAAAAAAAACATTAATTGTTTTTTCTTCTTTTTTTTTTTATTTAATTTCCGTTTTCTTTTTTTTTATTAATTTATTTGGTTCTTAAAGTTATTACATGTTCTAATTATTTATTATTTTGTCTTTTACATTTTTATCAACTTATCTATTAAATTCTAAGAGAAAGGCCGCTGTCCATAGCAAAGGCTGCACCTTTCAATTAGATTGTTGGATTAAGACTGATTTACAAATAATTAATTTCTACCTGGTGAACTATTCCACATATACAAAGCGTAGTGCTTCCCGTGGGAAAGGAATGCAGTAGTTTATGAAATATTCATATTTCATTTGAATAAAATGATATATGAGTATTTTCTTTTTCGTTTGTTGGCTATGGGGAAGAAGGGGGTGTATCCGTTTGTGGATAGGTTTTGCTATGTTAGCAAAAATGGTGGGAAACCGTTATGGCTTAAGCTAAAATGCCGTTAGGCAAAGGGGAATTTCCGGGGGAACGGGATTATGGTTTCAGGTGGAGGCTCAGACGTAACTTGTTAAATGGGCGTCAATGAAAAACCAATTTCACCATCCAGTATTGAAGAGGCAGGCCTAGCTATAAACAAGCTTAAGAACAACAAGGCCGCAGGATCTGATATTGCGAAAGTCTTAAGCCGTTCCGTAATAATTTGGTCGGCTAATACTAGTGTGGCCAATGAATTTTAAGTTGAGACTCACTACCTATTTATCGACTTCAAAGCCGTAGGGACCTCTATATGGCGAAGGCCGAACTCGGGATGCCGGAAAATCTGATCCAACTCTGTCGCGTGACTTTAGAAAATTCGCCGTGCAGTGTGCAACTATTCAGAACTATTCCAAACATGCACAGGGGTTCAGCGATGAGCGCGAATGGGGGAGAAAATATAACCGACAACTCTATCGGCTGTTAAATCATGTGGATATATCCCATTATGCCAAAACACCTCAACTTCATTGGCTTGGCCACATTGAGCGAATGGACAACAATGCTCCAGCTAAGAGAGTATTCGAATCCCAGTTCCGAAGTTCGCGATGACAAGTAGGACCGAACCTCCGGTTTAAGGACCAAGCCATCGCGGATGTCAGAGCACTAGACTGGAAGCAGCGTGCTCGGGATTGCAGGGGATGGAAAGCTGGCTCAATTCGTGCAGAGATCCTAAATAGATCGGGAGCCGGTTAAGTAAGTAAGTGAGTAAGCTTCGAATAGCCAAAGGCTCTTACTTGCTAGTGTCGGTGTATCTTGGACTCGACTATCTCAGCTCTCTCCCAGGATATATACTGTAGACAATGATCGCTGATGCAGAACGGCACAAGATCATCCTCGAGTGATCCTAACTTTCATCATACAGTATGCGTTAGTACTCAGAGATGAGTCTCTCTTTGATTTTATTCTAAGAACTAGCCTTATAGTAACCCGGGTAGAAAATTATCTAGGAAACACTATCGAATAGCGTGGCCCTAGCTAGATTGGCCATTATATAGTAAATCCTATGCTGGGCCTAGACAGATGCAAGCCTGGCGGATCTTGACTAGTTTATGCTTATCCTGGCTTTATATTGAACCTGGCTAGAACTGCCTATTTATTGGCTTTTCCAGGAGTATCTTAGACTGGGCCTAGATATTTTTAACTTGATGTAGCCTAGATATGAAACTTTTTCTTGGCGATATCTTGGCTATAGATAGTATCGCTTCTTTATAGGTATTGTAACAAATAAACTACAAGGGACCTGGATAGTTTTTATTTGGTGTAGCCTGGATAAGGAATTGTATCTGGGCGTTATATTGGCCTTAGCTAGTGTCGCCTCTTTATAGGCGTTCTCAGATTTTACTTATACTGGGGCAAGATAGTTTTTACTTGATGTATCCTAGATGTGCCTATACATATGTCTCTATAAAAGGCTATCCATTATCCTTCTAAAAACATAACTTTTTTGTTTTGGTCCTAAATCGGTATTTTTCAGATTCTTTAATACGTATTTAAGTCTTTTAAACAGTATAATTAAAAGAGAGTTATTTGAGTAGCACTTTGAGTCACGATATTTTATATATCACAGTGGCGCAATAGGTAGCGCACAAGCACGGCAAGCGAGAGGACTCGGGTTCGAATCTCAGTGGAGGTAAATTAAAAAAAAAAAAAATTCTTTCATTCCAGCAAAAAATCACTTAAAGAGTCGAATATAGGGAGGCAAAGAAAAAATGAAAATAATCAACAATAATAAAAAAATTTTTTTTTTTAAGAATTGTCGTAGCTCTTGTGCTACTTGTGAAGACCCATCTAGGGCCCATATAGGAACATCTAGCAAGGCCCATTATATACAGAGCATTAACAAACTAGCGAGGGACAAGCTAGATACTGCTCGGTAGGGCCATGATTGAAACTAAGAAAAACTAGCTGGGGCCTTGGCATTATCGAGTCGAAAATTCTACCCGGGAAGTAACGTAGGAAACAAACTCGCATTTGTTACCAGAAATAGACAGGAAGTTTTAAAAATTACTCTTGTCTCCGATACCATTCAACATATGATTATCGATTGGAAAGTAGTCTCTGACCATAGATACATCTAATTCAGCATAAATGACGAATCTTCTAGTCTTCTAGATTTCATAATTATCAAAAAACATGACTGGTCCAGATATAAAAAACATTTGAAAGTCTAGTCAAACGTAAACTTTTAACTACTCATGTCTAAATATATCTTTATCAATTTTCTGTCAGCTTACACAAGTTAGGGGAACTCAGGACTCGAAACGATTAGAAAAGCTCTTGAATGCTATTTTTCGAAGAATCGCACAACCTGCTTCCTCTTTTCCCAGAAAGCTATCAAACTCTTAATGATGCTGACAATAGTGTGATTAATAATTTTTCAACTTATATAATTACAAGCTTTTATTGTAAGGGAAAAACTGCATTGGGTAAATTACCAGCCGAACTCCGAAAGACTTGCGATATTATTCTGCCAATCCTAGAGATGTTGTTAAAAGCTATGTATCTGAATTTGGTCCATATTCCTGTGCGTAACGGACAAAAATGTTCTCACACAAAACCGAAAGATCCCGCATCTATTACTCGTAGTCTATCATCAATCTTTCTCAATGCTTTTCAGCCACACCTTGACATTAATTAAACAACCATTGACATTTGTAAGGAGAAATCGGTGGGAACAGCTCTTCATACACTGATAAGGACCATTGAATACTCCCTCTATCCTAAAGAGTATACTTTCTTAGTATAGAGGGCGCTTTTAACATTATCGACACATCTGCACTGTCATCTCTAAATATTAAAAATTCGTTTAGAGAATCAATAAATCAAATGCTAACTAGCAGGATTATTAGTTTAAAGCTTGGCGGGTTTTCTGCAAAAAGAGGTATGCCACCAGGCGATGTCCTACCTCCCCTTCTTTTTGATTTGATAGCGAATAAGCTGTAAAGATATCTGGAAGCGGAGAGTTACAGATTGATAGCCTAGGCAGATGACATTGCTATTGCCTTATCAGGAAAGCATCATAATACCCCAAATGAATCCTTACAATATGCTTTAAGCAACCTGAGCTGATTGTTGTGGACTGGGTGTTAACCCTCACAAAACAGATCTTGTCCTCTTATCTGGGAAATATAAAATTCACCACCTAGGCCTATATTTTAATAAAGGTATAACACTTATTTAAGATAAGAACTTAAGTTGAAAACCTAACATTCAAGAACGCATTCTGAAAGCATTTGGTTTACTTCCAATCACCATAAGAACTTTCAGATAACCAGCCCTTCAAGAGAAATTTTGAAGGACATGCCATTCCTGGAAGTTGGTTCAACATGCAACCCTCAGTGTCAGCTTTCTTTTAGAGCAGAATATTTTGGGTGGCCCGCTTAGCGGGTGCTCAACATTCTAACTTCCTACTTGGGTCCTCTGTACCGCTCACGCAACTTCGTTGCTTCAATTAGGGTACGTTTGTCGTAAGGCAAAAGCAACCCACCTACCTAACTTATCTTTCCACAAAACCCCTTACCAGTAGTGGGGGGAAGCTCCAAGAAATCAAGGAAAGCTACGAATTTGGCGAAGTACAATTTTACTAGTAAGACCGAAGTAACATGAAGTGGAGAAGCATGGAAATAAGCTTCGTTACAATACCTAATCACATTAGTCAGCTCTCATTTTATCTGAGAAGTTATTTGCTAGAAGACAAATGTTTCGTTCTCTACCCTAAGCTTCATTTTATTCAAAGTAAAAGTTTTGCCTATGATTCTACAAATCACTTAGCTTAAGCTATTTTCTTATTCCCAAAAACCCATTGTTAGTGCAGATTTGAGTTTTTACACCCCAAGTCCGCAATCGGACGAAAAATGGAGTGGCAAAAGTCAACATGTGCACGAACAGGCCTAACTCTTCACCTATGGTGTTTACACCTGAACGCAACCCATTATACCAGTATTCTTATTTGGTTCCGTCTATGTAGAAGCCTGTAGAAGCCATTTGTCTTTTTTTGGCGAAAGATCATTCTCGATTCGGCAGTCAGTCAACATAACATAGTCAAGTCACTTCCACTTCTTATAATTTTCAGTCCCATTGTAAATTTTCTTTAACAAAGTTCATTTTTTGTTTGTTTTAAATTAAAGTGTGATTTATTCAAAATTCTTTTGGCCACGATTGTGCCGAAACACCCATTCTCTGATTGGTCTTCCATGTCGTCCTTGTAACCCGTTCATAGACATAAGCAGATTAAGACAATTTAAACTATATTCTTTTTAAATTCATTATTAATAATACCTTTAAGCGATCCATAAATTAAATAGCCACCTTTGTGCAACTTGCAACCCTTTCAATGGCCATAAGACTATAGCAACACCTAATGACTTCATACTTTTCTAAAACTATAACTATTTCTTATGCAAAATAAATTTATTTAAAACGACTGCTTTGCTTGCGTAATGAATACCTAATCTTCATCAATTACCATGTTGCAAGGATATTGTTCCACCTCTAACCTCTATACGATGATAAATGGAAACGCCAAAGTAAAATTAAGCTGCAGGTTTATGCACTCGCCCCCTGCCACACACGAACACAAACTTATAATGTCTTTCATTTTATTACCATTTCCGCTTCCTCCTTTTTGCTTATATCTCAGATATTTCATTATATGTCCATTAGTCAATGCCTCCTCTTTCTGGGATCAGGTTTTGGTTCTGGTTGTGTTCCATAGAACTAACCCTTAAGGTAGGAAAACTCCTCCAACTCACGTTTGGTTGTTCCATATATTCGAGCCATTCAACCATTGCAACAGGAAGGAGCAGCCGAAGAACAAGCAAGGATTTCATTTAGAGGAGTCAGTCAGGATAGAACCCTGAGTAAAGTACGGTTCAAACGATATCAAGATACATATTTGTAAAATCTCTCAAATGACTAATGATAGGGATATCATCCTGGTGTGGTATTGGTATATGACCACCCACTCACACCTCTGGCATTTCATATTGCACAACGCAGAAGTGCTATTTTGCTTACCTTGTGTGCTTCCTTTGTGTTAAATATGAAAAACAAATTATTGTCCCTTTGTTTCTCTTTGTTTTGCCAATGAAAACAACAGAGTGTGAATAAGGGAAAAACAAGGGCTCATATTGTGAACAAATCCCCTTTAGACCTTTGTGCAGGCAATATGTAGTAAGTACAGTTAATCTGTCAGGATAGGAAAAATGGTTGATGGTTTATTACTGGTGGTCAGAAGGGCATGATTCCGATGGCCATATCCTCATTGTCTCGAAATGAAAAATAAGCCCAGGTCATTTATATTTTTACTTGGTACATATTTTCTGTTAATAAGAGGAAAGTTTTTAAGAAGGCATTCCATGAAGCACTAATTATTTTTTACTTTCGTAGACTGAATTATATCTAATTAAACAGAATTATACCATATTAGCGGTAAGCATTTAGCGAGTATTGTATTTCATCAATAATATAATTCACATTCACTCTTTACCTTGAGATACAGCATGAAGACCTGCTTTGATGAAAGAAAATCACCGTCAAGTGCTAGGAAGACCTTTATTCTCGATAATGCCAACGGTCAGAAAACTCTGGATTAGATGTATGGTGTGTCAATTGCCAAAAGGAAGCACACCCAGCCAGCTACAAGGGTTCCCCAACCCTCAAGACTCACTGAAAGGGGAACGGGAAGTCAGCAGAAAAATAGGCACATCAGGTATTTGATGGAAAATCAGCTTTCCTGGTTGCTCCACGCAATCAGCTTTGCAGCAATGGTGAAACGCGGATCCCCACAAAAACCAGCCAACTCTAGGAGCCATCAGTAACACAAAGAAAACCAAAGACGAAAGTATTTTTGGATCCGACTTTCTTATGGTCATAGAAAACCTTCGGTGGGCAGTTCAACCGAACTTGGTTCAGCTTAGAGAAGGCGAGAAGTCCGTAGCACTGGTCACTTTCTTATTCCAAATATTCAATTGAAGAAGTTCCGCATTCTGACGTACAATGTCAATTCACGGAGAAGATGATGAAGGACAACAACCCAGATATAGCTCTCATCAGTACGATCAACGTCAACAAACGCAACAACATCAACATGGCCGGCTTCAAAACCTTCTGGAAGGACGAGGATAAGAGCCGTATAGAGGAACGGCACTCTACATAATTAAGAAGATTTTCCCCAGAACTACCGAACCATTCATCTCAGGCCTCACCCTTGAATTTGGAAGTGATGAAACCCTAACCATCATTAGTTTCTATTTCAAGTGCAAATCAAGCATGAAAAATATTCATAATAATCTCCAAATTATCAACGGTGTCCTCGGGAAATACATATGGACTCAACAGCGATGATTTCTACTCCAGGCATCACCTGTGGCTGGATACTACGATCTAATCTGAGAGCAAAGTGATTGTTGACTGGCTGGACACCAACAATGACCGGCACTCCTTAGTGGTTGTTTCACAACACAAACCAACCTTTTTTTTTTTTTTTTTTATAATCTACCCGCGCTCAAGGGATTAGATTACCCTTTAAATGTTTCAACACAGCGCGGGCGTGAAGTTAAGAAGAGAAAGAAGGATAGGAAAGATGTGTGGCACGATGTTCTGAGACTGAAGGTTGTTGTCTCAGATACTTTATCTCCAGGGATGGCGGCTGAACTAAAGCGGTGTCTTATTTCATGTCGCTTATAATTCACATTATTTTATTCGTGTTCATCCTTGTTGGGCATACTAGTTTAACTCAATTACATGTTGTTAGTGTTATGCCTGAACAACATGTAATGAGTAAACCAGCAACCCATTGATGACAATTTTAGAAGGTTTTTAATGGAATTAAAACGACATAGACGACGGCAGGGATCGAACCTGTGATCATGAGGTTCACAGGCGAGTACACATCCATCGCGCCACGGCCACCCCCAACCTATCCCAAAACACCATCGACACTTGATTCACAGAACTCAGAAACTACACCTGTTCAACAATACCCGGGGAATCGGTCCATGAAACTGTTCAACTAAACATCAAACTCCAACAACCCATTTTCCTGACGACAGAATCAACTAAGCACATTGTCAACTACAGTAGGCGGAAATAGGTGGATTCCAAAGAGACATTGAAGCCATTAAAATGCTGTTACTCCAAAACAGGAATCTGCAGGACACGGAAATTGACGCAGTCATCAACTACTGTCTGGAAACGGCAGTTTCTAGTCTACTGAATACTTAAAAATAGCCCAGGACGTCGAAGGACAGAAACCGGCATCTTCCCGAGTATATCCAGAATCTCTACACTCATCGACATAAGTTAATGAAACGTCTTCAAGGGACTAGCGTGATCTGAACACAATGAACAGCATCTGCTAGATAGTATGGAGTGAACTTTAGTGTGTCGGTGTTATTTTACCGAACTCCATACAATATCATAATAATAACTAATTCAACAAGAGACTTTAAACAATCAAACCTGAACCTAACGCCTTCAAGAACGTCAACAATCTGATTGGGAAAACACTAACGATGCCGGAAACCATTATCACCAACAATAGAGAAGTTAAAATAACACAGAACAAAGCAGAGGCAGTTCCCGAATATTTTGAAGGAAACTTCCTCCCCAACCCATCTGCAAATCTAGTCTTCCTAGGAGAAGTGAAGGATTTCATCTAACAAAAATCCAGCGAGTGACCCAGTTAACAACTCAGACCTGAGCACCCCACAAGAACAAATAGCTGAAATAATCAGCAGCTGCAGGCTAAAGAAGTAAGCCGGACCAGGTGGAGTATCCAACTATATCATAAAGAGGATGACAGAGACAGTTCTGATCCTTCTAACCATCGTCATGAATAACTGTATCAACAACAACTTCTTCCCTCAAAAATGGAAAACAACGAAGAAAGGTGTCCGGAGCATGATCTCTTACTACAGGCCAATATCCCTTCTCATCACCCTAAGCAAGCTTTTGTAAGAGCTGATACTAAGGAAACTTAAGAAGTCTTGCAGAGAGAACAACTTAATACCTGACATGCAGTTTGGCTTTAGGGAGAAGCACTAAACACTACAACCGCTCCTGAAGTTCCAACATGACACCACCCCACCATAGCCCTTAAACAATCATCGTTTAACCGTGTCGGATGCTTTTTGGATTTCAGGAAAGTATTTGTTAGAGTCTGCGTGGTTAGACGCTCTTATACACAAACTATATCTGCTACATCTACCCCTGCCACTAATACAAATTCTTTTTTCTTTTCTTTGTTGCAGGAACATCTTTGTGCAATTGGGAAACTGCTCGGCAACTATGAAGAACATCAAAGTCGGAGTCATATAAGGCTCAAAACTTGGACCGCTTCTCTACACACTGATGACACATCAATGTCACCACTATTCGCAATCCGGATAGTAGAGGCTCACATCAATAGACTATTAGATTCCTACAGAAATGGGGCATACAACACATCAAAATCGGAGCTTGTCTGCTTCAAGAGACTAACAAGTCGCTAAAGTGCAACACTCGAAAAGTATACTCAGAAAAGCGAACTGGGCATTCCACCGACTACATCCCTTGATGAGAAGAAGATCACGAGTTCAGGACTAAGCCAACAGATGGTGGTACTCGTGTACAAGCATGGATAAACTTAAGTATATGAAATAATTAAATTACTCCAGTTTAATGAGCAGGGATATCCACCGATCAACAACATCCCAAACCGAGGTACTTCAGTCTGATGGAAACTCTGGAAGATACTATTTTAACGAAAAACGACAAAGCAGACGTTTCCTTCTTCGCTGTCACAGGGTCAGGTTACGACAATTATTGTAAACTCGGGTTTTGATCAGTTAGATCTACCTTAGTTGTGGAATAATCAAACCGAGTTGGTCCTTTAATTTAATTTGCTTTCATGGAGCTTCCACCGACAAATGGAAAACGGTTTTTGTAAGACAAATTTAGAAAGGTGAAATTTCACAGAAATTTCTCACCAAGACTTCTCTCCTCCTCTGCTAAGGTTCTTGATTCGAAATCAATTTTCCTAACTGTTAAGATGAACTTCAAAACTTGCTGATCTACCAGAGATATAGCCTGCTAAGGGCTTGAATGAATGAATGACGTATCAAATTGATTTTCTTTTGCTGAGTTGAAGTGTCGATCTTTCTTGAGAATCTCCTCTTGAATCATGGAAAAATCTCCTAATTATCAAGAATGGGAAAAACCCACACTCCCAACGCATTAATGCCAAGATTTCTGAAGAAAGCTGATGGATGGAAGGGGAAGAAGATTCGCGTTTTTTAGGAACAGACTGGACATATGCTGTTTTCCATCTACTCGGAAAGAGACCAGTCGAGTAAGAAGATGGGAAAGCTTATGCAATGGTTTTGACAGCCTTGAAGAACACTTCTTCAGAACAATAGGAAGAATACTATCCGGGCCAGCAAAATTGTGTATATCGAGCTCTTTAAGAATTCTTGCAACTATACAAACGTGAATGAAGATTCGTCCCATGAAATCATTAACGCTGTCAAGTACATGAGGAGACATAGCACTTTCAGGCAGCGTTGAAACTGTACTGCAAGCAAATTGGCTTTCTCTCAAGAACTGACCTAAGGTTTTTCAACTCGAATCAAACGATAAATTTTATTTCGGTTTGAAAGATTTTTCCCTATTAGGAACTAGGTTTCTCATTCCGAAAAGAATTTAATTTGTAATCATATCTGCACTTGAGTCCACGGCACTATCAATGAACCATTTTGATTAATTTAAGTTTCTGAAGAAATCATTGGTTATCATCGACTCATAACGCTCACCACCGACAGTGATGGCTTGGCCATCTTGTAACATAGTATATTCTGACCAACCCAATCATCCACAAATGGACCTCGCCGAGAGACATGATCTTTCGACCGAAATTGAGGTCATCTTCCGACCGCTCGAGAGCCGATTTATCGAACATACATCGTTAACTATGCTGGTTAACTCTGAGCTCCTGGTTAGTTGAAGTTTGAACGGATGTAGGCCAAATTCATAACGCAGGTTGTGGCCTTCGAAATGTCGAGTTCTTGTTACTCTGCAAACTCTCACGTACATACAGTGGCGATATTTCCAGCAGATCTTGCATTTCGTTGACATATCGGAATGGGTGGAACGTGGAACCAGTCAATTCGAATTTACTCACGCAATGACTAATATGGCAATCGCTAAAATGCTTTTCATAATTTTGTAAGAATTCTAACGACAGACTAACTGTACTTATACACATACTCGTATAAAGGGATAATCCTTATTATGGAGCATACTCGTATATGTAGCATGTTTGAATATAAAATGACATGTTTGAAAATAAAACGCTGCAGGCCACTTTACTGCCTTAGGCATTTATTTTCCAAAGTTTCGTCTCATTAATCATTACACCTGGTTGTATTCTCATAGAAAATGCCCAAGGATATCATGTTATAGATGATTATGATTGCTTGTGTATAGGTGATTGTAATACAGGTTCCACGTTAATGTGGTATACCTTCATTGAGCTTTAGAGGCAGTTGAACTTAGTTTGATGAAAATGTATTTGTTTCCTTATTTAGAATTTATTGAACGTTTACAAATTTCGAACACTGATGCGATACACGAGAAGTCCATATTCGCTCTATAACTTGAGTGAGAAGGAAGAGATATTGAACTAGTTTAAAATTCCTGTCTACGTTTTCATTTAATTGAAATTGATTTTGTCGAACTCGATTGCACTCGCTTAGTGCAATCTTTCTATTCAGAAGTCTCGCCATAAGTCAGAAAAATACAGAACTTAACGAATCTGTCAACAAAAAAAGTGACAGCCATGAATCTGACTGATATAAAGTTGGAACACGAAAATGAAATTTGTTTATTTTTCATTATTAATATATCCCATATGGACATGTTGCCACTGAAAATAAATAAACAAATGTCATTGAAAGTTTTTGACGCTTGTGAAATAGATATAAAACGATGTATTGATAAATTTGGTGAAAAGCTTTATCTTTAATTGAGCTGTGTAATATAACTTCTATAATGGTCCTTTAGCGTTCCAATAAGAGGTTCTTTTCTTTGGACATTGCAGAAGCTTAGAATCGATATTTAACGAGAGATAGCTGCCTTGGCAGTCGAATCGTACAGAAATTTTGAACTGTTATCTATATAAAAAGTTACAAGTGTAAGCAGGTAACTTTTGCTATGTAAAATATAATACTGTAAGCAATCAACCTTAGCTTAATAAATAAAAATACTTCACTAAGCAAATAAAACAACGTCTTTCCACATTCACAGATCTCCAACAACTGATCAGATCATATCTTTATTGTATCAGTATATATTCTTCTACCTAACCGGCAGTCTCTTTCTATTCAATACAGTAGTTATCTCTTTATTTGTGTTTGGACAATCTTTTTTTTATTCTTTCTTTTGGAAGTGTTGCCACACAAGTTATCAAACATATATATAATATTAGTGGAAATGTATTAATAGGTTTATTTTTATAATTCACACTCACTCAAGGACTTATGGTACCATTATAATGATCAAAATAAGCATATTATGAGCGATGGGGAAATTAGGGGGGAGAGATAGGATGTCTCGATCAACATTAATGTTGAATGTGTGCAAATTGAAATGGTAGGTGAAAACCGGATCGGGTATATTATTCCATATTCGTGTTGTGCGACTAAAAAACGAATCTCTGTATTTGACAAAATATGAATCAATGGTGAACTTATAAGCATTCCTAGCGAAACGGGTATCACGGGTGAACTGATTTAGGGGAGGAATTCAGCTGGCTAATTCGAGTGAACATTACTTGTAAAAGAAGACGGTGTTCAAGAGATGGTAACGAATCCATGATAGCTCTGTTTCCTATCAGTTTTAACGCTAGGCTATAGATTATATCCAATAAATGAAAAGAAGATTGGGCTGCACCTGCCCAAAGATGTGAGTTATACCAGAGTTTTAGACGTGTAAACACCTTATAATGTTGAGATCAGACTTGAAACAGTCCAATAAAATATGTTTTGAAGAGTCCAGCAGGTAATTTATAATCCCAAGAATAAGGGTTTCAACTGTTTCAAACGTCCGCATTTTCGATAATAGAGCTTGATTTCGAGGTCTATCAAATACCTTAGAAATATCAAGCACAATAATTTTTCTTTTTCCAAAACAATGTAAAGATCTTTTCCACTCTTTGGTTAGATATGCCATTAGATAACCAATGAAACGATTGCTGTGAAATACGTGTTGCCGGTCATTAAGAAGCTTTCGATCTTCGAAATAATTTCTTAAGCGATTCCATGAACGTGGAAAGGCGGGTCTTACTCGTACATAATATGTGTAATTGGTCGGTACGGTAGGATGAGGGCGAGGAAGGGTCGCCTATTTTAGGAACGGGCTGGACAATTGCTGCTTTCCATCTTCTAGGGATGATTCCAGAACAGGAGGAGCGATGGGAAAGCTAACGTATAGTGGTTTTGCCAACGAGGAAGTACACCTCTTCAAGATCTCTAATAGCTCTTGTAACTATACGAGTTCGGAAATATGCCTTTGCCATTGAATGATTTACGTTCTGAAATACAGGAGGGACAATGTTGCTATCATGCACCGAAGAGCTAGCAAGTACATTTGCTTATCTGAAGAGCTAGTTGTCGGGTTGTGGTTGTAGATGAGCGTTGGAAGCGAGAATGCTGTTGAATTTTGTACCTTCTTGACAAATGACCAGACATTTCTACTGCTGTTGGGATATTGCAGGATTGCTTGCCTTTATTTCTAGTCATACAAGAACTTGTGTTTTTTTTTATAACGGGGTTGCAATGGTCTTTAACTTGTTTATACTTTTTCCGATTTTTCCCAGTTGGGTTGGCTTTGTAAGAGCGGAAAGAAACTTCTTTCAATCTGACAGCTTCTTTATACTTTTCTTTAGGTTTGATACTCTTAATTCTGTTAGGAATAAAATAACGCATCCCAAATCACTTCTATGATCATATTGGCACTCGCATCAATGCCATCATCGGTGTGAATGATTTAGGATTCTCTCTTCGAAAACTTCGTTTTGAGTTTAGTGTGAAAACGCTATTGAGAACTTAATAGTGAGTCTTATTCAAAAAGTGAAACTGGGTCCAAATAGCTTAAGGTCAACAAAAAAATAAAATTTGCTTTCCCCAAGGTCACACTTACACAAGTACTGGCAAGCACGTTGGGTACAAATATTGTTAGTCAAATTCCTAGGGCTATTTTCATACGAAAGCGAATTTCAGTCTTTATTCTCTTTTGGTTTCGTTTCGTTTAAACACAGACATTTTTAATGTAAGTTAACTTTGTTTAAGCGAAAAAGAGTAATTTCTCCGCACTCTTTACTTCCTTCAGTTACTCGAAGGTTACTGAGCGAACGCCAAATAGAAATGCAACATACCCGAAAAGTAAATAAAACCACAAAGAAGAAACCTCAGCAATTTTGTCTACTCCCGTTACCACATACCCCTCTCTATCGAAAGGTGATATATTATATCGTTCAAAAGTATTCTATGTGTGTTTTGCTGTAACGTAGGCGACACTCCACTTGCCGAGCAAGTTGCCTGAAATTTTACGTTTCATTTACTTATTTGAATGCACACGTCATCAACAAAGAATGTTTCTATAATGTGCACGTCGTTAAATACTTCAATAATTAACTTTACAGGTGCAGCTGTCAGTCTATTTCCATCGCAACTTACCTGGCTTCAAAATTTCCACGCAAGTTGACAAGCAAGTTGCGTATGTTTTTCTCGGTTAGTACACACATTTGAATGTATTGCAAATTGCTTGGCAGTACTTCCTCGTGTGGCCTTGAGGTTACTACATGCTTGCAATAACTGTGACACTTTTTATAAGAACCTTGACAAAAGACATAATCTCCTTTGCTTAACCAGCTTTGCACAATAAGATCAAGTTCGAGCTATCAATTCGTGCCTTTTATTTTGTCGAAGATAGGTCATTAGTTTCCTAATAGAAAAAAAAAAAACATTCTTAGGACATCGGAAGCTCTCTATGGTTATCTAGAAAAACCAACACTATCAAACATAATGAGAGCTGTGATTGGTACAAATATTTGTAAAACAAAATGGTTGGAATCAATAGTAGTATATGTAAATACCCAAATGAAGGTACTCTATTTATTGGAAGGCGTTTTATTTCCAAATTTAGCCCACAAAATAGTTGAGCTGTAAAAGATGTTCACTCCGAAAATAAAATAATTCACCGCCATTTAGGTTTACTGAATCAGCGATTCCGAATGCTACAAATATGTCAAAGCGTCTCTTTAATGTTATTTCTTTAGCTGACATCTAATGGTGCACTTTCTTTCCAAGTTTATCGCTCAAGCACAATTCCCTGCAACATCCTTTCTTGGGTCATTTGTTTTCGTAAGTACCTGCTCTAGGTATACAGTGAAGAGGAAATGGTGACGGTTAAAGGATGTCTTCCACACCAGGTGATGACGGTCATAATCATTACAACTGCAATCTGCAAATAAATGTCACTGTTCAACATTCGTTCTTATAGTCCTTGAGGACATTCACTTTGTACGCCCGCCCTCCAGGCCCATCATGCATCCCAGCCAAGACTTGGAAGGATTACAAAGAGAAAAAAAACCATCAAGACTTAAGGAGCAAGTGTTGGTGGTACAGTGACACCTAACACAACGCCAAGAATGTGAATATTTTCTTTTATCCGTATTATCCGTTTTGTACATGTCATTGTTTCCTTTCTTTTGTCATTTACATCCTTTTCATAGCCCATTCACTTACATCTCTTTTTTGTCCTTGGATAGTGTTAAGTGATTCCCCATTGGCCATTACGAGAAGTGCCATTCAAAAAAAAACAATCCTGCTTATATGTATAAGCAAACCACCCGAAAGTATAAGACTGTAAAATATACATACGGACATTTATAGTGTTGTATGAAAAGAAAGATGTGTTTTCTAATTGAAAAAGGACATGTCGCCTGGCGAGGACAATAAATTTAAGTTCAAACACAGACATATATCTTTAAACTATATGGGAATTATCAGCAACAAGAAATCGTCGAATAAATTTTAAGGACCTCGCCTAGTTTCCACATATATTTTATCCCTTTCCTCACCTATCAAACTGCCCACAAGTGTGTTTGTGTAATTCTGTCTGAAATATTAATTTTCCGAACAAATTGAACAAGGATGAAGGGATTTCCAGTAAAAATAATTTAAAAAAAAAAAGTAACTACCAACCAACTGAGAGAACTCCATGAGAATATCCTGTTAGTGGCAAGCAAGATAAGTGGCGAGATTATGGATTTACATTAAGCCATTGGTCCTTAACCATTGTCCTATTAACCCCAGACGACTAAATGGAATGAATTGGTAGTTTTAAGCCTACTCGTATAACCCAGATCGTAATGGTAGATTTTGCAAAAGGACTTATGATTTATATCCTTTTCAGTGGGAGTTGTGGTTGGAGGATATAATAAGAGATAACTCCAGCAATGGAAGGAATTTAAGACACAATGTGGTTTTGAAAAATATACCTCTGTCATATTTTGTTATAGCGTTGGAAATTGTCATTCCAGAAAGGGTGTTTCTACGAATTTTCGTATTTCTTGATATCAGTTTTTGTTTTGCTGAGAAGTAATGGTGTGAGGATCTGATATGGACAATTCTGTAAATCATATTCAAAGCTCTACTATCCAGCCACTGTCCGTTTATTAAATTGCTTTGAAAGCAATTCGATATGTGCCGCTTCAGTCATAACTCATAAGTCTTAGAGCCCATCGTTAAATATCAAAACCAGAGAAAAGCTTTTTTATACTCTTCGTCCCTATCCTCAACAACTAAACCATCTCTGGTGAAGTTAAGAGTTCATAATTAGTACCAATTTTTTCCAGAATTATAGTTCACATCCAGTTTGCAACTACTAAATTTATGTCGTAGCATCTGTTTATGCATATTGTTTGTTACCGCTCGGCATACAATACGCAGATAAAAGCATCGGACCATTAGACTTTGCATCAGCTCGGAAAAAGTGATAAGTAGAACTAGGTTTCCAGAGCCAAATATCTACAAAGTAATCTGGTGATCGAGTCACTTCACTAACTAAATAAATCGATCATGTGCTAATTGACACTAGGCACGTATCCGACATCTTTGACGTGCATATATTTCAAGGGTCAAACAAACGTTTGACATTTCTTAGCTGACAATTGCCGAACAGAACGAAAAAATGCAATTCTAACAGAAAAGATAATAAGTCTTGAAACCGCACGAAATGCTAGTAAAAGAGCCTGAAGGCCTTCAATAAAGAACCGTTCCAGCACTCAGCAAAGAAAAGGAAGACTCAGCTATACAAAAGCCTAAGATCAACAGGGCCGTGGTATATGATGGCTTGTGTGCAGAGCTAAGGTGATGGTTTCCTGGATGGGTTAAATCGTCAATCAAGTATTGGATAAATGCTACTCATCTTAGCCGTTCAGACTTAGTAGAAAGAAAATTGTAGGTCCTCCTTATCCCTGGTAACGCGAACACAGGAATTGTTGAGATTTGTAAGTCACTAGGTCCTCGTTCTCTGCGTTGTTCCTATAAACAGTGTTTTTGTGAAATAGCCAGTTGCATCACTACAACTTCAATTCAACCGGAACACTTACGCTTCAGGGAATGTCCATCAGTTAACACTTCGGAAGAACTGTTGAATTCAATGATTCTTTATTTAGCTGCACTACATGAATATAGAATGCTTTACCGACAGTCCAATATTTACCACCCATTGTGATGATTAGACGTTTAACACTAATGTGCTTCGGGATCTCCTTTCAAATCCTCTATAATTTTCCGAAACACTCACACTATGCTCAAACATTCAAAGGTTGTCTAATTCTTTTAGTACGCCTAAAATATAAAAGCTGCTTGAAACATTTGCCTGTCATATAAAGAACTGTACAATGTACCCTTTCATCGGTGTGAATTCCTACCGGAAGATCGACCGTAGACCAAATCTTCGCACCGGAGTACTGGAAAGGACCAACGAATCTTAGGACAGGACACACAACCTTTTCATCAACTTCTACACCGTGAATATTTGAAGATATCTTAATGGTAGCGAACGAACTCAAGATTCCGGGATAACCGATCCTGCAGTTACGCCTGACATTGAAAAATTGCGATGCAATATTATAACTAGCGAATCACTCCTTCGAACTATAGAAACATGCACAGTATTTCGGCAAGAAGATGCGCTATCATGTGACTATTTCCAGTTCGATCTCTAGCAAACGAAGAGCTGGATCAGGGTGAACACGGAGAGCACTATTTTCAAAAAAATATCTTCCAATTTCTCTGATCTGTTCGTTCCCAACGTTCGGCAATAGAATCCTACACGGAAATAGAACAACAGAGAAAACAAACATTCTGTCAACCGACTAGGAAAAAATGTTAAGAGCAACAAGTAATTCAGGAACTCATTTACGTCAAAGGAACACCTTTATGCAGATCCGATGAAGAAATAAATGGGCCAAAAATCATCACACAATAATTGAAATTTTGGTTGTGCAACAGCTCGAAGAGAATCAAGACCTAGTGACTAACAACTTCCAACCATTCCTGAGTGCGTGTTACCAGGAATGGAGAGGACTTACAATTTTCTACCGATTCCGAACAGCTTATGCGCAGCACTTTCCATGACAAGAGATATCGTTAGAGTGTTTGTCAATTCTTCGCAAGAGGTAGTACACCCTTGAAAAACTTTTTTTCAGCGGCTAAGAATCAAACCCAAGACCTTCTGCATGACAATCCAATGCACTTACCATTATGCCTAGGAGAACTACAACTTTTTACACGGATATGCAGAAGACGATAAAAATATGTTGATGGTGTGTTGAAAAACATTAGTATCTTCCAGGATTTTTGAATATTTGGTCATGATCGATTTGCGATACCGGTTGCTGCAGTAAAGTAATAAATTTTTCTAGAACAAAATTTGGGATGCCAATTTTAAGTGTTTAGTAATATAGATTTTAGGAAATAATTTCAAAAAATAATCGGTCACACGTTTTCAAGATATTGATTTTTCAAAAAATAAATTGGAATTTATTTTTTCAAAAAACAAAATAAATATTTTTTTCGAATATTTTTATATACAATATTGTTTTAAACTTAAGGAGGCCCCTGGTGAAAATTTTTGGTTAAAATCGTTTGAGCTTGCCCCCTTTTACCTAATACTCCTAATACATAATAATAAAGCTACTCTAGCTAATTACTATTTTATAAAAAAAAATAGATCAGTTTCACCATTATACAGTAATGCCTCTCTGTCACCCAAACGCCTTATAAAAGGTTTTTGTTTGCGGCCCGATCTTAAACTCTCTATACATTTGATTGGTATCCACACTGGACTAGAATAAAAGCCATTTTTTTTAATTTCCCAACTTCCACTTCTCAAATCCGCGGCTAAGAGTCAGTGTGAACTGAAAAGAAAAATAAAAGACAAAATTGTATGTGATTCCAAATGCGTAGTGATCACCTGACTTCGGGTGCACACTGGATATGCAATATGATTGTTTAATAAGACGGTATGTAGGTGTCGTAACGTTTCGCTCGGTAATGTGATTAGGAATATGTAGGTGTTGTAACGCTTTGTTACAAGTTAAAAGTTATACTCTCCAGAAACTCAAAACATATGCAAATAACTATTTTAGATTTTTTTGTTTGCATGTGAGACATAGCATAGACATTGAGTCTTCGTGAAGAACTCTGACACACACTCAACCAACGAAAGAAAGCTTGACCCAAAATTTCCTGCAAAAAAGGTCAAAGTGGCAAAAATGCAAAACACTTTAGTCTTGATCAAGTTCGCAAATTATTTTTTTGTTCATGTATTATGGCTTTATTAGTAAGAGCAAACATCCCCATTAATTATGGAACACAATGTCGTTCAAGTGCTGCCTCTGCTGGCTTTGCAGTAGTGCATTCTATCACTCCAAATCAGGGTTGCAAAAGCTTAAGTCACTTTTAAGCTTAAGCTTGGCTTTAATTCACAAGCTAGTGGGTGACTTATGAATTAAGAAAAATGTAATTCAGAACCTACTAAGTGACTTATGAATAAAAAAATTTAAGTCATGAGCAAGTTAGTGACTTAAGAATTAAAAAAAAATTTAATTCAAAAGTTACCTAGTGACTTATAAAAATTAATAAAAATTAATTCATAAGCTAATGGATAAACTCTGATTGAAAAATTATTAATTTGAAAATTTTTAAGCTAGCATGATAATTTTATGACACACAAAAGCTTGAAATCTACTTTCGTTAATAATTGAATAATTATATAGTCAAAACATGCTTAAATATTTCCAATTTACCAACTAGCTCATGAATTAAATTTTTTTTAATTCATAAGTCACTTAGTAGCTTACGAATGAATTTTTTTTTAAATCATAAGTCACTAACTAACTTATGAATTAGATTTTTTTTAAATCACAAATCATCTACAGACTTATGACTTATGGTTTTTTTAATTCAAAAATTCGCAACCCTGCTTCAAATAATCCGAGATCTTTCTGCAGAATTCTCCTCAGGCTAGTGCATAAAATGTTGAGCTGTTGAGATCGATGGCTAGTTGATGTTCGTGAATTGAATCTCACACTCTCGGCTACTGCAGCCACCTTCTCGTCTGTGCACACCGTATTACGGCGGGGATCATGATCATGAGTGCTGTCTACTAGCATACCAGTCTCATGAACTTTTTGCACAAACTTGCGTATCCACTGCAGGCGCGGTAAAACAGCTGTCGGTGTCAAAATAACCTATGATTTAATAAAAAAAAAAACTTAGATGGCCCACCCTGTAGTATTTATTGTAGCTTTAGCCGCATCCTTTTTAGCTTTAATATCAAATTGAACATTCAAGTTATAAATTCGTTTACAATTTCAATGATTTATCCTTCTACAGACCAGTAACATTTGTAGCCAATAGAACTGTTATGAGACTTGAACACCATTCGATTTTGAAGTATTGATCACAAACCGCAGTAATCTTTTTATTGAGGATTATGTTATTAGTGAAGATCACCAAATCGTTGGCATAAAGCAAAATTTTAAGATTTACATCTCCAAACAGAACACCACCTGGGATATGGTTTTCGATATCGTTGATTAAGAGCGTAAATACAAGCGGACTTAAAACCCATCCTTGAGGGACTCCTGTTTCCCGTTTGGAATCCCCTGACTTTTTTGTACCATCTAACTAGCTAACGTTATATTTTCAAGAAGTTTTTTATAGACTCTGATGAATTTGGTTGGTTTAAAAACTAACTGTGTCGAAAGCCACTTGGTTAAGTGACGTCTGCTTTATAAGATAGTGATTAATTAACAGTTTTTGTCTCAGAATATGATTAAGTGATATCTGTTAACATTGATTGTGATTAAGTGGCAAAGAATGTATAGTGCTTTATCATGTCTTCTTCCGCGTTTGGAATTTTTTTCTTCATCACTCTACTAAAAATTTGAACCGACTTTATTTCTGTAAAAAATCGACTAACTCATACTCAGACCCAATTTGAAATCATCTTCTACCCAAAACTGCAGTATAAAATTAGGGTAAGAAAACATTCGACTTTGGTTGACATTTTACCATTTCTTGTCTTATCAACTTAACAATTTTTTTATATTTTTTCTAGTTTTTTTTCCTATTTTCAAAATCACATTTGAATCAAAGGAATTATTACAAAACTCAAAACCCAGAAGTTTATAATTCAGATCATCTGCTTATGTTGATCTAAAAATTGAAATAAAACTTTCATTACAAAAAGCAAAAAAAAACCCAGCTACATCATATATTAACCTTACCTTCATGGCATGGATTCCGGTTATGGGTATGTTATAGTATGCAAACTTAGAAAAAGTATATAAAGTTTTGAAAGGATTTTCATATGCATATTACCCCATACTTATTAGGATAACAAAGTGCAATTTTGTCGTGGGAACCAAAGGATATGGCTTCGGCTTTATATGTCTCGCGGTGTTGAAGTTTACGGATATGTTGTCCTGTCGATGTGGTTCCACAAAAATAAGAAAAACTTTTTACTCAAAGTTAAGTCCTTTTACATAGTTTTTGTGGCATAGAGATAATATTTTAGAAGTTTTCAAGAGTTATCTTATAGAGGGGGTTGTTGAAAATTCTGTTAACTTTCTCCATGATGAACTTTTTGGTTTTGAACAAAAGTTTTCTTAAGTTTTTGCATTTGAGAAAGTCACCAAGGTACATGTTTTTGTATAAGGACAAATAAATGACCATTATAGGGCCTTTGGGATGGAAGTGAAATTGTTTGTAATTTTTATTGTATAACATATGGTAAACATTGAATAGGTATATTCAGATAAATTGGAATATAAAAGTTGCTATTTCCTAAAGCAAAATAATTAAATAAAATTGTTAACGAGTTGGATAATTTAGAACTTCAATAAAGTTATATTTTCGAACAAAGAAAAGAAAAGTAGGGAAACGCAAGGATGGATAATTACAAAATGAGTATTTTAAAGAAATTTTATGTGTCGAAAACAAAGTTCTCGGGGTAGGTAATCTTTTGTCTGCATTATAAATTGGCCTTTTATAGGTCAATAAGTTATCTAGAAAAAATATTTTAAAGCCAAGCAGAAAAAAGTCAGGCATTTTGTTGACATAATTTTGCTTTTCTGGAATCTAAAAGCAATACCTGTTGGAATTTTTAATAATTCTTAAAGTTTAAGTATCTCAGTTTAAGAAGTGGCCTTCTTTGATATTGACAGTGCCTTTGATAACACATTATTTCACATTATTTCAGCCGCCGACATGTTACTACTCGGCTATTGCCTTTCCTGCCGTACGACATACCATACATCGAGGATTGAGGCACCCACGAAGCTACACATGGAAAATATGGCTGGTGAATATTGGTAAATGTATACTGATGAAGGAACGTCGATCAATGTCTGGATCTTTGACTCGTCGAGTTTTAATAAAAAAAGAAATTGTAAATAAAATTCAAGAAGAAAGTACCTACATATTTCAATTTTTTTATTATTTTTCGAATTTCGTTTAAGAATTATTAAAAATTTTACAAAAACTTATCCTGAATAAGAAACTTGCTTAGAATAAGCAATTGGCTGCAAACTGTCTTGGATCGACCTCAAAATTCCAATTGGGATCTGGAAAATATATATTAAAAATGACAACTTAGAGATACCTATGTGAAGAGTACTTACGTTCAGGAATTGAATAGGATTATAACGAACCTCCTTAGTTACAACAGGATACTCATCTTTTTGTACGGTGTTGTAAGTTGTTGGATTACCCACGTTTACTTGTTGTTCATCACCACCAAATCTCTAAAATTATGATAAAAAATCACATTTGTTAATATAAACTTTCTTCCAAAAAGAAGTCTGCATTTGGATCTAAAAATATATTTAACCATGCAGGAAGGATTGGGAAATCGGAAAAATTTAGTTTTTTTTTTTTTTAATTTTGATTGAATTCTGTAACAGAATTTCTTGAAGTTCATATCCAAATGTGTGGAAAAAGAGCTTTTAACACATTGAATCTCAACCAACGCAACGTCTTAGAACTTATAGACTGTATAGTTTTGTTTGCAATGTTGTTTTAAACAGCTGGCCATCTTAAAAAATTATTTTTAATGATCCAGCTTAATTTGTTCTGAACTAAAGTCAAAAAGCCTCTATTCCTGTACCTTTTCAATATAGAATGAAGAAAAAAGTTTGTCATATTTTTGGTTTACAATTTTCGTCCATCATCAATTTGGAGGTGTGGGAATGATAGATAGCAATAGGTAGGCAAATTTTATATTTCAAAAGTCCTAAGCTTCATCCAAGACCTACCTGACTGACGAGTGGTACAAAAGTAATTTGCTTATACAAACCAGCACGACGTGCTGCTGGTCTGTAATGTTTTATCTTTCTTATGAGAGGGCGGTTATAGGTTTTAACCACAGTCACTGCAGGAACCTGATAAGTTCTTACTGTCTTTTGACATATTCAAAATTTCAAGGAAGAAAACAAGAAAAAAAAAACATAAATAAAATAATTTCAAAAAAAAACTTACACTTGTGATAACAGTTTCTTTGACGTATTTTTTTGGTGGCTTGATTTTTTGAACAGGTGTTACCTTCTGAATGGTTGTTGGGACAGTTAGAGATGGTGAGTCCTTGATTAAGGTTTTTGTAACTGAATTTCCATTGGAATGAGATTCAGCACCTAGGAAACCCGATGATTGGGGACCGGTAGAGCCACCAAGGGCGGCACTAGCACCAACTTCATTGTTTGCTTGAGCTCCAGCGTAAAGTCCTCCAGCAGCGCCAGCGTTTCCTTAGAAAGATAAAATAAAATGATGAGTCCGATTATTGTACATATAAGTATGCATTTAAGTAAAGTTTTTGAACGTGCAAAACCCTATTCGAGATTTATTATAAATACAAATACTTTTCCCTACTTAAACTTTCCTTGGATATTATGTAAAGAATGTATTATGTTTCTATCTTTTTTAAACAAGCTGTAAAAGTCCCCTTTAGAGCAGCCCTTTGTCGGGATTTTAAATGTCTTTGTATAGATGACATTTTAGTTGAAGTTTTAAAAAGTACACTTACCATTTACAGAACCACCTAGTCCAGCAACGGCTCTCTGTCCGAATGGTGTTCCAGCTGAAGCACTAAGCCCACCATCAGCTGCATTTCCGGTTAAAAGACCTCCAAGTCCAGCTCGTGCTGAATAACCACCAAAGTTAACACCTACGCCACCATTGCTTAAGTCGAGGAACTTAAATACAAAAGAATATAAAAAGTTAATTGGTTAGTAAGAAAAATCAAAATTAACCAAACTACTCGTATCTCTGTGTTTTTTTAAGTTTATAAAAAAATATATTAGATAGAAATAAAATTGCAAAAACTATTCATATTGAAATAAAATGCACGACTGGGTCGCACGAACTTGCTCCTATGTAAACGACTAAGAATTTCAAAAATGAATGTTACTATTAGAGAAAACAGTTCTTAAGAATAAAATTCATTTTTTAAATAACTAAAACAACTCCTTTAGCAGTTGGAGCTAAGCACAGGAAAGAACAAAATTATAATTCGTTGTAGTAGTTTCTAAAAAAAATGAGCTTTTATACAAAATTTTTAAAACAGTTGTAAGAAAAAAATTTTCAACGCCAATTTAAAGTGTTTATTAATGTACGAATAAAAATTAAATCAACAAAAAAAAATATTGATCCATTTTCGAGATATCGAATTTTCCAAAAAAACTAGATTTTTTTTTCAAAATTCAAAAAAATACTTTTTTTAGAGTTTTGAAATGCAATGTTTCTTAAACTTTTTAGAAGCTTGTCTACAAAAAATTTCATTAAAATCCATTATGCCGATAATGAGAAATTCAAAATTCGAAAAAATCGTTCTATGGTAGATACAGTCAGTAATATCTTGATTTCAGTTTTTTTATTAAATTAAAGATCATAAAAATTAATCAACAGAAAAAAATTTTAGCGAAATTCTCGGAACCGTTTTCGAGAAAAATACGATTTTCGAAAACCATTTTTTAAATTTTGTATGGAGGGTATACCGTTATTTTTTGGAAAAAATATTTTTTTTTCTCATTTCTTGTAGATTATATTAACAAACTTTTATTTATCAAGTTTTAAAAAAATCGAGCATGGGGTTTTCGAAATATTGAGTTTTCAAAAAAAAAAAATTTGAAATTTTTTTTTAAAATCCAAAACATTATTTTTTGAAAATTTGAATTAACAATAATATTCAAACTATTGGGTACCTTTAGTAGAAAAAATGATCAAAATCGGTAGTACCGTTTTTGAGAAAATAAAAAACCAAGAAAATTGTTCCAAGAGGGTACCAAAAATAACAATTACAATTTTTTGGAAAAATTTTTTCAACCATTAGCTAGCTTTAACTAAATGAAATTTTTTGAATTTTTTTTAAAGATCTGTGGGACAGTTTTTGAGGAACAAAAATATTTATGAATTTCGAAAAAAATCTTATAGCAGGTCCCGTTTTTTTTGCCTTAATTCAAAGCGGCATCTAACTAGTTTACAGAAAATCGGCTGAGCCGTTTAGGCTGTATTCGAACCGACCGACAGGCAGACAGAATTGCGAGACCCACTTTTTTGGGCTTCGCTATCGCTTCGTGTCTTGTACTGTACATTTTTTTCTGTATGTGACAAATAAAAACATTCTGTTAATAACAGATTTTAGTTAAGTTGTTTCTTATCAAAAATTTAACACTTTTCGAAAGTGGCTTAAGATATCTAAGCGCTATAAGTAATGTTTTCTTGAAAAATATCGAACTTGTCTTGACTTCACATTATGATTATATGTAGAAAAGAAGAAAAAAGTGGTATTTTCAAAAAATTTAATTTTAAAAAATATAGCTAATCGTTCAAAGGCTAAGCTCCTTAAAAATAAAATAATTAAAATTCTTTTCTAAGAACTCAATATTTCCAAAACAACATGATCGATTTTTTCGAAAATTGACATATAGCAGTTTTTTAATACTATCTACAAGATGTAGAAAAAAAATTGTCCTTTTATTCAAAAATAATGGTACTCACTATACAAATGTTAAAAAGTGGTTTACGTATGAACATATACATAAATCGTATTTTTCTCGTAAACGGCATCTTGAATTTTGATACATTCTTTTCTCTTTCGCTTAATTTGCACGAGTTAAAGTTTAGAAAAAAACTTTGAAAGTAAGACATTATTGACACTACCTACCATAGAACATTTTTTCGAATTTGTACTTCCTCGTTATCAGCTTACCGGATTTAAGGTACTAGGACGGTCTATATAGAATGCCAAAAAAACGCACGATTTTTGGGAATTTTTTTCTCGGACACCTTATTTGGTAACAACACATTTTTTTTCTTTAAATAATGAATACATGCGTCAATAGTACAAAAAAATTTTTTTTTTAAATTTTCGAATTTTGGCCGAATTATAGAGGGCGCAAACGTCGACTCATCAAAAAATACATGGTCCAATGGCGGACAGTTAATCTCCGGATCTACTGAACCGATTTTCAAGAAACTTATTGCAACTTGATTGTTTTTATGTTTTCTAAGACAATTTACCACAATTTGACCAAAAAATTATGAACAAAAAAAAATGGCGACACAAAAATGGCCAAAAAAATTTAAAAAAAAAAAAAAAAAAATTTTCAAAGCTCGATATTTTTTTTTGTTTTGACTTTTTAAGCAAATTGTGATAAATTGTCTCGTAAGAAACCTTCCTTTAAATAACCCACTTTGTTTTTTTTGTTTCAGTCCAGTCAATTCTGAGATTAACTGTCCGCCATGGGACCATATATTTTTTTGTACTCTTGACGCATGTATTCATTATTACCTAATAAGGTGTCCGAGAAAAAAATTCCCAAAAAACGTGCGTTTTGTTGGCATTCTAGACCGTACTAGTACCTTAAATGCAATTTTTTGTAAAGAAGCTTCTAAAAACTTCAAAAAAGATTGCATATCAAAACTTGAAAAATAAATTGAACGACTGGGTCGCACGAATTGGTCTTATGTAAGAACAACCAACAACAAGTTTAACAACAAAGTTTAAAAATTTGTTTTAATATTAAATTTATTTCTTTGAAATTTTTCTAGAAAAAAAAATTTTGTTTTAGATTTGAATTATTTAATGAAATACAATTAAGGAAATAATTTCAAAAACTAATCATTCACTCTTTTTTAAGATATTTATTTTTCAAAATAAAATTGAAGTTTTTTGTATTGAGAAACCCATTTTTATTTTATTAATATTTTTGTCCCGTCTTCCATTGTTTTTTTTTTATTATTTGTTACATTACACATATTTTTAAATCATTCTTAAGAAAAATGTTGTAATTCCAATTTAAGATTTTATTCATTCCAAAAAAACAAACGTATTTTGAGATATCAAATATTCAAAAGAATGTTAGATAATAATTAATTTATATTTAAATTATTAAAAAAAAATATAGTTGTTTGTAGATACAGTCAATAAAGTTTTAATTTCGAAATTTTATCAACATTGAGGTTGCCGTTCTTGAGAATAATTAGATTTTCCAAACATTTCTTTCATATTTTTTTAATTGTCAAATTTACTTAAAAATCGAGCTTGCGGTCTTCGAAATATGGGCTTTCAAACAAAAATTTTGATTTCTTTTTTGAATCCAAGAAAATTTTCAATTGGACATATGTACTATATGTATGTTAGCGAAATCGAGATTTTGATCACATTTGACATTAGATACCAAAGACGAAAATGTGGGTCTCACAATTCTGCCTATCTGTATGTCTGTTGGACTGCAGCTTAAACGGTTTGGCCAATTTTCTTTAGTAGAAGTATTTTTATTTTTTCGCCCCACACTTTTTTTTCGTTTTTTTTTTAAACCAAAAATAACAGTACGAAATTTTATAAATATTTTTTTTCACAGAATTTAAAAAAAATCATAAGTTTTCCTTTAGTTTTCCTTTGGTTGAAAAAAAAATTCAAAAAACTGGTTATTTTTGGTAGCCCCCTTGGACCTATTTTTTTTTTTTTTTTTGATTTTCTCGAAAACGGTACAACCGATTTTAATAATTTTTTATGCTAAAGTTCCTCAAAAGCTTGAATATTATTGCGTATTTTAATTTTCAATTTTTTGTTTTGGATTTAAAAAAAAATCAATTTTTATTTTTCAAAATTCAATATTTCAAAAATCCCATTCTCGATTTTTTTAAGACTTGATAAATAAAAGTTTCTTAATATAAATTACAAAATGTAGGAAAAAAAATTATGTTACCTAAAAATAACGGTACCCACCATACAAATGTTAAAAAATGGTTTTCCAAAATCGTATTTTTCTATAACTATACAAAAAAAATTGAAATTAAGATATTGCTGACTGTACCTTTTTAAGAGCTATGTAAAAGTTTGAAATATAGTCTGTTTTCAATTCTCAAAAAATGTTTTTGAAATATTTCTAATATTTCGAAAACCACATGCTCAAAACACACTACAGTTTTGAAACTTGATAACGGTTTTTAATACAAAAATATTGGAATCCAGGAAGAAATTTCTCGAAAATGGCACCTAAAGTTTTAATATAAATTTTTCTGTTTCGCTTACTTCTTATGATCTATAATATAATCCAATACAAAATTTGAAATTATGATATTACTGATAGTACCTACCACATAACCATTTTTCGATTTCTGGGCTTATCATAATCTGCATAACGGATTTAAATGAAAATTAAAGCTTCTAAAAAGTTATTTAAAATTTAATTTTAATTTGTACAATGATAAAAATTTAAAATTGGTATAACAAATTTGTTTTTTAATTTTGCAGATAAAAACTTATTTTAAAGAATGAAAAATAATTTTTCTAGCATAAATTCATATTTGCTTAATTTCTTAGCGTTTTAAAAAATGATTGAGTGCTTTTGACGATTTTTCACTAAAAATGTCCATTTTTAAATTTCTTTGAAAACTTAAACTAAAAGCAAGTGCGTTTGATCCAGTCGTGTTTTTTTTTTCTATTTAGTTATTTGAAAATAGACCATAACAATTCTGTCCTAATATCTGAGAAATATTATCTACTATGAATTATGGAATTTTTTTTACTGATTACTAAAATATATCAATTAAATTTAAAATTCAATAAATATTACAAAATAAGTTCATGATCTTTTGACTAATGTACTCTCTCGCCTACTGTTTGGTCATATAATTGACTTATAATTACACTAGGAATATTAACGCATTTGAACTTTATCCTTTGAAATATACTCTATTGCAAAATTGGTATTTTAATGTGTGCTTTGATGTGGTTATTATAAAATAATAGTTTATTTAAATTATGCATCATTTATTTATTCGTAATGAATTTGTAATTGATATCTGACTAACTCATAGATCAAGTCAATTCGAAGAAACAAATTATATTCAGATTAAGCATTTTTCAATGTATAACATCGTTGGTTATGAATGAGCAGTATGTGATTAGTCAATGAAAAAAAAAATTAATTCAGTCAAATGATTTGCAACAAAATTATTAATGCGATGAATAACTATCAAAGTCCTTAATACCTTAAAACGTTAAATGATCTAGACTTATTGCTGAACAACATTGCTTGAATTTCAAAAACAATATTTTTATATTCATTTAAATTAATATTCTTTATTTTTTAACAAAACTTCTTTAGTATTTCTATAATTATCATTCTGTTATCTTGATCTTTATCACTAAAAGTATTTTGTATACACTTTTATAATTCTTTCTCTTTTTCTGTTTTCTGTTTTTATTTATTTGAAATCTAATAAATCTGTCACATCTATTATATTTGGTTGCTTCTTTGTTTCTTTTTACTATTTTATAATGTTTGTACTATCTGTCTTATGTTTATTGGTCTTGATGTGGCTCTGGTATGTCAAATGGTCATAATGGTGTGACGGGTATAGACAGTACTGGTGCTTTAATTAATATTCTTTTAAATCAAAGTAAGGGCTTAAGGATTTGTCATTTTAATGCTCAAAGCATTGTACCAAAAATGGATGAGATTCGTTTAATGTTTTTAAATTCGTCATGTGATATTATCTGTGTGTCAGAGACATGGCTAGTGCCTGAAATTCTAAATTCGGTAGTTGATTTGGTTAACTACAGGGTATATCGCAACAACCGTTCAGTTTTTGTACGTCGCTCAGGTGGCGTTGCAATTTACGTTAGGTCCTCTTTAAAATGTCGTGTTGTTCTTTCAGGTAATCAGTGTGAAGAATATATATTTTGTGAATTAAAATCACACCATGGCGACACTTGTTTGGTTGGTTGTGTTTATAGACCTCCAAGAATTCGAAGTCTTGATTCTCTGACTACTGCCTTGTTTGACCTATCACCATGTTACGAAGATATCATTATTGCTGGAGATTTTAATTTAAATTTTTTAAATCCTGACTCTTTAACCAATTCTTTTCAGCAGACTGTGGTATCTGTTGGCCTAGTCAGAGTAAATAATCAACCTACACACTTCACAAACACCTCTTCTACACTTCTTGATATCTTTTTGACTTCAAACCAAGGTAAAGTAAAGTTTTTTGACCAGATCTCGTTTGGCGGACTTCTTGGTCATGATATGATACTGCTGATTTTTGACTTTAATATCTCTAACGTATACATGGAGAATAATTCCATATCTTACCATCAATATAATCTGGTAGATTTCTACTCTTTACATGAAGCAGCTATATCTATTGACTGGGATTATGTTCGCAACATTCCTTGTGTTAATGAACAAGTGTCATTTTTAAATAATAATATTTCTTTGCTGCATGACATGTTCGTTCCTTTAGTAACACGTACTCTACCAAATCAAAGATTTCCTTGGCTTACAAATCAAATACTCAATTTAATCAATACAAGAAATTATATGTATCTTAAATGGAAACGTTTTAGAATTCTAATTTTCTGGAATTCATATAAAAGCTTACGAAACCAGGTCAATTCTAGAATTCGAGCTTCAAAGAAAATTCATTTTGCGAAAATCTTAAACTCGAAACTGCCTACAAAAATACTTTGGAATAATCTCAAAAGGTCTAAAGTATATTCCAAAGAAGGAGTCAATAACCAGGGTGACCCTGAGGAGCTATAAGTATTTTACCTGTTTTATCCAAAGTAATCGAAAAACTGATGGTGATGCAAATTAACATATATCTTTCGAACCACAGACTTCTTCATCCTCATCAATCTGGTTATAGGCCAAAACATAACTGCACAACTGCATTGCTTAAGCTTGTCAATTCTATTCATGAGTCTATGGATTGTGATAAACTAACACTTCTCGTTATGCTTGATTTCTCAAAGGCATTTGACTCTATTAGTCATAGGATTCTTTGTAGTAAGCTTGCATCGGAGTTTAACTTCCATGGAACTGCAGTGAAATTAGTAAGAAATTATTTAAGCGACCGAAGCCAATCAGTATTTTGCAATGGAACTTTTTCATCTTTCCTCCCGGTTACTAGCGGTGTTCCACAAGGATCGATTTTAGGGCCCTTACTTTTCTGTATGTACATTAATGACATTTTCAATTGCGTTAATTTTAGTGAACTCCATCTTTATGCTGATGACGCACAGCTATTCTTGTCCAGACCTCTTGGTCTTGTTGAGGATGGTCTGAGTTGTCTTAACGAGGATCTTGATTCTATCCAAAACTGGTCTCATTTAAACCTTCTGCTTCTCAATCCACAAAAATCCTCTAGTATGATAGTATACAAACACCCAGTTCAAAGTGAAAATTTTACGCCTATTTTACTAAATAATACCATTATTCCTTTTACCAAATGTAATCGAAATCTTGGTGTCATAATTGACAGTACTCTAAGTTGGGATGATCATGTTAACTACATAATCCGAAGAGTCTATGGAGGACTACGTTCTCTATGGCACTCTAGCAACTTCACCCCGCTAAATACTAGAAAACTTCTTGCACGCTCTCTTCTTGTACCTCTATTTACATATGGATGTGAAGTTTTTGGGAAGCTTGACTCGGATAACTTTCGAAAACTGACTGTTGCATTTAACTCCGTTATAAGATTTGTATACGGACTCAGAAGGTACGACCACGTTTCCAACTTCCAAAAATTGTTACTGGGTTGTGATCTTCGAACTTTTCTTGATTATCGCAGTCTATTGCTTCTGGTTCAAGTAATTAAATTCCTCAGTCCAAAATACTTGTATGATTATTTCAGGTTTGCCAGGTCTCAACGCACATTTAATCTTATTTTGCCCAGATCTAATCTCCTAACAACCAGTCGTCTATTCCTCTGTCACACCGTTAAAATCTACAACTCCTTGCCACATCAAATCAAAGAATCTATTCATAGCGATAGTTTACACGTTGTCAAAAACAAGATATTTAAATATCTGTCTGAATCAACATAGAAGCAATCATACATATATGTATTTATCTTGTTTTAAATGCATTAAACTTTACTTATTTTAGTTTTTACTATAAAATAAAGTAATTCAAAATTTAACTACCTAAATGTAATTTCATAATTTGTATTATCTATATTATTAACTTCCCATAGGGAGTTATTGTAATCGGTCCGATTTGTCAAATTGGAATTTTTGACATTTCTCGACGTTTCAAGGTCCCTAGAGGCTATATCACTCATTTTCAGAGAGATGTCTGTGTGTGTGTGTGTACGTACGTTCGTACGTTCGTACGTTCGTACGTTCGTACGTTCGTACGTTCGTACGTTCGTACGTTCGTACGTTCGTACGTTCGTACGTTCGTACGTCCGTACGTTCTTGTACCATTTTTCGTCGTCGATATCTCAAGAACGAGTAAAGATATCGACTTCAAATAAATTTTGTTTAATAGGTAATAACTTCGAAAGAGGCTGAAAGGGCGTTTATTAAAATTCAGTGAGTAGTTTTTTCACTATAACGGTTTAAAAAAAAAGTAAAAATTTTGGTTAGTTTCAAATATCTCCCGCAAAAATAATGCTATTGATATAAAATAAAATTTAATGTACTCATTATAAGGTCATACAGATTTGGTATGAATTTGGAAAAAAATGAACATACCGTTATTTTTTTAAATAAAAAAAACTGAAAAAAAAAATTTCATAACCCAGATATTCTAAGAACGGAAAACAATTTGAAACTCAAAATAATTTTATTTTACGAAAAGTAATGTGTTTGACAACTGGTGAAAATTTCAAAAAAAAACTAGTTTACAGGTTTTTTACAAAAAATAAAAAACTATATAAAATTCTATTGAAAATTGGTAAAAATTGTTTTTCGACTCAAATTTCTCGAGAACTAGTAGCGATATTGACTTCTAATTTAGTTTATTTTATACATAGTATAATTTTGTACAATTGGTAAAATGTTGACAAATATTGAATTAATAGTTTTTTTTAATAAAAAAACTATTAAAAATTCTAGTGAAAACTAGTTAGAATTGTATTTAAAGTCGAATTTCTTGGGAATGAACATCGATAGTGCCTTCTAAAGTATGTTGTTTTATACATCGATACCTTCCCCTAAGAATGTATACTAAGCGACATTTCTAAAATTGTTCAGGAAACGAAAAAAACGAAGAAAGTTCTAGTTGAATCATAGTGTGATAAGAGACAATTTTGGTTAAACTAAGTGACATCTAACAAAATTTTTTGTTGCTCACAATCAACATCAACAATCTCAATTTCAAATTTCTTTAAATAATTATAATGCTTTTCAATCTTAAAATAATGTTTGTTTGAATTTTACAGCTAAAGTTTGTTTCGCTGAAAATTTGGTTATTTGAAAAAAAACTAAATATAAAGTTTTCAAGACCACAAATGGGAAGTTATCAGTGTGGGTCGCACCCAGCCTCTTTTTTTTATTTTCTTTTTATTATAGTATACTCATTTTTAATTATTTTTTTCCTATATATTATAATATGCGTAATTTTAAAGGACATAGTCTTAATACGTATGTACCATTGAATAAATTAAATAAATTGAAATAAAATAAATAATTGAAATTAATCGAGCAAAACAAATAATTTAATTTAAAATTTTAAAGTTTTAAAGATGTTTTCAGTCCAATTCTTGCCCTAAGCCTAGTTCGCTGATAGTGCTTAATTTTAGATCTTAAAGTTCTTTACAAAAAGAATCGTAGTAGAGAACTTGTTTTCAAAAACACATTTTCTCCGACCTGAAAATCTCTTGAAACATTTCAAAGAATAAGTTTTCAAAATTTCAGGGGAATTTTATCATATAAAATTGATTTTTTCCTTTGATTTTCGTTTTCCCAAAATAAAGTTCACATAGAGTTCAGGAATAATAACTATAATCTGTCAAAATTTAGTTCGAGAACAATGTGCAGAACAATTATTTCGTAATCTATATATTGACAGATAAATGATGTTCAGTTAAAAACAAAAGTTTAATTTTTAGCGGCGGTGGAGAGATTTTTGCATGGTAGATTAAATTTATCATGATCTGCGTATAAAGTTTAATGAATCAAAAACCTTTAGATTGATCAAGTGGGTTGCAGCTTTAAGCCTAGTAAGTCATTAATTTTGGATCCCATGCAAATTTCAATCTAAAGCTTAAAAATCAATGAATAAATTGAAATGCTTTTTCTTCGTGATTGAAGTAAACTCGTCGGTATCCAGGATTCTTCCCAGAGAAGCAACAAACTTGGGTTTGGAGGTTCAAAGCTCCGAATGAAATAACTACTTATTTATTTAAATACTGCTAAACTCTCGATCAATTTATTTCGTGGTTTTGTATTTCTAACACGGTATTTCGTATAATTTTATTTACAATATTACTTCTTTTCTTAAAATAAATAACACATTATTTAATATAATACAATATTCAAACGCCTAAATAACTAACACGGTATTTCATATAAAGTGTCCCCAGCACGCAACCTGGGGAACAAAACGGTGGGAAAACCTTTGCAGAGAACCTTGTTCAGCGCTATCCTTGAAGTGGAACACGAAGGAAAGAAACGGTCTGGATCATTATCGGAATCGGAAGCCCTATGTCCCTACCACGCAATCTAGGGAATTAAACGGGTGGAACTCTCGATGTCCAGTGAGCTTCCTTGAAGAGGAACCCAAAGGAAATAAGCGGCCGGAAATCCTTATAAAAAACGATTAGAACTCTAAAAAGGGAACCTGTCCAATGGAGCTACTTTGAAGAGGGTATCAGAGCAAAAAAACGGGTAGGATTAGTAAATAATTAATAATTTTCAGTGATGGAAATCGATTGTTTTCGATTGTACTCAACTCTTAAAAAAAATGTACTGAAAAAGTCGAAATTGTACTGAAAACTGCTATCATTCAAAAATAAAATGTATTTATTAATAAAACAAAAAACATAAACAATTCATTTATTAAAGTATAAATTAAAGTTATAATAGATAAAGGAACTTAAGTATTTAAGTACAATAAATTATATTGCGCATTTCATAGCATGTACATATATGTATGTATATTTAAAAGTTTATCTTTTCATCTTTTATTAAATGGGATTTACCAATAATCAAAGTTTAAAGTCAATTTAAAATTTTGTTAAAATGCTCTTTTACCAATTTATTTTGGTGTCAAATTTTATTTTTTTTTTTGAGATTTTTTATTAAATAATATATAAAAACTAAAATACAGCTCATAAAATAAAAATTTAACGGCGAAATGAACTGGTAAACAAACCCTTTACAACTAAGATTTTAAATTGACTTTTAAATTTGATTATTGGTAAGGTCCAATGCATATTATTCTAAAAGTTCTTCTTTTTCCAGAGGTTTGTTTGTCACATTTTTACGCACAAGATTTTTATTTATAATATAACTGTGACAACATTCATTTTTAATCAAGTTTTTTGTTTCTATTAGTGCAGAACAAGTCCCCACTTGTAATCGGTTTCTTAATTTTGTTTTTATAATGTTTTGATACGAAAAAAATCGTTCGACATTTGCAGAAGAATGAGGAACACAAAAAGCACCTTGAACAATTCGATAAATATTTGCAAACATTAACTCATTGCATTCATTTTTTAAGAGCTTAATTTTTCCCCAAAATTGCGATAATGGTTCAGTTCTAAGGTTCTTAATAAATTCGCAGTCAGCTCTATACTCATTATTTATATTTTCAATGTTTTTAAGCTCATTAGGGAACATTTTTAAAACGAATTGAGCAATTGAGTTAATTTTACCATCTTAAACTATAGTTCGTGTGAAAATTTGAAGCGAGTTCAAAAAAACATCATCGAAATAAAATCGTTTTCTGATATCATTCAGAAATGTTATATAAAACATTTTTGCATGTTCCTTGAAATTCAGTAAATCTTTTTCACAAACATTTTTCGAAGTGTAGAAACTCTCGCACTCAGTACCGCAATATACCACCATGAGAGATATGTAGGTGATTTTCTGAGATATTAATTGAATTTATGGGCTTTTTATCAATATGTAGTTTCTTTTAGAATAAAATTTCTGCATAATGTTTTAAAAATAAATTTCATCCTTGGAAGCAAAATATTGATTCTAACATCCTCGGATTGCATTTCTAGGTTTAAGTCATTTATTATTTTGAGGATATAAGAAAGAAATATGAAAAACAACTTAACATTCAAGTCCCTTAGGCTGCATGATATGAAATTGAGGTTTTGATTTTCAGAATTTGTTTCCAATTCTCCAAGTCCGAAATAATTAGCCAACGGGTCCCATTGTTCTAAGATGCAGTCAATTGCTGCCTATGAACACAATAAACATTGTATTAAAAGTGTAATTTGACACTCATTATAATATACAAGTACCTGACGGGAGAGCCAACGCGTAGGGGAATATTTTAAAATTGTATGTAAACTTGTACCGAAATATTCCTGGAACTTTTCGAATTCTAGTCGTCTGCTAGAGCTGTTGCAAAAATGATGATTTATTCCTTTAATAAGTTTGTCGACAACATCGGGAAATTTTTCTGCTGCAGCCTTTGAAAAAAGATTTAAACTGTGACACACGCAACCATTCACAATAAGATTGGGAACAACTTCCTTTAATTTTGCTTGAACACCGTTTATTTTGCCCATCATAACATTACAATTATCTGCGGTGAATCCAACCATATTTTTGAACGATATTTGTTTTCCCTCGAAGATATGTTTAATCGTGTTAAAAATTCCAGAAGCTGTTCCCTCAGGAACTTCAGCAAGTGCTAGAAACATATCATGGCACTTTTCGTTGTAGATTCGAATAACCACTGCCAGATTTTTTCTTACAGCTATATCTGTACTTTCGTCTATAACCAAAGAAAAATATTGGTGGTTCGTTATCTCGGAAATAATTTTCGCATTTTCGGGAGCCATTAATTCTTTGATTATTTTTTGGCCTTTATGTCGATTGATTGTCACTTTTTTTATCACATGTGAGTCCGATAAATTTTTTTTCAACAAGATATTTAAGTGATCTAATACAGCAAACGGTAAATTATGTTCTGCGACGAAAAGACTGAGGGATATTTCAAATTTTTTCGCATTTTCCGATATTTTTGTGTCTTTCTTTGGCATGATGAGATCAACTTTTACACTTTGTTTTGCTGCACGGTGTGCCTTGACGTGTGGTGCTGAACGTGCATGCCTTTCGATGTGAAACTTTCCTCCAGCTATATATTTGCTACATAACATGCATTTCTTCTTTTTTGTCATAGAGTCTTCTTGCAACCAATAAAATTTTTCTTTCCATGATTTTTGAAATTTTATTTTATCCTTGTACCCTCTTATTTTAGTCCTATTTCTGTTTGACTTTTTTTTGGAGTCAATTTTCGATACGATGTGCGAAAGTTCTTCAGTTTCGCTGCCCTCGCTTGCTTCGCTGCTCTCGCTTGTGATTTCTTCGCTGTACTCAGATTCACTGTTCGAAGTTTTGGTTGACTTTCCTTCTGCCTGGCTGTTGGACTGCTCGGCTGACGGGTTTTCTGGCTGCGGGTTCAACTGTGCTTCTGGATTCACCTGTTCTGTACAGTTCGACTGATGTTTTTTCTTTTCAATGTTTTGAATGGTTATTGTTTTTGTGCTTTCTTTTTTAATCAGTCACCTTATTTGATATAATGTTTAAATTGACAAGATAATTAACTAAATCATATGAAATATGCAACTTACTTTTCCATAATTTTCAAATCGAAAATACTGCAAACGGAATTCAAAACAAGACCAGCCAAGTGCGACAGACAACAAATATCCGTTATACATTTTTTCCCAACAAATACATATGTATGTATATCCATCCAACAAAACAAAATAAAAAAGAACAAGAATCCAAAAGTATCATCCAACTGACGTTCAGATGTCAGCGTTTAAAAAGAAATGAGTGCATTCAGCCGAAGTGGAGAAGGTTTTGATATTAAATAATTGGGGAAAAGGTATGTTTACATCACTTAGACATTATTAAGCCAAGAATAGAAAAAAAAATACCAAAGGAATTATTCCATTTTCTTCAGATAATTCAGAATTGTACTGAAAATAGCGTAAATGTACTTTTGTACTGAAGGAATCAAATTGTACTGATTTCAGTACAAAAGTAAGCCTTTTTCCATCAGTGACTCCTAATAATAATTAAGCTTGCCCTACTTTAGGTTTAGCTAATACCCTACTATTTTACAACAAAAATTTAGATCAGCTTCACCATTACAGTAATGCTTCTCTGTCACCGAAACGCTGTATAAAAGGTTTTTGCTTAAGGCCCGATCTCGAACTCTCTATACATTTGATTGGTATCTACACTGGACGAGAATAAAATACAGTTTTGTGATTTTTCCAACCTCGACTTATCAAATCTGCGACTAAGAGTCAGTGTGAACTGAAAAAAGTAAATAACAAAATTGTTTGTGATTCCAAGTGAGTAGTGATCCCATGACTTCGGGTGCACACACTGGATGTGCAAAATGATTATTTAATAAGGCGGTATGTAGGTTCCGTAACGTATCGCTCGGAAATACGATTAGGGTCGTTGGTGTCGTAGCGTTTTGATCGGTAATGTGATTAGGGATATGTAAGTATTGTAGTCTTCGTTACAAAATTAGTGGTCATAAAGACCCTTAATCTAATAACTTAAAACCCGCAACCATTCATGTGTACGCGTTAGCAGAAATGGAACGGATTATCAATATTCTGCTGATTAGGAACGTTTTTCATGAAAAGAGTTACTCTTGGAGGATTTGTCACTTCCTCGCAAGAGGCAATACACCCCTGAACACTTTTTCGCAGTGGCAGAATCCAAAACTCTTTACATGAAAACATGTCCAACGCATCCGGATACCCGGGTAGTAAGCAAACTATTGTCCGTATTTAATGAAAACCTGTTCTTTAAAACTATTTTGAAAAAAAAAAAAAAATAACTCAAAATGTTCCCAAGAACACGTCTTCTACCTTAGGTTAGTGTGGCTGCCAGCGTCCAGCGTCGTAGTTGACACACTTAGACCAGTGTTGTTTCATTGTTCTACGTGAATCTAGAGGTTTTCTCCCTAGTCGTTAAACCATTTGGAGCTCTTTATGAAGCGAGATAGACTGCAAATGTCTGTATTGAGTTTAACTTTAAGTTTCTCGAAGAAAAACTCTCCATGGAGCTTACGTCTTTGGGATAAAGCGTGATCTTTACCTACAAAATGATGAAGTGATTATATACCTCTTCCTTGTCCATACAGTTTCTGCAAAAATCGTTTGAAAATCGCCAAGCTTCGTTGCATGCTTGTCTAAATGACAGTGTCCGGTTTTGACAATTACGGATCTGATGTGCAATCTACTTAAGGATAACAAACACTTAGAACGCTTTAGATCGCGCATTGGTAAGATCCGTTTTGTCATCAGACAGGTGGTTAAATTGTTCCAAATAAGTTTTTAACTTCCCATAGGGAGTTATTTTCAATGTTTTTACAATGTTAAATAGGAAGTGTTGTTCCACTCTTTGGCTAGTTCGTCAGCTTCATAGTGCCCTGGTACCCAGCAGAGGTGTTATAGAGTTAGTAGAGATCGAGTCCAAAAATACTCGTATAGTAGCTCATTGATTATATCCGAGAAAATGCGGATATCAGTAGCTGATAACACGTTTTTTTTTAGCTAAGATAGGACGTCTTAAATCGCTATAAGTTCCGCCAGGAAAAGGCTACAATGATTAGAAGAACGAGATATAATCTTAGTCAATATATAGCCAATGAGTAATGCAGAGTTGAAGGCTCCGTTTGTTCCCAATAGCTTTTTTGCATCATAAAGAGTGCCACTGGGCCCTTTCTTGTATATAAGGTTTCCAGAAGTATAGGAATAGCAGTTTCTTCTGACCGGTTATTATTAACTTGCTTAAAGTGTTTTCTAGGAGTTTTTTGTGTGATGGTATAGGATACTTTCCTGATACGGCAAAAACAACATCACCCGCATAGGCAATCTTAATTTACTACCAAGTTCCATACAAGGGGAGAAAGAACACCGCCCTGCGGCGTACCCCTACCGACAGACCTTCTAGGAATTTGGTTAATCAGTTCACCAAGAGGCCCATCAACCTTCACAAATTAAAGTGCAGATGCGTTTGCAGATGTTTCGACTTTGTAAGAAGCGCCTTCTATATCTAGAAATGGTAGTACTCCGTAGCATAAATGTTAGTGCGTTGGACTATCATCTCAGCCGCTGCACTGCCTCTTGCAAAGAATTTACAAATCTACTAAGAGTATTCCTTGTCATGAGAAGTGGTGTTCATTAGCCGTTCGGAATCGGCAGAAAATTGTAGTTCCCTTCCATTCCTGATGGTACCACTCACAAAGGAATGGTTGGGAGTTTTAAGTCCCTAGGTTTGGGCTCTCGATGAGCAGTCACGGCCTATAATTTATTTTAAAGATGGTGGACTGACGGCTTTTACGGAGGTGTTGGTGCATGGGAGCCGGATGACTACTCAATCGGATTAGGTATGCTTCAACACCAGTCAAGAAGCTGCTTAAGTAGATGGTTTCGGAAGAGTCAGAAATTCGAATTCCAGATGCTGGTACAAAAGCAAACACACAATATAAGACACATCAAAACCTACTTCATCCTTTCTTCTTTTAAACTCAATACAAACTGGATGATTACATATCAATTCCATCCGCAGGTTCAAAAGTTCGGTATCCCTAAGTGCTTAATTGTATACAAATTATATGAAGCTGAAGATCGCTGCATCCAAATTTATGTTTTCATTTAGGATAGCAGATCTCGATAAGTATCAAAGATATTGGAATATTTTAAACGCCAAAATGTTGGGCGCAAATTTTCCTAGGGGCGATGTCCGTTACTTTTTTTTAAATTGTATCTCGTTATATTTTATTTTAGTGAGTTTTAAAACTTTTAAGACAAAAAAATTTTTAGGAGAGGATATAGACCCAATGTAGAATATACGTTTCTCTAGGGGCGACGTTTCTCCTTTTTTTTATTTTTTTTTTATTAAGCTTATTTAACCATGATTTAACCATTAAATTAACAAAAAAAAACAAAAAGTTTGTACCCTTATAACTTTGGATCAACTAACCGTAGGTACGACCCAAACGCAAAATAGTTGGCCTACTCATCAATTAACAAATTAACATTTTTTATGTGCCTATATTTTCTGGTCCCCAAGCAGTTGTTTTTTAATTTTTTTTTGTCGATGTAATGAATTACATTTAATAAGTAAATTAGACCAAACAGAACTAAATTCGAGAAAGCACATATGGCTCCAGTTTGCATTCCCTCAAACAAAGATAGAGCATAATAGTTGGACTACTCTCTCTGGGATGCAAAATAGTTGGCCTATGAAGATTTAAATAGATTTTCAGTTAACCGTTATTAAAAAATGACATGCACTTGTTTTGTTGTTTATTGATCTCTTGTTTTATGCACGCCAGCAACAGTTTAATGTCAACCATGGTGCGTGGCGTTGCATTATCAAGAGACCTTAGGGAATCCATAAATAAAGCCTTCGAAACGGGATTATTGAGGTATAAAATCGCAAAACAATTCAATTTACCACGCTCATCAATTCGAAACATTATCTCAAAGTTCAAAAATAGTGGAAATGTGGAGATCGGTAAAAAACGGGACGCCCACCAATTGCAAAACCTCGAGATTGCCGAGTTTTAAAAAAAATAATAAAAGAAAATCGACGTCAAACGCCCGCTGCAATAACTGTTCAATGGAGGGAAAGAATAAAAATAAAGTGTTTCGGTCGACACTTGCAAACGGACTATGAAAAAAATTAGATACAAATTTTATAAGGTTTATTTTAGATTTATTTAATTTAGCGCAATTTTAATTCGTTAAAACATAGGCCAAATAAAAACCACTTTTAACACCTAAACAAAAGAAAAGGCGGCTAGAGTGGGCCAAACAACGTAAAAACTGGACTTTAAGTCAATGGCGGTCCGTTATTTGGAGTGATGAGTCCAGGTTTGAAGTTTGCGTGGGCGACGAACGAAAACGAGTCATTAGAAATTCAAGAGGTTTTTCACAAAGATTGCCTTAAAAACACGGTCAAGTTTCCAGCATCTCTAATGATATGGGGATACATGTCGGGGCGGGGTTTGGGCAATTTGCATTTTGTAAATGGAAGTGTCAATGCTGCCAGGTACAGGGATATTCTGGAAAATGAGCTTCTCTCATCAATACCACGACTTCAAGCTAGTGATCGAGACTATATTTTCCAACAGGATGGAGCTTCTTGCCATACAGCAAGGTCTAAAATGGCGTAGCTATCTGCTGAAGCTATTCCTTTACTGGAATGGCCTTCCAGCAGCCCTGACCTTTCACCAATCGAAAATGGTCTGGCATAAAATGAAACAAAAACCGCGAAAAGAACTATGCCGGACCTCTTCAAGACCTTAAAGCTAAAATCATAAATATTTGGGAATCTTTTGGCACCAAAGAATGTCAAAAATTAGTTGACACAATGCCACGACGCATAGAAGCAGTTATCAAGGCCAAAGGCGACGTAACACCATGGTAAAATAAAAATTAAGACCCATAGGCCAACTATTTTGCTCTTAAAAAAATGTATCAATCGTTATTTTAATTTGTAAGGTTGCTCTATACCGTTATTTAATTGAAGTCATTTTGTTTTTGTTACCTATTCCTATTCAAAATAAATATATCTTAAGAAAAATACTAAAATATTGATTTTATTTCCAATGGACTTTAAGAAACAGAAGATTTTTGTTTTTTATCATAGGTAGTCCAACTATTTTGCGTTTGGGCATGTATAAGAACGGTACATGAAAAAATTAGAATTTCCAAACTCTAGGGGCGATGTTTTTTCTTTTTTTTTTATTTTTTTGTTTATTAAATTTTTTTAAACATGAAAGTTAAAAAAAAAAAAAAAGTTTAGACCCTTATAACTTTGGATCAACTAATCGTAGGTATAAGAACGGTACATGAAAAAATTAGAATTTCCAAACTCTAAAGGCGATATTTTTTCTTTTTGTTTTATTTCATGTTCTCGAGTCATTTGTTGTCTATCAACAAATTACAACAAATGAAAATAGATACCTACGTTTTGTGTTAGTTAGTTAAGATGTTGGTTATTTGTAATATTTTTATATTTTTTATTGCATTATATTAATAATTATATATTATCAAAATTATAATATTTACTTCATATGAATTTTTATTTTTTCGATTCAAGTTTTAATAATTCTGATAATAATTATACAAAATTGGAATTATATAAAGAAAAGATTAATTGTTATACAAACAAAAACAAAATTTCAGCAAAGACAAAGAAAAAGAAAATTCCAGAATGAATATACTTTATAGAATAACTATTATAATAATTAGATAGATATTATGATATATGTTTAACAAATTTGAATTGAAAAATATTTATTGATTTTAGTTTAGCTAAACCAAAAAAGGATGGTGTTGAGCTATTACTCGTAGTTTAGCTAAAACAAAATTATACTAGATTTAGTTCTAACGATGATTCAAGTTTTATGCCTCTTGTAATGCCAGCCATCTAGAACAACAGTCACAACTGAAGAGAAAATATACATTTTGTAACTCTTCCTCAGTTTTTTTCAAGTAGTTCAGACATCCAAATTCTGCCCACCGTTTACAAGTATGGCACTGGCACCAAGTTTGCTAGAACACAAATGACTCAAGAACATGAAATAAAAGAAAAGAAAAGACATCGCTTTTAGAGTTTGGAAATTCTAATTTTTGTATGTACCGTTCTTATACCTACGATTAGTCAATCCAAAGTTATAAGGGTCCAAAGTTTTTGTTTTTTTTTTTTTTGTTAATTTCATGGTTAAATCATGGTTAAATAAGCTTAATAAAAAAAAATAAAAAAAAGGAGAAACATCGCCCCTAGAGAAACGTATATTCTACATTTGGTCATATTTATTTTATTTCTAAAAAAATTATTGCGGTCTATATCCTCTCCTAAAAATTTTTTTGTCTTAAAACTTTTAAAAGTCACTAAAATAAAATATAACGAGATACAATTTAAAAACAGTAACGGACATCGCCCCTAGGAAAATTTTCTCCCAACATTTTGGCGTTTAAAATATTCCAATATCTTTGATACTTATCGAGATCTGCTATCCTAAATGAAAACATAAATTTGGATGCAGCGATCTTCAGCTTCATCAAATTATAAATTAGAGGTCAATAGGTCGTATAGTTCCAACTATCACCATTCCTGTGTCAATATTGTTACAATAAAATAAAAAGCTTTATTCATGACAAGAGAAGAAATACATACTATCGGAGGATTTGTCACTACTTTCTCGAAAAAGGTAGGTAGGGCCTCGAACAATAAATTAATTAGCATTATGTTAACCTTATTTTGGAAGTTATAAGTAATTCGAAATCACTTTTGTTGCAAATACATTAACAAATAGTTTTTAACTTGCCAGTACTTTAACTCATCAAGATGCAAGTTTCTACTTAAAATTTAAGTTAAATTAGTTCCCTAAACCAAATCAAAAAATTAAATAAACAAATATGCTAAGTTTATTCCAAATGTATGATAAGTATCTAATAATTAGTTCACGACCCCTCTTTATCATCATATTCTGATGAACAGATCTGCTTTCAATTAACACTATTTTATACCAAAATTATCAATAAACCGAAACACAAGCCGAAATAAATTAGTTAACGAGTTCAAAATTTCTTAAAGATTGAAAGATCTTTACAGTGTGTTTGTAATTTGGATTTAAATCTCTTACTGACAGATAATGGAACTACTAAGTACATTTTGGGAAAATTATATTAAAATTTCTTCTTGAAAGGTTGTTTTTTAACAATTGTTGTTGTTTTTTCATCAATTCCAAATCACCCTGTAAGTAAGATTGTGTCTATTTGAAATTAATTTTGACCTTTCAAATTTAAATAACTCGTACTGTCTGTCTGTTTTTTTTTTTTTTTTTTTTTGTATGCACAATAAAAGTCACCATTACCATAACTATATTTAAAACATCAATTAAAATCTAACTTCAAGTTTATTTTATTACCCTAGCAAACAAAGAAGTAGTAATTTAATCAACTTTTTGGTAACACCACCATATTAACAACGAAACTTTTCCAAGCGGAAACTAAATCGATGGAAAAATCCATGGTAAACAATAAATTATTTTAATTGAACTTGTTTATATTATTTGTTCGACGTGATTGTATTTAACTTTTTATTATTTAAAAAAATTAAGTAGGTACGCAGTAGCTTAATGGCCAAAATATAGAAATTAGTAAATAACGACATAATAATTGAGAATTTAATTTTCGTTACTGAAATAAGTTATTTTATTTGTAAAATTTGACAAATTAATTATTGAAAAATTCAAAATAAAAAAAATAACGGCTAATAGTAGAGATTCTCTTATAAACAATAGATTTATTTGTTTTTATTACCTGTGGAGCTGCTGTGATTGAGCCAACAGCTAAGGCGTATACCAGAAACAATTGAATCATAATTAATTGCCTTGTTCGGTCTTGACTGCTAATTTGTAAGTATTTTTTTTTTTTTTTTGTAATTTCTGTGAAGATCTCGAGAAATCAACTTTTTTTATTGGAACACGACAATAGAATACAAATATTTATTGATACTTCGAAACAATAAAATATATTTGGTAATATTAATTAAATTGTTTTTTTCTTTTAAATATTTTGAAACACTGCGCCTAATTCTGTCACACGCGACTAGAATAATTAAACTCTAATAAATTCTCTTATTTTGAAATCATAAATCCCAAACTAAGATTTCAAATCAGAATATTAATTCTTAAGCGGTGCTACGGGCTTGAATGATCAACTTCAACTGACTACTTTACGGTTGAAAGATACTACATATCTTAATTGAGCAACAAGTTGACTTAGCCAAGAAGTCCGTGCTACCAATTCTCGATGAATTATTTTGTTGTTGTTGTTGTTTTATTGCAATAAAACTAACTATATATTTTTTTCTTATTTAGCTGAGATGGAATGGAGCTATCATTTCAAGCTGGTTTTTGCGATCTGTGTGAGCAGGGCTGGATTGATTTTTCTGGACACCTTTTTAATTGGAATGAAGAAATTTTTTTGTTTCGACCCAGTCTTCAACAATCGAGTGCCAATTCTAAAAATGATATTTTCTCAATTCATTTTTAAATAGTTCTGTTTCATTTTATAATAATATTTTAAGAGGGCTTGCAAGATTGTTACGGGAAGATCAAAGGGCACGGTAGTGCCCAGCCAAGTTCTGGCACTACACCCATTTTACAGGAGAATAAAGTAAAATAATATTGAAACAGCTTCAATGTAATAGAGAAATTTTATTTTTTATTGATTACTGCCTAAAATTTGATGTTCTTACTTGGCAATTTTTTTTATGCAATTTTTTTTTTTGGTATATTTTCTTTTTGTTATTGGTTGTTTTGATATGCGCTTCAATTATTTCTTCTTGTCCTGACTAGATACCCAACACTAACATACCTACCTTAATTACAGCAATCGGAAGTGCTTCGTATAAATTAAACATTTTCTCAGAAAGTGGGCGGATACCACGCCCCTGAATGGAAAATTTCAAATTTTCGATTTTTTTCTCTGCTTGCATGACAAGAGCTACCGTTGTTCAAAATTACAAGATCTTACGATGTCGGGAAGTGCTCCATAATTTTGATGATCTGTCAGTCAGTCAGTCAGTCAGTCAGTCAGTCAGTCAGTCAGTTACGGTTTTTGTGATTTTTGAGGCCTTATATCTCAGGAACCGCCTATTCTAGAAAATTGATATTTGGTGAGGCGCCTGTGCCTGACTAGCTTAGCATATATTCGGAGTTTTAAGTTTCTGACTTCATTGGTACTGAAGATAGGAAGGAGTCAAAAATCACCTGAGTTTGTTCCTGTAAAAAGGGTGTAGTGCCAGAACTTGGCTGGGCACTACCGACCGTGCCCTTTGATGTTTTGACAAGTATGTCGGTAATAAGTTATTTTTGATTTTAAATACAAAGAACAAAACATTGAAATAAGCACGCTGTTTAACGAATTCTTCGTAGAAAACCAAATTAAAATTAATGCTATCGTGTAAAACTATAAATTTTGTTTTTAAAACATTCAGTTTAAGTTCGTTAGCATTAACGCTCATTTTCAAAACTACACGGTCTTCATTTAATAGTCGTCATCATTGCGGGGGTCTTTTAGCCTTCTCAAACAAAAGTGAATTGTCTGCAAAGAGATCAAGTGAATAGTCCTTTAATAGCTTTATGCTATCGTTTATTTAGCAGTTAAAAAGAAGTGGTCAGAGTATTGATCTTTGTGGGACTCCAATATCAATCGGTTCAGCATCGCATAAGATGTTGTTGTTTTTGGTTTCCTGAGAAAATCCGAATAAAAAAATTATAAGCCAATTAAGGGCCGTGTCAGTAATTCCACACTTGCACAATTTCTCCAATAAAAGAACGCATGGAAGAGCATTACTTGAATATTGCTTTTTCCCCGAAAAGGAAAAACAAAGACATTACGGCTGGTGAAGAGCCATGCCTCTGGTCTTCATCAACTTTACTTTAAATAAGATGGCTATAACAAGACTTTATATGAATTAATAAATATAGGGTTTACGATCACCTAAGGATCTATTTTGCCCAAGACCTTATTTAACTTTCTGGGTAGTCAGGGCCTTAGGCCCTGTATCCAAAATTTTAATTCACAGACGAATTTAAGAATTTTCTTCGGAAGTAGTCGCTGAGTTTTAAATAAGAATTAAGTCTCCAAAGACCTTTTACTAAATTCCCAATTTTGGGCATATGTTTTTATTTGAAGCTTGTATCCTCATTACATTTTTTTTTTTTTAGAAAAAAAAGGTAAATGATGCAATTTTCAAATAAGCCAACCGAACTTGTAAATAAGCTTTCGCTATGACTTCCTTGTAATCTGTAAACTTAAATCTGCGGTACTACGAGTATAAAGCATAACCCGCTGCAAATTGGCACGCGCTGTAAAGAAAACTCTTCAAACTTAGCTTTAAATGCTGCTACTGCAAGAGAACTTTATGAAAAGGCGATACAGCAATTAAGTCAAACCTATTAATCAGAGCTATGATCAAAATTGCTTCAAATTTAAGGAAATAATTTGAACACTTCTAGAAGAACTGAAAATCAAAAATTCAGATCCCTAAGAGACTAAAAACTATTAAAATTTAAGAAATCCATAATTAAATCAATTCCTATACTCAATATTTGGTACATTGAATTTATAACTCTTAAAAAAGAACTTCGCCCAACTAGACTAAATTATAAAATGCGCCCCTGTTACTATGCGATTCGATAAAATCGTATGAAAGTGCGAAAAAGTATTCATCTGTCTGGTTGTTCTTCTTTTTTTGTTTTGTTTAGCAAGTGCATACTATCTGTTGGTTTTACTTGTATTTTTCGACATAGTGCCGCTGATAAACCAAAACAAAAATTGTGCCAAACAAAAGGAAAAACAACTTCGAAGATGTGCGCGGTTTGTTGCTTTGTTTTCATCGTTTAATTGTTTTTGACCAAATCACTTGTGTCTGGCAGAGCAGAAAAAATGTTTTGCCAAAATAATTACTGCAAATGAATTTTAAAAATTTGAATTTGAAGTTTTATTCTTAAAATTGACTTCTTCATAACGAATATGAAGGAAGATTAGGAAATTACTTCTGTTTAGGTGGAGTGATTAAATATAATTCAACTAAAAGTCAAAGTGGAGCTAAAATCATTAAGAACTTTCAATTGAATTGACTTGTTGATTTCGGCATATCAATTAAATTCAAGGTTAACAATAATTCCTTGGCAAAACCTTGTTTCGATAAAACGTAATGAGGTACATTATTTATAACTCTGCCAGAATTTAATTTCCAGTTTATTATTTTTAATAACAAAATAACCCAGTTTTTGATACGAAACATTTCAAAAGTTGTTTTGATCTTGTTTCATAGGAAAACCCTTGTCCTATGAATCATTTGGTATAATGATACTGGGGAAGATTCCATATCTAAGAATCTAATTTACCTTAAGTTCTTCTTTTGATAATGTCAATGCCCTAGGGCTATACCAGTTTTATAAGCTTTCAAAACAAATGATATGCTTTTTTTTTCGAGCCCGGTACTAGGTATAAAGCCAGATATTATGTTGATGCAATGGGGGAACAAAACTGAACTTTAGACAAAGTAGAAATAAAGGAATACAAAAAGTAAAAGGTCGTGCATTTCTGTCTTAATGCCAGTATATCTGTGTGAATAAATTTGGCAAGAAAAACCTGGTCCAAGTTTATTCAAACTTGATACATGGTGTTCGTAGATACATACAAGAAATGATCGTTTGACCAAGCATCGGTCCAAATGTAAAACTCACTAGGCACGAAATAAGATTGACACCATATGAAGAGTTTTTCAATTAGGGCGGGAAGATGTTTAAATGGAATAAAATAAGTTGTATGTATGTGTGCGATATTAATAAAAAAAACGTTTGTATTTGTTAGTCCCATGTATGCCAGTATGAACGGAATGTGACAATTGCTTGCCTCGGCTTCTTGCGATGACACGGATCCGAATGGTTCAATTTTCCGCAGAGATCTGACAGAATTTGAGCAATGACCTGTGTTATATTCACCTCAAGAGAACCCACAAGAAAAAGTCTGGTGGGGTCAAATCACATGAACTTGGTAGCCAAATAAGGTCACCTCAGTTTATGCAGAATGTCAATTATGGTGTCCACTGTGTAGCACGTAGTGCCATCCTGCTGGAACCACATTTCATCCAGGTCCATATGGTTCAATTTAGGCCATACAAAATTAGTTATCATAGTTCTGTAGCTCTCCTCATTGACAGTGACCGCCTCACCAACTTTGATTTTGAAAAAGTACGAATCTATGACGCTGCCGGGCCAAAATCCAAACGAAACGGTAAATTTTTGAGGATGCATTGTCATCTGGTGAATTCGTGTGTGTGTCGAGTCCAGGGTTTGGACTTTACTTCGATCGAAGTAGATCTACTTCGATTTTGAGAAAAAAAATTGTATCTATTTCCCTACTTCTCTTTTTTATGATCTACTTCGCTTTGAAATTCTTGATAAACATAACACATTTAAACACAGCGCTGATCATTCTGTATTACATTAAAAACAAGTTTAGGAATTGTTTAAACGTACACTGAAAATAAAATCTAGGTATATATGATAAAAATCTAGGTTGATTTGACAAAAATTTTGTCAATTTACGTCCAACAAAAAGTTTTATCAAATTGACAAAAATTATAGAATTTTGTTGATGTAACAAAAAATATTTTGTTATATCCACAAAATTATTTTGTTATGCTAACAGATAAATTTGTTGAAATAACAAAAATATTTTGTCAATATGACAAAATTTCGTAGAATTTACAAAATTAATTTGTCATATTAACAATTTTTTTGTTGTATTAACAATTTTTTTTTTAATGTTATTGTTTTTTTTATTATTATCGGATTAACAATTTTTTTTTGTTAAATTAACAAAAATGTTTTGTTAAATTAACAAAATTGTTTTGTTAAATTAACAAAATTGTTTTGTTACACTAACAAAATATTTTTTTAAATTAACACAAATTTCTTGTTATATTTTGTTAAATTAACAAAATATTTTGTCAATTCAACAAAATATTTTTTCAATTTTACAATATTTCTTTTGTTGAATCTACAAAAAACAAAATTAATTTTGTCAAAATAGTTTGTTTTTTTTTGGGATTTAAGTCCACAAAAATTGGCGTTTCGCCCCTACGATCTCACATGCAACCATCTGTGAGGGCGTATGGACAGTACGCAATTTTTGTTAAGTTCAGTTAATCTTACATCGATTTTTTAACAAAAACCAAGTGTGAACTATATCATACACAAAAGAAATTTTTTGGTTTCCTTACAAAATAGTTTTATCCATCTGATTATTATTATATTATTTTATCAATATTACAAAATAATTCAACCCAAAAACAAAATATTTGTCATTTTAACAAAAATGTTTTAATTTTTTGTTAAATTGACAAAAAAAAATTAACAAAAACTTTGTGATATTGACAAACATTTACAAAACAGATTTTTTGTAGATACAACAAAGATTTTGTTAACATCACAAGAAAGGTTGTCGATGTGACAAAAATCTCAGATTTATTTTGTTATATTAACAAAACTTGGTTTGTTAAACTGACAATATTATTTGTAGTGCATATTTTGTAAACTGACAAAATATGACGCTGGGTTATACAAATTTTGTGAAATCAACAAAATCATTCTTTCGTATTGACACAATATTTATCAAAACGATAAAATTGTTTTGTTAAAGGTCAACAAAACGTTTTTGTCAATATTAGCTAGGAATTTATTTTCAATGTAAGCACCGTGGAAAATTTAATGTTTTCAAGATCACTTACAGAAAAACGCAAAGATATTTATGAGCCACCCTTTAGAATTGATAAAACTCATACAAAAATACAAGTTCGTTGATAGATAATTTACTTCAAAATAGTTATATTTAATTACTATTTTTTACAAGTTTGAAGTCTGAATTTACTTTTATATGTTCTGTTTATATAATTTCATTTCCTTAAACTACTTCGAAAATTTTGGATATACTTCAGTTTTTTTTCCGTATTTACTTCGAAAATTTAAAACATAAGTCCGAACCCTTGTGTCGACGATTTTTCGGCCAAAATTACGGTCGTCTTCCAAACGCTTCGAAGCTCAGTCAGGGAACAAACATCATATTGCCATGAATTTTTAGCTCAAGGGAGGACCAGTTGGATCATGTGCGGCTGGAGTCCTAAGTTTCGATACAAATCGGACAAGTTGAAGTCTGTGAAAGGCCGAGTTCTGGTGCCCGGTGAAGAATCGACTTCCGCGGGTTATGACGTTGAGGAGTCGACCGACGACGGTTGCACTAAGTAGCATCACATTTTGATAGTCAAATTTTATCATTTGGACGTACTGTACAATTAAGTAACTTACCATGGTAATTTGAACCATAATAAAGAACAATTTAGTTCATCTACAAGCATTTGCTTAACAGATATGTGTGCATATTTTAATATAATAAATTTATAAAATTAGTACAACCAACATTTCATTTTTAAATTTCTCGCAAGATAAATTTGAGACAAAAATAGAACTTACTTCACTGCACGAGGAAACAGCTCGCGATATCGCTTCATTTCTGCCATCATTTGTTCTATGGGGATGTTCAGAAAGGAAACTTCTTGTTCTCAACAGTCTATTTGGCACCTACATAGATATGGATCAATGAAAGCTGAAATGGACTTTTTATATGATATCTTAGTATATCCCTTACAAGTTTTCCTCTTGCTTCTAGAGATTTAATCCCGAGCAATTGACACCATGCTTTATACGCCGTACTAAAATTCCAACGCATTTTACGAAACACATATTTGGTACACCGCCTCTGCACTTACTCAATTCTATCCGAATGGAGTATTCCAAATTACACCGGTATATTCAATTGTTCACCTTACCAGTGAGGTATAAAGACTTAGTAAAACATAAGGATCAGTAAAATACTTACTATTTCTTTTAATGAATCTATCTAAGCTGTTTTTTTTGGAGAAAAAGTATTTTCAAAAACAACACCTAAATCTTTAATATCATTAACATTAATTTTAGCATCAATTATATATGGAAAATAAGAAACAGATCCTAATTTGGAAAATGTAATAATCTTGCATTTACTGATATTTAGTTTTAAGCTATTTAAAGAACACAAATTTGAAATACGATCTAAATCGAATTGAACTTTTACACAGTCATCAATACATTTAATTTAAAAAAAATATTTTTAAATCATCCGCGTAAAGCAAATATATCATTAATATAATGTAAAAAGTAAAGGACCAAGATGGGTTCCTTGTAGAACCCCAGAAGTCATTTACTCGTAATACTTCTTGAAACTTTGAAATTAATCAGTAAACGTTGAATTCCATTCTTCAAATATGAATTAATCCATTAAAGCATCTCAGAGAATCATTGCATTTTTGTTTTCAGAATACTAGACGGAATACCACAACTACTCGTATAATTAACCTCAAGGATCTGAAGTGCCAATAAAACCTTATCGCAATTCAACCCCAATATGAACTTTTTCATCGAAATTTGTAAGAAAAGTGTTTGAAGTGCAGAAATAAAACAACTCAAAAAAAAATTGCAAACAGTTCCAAATAATATTTGACAGGGATGTCATCAAAACAAAATGGCCTCCATGGGCCGCCAAAATCTCAGCCTACAACCGAAGCTGCTGAAGCGATTCTTTTTTCAAACATTGTACTTAAAGTTCTTTGGTGATTCCCTAGAAGAGAAATTGATTTTTGTAACTCTAGGACCGTTTTTGTGATGAATAAGATTTTGCATTACGGGTGTAGGGGGGGGGGGGGTACCGTTAGTTCTGAAGATAAAAAAAATTTCAATTTCTCCTGAGGGAATCACCGGAAGACCCTTAAGTTTGAAGAAAATACTTCCAGTACTTAAAATTGTAGGTCGAGGTACAGACATACAGACAGACAGACGGAATTGCTTGACTTGCTTTTCTCGTGTTCCTTTCATCGTAATGTGAACTTTAATCAAAATCTCGAGTTCGATTTTTTCCAAATGCAAAACTTGCCCTATAGTACCTATATCGCAAGCAAAAGGCAATACCGATTTCGATAAAATTTTGTATACAGAACCGTGATCGAACTTTAAATAATACCTAATGTGTATAAAATTTTCAAAAATATATTTTTTTGATTTTTAAAAAAGAAAATATTTTTTTTTTAAATTCAATAATATTTCAAAGAACCTGTTGCATTTATAAGGGCTTATATTTCTAGGGGACCACCTAAGACCAGACTTAGACAATTTTTAGTAGATCAGGAAAACAGAAAAACTTATTTTATTTTACTGACTCAAAAGTATATAACCCTATTTTTCCTTTTTCAAATGTTTCGAAGTAAATAGTTAACTATGCTTTTAATGAGGTACTACCTATGCGGTACCTCAATGTGCATCAATTATTCGACCTAATTTAGATCTGAGTGTAGACAGATATGGAAACTACGAGAATCTTTCTTAATGACTTTAGGTTTATTTATATCTACTTTATGGCAAAATTATTCATTTCCTAAGTTATAGTAGATACAAGTATGGGAGGTTTCAAGGTCAACTGGTTGCAGGAAACTGATACTCTTTAGATAATGTTATTATGTTGATGATACTTTTTAATTTTAATCAAAAAAAATTTTAACAGCAAATTCATTTTAAACTAATACAAAATGCATTTAATCTGGTGTCTAGGTAGGTAGGTTAGGTAGGTAGAAATGGCGAGCACCGGGAGACTAGCCCTGTGGCCCAATTAGCGCTGAAATGCGCCATTTTAATACCATAACTCGTATGAACCTGTGGATGGAATTGATAAGGGAAATTGTGGACATTCTCACGCAGTTTGGATTAAGTTCAAAAATATGAATCTATCTAGTAGATTTTAATGTCTCTTACTATGTGTTTGATTTTGCATAATCTTCCGGAAATTGGATCCCTCACTCAGCCAGACCACCGCGCTCATCCGACAGCATCTACACTGTGCCAAGCTTGGCTGCTTGTTTACTGTTTCAGAAAAAGCAGTGAATACGATTGAGTGATTAATCCCCCCCCCCTGCATTGCAGCGCCTCCATCAAAGTTCTCATTCCGTTAGCTCGAGATCCAAGGAGTCAAACGAAGAGCAGGGCAGAGAAGTAATTGAAGTTCGTCCTAGAGAAATTTCATCGCCCGAAAGCTGGTCAATGTCGTCAAAAAATGTCCTTCCTAATGATTGTGCTCTAAATTTGGCCAGAGCAGGGCATTTGCCGAGGAAGTGAAGGACTGTTTCCTTTTCCCGCTGGTCTCCACTGCTATGACAGTGAGTGTTGTGAGGACTACCTAGCTTCGCTGCATGCTCTCCTATTGACCAGTGTCCGCTATAGGTAGCTACGATCCCGGCCATGTCTTGCCTGGGTCTGGATATTAGATCAAGTGTTCGTCCGCCCGTTCATTCCCATCAATGCCACAATGACCCGGAACACAGATAATAGTGATTTTGTGGTTAATATTGGCTATAGCAACTTCATCTCGGCATTGCTGCACCAATTTGGAGTATGATGTAATAGAATCAATGGCTTTAATAGCCGCCTGACTGTTAGTGATAATAGCCAGTGATAGGTTTCCGGTTCTCGCTTGGATCTTGTTTGAGTACCTTGCATGCTTCCCTGATAGACAGTTATCTGGTGTCTAAGCCGATGAACCGAATTTCTTGATTCATCCTAGAAAACGTCTCGATTTTTATCAAAATTCTAGTTGCCACTTTCGAGAAAAATACCGTATTAAAAAACTTTCTCGAGTTCAATTTTTTTACGAATATGTAACTTGCCATAATGTATCTATATATAAAAAGTTTTTCTAGGTATAGTCATATAGAGGTGAATTACATAAAAACTTTCTTTAATTAACAAACTAAATTTTAACCCCAATGGCTGAAATATAGTAACTTTCAACTCTCAACTATTCCTGTGTACGTTTTGGCAGGAATAGAGGGAGCCTAAAATATTTTGCCAAATCAAATCTAAACGGCTATTATGAGGAGCACAACATTCAATATAAATTTGTTTATAAAAGCTCTAAATACTCGTAAGACACAGTTTCAAAAAATTAGGTCAGACTACCCAGAAGTGAAAGCTCTTGATTATTTAATTTTAGAAAACGGAAAGAACACCATTTGCATATGTTTTTCCCAGAATTCTAATATATTCAATATTTTTCTAGAAAACGTGTTAAAATTTTTTACAAAAATTTATGTTAATTTTGTAATAAGAATTATGAATTAATTTTAAATTTAAAAGAAAAATGTTAATTTCATTTCAACTTGTTACAGTGATTCAAATCCGAATAGCTCACATATAATAGTAATAATTTTCAAGTTCAACATAAATTAAAGAGGTCAAAGCTATTAACTTTTGAATCAGTGCACCAATTCATTAACATTACGTTTTATTTATATTTCTTCTTAAACAAAAACAAGTGTACTTAAGTTGATATTTTAAAGTCAAGAGGAAGAGGTTCATTTTTAATTGTGGGAAATACTTAGTGCAAATAAATTTCTAATAACCTTTGAAATATACATTAGTCCAGAATTAAGATCTCGAAGTGACGATGACGTTTAGAAAAAACCCAACAATTTAACAAGTTGATGAAGCACCTTCTCCGTTCTTCCTAAAATAAAAACATGTTCTTATCTAAGCCTAACAGAGCATTAAAAAAAAAAAAAAACAGAATTTATAAAATACAAGAGAAGGAAATTAGAGTGATTTATAAACTTTTTGAACGTTAACAAATCTTTATGACTTTTTGTCAATTCTTCTGTCTGAAAGGAATTTGATATTTTTATATTCAAGTTCAATCCCCTTGCACGTAGGGTTACAAATTCCAAAAAAAAAAAACACTTTTTGGAAAATGCTGCATTCATGTAGAGATACTTTTATAAATGTTTTGAGATATTTACTTGGTTTGGGTAAGGTGCACATACAGAGTGTTAGCAAATGCTTGAAGGCACACGCTTCAGATGAAACTGAGTTTTAATAGTTTTAAATTTTTTTTTTTTTTACATTTTTCTATTTAATTTTTGAGTTTTTTGACTCTTTTAATCAGATAACCAGAACTGGTTCACGTGTCTTACCCTGTTCATCCGATCCTGATCGAAAACTGTCCTACTGAACCGAAGACGCTCTGCCCGCCTTGAGCGAAGACATGTCAACTATAAAGGAAAATTGCCATTCTATCCTTGAATCCAGCAGCTTGGAGTTTAAACAATGGAGTTTTAAACATATACTTATGTTACTAGAAAAATCATTTTTAGCGGTTTCTTATATGATATAATGATATAAAATTTGGAGATAGACCCTTACTGTAGAACAATTTTTTTCTTAAAATATACCAACCACATTCTAAGATATTATGCACGAACTAAGGGACACCCTGTATATGTAAACAAAATCTTAAAAACAAATATCGAACTAAGAAAAAAATGTGTTTTAGTTTTCAAACGCAATATTTTTTGAACTTTTAAAAAGCTTCTTTACAAAAAATTTATCAAAATCCGTTATGCCAATATAGTGAGAAATTCAAAATCGGAAAAATTGGTTCTATGGTTTAGTCTATGGTTCTATTTTTTATTGAAATATAGATCGTAAGAATTATATTGAAAAGAAAAAAATATCAAAATTAGCAATAATACGATTTTCGAAAACTCGTGAGATATGTAGATATTATAGCGCAAGTTCTGCATTTAAAAAAAAATGGAACTCGAGATTTTGATCAAAGTTGATATAACGATGATAGCGAAGAGAAATAAAGTGGGTCCGACAATTCCGTCTGTCTGTCTGTATGTCTGTATGTCTGTACCTCGATCTAGAGCCTAAGCCACTGGACCAATTTTCTTTAAACTCGGTACTTAAGAGTGATTCCCTAGAGGCGAAATTGAAATTTTTTTAGCTCTAAAACTACGGTACCCCCATACACCCGCAATGCATAATCTTATTCATCTCGAAAACGGCTCTAACGATTTTGATGAAAAAAATTAGGTGTGATATTATTGACATGGACTACATTTTGGTAAACAAAAATTTTGAGAGGAAACTTTATTAACGGTACCTGTCATAGAACGGTTTTTTTTATTTTCGAATTTCTCATCAACGGATCTAACGATTTTAACTAAAATTTGTATGCAGGAGCTCCTTTGCATTTCAAAAAATATAATCTAAAAATTTTTACCATAAAATAGTTTTTGGATTTTAAACAAGATAATACAAATTTTTTTTGAAAATTCAATATCTTGAAAACGGATACACGAATAAATGTTTAAATTACGTTTTAAAATGTATTTTATTGAATACTAACAATTTGCATATCAATTGTTTTTATAAAAATTTTAAGGAAAATTTAGTACAAGAAAAACATGTTTCAGTGTGTCTGTATGTCTGTACCTCTCCCTACAACCTAAACCACTAGACCTATGTTCTTCAATCCTGGTAGTAAAGGGTCTTCGGTGATTCCCTAGAGGAGAAATTGAAATTTTTTTTTAGCTCCAAGATCAACGGTACCCCCCATACAACCGTATTGCAAAATCTTATTTATCTCGTAAGCAGCTCTAACGATTTTGATAAAAATAAAATGGACGACTGGGTCGCACGAACTTGCTCCTATGTAATAGACTAGGAATTTTAAAAACGACAGTTATTAAATAAAACTGTTCATAAGGATAAAATAATTTTCTTAAATTCTTTTAGTAGTAAGAGATAAAAACAGAATGCTATGCAAATATGAATTTATGCAAGAACAAAAATTATAAGTCGTTGTTGTGGTTCCTTAAAAAAATAAGCTTTTATGTACAAAATTTTGAGAACATTTTTAAGAACAAATTTTGGTACGCCAATCTTAAGTTTTTATTATTGTACGAATACGAGTCTAATTTCCAAAAAAAAATATTAAGCCGTTCTTGATATATCGAATTTTCCAAAAAAAAATTACTTTTTTTTCTAAAAATTGAAAAAATATTTTTTTTAGGTTTTGAAATGCAATGTTTTTTAAACTTTTTAGGAGCTTCTTTATAAAAAATTTCATTAAAATCCGTTATGCCGATAATGAGAAATTCAAAATTCGAAAAAATGATTTTATGATAGGTACAGTCAGTAATATCATATTTTCAGATTATTTTTTATTGAAATATACATAGATCGTAAGAATTAATTGTAAAAAAAATTACCAAAATTCTATTAGGCTTTTTCGAAAAAAATACGATTTCCGAAAACTATTTGTTAACATTTTTATGGTGGGTACCCTTGTTTTTAGATAAAATAATTTTTTTTCTCAAATCTTACAGATTGTATTGAAAAAACTGTCAAGTTTTAAGAAAATCGAGAATGAGGTTTTCGAAATACTAAGTTTATAAAAAAAGAAATTGAATTTTTCTTTTTAAATCCAAAAAAAAAAATTTAGGGAAAAATTTTGAAATGATATCTACCAAGTTTAACGAAAATCGAACCGAACTGTTAATGTTGTAGTCGAACAGACAGACAGACAGAAATGCGAAAAACACTTCATCGTAATCTCAACTTTGATCAAAATCTCTAGTTCAATTTTTTTCTTACGAGAGCATAACATGCTTTGCAGAACCTATGGGCCTTGTGAATAAAAAAAAGGTAAAGCTGAAACTTGGATTTTTAAGTAAAAGCTTGATTTTTAGTGAATAAAAATAAGCTTTAGCTAGCTAGTTAAAGATGTTTTCTAGTAATAGCTATTTTAAAATAGCCAAAGCTAAATTCATTTAGTTTTAGCTTGTTTTCCTAGCTTAAGCTTCAATTTGTGTGAATAAAAATAGCTTAAACTAGAATATTATAGTTAAAGCTACAAAAATTTCAAGATTTTTTCGACCTGTCTAGAAAGCTTGGACTAGTTCTTATTTTCAGTATTAACTTGTGCGAGTTGTTAATTAAACATAAGGGAATATCTCAAAAAATAGGACTGTGAACGTATAGACCCAGAAACTGACATACGAAATGTTAAAAACATTTTTTAGCCGAAACCAATAGATGCCCTGTAGAACAGATAACAAATTGAGGCAAAAAAAACTTCCTTTCGGTCATACATAAAAACGAACACCTTAAATTACGAAGCTTAAGCTAGAATTTTCCAGCATAAGCTATTTAGCGTTATCATTTTTTTATTCACATCAAACAAAGCTTAAGCTAGTACTGTCTAGCTTAAACTGCTAGTAAAAGCTATGACTAGTTGGCTTTAGATTCCTCCAAAAAAAGCTTTAACTTTTTTTTTATTCACAAGACCCATGTACCAGTTTTAGCTAAAGCTAACTAGCCGAAACATGTGAATTAAAAAACGAACATCTTAAATTACGAAGCTTAAGCTAGAATTTTCCAGCATAAGCTATTTAGCGTTATCATTTTTTATTCACATAAAACAAAGCTTAAGCTAGTACTGTCCAGCTTTAGCTGCTAGTAAAAGCTATGACTAGTTGGCTTCCTCCAAAAAAAGCTTCAACTTTTTTTTTTATTCACAAGACCCTATAAGTCGGAAGTAAAAACTACATGTTATAGGTTTTAATAGTGTATTTAAATGTGCAAGAAAACCAATTTTTATGTTATTTTTGATAAAATGATCATGACAATAATTGAAAAACTTTTTCGCAACATAAGGATTTTTATGGAGACATACAACGGAGACCCACGAATGTTTTTTTAAAAATTGTTGAAAATTGCTTACCAAACCGCTTTGATTAAAATTTTAAATATGCTAATATAGGCTGAGTTTGTATAATTGCAATGTTTGTTGCCCTGCCTAAAACATACTTGGAATACATTTATGAATACAATTACAATTACAATAGCATGTGTGCAGTCATCATACTTTGTTAAAAATGAGTTCATAATTGCTAAATTGGCAAACATAAAAAAAGTCATATACATATGTATGTACAATAAAAATATTAATTATTTTTCAGGAACTGTTATTTGGTTTTCTAATGTTATTTTAAAAATGGCTGGTAAAAACATAATTTTAAAGCTCATTGTCCTTAGTCATAAAATTGAAAAACCGAAGACATAGGAAAATATTTTTGAATAAGAGAACATGCAGAACGATGTTTAGGCTTATTTCAAAAACGATCAAATACCTCAGCCATTAGCTCTGGAGGAAGTTCAACATTGTATCGAGATCCATAAACTTCATCGAACTGATGGAAGTTATCTCATGAAGAAGCCTTTCTTCCGCTTAGTTTATTTCCTTTTTAAATCCTATATGATAGGAAGCTTTTAAATTTTGGAACTTCCTTATAATAAATATCCTCCCTATCATAAGGAAACTTGTGCAAAATAGTTTTAGTTTCTTGGAAAACCTTTCCCATAGAACGTTTTTCTTAATGCGCCCAGCTAAAAATTTAGATTCCGTTCCCAAACGGATGGAAGCCAATAGTTTGATATCAGTATCGGACCAGATTGTTATTAATTTCTTGTCAAGATGAAAAAATCAATATTTGTACGATTATAAATTAATTTCAAAAAATTACTTACATTTTATCCTCTGCCATTTTCCTGCAAATTCAGCAACATAAACAACACATGCCAAATTGACTGCATTTGACTGTAAGTCTAGGAACGCACTTGCGATTTCAATCGCGCGGTTTTTTAGTCGCAAAAAAAGAACACATGAGTTTAAATGAGAATGAACGCACTTGATACCAACAAATCGTGTCGATTTAAAGGTCGCAATTTGTGTCATTTTTCTGGCGATCCGATTGTCGTAAGTTAAAATGAAACAAATGCACTCAAATGAATATGCTCACATTTGCGATTTAAATTACTGCAACTTAAAAATCGTAGTCGCAACAAGAAATTGTTATGCACGCACTTGTAATTTTTAATCCACGATTTCTTAGCCGCAAGGAATAAGACACATGGCGTTAAATGTAAATGCACGCACATGCGACTTAAAAATCGTAGCGATTATAAAAGTGAACAAGTTCCATCAAGCGATTTTTCTGTCGCTACTTATTTGTAGCAAATGCGTGCACTCACATAAAAAGTAGTGTGTTTTATTTTTTGCAATTAAATAATCGCGCGCAAAAAAATCGCAAGTGCATGCATGACAATAATTTGTAGCGACTACGACTTTTTAATCCCCTCGATGAAAAATCGCAAGTGCGGTCCTAACCTAAGTTTACTTCTATGAATACAAATGTTGCCATGCTCATGCAGAGATGATTCTGTTTGCTTACAATATTATGAACGCAATTTTTGCAGGACTCCGGAAGTTTTACAAATACGAATTCAGCCATACTCATATACAACTGAAGAAGTGATACATGACGAACTTGTTTCTTTTACCCGTCTTTTTTGGTGATAAGCTAAAAATTGCTATGCCAGAAAAACGTGATCAATTTATTGTTTAACGAAGAAAAAAATGATGAATCAGCTTGCGTCGCAAAATAACACATTGAGGATTGCAATTGCTGTATGATTAAATTAATAATGAACTATAGAATTTATTCTTTGAAATATAGAAATTTTTACAAAACTTATAAATTTCTACTGACCCTACCGATAATACAAGTAAAGGAGCATTTCCAAATTAAAATTTATAAAGAATAGATTAACATCTACTATGACACCATGAGTTATGAAAACTTAGAAGAGTATAATGTTAATGGTTTGCGAAATTGACCAAATCGCGGTGGCAAAATTGTTTCCACCACAAGCCTGTGGAAGACCCTTATTTACTTTATTTCGCATAGTATATGTTACTAAGCCTTGTTTGTTGATATAAAACTTGAGTATTTTAGATTAACATGTGGTACATGTGGTACTATTTTATTTGCGTAAAATCACAGAACCTTAGTGCTTATGTTAATCTTAAATTATATAATGATCTGTGCTTAAATGTTAAAGTTTAAAGTTTGATAGTAACAAAAATCTGTCTTAAAGTCTTACATCTGACCAATGTTTATTTTATGTATTGATTTCAGCGAATAGATCTTAAAAAAATTTCTAAAAATAAGAAGTATATTTTGTTTGTAAAAATAACATCTTAAAATACTTATATGTATCTCTAACTTCCGAAACCTATATTTCTGCCTGCCTAGGTCAATATGCATTCCATGAATGCTTCCTTCTCATCTTTGTAAGGTAAATGAACTCATATCACAGCTTTTCTTTGTGTATTCTATTCAAATATATTATTTGTTTTTCTAATTTGAATTTTCATTAGCATAATAATAAATCGCACAAACGCAAACTGTTAAATTCCGCCACGTCTCTGTTCGAAAAGCATCTCTTTTTTTTCCTTATTCGTGATTTGTTTTTATTAAAATGTTCCAATTGTTTAGGCACATACCGGTTACCTGATGAACAGGTTAAGCATTTTGGGATTCTGTAGTTTTATTGAATCTCCAATCAGAGTCATTAAGTTGATGAGAATCATGATTCATTTTGGGGATTATTTGACATTTTATAGAAAGAGAACTTGCTTCGAAAGCATTTCAGACTGACTTAAAAACGGTAGCCACACTTTTGTGTATAAGTATATTATGTTGTATGATAAGATTTATTACTTTTTTGTAGTTTATTTTAAGCATAATGTTTATATATATTTTTTTAAACCAATAAAACGCCAAAGTTTTCGGATGAATAAATTTGAATCTAATCTTATATTGAGATAGTTATAATTCTAACACTTATTAATTTTATTGTCATGGCATCGCACTTGTCATTTGATTCAGACTTTGTGTACTTTGAATTAATTGTATATTACGTTGTGTATTTTATGTAGGTAATTATAAACCAATCTCACCAAACAGCTTTTTTTGCTATTTTGTGTTAACCGGTACGGTAACAAAAATAATAATTATTTATTCAATGGAAAGCTTTTAGAATTTTGTTTTGTTAAAAAGAATAAATATTAAATAATCATTTAAAGTTATAAATAAAAAGATACTTAGGTAGGAAGAAGAACTCATAACTTAGTTTAGCATACTTATAAAACCTTCATAAATTTTAATGTAAAAAAAAGTTCACTCACCAAACGTTAACGTTAACGTTAACGGTTTGAAACCTTTTTGATTTCCTTCATTATTACTAAGTTTTGACGTAGAAAACAGTACTTCAATTTTTGTGTCTATATTTTAAACTTTTAATAATAATGAAATGTACAGCTCATCCTGTTTTACTCTGTCCGAATTATATTTTCAGAACATGGGAAGATAGATTGTTTGCTTTTCACTTTGACTATAATGGTTTTCGAAAAGCTGTCTCCATTTTGAAACTCTTTTAAAGGGTAGCCGTAGTAAGCATGTCACAAATCTGTGAAAAAAAATATAGAAAGAGTTACCAACTTTGTTTTTTCTTTTTCTACCCTACCAAGCGGTAAAATAAGAGGAACATTTTGTTTTTAAAAAGCTTCAGTTATATTTTGAAGACATAAAATAATAAATAGGAGGCCATTACGGCCATTAGAGAGTCTAAGGCTAGTGACTAATAATTCTCAACCATTCTTGTGGGCGTCACCAGTAATGGAGGGGACCTAAAATTTTCTGCCGATTCCGAATGAGCAGCACTTTTCATGACAAGAAATATCTATTCTTAGAAGATTTGTCAATTCCTCGCAAGAGGCAATACCTCTGAAAAACTAAATTTGAGAAGGTCGTAAAATTTGTTGATTGTGTCCTACTTTTTTGCACATAATGTGTCCATCGAAGGCCTTGAATCCATTTTCGATTAAACTGTGTATAATTCTAAAACTAGAAGGGCAACACCCCCATTTATTAGTCTTAAAACAATCTAATTCAATATAGCTCTTATTATATCTTAAAACTAAGAAACTAAGATTGGGATGAATAAGAAAACGGAGTTTAAGGCACGGTGAACTAAGGTTAAAGTCGAAGTAGTTAATGTGCACTTAATCTTCCAAAGCATGCGATTAATGGGTTCGTTGGAGCCATACGGTACAGTTGGTGGGCAGTAAGAATAGACGAGGATTTCTTATATTACGGATTTCTTATATTACGGGAATTAGCGTTGAAAGAGATAGAATTATAGAGAGTTTTGCAGTCAACAGATCCTGAAAGTATTCGAAGAATTAAGAAAATATCGCTTATTGCTCTTCGTTCTTCCAGCTTATTCAAGTTAATTAATAGAAGTTGTTATCAATATCTAGGTGGAATTAAATGGTTATTCCAAGACAGACCACGAAGAGTGAAATTTAGGAAAAGACGTGAAATGCTTTCGATTCTGGATACATGAATTTGTTATACGGGTGATTCTACAAACAATGGAATAAAATGATACAAATTTCGGCACGACATTTTTGGAAGCCAAAAGTCGTAAGAATTGTTCTAGTTAATCCTTAGAACGTCTCTTTGCGTTGTTGAAAGCGGCCAGTAAAAAAAATTAAAAATGATGATTTTAAGGACATTTTTTGAAAAAGGATGTTCAGGGGACTGAGTTTTTTTTTAAGGGGACTGAATAAATCTTAAGTTTTTTTGTATTTTCTCTTGGGTACACACTGAAATATAGAAATTAAATTTAATTAGCCTTCATAAACATACAAATTCATGGTTAATACATAATAACTTAGCATTTTATTAAAAGAAAATAATATATTATAATAATTTTTTTTTTCTACTTAGAATCAATTTAAAATAAATTATATTCTTTTTAAAATTTTTAAAAATATTTCGCAATGAAGTTCGAAGTTCAACATAACTTAAAAATCCTCAGGTTTCGGAATAAAATATCATTTGTTTATTTATTAGCCAGGGGACTGAGACCAGGGGACTGAGGTTTTTCATGGTTTTTGCGCAAAAAAGATATTAAGGTTTTACTTAAGAAATCAAAAAAATATATATAATATTACAGTTTTATCAAACCTATACTATACTGCTAAAAAAGATGCCTACTTACATATAAAGTTGTTTCGTAAAAACTCACCAGAGGACTGATAAACTAAACGGACATTCCACGACTTCATGCACAAATGTCTTTTTCACAATACTAACATAAGAAACAGAATCGAGTTGCACCACGATTTTATTGTAAGGAGACTTGGTACTTCAAATTGCCAGTGCTGGAAATCTGATCCACATCCTAGTTATTGATATTTTCGACTGTTTCAATATGCCAGGGGACTGATACAAAAAGCGGGGGACAAAGTTTAATGCATTTTTTTTGTAATAAAATAAATTACTAAAAAATATTTATCTATTTCGTAGCAAAGACGTATTATTTGGCGTAACTTCGGTGGGATTCATTTTAGTATGAGACCTGAAATAAGAGAACGGTAATAATTTTTCTTTGCGAAAACGCACTGGGGACACGTCAGGGGACTGAGAATCGGACACTTTGAAGAATTTTTTGAGCAATATAAAATAAGGTCACCCTAATAATATTGTTAGGCCAGATAGATATCAGTCAGATTTAATTTTATAAAAAAAAATCAGATCAAATAATTCAACGGATTTCAAAATATTTCTGGGGCCGCCGAAAATTTCATCGTTTGTAGAATCACCCATACTTATAATATTTTTTATTTACTTTTCGGACTTACTAAGTTAAATAGATTTGGGTCTTTATTTTCCCGACGTCAGAAAAGCAAATAAATAAATAATTTCATATAACCGCGAAAAAAGCTTAAAACTTCAAATTTGAATTTGTTGATACTTCACATTTGTATTCAAGAAGTGGGCGAATAAAACATTGAGTTTTCGAAGCATTGAATTCTATACGGTTCTTGATTCCCCATTGGGAGTCAAGATCAGAATTTAATGAGCTTATTATACGCTGCCGTTCCAGATTCACATCCGAAGGACAAGGATGTAAATCTAAAAACGAATATGAAAAGCTGAAGGTACTGTCGTCAGCGAAACAATTTAGTGGATTAAAAGTTTCAGACAAAAGATAACTTACGAGTATGAACATAAGGAAGAGTGTCGGAGATAAAACGGAGACCTGGGGCACACCAGCTTTTATTTCAGATTTGATATCCCAATTCACTACTTGTAGTGGACGGTCCGAAATTTAATTTTTAATCCAACGAAGAAGAAATCCATCGATACCACGTGCACGCATTTTTGAAAAAAGAGCTTTTTGCCAAACTCTATCAAATGCCTTTGAAATATCAAGTGCAACAAATCTTACTTTCTTCAATTTATTCCATTGTTCGGTAAACAGTTTTGTCAATTTGTCAACTTGTTTCAATTGTCCCGTCAATTTGTGTGACGAAGTTTAGCTCTACTGGATTGATAATTGAGAAGGTATTGACGGGGAGGAAATTGGATATGTTTTCTGAATGACATTTGGAAATATTGAGGTCTAAGCCCTTTTTCAGGCAACAGACAGAAACTGTCGATATCAATTTGAAGAAGAGTAGAATCATATGTCGAAGAAATGGTCTTGAAAGACTTGGTGTCGGCGGCGTAGAGTTATATATGGGAATATTTGATGAACATTTCAATACCGATAATAGTTAGAATAAAAAGTAGAGGGCCTATGTGGCTGCCTTGTGGGACTGCAGAGATAGCTAAGAATCATGGGAAAAGGTAAATTTGAAACCAACTTTGAACAAACGGTTTTAAAGGTAGAAGAAATCCATCTTAAGAATATAGGTTAATACCCAAAGGTAAACAGTTTGAAAAAGATAAGTCTATGTTAAGTTTTGTCAAAGGCCTAACTGAAATCAATTCAGACAATGTCGGCTTCCTTTCCGTTTTCTTAGGCTGAGGGGCTCGAGGTTCGTTTGGTGTGGATCTAGCTTTCATAAAGCCGTGCTTTCTAAGAACTAAAAATTTCATACAACATCGAATAAACACATCGATGTTTTTCTTAAATGGACACCTCTACGTACGGGTATTGTTCATTGAACCGGTCGACTTGAATTTATCCACCACGTTTCAAATAGTCTTTTCTGAAATACGATTATGGAAACCGTAAAATGGGAGAAAGGCGCGAAATGTTACTCGAAGAGTAACAGTTTTACATGTTGTTGAGTGCTATAGCTCTCCTTGGTGATTTGGAAAGACAGGTTAATCACAGCCAATTTGACAGATATAGTTTCAACAATCAAGATTCGCAATCATCTGTCAAAGCTCAGACATATTAGAAAACCCTTTAATAAGTATAACGTGTTTGAATGACAATTCAAATAATGTATAAATTATTTTATCCAATCGGTATTTTTCCGGCTTTTCGCCAAAAACTACACCCTCAAATCCCGTTGACGTTTAACGCTGATATTTCATAAGATTCTAAAGTAGTTTCTTAGGCTAAAAATTGATACGGCATTTTAAAAATCTTTATTTATTGCATACTATTGGGCTGTGATTGTTTAAGAATAAATTTGTAAAACTTGAAAAAAAGCTTTCTTTCTATCTTAAATTAGCAACTGTGTATATGTAAAATTGTACATAGCTGTGCATTTATGCAGTCAGTTCATTCGATTTGAATTGGTCGCGAATATAAAAAACAAATTTTATCGCATACATATTTGCTGTTATATCGAGATCGGCTTAGAATTAAAAACATTAGATAATTAAAACTTTAATTTCTAATAAAACACGGACAAATGTTTAAAATATCCATGAAATTGACTTTATGTAGGTATTTGAAAGATAATTTTTATCAATTTTTATTATTTCTCTTCGAACTGTACATAACTTATGTGTCAAAATTAAGCGCACGAAATAATAATTGTCTGGCACATTCATTCTCAAGCTAAATTTTCATTTCACTTTGAAATGGAATAATGTTTAGAAGAAGTTTTGGTGACAAAAGCCTTAAAAGAGTCTTAAAACAGCAAAAATCACTCCTAATTCATAATTCTCAACCATTCCCATTCATTTAAAAAAAAAATCGAAATCAACAAATTCTTTTAACTCTAAAAAAAAAAAATTACTAAAAGAACAGCTGTTTTCTCTGACATATTCTGCACAAGGTTCTTATGTCAAAATTTGGCTTGGATTTTAGCAGATGTTTGGAGAAAAATGTGGGAGATACAATTTAGCGCGATCTGCGTGCTAGGCTTTATGGTTGAATATGGTTTTGGTCCTGGTGCTGGCGCGTACATGGAAGTCTTATCATCGACACTACAAATTTGAGCAATTTACAAAAGTTTCTCAAATAAACACCCTTTAGAAGATGTACATGAAGAAATTTTCTCAGACAATAGATATTGGTGCTTATTTTGACATTCTCTTTCGTTCGAAAGTGAGTCGAATTCGTTGATACTTAATTTTTAGACTCGGCGATTAGAATGTTAATCGAACAAACCGAAAGTTCACCCAATCCATAGAAAGTTCATTCATTTGCGAAAGCTAATTCAATTTTGACATTCGAAAGAATAGAATTAAATGTCATTTTTGTGTCGTTTGAGTTTTCCTGTCGAGTAAGCAACAAAACATGTAAGTTTTTAATTATTTCATGGAAAATAAGTTACTTTTATTAATTTTGTTTGTTTTGTTTTGTTGTTTTATGTTTACAAGTCGCATTCCAACTGGACAAACCGCGAACAAAAGGAAAAGTTTAATCAAAATAGTGGAAGAAAACCCGGAGGTAGCAAAGGGTTTTTTTTACCACCCGCGTTGATAAGGAAAGCATCCACTATCCTTCTCCTCTGCACTTCAACACCATCTTCATTTATAAACAACACAAATGCCATATTTTTATTTTTTATTTATTATTTTATGTTTTTATCAAAGAAATTTAAATTATTAAACAACAAACAAAACAATTACAAATAAACAAGGATTTCACTTTTTGGTTTTGACATTTCACAAACACTTCTCTTTTGTTTTTGATATTTTAGTGTGACCAAGTGTATACGAAAAAAATAAAAATTTAAAACGCGTCATGAACAACTTATTTTTTTAAGAATAGTTTCAAAACAGCTGAGTTGACACACAAAATGTAATGAATATGTAGTTCTTTATGGTTAAACTTTACTTTATAATGAAAAAGTGTATTATTTACTTTGTTTCTTGATTATTTATCCAACATCTATAAAATGTTTAGAAACAAAAAAAAATGTAAAACGGTCATACTAATTCAAATAGAAATATAGTAAATGTCAAACGGCTGACAATGAAAATGAATCTTTTTTGAAGTTCATTTTATGCTATCTTTCGCAAAAGAAAGTTATTCGTTCGAATCTCAAAATTAAGAAAGTTCATTCGAAGGAATAGAATCATTCTAACGAATAGACTATTCATGAGAATGTCAAAATAAGCATGATTGTCCGGTCTCGCAATGCTCTGACAAGGACCTGACAAAAACTAACTATTATTCACTGTATATTTGCATTGGATTCAGTCCGCCGCTATCTTGACGTCTCAGTATCATATCTAACTTACACTTGATGGTGAGAAAAGACAACAAAGCCAGGCAGGATTTTTTATTATTTTTTTTTTTTAATAAAAATGGTTGTGTGTACTGACGTACGCGCGGTAGAAGTAAAACTTATTTTCCCTCAAGCAAAGCTTCTGTGAGATTCTAACCTATAAACGTACACACATTTTTTATTCTAAAAACATGTCGCTGTCTTTGACGTGTCGTTTTGACATGTCACTGACAGCTGCATAGGAAATTTTTTACCCTCAACGCCGGAAAAGAAGTTTTACTTCAAAAACCATTTTTTGAACAGAAAACACATTTATTTGATTAAAGATATATTTTGTAACTATACAAATATAAAATATTTAATTTTTCGAAATTTACATGAACCCTTTTCTCGACTCAAAACCCCTTCGTCTTTCTCACCTTGGTATTATCACAGGCTTTGATTGTCACGAAACAACAGAAATGAGTTTTGGTCAATTTTCCTTCGTTCTCGATCTCCAACTGACTACTCTATTTATCTTAGTTTTTTTCTTCACTTTACCAAAATTTACAACTCCCTCTATCAACGTCATTTAAACCAAACCCAAAGCAATCATATTAAAGATATAAAACCCTTTTTTCATTTGTGAACTTAACACGAAACTCCGATCGTAACCTTTTATCTCTCTCTTTCAATAATTAGCCAATATTTGGCTTGAATTTTTAGCAATCTTTTACCGATGACTCCTTTATACCTGATAGTAATTCTTTCTATTATTTACCGAATTTTTTCCTCGGTCCATTTCTACCTCATACTATTGAACGATTTCTCATGGAAAATAAGCAAAATCAACTCAATGATGTGTATATATTCCCGCCCAGATGGCATCCGCGCCATATTTATCGCAAAATGCCCTTCCACACTCTCTCTTCCCCTCTCAAAAATCTTCAGTTTATCCTTACCTCAAGGAGAATTTCCTTAGTTATGGAAGACCTCTTTCATAACTACGATACATTAAAAGGGCCCAAAATGTGAAGTTACAAACTATCGTTCTAAGCTAAGCTTTCACATATTTTCGATATTTGAAAGCATTTTGTACGAAATTTTAAGTTTTCGTTATAAATCACAACGACTACCCTCGTTGAATTCGTATACCTACTGTAGTCTCTCAGGAAAGGAAGTCAAAGTTGTCTCAACTGATTTCACTAAGGCCTTTGGCAAAATTTCATATAAGCTTATTCTATTCAAATTGTCCATCCTTGGGCTTAAACCTACATACATATCTTCTTAATACGGTCTTCTTTAAACCTGAATTAGCGTTACTAAAAAGTTCAATTTAGATCTTCCTTTTGGGGTGCCACAAGGCCGCCACTTAGGACCTCTCCTTTTATTATTACTATTAACGATATAGAAATGGTCATCAAATATTCCCATATACGATACGATGTTTTTCAAGACCGTTTCTCAACACACGATTCTACTATTCTTCAACTTGATCTCGACATTTTATCTGTCTGGTGCCTGAAAAATTGCTTAGAGCTAAATATTTCCACTTATTATATACTTAATCGTCACTTAATAACTTTTTCAAAAAAAAAACGCATCCAATCTCCTCTCCGTCTTCACCTCCTCCACTATACTATATACCCCGCAGAGTAAATTCGCGACCTTGGTGTTTTTTTTTTTTGTGATAGAGACATCAACTTTCTCACACATATTGTCAAGATTATTCTTATAGTAAACGCTGCACTTGAGACCGGGATAGGTGGAGAGTGTTGTTGAAAGAGGCCAGGACCGGAACCCGGTTGTCGAGCCGATGATGATGATGAAACCCTGCACTAAGCTTTTTGGAACGATGGTGCAAGAAATTTTCTGACCCCTACGTGATCCGATCTTTATACATAACCCCTGTTCGCCCCCTACTTGAATAGGCCTGTGAACTATGGTCCCCTTGTCAAGAAGTTCATTTATCCAGAATCGAAAGCTTTATCAAAGTTTTATTAAGAATAAGCTTGTATTAAGCCTAATAAATGGGGTTATTAGCCCCACCAAAATTAAAATTACACTTTCTTCATCCAGCTGAATGCTTACAAACGTCTGTTTCCCTTCTTAAGTTTAATAAATTGTCGTATTATCCATCAATAAACAACTGTCACTTAGGTTGCGCGTACAGTAGTGCGACAAGGCGATGCGATGCGAGAAGCGTTTGCGTGCGAGAAAAATATTTACATTGATTCTTATATACGTGCGCACAGTGAAGCGATATTTGATGCGAGTGTTGCGAGTTTCTCGCATAGTCCCCTATTACACGTTGCCTCATGAGACATGTCTCATTTTTGACTTTCCTTTTAAATTTGTATCCCGTGAGGCAAAAGCTATTACACGTTGACTCATGTCTCATGAGACTCATGTCTCAAATTTGACAGTTGTTCGTATTTTTTAATGCACAACACAACATAAAACGAATATGAGAAAAAGAAACGTCAAAATGAGACTACTAAAAATCAGCCCGGTACTCACCGGGAATATTTTTTTCCATCTCATTTCCTCATATCTGCTTTCTTTTTCGCACTTACGTGAGCCTCGTCTCGTGAGACCATCGTGTATAGGGGACATACGACCTATCGCAAGCATCTCGCTCACAAACTGTCCTGACCACTTTTTCAAGTGAGTTTGTGCGAGAAAGTTCACTTTGTTTGTTTTGACGTTCAAAGAAAAAATCAAACGGGTAAAATTTTGATATTTTAGTGCTTGTGTTGTGTTTTGCAACTTTTTGATAATTTTGGTGGCAATAATTATAAAGGAATTAACAACACAACCTCACAAAATCGCTTTTACTGTGCGCACTTTGTCGCATTCAGTTATCGCATCTAGTATCGCATCGCTTTATAGCACCACTGTACGTGCACTTAGGCCAGGCGCGCACATTCAATTTTTAGTTTCGCAACTGTTTGGTTGCTAAAATGAAACATATGGGCTTATATGGGACACCGCGCACTTAGAGCAACTCGATTCGAGCAACTAAAAAGTTTGTGTTTTGACACAAACTAAACGATTGCCTTCGCAACAGTTGAGCTGTTTTCTATAAGCGCAAGAGAGAAAAGAGTGTGAGCGTGAGTAAAGAGTTGCCAGTGTGCTGTTCTCTTTCAACTGGTGATTAAACTATTTGATTTCGATCACAGTTGCCAGTGCGCGACTAGCCTTAGGCTCCTTTTTTCCCTTTAGCAACTTTTTCTCTGAAATCTATCGTATATCGAATGTTAAACATTTCCGTTCTTACATTTTTAAACTTCACTACAAACAAAATAATTTTTTTTATTAATTTTTGTTTATTTTCACAAAATTCTACTACTATCAAATTAATATTAAATATTATTCTTACATAAACATTTTCGTTCTATAATTAAATCAAAAAATAAATAAATAATATCACACACATTAAAAACAAATTAAAATTTTAAAAAATATCTTAATTTAAAAATATTAAATATTTATCTAATAACTTAAAACATATTTTTTTGAAACTCTACAACAAGTTTGAACAAGTTTTTTTCTAAGTAGGTAAATTAAAACTTAAAAAAAAATAAATAAAATATTTTTGTAATTCCATTTTAATCTCACGAACTCTTCTGTCTCATTGGAGACTTTTCTGAATAAGCTGCAGTTGGACTGGCAGAGTAACCTGCTGTTAGTCGCTGTACAAAGCGATTAACTGCACTCAAGGCTGTCAAGGGAATCTGGCGAACAAAAATTCACAATTAATATTTAAATTTACAATTAATTTACAAGTTACAATTTACAATTAACATTACCTCGAAAATACTGTCAATAAAAGGTCGAATGCTAAAAGTTTTCTCCTCCTCGTTGTTGGCCTCATTGGGCGGCTCCATTATATCTAGGTTGTGATTCGCATTCTGCATCCAATATGGTACTTCGATCGCGTTAAGAAAAGTTGACTAAAATTTAAAATTATTTTTTTTTTAATTAATTTAAGTTAACAACAAGTAAATATGTAGGTCAAACGAAAATTGGAACTCACCTCGTTTATTGGAATCATATTGCGGCGTTCGCCTCTTGTGTAGCCGTTTGTCTTGGTAAACTCCGTCACCAGATGCGTCGCCACCACCATTAAGATGAACCAAACAAATCGATCCATTGCCGTTATAAGAAACTACAAATAATTAAAAAAGAACAATTTTAAATAAAATTCTTGAAGAATAAATTTTTCTAAAAAATTACGTCATTGTAATGCATTTTTTGTTTGTGCGTTGAACAAAAAAAAATTATTTAACTTTAACTAATTTTCGGCCCAAAGAAAACCCCGAACGAACTTTGAGAGAAACTATCAAATTGCATCTATGAACTCGACTGTGCGAATGTACATTGCAAAGTAAGTACAAGATTAAGCCAGAATTCTCAAAACAGCTTCTATGATATACACAAGGCCATATATTGTGTGTATCTGAAGAAAACCAAAAACCTGCACCTATTGGGATCAGCAGGGTAAACGTTCTCCAAGCTCCGTGCTTCATAGCATAGCAATCAATTGGAATTAGGTTCTTAAGCAGCTGTGTTGCACTCTCGATGGATTTATCTACACTATATGCTTTGAAGATATTTCTGACCTTAATTCGGTGGCACAGGCCGAAGTGGAGTCGAAAGTTTGGTCGTTCGTCGAAATTGTTTCGACTTGGCGTGTGTGTGTGTGTTGTTGTTGTATCGTTGTGTCGTTGTCTTCGTCTTCGTGGGTTTTAAAATTCCTAAGTTAATTTGATTTTCCGGGTCAATGTGATCTTGGTAAATTAATTTGTTAGGAGAAGTTGGGGTTAGAACACACAGGGGCAACACATTTTTTCTCATAAAGATTTGTTTAAAATACTCTAGTTTCATCGAAGACATAATGTACTTATGTATCCAGTCATTTTGAAATGTGGCTTTATGTCACAGCATCAGCACTGGATGTTTTTATCTCATTCGAGACTCTGTAGATCAGATACTTAATTCCATAAAGTCATAAATCTTTATTCAAAATTTCATTTTTCAAAAACAATACCAAGTTCTGTTAAGAATTTGCAATACAAAATTTAGTATTTCAGAAATTTTAAAATTTAAGAGTTTTGACAGTTTTGAAACAGAACAAATTATCCTTAAAACTTTTTAAATTATCTAAATTGTAACAATAATTAGGATTTAATTCTGACAAATTCTGAACGAAATTTCTGGCTACAGAATAAGGGGAGCCAACTTTTGAAATACAGAATATCGAATATACAATAGATACATAATTTTGGAATACAGAGTATTTGATTTACAGAATTTTTGAATTTATCCACAGAAGTACAGTTATATCAGTCCAGAATTGGAAAAAATTATGGTTTGACAAAGATTGTGAAGCAGAAAAAAAAAAAACTTTCGAAAAACATGTACCAAGAGGTACACAAGGATTTCAAAAGGATTTGTAAGGGAAAATAGAATTCATCCTCTACTATATATATTATCATATATACCTACTAATATTATTATATACTATTATTATATACAATTTAATTCGAAAAATATTTAAGGTAAATGACGGTCCCTCGTTTTGGAAAACAGCGCGCTCACTCAATGGTGTTCCTTTCGTTCAAAATATAAAAATTAATATGAGTCTTTTAGCGGAAAATTTCGAAAATTTATTTAGTAAGCCAGTAAGTTCAAACCACTCAATGCTCTACTCTACGCCACACCACTTCAAGAAAATTAAGATCTTGACCGTGTTTTCACTGGCCAAGAGGTCTTAATAGCGATACTGATACTGATACACTGATACAATCTTAACAAAACTCCAGGAAAAGACCGCTTACCGTATGAATTTTTCAAATACGAAACGGTGACCTTCATTGGAAAACTTATCGAGACATATAACTTTATATTTAATAGCAGAGTAGTTCCACAAAGTTTTGGCAGAAATATTATACATACTGCCAATTTTACAAAAGGGTGCTCTGAATGACCGTAAAAACTATTGAGGCATATCGTTTATGAACTCGGTAATGAAAATATTCACTGGCGTCATTCTAGACAGGCTTACAACCTGGGCAAAACGAAACGAATTACTGAGCGAATTTCAACCAGGTTTGAGGAAAGATTTTTCTACAGTTGATAGCCGTGTTTTATTGGTAATTATTCTATAGCTAGGGCAGTAATCCAAGTACCAAAAAAACGCTTTATTCACTCTTTAACTTACCATTAATAAACTCCAAAAGTTGGTATCAGTGTATTATGTGCCAAAACCTTTCTACTTTTTGAATCAACTTACACGGAGGTGTTCGAAAGATTTGTATCTCCTTTTTAAGATAGAGTTGAAATACTAATGAAAATGCAGATCGAGTGGAAATATTCATGAAAATGCAGATCGAGTTGATTCAGAACAATGGAAGACCTACATATTCTAACGGTTCTAAATGTCAAAAAGTCATATGAAGTTAGCACGATACTAAAAAACAATAAAATAGATATTCGATAAGTTTAACGTTAATAAAAGGGTAGAGAAAGTATGATGCTATATTCGAATAAAATTTGCAAAATCGTTGTTTTAACCTAGTTTCAAAATAAAACAGCTTTAAAATCGTACTAAATTCAATCAAAATTTGGCGCAATTTTATCAGTTGTCATATAAATTCACCATAATGCCGCAGTTACATGACATTTCTGAACAAATTCCAGTTTACTAATAAAACATTCTAATCGAATCTATTCGCCTTCGTGTAAATTGATTCAATATTTTGTGACAAAATTAATGGTAGTAGTAAAAAAACGGAATTATTATATTAAAATGTATGGATCAAAATTTTGCATTTGAAAAAATATTTGTTCTGTAAATTGCGGAACGATCACACTTTGGACTAGTGAAGGCAAAGTATAACAAAATAAATACCAACGAACACACCCTCAAGCATGCCAACATATAGATATTTTTTCGGACACCATCTAAACACCTCCTATGTTTCAACATCCGAAACACCATCTTCACTAAAATATTCATTAAATTACTAACTTATTTTTCTTCACTAATTGTTTGTTGTTGTTTTCCATGTTAAATTTTGGAATGCGGCGTACTCACTAGCCAATAAAACAGGGCTGATAATATTTTTTCATTCACTTGCAATTCTAGATCTTAACTTGAAAGGGGAAAAAATGATCTCGATTCTTCGTTGATTTTAAAGCAGCTTTTGACTCAATCGATAGGAATGCACTTCTTTTAAAAGCAGAGTGCATATGCATGTCCACAAGAATGCTAACGGCAATTTGGGATGGCAACAAGGGGTTCGCTCGGTTTCATACGAATACTGGAGTCAAACAAGGCTGTTTGCTTAGTCCGCTTCTTTTTTCGCCCTTTTTGAATGAACTGTCATCGGTTTTGACTGGAGGAATTAGTTTTGTTTTAGTAAATATAAAAGTGCTAATGTATGCGGACGATATCGTCATACTAGCTGAATGCTCACAACTGATAGAAATGATGACAAACCAATTGGAAGCCTACTGTCCCCTGTGGAGCCTCGAAATTAACACCAACAAATCCAAAATACTGATTTTCCGAAATGGAAGGGGCAAATTATTCACTTGGGAAAATGAACCGCTTGAAATCGTAAAGAAATATAAATGTCACAACTTTATTTCAAAAAGCATATCTACAATGTAAACTGATAAATTCGAAAAAGGCTATCAATTGCAATTGGAAGGGAGTCCTTGATAAAAAAACATACTGCCCAAAGCGCCAAATACAAGCTTTTTGAAGCGGTTATGCGATTTATTATGTGCTACACTGAAAATAAAATCTAGGTATATATTTATTTATTTATTTATTTATTCATTCTTGACGCTGTACATAATTAAGAATCATATTCTTTTGTTCTTGTACAGGAAATAGTATTTTTAATATTTATACATATGTATGCTTATAAGATAATTTTATAACAATATAATGAAAGATGATAGATAGTAAGGAATTAAGACAGAGAGAAAATTAAGAAAGAGAAAAAGACAGAACTAGAAATGCATGTACTCGAGTCATCGTGCTGTTAAAAGGTGCTTGATGATAAAAATGTAGGTTGATCTGGTAAAAACTTTGTCAATATACGTCCACCAAAAAGTTTAATCAAATTGATAAAAATTACAGAATTTTGTTGAGGTAACAAAAAATATTTTGTTGTATCCACAAAATTATTTTGTTATGCTAACAGAATAATTTGTTGAAATAACAAAAATATTTTGTCAATATGATAAAATTTAGTAGAATTTACAAAATTAATTTGTCATATTAAATTCTTTTGTTGTATTAACAAGTTTTTTTGTTAATGTTAAAAATTTGTTTTTTTTTTATTATTATCGGATTAAAAAATTTTTTTTTGTTAAATTAACAAAACTTTTTGTTATATTTTGCAAAATTAACAAAATATTTTGTCAATTCAAGAAAATATTTTGTCAATTCAACAAAATATTTTGTCAATTTTTCAAATTTCTTTTGTTGAATGAACAAAATTAATTTTGTCAAAATATTTTTTTAGTAGTGCATATTTCGTTAAACTGACAAAAAATGATGCTGAATTATAAAAATTTTGTGAAATCAATAAAATCATTCTCTCGTCTTGACAAACATTTAATCAAAACGATAAAATTATTTTGTTGAAGGTCAACAAAACGTTTTTATCAATATTACCTAGGAATTTATTTTCAGTGCATGCGGGACAAGTTTGGGGTTTTCGACAATTCTATGAAGTAGAAAAATTGATAAGGTTCTTTCTCAAAACGATCTTTCAATTACCGCAAAATACACCTACCTACATATATGCTGCACTTGGAGACTGGCGTGTTACCGGTTTATATTTTTTCACTCCAAATGCATTTAAACTATACATACGAAAAATATTAGCCCTTTCAAAAAATAATTGCAAGGAATCTGCTCGAGCAAAGATTTCAGTTTTTTGCGGTATATGATCACGGCTGGAACTTCAATATAACGTCCAACTGCTGGAGAGAGGGTTCGAGTATTAGAGTAGTAGAAAAAAACTTACAGCCGTATTTATTAGAATTCCCTAAACGAGTGAATAGTTATGCAATGCATAAGGACTTATTCATCCACTATGCAAATTCATATTTATAAAACATTTGCCTACCCTGCATAGTTATAATGAGCTTGTGTCAAATAAAGTACCAAAAAGTAAGAATCTATTACATTTAGCCTTCATAACACTCAGCTGTTTATCAAAAAACAAAAAAAAAACATCTTGTCCGTCTATCGAATTTAATAAACAAAAACGAAACTACCAAAAGCTAAAAGAATTCCAACAATTAACTTTGATTCATCTGATAAAGTATGTTATTATCTCTAGCACAATACTGGAAATCAAATTGTTATTCGTTTCATTATAGATGGAATACTCCTCAGACAAGTTCTTGAAGATACGAGTACAATGCAATAATGCAAGATAATAATTACAACACACCGGATGAAGAAGGATGCGTGGAGAGACATCACCAACAAGTATATTTATCTATTTAATTCTAAACAATTTTTAATTCAATTTGATTTTACTATATTAGTATAACATTTTTGTTTCAATAAATAAAAATAACACAAAGTTTTAGTTTCAATATCAAGTCAAAGGCTTTTTTCTTGATGATAATCTTTATAATTCAATGTGATGTCAAAGTGAATGTGACAGTTCAATACTAAAATGTCCTTATGTAGGCACTATTCAACCTCCAAACGCGTTTAGCTTATAATGCCCCTATTCAACGTCACATAAGTTTTATAAATAACAATTTTGCGTTTAGAGGCATTATAAGGGTTGCATAGCCTTATGTACTCACTATAATGAGTTTATAAATATGGCTGTTAATATTTACGGAAGTTAAGCAAGTCCTTACTATCGGTCGTAATTGGAGTCCTAATGAATGATTGAATCTTCAGAAAGGATAAATCACTCTTTTCCACATGGTCCCAGATACTTGTGTTTTCTATGCATTAATGCTTCGCATCCACCTAGTATATGTTCCGGCATTTCATCATACCTAAGTATTGCATAATCTGCATCGATTAGAGTTCTAACAGGACACAATATAATGGGAACCCACATGAGCAGACTTATGCAGATGCTATGGGAGGTACTATTCAAACCATTTTTGGGACATTTTTTAACCATTATATAGTATTTAATAAACGAAGTTTTTGAATTTTTTATAAAAAATTTCTGTGGAACTGTTTTTTATGTAAAAAAAAAATAATTTCGAAAAAATAAAGAAAACGTAAGTATGTAAGAAAAAAAAATTAAAGAAAATAAGCTGAAGTCGAACAGATAGAAAAAAATTGCGAGACAAACTTTATTAGTCTTCTCTGTCATCGTTATCTCAAGTCTGATCAAAATCTTGAGTTCGATTGTTTATACGAATGCACACTATGGCAAGATAGAATCTATGCATCGCAAGTAAGAAAATTTCCTCCTTTTAAATCAAACATTAAAAGCCCGTTTAATGAATTTTATCAAAATATATAATTTTAAATAAAACTAAAATCAAACTAACCGAATCTGCCCCAACGTCCCCTATTTCAACTTACATTGTTGTTCCATATTCAGAAGTAGGTAGTTGTTCTTAAGCCATAAGCAGATTTTAATAATATCTGACAACACACATTTTGAATAATTGAATTATTCTAAATCCATTTTTGGCTATGATGTTATTAATAATAATAATTATTAGATGTGATTAATACTCGATTTTCATATCAGCTTAAAATTAATCCAACCGAAAAAAAAACCAACAACAAAGAGGCTACGTGATTATTTTTGGATCGAATTTTTCGTTTCTACTTCCAGGTTATAAACTATTCATTAACATTTGTACAGACAAATCATTTTTGCTTTTCATGCAACAAATGATAAATTATTATTATTGTACACTGAAGTGATGTGACGTCAGAAATTAATAGGCATGTCGCATAAAGTAAGCGTTCACCTGCCGGCCGGCCGGCAAAAAAAAAAAAAACATTAGTGTAGGTATGTATCAATTTTGACTTTCAAAGCTTATTGATGCGTGAAAGGCTTAGAGATTGTTATGTGGTGATTTTTTTTCTTTGCATTATTTTCAAAGCTTTAGCTGCTAAACGGATTAATTTTTTTTTTCTAATAAATATTTATTTTGATGTCACAATCGAAATGAAATAATTGATTTGCTTTCAGATTTCGTATAGTAATAGGTAGCCCAGTCGGATTGTGTATCTGAAAGAATGAAGACTAAAATGGTGCTATAAAGAGGTCTTGTATGAATGGAGAATCATACAAATGCAGACTGCCATTTTTTAATGAAAGAACTTTAGTTTGTTACGAACCATAGAGTTCTTTAGGTTGTAGTTATAGCTTTATTACGGGCATCAAACCTGATCATCAAACCTAGTTTTAGTGGTCTTTATTTTAGAATGTTAATTTTTATATTGTAAAGCTCTCTGACGTCAATTTGAGGTGAATCATGTACCAAGCGTAATAGAGCCTCTTAAACATGATGATATTTTCACAGTTTATATTTATTAGCAGCAGATAGTTTATTTCAGCAAAATTAAAGCCACCAACTGTCACTCTCACTTGTCTGATTTTTTTTTAATCTACATATATTTATTTAACGTTTCTTGGAAACATCTGAAATTTTGTAATCCAGAGATCTTTTAAACGTAAGGCAAGGCTCTGCAGTTTTCTCATCAAAAAGTGGGCGTGTAAGTGGGCGCATAGGTATATAAGTAGTTAAGGTTTTTTTCCAATGGGGATTTCTGAATTTGGACAGGTGATTTCGGCCATATTGTTGACGATATACATATCTGTCAAATTGGCTATCAGTCATTATGTCAACATGAATAATTATGGCGTTTTAAAACATATGCAAATGATTAAATTGTTTTATGAGAGTGTGTCTTCTGAGTAACATTTAGCGCGCTTGAACCATTTTACGGTCGCCATAATCGTCCTTCCGATAGGACTATTCGCAACATGGTGGATAAATTCGAGTCAAACATTTCAACAATCCGCCAATTCAAACGTCAACGAAACGCAAGATCTACCGAAAATATCGCCGCTGTCTTTGAGAGTATGTAGATGATTCCGAGCCATGCAATTCTGCGCCGTGCACAAGATCTCGGCTATTCGCAATTTGTGTCAAGGAACCGAAGTACTGCATGTCCTTAACTCATAACATGGAAAGATCTTTTGACTTCTATTTAAGTACTTTTTGAACAACCATAATACTTCGTTATTTTTCTACCAAGATAAGGCTCAGTTTCTATACAGTTAACATATTGTTGTGAACAGAGCTTTATACTCCTACAGCGCCATCTGTTGGAAAATTGCATATCTACTTTATGGAAGAAACAAAAAGCTCTTTTCCTATGTCAAATGTATTTCCCCTTATTCCAACCATCTAGAACATTCCAAGACGAGAACCTTCGAGAACAACTAATTTGAGTATATAAGGGAGTGTTTACGGTGAGCGGAGGACAGTTGATTTTTGATTACGGAAGTGTACAAAACTCTGCTTATTGGATTGTGTAAAACAAGAGTGATTTTAATTTGACTAAAGTATTTGAGTTGTTTATAAATTGAGATTTATTGTTGTGATTTGGAAACTAAACATAAAGAAGAAATACTAGAAAGAGTAATAAATTTTATTTAACGAACCAAGCTAAAATATTACAATATTATACCGGTGTGTACCTCAATTGCAATAATTAGCAGAATTATTTTGACAATTTACTTGAGTTTATTAAGAGTACTGTTTTGGAATGTATAATTTCTATTGGAGATCTTAACGGCCGTAGGTATTGGCTGTTACTAGAATGAATGGTGAGCGCTACCGTGCAATGATAACAAACATTTTTTTGCGCAAAATGGAAGAGCATGACTTGCATGACATGTGGTTTCAACAAGACAGTACCACATGCCACATCCACACAGCACGCGTAACAATGGACTAATTGAGAGACGAGTTCGGTGAACAGACTATTTTGTTGTGGGGCTATTTTAAGACTCATGTCTATAGCGACAAGCCCGCTTCGATTGACGCACTGGAAGCCAACATTGAAGCATTTATTCGTGAGATACCGGCCGAAATTTTAGAAAGAGTATGCCAAAATTGGACTAGGCCGATGGACCATTTGAAGCGCAGCCGCTGACAACATGTGCATAAAATAATCTTGAAACATTAAATTATACCGACCCGACCGTACTATCGATTCAAATAAAAATTTCATGCATTTTTCTGAATTCTATGTGTTTTTTTTTTTTAATTTCCGATAGCTCTTAAAAAATCACTCTTAGAAATGGAAGGTTTTTAACGGAATACTTGGATGACATTTGTTTGTGTTGACGGGTTGTCAAAAGGGAACAAGTTTGGCGACCTGCGAGAGCTCATGGACAATTTTTCAGTCCACTTCTCATCAGGATAGCTATAAGCTTACACCCAAAAATAATTTGTTCGATTTATGATTGCCGCAATCTTCGGAATCCTTCACTCAGGTTCTTGAATATAATCAGATGTACGAACACCATTGCATTCAAAAATATGTAGTTGCGTGCCAACAAAGAGTCTAAGCAACTCTACTTCAGAAAAAAAGTGCTTTATATGAATGGTTTGCCAGCAAGATTAAGGTATTCAAAAACTCTCAAAAATTTTGCTGTAATGTAAGTCAGTTCGGTGGGTGATATCAAAGTTTAAGATTTTTCTTGAAGCTGATAGTGTACTTTAAATCTCTGTCCTCATCAAGTGCAGCTGTTTGGGATGGTTCCAAGTTGTCAGAATGATTTGATACTTCTGCAGGTGTCCCATAGGAATGTATCTCAAGACCTATTTTATTTTTGCTATTCATTATTGATGTATCTGATATTCTTACGGATTAAATATGCTTTGCTGGTAATTATATAAAGGTCTTCAGGGGTAGACTACGTGAAGAAACTTGGCGTCTAAATAACGGGCGGAAAGATGTAGTTAGTGAATTTAAATAGCTTGGTGTATTGTTATCTTCTAACTTTGAAAAACATGTGTAAGAAAGAAAAATTTAGTGAAACTTAGTTGGCACTTAACATGATGTTTCCGAATTTCTTTGCAAATCCAAATGTGGATCTTGACTCTAAATATCAAGTTTTTAATGCTACAGTAAAAACTCGTATCTTTTATGGAGAGCATGCTTTTGAAGTCAGTCATTTTGACAATTTGAAGCTGTCCAAAAATATTTCTTTAAGCGACTTTTCCGTTTGCCGATCACAACTCCAACCTATGCTATATACGTCGAATCAGCTTAACCATCCATGTATTCACAAAATTTGAAAGCTCATTCAGACTAGTTATGAAGAGAAATGAGAACAGTCTTCATAGATCAATCGTATTACGGTTATCTCAAGTCAATGCATCTCCATTCCGGGAATGGAACCAGATGGCCTCATCTCACGACCACACTATATCCTTATTTGTAATTAACGTTTCCGATTGGCAGGATGGCAGGATATACTCGCATTAATAGTATCTAAAGTGAATGACAAAAAATATGGCAAACACCTATTGAAAGCATCATCTTCAGCTTCCAGATTGATCTACAAAAACCTTAACCATGAAATTTTATCTGAAGAAACTTATTTCAAAACTAAGGAAGAGTAGAATTATTAAATTTAAATTTCATGCCATATGATATTCAGCAAACTTGTAACCTACGGAACATAAGAGCATCTAAAAAGAGGCTGAGTGCGACCCACACTGATAACTTCCCATTTGTGGTCTTGAAAACTTTATATTTAGTTTTTTTCAAATAACCAAATTTTCAGCGAAACAAACTTTAGCTGTAAAATTCAAACAAAAATTATTTTAAGATTGAAAAGCATTTTAATTATTTAAAGAGATTTGAAATTGAGATTGTTGATGTTGATTGTGAGCAACAAAAAAGTTTGTTAGATGTCACTTAGTTTAACCAAAATTGTCTCTTAGCACACTATGATTCAACTAAAACTTTCTTCGTTTTTTTCGTTTCCTGAACAATTTTAGAAATGTCGCTTAGTATACATTCTTAGGGGAAGGTATCGATGTATAAAACAACATACTTTAGAAGGCACTATCGGTGTTCATTCCCAAGAAATTCGACTTGAAATACAATTTTAACTAGTTTTAACTAGTTTTCACTAGAATTTTTAATAGTTTTTTTATTTAAAAAAAAAAACTATTAATTCAATATTTGTCAACATTTTACCAATTGTACAAAATTATACTATGTATAAAATAAACTAAATTAGAAGTCAATATCGCTACTAGTTCTCGAGAACTTTGAGTCGAAAAACAATTTTTAGCAATTTTCAATAGAATTTTATATAGTTTTTTTATTTTTTGTAAAAAAACTGTAAACTGATTTTTTTTTTAATTTTTACCAGTTGTCAAACACATTATTTTTCGTAAAATAAAATTATTTTGAGTTTCAAATTGTTTTCCGTTCTTAGAATATCTAGGTTATGAAATTTTTTTTTCAGTTTTTTTTATTTAAAAAAATAACGGTATGTTCATTTTTTTCCAAATTCATACCAAATCTGTATGACCTTATAATGAGTGCATTAAATTTTATTTTAAATCAATAGCATTATTTTTTCGTGAGATATTTGAAACTAACCAAAATTTTTACTTTTTTTTTAAACCGTTATAGTGAAAAAACTACTCACTGAATTTTAATAAACGCCCTTTCAGCCTCTTTCGAAGTTATTACCTATTAAACAAAACTTATTTGAAGTCGATATCTTTACTCGTTTTTGAGATATCGACGACGAAAAATGGTACAAGAACGTACGGACGTACGAACGTACGAACTCTCTGGAGAAAAATCTATTACATGCTGCAAAATTAAACTTTTCAAAACTATTTACTTCGTCAAGGCTTAAACTATCCAAGCGCAATGTTCGTACTAAATGATTGAGGAACACTTTACTGGGTTCCATTTTGCCCCTCATGGAAGTACGAGTACCTTATACAGAAATTCACACCACAATGGTAACTATATGCTTTTATTCAAACGTTTAAACATTATAAAAGTAATCCACTAAGTTGAAGATCTTACGTCAAAGATCAAGCCGGGGTAGGAACTAAAGCCCCAAGATCAAGGCTTACGTTATGAGTTCACATTTTTGTGCTTAGGCAATTCAAAGCTGACCCTTATTTATCGTTTCACTTTCGACTCAATGTTGTTCTTGAACATGGAATAATTGAAGTGACTAAAATTCACAAGAAATTCATGAGGCTCAATTTACACCCACAAAAACATTTTTTTTTTTTTTAATTTTTAGCGATGTGACGTTACGGACAATGGTCAATGGTGATTTATTTTCAAAAAAAATTATCACATCATTGTTCCGGACGACATGTGTATATGGTTCTAGCAAGATGCTGTTATGGTACGTGCCATATAGCTCATAAAAATTAAAAATAAAAACTACCAATTTGAACAAACTAAACTCTTCTGTTGCTTTTGCCATAGCCTCTTGTCTTTTTATTTGTCACAAATATGTGATATTGAGTCCACCTTTCTATTCACAAAAATGATTTCCTCTTAAGACCTCTTATGAGCTCCAACCAATGTAAACAACTATTAACCTATAAAAAGGTTATGGCATGCAAACAATAAAACCAAAAATATACACATATCGACTTAGGCTTACTCACCAAATGCTAAAATCACCACAATGCGGATGACTTAACTTCACACCAAAAGAAAGTGAAAATATTTCGCAAATCACAAATGTGATGCAAGCAAAAATCAAAATCAAATGAAATTTGAAAAAAAAAAAATCGCATTGAATAAATTTTGTTTATCGCTTCTTTCAGTCATTATGTCAATATTTCTTATTATCATCGTCGAAGATTTATTTTGGAATTCATTTGGGAGACGATGCCAAATTCCTAAAAAAAAGGTGATCATTGGTTAGTTTTTTTTTTTTATTTTTCCAAATTTATGGTAATTTATTATTTTTTTATTATTTCATAATATTTTTCGCTTTCGGCGGGGATCGTTTTAAATTAGATAATACTTCCTCCTTCATTTGAAGACTCGAGTTAATTTGTGTTCAGTTGCTCAGAGGTGAAGTTCATGATAAATTTCAAGTTTTTTGTTTGTTAGTTGTTTTGGTATGAACACTACGAGTCACTTATATAGAGTCTATTTTTCTTAGGCGTATTCGATTTACGAACTTACTAATAGTACTTGTTCAACAGAAATATTATCATTTATAAAAAGGGTTTTGCAATAAGGGCGGACGATGTTAATGTGCGATACAACCTGATGTGGGTGAGGTATTAACGAAGTTCTTTTACTTGCGATATACATTTGTGGGTACTATAGGGCAAGTTTAACATTTGAAAAAAAAAAAATCGAACTCGTAATTTTGATCAAAGTTGACATTACGATGATAGAGAACACGAAAAAAGTGGGCCCCGCAATCCCGTCTGTCTGCTGTTTGTCTATACCTCAACCTAAGGCCTAAACCGTTGAAGTTATTTTCTTCATACTTGGTACTTCGGTACTTAAGAAATTGAAATTTTGTTTTGGCTCCGAAACTTACAATACATACCATGCAGCCGGTATACAAAATCTTATTTATCAAATAAAAATAACTTTTTTATACCTACACAATTTTTAAAATATTTTTCAGAAAATATTTTGGTACGCCAACCTTAAGCCCTTATTATTTTACGAATAAAAACAAAATTTGAAACAAAAACATTTATGTGTTTTTCGAGATATCGAATTTAAAAAAAAAAAGATTTTTTTCCAAAAATTCAAAAAATATTTCCTTGATTGAGAAGACAATTAGCAACAAAGAATATACCCTTGCTGGGTTTCTCGATATTAGAGGAGCTTTCAATAACGTGAACAATAAAGCGGTAAAGGCAGGTCTAGTAGACAATAAAATCGATAATTCGATAATACGTTGGGTTATATGTGCATGCTAAAGAACAGGCAAATTAACTCGGAATTGGCAGGGATACAGATGAGAGTATCCACATCCAGGGGCACCCCACAGGGGGGAGTTCTCTCACCACTCCTTTGGGTGCTGGTTATGAACACAATTCTCATTAATTTAAAACACTGTGGTGTAAAGGTAGTAGCCTACGCTGACGATCTTGCGTTATTAGCGAAAGGTAAATTCTTACCATCAGTGAACAGATTGAATTTGGCGATAATCAGACCAATACTAACCTATGGTAATTTGGTATGGTGGAATGCAACAGAAAAAAGCACGAACCTCAAAACTCAGACAAAAGTACAGAGACTCGCGTGCATTGGGATTACGGGTGCCATGAGACCCACACCAACTGCAGGGTTGGAGGCGATACTCAACCGGAAACCCCTAGACCTTTTCGTACAAGAATCCGCAGCATATAGCGCCTTAAGGCTAAGCCAGACTAATACGATTACCTGGAAAAACAGCGCAATAGGACATGCTCAAATTCTTCAGAAATACTTGGGTGATAGCATCATTACAGATCATACAACACCCGAGCTTGACTTTTATAAACCATTCCAAACTTCCTTTCCAAGCAGAGAAGAATTGCTGAACAACTAACCCTACACCAGTGAATCAGAAATAGCAATCTATACTGATGACACAGGTGTTGGTGCAGGCTTTTTCTCAGAACCTCTTGAGCTAAACAACTCACTTAGGCTCCCAGATCATAGCAGTGTCTTCCAAGCGGAGGTCCTGGCAGTGACAATAGCTGCTAGACAGGTATCAATTATGGCGATACCACGGGCTGATATCACCTTTTACATTGACAGCCAAGCGGCAATAAAAGCGATTTCTGCCACTGTGATAAAATCGAAGCTTGTCTCCTGCTGCCGCGAAGAGCTTAAGGTTCTTGGCACGCAGCACAATATTAGACTCTGCTGGGTACCGGGACACAGCGGCATACCAGGTAATGAAAATGCCGATGAGTTGGCAAGACAGGGATCAGCGCTCGACGCTAGTCAAGCAGAGATGGTAAGCATCCCACTCTGGAACATTAAACAGAAAATTTCAGATATAATCCTAAGGAAATCCAATGAAAGGTGGAGTCTACTTGACACCTGTGATACTACTAGAAAAATATGGCCCTGCTTTAACAAGCAGAGGACTGACAAAATTATACAACTTAGTAAGAAGTCCCTTCGCTCTCTTACGAACATAATCACCGGACATAATTTACTGAAATACCATAAATTTAATATGAAACTAAGTACAGATGACCTATGCAGAGGATGTGGTGATGAAGAGGTACATGAAGACACATCACACTTTCTCTGTCATTGCCCGTCACTATGCTATACCAGAGAAAGAAAAGGGCTTGGTAGCTACTTCTTTGACAATCTAGAAGATATTTCTAATATTTCAGGAATACACATATTGAACTTTGTCAATGCCTCAAAATGGCTTGACTGATTAATAGAATACATAGGTTTTATCAGGAAAGAGTGATTACACTCACGGGTAACACAATGGATCTGCATTGATCTAAGTGTGACGATAGCAACATCAATTGTCAGCCCAACAACCTAACCTAACCTACCGTTATTTTTGGTCTTAAAAAAATAAAAGAAAAAAACTGTGGGGGGAATTCAAATACGATATCTACCAAACTTAACGAAAATCGGCCGAGCTGCTTAGGCTCTAGTCGAACAGACGGACAGACATACGAACAGAATTTCGAGACCCACTTATTTTCGTGTTCTATATCATCTTAATGTAAACCTTGATCAAAATCTCCAGACAGATTTGACAAACGCCACACAGTACCTCATTTAGGGCTAAGGAGATCCAAAATAAATATTCAGGTTAATCAATAAAAAAGCAAAATTTGTAAGTCTATGGAATTAGTAAATGTCTGGATGTCTAGTAATCGATACATTAATTTCGCTTGGACTAAATTAAATTTATTAATACTTGTTCAATTGTCAGAAGAATCTCAAGATAAAGAAAAAAACACTCCAGGAAATATCGGTATCAGAATACTTGCAAGGTTTAAGGAATTTGGCAAAATGAAGACCTATTCAACATGTTTGCATCTAAGTGGGATCCACTCATTTCAGCACTAAGGCATGTAACTAGTGAAAAAGATCTCAAAACAGGATACTCTCCAGAGATGTTTAGTTTACTAGAAATTACCGTGAACGTTAATGCAATCATAATATTAACATTGTTTTTTTTTTAAATATTGAAAACATTTTCTACGAATTTTAATAGACAAATTCATAGAAATGCACAGAAAATCACAGAGCTTCAAAGTAAACAAACGAACCTTTTAATTTCGAAACTTATATATTGCTAGAAAAAGAACGCATCTCGGGATTCCGCTACGTAACGTTAAGTTTGTTAAACTTATATTTAAAGATGTTTTTGGACAAGACATTACGTTTGTCCACCTAAACGCTGGGCCATCTAGTGGTTTCTTTTCAAATCATAGTTTATTTTGACACTGACAGCTGTTTCCCGCTCGAAATCTTGACAGAAAGTCAATGTCATACCTCCGCGGATCGAAATCAGCTTGAACAACGTTGGGAAATATTGAAAACTTATTTCCAAAGTGAGTGCTGTGTAGCCAAAACAGTGCGTTTTTTGAATAGAAGTTTTGGCAGAAATGAAACACCCACCGGGCTTGCTGTACGCAAGTTTGTGCAAAAAGATCGTGTGAGACTTGTATGCTAATGAACAACACACAATGTGGCTGGTGTAGCCGAGAGTGTGAGACTCAATTCACGAACATTCGCCATCGATCTCAACAGCTCTACGTTTCAACCAGTAACCTGATGAGAATTCTGCACAAATATCTCAGATTATTCGCTTACAAGACAAGGTACAATTGACTCAGCAATTGAAGGTGCACAACCATCCGCTTGAACGACGTTGTGTTTCGTAATTAAAGGGAATAAAATTTACCTGACTTGCTACTATTGCTTATCATGCAGCCAAAATATCATAATATTTTGAAATCCAACGTTTACATTATCAAAATCAAGCCAATCATGTGGTGCTTGTCAAACATATTTGAGAATGTGAACGCCCCTAAAGGTGCACGAAAATATCCATACTTCAGTTTGACTCTTAGTGCCGGATAACACAATTCTTTTCTTTCGTTTGTTTCGTCTTTCGTCTTTTTGACAATTTGAGTGACGGGTGTAGGAAAGTTGCTTCATTGTGCTACATCAAATACATATGTCAAAAAGACTACAGACGAAATAACTGAAAAAAGAATCATGTTATCGCACACTCTCTGTCAAAGATTTATAAGCCAATTGACACCATTCCCATCTTGTAATGGAAATTTTCAAAATATAAGCGGATAAAAAAAAATTTTAATTCTTAGGCTTTATCATCCAGTTCATGGCTTGACAGATGGAGAACAATCTATATTTTGATATACATACATATATAAAATCTTTAATTCAAACTTTGGCAATATGTGTTTTGACAGATAAGGGACTAATTAAATTTTGACGTATCGTAAATATTTCGTTGCAAATTTCAACCGATTGCCCTGCAAATGCATTTTTCCGGAGCATAAAATAAAATGGAATCGTCCATCATTAACATGAAGAGGATTTGTTTAAAACATTGATACCATTTGACACCAGCTTTTTTGTCTTTCGTTTTTTTTTGACACATTGTGTGAGAGGTGAAAAAATGTTGGGAAAATTAAGATATTTAGGTCTAACTATAAATAGAAAGTACTAAAATCGAGATTTGTGTAGTAATAAGGACTTAATATTCGCAAAGGTCTTAAATGCAACGTTCCATAAGTTAACGTGCTACATGGAACGTAAACGTTAAGCCCACATTTTGGTTTACCCTACCGGTGGCATAGCTGTTTACAAATTATTATATTTTTATATATAATTATTTTTGATAAGAAAGAATTTCGTTTAAAAATGCTTATTTTACGTTTTTCCTCTACTGTTTTACTCAAATTAGTTCTGAAATATGTATTTTCTGCCTTATCCCGGTATATCGGATCTTTCCTTTCCGAACTACTGATAAGATCAAGTACCAGAATATTGTTAAGGAATATGGCGTCAAGCGTAATAGGTCTCGTGAACGGTACATCGTACTATCGAAAAAATTAAGCCTGACTGTCTAAATTAGACTCAGAAGATGCCATCTCCCAGAGAAACGTAACCGAGTACTCTAACTGAGGTTGTCACAGATGATTCAACCCTACGGGTAGGGGTTCCAAGAATATACCCGAGGTAGGCATGCCTGTCGTAAGAGGCAACTAAAATCCACCCTCCGTATACAGAGTGTAAAGTATATAAAAAATATGCAATGCAATTAATGAAATATGCAATGAACAAAACGGAAAGATATAGTACCCCAGGTGGCAGTCCAGATACACTGGTAAATCCACCCTCTTCGGAGGTCGGCTCTACGGATTCTGGGGAGAGCCAATTATTGCATTTGATAAATCCTTTTTTAAGAAAACCAAGGGTTAATCGATCACCACCAACTAGATCGAATGTCTCCGGGAAAAAGAGTCCCCCGGTAACGCCAGCGAGCGTAAAAATCGACTCAGCGAAATCAAAAAGCCTTGCGGAGGACAATAATGAACTTCGAACAAAGCTTGAAGTAATGGAGAAACTCTTCAAAACAGAAACGCTAGTCCACCACCTCCAAATATTTCTCAATATGAAACTGACGAAGACGAGCTAGCGCGTGAAATGGAAGGAATACAGAGAAGACCTACCAAAAAACGTAAGGCTGGCTCCTCACCTGAGGTCATCCAGCCAAAAGTTAAAACGAGACAACCTCAAGGGAAGAAACCACCAGTTAAGATAAGCCCTCCACCACCTATTAACATCGTTGGTCAATCGGACTATAGTAAATTGCTACCAATTCTTAAAGAAACGTTGCAAACGAATTTTAAGGTTACCTCGCTACATAATAATACGTGGAAAATCAATGTAAATGATTCTGATGGTTACCGGACACTGTCTAAGAAATTAAATACCGAAAATATCGAATGGTATACTTTCTCTAATAAATCAGATAGGCCAATACGTGTTGTAGCTAGAGGTCTTCATCCTTTATGTACAAAAGAGGACGTTATTAATGACTGTTATAAATGGCCTTAAGCCAACCCTGTTTAGTATAACATCAATATCAACTATTATAAAATGACTGCTTTTCTTTCGAATATCCTTTTCCTTTTTTCGGACAGGCTGTGATCTGCTTACCAAACAAGACCAAGAACTTTCTTCTTATCCAGTCAGTCAAGCCGATCACACGCCTCCGCTTAATTACCTTAACTGAATTCTTAATTACATAATTTATAATTTATTATTATATTATACATTTTATAAATAAAATAAAATAATATCAAAGTCGGAGTTTTCCTTAATTTAATAAAAGAAAACCTAACAATGACCTTAAAGAAAAAGGCTTAAAGATTCTGGATGCAACAAACATTATCAAGAAAGAGAAACAAAAATCGCAAGAGAATAAAAATGAGTATGTCAGACGTGGACTTTATGCTAAGCTTTGACAAAGCACAAAATCTTGAGAATATTTACAACATCAAAACAATACTGAATATGGTAATTAAAATAGAACCTCTGCGTAAAAGCACTCGATTGATTCCCTAATGTAAGCGTTGTCAAGGTTTTAATCACACGCAAGCCTTCTGTCGGAAAGGTCCTCGTTGCGTTAAATGTGCGGGGAAACATTCATCAGACGAATGCCGTCTTGACAAGCAATCTCCAGCAACTTGTGTCAACTGCAAGGAAAACCATCCTGCAAACTATCGAGGATGCGAAGTTGCTAAAGAAATTCAAAAAAGACGTGATACACTGAAGAAAAGTGTACGGCCGAAACAAAAACCAAACAAAGATAAACCTAAAACAAGCCAAATAAATTTAATTGATAAAAGGGCTAGTAAGTCTTTTAACGAAAACACGAAACCCAATGAAACTAAAGATATAAACGAAAAATCCAAACCAAGTACTACGAATACGTATGCCCACTTGGTATCAGGGCTTAGTAAGTCTATCAAAGGGAAAATGAAACCCAAGGAAACTAAACCTCAAAACGCAAAACCCAAACCAAGTCATACAAAAACGTATGCCAAAGTGGAGTCACAAAACCAAGAACAAAGTACAAATATACCAGACCCAGTTTCCCAAGTGTTTTCTTTGATTCTTGCCAGACTTGAAGAGCAAAGCAGGACGAATAAACTTATATTTGGAAAATTAAGCATGCTTGAGCCTAAGACTCATACATCCTAGAATAAATTATGAAAATGGATGAGCTGTTTAAAATTTTTACATGGAATGCGAATGGATTATCATCAAAAATAGATGAATTAGAAATAATTCTACAAAATGAAAAAATTGACTGTATGCTTGATTACCGAAACTCATTTAAAAAAAGACTGCGATGTAAAAATTAAAGGATTCTGTGCTTATCATGCATTTCATCCATCTGACAGAGCAAGAGGCGGATCCTCTCTATTTATTAAGGATACTAACGAACATTCAATTAGAACTATAATTGAGATCGATATAATGCAAATAAGTTCAGTAACTGTTAAATTTAGAAGTTCATACTATAATGATGCTTCAATCTACTGTCCTCCTAGAAGTAACATTGTGAAAAACGACTTTGTAGATCTATTTGAAGTTCTCGGGCCGAAATTTATAATTGGTGGCGACTTCAATTCGAAACACACTTTCTGGGGATCGAGGTGCATCTCAACTAAAGGTAGGCTTTTCAAAGCTTGTATGGCATCTTGTGTTGATTTTTTCTCGACAGGTAAACCAACATACTGGCCAACTGAAATGCCAGACCTTGTAGACTTCTTTATCGCAAAAGGACTAAATAAAAATTACACGAAAATCGAGGAAAACTTTGACCTTTCCACCGATCATTCACCAGTCATATTGACAGTAAGTGGAAAGCTAGTCAAAAAGGAAAGAGCTCCATTTTTATGTAACAACAAAACTAACTGGCATAAATTCAGAGAACATTGCGAAAACAATATTGCGTTTAATATATCTTTGAAAACGCCTTTAGAGCTAGAAGATGAAGTCGATATATTTATTAAAGTCATACAAGACGCTGCATGGAAAAACACTCCACACAACTTTAGAGATCCAATTAGAAGCGCAGATACAAATAAAAGATCTGCTTCGCGAAAAAAGAACTGTTCGGAAAAGATGGCATCAATCACGAGCACCTCAGGACAAAACCATCTTAAACCGCCTCTGGAATGAGCTCAAGTATGCTATCCGCGAATCAAAAAATCGGAAGAAATCTACCTATCTTGAAGGTCTGACCGCAGATAAAAATACGAATTATTCATTGTGGAAAGCTATAAAAGATGTTAAATAGCCGCAAATACATTCAGCACCAATCAGACAAAATAATGGTGAATGGGCTAAGTCCGATAGAGAAAAAGCCGATTTATTTGCTGATTATCTAGAGGAAACCTTTAAACCTTTTGATGGTCAGGCGTTGATAAATGAACATGGTGATATCCAATGGCCATCTGAAAACTTTCTTATTCGGAATATCATGTTATCAGAACTTTATCAAGCTATTAAAAATCTTAAAAATAATAAAGCTCCTGGGTACGACCTAATAAATGCTCGCGTGCTTAAAGAGCTACCCAGAAAAGCAGCAATTAAACTTCAGCACCTTATGAATGCGGCATTAAGGCTTTCATACGTTCCACGCCAATGGAAAGTCGCAGAAGTTTTAATGGTTCCAAAACCGGGAAAGTCTCCGAACGAAAAGAAATCTTATAGACCGATTTCCCTCTTGCCACTGATCTCGAAGGTATTTGAGAAAATCTTATTAAAGCGACTGCTTCCTATTATCGAAGAAAAGCGGCTTATTCCTGACCATCAATTTGGTTTCCGAAAAAGCCACTCAACAATTGATCAGGTGTACAGGATAACCAATGAAATTGAGAAATCACTAGAGAGAAAAAATGTATGTTCAAGCGCATTACTAGACGTCCCTCAAGCCTTCGACAAGGTCTGGCACGATGGCCTTAAGTTTAAACTAAGACAGGTCTTTACGGATCAAATATATTACATTCTTGAGTCGTACCTCGAAGATAGGCTATTTCGAGTTAAGCAAGGGAGGGAATATTCGGATTTTAAGGAAATCAATGCTGGTGTTCCCCAGGGAAGTGTTCTCGGTCCGATTCTATTCGTACTATACACTAGCGATATTCCTCAAGAAGAAGATACAATAATAGGTACGTTTGCAGACGATACGGCTATACTTGCAACATCCGATTCAGTTGAATCTGCAACCGAGAAGCTCCAACGAGCTCTAGATAAAATTTCGGTATGGACTAAGAAATGGCGAATTGTTCTTAATGAGTCCAAATCAACACATGTTAATTTTACTTACAAAAAAATTACCAATCTGCCCACCTACATTAACTCGGTGCAAATACCATATGCTAATGAAGCAAAGTACCTAGGAATGACACTAGACGCTAAGCTTAAACGGAAAACACACATTAAAAAGAAACGAGATCAACTTGAAAATAAATTACGTGATATGAATTGGCTTATTGGAAGATATTCCAAACTCAGCATCTACAATAAATTGCTTATCTATACGCAAGTGATAAAACCAGTATGGACATACGGTATACAACTTTGGGGTTGTACTAAACCAAGCAATAGACAAATACTACAATCTTTTCAGAACAAAGTTCTCAGAGAAATCGTTAATGCTCCGTGGTACATTAGGAACAGTGATTTACACAGAGACTTACGATTGCCAACTGTTGAAGATGAAATTGCAGTTTTCGCTGGGAAGCTACGAACTCACTTAAATAACCATAGCAATGGAATTATTCGACAAACAATTAATAAGACAAACATTGTGCGCCGACTTCAAAGAACGAGACCGTTCGACCTAGCGCCATAAGGAGTATCCGCTTTCAAATGTAATATCCGCAGGTCCTCTCAGTGGGGAGCTTCCTGCCAAACGTGATTATAATATAATGAAATTAAAACTACTTGATAAGGTAACTTAGTTGTAGTCGCAAGAACAAAAGGGAGGTGTTTTTTAGTGAGTAAAAATCTCACACTACTATGAGTGTCTATGAAGATTCTTCACCTACCCACGAAAAAAAAAAAAAAAAAAAAAAAAAACAGATGATTTACAAGTATCTGTTGTAGATGAGGGTTATACAAACAGCAGAGGTTATTAAAAATATGAATTTCCATAAGTAAGTCACTTAAGTATTCACCTATCACTTTTATTTAAGTCCAAACTTTACTATTCAACTATTTAACACAAGCATGAAAAAATAAGATAAAAAATTCCTCTAAGCTCTATTTAAGTACTGAAAAGTTAAAAAAAAATCATAAAACATTTTTTTATTCGTCTTAGGAAAGAAAATAGACCCCAATTTACTGATTTGGAAAAATCAAGTTACGGCACGTGGTGATGGTGCGGCTATATTTGGTAAAAACAGCTTTGCATTTAAATTATTTCTTTAAAAAAAATCATTCCTTATTCTTTCAAGAAGTCAAGAAACTTTTTTAGATCAATACAAAAGTGAGCTCCATTTTAAAATTTATTTTTGTGTAAAATTACAATCCTTTTGTTTGTTCAAGCATAGTGAATTCTTCATTTATAAAAACCTGATTCACTCTGATTTAATTCTCAACAAACGCAGAAATTTTATCTTTACAAATATTATTGCAAGTAATCGATTTCATATACTTGAGGCAAGAGTTTAAGTAAGTCTTTAAGCTCTAGATTATTGATCTTTCTGTCTTCAAGTGCTTGCGTTTAATAAGTGCAAATTAAATGTTTGTGAGTCATTTTTAATTGAACATTAATAAAATTAACTACGTCATGAATTGAGCTAATTTAAGAGCTTTTAAAAATAAAGTTAATTACCTAAAAAAAATGTATTTACCGAATGCAGTTTATATGTATAAATAAAATCACACGTGTTGGGAACATTTTAAGAATGCCTACGTCATTTTCATAAATGACAAAATTAAAAAATGATAGGGGATTTAGATTGGTATTTTTAAATTACTTAATCGCTGACTTCTTATTGAAAGTTTAATATACTTAAGTATTACATTTGTATATATAACCTTTGTATATAATATAACCTATAGTATTATCATGGAGCGTGATTTTGTATTGCGAACTCTAGCCTGGTGGTGGCGCTGTAATTAGCTCTAGATTTTGCAGTGGAGAGTAGGATAAGATACAAAACAAGTAGTAAAAATGAGAATATTTTATTATTGAATTTAGCAGAGGAAAATCTAGCAGGTACTGTCCCTATACTTAAGACGTCGCCACAATCTTTCGTCTTCTTGATAGTACTATAAGTTTTTTTTATATACAAAGGTATTACGAAACCGAGTTCATTAAACATTTTTTCTTCCAACTTATAATTATTTATAAAAAGTTCCCTTTGGGGGTTCTAAGAAAAATATCTGCGTTGTCCGCTATTTTGAAAAAAACTTTCTAAAGCATTAATATGATTATCTCGGCTTCTTTTATATCGATGCTCCCAAAATATTAAAGCCTTTCAAATGTTACTGTTACCGACAATCCGCGGATGTGTTGATCTTTAAGAAAGCGAAAGAGAATGCGCCATCATAATGATAATGTAGCTACTATCGGAGTTAAGAAAACAATCAGTTTCAACTATCCATGTTTAACCGATTATATTTTGTTTCTTGACGTCCTTGCTTCGGCCATTTACATCATCGCAAAAACAAAATTCATAGGCAGTCTTCAAAAAAAAATTAGGGACCTAAGAATATCTTTAACTAGTCTATAATACCCGGCGTTGCCCGGGTCTTTTTTGGTGAAACTTGAAGACTTCAATCCGCAATCTTCAAACTGAATACTAAAACCAAGCAAACCAACAAACCAAATTTAAATAATTAGTTTTACTTTGTTATAAATTACAAGATTCATAACGAATTATAAATTTCTGGTGTAAAACACATTTACTGGAACTTTACATAGTATACCCTTGAAATCAAATGCAAAGTAAATACATGAACACGCCTATTCCCCATTTTCTAAAATTATGGAGAAAATTTCTATCCAGAAATAAAGAAGAGAATCGTTTTGAAGTTTCTTTTATTCGTGTACAGCGCCATTATTTCTCATCATTTTCGATCCATGAGCTGAACTATGGGTTAAGAGTTGAATTGAAATTAAATGCAGAAAGAATAACAAAAAACAACAAAAATATATATTAAAACACGAGATCCATCAAAACGAAGGGTAATTCAAGTTGGGTTCAACACCATATACATATGTAGGCAATTTATACGTTGCAATTTTTTAGTTGTTTCTGTTTTGGGTTGTCTGGCATTCAAGTTTTTGACAGCTAAAAATTCTAAACTGAAAAGCTGCTTTTGGGTTTACTTGAATCCAATCTATTTGGAATATCTACTAACTCTAGGTTATCCCAGGACTGAAAATGTTACTCTTTTTTTATGACAAAAATATTAGCAGGTTTTAGAATATTAGTGTGAATATTCTCAGTGCTGGTGGTAACTTTGAGCTAAAGCCTAGCACGCAGATGGAGCAAAGACAAATTTTATCTTTAGATTTTTAATCTCTAGAAAACTTTTCTAAATGTCGCGCAAAAGTTTGAATTCGGGGAGATAAAAAAATGATTTGAAAGTGTTTTTGGAGTGTATCTATGGAACGGGTTGTCTTACAAAAGTCTTTCATACCTTTTTGTCCCAGGAAAAAAATTTTATGGGAGGCAAAATTTTTCCCGATCTGCGTACTAGGCTTAGGCCTGCAAATAAATTGAACCCAAGCGATTTTAGAAATTGTGTTTCAACTAAGAATGAACTTAAATTGACAATTGCAAAATATCTATCAAAATCAAAGTGCGACACTATGGAAATGTGTTTTGACTATCGAAACAGTGATGTAGTAAATGCGGTACTATGAAAAGGTTGATTTCCACATCACACCCTTAAAATCAATCTATCTCTCACAAAATACATATGTACATAATTTTTTCTGATGAACTGGAACTAGAAACTGGAAAACTAGCACATCAGTAGATTTTGGGTTGGTGGAATCTCCTTACGGATATAAAACTGTCGCACTGTACGCGCTTTTCAGTAAAATGAATATGAAAACAGACACTTACCGCTTTATTATTCACTTGAAACATCCAGATTAAAACTTAAATCCGGATGTATTTACATAGAATTTGTGTAATTTACATCCGGATTTAAGTTTGACTCTGGATGAATCGAATGAATAATATGCCCGTTAGATTCTGTTTCAATAGTGTACAGAGCTTCTTGCGGATCTCATCGACAAAGTCATCGTCATGGATGGTGTAGTGAAATGTCAAAATTTAAACAGGATCTTATAAGGACACGTGTAAGCGCACTTTAAGTGGATGACAAATATGAACATTGGCGCTGTTATCGTTAAGATGACCATAAATAAGAAGAATATAAGAGAAACGTCAAAATCCTCAAAAATCGAATTCCTTGAATTGTTTCCATACGAGTTTTGTATAGTATGTTTTCAATTTTGTGGTTTATTTAGCAAATGTTTCACTCTCATTCCTTCAGTGAATGCGCACGGCTACAATGAATGTCACAATTTTTTTCTTTCATCGCTCCTGATCCTTTTAATCGTATATTCTGGATTGTTGTGATATCTTTCAGAAATTGAACCTCTGACAAGCCGTGCTTGTTGCCATTTGAGGGTTATCCATAACCTAGGCTCCTCGTATTTATCTCATAACCGAACTTCTTTTTATCTGAATTTTAACTGGATGACAGAACCTCCAAATCTGGAGGAAAAGGCCCTTATAGAATACCAGTAACCCACTAAAAGAAAATGGAAGTTGAAGTTGTCCAACCATCTTTTTTTCATAACTGAAAATCCTTATTTCCCAAAGGTCGAAATACGTCAGAGTAGCTTATGTAATGTGATTACTAAGTAATTCGACCAAGCTGGAACAAGCGACATCTCCGTTGGTTCTTAAATAATTCTTCTGATACCATCTTTTGGAGAGAACCTTAGCGGGATGGTGGGAGCACCATCTGAGTAATTAGAAACGAGATTTACTCGCTTCGACTGCATTGGTGTCCCATCAACTGCAGAAACAAGTACTCCGATAACATAACTCTAGGTTTCGTTATCGGAGTTCATTTCGTGTACCAAATGGATCTCATACCTACGATAGTACCTATATACACAGACAAATATTTTTTTGTTTGTGATTTAATTATTATTTTGCCCTTTGGGATTTTAAGTAATAAATACTCATGTAAGTTACCAGTGGTTTTGATATTTCATCTTATAATTGAAAATTGGAACTGGAAATCAATGTTTTTTTTTTATATCAGCATGTGTTAATGTCTTGCTGGTCTTTTAAATGTGACTAGACAAAAGTGATAAAATAATTTCAAGATGACTCAACCAATATGCAAACCTTTAACGTATTTTTAGTCTTTAGAACTGTACCAGATATTTTTAGTTCGTTCAAATGAAGAAACTACCAATACTTTGTCTATAACATCCTGACATCCTTGAACTACATTTACGAGCACGACTCAAGTATTTCAACCTTTCCATATTTATATCGCTTAAGGTTGCAACTCACGTACACAAGCTGCAATTAATCTATACAAATATATCACAAAACCTACTTCGAATAGGTTGGATAGCATCTAGATATGTATGTACCACATAAATACCTATTACTAAGCATCGATACATTAAATCAACTGGTTCTACCTAAAGAAGAAGCATATTTCTATTTATGGTAGTTAACATGGTATAAATATGAGTAAACGTTTCAAAGAGGGACTAGGTGAGTTAAGTCACGTATGACCATAGAACACTTATACAAGCAGAACTTTGTAACGAAAACATGCATTTCCTGTATTAACTTTAGAAATAATAGTCAAGAGGATAAATATAGAAATAATTCATATGAACACTTAAGTTAACTTTATTTTATTTCTTGAATTATGTAAATATGTATTCTCAACGATTATGTGCTTATGTAGGATTTTTGTATAGAGGAAAGGATTTTTCAATCATCGAACTTTATAATTTTGAAGAGAATACAAAGACTTCCATCTGCGGAAATTAAATTGCATGAGAGATTTTGTATGTAAGGTTATGCTTAAAATGTCTGTTAGCCTTTTACCCACTTATAGTTCGCTTACTTTCCATATCATGGTTTAATGCAGGGTGGTACATTAGTAACGTTATGATTTATTTATTGAATAATTTTTTTTAGAATTAATTTAGGACATTTGTGATGGAAGGGCTCAACACAAAACAAAGATCTACAGTTTTTTAATTGCATTTTGAAAGTCGAAATCAATTATTCAAACACAAAGATCATATCGAGTTCAAGTTTGAAATGCAAAAGTGCTCCAACAATTTACCGATTGGTCCAACGTTTTCAGCAATAAGGTGCTGTCTGTGATCTTCCGCGGCCTGCTGGAAGACCTCGTGCAGTTCGAATTGATGTGAACATTGCTCGGGTTTAAGGCCAGAGAAAGAGAACTATTAAGAAGTATCCAACAAGATGAAGCCACAGGTCATACACTTCAACCAACTATAGCTCTCCTGTGGTAAATTTTTGGTTATCGGATAATATCGCGTTTTTCTGAATTTTAACCGGCCAGTACGTTTGCCCGATTATACGGGTCCAGATTTTTTCTGAGGGGATACCTAATTTTGGTAGAGACAATTCCTCCATTTATTAGGCTTAATACAAGCAAATTTTTAATCTAACTTAAATATAGATCTTATTATATAAATCTTGAATTGTAGTAAATTTGAAGGATGATTAAGAAGACGAAGTTTTAGACAGGGTAAACAGTCGAGGTTAAAGTCGAAACAATTAATGTTACAATTAAGCATGCGAGTAATAGGTTCGTTGCAGCTACGATTTGTGCGATTATGGGAATTAGTGTTGAACGAGATGGAATTGTAGAAAGTTGAAAGTAGTCGATGAATGAAAAGAATTTCGCTTATTGCTCTTCGTTCTCCCAGTTAATTAAAAGAAGTCGGCCTCGATATGATGGTAGAATCAAGGGGTTTTTCCAAGACGTGAAACGTAAGAATCGATTTTTAATGCTCTCGATTCTGGATATTTGAATTTGTTGATATAGAGACCATTCAAGAAGGGTGCGAACAAAGGTTATGCATAAAGATCTTGTCACGAAGAGGTCATTCCTTGGACCATCCTTTCACAAAGCTTAGTGCAGAGTTTTCTTTAAAAATAATCTCTTCAATAAGTGTGAGACAGTTGAGCCCTCTATTACATAAAACACTAAGTTGGCGCTTTGACTCAACGGTGATTATGGGTGAGGTACCAGACGGAGAAACTGTCGAGACCAAGTTGAAGAAGAGTAGAAGCATGTGTCGAAGAAATTGTATTGAAAAACTTAGTATCATCGACGGAGAGTGAGATATATTTTTTTTTTATAATCTACCTGCGCTCAAGGGATTATGATTACCCTTTAAATGTTTCAACACAGCGCGGGCGTGAAGTTACGGAAGAGAAAGAAGGATAGGAAAGATTTGTGGCACGATGTTCTGAGACAGTTTGTGGTTGTCTCAGATATTTTTATCTCCAGGGATGGCGGCTGAGTTAAAGCGGAGAAATGCCGTGTCTTATTGCTATGTCGCTTATAATTCACATTATTTCATTCGTGTTCATCCTTGTTGGGCATACTAGTTTAACTCAATTACATGTTGTTATAGTGTTCTGCCTGAACAACATGTAATGAGCAAACCAGCAACCCATTGATGACAATTTTTAGAAAGTTTTAATGGAATTAAAACGACATAGACGACGGCAGGGATCGAACCTGTGATCATGAGGTTGACAGGCGAGCACAGAACCATCGTGCCACGGCCACCCCCTATTATTTGATGACCAATTCAGTATCGTTAATACATAGTAAGAATAAAAGCAGAGGTCCAAAGTGGCTGCCTTGTGGTATCAGAGAAGGTAGATCTGATTCGAACTTTGTAGTAACGGTAAGAAGGTGGACATTTTGAATAGAATAAGCTAATGTGAAATTTTGTCAAAGGCTTTACTGAAATCAGTTGAGACAACGTAGACGTACTTCTGTTCTATAAGGCTGAAAGGCTAAAGGATACGAATTCAACAAGATTAGTCGTTGTGGACATACCTTTGCGCAAGCCGTGTTGTTTGGGGGAAATGAAAAAATTTTAAACAAAAACTTAAAATTTGGGAATATGTGAAAGTGTAGCATTTGAACGATAATCTGTAACTTCACACTTTGGTTGGGACCCTTTTAATGTATCGGGGGTTATCAAAGAGGTCTTTTATAAGAAATTCTCCTTGAAATAAGGACAAACCGAAGGTTTTTGAGAGCTAAACAGAAATTATGGAAGAGCATTTTTTGAGAAATATGACGAAAATACCATCTGGGTCAAGAATATATTCATCATTGAGTTGATCCAGCTTATTTTCCATGAGAAATTGGTCAATGGTTTGAGGTAGAAATAGGCCGAGAGTCGGTAAAAGATTGTTAAAAAAAAAATGTTTGTGCTTCGTTTGAAGTTTCGTTATTGAAACAGATAGAGGCACGGTAATCTTCGGATTCTCGTTTAAAGTGACTAAAACTGAAATAAGGATTTATGGTCTTTAACAAGATTTCTTTAGGTTTGATGCGCATATGACGTTCATAGTGAAGATAAGTACTAAGATGATTAGAATAACCATTTGGAGGTCTAGAACGGAGGAAGATATTCCCAAACGTATTCCTCTTATTTCAGAACGATCGTAGCCTGCTACCAAGGTGGGGAAGAATACAAATTTTAACGTCGAGAAAAGGTTAGTTTCATGTACCCTTTTTGAAGAATTTATTTATACAAAATATGTCTATTCCATCTATACAGTCAGGTTGTCAAAATTAAAGAGAACTCCGTTGAATCATTCATTTAAGTTTATGAAAATTATAAGATGATAGATGTGAGGGGGGGAGGGGGTAAGAAGTATGTAAAGAAGAATCATAATAAAAAGTTAGAGTGAGACGGGGGTTGATAGAAGATAGTTGCCGATAGAAGATAGAGGTAAGTGAGAATGAAGAGTTGAATGGAATCTGTTATGAAAATTAAGTCTATTTACTTGGCAAAGTCATGAATCTCCGAGGCTATATATGAAGAGACATTTCTTTGCAGGGATGGTATTAGATGGAATATAATATGGTTCATCGTCAGATAAGGTCCATTTAAGATGAAGGAAGTTAAAAGCACCGAATAGTACAATTCCAATTATGGCAAGCTTGTAGGATTCAAAAGCTTGTTAAGGCAAAATGTAACAACATACAAAGAACGTAAGGTGACTTCCGAGGAAGGGTTATCTCATTATCTGTATTAAAACTAAAATTTAAGGTGTTTGCCAAGAACCGTGCAACAGTTTTAGACCAATATCCGAGAAGAAGTGAGGGCGCTGGGATCTAAAATTCTATGAAAAAAATGGATAGAGCTTTGGAAAGAGCACTTCAGGCCAAAGCAAACAATGGGTACCATTTGAGAGATATTGGCGCAAAATTTCAAACAGCCTAATATTAAGTATGTTACTACTTAACAGTTTGCTAACTTTAAAGTGGAATACTAACTCTTTTTTAATTTTAAACATTTTATAACTAGTATCGTGCTAAGGATTTTTTTTTGCTGCTTTACCTTAAGTAATGATAGGTTTAAAAAAAAATAGGTAGACAGACCTGTTTTGACGTCTGTAAATGTTAAAGATGCATATGAAGTTAGCAGAGAGTATGAGACTCAATTCATGAACTTCAACTCACCATCGATCTCAACAGCTCAACATTATATGGGATTATTCGCTTACAATTGACTCAGCAATTGAAGGCGCATGAAAATCCGCTTCGTTATCGCTTCGCAGTTTGTGTTTCGGCGCAGCTTGAACTGGCAACGATTTTGGGCGAAAAATTATTTTTTCTGACGAGGCCCATTTTTATCTCGGCGGCTGCGTTAACAAACAAAATTGCCACAATCGGGGCTTGGAAAGCTTCAAGCTGTCCTTCCAGAAGCCAATGCATCCACAAAGAGTGACAGTTTGGTACGGATTGTGCAATAGAGGCATCATTGGAAAAAAAAAAAAAAACAGTGGGCGTTATATACAGCCCATCCCATAATCGATCTTTTGCTCACCAAATTGCCAAACCATGTTATCAGCCGTCTTGGCGATGTCCATTGGCCGCCTCAGACCTACGATTTGACTCCTTTGGACTTTTTGTTTTATTGGGAACCATTAAGGACCGATGTTATGCCAACAATCTGAAAACAATTCAAGCCAATATCATCCAAGCAATCCGTGAGCTACAGCCCAAAACAATCAACATGGTCTTGGAAAATTTGAGTGACAGAATGCGCTACTGCGAAGCCAGCCGAGGCAGCCACTTGAACGATGATGTTGTGTTCCATAATTAATGGGAATGTGTGTTCTTACTAATATAGCCATAATAAATGGACAAAATTTAACTTTGTTCATTTTATTGCTTTTTTAAAAAGAAACTTGTATTTGGCCCATCAAAATAAATGTCTTGGCTTTTCAAAGACGGATGTGAAAGAAATTCCAAATAAGTTATATCTTAGAAGCCTTATTGTAAGGTTTGATAAAATTAGGTCTATATTTAAATTTAACTTCCTAAATTTCCGGCTTTTATAAAAATAAAAGTCGTGCGCCCTTCACTTAATAGCTTGCCTTCAAAAAATAGCGTCACCCTTTTTGGTATTCTTATTTTATTCTTGGAATTTAACATTGAATCAATAAAAAGCCATCATCAACCCTAGACCTAATTATAGAAACAAGCTATCATTGTGTTTTTTTTTTTTTAAGAATAACAACACCAGTTTTGATGTTTCACCTTTATTGATTAATTAACTCCGCTGGTCGATTATCGTATCTCCCCCATAAACAATCTCTTCAGTGACAGAGAGTTGTTTGTTTTATTGTTTGTTTGTTTTTTCTAGTTCAAGTTAAAGGTCAGCCGGCTTTAAAAGACGCATTTAGCAGCAATCTCTGGCGTGGTGGCACACGCAACAGAGCGCAACATAATTTGTTGTTCGTGTATGTTAACCTCACAGATACATCTTCTTGCATTATAGTTGAATAGTCTCAGAACTCAAAGCGGACCGAACCGGTAGTTCATTATTCATTATTGAATAATCTGTGGAAAAAAAAAAAAAAAAATTTAACCTAAGGTTTCGAATTCGAAGTCTATAACTGTTTAAGACGGAAATCATATGCAGACCGGAACAAAATTAAGGAACCTTGGTATCTCATCTGCGGCCCTGTTCACATATTGTATGTGAATGACATAAAAAAAAGAATGGTTAATCAATATTGGGAAGATCATAATTTATGACTTGTGCTATTGAAGAACATATTAATTTCTTTCTTTTTTTTTTTTAATATTTATACAGAACTAAAAAAAACTATTCTGTTGATTCAACTAAAGTTGAACTTTAAATGCATGTTGGTAGTGTGCACCAACAGGTTCATAAAGGTAACAATTATTATTAAACTGAAGCTCGAAGACAGTTTTTTTTTTTGTAAATATTTAATTATTTAATGAGCTGGTTTAAATGCAACCTTAACCTTACCGAATGAGAGAACTTTTTTTTTTGTAAGAAAACAAATTAATTCAACTAAAAATTGTTTTGTTTCTATTTTGATAAACGTGTGGGTTTATGGCTGGATGGTTTGGAATTTTGTACTTTGAGTTGTTTTGGGCTTAATTTGTGTTTATTTGACGGTTTTTGTTACTAACAGGTTCACACATACGTATGGTCATGTCACGTGGTTGTTCGTCCAGAAGATAACCGTCTGAAGTCAACAAGTGATTTTAAAGAGCAATTTTTTTTTTTTTTTTTTCAGAAATAATAATATGTGCTGAAAGAATAAGACTCAGTTTCAATGTTTATTTTGCAATTAACGGCTAGAGATCAATTACACTTTTTGACATTTTAGAATTGGTGAGTTAAATTTGACATACTATATGTCACAAAATTCTCGTAGCTAAACTTCAGCTTTTTGGTATTCAAGAACTACTTCTGAAATGGATATCCAGCTATCTTAATGACAGAAAATCAATGTGTGAAATGAGGGAATTTCGTTTCTAATAGTAAGGTAGTCACGTTGGACCACTTCTTTTTAACATTTTTGTAAATGATATCCCATTTCTTTTTAAGACTGCCTCATGTTTGATGTATGCTGACGACATACAAATTTTTAAGGTGGCGCTACAAACCGAGGTTAACCAGGGTCTCAACCAATAAGCTTCTCTAATAGGATCAGTTCCTAAAGCTTTTTATCTACAGTTTCACAGCCCAATTCGGTCCCCCTCGATGAATTTCACCTTGTCGTGGTGGGGCGGCTTACGTCTTTCTCCGGCTCGCTGGAGTTAGACAACCAAGAAAACTCGTAGAACTTATATAAAATAAGTCACGTGACATACATAACAATAAGCGATCGAGACATCTCTTTCGTTCGATGTATGCAAAAGCAATCTAAAGTAGTGATATAAAATGATGTAAAAATGAGATTGCTAGATAAGAAAATTGAAATTTTGAACGCTTGGAGAACATCGGTTGTAGTTCAAGCCATGTCCGAAAAAATCTCGGTGCTATACCCAATCTCAGAAATCGGAAAGATCCGATCAGAAACTGAGCAACGGGTCCCTGGTGCTGATTTATACAAATCTTGAACAATGTGATGTGGGGGTCACGGCCAATGACGAAAGGTAGTTGAGCGAATTGACCGTCTCTTTTGCTTAGTAGTCTTGGTATAGCAATACAATGGACGGTCCTTCCCGGTACCTGAAATTAAATTGCGGGGAATGTCTCTATCCCTTTTGGTGTAGGACGAGCAAGACTAATCGTATTCGGTGCAGGTTGTGCTTGGCTTCGTTCAGCTGTGATCTGCACCTTCATTTGCTTAATTTATTAAGCGCATGTAATATTACTGGTGATATTTCTAAAATAACTCCATAATATTTTAAAGTAACAAGTATGAACAAACAAGATAAAGATATCTTCCGTAGAGTGATATCTATAAGAGAACACCCTAATTGGGTACCTCGGGGATAGTGATTGCTGAATCCCCCGCTAATTATAGCCCCCATGGAGTAAGGACCATGGAATCACTGTCACTGGGAAGGCCCTCTGTAAAGAGAGCTCGAGGTGGCTGTGGTTATACCAATCAATTTAGGCGATTGGCTATTGTGGCTTACTGCAATAGTTAGATAAAAAAACAATTAGATCCGTACCAAAGGGTAATGAACTGCCTACACAGTACAAAATTTGGAACAGCCTGGAGATGCCTGATTCGCACTCCCTTGACAAGACCAACGATGATGCATGTGAGAGCGATGCGGAGAACAATTTGTCTTGGGGGGCTAGTCTTGCACGAGGCTGGAAAGGAGTGGCTACCTTTCATCCAGATAAAAAGCAACTGGGACCCAGTCCTGGGCTTGAGGTTAAGCAGTGGGGTAAAGGCTTTACAGCTAGGTATCCACTACAAGCTTAAATTTCAGTTCAGCCCAATTCGGTTAAGTTTCGTGCGCCATTTGAGTTGTGGTCTTGTCCTTCTATCTGCGCCCCGTCTTTCAGGATTCGATTCTAAGGACCGTACCAACAATCAAATTAAGAGACGACTTTAATATTTGAGCGAAATTGACCATTATTTAAAGAGCTCTATAAAGTTAACCATATATGTTATGAACTTAATAATTTTATGAACTCTAAATTATGAACCATTTATTGAACGGAACCTAAAAAATAAAATGCAGCATATATGGCCAGTTTTATAGAGTCCATTAAATAATGCTTCATTTCGCTCAAATATTAAAGTCGTCTCTTAATTTGATTGTTGGTAAGGCCCTAAGACTTTCCAGGTCGGAGCATTTGGGTCTGTTCTCCCTACATGACCCAGCCATCTCAGGTATTCGATTTTAACTCATTTGACTAGGTTCATTGTGGAGTCCATACAGTTCGTCGTTATATATTCTCTCCGACTCTCCATCTATGCAGACGGGACCAGAAGTCGCCCGAAGAATTTTCTTCTCAAAACATCTTAAAGCGTTCTCATCTTTCTTTGACAAGGTCCATGCAAATGCACCATATACAGGGTGCGTTATATGTTCCAGGACAATTTTATTTGGTTGGCATTTGAGGATTTCATAGACTATAATGTAACAGTTACTGGTGACCGCCACGGTTACTTTTTACACTTTTTTGTGCCTGAATCAAATCAATTTAACCTATAAAAAATGTGGTTGTAAGAAAACGGTGCCACATCAGATACAGTTTTCTTCACTACAATGCGAATCTTACGAAAAAACATTCCCGGTCGAATAATTTCAAAAAGTGTTGATATCAACTGACCCACACGATCCACTAATTTTACACTTCCCAATCTCTTTTTATGAGAACACTTGTGCATTGAAAATTAAATTGCTGAAAAAAACAACAGAAGTTTGCGAAATAGTTATGCAAAGTGTTGATAGAGTTTTTCTTTGCACGTCGGTCGGCCAGAGGCACTCACTTGACCGACATCATATTCCATACATAATGTTCAAGATCATTTAATCAATCAATCAAAATAATATAAATTATAAATTTGTATTTCATTTAAAATTTATTGAAAAATAAAACATCGACCTGGAATATGAAACGCACTCCATACAAGGTCTGGGATACTAAGATTCTCATAAAGGAACACTTTAGTTGCTCGGGAGAGGACTTTACTACTTAATTGCATTCAAAGAAACAGCGATTTATTTCAGCACTGGTATAACACCAGCAGCAGCGCCTAGGTAGACAAAGTCCTTGAGTAACTTAAAGTTGTAGCTATCCTATCTTGATGACAGCATACCTATATATACTTGGTCTTGCCCTCATTGACTACTAAGCCCATCTTCTGTGCTTTCGTCTCACAATGCTCACAAACAAACCACTGAAATCACGTTTTCTTCTTCCTATTATGCCAATGTCGTCAGCGTATTCGATTAATTGGACGGGCTTTTGAAAGATTGTGCCTCTAGTGTTAACGCGGGAGTTTTACACGATTCTTTCCAGAACGATGTTGAAGAAGTCGCACGACCGAGCATCGGCCTGTCTGAAACCTTTTTGAAATAAAACTTCTTATCCGGCCTTTGGGGCAAAAAATTTTCTATGCAGCTGTCAATGACATGTCAAAACGACACGTTATCCGTCAAAGACAGCGACATGTTTTTTTTAGTTTTCCATATATGTACATACATTTTTTGTGTGTGCTTGATAAGGCCCTGTTAGGCTCACATATTCCTATCAAACTTCAGTGTCAATTTTAATTTGCGGAAAAAGATCTAGGAAAAATCGAGATTTATTTCTTCAAAATTGAATGGCCGACAAAAAATGTCGAATAGTTTACAAATCGATTTGTTAAGTTTTTAATTAAATTAAAATATTGACATATTGGTTTCATTTCGAATAGTCCGCTATTTGGGCAGCTGTCACTTTTGAAGCTGTCACTTTTGAAGCTGTCATCTTTTGACATTTCACAAGTAAAAACTACGCCAGTACTCAAAAAGGGAACGATACAATTCAACAATGCATTGAAATTGTTAAAATTCACTACAAAAATGGTGAAAATTTTGCAGTCACAGTTCGCAAAACTAGAGAACTTTTGGGTTGTCGTGAAGAACCTTCTTGGCCGACAAAAGTGAAACTGGTGGAAAAATTTAAGCTGTTCGGACAAGTTAATCATGTGAAGAATCGAAACAGTGTGCCTCGCTCAAGAACATTGCTGCTGCAGCCCGTAGTGCTGACGAAAACTCAGGTTTGTTGATTCCTCGTCGATCTTTTGAATTAGGCATTCCACAAACGACATTACAGCGTACTTTGCATAAAGACTTAAGTCTTTAAGCCTTAAGAGTTCAGTTAACACAAGAACTCAAGCCGGTCAACGACTAGCAAAGTCGTGTCTTCGCTGATTGGGTCCTTGAAATGCATCAAAATGATTGGGATTTTCATCAAAAAATCATCTTCATCCATTTTCACAGCAGAGGCTACGCTAATAAGCAGAATTGTCGCACTTGGGGCTCGGAAAATCCGAGCATAATTATTGAAAAGCTTCTCCATCCTCAACGTGTCACTGTTTGGATCGCTTTTCGGGCTGGCGTGGCGGTGTGATTGGACCTTACTTATTCGAAAATGAGGCTAGTGCAACTGTTACGGTGAATGGAATGCGCTACCAAGCTATGATTAATTATTTTTTATGACCGGAATTAGAAGATATTGATATGTACGACGACGTTTATTTTCAACAAGACGGCGGCGCACAGTGTGGGAATTCGCGAATTTAGCGGAATTTAATTCGAAAAATGACTAGTCTCGATTGATGCCAAAACCGGTTTTTCTTAAAGCTAAAAGATTGTAGAAAGTGAAAACATAAGCAATGTTGGGTGGGGATCATGTAAACAAAAAAAAAATTGCATTGAAGTTGCAGTTGGCGATTTTTATTCTGTATATTTGCTGGAAAAGATTACTTTGCTCTTAATTTTTTTTCGTGCGTTTGGTTTGTGTTTTAATAAAAGTTTTATTTTTTTATATTTCCTAAATATCAAGGTATAAGAATGTAAGTAATTTTTTATTTCACAGGGTGTTTCACATTTTTGTTTTGGTGATTGAAGTTAAAAAAATGTGTTTTTTTTCGATGTTTGTATCTTTATTAGATCAAAACTTTAGTTATTCCGCGTTATTGCGCCTCGAAACAATATTCACTGTAAAGCTTGATTTATTATCTATCAAAAATCACTAAAATTTGACACCCCAATTATGTTGTGATATATTTTTTTTTCAATGTTTCTAAATGACTATCCAGCAAAAAAATTATGGCATACCGTCAAAATCGAATAACTTTTTGGGATCTAGTTAGAAGAAGAATGTTATTAACTAAAAAAACTTTTTTTATTTAACGGGGTGTTCCAAAAAACAATAATTTTGTGAATTTGATAGTTACAACAAAAATACAGGGTGTTCAAATTCAAAGTTAACAGTAAGAAAAAAAAGAACTAAGTTATTTAAAAAATAAAAAACGGAAACTGTCAATTAATAAAAAAAAACTATTATATCGGATAAAGGGTGTTCCAATAATAGTAACAAAATTAAATTAATTTAAAAAAAAAAACGATTTTTTTATTTGAAGAGCAAAAGTGCTTTTTATGCGTATTTTACATAAGATTTGATTTCATAGGCTCAGATCCATATCTAGCAAGCCTAAGGTGTATTCCTAAAAGAAAACGAAGTAACTTAGAGCCTGAGGTTCTTGAAATTTTGGATATTGCAAACTAATCTAAAATGTAAATAAAATGTGTTATATGTAGATATATATCTACATACATATGTTGAATTGTTGAATGTAGTTAAAATTATAAAAAAGGTAAAATTGTTCACAATAAAATCAAAACATATAAACAACAATTAAATAAAATTGTTTTAAATTTGCTTTTTATTTTACAAGAATAACAGAATTGGTAAATAAAAATTGTCTATTCCAGCGAAACTGTATTTTTTCGACAGGAAGTTTTCGGTTCTTTTAATTTTTTTTTATCCTTGATGGTGTATGCCAGAAAAATTTCGTGATACAACACTTACCAATATAAAAAAAGAACATTGATTGTCTAGAAATAAAACTAATTTAAAACTTCCTTTGAAATAGAATTTCTAGTACGTATTAATACCCTTTTTAAGAATGGAGTTTCTTTAGTTCATAAACAACGGCATTGACATATCGGTTTGCAAAAAAATCTGATAATAATTAACTTTTTTCTTTATTTTATTCATATTTGTAATAATATTAAACAATACATCATTCCTCAAAAGATTTTTTTGTAAATAATGATTTTCAAAAAAAAAGTACTTTTTGGTGTAAACAACCTGTCACTTCAAAGCTCATTTTACAAAAACTTAAATAAAATATGATCAAAATGTGAGTTTAATTTGATTGTATAGACATTTTCAATGAACTAAACAAAAAAAAACTACAAAAAAAATTTAAAATGCAAGCGTTATTAATTTTATTCCGCTAAATTCGCGAATTCCCACACTGTGCGGCGGCGCGCGGCGCTACGTGACAAACAAGCAACGAAACAATAGCAATTTTGCAAGAAAAGAGATCTTGTGATTTAACACCTTAAGAAATTTTTCTTTGGGGCGACGTGAAAGATAAGGTCTATGCCAATGCTCGAATTTGATTCAAGACATTAAAGATGGAATTGGTGAAGTTATCGAGGACATACTCCTACAGGTAGTCATGGAAAATTTCATGAAAAGGATATGAAGCTGCATTTGGCTGATATCCTCTTAAAAAATACTCATTTTAATATCAAAATGAAACCTCTTATTGTAATACCCTACACAAGAAATTAAAATTCAAATTCCATTAATTTGTTGGTCTTGACAAAAATTTATAGGTTTTATAAGTTTGAACAGTATATCTTTCTAATTAATTCAAACCACAGTATGACTCTTTTCAGAGAATTTTCCCCATTATCCGTACAGTGAAATCGTTGTTGCAGGTGATTTAATCGAACACAATACTTCGTGCCTGTCTGGTCAGACAACTCCCGAAGGAAGGTATGTCAAGGTTTTTTTAGAGTTATGCAAATCAACTCACTCGTTCGCAACGTTACTCGGATTCCAGACCTGCCTCTTACTTCTGACCACCATAAATATACTATTAGTGTCTTATCAGTTTAAGGAACATCAACCATTCTGAAATATCTCCAAATTTCTCATCCCTACAAAACGCAGTTTTAGAAAAAATTCCTAAGAGTACCATTGGGCAATATGAGAAATCCAATTAGAACGGTCTCAAGGATTTCTTTAGGAACTTTAACTGGTCAATATGCTTTGTCGATAGTGAAGTTCACTCAGAGCAGATATGATAACAAATTTAAGTCTTTTTGGAATGAGAAATTTCGTCCTGATTACGGAAAAATCTATCAAATCAAAAAATAGGTCTTTGCTAGCTGTAAGGAGATTATTAGGGTCAGAGAAGTAAGTTTCCGATGTTACTAAGCCAACCCTACTGAAGAAAACCGGAATAAGTTCAAAAAGACATATAACTATTAAAGCCAAAACTAAAACAAATGTCTCAAAGGTATTAAAAATGTTTGGTCATTTGTAAAAAATGTACAAATTACTACTTCGCCGTCTAAGTTCAAAAAATAAATGCTGGTATGCCACAGGGATCCGTTTTGTCTCCGACTCTCTTTTTCATTTTCATAAATGATCTTTTGTCTAAAACTTCTGATGCATTAAATTATTTGTCTGACTATATAACTCTTAGCTTTTCATATTCATTTTCAGATGCACATCCTTGTTCTTCGAATGTGAATTTAGAACGACGGCGTGTGATAAGCTTATTAAATTTAGGTTTTGTCAGGATTGTCTAATAGGGAACCGAAAACTGCACTGAATTTAATGCTTCAAAAAAACAACCTTCATGCCGCTATTTATGACCGATACTTGCATTGAGGAAACAGAACAGTTTTCAGTTCTCGGTATTGCAATCACAGCCCTCTCTTGTGTGGAATGAGCACATATTCGATTTCCCCAAAAACGCTGCTAAGTGCCTAGGTCTCCTCCGTCGATGCAAGAAAAGTTTCATCACTTTTGATCTGACTGTTATCAAAAAATCCTATATGCTTAATTCCCAGGGCAGGTATACCACTTGAGTCTCTTGGATAGAATTCAAAAAAAAATCTTTAAAAATGTTAGATAATAGAAATATAACAGAAACATTTGCATATCGCTCGAACACCCCCCGCAATATTTCTTGCTTTTTCTTTTTGGTTATACCCAAGTATTTATTTTAAATATTAATACTTTGAAGAATTAGTGGACAAACATTTTTTTAGTTTTTTGCAACTAACCTAAGATCCTTTGACATGAATTTCCTGTTGTGGAAAGTGAAATAAAAACTGAAGCAGCAAACAAAAATTGCACCTCCCTAAGTCTTAAAAAAACGAATTCTAAAAGAAAATGTTTAAAAATATGAAATGAGCTGTTTCCAGGATATTGATTAACACGAATTTCTCAAAATCGCTTTTGAACCATCAATTTCGTTCGAATACTCAGGATCAGGATCAACTGGCGCACCAATTGCAGCCATAAACTTCTAGAAATAATTGGAAGTTTTTGAAGTTTATGGCCAGTCATTTTCATTTTTCATTGCAACAAGATTCTTGAATTAGAAATTAATTTTTTTGAAGTTCCTTAATCAGTTCCCGTTTTCGAGATATTTTCATTTGCAATTTGCAAAAAACAAAAGGGTTTTCTTACTTTTATCATTCAATTATGTAACAACGCAAAGTAAATAAATAAAACGAGTACTAACATACTTTAGTTCTGTCGAATGTGTTCTTATTCTGAGTCCCGACGTCCACTTAAAAACTAATTTCCACCAGATTGAACGCTGTTAATCGACACTAGGAAATTTAATGCCGGCAAGCTTCTCATACAAAATTTCATTGAAAGCAATGTTAACTGTCAAGTCGGAGAACCGGAATAATGCACGCATCACCTGCATATATAGTGACGCATAAATTGAAAGTACACATCATACAACTTGAAAACATCTTCAACAATTAATTAATAAATGCCTTGAAATGAATTATACCTTCTCATCGTTATTAGTTTAATAATTTAGGACAGGAAAGAAACATAATTGAAAAATACGAATGTTTATTTTTCATCAAACAAAATTTCAATTCATCAAAAACAGATAATATGTACGGGCACGCCTTCTCTTAATTAAAAAAAAAATCAAACAAACAAACCAAGTTTATTTGTCCAACGAACGTAAACGTACTTAAAAGAACTTCAACAAGAAAAACAGTACACTTAAGAGTTCTTTAAACTTCTTAATGAACATTAAAATAAGACTCTCAACATTTTTCTTGCCACTACAAATACAAGTAATTTATATTAAAAAATAAGTTCAATCAACTCTTGAGTTTTTTTTTTTCCAACGATAAATTGTGAAAGTGCAGCAAATGGAAAGTGAAACAGTTCATTTGACCGACAATAATTCCACACTCTTTCTTACCTTATCCAATGCAGTACTCATGTTGGGAATAAGATAATTTAGTTCAAACTAAAATTTAATTGAAAACTGAATTTATTTTCTGCTTTGATATTTTATCTCAAACAAACAAAATATTTGCTTTAAATTAACACAAAAATTCAATTTAAATTCAAATTCACAAACGATAAAATACTTCGTGCTTGAAATTAATTTTTCAAAACAACTAACTTCCTCTGTGGGTAAGAATTCAAAGATCGCACGCACGTTTTCTTTGGTTGCTCCGTTCGGTATGAGCTCATTCGGTGAATAACTTCGATGGACTGATCAAGTGATCACGAAAATACTCTGAAATATTTGATCAATCCGAATGTACAGATATATTGTTCAACAAAAAGTTACACACGGAGGTAAAACAAAAGCAAAACATTTAGGCAACAAAATAAGCATCTCTCAGATACAAAATATATCTGGCTCTTGACTTTCTTTTAACGGATTAATGGTTAAAAGCAGAGGATGTTAAGGTGTTCTGTTAAAAAGTTCAAATATTTTTGGTGGAATTAACAGCTGATGGCTTTGAGATGAATTCGCCGTGAAATCAATGACAACGACAAGATACAAAATCAAAAAAAAAAAACTGGTTTAAGTTTAACTCACTTGTTCAGACGTATTTCCTTCAAAGTTAAGTTATAGACCGTTAACAAGATGGTTTATTTTTTTTTTTAAGTGTAAAGGTGAATTACGTACACGTTTTGTGAGCTTGGATATTTTTTATTTATTCACCACGATTTGATGTATTCAAATTCCAAACAAATACTATGCGCGGAGATGAATTTGTACTAAATAAATTCTGGAGGATGCAAGTGATATTTATTTTAATTTATTATCGGATCTGGGATCAACTTTCAATGACGTGATTTACTTTTAAGTCGATATTAATTTATCTGATTTTATAATTGTTAAGCTGAGTGATACATCAATTATTAATAAATAATTCATCTGATTTTGAAAACAGGCCAAGGGCAATTAGTGTAATGGTTATTTTCTAATAATTATTTATTATTATTTTAGTTACACTTTTGTGTGTCATTAATGAATGAATTAGAACTAAAGTTAAAATTGTGTGGGCTGTTTCTGTTTCTAAGTCAAGGTTATTATCTTTCGCATCATTAAATTTATTACATGAGTTAGAACTAAACCTATGGTTTGGTTTAGATTAGAAAAGACCATTTTTGAAGGTTATGGACTTTTCAGTTTTGTTGTAGTATGTAGGTATATTTTAATAATACATTAGAACATTTGCATTTGTTTCTACGTTTATTTGAATTATTTAAAGGGGGTATGACAACCCTTAACACATTGTAACACAGTGCGAGAAAAGTAGAGAGGATTTAATAGGAGATGTCAAAGCACATTAGTTTTGAAATCTTGCGTATCGCAATGAATCGAGAAGGACAAACGTAGGTGGGATAAGAACTAGGTTTGATAATGTATTTGTTTCTTTATCTTCTTGCAATTACGATATTATTGTTTTAACAGAAACATGGTTGTCTGAAAATCACTTAACATCAGAAATTTTTTCAAATCATTATTCTATATTCAGAAAAGATAGATGCAAAATGAAAACTGGAATGGAAAGGGGCGGAGGAGTACTGGTTGCTGTTCGTGCCTCTCTGCCATGCAGTGAAATTGAACTAGACTCTAATTCCTCAGCTCCTAATCTAGATATTGATCAACTGATTGTATGTATCAAAATAGATGAATCAGAATTATATGTATTAGTAAGCTATATACCACCTAGAAGCACATTAGAGTTTTATAATATACATTTGTCAAATTCCAAAAAAATCTTAGATAGTTTAAACAACTTAAAACATGTAATTTTTGCTGGAGATTTTAATATTGGTAATATTAAATGGAGTTTAGACTTAGAAGATAAATATTTGACTCCTTTTGAGATTTCATCAGAAATTGAATCTGCTGTTATTGATTTTCTAAGCCAATATGATTTAGTTCAAATAAACCATGAATATAATGATCTCAATCGCATACTTGATTTAATATTTGTAGACAAAGAATTTCTTATTAATATTGAAAAGTCTATTTTCCCAATCATTGAGAACACACAACATCACATTGGAATTGAGGGTGAGATATTATTTTACAGTTATTTAAAAAAAGAAAATGTTAGTAATATTATTGTTTATGATTATCATAAAGCTAACTATGATGCAATGGTAGAGTATTTGTTGTCTTTTTCGTGGCAAAATATTTTTACTTCTTCTGATTTAGATAATGATTATTCTGTCTTCGCGTCAGTTTTAAACAGTGCTATAGAAAAATATGTCCCAAAAAAATATTTTAAAAAGAATTCCAGCCCTGTTTGGTTTAATAGGAGGTTAAGTAATCTTAAAAACCAAAAAAACAAAGCGTATAAATTATATAAACAAAACAAAGAAAATCTAAGTTTTCGTGATATTTATATTGATTGCCAGCGTAAATTTAATTGTTTAAATAAATTTTTGTATCGTAACTACATTTTATCTGTTGAAAATGATCTTAAAAGTAACAGTAAGCGATTTTGGTATTTTCTAAATACTAAACGAAAGTCGTACGGATTACCAAGCTGTATGAAATACCTAGACACTACCTCAAGTGAAATGTCAGTTATTTGTAATTTATTTGCAAAATATTTTCAAGCTGTTTATTCGTCAGAATCGATCACAAATCAAGAGTTTCCAGCCGTGAGTAATAGTATTAATATTGGGTCGCTTGTTCTAGGCCAAACGGAAGTCGAAGAAGCTTTACTTAGCCTGGATTTGAACAAAAGTGAAGGTCCCGATAATATTCCACCCATAATTTTAAAAAAATGTGCTATTGCTCTGGCCTTACCGCTAACAATGATTTTTAATGTATCTCTATCTAGAGGTTATTTCTTGGATTCATGGAAAATTTCATTTATATCTCCGATTTTCAAATCGGGGTCTAAGCAAGAAATAACAAATTACAGACCGATTTGCAAGATCTCTGCCATACCTAAACTATTTGAAAAAATAGTTTATAATAGAATTGCAACTTTTATCCAGGATAAAATATCCATCTTTCAACATGGTTTTGTTGCAGGGAAATCGACAACCACGAATTTAACGTTATTGACGAATAGCGTTATATCCAATATGGAAAAAGGTCATCAAACTGATATTATATTTACTGATTTTTCGAAAGCGTTCGATAGAGTAAACCATCAAATTCTTATTCAAAAGCTTTATTGTTTTGGTTTTCACTCATCTTTATTAATGTGGTTAAAATCCTATTTGACTGGAAGGTTGCAAGTAGTTAAAATTGAAAATTTTAAATCTGATGATATATGTGTACCATCGGGTGTTCCTCAAGGTAGTCATTTGGGACCACTGCTTTTTCTCCTCTTTGTCAATGACATTCCCGCTTTCTTTCAAGATTCTTCCTGCTTGCTTTTTGCAGATGATCTTAAACTGTATCGTAGGATTTCCTGTAAATCTGACTGTAATCTTTTGTTGGCTGACTTGGGTAGATTGGTGACTTGGTGCAAAGCTAATTTCCTTGATCTTAATATAGCCAAATGCCAAGTTTTATCTTGTTACAGGAACCAAAATCCAATAATTTTTAACTATACCATCTCTAATGTCGACCTGGAAAGAGTAATTCAGAAGAAAGATCTGGGAGTTATCCTTGATGTTAGTCTCTCATTCCGGCCTCATTATGATTATATGATTAATAAAGCTAACCAAATGCTTGGATTTGTTAAAAGAAATACAAGAGAGTTTAATGATTCATATACTCTGATAACATTATATAATTCTTTAGTAAGAACTGTGCTAGAGTACTGCTGCACAGTTTGGAATCCGTATTACTCAAATTCATCTAAAAGAATAGAAAATGTACAAAGAAATTTTACGAGATATGTTTTTTTTAAATTAAATTGGAGAATTACCAGACCTTCCTATGAAACCAGATGCTTATTATTTGGAATGAAATCACTGGAAACTCGAAGAAAATATTTTTCTATTATGTTTGTCAGGGACATTATAACCAGGCATATTAAATGCCCGCCGCTTATAAACTTATTTTATGAAGGTACTGCACCTTCAAGAGTTACACGTGAACGTTATATTTTATATGAACAGTTTCATCACAGAAACTATGGTCGCAATGAACCCATCTCCCGTTGCATCAGAGAAGCTAATTCAGTATGCTCTAGAGTGGATTTTGATCTGAATTGTTCGAGAAATATTTTTAAGTCAATTGTTCTTAACCAAATTTAATTATATTGTATTATAATTCTTTATTATTGTTTATTTAAGTTATTTATTTAACTATTACATGTGCTTAGATATTTATTGTATAAACCTGTTTTGTATTACCCACCTACAGTTAAATGTATAATTGTTTATAAGTCTATAGGAGTCAAAAACTCCGATTGATGAAATGAAATAAATAAATAAATAAATAAATAAATAAAAAATATTCCTCATTCTAGTGCGGCTAAAGAAAGAACCTCTGTACTTGACAGTCCGTCCGAAGTTGGGTTTAAGGATAAACTTATGTGCATTCATAGCTAGACGAGTATAAGATTGAAATTGTCTGAGGAGAGGAATGCAATTGGCTATATCATAAGAACATTGTTGATATAAAAAGCGATAAGATACGAGTAATAAATAACAGGAAATATTTCGGCGGTGTTTAAGAGAGACACCAGCTAAAATAGGTCGGTCGTTTACGTTGTCATAAATTCTTAAAACTTAAACATTTTTAATACCAAGCAAATGGGTTCGGAATTGACAAATAACCATATAAATAAAATGCACGAGTGGGTCGCACGAACTTGCTCCTATGTAATAGACTAGGAATTTTAAAAACGAATGTTATTAGAGAAAACTGTTTATAAAGATAAAATTAATTTTTTAAATTCTTTAAGTAGTAAGAGATAAGAAAAGAATGCTATGCAAATATGAATTTATTCAAGAACAAAAATTATAAGTCGTTGTAGTGGTTCCTTAAAAAAATAAGATTTTATGTACAAAATTTTTAAAACATTTTTAAGAAAAAATTTTGGTACGCCAACCTTAAGTTTTTACTAATGTACAAATAAAAGTCTAATTTCCATAAAAAAAAAATACTAAGCCGTTCTTGAGATATCGAATTTAAAAAAAAAACGACTTTTTTTTCTAAAAATTGAAAAAATATTTTTTCTTTAGTTCTTAAATGCAATGTTTCTTAAACTTTTTTGGAGCTTTTTTATAAAAAAATTTCATTAAAATCCGTTATGTCGATAATGAGAAATTCAAAATTCGAAAAAATCGTTCTATGGTAGGTGCAGTCAAATTTTTTCTTATTAAATTATAGATCGTAAAGATTAATCAAAAGAAAAAAAATTTTAGCAAAATTCTCGGAACCGTTTTTGAGAAAAATACGATTTTCGAAAACCATTTTTTAAAATTTGTATGGAAGGTACCGTTAGTTTTAGATGAAACAAAATTTTTTTTCTCAAATCTTGTAGATTATGTTAAGAAACTTTTTTTTGTCAAGTTTGAAAAAAATCGAGCATGGGGTTTTCGAAATATTGAGTTTCCAAAAAAAAATTTTGAATTTTTTTTTAAAAATCCAAAAAATTAAAAATTGAAAATTTGAATATGTAATAATATTCAAACTTTGGAGGAGCTTTAGCATAAATAAAAAATATTTAAATCGGCTTTACCGTTTTCGAGAAAATCAAAAACAAAAAAAATGGACCCAGGGGGCCTACCAAAAATAACAATTTTTTGTAAAATTTTTTTCAACCATTAGCTTGTTTTAACCAAATGAAATTTTTCAAATTTTTTTTAAAAATTTCTGTGGGACAGTTTTTGAGAAAAACAAATATTTATAAAATTTCGAAAAAAAATCGTATGACAGGTACCGTTATTTTTGGTCTTAAAAAAAAAACAAAAAAAAACGTCCGGGGGAAAAAATTAAAACCCATATCTACCAAGTTTGAAGAAAATTGGCCGAGCCGTTTAGGCTGTAGTCGAACCGACAGACAGACAGACAGACAGAATTGCGAGACCCACTTTTTTGGTCTTCGCTATCATCGTAATGTCAACTTTGATCAAAATCTCGAGTTCGATTTTTTTTATGAATGCATAACTTGCCTTATACTCGTAGTACCTATAAGTCGCAAGTAAAAATGCGAACTGAGTAGATTTCAGATAAATTTGGTTTTTGAAAGATTGCTTCACTCTTCGAATCACTCGGTAACGATTTATGGTAACTAGAAGAATACCTAGACCAAAATTTTTTTCATTTTTGGTTCCTTTAGATTTTCTCGAAAAATTTAGTTGAAAGGAGTCTGAACTCGGTCATTTAAATTTGGCAAGTTTTGAAAAAGCATCAAATAACTTGCTGAATCATTAATGTGTGTGTGAGAATAAAGTTTCAATGAGATTCGAGAGGAGCACGTAGCTATTCAGGAAGCTGTGATCCCATGATTTCGAAATCATTTGGCTGGTTGAATGAATTTATAAAATATAAATATAATGGTCGAGACAAAGATTTATGTATTTAAACTGCGAAAGTTGGTTTTTTTGAAAAGTCGAGAAAAATTTTGGAAGTGCTTAAAAAATTGAAAAAAAAAGTAGTTGTGAAAAATTTAGAAAAACAATTTGTGATTCGAGATGGAAAGCAAATTGAAAATTTAGAAAGTGAAAAAGAGTGGGATAGGAGATTCGCGTGAAAAATTGATAAGTGGAGTAATTTTCAGTGATTTGGTTGCTTGTGTCGTTTATTATAGATTTTTTTCTTTTAATTTGATAAATTTCGAATTTCATCCCAGTTAATTATGCGTAACGTCTAATTATTTTCTTTTCTTTGTTCTTGGCTTTACATTTCACCGTAAGCATTTTTTTTATAATCTTTTTATGGTAACCTTGTTTTATTTGAAAAAGTTTTGGGTTTAAGGCCCTGGTTCGGCTCAAAGATTACCTAAATAAAATTAATATAAAATCTCCACTTAGGTTAACAAAATCTTGTGTTTCATTTTTGGTTCTTACTTCTTCTTAAAGACACTATTTAAAAACTCAAGAAAATAGTTGTGGAATTTACTAGCTATTTTATCCAAGAAATTTCTGTTTTTTTTTCAAGAACTGATGGACAAAAAAATTAAATGATTTTTTTTTTTAATTCATTTTTTGTTAACAAAATAATAAAATCTTAAAATTAACCTACTCAATTTTTTCATTAAAAATGTTTTAAAAATTTTATATATTTTATAATTATAATTAAATAAAATGTTATTTATATTTCTGGCATTAATTTTTAACTCAAAATAAAATAAGGAGATCTTTTAGCCATTTAAATAGAATGCACGGCTGGATCGACCTTAAATTTAAAATGGATGATATTATTCAAAAATTTTCAGAAGCACATGATAAATTTTTAAAAGACTGAACGGGTTTTTTGAAGTTGTTGCAGCTTAAATTGATTCCATAAGCTAATATAAATGTGTGCAAGAATAACAATTTTAAATCATTTAAATAAGTTTTTTTATAAAACACTTTTTAAGAATTTGGTACGCAAATTTTAATTTTTCATTTTTGTCCAAATAATATTTCAATTTTAACAAATAATAAATGATCCATTTTTGAGATATCGAATTTCCCATAAGCACTGTTTTTTAAGATTTTAAGGCGATTCTGTATAAAAACTTTCATTACACTTAGCTATGCCTTTAGAAAATCGAAAAATCGTTCTATGGTAGAATGTCTTAGTTTCAAATTTTTGTATTGAATTATGTATCGTAAGAATTAAGCGAAACAGTAAAATTTTTATCAAATTCTAGGCGCCGATTTCGAGAAAAAGTGATTTTCAAAAACCATTATTTTACCAATTTTTCCTCTACATTTTGTAGATAATGTTAAAAACTTGTAAATATTAAGTCTCAAGAATTCCAGAATGTGGTTTTAGAAATATGGAGTTTTCAAAAAAAAAAAAATCAATTAAAAAACTAAATTGAAATATTTGAAAACGAAATACAATTCAAACTTTTTAGGAGATTTGAAATTCAAAAAAAAAAAATAATCAAAATCCGTTAACCAGTTTTTGAAAAAATCAAAAACTGAAAAATTGTTTCTATGGGATCTCCCATTAAGAACCAGAACCATATAGAATTGCGAAACCCACTTTTTTCGTCGTCTCTATTATCACAATGTTAAGTCTGATCAAATTCTTGAGTTTGATTTTTTAACGCGTCCATAACTTGTCAAATATAGTACCTACATTATGTGGTGTACAAAATAATAGGTGTGAAAAAAAAAATTTTAAAAGTTTTAATTTCCATAAAAAAGTGTGAACCTATAAAATATGTCGCACTGCTCTTGTATCGCCTTGTTGATGTTTCAAATGAATCTAGCCGTAGCTTTTGTTTTATTGGCTTGTTAATAGTTACGGTTCTTATATTTCACTGTGCAAGAAAATAGGAAATGTTTTAAGAATGAAGTCATTCTCTTTCGTTAGTTAGAAGTGAGTTATTAACATTGTAAATATTTATAATAATTATTTAAACTATTTTTCAAATGGTAGAACGAGTAAAGTTCATCGTAAGTGACATTATTATCATCAGTTAAGAAAAGTTATCAAAGAGCTTAGAAGTGAAAGAAATACGTATGAACATGGTCAAAAATGGTCCAGCCACTCAGAAATCCGAGAAATACCAAGAAAAACTACTAAAACCACTGATCGACTGTTAAGAACCGTTAATCAATTCAGTCCTAATAAAAGAGGAAAAACAAACTACTTTCTAGAAGCCGGAAGTACCCCTTTGCATAATGGTTAGTACGTTGGACTGTCATGCGGAAGCTCTCGAATTCAATTCTCAGCTGCTGCAAAAAAGTTTTTCAGGGGGGTGTACTGCCTCTTACGAGGAATAAGAACTCCTCTAAGAGTATATATCTGTTGTCATGGAAAGTGCTGCCCATTAGCCTTTCGGAATCGGCAGAAAATTGTAGGTCCCCTCAGTTCCTGGTAACACGCACAAAGGAATGGTTGAGAGTTGTAAGTCACTATAGGTAGTGGTTCACTTCGAGCTGTTGTACCACCAAATTTATGTATTTCTAGAAGCCGAGGAAGTAACAATAATTGTTAACTATTCGACTGTTCTATAAAGGCGGAAACACTTTGCGCGGTATCATCTTATATGGATCAAAGGAAAATGGAGGAAAATTTAATGGTCTTCCGAGTCAAAAATTAGTTTATTTGGTACAGACGGTGGTAACATGTTTATATATCAAGACCAAGACTAAAAGAGTTTTCACCGCAGTACACAATCAAGACAGTCAATTTGTATACTACCTACGCGTTTCTGATGATAATTTCAAATTTGAATGTTCTAAATTTTGAATGAATTGAATTAAAATTGAATTGAAAAATAAAATTTTCTATAATTTTCCGTCTGTTACAGAATAATACAATAAATAAGCACTCGAATGTTTTAATGGCTGTGGCGCTTGCTGGAAGCAATAAATACATTAAATCTTTTTATGAAACAAAACAATGATATCTGATAAAATCGACCATGTGCTTTGTTTTTTTACAACTAATTGCTTGAATTCACAATCAATGAAAAGAAATTAAAACGAGAATGACTTTGCAGTGAACTTTATAAATGATCAGTTAATGCAGTCAAGCAACGTTAAATATGAGTCGTTTGCATAAATGACATTCAAAGATGCAAGGGGTATCGAGGCCATGTACGGTTAAATGACTTTAATTCAAACTTGTAACTATGAAACTGGCATAATGACCGGAGTTTGCCTTCGCATTTTCAATAATATTTTATTATGAGTTAAACATATAGAATCGCTTGTGGGATTTACCTTGCGTTGGTAGGTTCCAAAACTGTTAAAATAAAGTGTCAGATTGTGTTGGATGTACTCGCTTTTTTTGTTGATATTAATACTGTAAAGATACAATCAGAATATTTTAGAATTCAAATATGAATAATATAAATGTTTTAACTAAATGCAAGAAATATTTTTTACATATGTAAGTTAAAATAAGTAAGTTAAAATAATTCAGAATGCATAACTATTCGTTACTCGAACTCAAATTACGATTTTTTTCGAAATCTTACAATTTTTTTTCTCAAGAACTTTTCAACAGATTTAAAAAAAAAATCAAAAAATGTCATTTATTTAAACCTAGGTAATGCTTGACAATTTCCGAAAAAATGGTTATTAATGGTAACCCTTCTACAACCATTTTTCTTTGTTTCTAATTTCGTCAAAAACGTTAAACCGATTTTGATCATTTTTTTTACGCTAAGCTTCTATAAATTTGGATAGGATCGCGTGTTTAAATTATTTTTTTTTTGGTTTTAAAAAAAAAAATATTTTTTAGCATAAACTAGAACTTGAATCACATGGCTTCCTGTAAAGGAGTTGCTTAAGTGATTTAAATAAAATGCACGACTGGGTCGCACGAACTTGCTCCTATGTAAACGACTAAAAATTTCAAAAATAAATGTTATTAGAGAAAACTGTTCTTAAAGACAAAATTCATTTTTTTAATAACTAAAACAACTCCTTTAGTAGTTGGAGCTAAGCACAGGATGCCATTTGTTTTAAGCAAAAATTAGTTTATGCAAGAACAAAATTATAACTCGTTGCAGTGGTTTCTTAAAATAAAGTGCACGACTGGGTCGCACGAACTTGCTTCTATGTAATAGACTAGGAATTTTAAAAACGAATGTTATTAGAGAAAACTGTTCATAAGGATAAAATTATTTTTTTAAATTCTTTTAGAGACAGAAACAGAATGCTATGCAAATATGAATTTATACAAGAACAAAAATTATAATTTTGGTATGCTAAATTTAAGTTTTTATTACTGTACGAATGAAAATTAAATTTCCAAAAAAAGATATTGCACCGGTTTTGAAATATCGAATTTTCCAAAAAAAATGATTTTTTTTTTTCAAAAATTCAAAAAATCTTTTTTTTTTTAAGTTTTGAAATGCAATGGATCTTAGACTTTTTTTAAAAATTTCAATACATAGTTCTATTTAAATTTTTGGGGAGCTTTAGCACAAAAAAAATGATCAAAATCCGTTGTACCGTTTTTGAGAAAATCAAAAATTAAAAAAAAGTTCTTTGGGGGGTACCCTCAATATCCATTTTTCGGAAAAATTTTGCGACTTTTGTTTGTATCTTTTTTTTCAAATCTGTCGTTCAGTTTTTGAGAAAAAAAAATATTTACAAAATTTCGTAAAAAATTCGTATGGCAGGTACCGTTATTTTTGGTCTTAAAAAAAAACGTGTGGGGAGAAAAAATTAAAAATGATATCTACCAAGTTTGAAGAAAATCGGCCGAGCCGTTTAGGCTGTAGTCGAACAGACATCATCGCTATCATCGTAATGTTAACTTTGATCAAAATCCCGAGTTCGATTTTTTTTACGAATGCATAACTTGCCTTATAGTACCTATAAGTCGCAAGTAAAAATGAATTTTATGCTTGTGAACAGTTTTTCTCTAAAAACATTCATTTTTGAAATTCTTACATAGTCTTTTACATAAGAGCAAGCTCGTGCGACCCAGTCGTTCATTTTATTTTTATTAAATAAGAAATATTATATGGTTAAAACTATTGTATACCAATTTCAAGTGGCTTAAATGATGATTTTGTTACGAGCTGAATGATATTTATGTACTCCTTAGTCTTCAAGAAGGCTCTCCCAATTCATAATGAATGCAATGACACTCCTGACAGTCTTATTATTTTCTCCGAGTATTTATCGAAATATCTCTGGCATGTGACGTGATATTATTTGCAACTTAACAATCAAAATGTATTTATTTTGTTCTTACTGCTAAATCGTTTACTTAGCAAGAAGATATCCTGTTCAAAAACTACACTCCGTTTCCCATATCAAGCTTTGCATGTATTGTGTTTGAAAATGAAGACTGCTAGGAATGTCCTTTCCTCTTCCGTCTTGCCATACAAACTCCGAACTCAATCTCATTCGAACAATTCTTCTTCTTCCTGGCTGCTGCTGCTCCTGCTGGAACTCTTCGTTTCACTCTTCCGAACCATCCACTCAATTAACTTGAGGTCTGATAAATCATACTCACTACGTCCATTGCGCTGACAGCTGGTTGAGTGTCTAATCTCAAAGCATATCCCTACCTAGAGAGAAAACGACCGACACAAACACAATGCTGGGCAGCTCGAGTGCGAGCATCCTTCGAGAAGAAGAGGATACGCCAAAGGAAGTACCAATGTCATTCTTATTCCATTGCCAAGCAAAAGCCCCTCAAAAAACAGCAAGACACTTCAACATTGCATGGATTTCCTGTGCAACGACACCGACTAGAATTGTGATGTTGTGTCCTTGTTCCATCTTGTTCCTTAGATAAGAGTACGAGTGGTGTTTTGGATATAGAGCTCCTTGTTTTATCCCAAAAATCCAGCACTACAGCATATATTCATTACTCAAAGTGACGGTTTTACTTATTTATTGAAATAGACGCTATTTCGGCCATATCTACTCGTAAATTCGCTTTGTTTAGCAGAGTCGAGCTATCATGAAAGTGGCAACAATCTCACAGGATGCTCGAGCGTTCTATGGGGTAAACCTATCCCCTTTTATTCGGTAACAAGTAACTCTGGTGCATGTACGACTCTTTTCCGTTTAAGAGGGGTGGATTTCTCGTCGCTCCTTAGTGTTCCTTATAGATCTGGAGAGCACCACGCTTCCATGTGCCATGCCAGCCAGTTGATAGGGATAAATTCTCGGGAGGTAATTTATCTTTTCCATGATGAAGAATGGACTCCGGCTGTGGGAATATTGTTTTTCTGCCACGAAAACTACAAAGACTTCTCTGCACCCAGTCCGCCACACACACGCCCTTCTTTACATGGGAAATATTTGTTATTAGTTCTGGTCTTGAGCTCTTTGCGGTGATAATGTGTAATGGAGACAGTATTCCTACTTGGGGTTTTTGCATCATGCACTCAGACATTTGATTTGTTCTCCAACAATCCTTCGCTGTGTCTTTATTTACTAACATATATGTAAGGGGAGATTTTGATAAAGTTTGTTTCTACGAGTTTTAAGTAGTTTTTTGTTTTAGTTTAGAAATAAACTTAGGCAGGGTTGATGGCTAAAGAAGTGACAGTGACAAATGTATGATAAACATTACTGACCAGCTACGAAGGGTAAGCACGAGTATTTCTGTTCTAATAAACAAACGTGTTTGTTAAAGTGGGTGTTATGTAATCGCATTGAAATTTGTTTAAAACATCCACAATTTGTTGTTAGGATTGGATAGGGTATAATCTTCACAAGCACAATAAGTAGGGGTTCATACATATTTCGCCATCTGAATGCAAGAGCCTGGTAGATCTTTTAAACTTTCTATCTCACCAAAAATTTGTTTATAAATAATTTAAGAGAATTTATCGGTCAATACAAAGAACTTAAGTAGTTCAATTTTATTTTTAAAGTTCACATTCACATTCATTCATGTTCGAAATGCGCCCAGTGTTTTAGCAATCCAGTGTTTTCGGCAACAAGGGGCTGTCTGTGATCGTCCGCATCCTGGAAGACATTGTGTAGTTTGAAATGATGTGAACATTGCTACATGGCCCTCATCCGGCCGATGATTGTCTATGGGTGCCCGGTGTGGTTCAACGTTGCCCCATCTCAAATGGAAAAGATTCGTGTGTTTGAGAGGCAGTGTCTTATACGTTGCCTTTGACTACACAGAACACCAGAGTCGGAGTACAAACATTATTATTCCAACGAGGTTCTATACAACCAACTGGGCCAATATTTACAGAATTGATAATTTTTTGATAAAACTGATTCGGGGTCACATTGTAAGAGCCATGTCCTCGACCAACAATCTAATTTTTGGGGCTTACTACCCAAACGATGATTACTATGAGAGTGTACATCTCAGCGGCTTCATCCCGCCCGATGCATTTCTCTACTTAGTGTACAAACAGAGTGGAGCAGCGAGTGTGGAAAAGCAGTGAGCAAAGAGTAAAGCGGAGAAATCAAATATCAAACACGTGTATTGAAAGGGTAGCACACAGTACACAGAGTACAGCGTAGTTCGAAGATAGAGCAAAGAGCCGCCAAGAGAGCAAAGCGGCGATTTCAAACATGTTTGATTTCTCCGCTCTCATCGCTGCAATTTTTAACTATACTCTGTCCAACAAAAATTGTCAGTACAGGGAAGATAGGACATTTGTCTCTCATTCTAGTTGCATTGCCATGCATAAGTGTGTCGCCTTTTAAAGCTCTCACAGGGATTCCGAGGTTTAACTTATAAATCGCCGCAAATGAGTGTAAAAACACGCGTAGAGCTACCGTCTGCCGATTCAAAAAGACTGAAAACAATATTCAATTTTCCTTTTCCACAACGCCAAGCGGTAAGATAATAGACGCGTTTTTTTTAAGTTGAAAAGCAATACGACAACACTCAACATACTCATCTTCTTAAAATGTGTTCTCAAAAGCTTCAAATCCCAAAAGCTCCTTAATAAAAACCACTGAAAAAGCTCCTTGCTTGCAATTGAGAATGATAATGGTAACTCTGTTTTGATGTAGATAAAGAGCGCACGATCGTATTGAGTTACACTTAGACTTGACACTCTTGGCACCTTGACAGTATCTCATTTCTCATCAGCAATGGGATACGACGGTCGTGCTGGAGTGTACAACTTTTTGCAAAGAATTACAACAACAAATCCTTAAGAAAAGTCAGTGGCTTGCTCTTTTTGTAATGACATTTTTCCTAACGCATTGTAGTGAGGGTGCATCAGGCGCCACTGCTTTAGAAAAAGCTCTCCCATAAGGCCTGTACTGACAATTTTTGTTGGACAGAGTATAGCGGTTGAAATTTCGAACTGTTTTTTTTGTATTTAAAGTTACGCAAATTGTTTTATTGACTAGAATCGGGTTTGCAACAAAATCGGTCCACCAAATGCTTTCATTGTCGTTCGGAAATATGTATTCTTGAAACTTAACATGATTTTCTGTTTTGGCGTTTCAGAAAATATCATATATGTATGCTTCAATGGATTTTCAATAAAGGACAGATTCAAATTATTAGAATCCATTTTATTTGAAAAATACAAATATTTAAATGAAAAAGAATGATCTTTTGCTTGTTTACTTCTACTTTGCTCTTGCTCCTCACTCTGGCTAGGCTTCATCGTTGGTCTTTTCTCGTGCTCTTTGCTCTTTTGTCTGATGAATTTTGCAGCTTTGCTCTCCGCTCCACTCTGTTTGTACCCTTAGACAGCCGAGGGCTGGTCCAAGATAGACTGGCGATTCTGCTAATCTACCACGGCAGCCGTAAGACTGTTGACAGGCGGCTCCTTTATGGTCGAGGCGTCCTCGCACAACATGGAGGAGAGTACCTTCGGTTCAGTAGGACTGTGTCCGATGGGGACCGGAGGGACGGGGTGAGACAGGGGAACCAGTTCTGGTGGTTGTCGGATGATAAAGAAAGTTGACGAAGACTTATATTATACACTCCGCTTCAACTGAATACGCACACAGTTTTTTTAATGTATGTTGTTCATTTTTTTCAACTTTGGGCCTTTTGCTTGTAATGTTGAGAAAACAGATCAGAAAGAATAATTCAAAAAGTACCGTTATTTTTTCTCTCGCTCTCTTGCAAAGCGTTCCATATGGAAAAATGCAGAATTTTTTTGCGTGGCTGTTCTAGTTTTTATGTAGTTTTAAATTAGTTTTAGTTTATTTCAAGTAGTTTTCGGTAGTTTTAATTAGTTTTACTTTAGTTTGTAAGAAATTTCAAAAAAAGTTACAGAATCCGAGTTGTTTTTTAATTTTTTCGAGAAAAAAAAAAAAAATAAAATGTACGACTGGGTCGCACGAACTTGCTCCTATGTAATAGACTAGGAATTTAAAAAACGAATGTTATTAGAGAAAACTGTTCATAAGGATAAATTTAATTTTTTAAATTCTTTTAGTAGTAAGAGACAAAAACAAAATGCTATGCAAATATGAATTTATGCAAGAACAAAAATTATAAGTCCTTGCAGTGGTTTCTTAAAAAATGCTTTTATATACAAACTTTTTATTATTGTTCGAATAAAAATTAAATTTACAAAAAAAACTATTTCTTTGCAAAAAAAAAGAAAAAATAGATTTTTTTTTTTTCAAAAATTCAAAAAATATTTATTTTTAAATGTTGAAATGCAATGTGTTTTAAATTTTTTAGAAGCTTCTCTATACAAAATTTCATTAAGATCCGTTGTGTGCATAATGAGAAATTCCAAATTCGAAAAAATGGTTCCTATGGTATGTACACAAGCTGTAATATCTTAATTTTAAATTTGTTTTCATTAAATCAAAGATCGTAAAAATTAATTGAAAGAAAAAAATTTATCAAAATTCTATGCGCCGTTTTCAGTAAAATAAGATTTTTGAAAACTTCTTTTTTTTTAGCATTTGTATGGTAAGTACCTACCTTTATTTTTAGGGAAAATACATTTTTTTTTCTCACATCTTGTAGATTATATTATATTATATATTATTTATCAAGTTTAAAAATCGAGCATGGGGTTTTTGAAATATTGAGTTTTGAAAAAAAAATTTAAAATTTTTTTTTAAAAATCCAAAAAATCTTTTTTTTTTGAAAATTTGAGTACACAATTCTATTTATGTTTTTGAAGAGCTTTAGCAAAAAAAAAATATCTAAATCGGTTGTACCGTTTTAGAGAAAATCAAAAACAAAAAAATGGTTCCATGGGGGGTATCCTCAATAACCATTTTTCAGAAATTTTTTTTCAAACATTACCTACCTTTAACTAAATGAAATTTTTTCGTATTTTTATTTTTAAAATCTGTCGAACAGTGTTTGAGAAAAAAAAAATATTTATAAAATTTCGAAAAAAAATCGTATTTATGAGCTGCCGTTCTAAGTCCAACTCCGAAGAACAAAGACGTGCATATAGAAATGAATATGAGAAGCTGAGAGTTCTACCGTCAGCAAAGCAATAAAATGAGTTAGAAAAGGGAGAGGAAGAGGGTCGGAGACAAAACGGAGCTCGGGGTTGCAACCAGCATTTATTTTATGAACTGTTTTTTGGATTTTCGATTTTCTCATTAAATGCTTTAACTATTTGGATTTGAAATATTATGCTTTGCAAAACATTTTTCGAAAAATAGTTTTTAGATTTAAGAAAAATTTTAATTTTTTTTTGAAAATTCAATTACTTGAAAACGGGTGAGCGATTAATTTTTTAAGTTCTGCCCTTAAATGTATATCACTAAATACTTAAAATTTTAATAACATTTTTTTTATAAAAACTTTAAGGAAAACTAAATATATAAAAAAAACTCTTTTTAATATGTCTGTACCGCGAACTACGGCCTAAACTGCTGGAGTTATTGTCAAACTCGATCCTTAAAGGTCTTCAGTGATTCTCTAGGGGAGAAGTAGATATTTTTGTTTTGGCTCAATAACTAACGGTACTTGTCATACAACCATTAGACAAAACCTAAAAATTTTATTAACGGTACCTCTCATAGAACCGACTTTCGACTTTCTCATTAGATGTTAAAACGTTTTTGACAAAATTATTATACAGAAGCTTTTTTGTATTTGAAATAATATTGTTTATACAAAAATTCGAAAAAAATTTTTGGGATTTTGAAAAAAACCAAATGTTTTTTTTGAAAAATCATTATTTTGAAAATGAGTGCATGATAAATTTTTGAAATATATTAGATATTAAATACTTTAAATTGACACCTTAAATTTTTTTTAAGAAAAATTTTAAGGGAATTTCTTTTATGAAAAAATAATTTAATAATTGTCTTCCAGCGGCTGAGAATCGAACCCAAGAGCCTCTCCATGACAGTCCAACACACATTGGACCATTATGCCAAGGGTACTACTTACGAGTACTTAAAGGCGAGAATTTAAATAGAAAATACTTTTAGAAAGTTTCCTGATAAATTTTAATTTCGGTTTAAGTTTTTTTTTTTTTTTGAAGTTTGGGATTTTTAATTTTGGCAACATACCACAACGTTAACTAACCAACAATTAGCAATTTACTTGTTTGCCAAATCAATAAGTCACTGTATAATCCTTCCACCACTAAAGACTAAATCTGTCAAATAAATCTCAGCAATTGTATTCCTTTGCCAAGTGAATTAATTTGCTTTTGGCAATGAGATCTGCTCAAGGACCACAGCAACAATACTCGTACCTTCAATACTCCTGGAGGTTTTTCTTTTAAGACTTTATTTCTTAATTCCAAAAGCGCTTCCTAATTTACTCTCTTAAGACTTTTCTGTCTCAACATGCATAAAGAACAACAACGTCGTCGTCGTATCTTGGATGAGTTTCAAAAAACTTAAAAGCCTAACAAACAGTCTGGCAGAGGCAACCAAATAAATTTCCTTGGTGCTGCCGCTTGAGATTTAATTGATTTGAAAAATTAAAATTAACAAAGCTAAAAACATTTTTCGAGATCTTGAGAATGAGTGTGTGGTGTCGAACCCGGGCTATGCACAGCTGCTCGAGAGCTAGCTGGAAATGTGGTAGGTTAAAACACTCTCCGAAGGATATAAATTCTCCCCAAGTATCAGGGACAATTGTGGCTATGCTACCACCACTACTCTGAATAAAAAAAAAAAGAATTCAAAAAAAAAAAAAAAAAAAACAAAAAAGAAGATGCGACTAAAAGGCACAGGACGTTAAATTATGCTTGCATTTATTTGCCAGTTGGGCTTGGGATTTTTTTGTTTTGTTTTCAAATTCTTGGTCCTTAGGTTTAACATTTTGTCCTTTTGGTGTGTCTGGAACTTACGGCAACTAAATGAGGCATTAATATATTAAACCAAATGACCAGATGGCTGTGAAAGAGCTTAGGACCTTTAATGGACAGTGAATTAAGTATTGGTGTCGCTGTCTATTTTGCTTTTGTCTGTAAAGTACCAGACGCAGTTGGCTTTCGGAGAGAATTATGTGCATCATTGAGTAGAGTAATTTAAAAAAAAAAAAAAGTTACCAATGGACGAAAGTCTGTCTGAAAGACATTTGAAAACAAAAACGATTATTTCGCACTTTAAATTTGAGTATTTTTTTTTTTATTATAGTGTGTATTTTTTTAAGTTTTACAATTATAGAAACAAATGCTAAATCGATTTGGCAAATGGCTAAGCACAGGATGTTTGCTACGAATTACTTGGAGCACTATCTAATTGGAAAATTATTAAAATGAAGTCAGATAGGTATATTATGATTATCGAGTTGCGAATGCATACATTGCCATTTATAGTACCTACGTGTCGCAAGTAAAAATGTAACGTCATCTCATTTTTTAAGACTATACACATATAAACTATATTTACCAGATTCTTTCCCATCTAGTCTCGCAGGCCCTCAACGGGGAAAGTGACAACTGACAGAACTTCAAAGATACATATTATTGTTGGAAGAGCGAATTCAATTCCAGACACCATCCTTCACGGACAAGAAGTTTCTACAACTTCTGCTGATAAAGCTGAAATGATTGCCTATCAATTCAAAGACCGCCCTCCCGACTTTATAAAAGAAGGAGAATCTCGCTTTCTGCCAACAGTAACAGATGTTTTCACTTCTTCTGAAGAAGTGGCTGACATTATCATTACTGGGAACTCCAAAAATAAATCAGCAAGAAGCGACAAGATTTCTATTTAAGAAGGTACTTAAAAAGTAACGTAATTTTACTGTTCTCCTGCTGACTATAATATTTAACAACTGTCTGAACAAGAGCTATTTGCCTGCAATTTGAAAAACAGCAAAAGTCCACCCCGAAGAAGAAAAACCGCGCAAATGTGGAAGGATATCGTCCAGTTTCTTTGCTCTGCCATATAAGCAAGATATTGGAGGTATTAATATTGAATAAACTCAACGTTTTCTTCAGAAAAAGAGATGACATACCGAAGGTCCACTACGGCTTTCGAAATAAACACTCTATCCTTCATCCACTACTAGGACTTCATACTGATAGTACAATTGGAATTCGGTTATCTGGACTGGATATCGAAAAACCTTATGACAGCATTTGGATTAAAGGATTACTATTCAAACGCTCGGAACTTAGACTTCCTTATCACATGGTAAGAATGATCAAACATTTCCTAACCCAGACTTGTTTATATACAGGTAGTAAACCACGTATCATCAACTAAGGGAATCAACGCTGGAGTCCCTCAAGGATAAAAACTTATACCGCTGCTGTTCACAGATCATACATCACATACATTACATACATCATTACAATAAATTGATTATCATACATTACATCAAATTACAGAATCTGGAAATATTCCAGTCGATTACAATGTTGTATGACAGTGGTCATACAACAATTCTGTGAAACAGAAATGATACATCAAACCTGTCAAAATCATACATTGTATGTAATGTATGATTTGTGAAATAGGCCCCAGGCAACAAACCAGGTACAAAGACGAAGCCATATGCTAACAACTCCATCACATATGCCACCGCTTTTTCACTAGAAATCGCTGCCAGAAGAGTGCAAGAGCACATTAAAAACCTATGGGAGTACTATGTCAAATGGGGACTGAAGATAAACAGTGAAAAGACCGAACTCATCTGCTTCCGAACACCAGTGACTGTCATTCGAAAACGAGCGTTGGCAGTACGCTTTTATGCAATCAAGCTAAAGTTTCCAGACAACACTGAAGGAAGAGTCAAATCATAAACGAAGTACATACTTGGGAATCAGCTTTTCAAAGAATACCAAGCTGCTTGTGTACAAAAAACTTATCCGACGCGTTCTAACCTACGGCTTTCTAATCTGGTTTACTAAATCACACCTACAATAATAAAGAAGATGAAGCATTTTAAAAGAAAGAAGCTCCGCATTTCAACTGGATTATACCGTACCCCATTGACGAAGAAATATACATATACCAACTAGGAAGCTTTACGAAGAAGCAACAAAAATACCACTGGAGAAGTAACGGGTGATTTTTTTGAGGTTAGGATTTTCATGCATTAGTATTTGACAGATCACGCGGGATTTCAGACATGGTGTCAAAGAGAAAGATGCTCAGTATGCTTTGACATTTCATCATGAATAGACTTACTAACGAGCAATGCTTGCAAATCATTGAATTTTATTACCAAAATCAGTGTTCGGTTCGAAATGTGTTTCGCGCTTTACGTCCGATTTATGGTCTACATAATCGACCAAGTGAGCAAACAATTAATGCGATTGTGACCAAGTTTCGCACTCAGTTTACTTTATTGGACATTAAACCAACCACACGAATGCGTAATGCGAAAAATGCACTGTTTGGTGTGGTTTGTACGCTGGTGGAATCATTGGACCGTATTTTTTCAAAGATGCTGTTGGACGCAACGTTACGGTGAATGGCGATCGCTATCGTTCAATGCTAACAAACTTTTTGTTGCCAAAAATCGAAGAACTGAACTTGGTTGACATGTGGTTTCAACAAGATGGCGCTACATGCCACACAGCTCGCGATTCTATGGCCATTTTGAGGGAAAACTTCGGAGAACAATTCATCTCAAGGAATGGACCGGTAAGTTGGCCACCAAGATCATGCGATTTGACGCCTTTAGACTATTTTTTGTGGGGCTACGTCAAGTCTAAAGTCTACACAAATAAGCCAGCAACTATTCCAGCTTTGGAAGACAACATTTCCGAAGAAATTCGGGCTATTCCGGCCGAAATGCTCGAAAAAGTTACCCAAAATTGGACTTTCCGAATGGACCACCTAAGACGCAGCCGCGGTCAACATTTAAATGAAATTATCTTCAAAAAGTAAATGTCATGGACCAATCTAACGTTTCAAATAAAGAATCGATGAGATTTTGCAAATTTTATGCGTTTTTTTTAAAAAAAGTTCTCAAGCTCTTAAAAAATCACCCGTTATTTACTGCAGCTCTCAGGAACCTGGAAGATCATCCCAACTCAGAAGTGAACCAACTCCTACAGCTTTAACTAGAATCTGGTGACAGATGACAGGATGCCCGAGCCTCTTTGACGATAATTTGAAGAATTAAATCCATAACGACGACGCACCCTTCAACGAAAAGAACAACAATCAGTACTATAGGGGATACAAAACCCAATTATCAAAAAATATTATACGCGAACTCAAGGGGCTATGAATACTCTTATAATGTCAAACTCAGTGCGAGCAATTAGGAAAGTGGGATAGGATGAGAAAGGAGATGCCGATACACATTGGTTTTGAATGTCTGCACGTTGCAATGAGTGGGAAATTTTGAGCCGGGTAAAGCATTCCACATTCGTGTAGTGCGGCTAAAAAAATAATCTCCGTACTTGACAGTACGTCCGAAATTGGACTCAAGTGTTAACTGATGAGCATTCCTAGAAATACGAGTATTACGGTATTGTATTATTGAATTGTTTAAGGGGTGGCATGCACGTTGTTTACTACTGGGAATTCAATCCCTTGAATCCAGAAGATATTCGAATGATATCATGTTTGGGAGGGATATCACATTAGATGTCCTTCCCCACTCTCTATAGTTCCAATTAATGCACTATTAAGATTTTCGCTTTTGAGCAATACCACAGGACAAACTATGGTATTAACGATTTTGTAGATGTATAAGGCATTTCAATGAAGTTTCCCAGTTTATTCAGATACGCTGTGCAAGAGATTTATTTAAAACTAAACTAGTCTTAATATTTACTTTTTTTATTAGAACTTATTTTATTATTTGTTGTTAACCAAAATATATATTGTGTGTAAAGTGTAATATATTTCATTTAAGAAGAAAAAACAGCATCAAAATGATGATCCTAACTGTCGCACATACCTACCTGGATGAAATGCATTTGGACTGAAGGTCACAAAACCTACTCAAAAAAGTCCCTGAAACAAAAACTATAATTTTTTAAAATTTTTCATTTATCTCCTTCTTCCACATTATAGAAACCCCATTCAATTGTAGGAAGGTCATAGCTATTTCTGGAAAAATTACTTTCACTTGTATTTTAGCAGTTGATTTGAATAAAATAATTAGAAACCAACAAAACTTTGCCTATTGCAGCGTCAAAAAGCTTAAATCTATTTTTCTCAAGTTCTTGACAAACAACTTACCCCAAACTTCCTATTTCCAATGGTTAATATAGACTTCGTAAATCTATCTTAATTTAGCCAACCAATAACAGCACAAACCTCCCATCAGTATAAGTAAGTAAGTATCTACCATTAGTACTTTTGGCAATCTTAAAATCTCTTCGCAAGAAGGTAACTTTCTTTATAACGAAAAGGATTTTCCAGTTAAGTCAGGCATGAAAATTACCTAATCGAGCGCATCCTCTTGGTCAAAGCATTGCAATCCAAAAGGATAACCATACATCCATTTTGTATGCTCGTACTAATACAGGTGAAACAGAGCAGAAAAATATTTTCTCCGTTTAAAAGAGCTAACAGACGTCGTCGTGGCAATCGAAATCGCAATATCAGATACACAGATATAATGTATATAGTTTCGCAGCAGCAATCTTTATAACAAATCTCAATCGATACGTGAGCTTGTTGACGTTTTTGACATCTCATTTGCTCTGGCCAGTCATATTAAGGCTAAACCGCTATAATCCTTATAAATCTATATCGTCTATCTTGACTTAAATGTAGTCGTACACATTAGCTGTGGGAGAATTTCACCACTTAGGAAAAATTGTAAACCAGTTGAAGATCGAAGGATAAAATTGGCAATACGTATGACGAAAATATATTAATAAGTTTTTAAAAGAAAAGAATCTTAGGCTTTATCAGAAACTGCTAGAAGACAATTAAATTTTGTTTATTTAAAACGGGTTCATCATCGAAATAAAGGGTGATTTTTTTGTAGATTTTTTGTTTTTCGATTGGTTACCCATTTATGATGACAGTTAATATGTAAATTTGACAGCTTACAAGTGATATCTGCTGAGTATATATTGTAATTTCAGGAGCACTTAGGTTAAAACGCACTTACTTAACTAGCCCCCCTTACATAAAGATCACTGTGTGACCATCTGATTCCAGTTATCCAGCCAAAGCACTTGCCATAACGGTGGATTCCTAACTGCATTTTCGGTCCTTCCCCTCGAAGCCAGATGCTGTAATTAAAAGACACTCTTGCCTGCAGCATTGTAGTCCATTCGTTCGATATGTAGTCTTCAACGTGTTTTGACTTTCCGAACTACAGACACCTCTTGGTAAGATTTTCCCAAATTTCCAACTGTTCGTCGAAATTTTTTTCTTTCGAAAGAGACCAGTATCAACCTTACCTTTCAATTAATCGTCTAATACTCGGCGCCATAAAGAAGAACTGGCAGTCCGTCAAGAATTCTGAACACATTTGTTTTTCCAAACCGAAATGGTTCCCTTGGATAGTTGTTCTTCGGGTCTCTACTAAGGTGTCGTTCGATGAATTTATATTTATTTCGAGATAGTTCAACACCTTACCTACTTTGAAGTTGTTGGTTCGAATAGTGACGTTTATTTATTGATATCATGTATTTGAGGTGAATTCCCATTTACTTACCATCCATTTTTCGATGATATTCAATCGCCATTAAGGTCTCGTTCGCATACCCTAATTGTTTTACATATTTAAAAAAAATAGTTCCTCCGCTGTTCACTCCAGACCCATATACCTTTGACTGACGGTGAATGCTTTCAAATTCAGCTTTGAATTCGATAAAAAGGTAGAGAATCTAAAATTGAAATTTTTTGGTCTACAACTGGATTTTCCTTGATGTGAATATTTTCTCTTTAAAAAATAAACCATCTGTCAGACCTGAAGTCACACACGTACTTGGGTGATTCTACAATTCTACGATGGAAAAAATCCGTTCAATTAATTAATCAGATTTTTTTTATAAAATTAAATCTGATTGATAAATAGGATATCGATCAATTTTCCAGTACTGGAAGTTTGAAGTACCAAGTCTCCTTACAATAAAACCGTGGTGCAACTCGATTCTGTTTCTTATGTTAGTATTTTGAAAAAGACATTTGTGCAAGAAGTCGTGGATTGTCCGTTTAGTTGATCAGTCCTCTGGTGAGGTTTTACAAAACAAATTTGTATGTAAGTAGGCATATTTGTTAGCTGTATAGTATAGGTTTAATAAAACTGTAATATTATATATATTTTTTTGTTTTTTTTTATTAGTAAAACCTTAATATCTTTTTTGCGCAAAAACCATTAAAAACCTCAATCCCCTGGCTAATAAATGAACAAATGATATTTTATTCAGAAACCTGAGAAATTTTTAGTCATGTTGAACTTCGATCTTCATTGCGAAATATTTTTAAAATTTTTAAAAAGAATATAATTTATTTTAAATTGATTCTAAGTAGAAAAAAATATTTAATTATTATATATTATATTCTTTTAATAAAATGCTAAGCTATAATGCTAACCATGAATTTGTATGTTTATGAACCCTTATTAAATTTAATTTCTATATTTCAATGTGTACCAGAGAAAATACAAAAAAAAATAAAGATTTATTCAGTCCCCTTAAAAAAAACTCAGTCCCCTGAACAGTGAACATCCTTTTTCAAAAAATGTCCTTAAAATCGTCATTTTTTTTGACTGGCCGCTTTCAACAATGCAAAGAGACATTATAATGATCAACTAGAACAACTTTTACGTCCTTTGGCTTCCAAAAATGTCGTGCCGAAATTTGTAACATTTTATTCCATTCTTTGTAGAATAATCCACTTACCGTTTAAAGTGTTTCAAAATGGCTTAAGCCATTCTTGAACAACAAAGGATCGTTTTTTTTTTAGATGGCCATCATATTGTCAGGATATATTTACCGTGACAAAAACTGTACTGCGAGAAAGTATGGCAGCCATAAGCCATCAGGCATTTGTACGTTCTCTCAGTACATTAAAGAAACAAAATTCATGTAAGTGGTCCTCAAAATGGAAAAAGGGGAAAAATGAAAATTGAGCGCGATGTGAAATGAAATTCCTTTTTTTAGTTTTCGAAAACTTTTTTTCCTTGTCGAAAGATTAGAAATTATAGCTGGATGCGTCCATCAAATTAGCCACAGTCTGCAAATTCCCTGACAACGATGCAAAATCCAGGGAGATAGTACGGCCGCTAATTGGCTGAAACCACTGGGGAGTTGCAAAAAAAAAGGAAACGAATAAGACATTGTAAACCTAAAAGGTTACTTCTTAGAAGATTCTTGAAGACCCCAGGAGTTAAATAAAAGTACTTAAAGAGAAAAAAAAACAAATTTGAAGAAAGATTTGAAAGATTTTAAGGTTGAAAATGTGTGTGCAAAAATTGTATAAGTAGAAAACTTTTGAGGAGCTTGCAAATTTATCTTTTTTTTATTGGAGGAAATTGGAAGTAGCAAGAATTCATAAGTGTATAAGTATTTTCTTATAAATTTTGCCTCTGTTATTTCGTAACTCAATTTCGAGTTTTTAAACTCAGTTTATAAATTTTTCGTTTTGTTTATATTTCGTTAGAATTCCGAAAAAGCGTAACTCGTGACTCGTACATAACATTTTTGTCCGATGGAAACCGAGTAATAACGGTACATCTTCCATAATTTTGAATGCCATTGTTTGATTTGATTTTTAACAAAATATTGGGTTTTACTCCAATTTTAAATAAAATGCATGACTGAATCGCAAGTACTTGGTCTTATGTAAAAGTACTTTGGAAATTAGAAAATAGTTTTGATGAAATAAAAATGTTCAAATACATAAATTTCCCGTCTGATTTCTAGAAAAGTATGAGCTAATGTAAACAAAGTTAAAAAATCCTTTTAATATTAAATTAATTTTGTATGTAAAAAATTTCTTTAAATTTTTTTAAGAAAAACAAATTGGGATGCCAATTTTAAATATTTAGTAATCTAGATTTTAGAAAATAATCTTAGAAAAGTCCTTTACACGTTTTGAAGATATTGATTTAAAAAAAAAAATTAATGCATTTTTTTTTGTGAAAAAAACCCAATAAATATTTTTTCGAATATTTGTATATAAAATATTATTTAAAATTCAAAGGAGCTTCTGCATTTCAATTTTGATTTGAATCGTTAGATCCGTTAATGAGAAAGTCGAAACTCAAAAAACGGTTCTATGACAGATGCCGTTAATAACATTTTTTCCTAAAATTTTGTTGTACATGTCCATAATAGCACACCTAATTTTTTTTTTATCAAAATCGTTATAGCCGTTTGCCGTTTTTGAGACAAATAAGATTTTGCATTACGGCTGTATGGGTTGTACCGTTAGTTTTGGAGCAAACAAAAAGTTTCAATTTCTCCTCATTGGAATCACCGAAAACCCTTAAGTAGCGATGGACAGACGGAATTGCCGAACCCACTTTTTTCCTGTTCTCTATCATCGTAATTTTAACTTTGATCAAAATCTCGAGTTCGATTTTTTTTCCGAAATGTAAAACTTGCCCTATAGTATCAATATCGCAAGTAAAAAGGCTTGCTAAACAAATGTCTACTTTGAATTCTTTTCAATTCACTCCATAATTGGTCAAATTGTTATATAAATTTGTATCCGCTTGAAAAGGTTTTTAATTTCCTTTATAAAAAAATAATTTCTGGCACCCTTTTATATTATTATTTCAGTATCTACGCCCCTGCGTGATTTAATCGTTCACCGATAAAAAAAATTAATGAGGTAAATGAGCTTAGCTGTGGTAACAATGCTTTTTTTGCTGCAATTTGCATCTGTAATTCGCCTTTTCTTTGACAGTTCGCCTTCGTGGTCTTGTTTCTTTCTAATATTTATGGATAGGATACATATATATTTTTTTTTCAATTCGAAAGAGTTTCCCCTCGCGAATTAAATTTGCAATATGATCCTGCAGCATTATTATTCTTAAGCTATCTGATACCTTAACCCATTTCTTTTATGCAATTATTGTTGAAAAAGCAGCTTGAAAACATATTCTATTCCCTATGAGTAAGTGAATAGGTTACTTTCACTGTTTCAAAGAGGCTCCTTCCCGCTGTTTAAGTCAGGATCCAGCCGTTTGGCATTTTTATAAAACCTCCCGATGTTTTTTCGATCGTAAGACACTTTTATGTTCTTGACTTGGGATTTCAATTTTCTAGCATAAGCGGTTCCTGAGATATAATGCCTCAAAAATAACAAAAACCGTAACTCACTGACTGACTGACTGACTGACAGATCATCAAAATTATGGAGCACTTCCCGACATCGTAGAATCTTGTAATTTTGCGCAACGATAGGTCTTGTCATGCAAGCAGAGGAAAAAATCGAAAATTTGAAATTTTCCATTCAGGGGGCGTGGTATCCGCCCACTTTCTCCGAATTTTGGAGCACTTCCCGACATCGTATTATGGAGCACTTCCGACTGCTGTAAAACGATGAAATTTGGTGAATTGGTGTTGGTTGAATGGAGCACTTTCGACTGCTCGCCGCCTGAGTACTTAAATGCCCCATATCCAAAAAAATTGTTCCCCAGAAAACGAATTTTAAGGTTTAAAAAATAATTTCCTTACTTTCTTCTTGAGAAATATAATGTTTGAATTTTAATATACATTTTTTGAAAATATCTTTGTTGGAATTTGAAGAAAAGAAGTCAAAAACTGTAACGGTTATTTTTTCAAAAATAAAAGTATGAAAAAAGTCAGAAATGGATATAGGACCCTCTTCCATACGAATGCGAAATCTATGAAAACCAAATTGAAAATTTCCTATGGATATAGGACTTTTGTGCACTGAAAGGAGGTAATTCAAAGTAAGCAAGAAGAACCAAAAAAATCACAATCACTGGCATTATTTATTTTTTATAATTTTATTTTTATTGATAAGAACATAAAACAAAAAATATTATAAATTTAGTGGGTATACCTTACTAAATCTCATATTGGACTATTTCTAAGTCAACAAAATAAGTAAGAATATGCTTAAGTATTTTAATTCTAAAGTATGAAAAATACTTAAAACTAACTTTGGTCCTTAAAATTTTCCAGAAAAAGACGTCTTTTTTAATTCGGAATAGTTTATAAAAATTCGTCAATATTTCATTGTATTAAGTATTACTTATTTTCAAAAGTTTATTTTAAATTTAAATTTTTTTTAGCTTTTTTGATTTTATCCTTTTTAGTAAAAAATAAAAAAAAAATGCTTAAATTAAATCGTTAAAAAAATCTACAAGACTGCATTGAATGCACCTATCTCTATTTACCCCATGGTTAATTGTTTTTTAACTTTAATGATTTCTTTTTTCTTTACCATCGTCAAAGCGAAAACTTACTTTTGCGTTATTGAAATAACCTCCGATAGAAACCTGGACCACATGTTGTCATGTTAAAAGATATAAGGCATATAGAGACATAGAGGATATAGAGCACATAAGCACTGAAAATGTAACTTAGTTACGATAAATATGGATATGGAGCACTTATGCATTAAATGAACGTTTTAAGAACTCTTCTACAAAGATTGCCCCACTTAGTACAAATTTTGAATATGCGGCAAATAAGCACTAAAAGGACCCACAAATAAGTGGTCTATGGAGCAAACTGGCTTTATGTAACTTCGTTAATAATGAAGATAGAGCAACGGGGATAGCGCCAAACGATAGAGAATATTCGAATTAGTATAACTGCATCTTTAACTCAGTTTCCCGAAAAAGTGGTCTGTGGGGCATTTAAGTACTCAGGCGGCGTGCTGTAAAACGATGAAATTTGGTAAAGTAGCAGGGCTTAAATTGCATACCAAGAAAAAAATATAAAATTTGAGGTTTTCCATTCAGGGGCGTGGTATCCACCCACTTCCTCAGAACTGATATGTAAATTATATGATACACTTCCGATTGCAGTAGAACAATGAAATTTGATAGAACGATCGGGCTCAAATTGCATATAAAGGACCAAAAATAAAAATTGAGGTTTTCCATTATTTATTATTTAATGATTACTGACTAAAATTTGATGGGCTCACTTGGCAAGTTTTTTTATGCCCAATTCGAAAGATTTTAAAAACTTGACCAGTGAACCCATCAAATTTTATTCAGTAGTCATTAAATAATAAAATTTCTCTATTACATTGTAGCTGTTTCAACATTATTCTACTTTAAATATTCGGTATTTAACCTTCATTAAGTAAGAACTTGGCGCACTTTTAGATCTCAGTACTTTTCACGGCTGACTTATTACACAAAGGTTTTTGTATAGAAGAACTTGGCTCTTTTTTTAACATTTATGTTTTTGGTCTGATTCTTTTTTAGTCGATCTTGTGGTACGCGGAAACATCTTTTATCCTTTTTAATGTTAAACTCAATCATCATAAAGACCATGGGTTCTTTTTCTGTGGCGGTTGGTAGGTTAGAGAGGATGTTGTGATACTGAAATCACTGATTGTTTGAGTCTGTGCACAGCGCAGAACATCTCACTCAGGTAATCTGATTAAACTCCGGCAGTTCCAGATATGCTAAGACGTCCAATGTCGAATTTACTTTTCTGGAGGGTTTGCAATTTAATAACAATGACAGCCGAGCTCTGAATTTTTCCATTTTGTTTACCTCTAGCTAGCAAAATATTTTCCTGTAATTGAACGTTATTGGATTTTAACTTCTTCACATTATCGCCTATTGAACATTAAACCAGTTTATACCAATTAGTAATTTATGATTTTGTTTGTTTAAAATAAAATAATAAGAGGCTGTTATTGCTTGTAGCAGATCTTAAAATAGTGACTTAAAGTTATCAACCATTCCCTTGTGCGTGTTCGCAGAAATGGAGGCAATGACGTCCGTCAAATTAGCATTATCATAATATTCATATAAATTATAAAGATGTACTAATTGAATTAATTGTCGTTAATTTTTCGTGAAACAAAAACAAATTGTGGGGCTTGTTTTTTTTTAAACTACCCCTGATAAGGAAAACTTGATATTCAAGTTAGCACTACCACCCCTCAAAATAGGGTAAAATTAACTCGAAAAGGAAAGAGGACAGTTTTAATAACCGACACATTTTTGTGTTTCACGATAAATTCACGACAGTTAATCCAATTATTACAATTTAAAAATCTTGAAGTGGTAACGCTTACTTTACGGAAATGAGGAGACCTACGATCTTATACCGATTCCAAACGTTAAATAATAATCAGCACTTTTCATAACAAGAAATATTTTTAGAGAATTTGTCACTTCCTCGCATGAGGCAGTACACTTCTGAAAAAACATTTTTGGTGTGGCTGAGAATCGAACCTACATATGTAAAACCCTCTGCATATCAGTCGAACGCCCTAATCATTATATACGAGGGGTTCTGTTTGTTAAGGCTCTCAAAATGTTTGTCAGGAGCACATACAAAATGTTCAGTATACCAATCAGCTGATAACAATTATCGCGGAGATAATTTATATCGATTATACCAATCACACCGATTTTTTTCAGCACATATCGAGAGGTGGTAATATATACATAAATATTGATGATAAAGTAATGCAGTTATATACTGATATTAACAAAATCCTCAATTCTATAACAGCACCAAATTATATTTCTTGGAGAAATTCCTCTTCGCACAAAAGGGACCTGGATTCGAAATATCTTCTATGACGAACTCGGAGCCTACCACGATGTAAAAGGCCAGGAAAAATATAATTTAGTATAATGTGCTAAAATGACGGTAACCAACCGTCGAAGTTACCAAGAGGATATATGTTCGTTTCTTGATTTAAATGAGCCTAAACAAAATCCACTCATCAAATTGAATTTGTGTGTTAGCAAAACGCACAAAATACTATTATACCACCTGTGTTTTATTTATTCACTTGACACAAAGGGGGCTCTTCATATATTAATACAAACCAAGACCTATACTCACCTTTTATAAAGGTTCATACTTCGTTACACACAGGTGAAGCAGAAGAGGAAAAACGTGTCCTCGATACAAATTACCATTTAAGAAGATTTGATATGTTTTTTTTTTGTGTGTTGCGTTTAAAGTAGCGGTAAATGTTATGTTCCGCTTCGTTCCTTCACTTCCTGTATATCACATTTATGATGATGTGAAAAAGGATACTCCACTTAAAATTACACGGCGGTGGCGGATGGGGCATGGTTATGATAAGATAAGACGTGTTTTGTCAATGGAAGGATATTTTATGTTGTCTTTAGGCATTCTCGGGGAATTCAGGTTAAAGATTTCACACTATGAGTAGAATGGGCTTGTTCCACCACCCATCGTGCGTATATGCTGCCCTTGGCGTTTTTAGATGTTCGTAAACATACTAATAAACAAGATAATAATCTTGAGTTTTTGAAGAGTAATAATTGTCGGAGTTTATTGAAGAAACTTACGATGAAAAATATCTTTGAAAAAAAAAACAAAATTTGTTTTTTTTTTTTCAGGGGAATTGTCTTTTGCGAAGAAGTAAAAAAATATCCTCTTGTATACCTCTTGTCATGGAAATTTCTTCTATTTAGACGTTCAGACTTAATAGAAAATTCAAAGTCTCCTCAAATCCTGCTCACACAGACACAGGATAACAGTTAAAAAATCACTTGGCTTAGGTTTTCTAAAAGCCGTGGACCTCTAATTTATTCTATGAAACAAACTATTTCATATATGTGACCCGGCCTATGAAAAGGTGGCTTATGACTCAAAAAATTATTTTTCACTTTCTTTTTGGTTAGGATAGTTTTTGAGACGCTCTTTCACATGGTTAAAACCAGAAACTCCTAACTTGCTTAGAAGTGTACTAAAAATGTAGAGAAAGAAGAGCACAAATAAAAGAAAAACAGAATTTTATTGAAAATCCAGAATCAAGTTAATAACGCTACAAAAATTATTTTACCAAAAAAAAAGCTATTTTGCACTAAAAATATTTATTTAGCAATACTAAGAAGTTCTCTTCGTCGCCATCCTTGTTGAAGGAAGGAGAACAACTACCGAGAAACTGACGAAATGCATTGTTTATCTTTAACATCTGATTTATAGTTTTTGAGTCATAAGCCACCTTTTCCTAGACCGGGTCAGATATTACAAACCTACAATATTCACCTAGAAAATTAAATCAAGGGAACAATGTAGAGAATTGATTCCAACCCATGGGTGATCCGGGGAAAAATACTCATTCTTCACATTCTACTTCTTTGCTTGATATTAACTCTACTGGTATGGTTGTCTGAATGTATGGCGGTGCCGAGGCAAAAAAAGTCTTCCATTACCCCCAAGTTATATTTACATTAATATAAGCGTCATTTTCAAGACGTAAGCGTTAGTTCTTGGCAACTTGAAGAAGAAAAAAGTAGTTTGACAAAGAAAGGTTGATGTGCTTCAGAGTTCAGAATAGAGTCAATTTAATGGAACAAAAAGCATTAAATACATGTATTGACATTGTGGATATGCCACTTGTCGACAAAGAAAGTGCATTGACCTCTACCTTGAAGCTTCTTAAAGGCATCACGGCCGATGACACCAAATATTGTTATGTAAAAACAATTAAAAGCATAGTGAGTTTTTATAGATTTCACTTTGTAGGTGAAGAGGCTTTTGTCGAGGAGCTCAACTCACAAACTGAGCAACAACAATGATAAGTATTAGTTTATAATAGGAGATATAAATATAGATGTTATGTCTGAATCTTCCATTATAGATAAATATAAATTATTAATATCTGCATATGGTCTTATTTCCTGTATCAATGAACCACTAAAAATAACTTCTACATCCAAAACATGTATTGATCACATCTTGGCAAGAATTGATTTGAGCTCGAAACTGAATTTTACTAGCTCGATATATGATTTTAAAATCTCAGATCATTGTATGACATATGTACATATGTATCTGTTTTTTAATTTTCAAGATGACAGGCAAATCCATTTTAGTAAGAAAGCCCCTAAGCAAACTACCAGAACTAATCTAGAACTCCTAAATCAAAATTTGGTATTTTAAAACTGGTTGTGTATTTATTCTGCTCCTGATCCTTCTTTTGCTTTTGTCAGTTTTGTGTTTATTTAAATAGTTATGTGGATCAATGTACAGTATTTTATAAAAATAGAAAAAAGGAAAATAAAAAATGGATGTCCGATTTATTTATTAAAAAAATAAACTCAAAAAACAAATTGAGGATTAAAACTAAGAAACACCTAAATAACATTGTATTACGTGAGAACTACTCGTATGAACTGCTATGCAAAGAAATCAGTCTTGAAATTGCTTTATGTGAAAAAAACTAATATATAGATAAGTTCAATAAAGCTAAAGGGGATTTCAAAAAGAATGGTCTATAGTGAATAATTTATTTAACAAAAACATTAATTTCAATTTTCATCCTAATCTTAGTTTTGGAACTAATGTAGGAAACACTTTTTAAATTTATAGTTCTTAACATAACGTATGGCGTATACGTACTATTTCTCTTTAAGGAAATTGTTTGAAGTTAATTTAGACATACTAATATTTTTTCTTTATTAATGTTTAATTTTAATCTCAAATACTTCCCTTTTAGAAGCCGATAAGGTAGTGTGTTGAGATAAAAAATGTTCAATTAGGAGACATATTTTCGACTCCGAAAAAATGCCGAGACCTCTTAGAGAGAGAGAGAGAGTCAAAGGTTTTATTCATCTGCAAGTTACCGACACCCATGCACCGATGTAAAAGTGTGCGGTAATAGAAGGTGTAATATTATGGGCATAGACTACATTTTGGCAAAAAAAAATTTTGGGGGGAACTATTATTAACGGTACCTGTCATAAAACGGTTTTTTTTTATGTTCGAATTTCTCATCAACGGCTCTTACGATTTCAACCAAAATTTGTATGCAGGAGCTCCTTTGCATTTAAAAAACTATAATCTAAAAACTTTTCGAAAATATTGTTTTCAAGTTTTTAAAAAAATAATACAAATTTTTTTTTTTGAAATTCAATATCTTGAAAACGGATACACGATTCGATTTTTAAATTATTTTATTGAATACTAAGAATTTGCATATCAATTTTTTTTATAAAAAATTTAAGGAAAATTTAGTACACAAAAAACATGTTTCAGTGTGTCTGTACGTTTGTACCTCTCCCTACAGCATACACCACTGGACCTATTTTCTTCAATCTTGGTATTTAAGGGTCTTCGGTGATTCCCTAGAGGGGAAATCGAAATTTTTTTTTAGCACTAAAACCAACGGTACCAACCCCTACACCCGTAATGCATAATCTTATTTTTATCAAAAACGGCTCTAACGATTTTGATAACAAAAATTATGTGTAGTATAAAGTATAATGGACATAAACTACATTTTAGTAAAAAAAAATTTGGGCAAAATGTTATTAACGGTACCTGTCATAGAACGGTTTTTTTAATTTTCGAATTTCTTATCAATGGCTCTAACGATTTTAACCAAAAATTTTCACCAGGAGCCCCATTAAGTTTTAAATAATATTGTATATAAAAATATTCGAAAAAATATTTTTGTTTGTTTTTTTTTTTATAATTCCAATTTATTTTTTGAAAAATCAATATCTTGAAAACGTGTGAACGATTATTTTTTGAAATTATTTCCTAAAATCTATATTACTAAGCACTTAAAATTGGCATCCCGAATTTTGTTCTTGAAAAATCTTAAAGAAATTTGTTACATAAAAAATTACTTTAAGAAAACGATTTTTTAACTTTATTTGTGTAAATTCATACTTTTCCAGAAATCAGGCAATTCCATGCATTTGAACATTTTTATCTCATTAAATCCATGTTTTGTATTTATAAAATGTATCTTAAATTCCAAAGTACTTTAACATAAGAGTAAGTTCGTGCGATCCAGTCGTGCATTTTATTTGTTTCTTATAATTATTCAATATCGTTATGAGAGATAAAAAAACAAGTAACGAGTTCTAATTTCTACTGCGTAAGAATTGGTAATGGAATGTTCCTAACATTCTATTATTTTGGTATTAGAATTGGTTATACGATGATTTTCTGCGCTTAAAGTTTGTAAAGGTGGATGTGACGGTTTGGACCAAAGATGATAGTAACGAAACGACGCACGATGGTATAAGGAACTTTGCTTTCGTGTAAGATTTTTGTTTTTTGGTTTTATTGTATTGAATTTCAACGGATCAGCTTTTTTATTTCTACGATTTTAAATAGAAATGCCATAGCAAGTATTTAATATTTTCTGGTAACATCGAGTGTTACAAACGATGCCGTAGTAAGATTATCAAAATTTGTTTTTTTTTTTTTGACGCTGATTAGGGGTTTTTACAAAACTAGAGGACGTGATAACCAAGGATTTACCACATCCTACGATCTATGGATCCTAAAGTGGTGGTATGTGGGTGGACTTCCTCCGAGAGCAAATTCACCAAAGCTCTCACTTCATCTCATAAAAAAATCAGGGCTTTAGACACTATAGCTAAAGAAACTAAAGAGGCCTCGCTTCTTAACAAATCAGGCTTAACCTAGCAACAGCAAAGGACCCCCCGTCAGAAGAGCTAGTTCGTACCAATGCAAGCATGCCTAGCTGTTGCGGGCCAGACACCCTTACTCCTTGCTGCCAGGACTGACGTAATGGGCCCGTAATTAGTGCGTCATAGTGGTGGTTGGAAAAGGAGTAAGGTTAATAGGAGATTTTCATTTTGGGACAATTTTTTTTTTTGGTTATTGAATCTCGTATTTAGTCTCGGATTTTAAGCAATATATAGAAGTCTCCTATATATATCGATACCTTCCCGTAAGAATGTATTAAGCGACATTTTTAAATTTGTTTCGTCCAATAAAATACACAAAAAAAAAACTAAATAAAACGTTTTTTTCGTTTCCTGAACAATTTTAAAAATGTCTCTTAATACATTCTTACGGGAAGGTATCGATATTATAGCATCTTATTAGTTACGTTACACTGTAGCATAGTTGATCATGCTGTTGCGGTAAAATTTACCACAACGAGTCTCACCTGCCTTTAATCATTTTTAGTTTCTTTTTCCGTTGCTACTCCAAAATACTTCAAAAGTTCAGTTGAAACCTGGAATTCATCAACCAGAGACCTGCTCTTAAAGTATCTTGGAAAAGCAACAAAAACCAGGTCTTCGTATTGGGCATGTAAACAGACATGTTCATAATTACCACCAGTAATAAATTGTGCGACGGACGGTCCACAAAATAACTGCGTTTGTGACGGATGGTCTACACAGGATATCAAACATGACGAATTAAACCCATGTTCAACGTTATGTGTGAAACCAAATTTAAGCCAACCTAAATTTAGTATGGCGTAATGTCCAACCTAAAGTGTCGGTTACACAAAAGAAAAATCACTTTGCGATGTGTTTCCCCACCCCCATATATCTGCGCGAAGGTCTACGGGTTTAGAATAATTGAATTGGCTTTTTTACGAAAATTCGATAGTGCGAAAAATCCCAGTTGGGGAATTAACGAAATAAACAGAGAGGCCATCTTTTTCTTAAAAAAAGCGTTCTGTCAGAGGCGATAAAGCCAGCTAAGTATTTTTTTGTTGGTTGTGCAGAAAAATTCTACCTGTTAATATTGTTTAATTCGGTTGTTTTGTGGCCAGAAAGTTGGCAAAAGTAATACCCCGTTTAGGCCTTCGTTCCGTTCTTTTGTTGCCCGAGATTGCGGGACTGGCGACCGTATAAAAGTTCCGTTTGTTGTTCGGGAACTTTCCCCAAAGTGATTTTTCTTTGTGTCCATTGTGACACCCCATTGTTCTTTTTGTGTTTTATTGCATTACATTATGATTATTTCTATTTTCTTAACTTTGTAAAATTGGCCCTGCCAATTTCCAAAAGACTTGTCAAATTATTTTCTTGTTGTTGAAAAATTTCTGGGTCTTATCCCTATAATTGTAAAGGTTTCCCAGATCTCTTAATAAATACTTAAACTCTTAATCAGGTGCATACAAACTTTTCTTTTATTTAATTAAAAAGGAAAATTCTTTTCTTCAGTTTTTTAAAGAGAAAACAAAAGGTTTGTAATTTCCTTTCGTTTGGAACAAAAAAAAATTGCTGGCGACCAGTTTAGTTTGGTACACCCTGTATCGACTTTATCTTTTTTTATAATATTTATTCATTTTCTAGATTATTTTTTATTAATCGAAATTCGATTGATAAGACTCCCCGCGCTCATCGTCGACTTTTTGACAGTAGTTGTCATTATTTCCGATTTTCTTCTTCGCGGCGGCGCACGCCAGTTATTGTGCAATATTTTTTTTTTTTTTTGATTAATTCATTCGTTTTATTATTTAGTGGATTCGTAAATCCATTTGCGTTTTGCAGATTGTTGTTCTGCCATCTTAATTATCTCAAAATTACAAAATTGCGAGACCCACTTTTTCGGTCTTCGCTATCATCGTAATGTCAACTTTGATCGAAATCTCGAGTCCGATTTTTTTTACGAATGTATAACTTGCCTTATAGTATGTACTTATAAGTCGCAAGTAAAAAGGTCGCAACTATCATCACCAAACCTCTATTACGGCGTACGTTATCCCCAATCCTGGATGACCCTATTGATGTCAAATAGCTGTACAAAATGTTATAGCACAAGGACTTTCCTTATTTGTGCATCGATTTTTAAGATTCCATATACATAGGTATATAACATAAAATCATCAGATATTTATAAACATCTTCCCCCAAATACTGGTCTAATGGTATTTACTCGAATTCTTGAGCTATAGATATTTTTCTTATATTCAAAGCATAAATCAATCACAGCTTGTGTGTGCGTTCGTTTAAGAAAAAAAAATCATTCAATATTAAATTTGACACAATGACATTTTCCAATTTCTCTGCGCAATAACTTTTTTTTTTTCTCAGCTTATGCATTATGTGTATCTAAGTACATAGATCTCAAGAATGTTAAACATTTCATCCTTTCTTTATATAGAATAAGAGAAGAGGTGGCATGCAATTGTTGCAAGCTTAACTGATTCCATTGAAATCGTTCATGACAGCATTTTAAACGAAATAAAAATAAAATAAGTGAACAAAGAGCAGTCAAACAGAAAAGATCTCGTTTTCAACACTGGCAGTTTCAAGGAATACAAAAAAAATAAAATGAAAATATTGCTTTTCACCCTGTTGTACCCCTCCATCAACTCTCCTGCTCGATTTTGCTTTCTTCCCTCTTGGGGATAAAAACAGCGAAAATAACATTTCACCCATGACCCCCTTTTGGCATCAAAAGATGTGCGTAGTGACAAATTGATCACGTAACTCCCTCGATTGCAATCTGATCCACATTCGAAAAAAGGATAAAGCGTCAATATTGTGAACTTGGCTGCTGCCAGAAATTCCAACCCCAAACTTAAGCTACCATCACCTCTTTTAGCTTAGGGATGTAAATATTTCTGAATTGGAGACAACAAAAAATAGGAAACGACGAACTAAGGTCCAGAGCAGTGACGGATTAACCTTTAAATTATTATACAATCGAGGCTTATCGTTAAGGCCCTGACATTCAAGGTGAAATTTATATTCAATTTGATGCAAGTTTGTGTTCAGTTCCTCGTGCATCCTAAAGGAGGAATTTTATAAAAAGAATATTCAGGCTTAATACATTTTCTCAAGCTAAAATTAAAAAAAATATATGTAAGTATAGATTCACAGTGGTACTTTTGTTGGCTTTTAGCGAATTTTTTTAACGAATTCCTAGCAACAGTTAATGAAATGAAATTTGGTACACTATGTGATTAAAGATCACTGAATTCAGTGGTAAAGACTTATAAATTCAAAACGCTGACCTTATAAATTAGGCTAAATTTAAGTTATTAAAAAACTACCTTTGTCAATGTCAGGAATTTAATTAAATTTATGTTTGAAATGTTTGAAATTAAGAACTTCAATTGCAAATTTGTACCAAATTTAGAGAAAGAAGTCAAAAATGTTGGCCAATATTCCTAAGAGATTTGAACCAATTTTGATGCTTTTGCTTTGAAATATTTTATACCTTAACACTTCTAGATCTGATTAAATCTGACAACAATTTGATAATTTTGACAGTAACCGCTGCTAAATAATAAAAAAGATTAATGCCAGTGTCGATTTGATCACAAAAGTGATTTTTCTTGGGATGAGTTGAGTACTATTATTTTTGAACAGACAAATCTTGGTTCGATACAAGCTGTAAAGAAGCTATCAGGTTGAGAGAAGTCAGTTTCTGCTTTTACAAAGCCAAATCAACTAAGAAAAATTGCAACAATGTTATGAAAAGAACCAAATTCTTACATGACCAGAAATTAAGGCAAAAAATCCTGCAATGTGCCCAAGGCAGTACAAATTTCTGGTCATTTGACAAGAACGTAAAAAATTCAACTTCATCTTCGGTTCCAACGCTCATCTACCATGATACGTGATAACTAGCTCTTTGGATAAGGCAATGTATACTTGCAGCTCGTTTTGCTGCTAGCTCTACTCTACCTGATAGCAACATTGCCCCTCCTGTACATGAGAACGTAAACCATTCAATGAGACAGGTACATTTCCGCATTTAGACAGTTGTAAGAGCCCTTAGAGATCTTGATACAAGCGAATTCCCTGGCTCTGATGGTATACCCTCCATTCTTCTGAAGAGGTGTTCTTCATAGCTAGCAAAAACACTGCGTAAGCTTATCCACCGCTCTACTGTTCTGGAATCTTTCCTAAAAAATGGAAAACAGCATTTGTCCAACGTGATCCTGTAAAAATCTACCCTTCCGCCCTCTCCTCGTACCTACCAATTGCACTTACGTCCATTCTTTTCAAGGTTAAGGAATTCCTGATCAATCATATTTTAGAAATATTACAAAGATCGAAAGCTTCTGGTTGATCGACAGTACGCCTTTCGCGGCGATCGTTCCACTGGTGATCTGATGGCATATCTGACCCAAGAGTGAAATAGAATTTATCATTGTTTTGGAGAAAGTAAGATTATTGCGTTTGATATTTCTAAGGCATTTGACAGAGTTGGACACCAGGCTCTCGTGCGTTTGCTATCAGCGAAACCTATATTCTTTGGATTAGAAATTACCTTCTAGATGGTTCAATACATATTGTATTGGAAGGTTTCAAGTCTGATCTTCACAAAATGAAAGCTGGTATTCCCCAGGGCTCAGTTTTGTCTACGACTCTCTTCATCATTTTTAAGAAAGTAAGTAAAGATGTCCAACATTTATTTTAAGTCTTTGATTATTTATCCAGGCTAAATTATTTGGGCTTATAGATTTCTGTAACATAAACATATAGCAGTAGTACATCCAGAAGTTAATTGATGTTTTCCCATTGCTTTTTACAATATTAAGGGCCCGATTAAATTCACATTAAATCCGCTTCTGTCCAGAATTTATTTTATCGTATTTCGCTGTCGCATCTTGTAGTATTGATTTGAATGTTTCCAACTGATGATTGATATATGGCAGCAGCAACAACGAACAACGTTCATCCTGTAAAAGGATGAGAAATGGCTTTTTGTTTGTAACAAGGACATCATAGTAATAGCATAGATAATCTCAGATGTAAAATTGTATAAATTGTAGTAAAGTGAGCATGGAATGATTTTTGCGTGACTAAATGTTTCCGTTTTTCTATTTAAATCAATTCGAATGCATTACGTACTTTACTTTCTTTTTTTTTTTGAAGTGAACAAGAGATTTCTTAAGGTAAGAAAATTTAATGCGTATTTTTTAAGGAAATTCAATTTATATGCACAGTACTTTATATGAAGATTCAAGGATAAATAAATTTAAGGAGAAAGTTCTGTTCGTGTGTATAGATAACTACATTTGTGCTTAGTGGACTTATGAATATTTGAATTATTCATTTATGTGAATTGACTTGTATCTGTTACGACATTGCTGATATTAAATATTAATTAAACTTTATTTAAGAATTAAATTCATTGTGGCTATTTTTAATAACATAAATTAAATAAAACCCAATAAACACATAAAATTAGAACTGGCTTTTGGAATGCGCATGTAATTAAAAGCCATATTTTAGTTTTGAATCCTGATCTGATGATTGCATGTTTGAGTTCTATAATTTAATAGCCATCTACATAGGTACAGCATTTATTCAGGTAAAAGTAATTCAATTGAATTTTAATATCAATTGAATGTTTTGTATAAACACCAAGTGAGTAGAGCAATTTTTTCTGGAAACCCTCCAGTGAGGTTTAGTTCAAATTTCGAATTATTTGCTATTGGTTTTGTTTGGTTGACTAGTTTTACAATCAATGTTTATTATGTAGGTGCATAGTGAAAAATAAAAATTTCAAAATGAAATGCAAGTCATGGTAGCACAAACTTGCTCCTGTGTTCGAGAGACTCATACTACGTTTTCACCAAAAGAAGAGATTTAACATCAAATCTCGAAGATTTACCATACGCAGCTTGGAAAAAAGCCAAGATCATACTTGTCCCTAAAAATCATTAATGTAATAATTAGGATTAGGATGGCTGAATGATATGATAGATTTCTCTAAGGTTTTCGACGCCCCTAATCGTATCACACTTTGCGAGAAGCTCAAAAATCAATTTAGTTTCTCATTACAATCAGCTAAACTTGTTCTTTCTTATTATAATCAATAGATCCCAGAATTTTTTTGCTAACGGCTCGATGTTTTCATTTCATCCTTTGCACAGGGGTGTTTCTCAAGGCTCTATTTCGGGTGCTTTGTTATTCTCGATATATTAATGATAAACCTACTTGTTTGTTGAAATCTTCCTTGCGGATGATTAAATCAATTAAATAATCAGCCTAATCCATCGTAATCGGAAACTTTTATGAATCCCGAAAAAAGCTATCACCAAATCCGTTCGTAATGAAAATTTGTATGAGTTTTTCCACTACGATGGATTTTGTGATAGATTTTTTCGGGATTCGTAAAAAGTTTCCGATTACGATGGAGTTCATGATAGGGCTGAATAGTCATCCACTTGGTAAGTTTGAGAATGGCACTTATTAAGTCAATGAGGATTTGAATAAAATTGTAGTTTGGTCCCGTGAAAACGATCATTGTTTTAATCCAAAAAAATCGATGTGCTTGGTAATTTCCAGTATCAATGTTGACACTTCCTGATTCCCTGAAATTTATCTGAACAATACAGTAATTGTTTTCGTTGATTCTGCGAAAAGTTTGGGAATAACGTTTAATAAAATTATAACTTGGAATTACCACAAACTGGCTTTAGGTAAAGTCTATGGTGATCTTCGTATGCTTTGGACTTATCATCATTTAATACCCTTGAAAACCCGATTGATATTGGCTAACACAATGATCATACCAGTTATGCTCTTCTACTGTGAAGTTTTAGGTAACTTTGATTTTATAAGCACAAGCGCAGACTTAACGTTGGAAATATGACCACATCTCGATCTTCTCTAAATCATTATACGAAATTACTCTGGATAATTTATTTAAACTTAGAACATTAACGTTGCTCCATAGTCCCGCCTACCTACATATTTCATAAAATTAATTTCCCACGATCTAGTGGATCTTGTGACCTAATTCCAATAACTGCTCGTAATTAATCAATTTGCATAATGAATACACTCACAGTAGGTTCGTTCGTTCAACTTTACCCAGGGTTGACCCATGTTTTCTTGACAACTCTGAGTTGTCAAAAAAATGAGGTTTTCGGATTTCAAAAAACTACCCAAGCGTTGTCAATTGTTTTGTTGACAATTAAAAGCAAGAAGCAAATAATTCCGTTTTCTGATAAGACTAAATTTTAAAAATAAACAAAAAACAATTTTGCGTTGTTGTTACTCAATATTTCATCTTATGAGGATGATGCGTACAACAAACATATAATTGCAAAAATAAACAATAAATTGCAACACGCGAATCGACAAATGACAACAAAAGAAATAGGCGTAAAATTTTAATTGAATTAGTACGATGCTAAAGCTGTTTTAGTATGATACTAGGTTAAAACAACGAATTTGCAAATTTTAATCGAATACAGCATCATACTTTCTCTACCCTTTTATTAAAGTTAAAATCATCGAATATCTACTTTATTTTCTTAGTATCGTGCTAGCTTCATATGACTCTTTGACATTTGCAAACATCAAAAGAGATTCGTGTACTTACTTTTTTACACGAAATGTCATTGTTTTAGGTGTTCAGAAGCAATTTATTAAAAAAATTCTTTTGGTACGATACTAGTTAGAAAATGTTTAAAATTAAGAATGAGTTGGTAAACTACTATAAAGTTAGCAAATTGTTAAGTAGTATCATATCTTGCGCCGCTGTGTTTAAAAGCATCTGTCAATCGAAAGGGAGCCAGAAGAGAAACAAAGATTAAAAATCGCTTTCGTGTAAAAGCAGTCTAATTTATAAGGTATTGAATCTTATACTACGTTTTCACAAAAAGATAATCCGAGATTTAAGGCAAGAGATTTATGTAGTGGTTCCACTGCAATAAAAGATTAATGTCGTTTTTATTTCGCAATCCGGAAGCCTTCTGGACTTTGGAAAGTGTTCACTTGGAAAAAAATGACAGTTCTGATTTTGAAAAGAAGAGAAATTTGCTTCTGGATTTGAAATGAGAATCGAAACCAGAAGCACTCACACATTCATATAAGTACTTAAACTTCAAGTTCAACAGCTGTGATTTTTTGTATCCAACGAAGATTAATTTTGACAGTAAAAGTTTTGCAATCTTCAAAACAGTTTACGTATCTGGAGTCTAATGTCGTTTTTATTTGGCAATCCGAAATTTCTCTTAGATCCGGCTCAGGAATGACTTTATTATTTTGGTGTTCTTGAAATATAATTTTTTTGTATAGCAGCTATTTTTTCAGAATTTGGTTTCATGCCATCTGCTGTTACAATATGACCAAGAAATGACACTTATTTCCGCATGTATTTTGATTTTTGAACAATAATTTTTAAGTTTAAGGCTTCTTTAAATTTTTGAATATAGCACTTAGGTGTTCAAGGTGTCCTTGTAGCGAGGTGGAATATACTACCTACTACATATATCATCCATGTAATCTAAGCAGATTTTACCCTGAAGATATCTAAGAACACTGTCCATCACCCGCTGCAATGTAGATGAAGCGTTTTTGAGAACAAAAGGCATCCGAGTGAGCTCAATGTCCGTTATCTACGGAAAACCCTGCCTTAGGAATATCTTGTTCTTTGATTTCAATTAGCTTATTGCTATTAGACATGTTTAAGGTACTTGAAGATATTATTTTCTTTGGTCTTCCAGACATTAAAAGTTTCATTTTGTTTTTTTTTTTTCATTTAATTTTATTTGTTTCTAAGCAATTCGAGGTCAAAGATAAAATTTTACACTTGAAATGCTTGTTTTGTATAATATTTGCATAATAATATTGTGTTGTGTTGCACATAAAATGTATGACAACTAATTTATACCTAATTTGTATTTACTTTCATGATAATGTTTATTTTATTATTTTTTTTTAACACATGAGATTTTTTTTTAAGGCAAGTGAACACTAAATCTTTATTGTTATTTTGTTTTTATTTATATGTATGTATAATTTATATACAGGGTGTTTCTCAACTAAAACCAAGGTTTTATATTTAAGTTGTATATTAGGTTTCTATGTATTTTGATTATTTGCACTATCGATAACTATGTAATTATAAACTCTGCTAGGAACAGCGATAATTGTATTTTATTTTATTAATAATTGTTACAGTACATACATATTTAATTTAAAATTGTGTTGTTATTTAAAAATTACTTTGCTTACTTTAATTTGAAATTAAATTTTTTTTTAAGATTTGAAGAGAATTTGAGTGCACAGCAGTGATATCCGTATTCTGATAGAAGATTATATAGTTTGTGATATTGGTGACATTTTCGTTATGGAACTTCAGGTGAAATATAAAACTTTATTATTAATTTGTATTTATGTCAAGACGTTTAAAAACTAGGGTGTTCTGAAAATGTTCAGAATTTTAAGCTTTTTTTTTTGTCAAAAATATATTACAATATAAAACATTGCTTTTTTTGTTTATGTTTCTACTGTAACACCCTGTATTTCGTTTGCTTTAAGTTTTTTTTTAGAAGGGTAAATGTGTGAATAAAAAATTGTGTTTTAGGGTATAGTTAACATATTTATCTTAATTTAATTTGTAGATATATTAAAGTTCTAGTTTTGTTTTTGTCTTTAGGTCCGCTTTTTATACATAAATTTAATTTAAATATAAAATACTGAAATTGAATACATTTAAAAGCATAATCCTTTTCGATGTCTGCTTTGATTTTTGTCTAAAATTTTTAAATTAAATTCAAAAAAAAGTTTGAGTTATGAATATATGTACTAAGACTTTTTTTTAGTTCGTAATCGTTCAAAGTCCACTACCAATCAGGAATATCAATTATTCCAGATTTCGTTCAAATTTGTAGTTTTGGGACTGGACTATAAGATTTCTTTTTTTCAAAGTCCATTCCATAATATTGTCAATGTGATAAACTTGCAATTAGCAGACTAAGGACCGGATTACGGACCACGACGACATCGTGTTAATTTAAAAAAAGCCTTTTTACAGAATTTATGTACAATCACTTCCTTCAAAACATTAATAAATGGAAGGTAAGAAAACCTGTACATCATTGCAAACTTGCATCAAATGATGTTCAAGAAAATGTTTGATGCGTTGTTGCAGATTAATTTTTTTTTTCATCAACTGCGTTGCGTTGCCCATCAGCATCGCAAAAAAGCTGTCATGATGAAATATCTGTCTTACATGAATTAAGCTTTTTTTATACTCGGCCCCCGTTTAACCTGTAATATAAAATGTTTTTGGAGGATTTTCAATTTCACCTTAAATGAAACAGCATGTTCTGCATTCCGAGTGAATTGAATTTTTGTCCATTCACTCCGTATTTATTTTCGAAATGTCAAAACCAAATGTAAGATAATATTTAAACATTGTTTATTCTTCAAAACATGAACATAAAATAAACTTTAAATAGATTAAATATTATTAATAAATAATATGTGGTAGAAGGAAAGAAAATCGACGAGTTCGTAGAAAAGTTGTACGTGGTAAAACCAAAATTTTAGACCTTAAAGAAGCAGTGTAAGTTGAAATGGGGAAACTAGCTAAGTCAATGAACTATAGACATATTTGAATTGTTTGTAGTTTCAAAAGAAGCTTCCGACTAAACGAAGAAGCAGTGTTTATATTTTGGAAGAAATAAACCCTTTAATAAAATAGACCTCACTTCCCCTAATACATAAACTTATTTCATAAATTGCAACAAAACTTTTTCATGTCGTGAGTTTTTTTGTTTTTCCCAGTAAACAATTTATTTTAATAATATCAAGGCAAAATTTCAAAGTGTTATTTACATTTTTGTCAATTGTAGCGCAACTGTAAAGTTTCAAACAAAACAAAGTGAATTTATTAATCGTAAAACGGAGTGTATTCCAAAAGTAGAACACGAATTTTCAGCTCCAAAAATTCAATTCACAATTATTATCATTTCGGATGGAATTCAGAACACCAACATTTCACATTCGGAAATCAGTCATGTTTATGCGAAATGTAGAACGTCAAAATTCACATCGTTTTGAATCGGGTTGAATATAGCTGGTTCTCATCGTATTCCGAAACTTTTACCAATCCCGAAAAAAGCAATAACCAAATCCGTGTGTTGTGGTCATTTGTATGAGCTTTTCCACCACAATGGATTCCAAGGTAGTTTTTTTTTTCGATATTCATAACAAGTTTCTGATTACAATGGAATTCGTGATCGGGCTGAATATCATCTTCAAAATAAATATGTCGAACGTCGTTAAATGAAATTTACCACCAATAAAATGACAAAACGTTAACACATTGCACAAAGCTCATTATAGGTAAGAATAGAGAATTAGTACTCCTAGCTCATGATTATGATAATTTTGAAAATAACTTAGCATACAACGCTTCGGAATAGCTACCCTGAGTATAAAAAATATGTCAGCTTTTGATAACTATGAATTTATCAACAATTTGTACATTTTAGACTGATCCCAATTTTTTTTTTTTGATAAATAATTTCTCTAATTTCCTTGAATATTAATAACTGAGTTTAAGGCAATCATTTTTCGAAGGATTAAGATTGAAAGAAAAAAATAATCTTTCATCAGACTTTCTTGAGTAATTGATAAAAACTCTGATACATCAACAAATTGGTTACTGATATTTATACTGCTGCTTTTTTAGATTCGATTTTTTGAAGCACTTTATTATTTTAAACTTTCATAGGAAGTTCTTTAGTTTCTTTTACAGAAAATTACTTCCCTTGAGAAATAATACAAATACATACACACGTACAGTCTTGACCAAAAGTGTTAGGCACCCTATATTTTACGCTCTATTCTCTTGGAGAATGAATTGTTCGCGTTGTGCCGTGCAAAATGCCTTAGGTCGGTTTCGGAAGACTGGATCCCATCTAAATTGTAAAAAATGCGGCAGGAAAAAAGTAACCACGGTAAGAGAAGATCGGTTTTTAATACGAACCTATATAAAAAACAGTAAAAAAAACATCAAATGAGTTAGTTGCTGACATAACACAACATTGTGGGAAACAGATTTCGGCTAGAACCGCAAGGCGAGGAAAAAGCCATGGCTCTCAGAAAAAAACAAAAAGTTGCGGCTAGAATGGGCAAAAAATACCAAAACCTTACTGAAGAAGATTGGAGTAATGTTTTGTGGTCAGATGAATCAAACTTTGAAGTAAGCATTATAATGAAGCCCCGAACTCGGAAACTTTAAAAACTGTTTGCCATCCACTTAGTTATTTTGAGCTTTTGAAAAAGGTTATTTCTTTTATTTTTACAGGTGTTTGGAAACCCTGGTGTAACCTTTGTGAGGCGGCGTGTTGGTGAGGAATACAACCCAGAATGTGTAGTTCCAACCGTTAAACACGGAGGAGGAAGCGTTATGATCTGAGGTTGCATGGCTGCGGAGGGAGTGGGCAAAATGTTCATTTGTGAGGGTCACATGGACTCAAAAAAATACATTAATTTGATGGAAAACACGCTGATGCCATCCTTCCACAAGTCCGCCCTCTCAATGAAGTGTAATTACGAATTACGATTATCGTTTAAAATTCCTCGTTATCGTTAAGTTGCGATTACGTTTTGTTTTTTTTAAAACGATAATCGTTTTCTCTTACGACTGCTTTTGGCACTCGTATTTCATTATTTTGACACATGTACTATTTTTGACAGAAATATTGAAAGAATGAAGTTGGATGCGTTTAAAAAAATTGATTTTTTTTTATTTTATCAGGCAATATTTTGATGCATCCATTATCGTAAACCATAATCGGTCCATGTGTTGACTATTGTTTTCTAGGGTATCGTTTTTTTGCCTTTCGTTGCGTAATCTGTAATACGGGCCCTGCTTCCATGGCCTGACCAGTCCCCAGATCTGAACCCAATTTAGCATCTATGGGGAATTTTAAAGCGTAAAGTCCGACAATACCAAACAATATCAAAAGAGATGCTCAAAAAGGTTCTTGAGCAAGAATGGCTCAAAATAAGTTCTGACGAATGCCGTAAGCTCGTAAGCTCTATGCCTAAACGAATAGCAGCAGTCATAAAAGCGAGGGGTGGCCATACAAAATATTAAATTTTCTTTAATAAAAAAATTTACAACATATCTGCATACTTGTTTTTTTTTTTTAATTTTACTTGGTTTTAAAATTATGGCATCTCTTTGGGGGTGCCTAATACATTTGGTCAAGACTGTATTTGGAACAATTTCGAAATCTGAAGACATGAAGGCGAAACGAAACTAAACAATAAAACGAAATAAGGCGGCTTCCAAAAATTAATAATAAATTACGAAAAAAAAAAACATAAAATAAGAAGTGTTGTGACAGATTTACATTATTTTATGATAAAATCTTTTGTAAACAAAGTTTTTCTAGTATTTTTCTTTTTTCTTTAATAAATTTAAACATTAAAAGCATAAATTATAGAACTAATTTTGTATGTTATAAAATATTCTTAGGTATTAATACTAAATTTATATATTAAGCAGCAATTGCAAAATTGTGTTGGATTTTTGTTCATGTAGTGATTTGATTTTTTTTTGTTGCTTCTTTAGAAAAAAACAATTAAATCCACAATTTGTTTTGCTGCTTATTTTTACATTTAAAAGAGATTTTCCTAGGGGGAAAATTAGGTTGACAAAAATATGTATAAATATAAATTATGACGTTTTTTGTTTTGTATCTAAGGGCTTATTTGAAAAATTTCAGAATAGGAAAGCAAAAAAACTAAATTTGTTTAACTTAATAAATAATTGGATTAGGATCTCGTGGTTTACGTGAATACTTTAGGCCAACTGAATCACTTATTTCATCGATGACTTGTAAGGCATAATCTAGCTGCTCTTTGGTGTGAGCCGCTGATAAGCAAAATCGTATGCGCCCTTCCATAATTGGAGTGGCAGGGAAACCAACCCCAACAACAGCTACTTTGCGGAAAGTGAGAGTACGAACTACAGCTCTGTAATATTATAAAATTATTAAGGATTTAAAATAAATTATCGCAAATAACAATATTTACTTACCCAATTTTAGAGAATAGATAGACCAGCATCGGTACAACCGGAGAATCTTCATGGCCATAGGTAATGACACCCATTTGAGCCAGTCGTCGTCGGAAATACCGTGTGTTCCGAGCTAATTGCTCAATTTTTCTACGACCAATGTCAGATCCATCTAAGCCCATAATCATTTGCATTGAAGTTAAAATCTGTTGTGCTATTGGCGGTGACATTGTATTAGCGTAGCAGTGGGCGTGGCTATTCACTCGGATAAAATCAATTAGTTTCTAGAAAAAATAAAATAAAAATAATTTAAGCTTATACTCTTTTTCAGGGACAGAAAAATGCAACTCAAAAATAACTTGAAACCAAATTAAAAAACACAATCAATACCTTTTTATAATTTCTCACTATAATTAGTGATGGCAAGCATGGTACACAATGCATTTGAGCGGTCTTGAGTGCAAATTGTATGTACATCATCGCGTACATACGAGTACTTGAACTTTACGATATTCAAAATGTCGCTTCAGGATTAAACTATTAAGGGCAATTTTCTTCACTTAAAGTTGAACTCAACTTAAGGATTTTTATTTTCAACTTGTGATTTTGTTCTGATTTTCAACTCTAAAGTTTATCTACTTCCGATTTTCTCAACTCCCAAAAAAATTAGAAGTAGGCCGAGCAAACTTGAGTATTTCCACTAGAATTTAGATTTTGTTTAATTAAAAGTTGTTTTCGCTTTCAATATCCAGAACAAAGTAATTTGAAACTATAATATTTCGAGGAAAATGAGGAAACTTGGGAAAGACGGCTGCTTCGGAAAGCGAAGATAAAGAAGAAGAATTTTTGACTCCTGGAATAAGAAAATGTAAGACTCCACGTGTTAGAGTCGAGAAATGGGACGACCGCGACTTTGTTTATCGTTTTCGTCTTTCAAAGCCCACCACAAGAATAGTGTTTCAGCTAATAGACTAATAGAGACGGTATTGGCAGTTTCTCACGCTCTAGGTTATACGTTTTACCGTCCAGAATTTCCAATTCGATTTTATGCTTAGTTGCCAAATGTTACTGTTTTTCCTCTGAAAATTTGGGAGTCTTATTAGGTTTCATTTGTTTTTTTCCGTCATTATTTATTTTTTTTTTAAATTTTAGTTGCCAATAAAAATTATACCGAACCTTAAATTTTAATTTATAAATGCAATAAATTCAAATCTACAAATAGAAAACAAAACGATTTTGTATCAACTTTAGGCCCTAGTTATAGCTATCATTGAAAACCATCATTGAAAATTTTGTTTTCACTTTTTGGGATAGTTAAACTATGAACACTGAGAATGTTTGGTATACAAATGAAGCTAATCAACTATATATTTTACTTTTGCAAATAAAAATTAACAAATATGTTCAATATTTCTCAAAAAACTAGTTTTAATTTTTCAATGATGAAAATCGTTTTCAATGAACAGCAGATTTTCGTTCCAACAAAGTGGAACACAATCGTTTCAATGATTTGTGTTCGATTCTCTTTCTATTCTCATGTGTCAGTTTTTTTTTCAATGATCAACTCTAGCCTCAAAAAATTATTCAGGTTGTCTTTGTAATTTATAGTGATGGGTAGGATACGAATTTAAAATGAGTTTGTATGAGGTACTCATTTTTCGAAATGAGGTGGTATTTTGTCTCACCTCAAATGTCCCATAGGATATACCTATTTTAATGGACATTTTTAACAAAAAAATCAATTTTTCAATGACGTCTCTGCAATTCTAATGATCATGAAATTTGAATACAGCATACAAAATTATATATGTATGTATGTACCTAGATACGTAGACTAGCACAAAAGACACTTAGGCTAGGCGCGCACATTCAATTTTTAGTTGCACTACTGTTTGGTTACTTATAGGAAACAGATGAACTACTCGTATTTGGTTGAATGTCCGCGGAGGTGCATTTAATTATATGTTACACAAAATAGCGAACTCATTTTAGGCAATCGTTTAGTTTGTGTCAAAACACAAGCTTTTTAGTTGCTCGAACCAAGCAGTTGCGGAACTAAAAGTTGAATGTGCGCGCATAGCCTTATAGAGTATTTATGTGAGAGTCGGTTTATGGAAAGCAAAGCAGCGAGGAGGAAACTATAAACTAAACTGGACTAAACACTAATCACGCACCCGAACCCCAAAGAAATGATTTTTTTTCTTATAGCTCATATCTGTAACAAAAACAAAACAAGAAAATTAGGCCTATTCTGCCACATCTGTTATTCTGCTTTAGATTTTCTGTTATGAATCATAAAAGATTTCCACCTTAAAAGATCTTTTATGATTGGTATTCAGAGGTTCGAACTTTTATAAAAGTCTGTTATGCTACTTCGAAAACGAGATCTGTTATGAAACTGAACTAAATCTGATATGAGTTTTAATATATTTTCTTTCATTTGCTCTTTTTAGGAACATTTCGTTGACGAAATAAAAGATAAATATTCATTTTTACTTGATGCACCTGTGTATACTTATTGAAAGCTTTTATGATAAAAGTCACAGAAGTTTGTCTTTTATTCTTTTATGATTTTTAACAGATTTCATAACATATTTTGGCATGCTGAATACCAAAAGTGCTATTCGTAAAAGACTTTTTCCATGTTCGAACGTTTGACATTTTATAAAAGTTTTCTTAGCAGATTTTATAACAGATTTTACCATGCCGAATACCAAAATTTTAATTCATAAAAGATTTGTTGACATCTCAAACTTTTGTATTGAAATTCATAACAGAATAGAAGAATAAAAGATCTCGCCGAATAGGCCTAAATGATTGCAGTTAGCAAAAAAAAAAAAACTTTAAACAATAACATAACATGCGACATTTTGTATTGCCTCATGAATGAGGTACCCATCACTAGTAATTTAGCAAGCATCAAAGCGACAGATATTTTCAATGACAGATCTTTTCAATGACAGCGAAATTATTGATTGCTATAACCGACTTGTCAAAAAATATTCCACCGTTCCACTGATTTGTGTTTCAATGATGGTTTTCAATGATAGCTATAACTGGGGCCTTAGGGGCCAGTTATAGCTATCATTGAAAATCATCATTGAAACACAAATCAGTGGAACGGTGGAATATTTTTTGACAAGTCGGTTATAGCAATCAATAATTTCGGTGTCATTTAAAAGATCTGTCATTGAAAATAAATTACTAGTGATGGGTACCTCATTCATGAGGCAATACAAAATGTCGCATGTTATGTTATTGTTTAAAGTTTTTTTTTTTTTGCTAACTGCGATCATTTTCTTGTTCTGTTTTTGTTAGAGATATGAGCTATAAGAAAAAAAAATCATTTCTTTGGGGTTCGGGTGCGTGATTAGTGTTTAGTCCAGTTTAGTTTATAGTTTCCTACTCGCTGCTTTGCTTTCCATAAACCGACTCACAGAATTACTCTATAAGGCTATGGGCGCACTTTCAACTTTTAGTTTCGCAACTGCTTGGTTCAAGCAACTAAAAAGCTTATGTTTTGACACAAACTAAACGATTGCCTAGATTGCGTTTGCTATTTTGTGTAACATATAATTATATGCACCTGCGTGGACATTCAACTAAATAATTCATCTGTTTTCTATAAGCAACCAAACATTCGTGCAACTAAAAATTGAATGTGCGCGCCTATCCTAAGTGTCTTTTGTTCTAGTGTTAGTCTATTTCGTAATGGGCGGTTCTCAAATTTCACTCGCCTCTGGTTTGTCTTGTCTCGCATCTCGCCTGAGAAGAAGAATATGAGAAGAGAACAATAAAAATGTTTTTTTATACCTACGTATCTAGGTACATACATACATACATATATAAATTTGTATGTTTTATTCAAATTTTATGATCATTAGAATTGCAGAGACGTCATTGAAAAATTGATTTTTTTTGTTGAAAATGCCCACTAAAATAGGTATATCCTATGGGACATTTGAGGTGAGACAAAATACCTACCCATCACTAAAAATTACAAAGACAACCTGAATAATTTTTTGAGGTTAGAGTTGATCATTGAAAAAAAACTGACACATGAGAATAGAAAGAGAATCGAACACAAATCATTGGAACGATTGTGTTCCACTTTGTTGGAACGAAAATCAGCTGTTCATTGAAAACGATTTTCTTCATTGAAAAATTAAAACTAGTTTTTTGAGAAATATTTAACATATTTGTTAATTTTTATTTGCAAAAGTAAAATATATAATTGATTAGCTTCATTTGTATACCAAACATTCTCAATATTTATAGTTTAACTACCCCAAAAAGTAAAAACAAAATTTTCAATGATGGTTTTCAATGATAGCTATAACTGGCGCCTTAGAGTTGGCCAACTTTAGAGTTTTCGGCAAGTTGAACAATAGTGAAGAAAACCGACCTTAGTTATTTTGAACTCGTAGGTAGGTAGGTAGGTCGAAATGGAGAACATTGGCAGTCTAGGACTGTAGCCGAATTTGCCCTGAAGTGGGTTACTTTGATATCATAACTCGTATGGACCTGTGGATGGAATTGATATGGGAAATTGAGGACATTCTCACGGAGTCATTCAGCTTGGAAAAAGAAGATAGGATCTATTAGTCAACCTCTGCTGGGTTCCTGGACATAGTAATATAGAAGGGAATGAAATAGCAGATGAACTGGCAAGGAAAGGGTCAGAATCAAATAAAAACAGCAGTAGCCATTTAAATTTGGTACCAAAAATCCCGATTGGCGTGATTAAAAGGAAAATAGACCTAATAACGAAAGAGCGAATCAATAACTCCTGGTCCTCCAGGGACGATTGCGTTATCTCTAGAAGTTTATGGCCTAGAATTAATGAAAAGGAAACTCGATATATCTTATCGCTCAGTAAAAAGAACATCAGAATCCTGATAGGTGTACTGACGGGTCACTGCGCCATTGGCACCCATAAGAATGGGTGCATTTGCGCCAGATTTCTGTAGGAGCTGTCAGGATGTCGAGGAGATTGAAACCATTAAACACCTGCTCTGTGACTGTCCAAACCTCCAAACAAATCGCCTCCGCTACTTTGGAAACAGGTTTGTTGGTGAACTAGACGATCTAACGCAGGTCACAATGGCAAACATGAGAAAATTCATTGCAAGCACAGGCTGGTTCGAAAATGAACCAGTCTACATAAGACATTAGTTAGGAGCATCTCTGCTTTTATTAATAGGGGATCACAATGGACCAATAGGCCCCCGTGTACGCAACAGCCTTGTGCTGTGCACACCCCTCCTAACCTAACCTAACCTAACCTATTAGGTTTTGATGTCTATAATTGTGTTTGCTATTGCACATCTGGAAATTGGATCACTCACTCAAACGGACCACTACACTCATCCGACACCATCTATTCTGTGCCAAGCTAGGCAGCTTGTTGACTGGTGCTCAACACAGTAGCCAAACCGATTGAGTGGCACCGAGAACCTCTGTCAAAGCCCACAGTAAGCTAGCTCAGGATCTAAGGAATCAGATCTAAGGAATCAAACGGATGGTGCGGCACAGAAGTAACCGAAGTTCATCCTAGAGCAATTTCGTGGTGTTGAAAAAAGAGATCATGTCTTTGATCTTCATTTCCAAAAGTTCGTCAATGTCGTCGAAAATTCCCTTCCTAATGTAATGATTATGCTCTAAATTTAGCCAGAGCATGGCATTTGCAGAGGAAATTGAGGACTGTTTTTTTTCCGCTGGTCTCCACATATAACATCATAGTGGGCAGTATCAGTTACAGGTAGTTACGATCCTGGCTATGTCTTGCCTAGGCCTACATATTAGATCAAGTGTGCGGGATTTATTATAGGTGAACCAAATTTTACTAGATATAATTCCGTTAGTCAAACTGCTCCACCTACGGTTTAATTCGCTAAGAAAAATTAAGAGCTTATTGGGGGCTATCGTGAACAAAATTTCCCTCTGAATTTTCCCCATCTTCGAAAATTGGAAAGATCAATACTTCTGCACTGTTCATTGTAAACTGGCGACTGGCCTTTTTAAATGAGAGCCAAAGTCACTATGAAACTTAATTCCCAATATCAATAAATTCCAACTTTCGACATTATTCGAGAAGACAATTTTGAAAGTTGGGAACAATTCCCAGGGAAATTTTATTCACGATAGGCCTTTCACAGCTCGAAACGAAATGTTGATTCTTTCATAAATTGTTTGCAACTCAATTTTTACTGCAGTTTCTACTCGTAAGAATATGGTCATAGATATTTAAAAATGGCAACCGCATTATCTGTCAAATAAAACGTTCGTCATCTCTAGTCAAATGTGCCAAAAGTATTTTTAAAGGAAACTAATATGAGAAGCTGAGAGTACTGTCGTCAGCAAAACTATTTAATGGATAAGAAGTTTCAAACAAAATAGAATCGATGAATATGAGAAAGAAAGCCGAAGAAAAAACGGAGCCTTGTTACACATCAGCATTTATTTTATTAACTTCAGACTTAAAACGGTCCAAAAAAAATTGTATTGAGACGTTCGAATCTTCCAATGAAGAAGAGATTCATCACGCATTTTCGATAAGAGATCCTGATGCCAAACTCTACTCTACTAATGGATCAAAGTTCGTTCGTTCGACGGCGGCCTGAAGAAAAGTTCCATTCAGAATGCGTCATAGTGTTTTATTAACCACCATGTAAGCAAAATGGTATGGTTCGATATTTTATCCAAGGGTATGAGACCATCGCGTAGGATAAGTAGAAACAAGTACTGGAAGGTTGGCTTCTGCCCAGGTCAAATAATGGGATCCAAATCACAAACCTTAAGATATAGACGACTCGTTGACCTCTCATAAATCCAAGAGTGTGACAGATTCCTGAAGCAGAAAAACATGACGGTTTTATATTGGCCGGGCAATTCTCCATTATAAACCCGATAGAAAACCTTTGAAAGCTCACCTAATTTGTGTAATCGCCAAAAAAAATTGTAACCACCCAGCGGCAACTGATAGAAACAATTATAAACGTTTGGCAACATGACCAAAATCTAGGGCAAAAAGCGCAAGCTTGCATTGAAAACATGACAAGGCGTTGGCAAGGCTTTTTCTCGGGATTTATTTGGATCCATTTATCTAAAAATGAGCCTCGCCGCTAGATTTTCTTTCGCAAATTCATGTTTCTCGTTAATAAAAATGTTAAATAAAATTTGTGGATCTGCAGTCCTTGTTGAGCTCTAAAACCTTCGATGATAATTTGCCAAACAGTATTATACAGTTAACAAAAAAAAAATTAGAACATGTTATTTAGCAAACACTTTCATTGATCATATTGAATGCCTCCATGCAAACAAAATTTACAAAACAAGAACAAAAAGTGTGCAAACACTTTACATGACCGAACTTCTTAAAAATACAATGTAGGTATATGAGGCGATTTCGTTTTTATCGATTTGAGGTGATGTGATGCTGGTGATGAGAATTTTGAGAAACTATTCCTGTAAACTGTTTAACAGCGACGAAAACAAACATATACATTTCTATCAAGGAGAATGAACTATTTCTATATGTAGCTTAATACGGTTATTGATTTACTAAAACGACAGGTTTCAAGAAACGAATATCTTTATGATTGTGAGTGATCATTTCACTATCTTTTTAGTAACACACCAGCCGTAATAGAAGTTGATGTTATATATTCTTAATTAAATTGTTTTTCAATTACTAACAAAAGTAGTCTTGATGCTTTAACGTGGTATGATAGAATCTTTTTCTTTAAACTCCATAGTTATAAACTGCCCAAAGGCAAATTTGTCTGCAAATAAAATCAAAGACAGTACAAATGTAAAAAGTAAAAAGACGAAGAAGAAATGTTCTTCTATGTTTACCTAGGGCTAGCGCACTACGACGGGTGAAAGTCTCAACGACCCAATCACCAAAATGAGAATAGGATCCAAAAAAGCGGAGACAATTTGCATTAAATAAATAGTTAATTAATTTCAATGACCATTTATAAAAAACATTAAAATGATTGTCAAACAGGAAATATAATGGCTGGGAAATGGAAATTTCCAGCTGTTCACCACGACGCAAACAAATAAAAATAGATAAAAAGTGAATTACAAATCTTTCGAATAAACCAAGAGAGATATAGGACAAGCGCTTGGACAGTAGCAAGATGTGAAACCATAAAAAAAATACATGTACGAAGCAAACTAGAGGCCGAATATCCTTGTTATAATATTTGATAGAAAGAAACCTTGGCATGTCTTCGACTGTCACATCGCTAGAAAAGCGTCATTTATTGGGCCCAAGAATGGCCAGGCCTTTTCCAAGAAAAACCTTCCTTAATTATACTACATATAGGCATTTGCACTTTATGTAATCTATGTAGCTTACCACTTTGTTGGTTGGTTTATTTTAATGTATCTATAGGAAATTTTCAGTCAGAAGTTATTAGAGAAATCTTACCTTTGTTCCAGCGATATAACCACCAGCACTGCCAAAGCTCTTTGTAAATGTTCCCATTAGAATGTCCACATCTTTTGGATCAGCACCATAGTAATCGACAATTCCACGGCCATTTGGTCCCATAGCACCCACACTATGTGCCTCATCCAAATACAAATAGGCTTTGTACTTTTTTTTTAAAGCAATTACCTCAGGCAATCGCACAATAGATCCCTCCATACTGAAAACTCCTTCTACAATGATCAAAATCTTCTTCCATGGTTTGCCTGTTTTTGGATCACCATAAATTGTACTTTGTCGCAACACTCGTTCCAGATCTTTCATATTGTTGTGTTTGAATACTTTAGTTGTGGCTCCCGACAACCGAATGCCGAGAATAATCGATGCATGATTCTTCTCATCACTTAAAACCAAACATCCAGGTGCAAGTAGTGCTGGCAGATTAAGTGAATTCGTTGCGAATCCCATTCCGAATATAATAGCATCTTCGGTACCGACGAATTTTGCCGTCAGGGCTTCAAGTTCCAAGTGCAATGGAGTCGTTCCCAGCTCTCGACGGGGACTTCCCAAAGCCAATCCGTCTGTTCTGCAACGCTCTTCAGACCGATCGGCACACGGCCCTTCGGCCGATGCAAATCCCAAATAGTTGTACGATCCCAGGTTCAGGCATTTCGTTTGTGTCCCAGTGAACTCAAATGTCCAACCGTAATCCTTAGTTATGCGGTCTTTCAAAGTGACTTCTGCCCCGGGGACACTACAAATGGGGCGATTCCAGCAATCTCGAACTCTTCGATAGACATAGCGTGAATAGAAACTCTCGAAGGCATCGTATAACGTAACATAGCCCTGAAAATAAGGTCACAATAATTTTAAGTACTTCAATATTCAAATGTATCTTACTCCAAAGTCTTACCTCTCGGTTCTCTTCTTTTGCTATCTTTGGGGCACACATCAACTGATTGATGTAACCCAATATCATAAGCAGGTAAAAGCCAAGATATGTTAGGCAGGCTGTGTGTAGAGGAACCTCTTCGAAAGAGGTTTTGCTCCGAGAAGGATCATCATAGAATCCTCCTTCTCCGGTGCACTGTTTGTGTTGTTTTCCATTGATCACATTTCCGTTTGCAGTCTGGGTAATAGCAATCGACGACGGCGACGGCGTTTTACTCTTGACATTCCCATTTGTGACAGGCAAAATCTGTAAGAGATGCGAAAGTGAGTGAATGTCTGATTAATTGAAATTAATTTAATTTTTTTTTCTTATGTTGTACTTTGAACTCGCTATTGTCTAGCAATAACAACAACAAAAGACAAAATAGTTGTCCACACCCGGAACCTCTTTATTGCCCCATAATCAGAGAACAGTGAACACTGAATTGAATTTATTCTTTTGAGAAATATTTTTAGAATTGTATGTGGCTGCTCACGCGAGTTTGTTGATAAAATGCAAGACACAAATTTTGGGCTTGTTATTATTTTCCATTCTGTGACCAGATTAATAAAAATTTATCTCGGGCGATTATAATGATATGTTTGACGGCGCATGTGGTTGGTGGCCCCAAGCACATGTCTCTCAAGAATACAATTCACTCGTGCAGTTTATTTTTATAAACACCACAAACGAAGCTAATAAACTTGGGATTCTTTAAAAATATATAAACATTTGTTTGTGTGTTTTCAGTACATGTTCTGTTCAGGCATTTATGACAACCTAAAGATTACGTAGCAGTGCACAGCAATCTCTAGCCAGCAAATAATTGTGATTCGATTTTTGTGAGAGATTGGAGATATGAAGACGCCAGCGATTAAAATAATATTGCGTCACACCAATGTCAAGGTTAGAAAAGTGATTAAAAAAAAATTGAGGAAGGCGCGGCTCTTGTGTAATTATATTCATTGAACTCGCTCAAGGTCACGAGGAACTGGAATGTATTCAGTCGGATACTAGAGCTCTGAGTAAATTGATTTGAAGATGATTTAGTGATGCTCTTAATTTATGTAGTTTATAATATATGTAATTTTTTAAAAATCGCTTAAAACTATTCTATGAAAGACTGTGAGACTTGACTGCAGGTATAGAATTATGTTCTAAGTTCAATTTATGCATAGTTTATTCATAAAGTGGTATGAAACTTATAATTTGTAGGCTGGTATGGAAGTTAGCGAAATAAAGACATGCAAAAGTATCATTGAATTTGAAAACTGCACTCAGTCCGAAGGAGTATGTCACACCTGGGTGCATTTAAAAACATAAAATCTGTTTTTTTTTTTTCAACTAATATTGAATTTTCTTGCTTATATGTATGTATGTATGTACAGTGGCGACAAAATAAATAGCCCACTTCTGTTGAAAAATCTTTCTAGGCCTTAAAACGTAAGTGTATTATTAAAGCTGGTACTGTAAGACCATGTTTTTTTTTGTAGATTTTAACTGTAAAGGAACTGGATCATGAATGTTAAATAATGGGATACCACTTCTCTAGAAATTATTGTAAACAGTCAAATGTCCAGAACAATTTAAATAGCACACATTGTTTACGTTGCAAACTTAATACATTTTCAAAAAATATTCTTAACTTTTCAAAATTCGTAAGAGTAGGACCTCCACCTTTCGAACTGATGCTGCCATCGTCCGCCTAAGCAAAGCCCTAAAAATTCAACATTGAAATGAACCAGATCTTGATTTTACTGTGTCTGTAAGTACGATTAAAAACCGTCTGCGTGGAAAAAAGTTGTTTGGACGACGGAAAAACCAGACGTCTCTAAACGTATTCTGTCACGTCGGCTGCAGTTTGCAAGGAAGGATATTTCACAAGTTCAAAACTGGTGGAGAAATATCTTATGGAGCGATGAGTATTTATTTGGGTTAGATGGGAAAAAATGGAAAAAAATATTACGCGAACAAAAAAAAATTTAAAAAACAACTTACAATGCCATGCCATGCCTTTTTGAAAGCCAGAAATCTGTTCTTTAATATTCATTTTAAATTAAGTTGTGTTTGTGAATATTTCTTAAAATATTAATTTTCAGACTCTTCAGAAGGCAAAGGTTGTATCTTCTTCTTATGGCTGCAGATAAATTTAAGTCCACCAAATTCTCTTGCAATTTGACTTCAGCGACTTCAATGAGTTGTTTAAGTTTAATTTCAACTTCATACCCATAGTTCTTCATGAATCCCCAAGCGTAAAAATTCAAAGGAGTTAAATCTGGTGATCTTGGTGGGCATTCAGTGGGACCTCCATTTCCTATCCATCGGTCGTTTAAATGATTATTCAGCCAGTTTCTCATAGCTAGGCTAAAGTGTGCTGGCCCAATGGTTCTTAGGAATTGCAGATAGGGTTCTCCGGACTATCCTTTTAAAATAGTTGTGTTTTGTTGCTTCTTTCAGCTATAGCGTTCCATAGAATTCAGTCCTCAATATCTTATCATTCGATGTCAATTCTTGCACTATGGTAAAGTGATATGGATGAAGGCTATCGGTATGAATCACTGCCCAAACTCTACTCTGGAGCCATCCAAGAATACACTGCAGGCCAAAAGTTTGAGTCCAACATAGTCAACTGACTTCATTAATGCTTGGGTGCTGATTTTTTGAATTAAAGATTGGGTTTTTTTACCTAATTTTTTTACCTGAACAATACGCAACACCTTCAGGTAGTAAAAGTTGGATTTTCAATCCACATTTTTTTAAAAAGGGTGTTTTTTTTAATAAATGTGGAAAAACCGATTATATGGATTATTAAGACGTATTTGGGTTTTTCATAATATTATAAATTTTTATGACTTGGTTGTTGATTCAGCACTTTTTTATGACGCCGAACATTAAAAAAGGTTTCGAAACCGAAAAATTTTAGACCTGGATTGCAAGTTTTTTATACAAAACCCACGATTTGATGTCATAAGCATTTATTTGAGATTTTTCATCTTTTGAGTAAGCAACTAGTTTAAAATGGGAAAAATTGCGGAAACCACGATTGAAAAACGTTCTGCAATCATCATTCTTATTAAAGAAGGCAAATCGCAGCCGGAAGTTGCTTCGCAGTTGAAAATATCGAAGGGCTGCGTTCAACGTGCCATTGAGCGGCACGCTCAAACCGGACTTCTTGAGGATAAACCACGGTCATGACGGCCTAGATCTACAACTAAACACGAGGATCTGTCAATAGTAACAACAAGCAAAGGAAATAGGCGAAAAAAATGCACCGGAAATACATGCTGAAATAAATACAACACGGAATAAGCCGCTGTCCTTGACAACCGTCAAACGAAGGCTAAGAGATGCTGGACTATTTGGACGAGTTGCTGTTCGAAAACCCCATCTTCGCCAAAAAGCATAGAGACTGGACGGAAGAAGATTTTAATAGTTTTATGGAGCGGTGAATCCAAGTTCGAAGTACTTGGCACAAAACGGAGGGTTTTCGTTCGACGCAGCGTTGAACAAAAGATGCTACCCGACTGTATAGTTCAAGCATGGAGGTGGTTCTGTTTAATATCTGGGGATGTTTCTCTTCAAGTGGAGTGGGAGATTTGACTCGAATTATTGGAAAAATGAACAAGAAGTCGTATAAGAAGATACTTGAAGAAAACACTTTGATCTCTGGACTAAGATTGATTGGTGAAGGATTCCTATTACAACAGGACAATGACCCTAAACACATGTCGAGACTTTGCCAAGATTACCTAAAGCAGAGAGAAGATGAAGAAATTTTAAAAGCCATGGAGTGGCCGCCTCAATAACCGGATATAAACCCCATAGAGTTATTGTGGGAGGAGCTGGATAGAAGGGTCCGGAAGCGTATTGCCAAACTGTATATCAGTACAGAGCTCCGACGCTCTATAATAGACTACAGAATGCTCATTCAAATTAAGAGCATACTATATACTGTGTCAGATCAAAAGCAGATTTTTCTGTGTTGGTATACATTTTGCTCAGGAAACTAAGAGCAAAGTACCTGTGATTACAGAGCCATCGTTCACGTTGGTATAGTTATTGTGTGTGGTGAGTTCTGGGTTGGTATATATTTTGCTCAGGAAACTAAGAGCAAAGTACCTGTGATTACAGAGCCATCGTTCACGTTGGTGTGGTTATTGTGTGTGGTGTGTGGTGCCGTGACATAAGGCCAAGTGACAAAAGGCCAAATTTGTTTGTGACTTAAGGCCAAACATAAAATGTTTTGTCTTGAGCAACAGTACCTTGGGTGGCCCGCTTCGCGGGTTTTCAGGATTTTAAATCCCTTTTCGGGGCTCACACCCGCTCACGCAACTCCGTTGCTCCGCTTAGGGTATGTTCAGTCGCCAGGCAGGCGCCTGTAGCAACAGTTTTCCTGAGCAGCAGTACATAACTGTTAGTTGTTTACTCCAATTAATGTAAAATACAAAACTGTTGCTACAGGCGCCTGCCTGGCGACTGAACATACCCTAAGCGGAGCAACGGAGTTGCGTGAGCGGGTGTGAGCCCCGAAAAGGAAGTTAAAATCCTGAAAACCCGCGAAGCGGGCCACCCAAGGTACTGTTGCTCAAGACAAAACATTTTATGTTTGGCCTTTTGTCACTTGGCCTTATGTCACGGCACCACACATAATAACCACACCAACGTGAACGATGGCTCTGTAATCACAGGTACTTTGCTCTTAGTTTCCTGAGCAAAATATATACCAACCCAGAACTCACCACACACAATAACTATACCAACGTGAACAATGGCTCTGTAATCACAGGTACTTTGCTTTTAGTTTCCTAAGCAAAATGTATACCAACCCAGAACTCACCACACACAATAACTATACCAACGTGAACGATGGCTCTGTAATCGCAGGTACATTGCTCGATCTGAACTAGCATATAGTTTGCTTCAGCTTTTTTAATATTTTACAAGCAAACTGCATGTGACCACAGAGCGCTCTGTGGTAGCATACAGTTTGCTCTACAATACTTTCAAATTCGGTGAGCAGAAAATGGCTGAGCACAGACTATGGAGATCTGTGCTGATATACAGTTTGGCAATACGCGGTCCGGAATCAATACCCTTCATAGCAATCTGCGTTGTGGAACACATTACAGGATTGCTGGAACAATATACCAAATGAAAAAATTCAAAAAACTTATAGGTAGATTGCCAAGAATTGTTAAAAAGTGATCGAGTGTAAAGGAGGCTTTTTCGACGAAAAATTGGTTTAAAATGAGAGTGGACTCAAACTTTTGGCCTGCAGTTTAGTTGCTGTCCTTCTGGTACTAAAAGTGGGATTACTTGATACCAAATCCAAAATTCGTTCCTCTATGTGTGTTGATCCACCAGATGACTTTTCTCTCCTTCGAACCTCCAGCAATCCATGTTCCCGAAGACGATTGTGAAGTCTTGAAAAAGAGAATAATGGCGACATCTCCTATTGGGAAACCTTTCATCGTACAATCTCTGTTCTTCCCGACTGGAACCATCCGCTAAACCGTAGCAATAGTGCATATCTGTCAATTCTTCCCGAGAGTAACTTGCCATCGTTTTGTGTTGACGATTTGATACGCAATTTAGAAATGTGTTTTAAACAGAATGTCCTTGCATATTTATTTGTGGTAAGGTAAAACATATTTTTTTGATTGTATAGGTAATACTTCGCATTTGGTCAACAGGTAGACATGATAGACTAAGAGCCCACAACAATTTTTGGGTGTGATTGATAACAAAAAATAATTATCATAATTAGATAGGTCTTTTATAGTTATTTACAAATGTGAAAGTCTTGCATACTCTAGTGAGAGCAATAGTGCATAATAGTGCATCAAGTATGCTGTTCTTTCCAAGTCCAAATAATTGTGATAACAGCTTTGCCAAAATGTAGTGCTAAGCCCCCTGATTGAAAATATCGATGTCCCAGACGTTTTACAGACAGCCTTCTGCTGCCAGACGCGATAAGAATAGGCTACTTCTTGCACTAAGGAGACCACCTTCAAAACGTCTTGGACATCGATATAATCAGGGCACTTAGCTCTTCATTTTGAAGTTATGGCAAATTTTGTATCCCAATTTTTTAGACTTTGGAAAGAACTGCATACTTGATGCACTATAATGCACTATTGCGCCTACTAGAGTATGCAAGACGTTCACATTTATAAATAACTATAAAAGGCATATCTTATTATGCTACCTATTTTTTGTTATCAATCACACCCAAAAATTGCTGTGGGCAATAAAATAAAAAAGGTGAAATCTAGTTAATCCAGTTTTTTTATTATTTGCTAAAAACCGGATGGTATGCAATAAAAAATAAAGAAAGTATAATCCGCTAATTTAATAATTGACCTGAGCAGATCAAATTTGGGAAAACAAAAATAGGTGTTTCTCTTGGAAAAAAAATACTTTTCATTTTTTTTAATTTCTCAAAAAGTAAGATACATTTTAGCATCCGGTTTTCTGTTTTTATTGAAAATTAATAAGAGCATTGAATTTTGAAAACACAAATTATACCTAATTACATTAAATTTTGAAAACAAAAAATTACTACTCGTAGTTTGAATTTTTTTTTTTTCAAAATTTCGAGTTTGAAGATTAATTTTTTAAAAACTATGCACAAACACAACTTATTTAAAATGCAAATCAAAGAAGATATTTCTGGCTTTCCAAAAAGGTATTAGATAATTTTTTTTCTTTTTTAAGTCATATTTTTAGAAAATTGCCCCTCCCGCCTAAACGGAGGGAAATAGACACCCCACCCATTAGATTTTTTTCTTGTCTTAATCCAACCTAGTCGTTATAGCTTTTTGGTGCACCTTATACCAATCACCCTGTATATAATTTAGCTTAGTAAAACTTTCTTTTGTTTGAATGTTTTGATAAAAAATAAAATTTGATTTATTAATACGAGTATTTTTTACCAAAATTGAATCTCACGTTAATGTACTACAATTTATGTGAATATTTATAATGGAATATTTCGATTGATATGATAACAACTTCAGTGCACCAAGTTCGTATAGACTAAAATTGTTATTGTATGTTTTTTTTTTGTTCAACTTATATTAATAATGCAATTTTTCATTACGCCAACAAACTTCTAATTTTAGTTGTTGTTTTCATTCAATTATACGAGTACATTTACCATGACACAATGTGATCTAAGAACTAAATTAAGCATGGAATTGACAATAATTTATGAATGATATCATGGTTTTCCGAACAGGGCTTCAAAGTTTAAAACTTGTGAAGGAGACATGGTGATTTTTTGGTACTTTGATCGTCTTAATGAAAACAAAAAGTGAACTTAATGTTTTAATCACATTGAGTATCGATAGTAAAAATTCACATGGAACAAATAGATTTAAGTGATCAGTTGAGTTTATCATAATTTAATTTAATTTCACGTGAGTTGATAAGTTAAGTCACAAGTGACTATATAACACTCAAGTTTGTTTTTGAGTGCGAAAAAAAATAAAATATTTACTTTATTATCTTAGAAAAAAAAATATTACATATATTTGTATGATGTTGTTGAAAAGTTTTTGAATGAAACCAAGTATACGTTATCTTATTACTATATAATTTTACACATTTAGTGTAGTATCTCCATACTTAAAACTTTATAGGCAAATAAATATTAATCAATTTAAATCAATTTATTAGAAATAATACGTCTATGTGTTGAAATTTGACCAACTTAATATTTACATTTGTCATGGATTTTTGTAATGATAGGAATTCGAAAATGTTTGAATATTGTATTTCAAAAAAAGAGAAATAAGTGTGTCCACATTACAGACACATTGTTCGAAAAACGTTTATGATTTTTTTTTGTCTTTATAATTGGCATACACTTAATGAATTATGACCACCATTATAATGTTATGGAGTAATATGGTGCGAGCGTTCAGGTTAAGTGGAGAGGATAATATAAGATGTCGATGCAAATTTGTCATGTAAACTTGCGTATCACAATCAAATCGAGAGAGTCAAAGTATTCGATATTCTAGCAGTGCGGCTAAAGAAAGAAGCTCTATATTTGACAGTAAGAATGACGTTAGGCTCGAGGGAAAACTGATGGGCATTGTCAGCTAGACGAGTATAATGGCCGAACAATCTATTTCAATTGAACAATGACACACACAGGAATGGTTGAGAGTCGTAAGTCACTAGGTTATTGGTTCACTTCGAACTGTTGCACCACCAAATTTATTTATTTATTAATCATTTAACAGCGTTCCCATGACCTTGGAAAAAGGGGACGTTGATTCAATTGGTCGCTAATTGGACAGAGAGGGAGATTCACCTTTTTAGTGACCGGCTGGACAAATGCCGTTTTCAATCTACTACTTTAGGCAATGGTTTAGCTAGCGTTGAAGAACACTTCTTCAGAAATAAAGAGGATATACAATCTAGACCAGCGGATTTATATATTTCAAGTTCTTCGAGGACTCTGCGACTGAAGGAGTGGAAAAGAAGATTAGTCTCATAGAAATATTTACGCTCTCAAGTAAAGGAGGAGTCATAACACTGTGTGGCAAAGTAGAATTAGCAGCAAACTGCATGTAACAACATGTTTTCTGTATTTCTAAAATACTTGAGAAATGTTGTTTTTTGTTTTGTTTCTATAGTGTTTCTGAAATGTTTTTAAAATGTTTATTTTGGTATGAACACAGCTAACACTTATGGAGATCGAGATACCTTCTAAAGAACTTAAATTTTAAAATTAAATTGAAAATGGATTTATGTAGGTGGTTTCCATTGAACGACAATTTACATAAGTTAGTGTGACTTATGCCTTATTTACACGAATGATAAATTCTAATTAATGGCTAAAATTAAATTATTATATATCTAAAGCAAATCCACAAAAATCTGTATTCGAGATTCGTCAAGAGTGTCTGAGCGACATGACTGTGAAAAGAAGATTCCTAAAAGTAAATTTGGCAGCTCGCTGTCCGAGGAAAAAGCCGCTTCTCACCAAGAAAATATGGGGGAAGAGGATGCAGTTTGCAAAAAAATGTATGGAAAGATGTGTCCAAGCTTGTTCTTTATGGCGGTATCGAATCCCTCCAGTATGTGAGACGTTACTCCAAGACTGATGTCGACTAATGTCGTTTTTATTTGGCAATCCGCAATCTCTCTCGATCCGGAATGCCAACTGAACACTTTTTTTGATTCTGATGATTCTGAAGTTTTTTGTGATTGTATATTAGGGTGATTCAAAAAAACGTTTTTTTCGAATTTTAGGGAGTGTTAGGGGGCTCTGCTTTCTACATGCGGAGTTTCGGCAAAAAAAATTAAAATTTGAAAAACTTTGTATTAGGAAGTGTAATGTTTTAACGGTATAGTAATGCAATTCTAAATATTAAAGCGTTTATAATCATTTTGTTGAATGATTTTAAAAATTTATTCGAAAGTTGAATTTTGGTAAAAAATGGGATATAGTTACAACGTAATATTAACTAAATTGTAGAGTGCTGCAGTTTTGTTTAAATATTATAATTGAATCACCAATTGGAAGAAGGGAATAAATCCATCTGATCTAATTGTTGGGAAAACGCAAAAAAACTGAATAATTTATGTATGTGACTGTTCTAAGATGCTTTTTTAAAATCACCTATATTTCTATTAGAAAAACGGGTTTTTGTTTCTTTTTTCCGGCCTAACCGATGGGTCTAGGTATAGAGATGACATTTGCATCAAAATGTCATTTTTGGAAATTTTGGCCTTTATTCCCTTCTTCCAATTGGTGATTCAATTATTAAATATGAAAAATCTGTATTTTGTTAATAGAATAATTATTATAGGTATAAATTGTTGAAATGAAGAATTCTACACTACAAAAAAGGTATTTTTTTTTGGTTTGTGTTTTTTTTTTTGTATTTTGGAACAAATTGGCCCGCGTTTAAGATTTTGACGAAAGAAATTTGTCTTTGAAGTAATAAGTGATAATCTTAACGCAAAATTATGTTCAAGATTTTTGGCGCCTATTTTTTCTAAGCCCTCATTTATTTGATGTTACCATAAGAAATTGTACAAAATGTATTCCAAAAATACATTTTCTGACTCAATACTCATTAACTAGATGATATGACAAACATTTTCTGAAAATTTCACGCCTCTATCTTTAAAACTCGAAAAGTTATTCAATTTTGAATATTTGGGAAGAAATCCGATTTTCAAGCAAAAAAAAAATGAAAAACCGCTGGTAGCACTATTTAAAACATGTCCGATTTTGATAAAAAAAAATGTTCGAGTTAAGCTTTGATATTTTGGGGTGCACTTCCCAAAATTCGAAAAAAAAACGTTTTTTTGAATCACCCTATTGTATATGTGGAACAACAAATGTGGACAATAATGAAAATCAAGAATAAAGGTATTTTTCTTTCTATGGTGACGTTGGTCCAATATACAAGATCGATAGCATAATGAACTAAAATGTGTACGTGGATACCTTAGACAAATGCCATGCTACCCTACAGCCAAGAAGAAATGCAACTTCAATGGGGTTTCTGCAAAAAAAAAAAAAAAAAACCACACAAGTACAGCTAAAGAGTGTTTTAAGTTACGGATTGGCCAGCGCAGTACCCTGACTTGAACCCTATTGAAAATCTTTAGGTAGAAGTTAAAAGAGCCAGTACATAATGCCTAACCCACAAATAATGCCCAACTTTCTCAACCCACTATTATTTTCGTGTTGGTTACTAGGTATATGTTGCTGATCCATTTTATTTCAAGTCTTGCGTAGGGCATCAAACCATTTGCCATGTAACATCTCCCTTTTTTGACGTTCCGGTCGAAAAAAAAGAGCACATATTTTCAATGGGATTTAAATCTGGTGATTGGGTTGCCCAATCGAACAGTTTAATCCCCGAAAATTAAAAATAAAATCCGATGTTTTCCGAGCCGTTTGCTTCGGGCCATTGTCTTGTTGGAATATAAATTTATCTTCCAGACCAACCTTCAACACAAGCTCTTCAAAATGTTCATTATTATATCAATGTAAGCATCCGTTGTTATTGTGCCATGGATTCGAACCAGATTTCCCGTTCCCGAACACGCAAAACACCCCAAAAAATCACAATGTTCCTTCCGTGTTAAACTGTTTTCTACACATTTCAAGGATGTTCTCAGTTCTGTTCTCCGTAAGTCGGACTTACTCTCCTCACTCCAAATCACTTCTTTTTTTTTTTCAAAATGCAATCGGCTTATCGATGTATTTTTTTGTGAATTCGAGACGTTTGATTCTTATTGTCTTTCGAACGAAAGGGGGTCTTTGAGCAAAACTAAGTTTTCTACGAGCTGCTCTTTCAAAAATGTTTAATCCAATGTTTTCTACTATTATACGACTGGTAATCAATGGATTTTTCTTACTTCTCTGATAATTTGACGAACGTCGAATGAATTTGAATTTCCTGTCTCCCGCAACCGACCTTCTCACCAATATTATACCGAATGTTTCAAATTTCTTATGAATTTTCTCTCTGCAGCTTCACCAATTAAATATTTTTTTTTGAGATTTTTCTATTGCAAAGCTCGAACTCACTTGAATTGAAATTTTCGGCTTTGTGCGTTTTTTGCTCTGTAATCTTTATATGCAAAGTGTAATAACTGACCAAAAAACCGTTCTTCACAATTGTTTAGATTAATGGCTATCTTCCAAACTTTGTTGAGTGAAATTTAAGGTTTTGGCATTGAGATGAATATGTAAGCATTATTGTGCGCAGTCTTTTTTTCTACATAAAATGGGCCCTGTACGAACTGAAATTTCTTTCTTTTGCGTTTCAAGCATCTTTCACATTGTTCGGGTAGGAGCCTACAAATAAAGTAATAAACTTTCTTGGTGACTGCCCAAGGCTAGCTTATTGATGACTTTTAGACCGAAAATTGCCCAAATATGGAAATTTGATCATAGCGTGCTTTAATTTGTGCGGTACTGTATATACATATATACACATTATAACATTATACACATTCGACGTTTAATTCGACATTAAAAAATAAACTAAAAAAGGATCGAATTTCTTCTATGCAAGGAAGGCAAAGGTCGTTTAGGTGCAAGTTAATTATATATTCAAGGATTTTAGCTTTTAGGCTTAAAATAATTCGCTCAATCAATTTCTATAAAATAAATAGAAATGTCACAATCAAATCTTGATTTGCAAAAGCTTGATTGATAGTCATAAAAGTAGAGCATTAAATGTTCTGAATACAATGACGACAAAATTCATTTATTTGTTTAATGTTTGTACAATGACTAGGTAAATATTCCCAAATATAAACAAGTGATTTTTTGGCAATACAATATGATTATGATTAAAAATTTTAATAAGTCTTAGACAGGTTTATCTTTAAGAGATCTTTTTTTTCTGTTTTGGTTCTCATTCATTAATGATTAAGAACTTAAGAGAACTAAGTACAGATGCACTTAAAATATATAAATAAAAAAATTCTGCTTTGATTTGTGAAGTTATATGTACTTATGTAATTCATTTTATTTTATCTTATCAGGAAATGGAATTTGTTGACTATAGTTGCCGGCGAAATAGTTGAGTCATTTTACTTCTTTTTTTTTCAAAACAATGACATTTCGTTTTTACTAGTATCTAAATATTTTTTGATAATTTTTTTTGAAAATCGATGTCTGATGTCTATAAAGTTCTTGTTGAATCCAACACGAGAGATCAAGTCTTGTTATATGAATGGAGTAAAAAGGTGACCACACTACACAACTATATTCAAGTATTGGTTTTTCAAATGAAAGAAAGAGAAGCTTAAGGGTCACGGATTTCGCAACCGAATCTCTTTATGAATCCTAGGACCCAGTTAGCTTTTTAACTATGTATGTAGTTTAAATGATCATTAAAAGTTTACTTAGGATCAAAAATAACTCGTAAGTCAAAAAACACGGAGACTTTACTTAAAGGACAAGCATCAAAGGTATAATTAAAAACAAATGGAACATTTATAAATAAAATTGGACCTAAAAGGCTACCCTGAGGAACGCCAGAATTGACAACAAATTAATTTGAATACTCATTACAAGTCTATTTTTTGAATACGATGAAATCGAATTTAAGAAATTGTTGTTAAGAGCTTGATTGTTTAGCTTTAAAATTAATGTATTATAACACAACTTATAAAAGGCTTTACTAAAATCAGAAAATATACAATCGACTTGTCCAGGTTTTTCAAAAACATCTTAGCAAAAGGACGTGAAATTGAATAAATTAGTAATTAACACATACAATTGAAGTACAGTGAAAGGAAAGACATTACATACAATAGACTCAAACAGTTTCGGTATCACAGATAATTTAGATATAAATCAGTAGTTCATTATTTCATTTTTAGGACCTTTCTTGTGCATTATGAACGCACTTTTCCAGATATAAGGAAAAAGCTAACTTTTTAAGGACTCATTAAAGAGAACACAAAACGGATATGACAAATAAGCAACACATTTTATTAAGATAGAAGATGGTACACCATCAGGGCCTGGACTAAAACACTCATCAAATTTCATGATACTCTGTGCCACGATATCTTCGTATATTTTAAAATTAATTGAATTTAAGTGAGGGAAATCTACTTCAGAAGAAGAAAATTAAGAACTGTTGGCATGGTTTGTATCTTCGAAAGCTTCTTTGAAGAAGTTGGCAAACATGTTTGCGATGAATTTCAAATAGAGTTTGGGTAGTCATAAGTTTTACTTTTACAATTTACAAATTTCCAGAAACTATCTGAATTCGATTGATTCTACACTGATATATAAAAAAAGTGGCGCAGTCATACTTTTTGATATGCTGTTATCATTTTGATAATATGTCGCCATGTTTTTGCAGTTTTTTTTTTATTTTTAGTTTAACGGTACATTTTGTGCCTGTTTGCATAATCTTTTCGTTTATTGTTGTGGGTTTATTTGAATTTGTTTATTTATTAGTTTTTAGTGACTTGTGGAAAAATATGCAAATAACGGCAGAAGAAGTCGCCAGCGCGCTGGTTTTTGTTGAGGATGGACGAAGTGTGCGGTATGCGCCCGCTAAGATTGGAAAACCGGAGGTGACGCTAAGAAGAACTATTAAAAGGTATAGAGAAACCAGCCCCTTCACCCGACTTAGGGCGCCCAAGAGCAACATCTGCAAGGGTTGATCGATATTTGGTGCTCCAAAGCCTTCGCGATCGTCACCAAACAGCAGTTGAGCTGTCTCACAGACTGTGATCCGTTAGAATAATAGCTGTGAATGCTCAAACGGTAAGGCGGCGATTAGTGGAGAGTGGCATGAGACAGGAAGACCTGTTAGTGTACCGAGACTCACGGTACGGCACAAGCGACGTCGGATGGAATTTGCTCGCCTTCACCAAGATTGGACAGATGCTGAGTGGAGTAGAGTTCTTTTCACTGATGAGTCCAGGTTTTGTCTGCGCTCACCAGATGGACGTAACAGAGTGTGGAGACGGGCAGGTGGGAGATACTCTTCGTCAACAGTTGCCCAGCGGGAAAATTTCTGGGGAGGTTCCGTCATGGTGTGGGCAAAAATGTCCATGCGCGGAAAAACCGAGCTGTGCATCGTGGAAGGATCGGTGAATTCCAGATATTATATCAACAACATTCTGGAGGAATATGTGGTTCTATTCGCACTATTTATTGAAGAAAACTTTCTGCTGATGCAGGACAATGCTAGACCACACGTTGCTAGGTGCGTTACCGATTACTTGCAAGAAGTGGAAATAGAAGTAATGGATTGGCCTACGATGAGCCCGGACATGAATCCCATTGAACACGTTTAGGACCTGCTGGGAAAAGTGATAAAGAGGCGACCTGCCTTTCCAGAGACACTTAGTGAGCCGAGATCTGCTCTGATCGAGGAATGGGATAATTTGGACGGCAGCACCGTTACTACCCTTATTCAAAGTATGCTCAGGGGAATAAAAGCTTTGTTAGACGTTCGGGGAGGTAGTACCCACTATTAAAGAAACAAGGACTCGTTAAAAAAAAAATTTTTTAAAAAATCTAAAATGCTAAGTTTCGAAGTTTTTGCTTTTTTCTTAATTTATGTTTAAATTCCAAGTTATTCTAATTTTTCTTTTTGATATGAATATGTAAGTTGTTTTTATGTCGATAAACAAAACTGCATTAAAATTTTTCTTTTTTTATTTTCTTGAAAATATTCTAAAATTTAAAGATGCGCCACTTTTTTTGTAACTCAAGTGTATTTTAGAAATATAACTTTCATATACAGAATTAGAATACTCTGTAAAAAGTTGTTTTAGAATTAAAATAGTTTCACAATCTTCATCAGCTATTGTCCTATTATATTTTACCCAGGCTTTGTTTCTTTTATTTTTTAAGTTTAAGTTTTTAAGATGTAAATCAAACCATGAGCTCTTTTAAGTGAAATTGTTTTGTGTATTACACAAGAGTGAGTGTTACACATATTAATATTGCAATTAAAAAATAACTGATTCCACTCAATGGTATATAACAAATTAAAGAGTTCATCAAAATTACACTTACTAAAATTAAACTCAAGTTTGTTAATAGCGTTATAATATGTAGTGAAGAAGATATGTTTAAGTCAAGCGCAATATATAATGCGGGATAATAAAGATCTTCGTCTATTAGCTTAACAGCGGAGGCAATTATTGCAGTTTTGGCGCTAACGGTATCGGAGAAATGTAATAAATCCAGTGTTCTTCCTAAACGATTATTCACTCCGTTGAACTGGCTCAATCAACATGAAAACAATTATTGCTTACTCGTCGCATTAACCAGGACGTAGAAGTTATTATCATCAATTTTAACCCAATCCAGGTTTGGTGGGTTAAAGTCACCTACGATCAAATTTTATCTTTAGGTTCCAAAAGGACCTAAGTGGTGAAGGTCACATCTGATGATATGATAGGAGGTATCGAAAAGCTCCGAGTCGAGAATAGAGCTATTCAGCTAAATATATAATGACTTCTTGAGGAAGATTGTTTACATTTTTGTAGATCATATTGTATCTTTGTCCGAAGTTCATTTACAATTTTATAATATACTAGATGACCCGGTGAACTTCGTATCACCTACATATATTTTTGAAAAATATGGTCAAAACTTAATACCAAATTTTTATCTACATTAAATACAACAGAGTTATACACTTAATCAATTTAAGGCTTTCTGATGTTCTATATTTGTTGTCTTTTTTTTGCGGTGCGTAAATATATAGATATGATGGTTTTCCAACTCACGAACACACGCGACGTATAATTGGCCATGCGCGAAACAGGGAAACTTTTATTCCAGTTGATTCCCCTTAGAATCATCCGTATACGCGGGATCAAAACATCCTCTGCTTTGTATTTTCCCTTGATGATCTTGGTCTCGATGACGTTATTTATTGGCTTTTTTTTACAGTCAGCCTCGTTCCATTGCACTGTCGAGGTTTATTAATGTTACGCAGCATAATCACAACTGATCCCACATTTAATTGGCCGCCAATATTGCTCGTTCACTCACCCAATTATGGTTTTTGAACTGTTGTTCTATGTCCGTAAAAACACTCTGAACAAACTCCTCTTTTGAGTCGACGAAGTGACAAAAATCCGTGAGTAGTGTAATTAATCTGGTTGAGGTGTCACCTGTGACCTTACCATTTCCAATATCTAATAACTGCTTCGAAAACATAATCGCTGTTTGTGTCTTTACATACCGCCTCAAATTAGATGGTTTTTAGTGTGCGTTTAGTTCGTCAGCAATAGTTGATCGGGGAATAATTGGAAGAGTGTGACGAAAATCACTTGACAACAGAGATTTTTTGCCGTTTTTTCCAGTGCCTCCAGTGACCTCTTGTGGGCCATCGTACATTCATCCCAAACGATCAATTTGCATATCTGTAGAATCTTCTCCATTGAGCTGTTTTTGGCGATGTTGCAAACTTGTGCTTCGTTGATTTGCATGTTTAGTGGTAATTTCAAGGCAGAATGTGCAGTTCGTCCACGTTCTAACTCAAAACACAAAAGACATCAAATGTTTCACAGCAAGGATCGTTTTGTATTGGAAAATTAAAGTGCAGTTTTAAGTATTTTCCGTTACTTAATCTTTATGTTTCTCACCGTTTAAACCTTCCCTGAATTTCCACAATTAGTGATTCAAATTAGCTTTTTTGGCCTTTAGTCCACAAAAATTGGCGTTTCGTCCGGGTGATCTCACATGGACTCATCAGTTGACTTGTGAAGACCTTGTCAATACGCAATTTTTGTTAAGTTCAGTTCATCTTACATGAATTTTTTGACAAAAATCCAATGTGAACTATATCCAACAAAGATTAGGATTGTAATCATGAATTATGAAGGTTCAAGGTTCAAGGTCAAAATTAACAAAATCGGGCCAGCCACTCTCGAGTTTTAGCGAGACTAACGAACAATAATTGATTTTTATATATATATATAGAAGATTAATATCTTATTAAGCAGCTTTGATTCAGCGTTGTCTAATTTTGAAGAAAAGGGTTCTAAGTTGTACCACGTTTGTTGGGTCATCGAAACATTCCCATCTCTTGAGCACCGTTTCGAAATGTTTCATGTCTTTCCTTGTTTTATCGCTTCTTTCACAAGCATTGCTCACTCGAATTAGACAGTTCCATTGTCGGACTCTATTTTTCCTTCCACTTTCAATATTCAGAACTTCAAAACTAATGTGCATCGATACCTCCTATTAGATCCTTCACTATTTCCTTAAAGCTCGGACTGTGTTAATCATATTGGGGATAGAGTGAACCACTTTAGTGCGCGCTCATTATAAAACAAAAAGACTTTCACCAGTTGAAAATGTTAAGTCAAAACCTACCATAAAACGATTAATTTTGAAATGTACAATCTCGAATTTGCTTCTATTTATATTTTGAAAGTAAAATTACCAGAGTCAAAACTACTTCCCCAGCCTGGTTAAATTCTTCCAACAAAATCGTTTTCAATAAACTTTTGACTAATTAGCATTTGTATCAGTGAATGATGCAAATGATATTTCCCATATCAACTACATAATTATAAAACACAAGTGGCTGTAGGTACATGTTTTATAAGATTGCCTGCATGATGTCCAATATTGTAGATTGTTGTTGATGACACTCCTATTAATATGAGAGGTATCATGTGCAATGCGCACACTAATGTTAGTTCATCACTGAGATAATCAGTCAATTACTTGCATGGTTGACAGTCTGGTCAATTTTGATTGCACTGTTTTATTAGCAACCTCTTATAGGCGTTACGAATGTGGGGATAGATAGGTACTCATGTATAGACGAAAGTACCAGATTTGCCCTGTTGTTTTTTTTCCGATTGATAGCACTTACACTCGGAATAGATAGTAGTAATTATGCCTTTAATTACAAAGTTATGTGGTAGGCGAATTTAATACTACATAGCCACCAAGTTCTGCTAAGAATAAAAATTATAGGAAATTTTCATAACAAAGTTTGTGATTAATACATTACTCTCATAGAATAAATAAATCACTTTCCTTACATTAAGTTTTTAGAACTTGTATTTCAATACAAAAAAAAGCACATAGTTCAAATATTTTTTTTTTATTTTGTGGTAGACCTTAGAAGCTGCACAAAGAAATATTTTATGAAGAAAGCTGTTCAAAAATATTTAAGATTATTAAGATAGAAAGGTGGTGTCGATGAAAACTGGTCTGAAATGTTTGCATATTGAAATGGCAACGGAAAGCCGTGCCGGGTAAACTAAACCTTGACACTGTCATATAGGCTTGGCGATTATTCAAATTGGATGGGGAAGAGGTGGATTCAATTCCTCATTTTCTATGTACATCCCATAGAGGTAGACTCCATCTTGGAGTTTTTTATTCGAGGAACCTAGTGATCTAATAAATATAGACTCTCTCCAGCTTTATTAGGAGCTCCAAATTGTTCAACAAGAAGGCAGAAAATCTTTTGATTCATTTGATATCACAATGAACACACTCTGGTCTAAATGTGTCAGCTTTGACGCTGGCAGCCACTTCATCTTACCTAACATACACTCTATTCAAAAAATTAACATTTAAAACTCGTCTTTATCATTTTATTGACTTAATAAATTCAAATAAAATGCAAAATTACTGTTCAGTAAATAATACTAATATCCTGGAGGATCATTGGATGTTGTTTTCCAAGATATAATGTGGTAGTTAAACTCCAGGGCCTCTCCAGATATACATATATTGCATACCGATGAGTGAAATGGAAATCGAATCGATTGAGTGTAAGAAAATTATAACTAAGGGATTTGTATTGTTCTTACACTCAATCAACGAAAATGCTAGCCTAGTTTAGTAAGAATTTAGCTCCCCAAATGTACATTTATTTTGCTCATTAGTAGGTCTACATATGTAGAGAATTTTTTCATTTAAACCTCAAAATTTAATTTTTGCCGCTTAAACTGTTCTTACACTCATCGATTTATTTGTAGTTGAAATTGCAAAAACTAAACTCTAGGTTATTTGTATACCTTCTTTATATTTATTATATTTTTATAAAAACAATTTTTATAGATATATTCGTTGTAAAAAAAAGAAAAGAAAAAACTCTGTTATACTTGCGACCTGCTTTGTCAAACAAAAATCAATTTCAACCGATGCATCGTTTTCAATACGGTAAGTAATAAATTTTAAAATTATAGACAGATAAAATAATTTTATTTTCAATTAAATTTTTAACAAAATCATAATTATGCTGGTATTCAAAATTAAATTTGACAATAACTTGTTTTAAGTTGTCTGTCAGTACGGTAAGTAATATAGGAGGTAATTAACAGAATTATACCTAAGCAGATACTCTTTTATGACATTTTTGAGTAAAATAAGTGTGGGATGAGGAATGCCTTGAGACAAAGACTATAAAAAAAACAGACTCATGATTCTGACTTGCTGCTATTTGAATGTGCGAACTCAAAGTTTATAATTTAAAAAAAATATGTGACTCACTAGTTCCAACGGAAAATATTTATTTAAAGTTTTGATTATAGATAATTCAGAAATGAGTGTAAGGCGAAACTATTCAATAATTTCCAATAAAAATGAGTCAACCCATTTCACTTATTATTATTATTACATTGACACTGGCGATGATTTAGCTGATTATATTATCATTTCATTCAATATGCATACATATAATGTATGTATAAACATATTTACCTATTTATAAAATAGGGAACATACAAATATTTCCGCCTGTTATTTAATTAAAATACTGGATTAGGTACTTGCTGTTATAATAGATGAAAATTTTTGGTTTGAATTTTTTGCAGGTATTTAGTGATTTAAGCAAAATTTCAATTAACACACTAATTGTGACAAAATTATGACTGAATCCTTGTAAGTGTGGAAGTTCTTCACAAGGATCTGGAAGTTGTCACATCGTATAAGTATCTAGGAGTAAATAAATAAATAATAAATTATGACCTTTCCTTCAAACAACATTTTAAATTTAAACTTGCTGATTCGAAAAAAGCCATAAATTTAACTTGGAACCTTATATCAAACTCTAGGGTTGGGTTACCATCCAAAATAAAATTTTTTGAAGCTGTTATGCGTTCTATAATGTGCAATGTGTAATGTTCTATATGTGTAATGTGAAGATGTAGAAAAATTATTGCGTTTCTTTTTGATAAAACTTCTGCGACTACCAGAAACCACGCCCAATTATATGCTCTTAATTGAAAGTGGATTGTCACCTCTATATGTTTTCACACTTCAACTTAACATGAACTATGTGACCAAAGTTCTTAACGAGGCAGACGATTCACAAATAGAAAATATCACACAAGCAGAAAATTCGTCACCAGGGTTTTTCTATCGGCAACTCGATCACCAACAGATTAATTACCTGTACCTAGGCCTCAGTTCTGCACAAATTTCTAGGGTAATTCGAGTGGGAGGAGAACTACTCAAGCTTCAGTATATGCCCCATCGTGAGGATAGTTCACTAATTTGCTGCCTATGTAACACTAGGGAGAACGAAGACGTGATACACTTTCTTGGTTCCTGTCTCATCTTAAAAGAAATAGGGAGATAATACTATGGAGTCAATATAATGAATATCGAAGATGTTAAAAGTATACTGAACGACAGTGAAAATTGGGGAAAACCTGCTTCTTATTGCGACTCAGCGCTCAATTATAGAACAAGAATAATAAATGAAAATTTCTAAAATACAAAAATTCAAATCCACTATTTTTTCTTTTAATATATATTTGTATAAATACGGGTACCTACTCTTTTTATTACATTATTTATATCTTATTTAAATTTTGATAAAACAAACAAAAATAAAATGTTAAATTTCTTGTCATATCTCGGCAGACGAAGCCATGCTTAAATGTACTAAATTTTAAACAATTACAATTGTAAATTTTATAAATATAGGCTTACATCCAGATCAAAAAGGGTGAAAAATTTCTTGCATCGTCGAAGGAAAGCTAAGCACTTAGCAGCGTTTTTTGCGAAGTCGAATATGTGGTCATTCCACACAAGGTGGTCTGTGATGCGCATACCTAGAACTGAGAGCTGTTCGGTTTCCTCAATGTTAGTGCCACTCATGGATAGCGACACATTAGAAGATACCAAGGTTTACTTGGTATGGGAAGCAGTGGCACATGTACATTCTAAAACACCGTAAAACATACTAGAAAGATGTTGTCCACTCATGCACCAAAGGAAAAACCATCTGGGACAAAACCAGGTGGAAGAGAGCGACCTATCCTCTCTGAAGGTGTCCCAAATAATAAGATTCCTAAGAGCAATAGATTTGGAGGAAGAACTAAGTGGTGGCACAATAGATCTCTAGGTCGCAGTCCAATTACCCCCAATAAAAAATACATTCATGCCAAAGCTTTGTTCACAAGTTCTCAAAAACAAAGGATTATAGACTTATTTATTTATTATTTTACTTGCGATATACAGTGTTGGACAAAACTAAAGCACGAAAAAATACCACATTGGAAACATACGAATAAAAAGTGAAAACACTCGTGATACTTTTATATTTTTTATTTTTTTCTTAATCACATTTTATTCTATATTTTACAGCTTTTAATTTGATTTTAAATCTTAATATACATACATATGTATTTCTAAAAAATAAAAATAGTTCAAAACTCATTAAAAAGTAACTGGACAAAACTAAAGCACATGTACCCTATTTCTGCTTACAGTTATCGAATTTTACCGCTTACTTCTTAATTGCTACTCACTTGTTATTTTGTCAAGCATGTTCTAGGCAAAACAAAAAAGTTAATCGCGGATCTTTGCACCATGCTAACGGTCAAAGCTAATGAATAATTTTAAATTTAAATAAAAATTGTTAAAATGGCGCGGAATAAATATTCCAATAAATTTAAAAAAAAAAAAATAGTGTCCGACTTTCAAAGCGGTGAATCAATTATATTTATTAGGAATAAAGCCATACGGTTATTTCTCGGATAATAGCTCGATTTCGTGCTCGGGGTAGTGTTCAAACAGTGCACAATGGTGGTAAACCACGTCGCATTGCGAAAAAAGAATAATGAGGTTAATCAAAAAGGACCCTTATATTACCTCTAAAAAAAATAACTAGATTTATAAATCTCTTGCAGAACGCTCTGGCGAAGAGCGATTGATAGCGGCTTGAAAGCTCGTCGTGCTGTAAAAAAGCCATTTATTTCCTTTAAAAATAGACGTGCAAGACTAAAATTTTCCAAAACGCACCTTAACTAGACTATGGAAAAATGGAAGACGGTTCTATTATCGGATGAATGGAAATTTAATTTAAAAGGATCGGGCAGATTTCGTACGGTACGAAGATCGAAAGGTGAACGCCTCAATCCTCGATTCACCACGGCAACTGTGAAGCACTGTGGTTATTGTCTGGGGATGTTTTTCCAGTCAAGGGATCGGGCCACTTCATAAGATAAGTGGTATAATGGATCGTTTCATGTACCAGGAAAGCCTTCAAAACGTCATGCTTCCGTATGCGGAGGAGAATATGCCGTTGCGATGTATCTTCCAACATGACAAGGATCCGAAACATACCGATAAATTGGTGAAAGATTGGCTTAATGAAGGTAATATGTATTACGGTTATACAGTGGCCAGCGCAATCCCCTGATCTCAACCCCACAGATAATCTATGGGAAATTGCAGATCAGAGGATTGATCGATCAAAATGTAACAATTTTGACTCGCTACTTGACAACAAGTACAAACTGCCTGTGAAAACATCCCCATACAAATAATTGACAATCTCATTGCATCCATGTCTCGTCGATGTGATGCAATCATCAAACATTTTGTTTACGCCACCAAATACTAACAATAAAACTTTTTTTTTATTTATTTTGAATATGAAATCAAAAATGTGCTTTGGTTTTGTCCACCTACTTTTTAATGAGTTTTGACCTATTTTTATTTTTTAGAAATATGTTACAGTGGCGTAGCGTAGGGGGGGCGGCAAAATGTCGCCGGTGATGCGGTTAGAGTAGAAATCATATGTTTCATGAAAGATCGTTTGACAAGTCAACAAACAACAATGATGTAAATTTGAAATTTGATTTTCGTTAATTCGTAGACGGTGAGTAGGGTCGTAAGAGTGCATTCCGTATTGTCGCGCGACTCCCGAAACTAAAATAAAACGTTCCGAAACTCTCGCGAAACTGAAAGGGAGTGTTCCGAAACATGTGATATGCACATGCGAGATATGATAAGATAACTAGGATTCGATGGAAACGTTATTCTAGTCTCAGCCAGCTCAATGTTTTCGCTCCCTCCCGCATCACAGAAAGTTGTTTCGATTGTGTTGTTTATAGTTTAAATACTGTTGAATCTTCTAAAACTAAACACTTAGTACTTCACTCAACCTTTGAAATAGTTTTTGAAAAAAAAAAGAGTTAAAGGAAGCGGCGCGGAATACCGCAAGAAAAAGGCTAAGAAAGAAGCAGACGCGAAGACGCGAAATATTTCAGTTCTAGCTCTGGTTCAAAAGCCACGTTAACGTCCTCGGCGGCATCCAGCAGCAGCGGAAGTGATTCCAATGTAAGTAAGATTCCTCCATCTACAATCGTGAGCGGCCTAGAATTGTCCTCCAGGCAGAAGAAGAAGACGTGCAGACGAAGACGAAGTCGACTCACCAGAAGTACCTCAAGTATCTAGTCACAAGCCTGCAGAAGAAGTGAACATCGTGAAGCTGTAAAGACGCTTAAAAATAAGTTTGTGGAAGTTCTTGAGGAACTGGAAGAATTGACGGATCAGTTGGCAGTCTTCTTCTGACAGTCATGCAGTCATTCAACTTCCTCACTTTTCTTGGCTTTTGAGCTGCAGAGCTACCTGAAGAAGATGACGCACAGATTTACCTGCAGCAACGTGGACTGAGTATGGATAAGTGTGCTCAGAATCTGCGTTTTAAAAGCCTTCTTAGAGGAGAGCAGAGACCGTTTCGTCCAAGCCGCAATCGACTTTTCTAAGACTCTTTGGAGAAAATTCGGAATCGGACTTAAAACGAGAAGAATTCGCAGGAAAAAACGCATGCATGGCGATGAATCCGCAGATGCAGCTTTGTCTCACGAGCCTCATTCGTAAGGCCCGTATAATCCGTTTATTAAACCGCTGATCCTATTTTACTTTCAATAAAAGATACTTCATTGCCTGTGAAATGATGTCCCGAAATTTAATTTTAATTTAGTATTGAATGGGGGCGGCAAAATAGGTCTCCCGCCCCGGCCGCCGAAATGGTAGGCTACGCCACTGATATGTTAAGATTTAAAATCAAATTAAAAGCTGTAAAATATAGAATAATGTGTTGATTAAGAAAAAATAAAAATTATAAAAGTATCAAGAGTTATTCGTATGTTTCCAATGTGGTATTTTTTAGTGCTTTAGTTTTGTCCAACACTGTATGTAGGTACTATAGGGCAAGTTCTTCATTTGCAAAAAAAATAGAATTCGAGATTTTAATCAAAGTTGACATTACGATGATAGCGAAGACGAAAAAAGTGGGTCCGGCAATTCCGTCTGTCTGTCTGTATGTCTGTACATATGTCTGTATCACTCCCTACAGCCTAAACCAGTGGATCTATTTTCTCCAATCCCGGTAGTTAAGGGTCTTCGGTGATTCCCTAGAGGAGAAATTGAATTTTTTTAGCTCTAAAACTAACGGTACCCCCCACACACCCGTGGTGCATAATCTTATTTTTCTCGAAAACGGCTCTAACGATTTTGATTAAAAAAATTAGGTGTGATATTATGGACATGGACTACATTTTGGTAAAAAAAAGTTGGGGAAAATGTTATTAATGATAATTGTCATAGAACCGTTTTTTGATTTTCGACTTTCTCATTAACGGCTATAACGATTTTAACTCAAAATTTTTACCAGGAGCCTCCTTAAGTTTAAAATAATATGGTGTATAAAAATATTCGAACAATTTTTTTTTTTGTTTAAAAAAAAAAATCCAATTTATTTTTTGAAAAATCAATATCTTGAAAACGTTTGAATTTATTTCGTAAAATCTATATTACTAAGCACTTAAAATTGGCATCCAAAATTTTGTTCTAAAAAAATTGAAAGAAATTTGTTATATAAAAAAATACTTTAATAAAACGATTTTTGAACTTTATTTGGGAAAATTCATACTTTTCCGGAAATCAGACCGCAATTCCATGCGTTTGAACATTTTTATCTCATTAAGTCCATGTTTTATATTTATAAAATTTATTTTAAATTGTGCGATCCAGTCGTGTATTTTATATAAACAAGTAATACATTTGTCCACTTTTGCTCATCACTGTATAAAGAAGATTTGAGATCATTTATGGAAAAGAGTACGAACTGCTGTTTGGCGCGAATACCTTCAAGAATACATCAACCTCTGCCGATTACAAAATTGTAAATAACCTTAATAAAGAACTGGAAAAATATATTCACTTGGGGTTTCACGTATTGAAACGAGACTTTAGACCGAATTAAGCAACACTTGCCAAAACTATACAACACCACTATTATTGTTGTAATTCCAAACAAATTAAAATTATTTCTCAATTATTTGCCGAATAATCAAAACTATTTAAGGGAACCCCACTTATTAAAATATTGTTTATTTATTTATTCAACAAAACGTGCGTTACACCAACACAAACACATCCGCACGGCCCCACAATAATAATGAGAAGAACATCTAATCAAATTAACTGCCGCACATGGAATCTATTGATAGTAAGTGTATCCAATTACGTGTGCCGCCGAGTTATTTTGCATGATTGAAATATTTGTTAATTTATATTTTTTAAGTTTTAGTTTTGTGTTTTGCGATATGGGTGGGTGTGAGGCAAACTATCAATTAAATAGAAGAAATAGAGAGGCACAAAAATGTGTACCTAATCACATATATTCAATTAGTTTAATTATAAGATAAAATCAAATTGACGAAATAATTGAAATCACACAGCGTCCGACTTGTGCCCGCGTCGACCTATTCATTGACTTAAACATTTCTCAATCAAACAATTAATTTAGATAGAAAGAAACCCACCCCACCTCCCAAAGTGCCATGCTCCTGCTGTTATCGCATCAGTCTTAGAAATTATGACTAGTATGACTAGGTACCTACTTGGAATTCGTGTGATGTGCACTGAAAATGTACTGATAAGAAGCACTTCCATCATCGGAAGATAACAAACAGTTATTCAGATAATCGCGCAATGTCATGACTCATGAGTAATTTCGCCGGAATATTCTCACCAATTGGTACCTGTTTGAATTCGGTATTATTATCATCATCATAGTTAGTGCTCGTGGCCCTTGAGTCAGCTCCGAGCTAAATGTGTCTATGACTGTCGACTCGAAACTATCAATTCGGAATTTGCATTAATTATCGCTTGCATAATGAGCGAGTTAGGTATAAATGCAAAATTAGCACGTTTTGCTTATGTACATGGCTCCCTTCGTGGTCAAGTTCCATGTATGTACAGGAACTGTCAGTCAGTTAGTCTACATGCATGAAGACCAAGACACCCACGCCAGCAATTGCCGCCTTCGGGAGTACACTTGTGGGTGCAGAAAATAAAAACACTACAAATCACAAACAAGCAGAAGTTGGGGGTTTTTTTTATCAATTTTGGCCACCATGTCCAGGAAAGAGATTGTTTTTTTAGGGCGTTTGACCTAGTTGATGGGGATTCTAGTCTAGTCCGAGCGAAAAACACAGACCAAACGTTCACCGAGAGCACCACGACCACACCACCGAGTACCGAACTGACTCAGTGAATCCGATTTGTACAAAAATTAAGGCAGGTTTCTTCCCTTCGTTGATTGCAAATGACTTTTATAGAGTTGACCATGAACGGCTGGCAGGGCAAGGGAAAGCGTCACCGGACAGTTTTTTTTTCACAAAAAAAAAATCTGGTCACTTTTTTTGTTGGACTTACCCCATTTGAAATTGTGCCATTTGATGGCTTTATTCCATTTAAACGATGACGCACTTCGATAGGCTTGATGTCAGGCGATGCAGTCTTGAAATTTTCAGATGGAAAAACTAATTCGGCTTCGCCGTCGACGCACGCGAATTTACCCATTCTGTCAAGTCAAACGATTTACCAAACACTGCGAAAAACGATTATAATTTACAAGTGAATTTTTTTCCATTGGAAGTGGTTTGGGTTTTTTTTGTTTGTATTTATTTTACATGGATGAATTTGATGTTGATAGGTGGCCATGTTGGAAATAGTTTTGCTAGTTGATAATAGATGGCAAACAGCTGGGGTGTGTTCGGAGAGTTTGAATCTATTTGAGAAATTGGGATGCGATTTTTATGTCTACAAAAATAACTAAATAATATGCTTTGAGTATATATAATATGGAGGGCTCGTTTCTATTCCAAATGTGTGACTATCATAGGGGGCGCTACTCAAATTTGTGTAAGACAAAGTTATTTGACAGCGGCAACCACAAAAAAGTTTTTGGTAGGATTGATTGCCTTGCTCTTGCTGGAAGATACTAAGTTAGAACAAAAGAATAGCATACAAATTAACAAACAAAAAAACATTTTATTATTCAATATTTTTGTATCTTTAAACAACGAAATAGACACTAAAACTTTTTCAAGCTAAATATTTCTACAAATGTATTTTTTTAAATCCAACTAGAACACATTACACCTTGAGTTCGTCTTCGAATTTGGACTCGTTTTTCGGTTGGAATTGTGCCAGTTTCTTAATCTTTACCTCATTACAAAGGTGACACAAACCACTTGCAGGGAATGGATTGCTGATGTCGGAAAAATCATTCTGCTGTTTATCTCTCTTAGTCGAGGCTAAATTACTGGAGTCCAGCTGTTGAAAGATCTCCCGATTGTAGTCGCCAGCCTTGGTAAATCCATTGTATTGGTCACATTGTGGGGAAGCTATTCGCCACCAAGTAGGGAACTTTAATATTTTGATTACAAAACTAGCAATTAACAGGCACTTTAAAGTTTTATCTTATTTTAACGCAAAATAATTTGTAAAGAATTAAAACAGTCACAATGCTTAATTGATATGCGGTTTTTTTTCGGTTTTTTGCAAACAAGACTGAAAATTTACTGAGTGATGCTTCATATCACATGTGACGGAGAACGATGTGCGAGGAGAAGGTAAACACAAATTGACAGCATACAGCTGTATCCTTAACTTACAGAAAGTGAGACAGCGACCCCTATCACAACTGCAAGTACTACAATGCATTAGGGATAGGAACGAGCCCTCCATATTATATATACTCAAAGATAATAGGTGTGTTTTTTTCGCAAGTCCATATAGAATTCTAGAAAAAAACGACATCGAGACTAAGCCCTTTACATGTAAGCACAACAACTACTTAAAAGCCACTTTACACGATATTATAAGTCATATGCTTTCTCATATGACCTGTCAAAAAAAAAACAAATCAAATCGTTTGAACGCACCCATTAAACGCATATCACTTCTCAAACGAAAAAGCATATGACTTTTTTGACATTAGGACTGTAGCTAATTCCATTTAAGAAGTCATATGAGATTTGTTGTTTTCGTGGGAAACATTGAATGGAGTGTTGACATTTGAATACAAAATATGGTAAAATTCTGAAAAGGTAACTATGTATGCGGTTTTTTTTAAATATTTCAGATCTCATTAACATATATACTGTAAAATTTTGAATTAATACAGCTATCATTGTTGATAAAACCACTGCCATTGGTTTCTTTTTGTTTTCCATCATGGAATAACGACACAAATTTATTTCAGTTTATATTTTATATTTATTTTGGATTTTGGTACTCTGAAAATCAAAGGGGAAGTCATAGACGTGTAAAGCATAGATAAACCAAAACGGTATGACTTGACTCGAAATGACAGGTCATTTGATAAATCATACAGAAAATGTGATGACAGGTCATATGACTTCTATTATCGTGTAAAGTGGCTTTAATGTCGATTTCCTTTACACACTAGGGATTTTAGGGATTGCGATCCCTTGTCAAATTTTGACTTTTACGACAGATTTTACGTTCCTTCACACCAAAAAAATCTATTTTTTTTTTACATAGATCAAATCTTTCGAATCCGTATTTGGAGAGGGATTTACATGTATACGAAATACGCATACTAAAAAGACAAAATTTGACAAGGGATCGAAATCCCTAAAATCCCTAGTGTGTAAAGGAAATCGACATAAGTCTATGCGGACTTTGCTAAGTCCAAACAATTTTCGAAACTTAATACTACGCTTCCACTGAACGATAATCTAGATTATTTTCCAGTTTGATTTAAAATAATCTAGTTGTGTTTCCACTGGACTTGTTAGATTTATTTTGACATCTAAAATCTTAATTACAAGCAGTGTCAGTTATTAGAATGTTTTTTTTTTTTGTTCAGTTTGTCAACAGACTGTTTTTTTTTTTTTTCTTCCATCAAACTGTCAGATTCATTGGAAATGAAAAAGTGAATCCGTTCAGTACAGTAGATTTCAAGTAGATTTATTTGAAATCTCGAATCGAGATGATTAATTTTTGTATGGTAAATCTAGTGATTTCAAGAAGATTTCAAGTAGATTTGAGTAAATCTCAGATTATCGTTCAGTGGAGACGTAGTATTAATATAAGACCTGATAAAAACCGTGATGCCAAAATAATATTATCAACATGTTATCAATAATTTGTTGAGAAAGGTCAAAAGTGACGTTTTTGGATGCTGGTTGATGCTAGTCGTCAATAAAGCTGACAAATGCCTTCGCTATGGCAGTGACAAATGCCTACGCTATGGCTATGCACAGTGCTTCCAAACATTTGGAAAGAAGTTCCTAAGTACCGATGTCGATTTTCTTTTTACAAATCTATATGGCCTTGCTAATTCTATTCTAACATAACTAAAGAAATTTTTTTTTAATAAATTGCTTCTGAATACACCTAAAACAATGACAGTTCTTTTTTTTGACGTTTGTAAATGTCAGAGTCTTATACTACTTTTTCACCAAAAGATAATCCGAAATTCAAGGTAATAGATTTAGCTGTTGGATGATATTCCACCGCACTAAGAAATTAAAAAAAAAGATATACTTTGCCAGCACTTATCAAAATGCTAATGGTGTTTCAATTTTTCTAATAAAGTGGAAGAGAAAGAAAGTTACATTTGTGACAAACGATGAAAAATCATCGAGATGATTTAGCATGATATGGATATAAGGTCTGTGATGCAATGAAGATTTCACGATATTAATTTCTAATCTACTAGATTTGGCGAAATAAATTTGTACGGTAAATCTTCGAGATTTAAAAAAGATTTTGTGTTAATCCACTTAAATCCAGGATTATCTCTTGGGGGGAAAACATAGTATTATGAAGTAAGCATGATACTATACTATACTATTATTTTAACTTTAATTAAAGCAAAGAGAAAGTACAATGCTAAACTCAATTAAAATTTGCATAATCGTCGTTTTAACCTAGCTTCATACTAAGGCTGGTATTCACCGAGCGCTCATAACTTAAGAAGCTCATAAACCTATTCACCAAGCAATATTAGTGAAGATCTACGAGCGCTCTTAAAAGTTAGGAGTGGTCCCGACTACTCCTAAACTTACGAGCGCTCTCTTCGAAAGTTTGTTCGCTAAAGACGTGCCACGCACGCATTTGACTCGAATCCATGTGAGCAATGCCAAGTAGAAGAGTATCCATTTGCTGTGAAGACCAACATTCCACAACATTTCACAGTTTGGGTATGCCTGAACAAGAGATAGAGTGGCTCTCATTTTCGAACTTCGAAAAACACTTGTGAGTGGTTGGTGAATACCCCAAAGAAATTTCAAGTTAAGAGCCGTTTAAGAGCGCTCGGTGAATACCAGCCTAAAACTGCTTTAACATCGTACTAAAATTTGCCCACTTGCTCATGTGTTATATAGTATTTTTTAAGAAGATATACTTATTGTCGATTAAGTATTTAAAAATTAAAGTTTTTTTTCCAGTTGTTAGAGATTCAAATAAAATAAGATTTTTTGTTAGGCAGTGGTTCATATTGGACTCACATCACTGATTATGATTATGACATCACCAATGTGATAAAAATATAGGGTCGAGTGAAACAGAATTATTTCGTTTTTTGGAAACATAATATTTTAAAGAATCCAATTTATTTTATTTGGAAAGATATTTATGTAATTTAATTTGAGTTTTGCAATTAAATAATTTTTTAACCAACCCTTCAAAGGACACATATTTGTGGGTTCATTTAGCTTACTGCTAATTTAATTTTAATTTTTATGTAAAATTCCAAAAACCTATTCTGTTATTCTGATATGAATTTCCATATAAAAGTTTGAGCTGTCGAAATATCGTATGATTTATAATTTTGATATTTGACATGCTAAAATCTGTTATAAATGTTCGAAAGCAGAAAAAATCTTTTAGCAATAGCTGAATACCAGCATGCCAAAATCTATTATAAATCATAAAAGAAAAAATACAAACTCTGTGACTTTTATCATTAAATATTTCAATAAATAGTTCTTATTGAAAGTAAAGTAAAAATAGATATTTATCTTTTATATCGTTAACGACATTTTTTGTAAGAAAATATATTAAAACACATATCATATAGATAAATAAGTATAGTATTTCCATGGTAATCCCTTAAACATAGGTGGTAAAATCGAATTCCATGGTACATTATACAAATAGTGTGTAAAGAGGTTACTTTTTTACTCGTCACCCATTTTAAATATGTCATATGAAATATTTTACTTAATCGCAGCTGTTTGTTAACAATAAATTTTGGTTCTGTTTGATACCAGATTTCATTTTCGAAGTTTGCGCACTGGCAACTGTGATCGAAATCAAATAGTTTAATCACCAGTTGATAGAGCAGCGCGCACATGCAATACTTGATTCACACTTAAACTTTTCTCTTTTGGACTTATAGAAAACAACTCAACTATTTAGTTGAATGTGCGTGCAGGTGCATATGATTATGTGTTACACAGAATAGCGAACTGGATTTTAGGCAATCGTTTAGTTTTGTGTCAAAACACTGTTTTCGCTGTTTTTGCGTGGAGTCCCATATAAGCCCCTTTGTTTCATTTTAGCAACAAAACATTTGCTAAATTAAAAACTGAATGCGCGCGCCTGGCCTTATAAAAATTCCAAACTCTGAAAACGAATAATAAAAGATGTGTTAAGATGGAAATCTTTTATTATAAAATAACAGAAAATGTATAACAGAATAACAGATATGTCAGAGTAGAGCTAAATATTTTCAGAATTTGAAATAATTTTAAATAATAGAAATGAAAAATGAAGGTTAGTAAATTTCTTATAAAACAGATGACTATAACTTTTTTATTCTGTGAGCCATTCTCTTTAATACATTAAACGCATTTATTTCAAAATGCTGAGGTCATGCAGATTAATAAAACATCTAAAATAATAAAAATATGTCATTATTAGGAAAATAAGAAGAACCAGTCTCCATTAGTACTCTTATTTTCACCTTGATTAGACTGCTTTTACACGAAAATGATTTTTAAGCTTTGTTGATAAGAAATTTCTTTTTTTGGTTTCTTTTGACTGCATGAATATTTTTTAAACGCTAAAATTCCTTATGAATGTTTACTTTGATCCAAGTGAATAGGAGTCATCCCTCTGCTAGTGTAATTAAGCTCAGTATTCATTCAGTATCCGAAATTTCATCATTTAAAAGTAGTCACAGCTTTTAAGCAAGTATTAATACATATAATATGTCTTTTCTTCACGCTTATACTCAAAAGTCAAAGCTCACTGAAATTTTTTAATTTTTGAGAGCAAATATTGGCATTAGGTTGTTTATTTGTGGAAGCATAATTTGCCTAAAAAACGCATTTCATGACAAGAGATACTCTTAAGACTATAGTACACAAATCGAGACAAGACAAATTTTATCTCAACAATTTTAATGAGTTAACAACTTTAAAGTTAGCAAATTTTTAAGTAGTATCATACTATGTAATACCTAGGCCATTTTTTTTCTTAAATGTTTATAGGAAATATTTTTCTTGCATTTTTTCCGAGTAAAAGACTGAAATAGTTTGAATTTAAAATATTCAAAATTTCATCTAAAGCCTAGTACTCACCTAGCGTGAAATGAAAAATAAATACGTTCCAAATTACACGCGAAGAATAAAAATGAAAATAGAATTATACTTTTCCACGTGAATTTTTGATACTCACTTTAAATGAAAAAAAAATGACAATTATTTTTAAATTGATTCGTTCTTTCTGTTTATAAATTTTCAATGTTTTGGTTTAAAACAAAATATTGAAATCAACTGACAAATGTCACAGTTTTCCACGTTGCCTTAAACTTTTTCCTGATGGTTGTACATTGAGAAATGAAAATCATAGCGTGGAAAAAGTTGTGGAACATATTTGTTTTTCCAATCCACATTTTAGTACTCACCTCTCGTTGCGGATTTCATGCCAGTGAATCAGCAGTCACTTTTATATGAAATTTTCATTTTCACTTGAACTGAGTACTAGGCTTAACAGCTAAAAAAGTGCTTAAGTACCTAAGGGGTTTTAGATTTTTGAGACACAATTTACTAACACTAATAATCTGTTAAATAATTTCAAGGCCCCTTCGCTCTTTCAAATTGCTACGCCCTTGTTATAGAAATCCTATTTGACGATAAATTTCTGATTAGAAATAACTGGAATGCAGCTGATTAAGAAAATGTTCACTCAGCCACTTCCAGTCAACTTTTTCATTAAATATCTGTATATCTTTCTCACTCTATTTTTATTTTTCTCTATATTTATCTCTATATCTTCCTTTCATTTATAATATCTTCTTTTCGTTCACTCACATTGCGTCATATACCTATTTTCACTCCAACAAAATTATCGAACTCTATTTCCAACTCTTTCTCCAAAATAATCGACCGGCGCTTTTGTGCAAAAAATGTTTTTTTCCTTCTTCTTTTTACAATTCCACATTCACAATAATTCAAATAAGAAAATGAACTTTTATGTCGATACTAACAAGAATTTTTTTGTTTCTCCCCCACATGCACCCAAAGCGAAAGCAAAGCACTCAGGCCGAACGGAGACCACCACTGAGGCACTGATGACTTGACTTCGTTCATCCACAAAATTCATTCCGTTCTTGTTCGTTGACTGTTAAAGAGTTTCCACGGTTCCTCCACTTCCATCATCATCGAATCGAGAATTAAATTTCAAAAGAAAAAAAAAGTTAAGTAAAAGAAAAATCCACTTAGTGCTAAAGACTAATCTTTGAAAATAAAAAGTGATAAAAGCTCAGGAGCAAAAAATCACCTGTATCCGGAAAAATCAATCAAATTAACAAAACCTCTCCCACAACAACCATGGACTTCAATTTCTCTGAATTGAAGCAGGATACCCACAAACCCATGGGCAACCCCCTTGATCTGAATTTAGGGGTTGATAACAAGGTAAAATCGGCTGCTGCACCACCTGACCACTCCCCAAAAGAGGGCTCCGAAGGCAAAAAATCCACTGGCAGCTCGCTGGACGACGACTGGCTGGTGCATGTCGATGATTCCAAAATCACCGAACAAGCAGCCGATGATTTTGGCGATTTCATGACCAACGCCAAGCATAGTGTAGGTGCTGCCGCTACGGACTTCGGCAATGCATTTGGCGAGAAATTCGATAAGGCCGAGAAGGCCGGAAGCAATTTCATGTCTGACATGACCAGAGATTTCATGAACGCTGAACGAGGAATGTTTAGACCCTCTCCAGCTCCAGCTCCGGCTCCAGCTCCAGTTCCAGCTCCAGTTAAGGAAAACAAAGTTGACATCAAACCCGAACCAGTGCCAATGGTTCCAGAGACAGCCGCACCAAAGGTTGCAGCCCCAATCGATCCAAAACCAATTGCACCATCAGCTCCGGTGCATGATGACGAATCCGATGATGACGACCACGCACCACTAAAACAACAAGACGGACAGAAATCATCTGGCAAATTCTACGATGACTTCGCGGACAACGATTCCCCATCGATATCCTACAATCCATCACCAATTAAGAAGAATCCAGTGGCCACAGCTCTCAAGGAGCAAGAAAACGAGAAGTTCATCTCCTCAGAGGATTTACTCGGCGACTTTAAGGAAGAACGCACCGCAACTCCAGAATTAATCCAATCAGCCGCTGCTCCAACACAAAATCCAGTTTCTTCCGGTGTTGCTGAAGAAGCCAGTGATTTGTTGGGAGATTTTAAGAAATCCCCTGCTGTTGCTGAGATCAAGAAACCTGAACCAGCTGCTGTCGAACCCATCAAACCATCACCAAAGGTTGAGGAGGTCAAGCAGAAGGAAGTGGCACCAGCACCAGCTCTGCCAAAATCAGCTCCTCCAGTTCCAGCTCACGCTCCATCGTCGTCAGTTCCTCCAACCGTACCCGTCAGGAGAGCTCCAACTCCAAAGCAATCTCCAGTTTCTGCAGGACCTAAGATTGTCTCGGTGGAGGAAATTTTCTACAAATATGGTTTAGGTGAGTCTTTTTTTTTATTATTACTGGAAGAAAATTACGTCATTTTTTGTATGACTGGCCGAGAGACTTCCAAGGTCAGAAAGCAGGTTAGCCTCCTCGACGTCGTCATCGTCACCTGGTTGCTTATCTATCCTACGTGCGTTTCTGTTTGTCTGAGTCATTTTTCTAATAAGTTTTCATCATCAAAGGTGATGGTCACTTGGAACACTCTCTGGCCGGTCGTTTTAATTTTGTGTTAAATGTTTTATGCGTGTTCATGCTTTTTCATTCATTTGTTTTAAATAATTTGTGTTTCAGTATTTTTGCCTGTGCCTCTGCGGCGACATTGACTTGATTCATGCTCGTGATTCACTTTTGTTCGTTTCCATTCCTTTGCATGCAATATAATATAACTAGTTAGCGACACAAGTAGTGCTATAGCTATAGCTATATATTTATGTACGTCTAAAAGCTCCACAAACAACACAAATTATATTCTAGTCGGCTCGTTCGTTTCGTTTTTGTTGATATTTGATTTGGCTCATCTTAATTTAGAAAATGCTCTCACACTTTTTGAATGTTTATTTTTTTCGAGCAAATTTACTTCCAAATTTGTTAGTCATTCCCATATTGGATAAGATCAGAGCTTTGCATGCATGTGATTTATATTCTATTGATGTGCGTCTAGTCAGAGATTTTTTTTTAGATAATTTCGAGTTGGCTCTAGAAGATTCACGAAGATGATGATTATGCAGAGTATATTTTCGCAAAATAGGATTTATGAAAGATACAGTCAAATCCGGTTATTTGATCTTCTCTTATTATTTTATTGTCTTAAACAAACTTTGGATATCTAATCATTTTATAGCATGACTTACGCCGAACTCAAACTTAAGGATAATATAAATACATATCAAAAATTGTTCGCATTTATGAGGGCCTAACTTATGCTATGACATTGTTTCCAAAATTATAACAATATTATAATGAACATGACTATTTATTTAAAATTAAAATTATGGCATGATTTACCTCTCGGGTTGTTCCGTCCCGGTTGTCCAGTTGGTGGGTTTGTTTTTTAGATGTTTTCAGCCACGGTGGTATGCTGACTCCGCGCCAGCGTAAAATCGAACTTCTTCTTCGATGGCTCTGGATGTCGTTCCTGGGTGGTAATCCTTCTCATCAGCGGGTTTGGGTGGTTGGCGGTGTTGTGAATAAGCTTCCGTGCCAATTGCATTTGCAGTGGCTTGATTTTGGCTTCTTCGTAGACTCTTTCGTTGCTGTAGTGCTTCTTCCGCTGTCGATTGAAGATTAGCCCTGTGCTTATCCTCAGAATTTTCCTTTCGAAGAGTTGAAGCTTCTGCATTGCTGTCTTTGAAATGGCGTACCATGCAGGAAAATTATATTTGGATGACAGGTCTGATAAGCTGCTTGTATATCAGTAGTTTCACTGGCTGACTTAATCCGGTTCTTCTGGCTAGCAATGGATGCAAGCGGTGAAACGCGAAGTTGGCCTTCCTTAGTACATGTATGATGGATAAAAATCAGTTTTTCAAAAAGTAAGGTTATTTTTCAATATAAGAGAAAGTGAATTTTAATCAATACAAAAAAAATGTAATGCTATTTGGGATATATACTTGATGGTTATAAGGTGACCATCAAAACAAAACGGGCTGGTAAATGAAATCAAAAATATTTGTGAAACAATTTGTTTCTAACTTTTATTTGCAAAAGCCTTAAAAAATCACCATGATTTTAAAGTTAGACTATACGAAATGTGTAACAGACATTTAAAATACATATGTATCTAGAAGTGTAGGGTGGATAGGGCGAACCGAAAGTTTTTTTTTCATTTACAGGTTTTCCGTTTATTTAAGTGGGAGAGGTCCATCCGGTTAGTCCAATTTTGGCATACTCTTTCTAACATTTCGGCCGGTATCTCACGAATAAATGCTTCAATGTTGGCTTCCAGTGCGTCACAGTGCGAGCTTGACACAAAAAATAGTCTAGAGGCGCTAAATCGCATGATCTAGGTGGCCTACTGACCGGCCCCAAACGTGAATAAAGAAGGTTCACCGAACTCGTCTCTCAATTGGTCCATCGTTACGCGTGCTATGTGGCATGTGGCACCGTCTTGTTGAAACCACATGTCATGCAAGTCAAACTCTTCCATTTTGCGTAAAAAAAAAGTTTGTTATCATCGCACGGTAGCGCTCACCATTCACAGTAACGTTGCGATTCGCATCATCTTTGAAGAAATACGGCCCAATGATTCCGCCAGCCCATAATCCGCTCCAAACAGTGACTTTTTCTGGATGCATTGGTAGCTCTTGCAATGCTTCTGGCTGCTCCACACTCCAAATACGGCAGTTTTCCTTGTTCACGTATCCATTCAACCAGAAATGAGTTTCTTTGCTGAACACGATTTTTCGATTAAAAAGTGGATCTTCGGCCAAGAGCCTATTCACCAAAAATTCGTCGTTGTGGTAGGTCGTTGGGGTTCAATTCTTGCACCAGCTGTATTTTGAAAGGCTTCACACCTAAATCCTTTTGCAAAATTTTCCACGTAGTGGAGTAACAGAGGCCCAATTACTGCGAATCGATAGTTCACGGTCATCATTAACACTGGCCAATTCAGGTGCGATATTTTTCTCAGTTCGCACTCTACGTAAGCGTATTGGTGGCTTAATGTCCAACAATGTAAATAATAGCCGCCTCAGTAGGTCGATTAAACTGACCATAAAATGGAAGAAGCGCGCGATGAATTTTCTTAACAGAGCACGCATTTTGATAATAAAATTCAATAATTTGCAAGCGTTGTTCGCTCGTAAGACGATTCATGGTTAAATTATAGACCAAACTGAAGATGTTTGACAGTGACACAAAAGACGAAACGTGCGTGAGCAGTCAAAACCAGTGTTGCCAAAAAGAAAATAGCAAACAAATCTCCCATTATAAACAAATTCGCTGGTCCTGATTCTTGGGACGAGGTGTTCTTCATCGCTGGCAAACCATTGCGTAAGCTCATGCTGTTCTTGAATCTTCCGTAGAAGATAGAAAACAGCATTTGTCAGCTTGTTCCTAAAAAAGGCGACCCATTCCCCATCTTCTCGAATCGCCCAATTGCGCTGACGTCCCTTCTTTAGAAAGCCATGGAATTGCTGATAAATCATCAGCTCAATAAATATCTCGACGATTGAAACTTCTTAATGACCGGCAATTCGGTTTTCGGTTTTCATTGTTCTTAGCTTCTCATACTCGTTCTGAAATTCACGTCCATCTAATTCGGAAGTGGAATTTCAACGATATCGTATTATAAGCTCATTAAATTCCGATCTTTAAAACATTGTTTAATGGGATATACAAAATCGTGGGGAGTTTAATTCTGTGTTTAACATTATAAGGGTCTGTCAATAAACCCTTGAGCACGTGTGAATTATAAAAAAAAATAAAATACAAATTGAAATCCTTTTTTGTTGGAATACCTACGAGTGAGTTGGTCTTCAAAAAAAAAAAAATAGGAAAATACTAAAATCAGCGGAGGTTTAAATTTGATTAAGGAGAGTTTTTGAAACATTAAAAACGCATTTTTTATTATTGGTAATATTGCATATGGTTCTTTCATTAACTGACAAATATATGAACATGAATTTTATTGCTCGACAAAACAACGGGCTTTTTCAAATCTCCTAACCAGTAATGTCTCCGACCAATTTCAAATGCGATAACGCTATCAGGATAAAAATTTCATCCGTGTTTTCTGAATCGTTAAAAACTTGCTTTTACTGGCCGGAACACCCATCAAAACCCTATTTGCAGATAAAATTAGCATTTTTGTCATGCTGTACTTCTGAACTTTTAGCAATTCTTTTTTCGGTCTTGTTAAGAAGTTTTTCAAGATCGACGAATGCAGTGGTTTCTGTTATCTCCCTTTTGCTTAGAAGCATTTGCTTTTTAAGTTTTCTCAATTTATATAAACGCAGCGCATTATACTTTTTTCGGAACAATCCAAGTCTAAATATAACGCTAAACCTTCTTGTGCATTTTTTGATTTAGCTAGATATGGTGATAACCATATCTAAGTAATTGTATTCATTTGCTAGTGCAAACTTTTCGTGCGTTGGACCCATTTTACGGTAGGCATAGTGGCTCTTCACAGTCGACTCTTCATCATTTGAGACAACTGGTTAGGTAATCAAGCAACCCAATAATCGTAAGTCAAAGAATATCACCGTGGCCCGCGAAAGGCAGTCGATTTCTCGAAGTCTGACAAGAACTCTGCCTTTCGCAGTCTTCAACTTGGCGAATTTTGTGTCGGGAGTTGGGCCTACATCCGTATAAGATCCAACTGATCCAGAAGTTTAAAGTTGGATGAATGTCTTTGTTAACAAGTAAAATTGCCGTACATTACCGTTTGTTGTGGATTTTGGGCCGGCGGCGGCGTCATTGGTCCGTACTTTTGCGAAAACGACGTGAATGAAGTGCTCACCATCAATGGAAAGAAATCGGGAGGCATCAAATCAGGGGATCTTGGGGGCTTGGAACATGATTAACACCAAAAAGTCACGTAATTTTACAATTGAATAATTGTTTAAATAAAATGTTTTAAAAATTTCAACACCTTGTTGCTGCGTTAGATGCTCCGTAAAAAAATGTGTATCGATTACACTCTACAACAGACAAATACACAATAATCGCAACCAAATAAAATCGAACTGCAACATAAAACGCTTCCTGTACGTGTACATACATCCATACATAAATCAGTTTAAGTATACGCCTATGTGTTCTCCGAAAATTATAGTTCTACATGATTTTTTTTAAAGATCGGTAAAATAATTTACAATACAATGCACATTTTTTTTAATTGCCAAGAGTTCAAAATGAAAAACAAAAATTGAAAGAAAATTTTGATGTTAGTTAAGCTGAGTCAACTGTATTTGGGTCTTGGGATTTAAAAAAGAAGAGAAAGGGATGAGACATTAAACGTAATTGTTGTGTTCCTATTTTTGCTGACGTCCTTAATATTACGAATCCTAATAGAAATTATTTGCTGTTACTCTACCTTAGGAAGAATGGTTTATAGAAAGAGATAACTGAAAGGAAAAGAAGATTTTCTTCGTGTTTAATTTTGCAAAGCTTACATCTCCAGTATGGAGGTATGAATACAAGTTCACACAAGTTGAAAGTTAGTTAAGTTTGTATTTTTAATTGGAAGTTTATGTGAAAATAAAAATTTATTTAGGTATTTTTGAGTTCTAATAAACCAATAACTAAATAAACTTGCTATTCGTTGTGTAGGAGAAAATCGAGGGCTTTTAAAAACTAAATGTTGATGCTTCAAATTTGACAGGTGAAATCAATCCTTTTTTGTAATTAGCTGAAATTGTTTTCAACATAAAACAGAAGAGGAACACGTGTTATTTATTAATTTAATTCAAGTTTTAAATTTAATGATAAGTTTTCTGTCTTCATTTTCATCAAATTAATTGAATTTTATTTTAAATCAATTTCCATAACTTATATATTCATAATAGTGATTTGATTATATTCCTTTCCTTTGATTAAGGACGTGTACACCCAGCTTCATTTACAAACTTGATTAACTTATCACAATTGGAGCGAAATATAAATACATATTCACAAAACAAAACTTCCTGCTATATGCACTAGAAACAACAATAACAAAATATACCATCTACATTATGAACATGCCTACGAGTATGTTTGTTGTATGTAGGTATTCATGTAACACTGAATGAAGTTAAATTATGTAAGTTCATTTTTATTTGTGTAATAATCTTAAACTTCTTTGTGATAATAAAAATAGATATTACTTTTTTGAGAATTAAGGTATTAAATGAAACAAAAGTCTTTGACCTTGATGAGCAATAATGGGTATAGCTCGGGTCATATGAAAAAGAATACTTATTCTTTGTGGTGTCTTATAATCTGTAAATGTGTCTTATGTTTTGCTTCTTCTTTTCTAACTTGAAAGACAGTGATGTGCTTCTATTTTTCCTTCTTATTTAGAAAGAACTATAATTTTTTCCAGTACATTTCCAAGACTTTAATAAACCTATCGCGAGTGAAAATACTTGAAAGTCTAAAGAAGGCAACTCTTTTAGACTGCTTGAATTTGTTGAAGTCTATGTATAAAGGGCCTTTATTGTCGATTAAATTAAGATTTGCTGAGAAGAACTAGATTATTTAATCAGAATGGACATTATGATAGTAGAACGTTTTGGCGTAATACTAAGTGCTTTGGATTATAATGTAGAAGTTCTTTTTCATATGTTTAAGGGGCGTAGTGCCATTTGTGAAAAATTCTCCAAGAGGATGAAAAGTTTCATGCAAAGTGCTGCGCATAGCCGTCAAGACTCGGCGAAAAATTGTATATCCCCTCAATTACTGCTAAAATGCACATAGGAGTTTTTGAGTTATATGTCACTAGGTTTAGGATCTCTAAAAGTCGTTTTTAGGTGATTACCTATAAATTGTTAAATGTTTGCTTAACGGTACCTGCAATATAACCGTTTGAAAAGAGTTTATTTATCTCAAAAAGGGCTCTATCGATTTTGATAAGATAAAAAAAAAACAGACAGTTTTATGAATATTTTTGAAATTAAGTTTAAGTGTACATACGAGTATGTATATGTATTAGGAAGCAGTTTCATCTTGATGCTTGTCATCATCAGCCACGCACGTGGGTCTGCTTGTGCGTGGGTGATGATGAAAAGCCGATTGTTATTACTATTCTTCTTATTCTTCTTTTTTGAATAATTTAGTTTTGCTTGCACTTTAATAATTGCAATGCATTGAATTCTTTGCATTTAATTTTGATTCTTACTGTGTTTTTTAAGAACATTTTTAACATAATTTTTGCCTGATGAAGGACGTATACGCGTTCGAAACGTTGCAATAAATCAACATCTTTTATTGACCTAAAGACCGCTTTAACCAGTTCATATTAAATTTAAAAGATTACATTACTTTCAACAATGTACAAGACATAAGGCTCACTTTATCAGTGTTAGTTTCGTCCGAGTTTTTGGAATTGTGTTCTATTTAACTCCCGAAACATTTGTTTTTTGAACACCAAATTTTGAAAGTTAAATATGGCTTGATTCAAGAAGTATTTTTGACTAATTTACATAGCTGAAAATGTAATTTATATGCAGTATTACCTAAATGTATTAGCTTACTGTATATGAAACACCTAAAAGATTTAATAAAATCATCGGTATGGTTGGAATCTGCGACTTTGAATTTTCCACTAATGATTGTTGCCTCGATTAAATTTGGTGAATATTTGTGTATGGTTAATCTTGTCTCGTTGCACAACTTTAGTACTAGTAAGTGCGATCAAGGCCGTCTTTACCATTTTGGGGGCCCTGGGCACTTTTCGAAAATGGGGCCCCTGTACGATTATATAAAAATGTTATGTTGTGTAATAAAGGTATACATACAAAATCACATAACTTTGAATTAATATTCTTTTATTTTTTAAATAAATAATATTTTTTTAATTCATTAAAAAGATAAATAATTATTGCAGCATTTTTTCCTTTTTTCGGATCCACTTACATATGATCGTTTAGACATTTTTTGATTTAATATAGTATATTTTTATGCACTTCAAAAACACAAATGAAACACGCAAACTTTACACAAATTACAAATTACAAATGTTATTAGAGAAAACTGTTCATAAGGATAAAATGAATTTTTTAAATTCTTTTAGTAGTAATAGATAAAAACAGAATGCTATGCAAATATGAATTTATGCAGGAACAAAAATTATAAGTCGTTGTAGTGGTTCCTTAAAATAATAAGCTTTTATGTACAAAATTTTTAAAACATTTTTAAGAAAAAATTTTGGTACGCCAACCTTAAGTTTTTTATTATTGTACGAATAAAGGTCTAATTTCCCAAAAAATACTAAGGCGTTCTTGAGATATCGAATTTTTCAAAAAAAAATGATTTTTTTTTCTAAAAATTGAAAAAATATTTTTTCTTAAGTTTTTAAATGCAATGTTTTTTAAACTTCTTAGGAGCTTTTTTACAAAAAATTTCATTAAAATCCGTTATGTCGATAATGAGAAATTCAAAATTCGAAAAAATCGTTCTATGGTAGGTACAGTCAGTAATATCTAGATTTCAAATTTTTTTTTATTAAATTATAAATCGTAAAAATTAATCAAAAGAAAAAAAAATTATAGCGAAATTCTAGGAACCGTTTTCGAGAAAAATGCGATTTTCGAAAACCATTTTTTAAAATTTGTATGGAAGGTACCGTTAGTTTTAGATAAAACAAATTTTTTTTTCTCAAATCTTTTAGATTATGTTAAGAAACTTTTATTTGTCAAGTTTGAAAAAAATCGAGCATGGGGTTTTCGAAATATTGAGTTTCCAAAAAAAAATTTTGAAATTTTTTTTAAAAATCCAAAAAATTAAAAATTGAAAATTTGAATATGCAATAATATTCAAACTTTGGAGGAGCTTTGGCATAAAAAAAAATTATTTAAATCGGCTCTACCGTTTTTGAGAAAAAAAAAAATGGACCCAAGGGGGCTACCAAAAATAACAATTTTTTGTAAAATTTTTTTCAACCATTAGCTAGTTTTAACCGGGGAAAGTACGATAACTTGGCCGCCAAGATTTGATAACGGGTTTTTGTAGAGGGGTAAAAAACAAGCACTTTTTACTATGGAAGGGGGGGTCTATCTCCCCCCGTTTAGGAGGTAGGGGCACTTTTAGAAAAAATGGTTAAAATTGAAAAAAAAATATTAAACAACAACGGCCACACCTACAATAAAGTGCTATTCTGCGTTTGAAAGCCAGAAGATTGTTCTATAATCCTGCATTTAAATTAAGTTACTCATGTCAATGGTTTTTAACAAATTCGCATTTGAAGTCCAAATTTTGATAAAATAACGTGAAAAAAAAAGTTTAGACCGGTTGTTTTCAAAATTGTGAAATAAAATTGTAAATTTGCTTATATATGTGTTTCATGTATCTATCAGTTCTTAATCGAACACAAAAAACCGCATGGTTCTATGTCTTCTAGTTTTTGAGAAAATCGAAAATTACCAAAACTGCTTTTTTTGATTTTTGGTGGTGACGGTGATACCATTTTAAGGATTAATGTTAATAAACATAATGAATCTTTGTTAGTTCAGTACCGCAATTCATTTAGCGTTACCCAGAATGCACCATGAGGAGGTAGAATTGCATCTGGGTCAGTTATTTTGTCAGTTAGTCAGGAGTTAGTCAGTCATAGTTAGTTAAAAATGGTCAAAATGTATTAAAAAGGTGTGTAAGTCTCGTCAATAAAGCCATCGTCCGTACTAACTATAACTGTCGAGTTCGTTGAGTTACTCTTTTATGGTGGGAAGCCGAGGATGTTTTGGCGGTAAAACACTTTCTAAATTTTCGCTCTGAAGGGTGGGAGGATCGATGTCTTTTAACTGTAAACCCTCACATATATCACCATCGGTATAACAAGGGTAAACTTTTTTTACATCTGATAAAAACTCTATTATTTGCGAACCCCAGTGGTCCTTATATATCCTTTCTAGGAAGTATTTTCGATAGAAAAATAGTGCCATGTATTGGTGAACATGGTCAGAAGTTTGTTTTGGTTTTCAAGATCGTTTATTGTATTTTATATGTATTTAGTGGACATTGGATAAATAGAATAAATTTGAATTTTTTTAAATACAGATTCTGTGAATGCAAAAGAAACTTTGCATGCACCCAACCTCGCACCTACCCCAAATCCTATAGTGTGCCCAAGCAGGGGGGTTGCTTTACTTTACTGTTTATATATTGTAATGTTGGAAGCTAGCACTGATTTATTTATGTAAGGAAGCAAAAAATATCAAACATTTTGTAGAAAAGTAGTTTTAGTTATTTTCGATTTTCTCAAAAACCAGAAGACATAGAACCATGCGGTTTTTTGTGTTCGATTAAGAACTGATAGATACATGAAACACATGTAAGCAAATTTACAATTTTATTTCACAATTTTGAAAACAACCGGTCTAAACTTTTTTTTTCACGTTTTTTTATCAAAATTTGGATTTTAAATGCAAATTTCTCAAAAACTATTGATATGAGTAATTTAATTTAAATGCAGGATTATAGAACAATCTTCTGGCTTTCAAACGCAGTATAGCAATTTATTGTAGGTGTTGCCGTTGTTTTTTAATATTTTTTTTTTCAATTTAAACCATTTTTTCTAAAAGTGCCCCTACCTCCTAAACGGGGGGAGATAGACCCCCCTCTCCCATAGTAAAAAGTGCTTATTTTTGACTCCTCTACAAAAATCCGTCATCAAATCTTGGCGGCCAAGTTATCGTACTCGTGCCTTTTAACCAAATGAAATTTTTCAAATTTTTTTTAAAAAATTCTGTGGGACAGTTTTTGAGAAAAAAAAAATATTTATTTCTAAAATTTCGAAAAAAAATCGTATGGCAGGTACTGTTATTTTTGGTCTTAAAAAAACAGAAAAAACGTCCGGGGGGAAAAAATTAAAACCCATATCTACCAAGTTTGAAGAAAATCGGTCGAGCCGTTTAGGCTGTAGTCGAACCGACAGACAGACAGACAGACAGAATTGCGAGACCCACTTTTTTGGTCTTCGCTATCATCGTAATGTCAACTTTGATCAAAATCTCGAGTTCGATTTTTTTTACGAATGCATAACTTGCCTTATAGTACCTATAAGTCGCAAGTAAAAATCAAATGAGCAAAGTCGCACACTAACACTACCAGAGTATATCTGAAAATTCCGCATGCGCAAAAACGATTCGACTATATACGCTTATCCTTTTCTTTATTATTGACCTATAGAACAAATAGTGAGAAACGTAATCTTTCATCTATCTCATTGAATGCACAAAAACAAAAACTCTTTACCTCTTTACCTTGAAATCTTAAAAAAATTGAGTGCCGTTCATCCGACGGATAGTTAAATCGCCTATGTATGAGTTACTGCGTTGATGCAAACTTGTATGCGCGTTGCAAATATAGAAACACTATTAGCGCAAAATTTTAGTTGAATTAGTACGATGTTAGGGCTGTTTTAGTATGAAACTAGGTTAAAACAACGATTTTGCAAATTTTAATCAAATATAACATCATACTTTCTCGACCCTTTTATTAAAGTTAAAATCATCGAATACCTATTTGATTTTTTTAGTATCGTGCTATTAACAACCGCCACAAAAGGTCTGTTTACTTAGTTTTCTGTACGAGCTGTCATTGTTTTACGTGTGTTCAGAAGCAATTTATTAAGAAAATTCTTTTAGTACGATACTAGTTAGAAAATGTTTAAAATTAAGAATGAGTTAGTAAACCACTTTAAAGTTAGCAAATTGTTAAGTATGTAGTATCATAATATTACCTTAATAATAGGCTGCTTAAAATTTTGCGCCATTATCTTTATTTTTCCATACAGTGATATTCAAATGTGTGTTTTTTCTTTGTTTCTGTCTGAAAGCAAACTGCATTGCCACTTAGTTAGTTATTCACAGCGGAGCATTGCTTATAGGTGCTTCATATTTCTGTTTTAATTTGAATTTAATTTCGCAGGGAATGTGATTGAAAATGTTCAGCAAAGGTTGTTGTTCAGCAAAGAAAGTACGAATTCTGATCATTCTTTATGCATCTAAAATTGTATCGAAATATTTTTTTTCTTGAAAATAGACCAATAGAGGTTAATTGATGTTTCATAAATTTGGGGGCCCCTGGTGATTGCGGGGCCCTGGGCCCGGGCCCAGTGGGCCCAGTGGTAAAGAGGGGTCTGAGTGCGATAAAGCATCACCGGGTATTCAACCTGCAGTTTTAATACGGTAATCCGAGTGAATTCTAAGGAATTCAAAAACTCAGTTGGATAATTGACGAATTGTTCTTCGTCCATTTCTGTGTCGATTGATTTGTATTGGACTATTTAGCCGAAGTTGGCTGTTAGACTTGGAAACACCTTGTCGACAACGGCTTGAATATTTAGTTGCGTTTGAGTGAAGCTCGACTTGATCGTGGGCGATCAATTTGAGTTGTGTTGCTTTGAGAATGTTTGAGCAGATGGATCTTGTAGAAATGCACACGCATGTTCGTCGATAAAGTAATTTTCTCGACTTGCTTCCCAAGTTATAATGATTTCAATCTTTAATCGCAAAATAATAAGGGTTAGTTATTTCTTCAAAGATAATCCAAAAATAATCGAGCGATTCCTTATGAGCTCTTGTGCATTCGTCGCAAATGATTTTGCACGTTTTAAGAATTGTGGTCATTACTGAGATTTTGCAGATGTTGGTGTGTCTGTATGGTTCAAACTCAGTGGAAGTTTAAGTGCTGAGTGCGCTGTACATGCGTCGGACGTCGAATAGCGTTCATGCAATTCCCAATGATACCATTGTTAGAGTTTACAAATATAAGTTGTTCACATGGAAGTGCTGATTTCACACCAGGTCTCTGGTTAATGTTCTCTTATGATAAAAATTCTTGGGATAATTATACTGTTATTATGGTGTTTGTAGCCGAGAAATCCTTTTGATAGTTCTGGCTGAAAGGAAGTATCTGTTAATCCAATCACTAACTACCGAATCGCTGAGATAATCTGAAGATTGTCTGAAAATTGTATCAAAATCGGTCACGCTGGAGTACATAATACAGACACACACATTGATTTTTGTAAGTTGTTAATATATAAAACTTATATACGAGTGTTTATGTAGGTACAAAAATAGATAATCCTTGAACGAGATACGTACTCGTATATTTAAAAATTTGTTTTTCAAATAGGATTACAGAATGTATATAGAAACCCAAGTTTTTTTTGCAATCTTTTGTTCATTCTGTAAATAAAGGTTAAAAATAAACGGTTAACGCAAAAAAACAAAAGAATATTTTTGATTGTTCTATATTTATAAAGTTTAAGCTCATTAAACGAATTTAACAGCTTTCAGTCTTTTACATATATAAAAAGATTTATTTGTTTTTCTGTTTTGATGTGAAATGTATGGCTTTCAAATTGTCTGCATTTGTGTAAACACAGATTTACAATCTTTTTAAATTATTATTATTATGATACGTATTTATTAACGACATGTTTACTTTCAAGCTAACAATAAATTATAATAAAAAAGTTGACTAAGCTTTGAGTACATTCGGCGATCGTGAGCGAAATTAATCGTAAAATAAATCTTAAAGTGCAAAGTGGCTTGCAAAAATAAAAAAAATTATCACACTTTTTTTTTTTTAAATAAAAACTAATTGTTTCTTTTGTCATATTTAAGGAATTTTTTTTTTGGGCGAAAACGACGCGACAATCTTTCGTGATCAAGAAAATTTCACAACCGTAAGTAACTAATGAGAGTTTTCACAAGTAATACTCGTATTTTTAGGAGTATATAGTACTGTGTAGAACAAAAAGGTTTTGACTTCAACGTACTCATTATGAAAAGTATTTAAGATTATAGGGGAAAATATGACATTTTTATTTTGGGTTGAGCATTAAACCATTATTGTTCTTCCAGCCATTGATTTCTTCCAGATCTTCATTTATACAAGAGAACTTTCTTTCTGCGGCGGAACTGTGGGACAGAACCGCAAAGCTAATCATAAAATCAGAAAGCTCATGAAACTTTGGTTTGTTTCAATTCACTTCAAGATCTGACAACACCTGTTTCAGATGTAAAATTTTGTTAACGACCTAAAAGTAAACGCTACTGCGAATTCAATTCTTCCAAATCCGAATCTCCATAATATAGAAATGCTATTAAACTGGGTGAACACAACATAGATGGACCTGTAAACTGAAGCTGCAACTGGAATAGATGTCAAAATCTTGTATACACAAAAATTCAATATTACGACCACTACGCAATGCAGCTGCAGAGGACCTGCAGTCGTAACTGTTAGAGTTGGCCAACATTTTTCACGTTTCAAAATCCAACTAGTCAAACCGTTCGATGCAGGGTTAATGAGGTTGAAGTGAGCTTCTATTTCTCATAATAATGACTGCTTGATAAATTCGCAAAAGATCTAGATCAGCAGACCTGTTAAAGTTAAAAATGTGAGCACGAACAAAAATATTATGTAAGGCAATTTTTAACAGTTGTTCCAGGTGCAGCTCCAGTTCCAGTTGCAGCACTCCATTGTGTTCAGCCAAATAATTGGCAGAATTGTCCGGAATACTTACAATTACTATTTTTTTCGATTTAAGATATTTGAGTAAGTCTCTGTAGCCATTATCAAACTCACAAATTTAAATGGTATTGTAAGTAATTGCTTTCTCAAGCTGGGTGTTTTCATTTTATATTGCTTAAATTTTGTACCAAAAAACAATATGAGTTCAAAAAATCAGAACAAATCCCAACATAAGGTTCGTTTGTTGAACTTTACCCAGGGTCGACCCAGGTTTTCTTGACAACCCTCAAAGTTGTCAACAAAAACTGGGGTTTTCGGTTTTCAAAAAACACCCAAGAGCTTTCAACTGTTTTGTTGACAACTAAAAGCAAGACAAAATAATTTTGTGATCTGATAAAACTTTAAATTTGTTATAAATTAGTTTTAAAAATGAACGAAAACAATTTCGCGTTGTTGCTGAATGTTTCATCCGATGAGTACAACAAACATTTAATTGCAAATACAAGCAATAACATACGACATGCGAATCGCCAAACGACAACAAAAGAAATACATATGAAATCCCATATGACTTTTGACAGTTTGAGCGTTACCTGAACTCGCCCCAGCAAAATACCTAGATCTACTTCATGGCGAGTTCAGGGTGACCCCAGGTCTCAAAAAACACAGAATTTGCTCACCAGGGTGACTTCAGGTTTTTCAAAAAACGATTTAGGGCGACCCCAGGGTGACTTCAGGGCTCAACGAACAAACCTAACTATATACAGTCATCTTTTTTTGTAAAATTGAAGTAGGTTGAAAGAGAGATTTTTGAAATGAAGTAGATTTCAATATTTTGGAAAAAAAGAAGTAGATCTATTTAAATTGAAGGAAACTGATACCACTGGATAGTAATTTTAATTTAATTTTAATTTTGGTGGGGGCAATACCCCCATTTATTTACCTTAATACAAGCTTCATAACTTAATCTACATAACTTAAAACTATGAAATTTACAGCTAGGGTTGGGCTAACTTAAAACTTAAAACCAATACCTATGATTGGATTGTGTTTCGGAGAAGGTGTTTTAGTCAGGGAGTGCTGAGGTTAAAGTCGAAATAGTTTTCGTTCGAATTAACCCTCCGCAGCATACGCGTAATAGGTTCGTTGGAGCCATAGGAGGTACGGTGGGTAATCAGATAGAAGAGGCGAAGATTTCTAAGGTTACGAGGGTTTGTGCTGAAAAAGATAGAGTTGTAAAGAGTTTCACAGTCAACGGAACCTAAGAGAAGCCGATGAATGAAGAGAATCTCTGCTATATCTCTCCGCTCTTGCAGTGTATTCAGGTTAATTAGTTGAAGGTGGTTTTGGTAGCGAGGCAGGATCAAGGGATTATTCCAAGGCAGACCGCGAAGGGCAAATTTTAGGAAGCGACGTTGAATGCTCTCGATTCTAGAGATGTGGATTTGTTGATATGGGGACCAAACTTGACAGGCGTACTCAAGTAGAGGACGAACAAACGTTATGTTTAGGGATCGGGTGACGTAGGGGTGATGAGTTGGCTTTTAAAATAATATTGTCGATATGTGCCAAGAAGTTGAGCTCCCGGTCGCATAATATTCCTAGGTCCCGGATCGATTCAACAGTTGATATGGGTTAGTTTTGGAGAAGGTAGAGTCGTGGAGGAGATTTTATGTGTTTCCGTGAAAAAGTGATTGATTTGCATTTGGAAATATTTAGCTCTAAGCAGTTTTTAAGGCACCAGACTGAGAAACTGTCGAGATCTTGTTGGATAAGGGAAGAGTCATGTTTTGAAGATCTTAGTATCGTCAGTGTAGAGTGAGATATGGGAATGTTTGATGACCTTTTCAATATCGTTAATGGCAAGAATGAAAAGGAGAGAACCTTAGTGGCTGCCTTGTGAGACTCCGGAGGTAGCTAAGGAAGGACTAGAGAGGGCAGATCTGAAATGAACACTGTAAAAACGGTTTTCTAGATAAAAAGAAATCCATTTCAAGAAAATAGGTTAAAAGCCGAGGGTGGATAATTTGAAAATTATTAGTTTATGCGAAATTTTGTCAAAAGCTTTGCTAAAGTCAGTAGATATAGCGTCAACTTCCTTTCCGTTCTCTAATACGATACAAATTCAACAAGGTAAGTGGTTGTAGACCTACATTTAAGAAAGCTGTGTTGTCTTGGAGAGATCAGAGACTTCAGCGGAAACTTAAAATTTCGTACAAAATACTTTCAAATATTTTAGGGATATGTGAAAGTTTGGCAATGGGACGATAGTTGTTAACATCGCTCTTAGGGCCATTTTCTGTGTATTGGGGTTATGAAAGAGGTTTTCCATACCTGAGGAAATTCTCCTTGAGATAGCGATAAGCTGAAAATTTTAGAGAGGGGTAAAGAGAGGGCCATCAGGGCCAGGAAAAAATTCGTCATTAAGTTGATTTAGCTTATTTTCGATTAGACATGGGTCAACGGTAAGACGAAGAGATGGGCCTAGGGAGAAATTTGGAAAATAATCGAAATAACCAGAATCAGGTACAAAGGAGTCGTCAGTGAAAGATTGCTTGAAAAAGGTGGCAAAAAAGTTTGCAATATCCTGCGAATTATTTCAAGTTTCGGTATTGAAAGAAAGAGAGGTAGAGTAACCATCGGATTTTCTTTTGCAATTGACGAACTGAAAGAACGACTTAGGATCATTTATAAAGTTGGTTTGTGCTTCAATTAAGTAGCATTGGTGAAGGGAGTTGTATAGCTCGGTAAAGTGAAGATAAGAACCAAGGTAGTTAGAATAGTCGGTGGGAGATTTAGTGCCAAGTAAAATTGCCCACAACTTGTTTCTCTTATTACGCAAAGAGCGAAGCTTTCGGTTAAAACCAACCAAGGTGGGGAAGCAAAATATGATTTATGACGACAAAAGGGTACATGGAGTGAAATAGAATTGAATATTTCTGTGTAAAATATTTCTGCGGCATCTTTCACAATAAGGTTATCAAAATTGAAGGAAACTCTGTTCAGATATTCGTTAATATGAGGGAAGTTTGCTTTGTGAAAATCATAAGAGTACTGATTTGCTGGCAGTTGAGTTGGTAATGGAGAATCATGATAGAGTGAGAGAATGAGGGGAGGATAATAATTGTCGATGGTAGATAGGGAAAGGGGAGAGAGTGAGACTGCAGAGTTAATGGGATCGGTTGTTAAAATAAGATCTAGTTGCCTGTCCATATAGTTTGGGATACCACTAACCTGGCATAGGCTTGAATCTGCTAGGTGATCTATAAATAGACATTCCTTGGCAGAGGTGGTATTAGAAGCTATATAATGAGACTGATCTTCGGATGAAGTCCATTTTAGATGAGGAAGGTTAAAGTCACCGAAAAGAAGGATATCATCGTTGGGGTCACATACATCTATTATATGGTCAACCGTATAGTAGTAGATGTGCCTAGGGGCGATAATACACTAATGGTGTATTTATCACCATTTAGATTGTTGGTGGTTTGAATGTCAGGAATTCGAGGTGGTTCATTTACAAGCCGAGTTAGGTGGTTTAACTCAGCAAACACCTCAACATACCTTCCTGTGGGTGTTGTCTGACCAGTTACGCCCGCAGTTAGGATTACAGTGTACAGGTGTACACTTAGTGGACTTAGATTTCATATGGAGTTCTTTGGCTAATTGCTTTTAATTGAAATGCAAAGAAAATCCACAAAATTAAAAATAAAGCAACCCTTGCATGAAGTGAATTCAAAAAAAGATAAAATATTTTTACCATCCCTGAAATCAAAAGAAAAAAAAATTAAAAAAGATTCCAACCAACCATAATTTTAAACAAATTTATATCATGCTTGTTTTGTCTTCATAAATAATCCCCACTTAGCAATACAGCTGTATTATTCATGTCCAATTAGAAAGCATATTTTCATCGCGTTTTTATGCATCATTCCATTCCACTGCACCTAAATTTTCGCAATAAAATTGCATTTTTAATATAACAGTTGTTAAGCAATGTACAAAAAAAAAACCACTTCCACTGTTTTATTTAATTGATACCTATTACTATTACTCCCTTGTTCATTTGCTCTACGAAGCAATAAAGCACACAGGATCGTGCGATGGTGGTCACTGCTACATCCGCTGTGTTGTCCCTTCAGGAAAACAACTATCACACAGGATATGTTGACAAGTTATAAAAAGAAATAAAAATATATTTACAGCAGGGAAATTGTGGTCTTGGGCAAAATACTAAACACTTATTTTTATTACATTGCTTCTAGGGTTTATTTTTATTTCTATCCATTTTTAGTTTTAATTATTATCATTAACAACTTGAATGTTAATTAAGTGCAAAGTTATTCATTCAATCAAGTGGAATTGTTTGAAAATTTCGTAACAAAGAATGAAAGAAAGTTTGCTAGTTTTTTTTTTTTTTTGTTATTAGTTCCGTGGGAGTTGAGGGTCGTTAGGGTATCATTTTTCTTTTTTTAATGGAAATCGTTTGTGGGTCTAATTTTATATTCAAGTGCTAGAATCTAATAAATATTTAGATATGAGGAAAATGGAAGACTTTTCTTCCTTGGGCATATTTAACTTAATAAAAGTTGGACTTTGTATATAGCATGCACTTGAAGAAGCAAACTTCGAAACTTTAAAAAGCTTTATCAATGAAAATAGTTTTGATGCTAAACGGAAATGGTTTTTTGAATTAAAGGCACTAGAGATGGGATAAAGTGTTGATGAAATTAAAGTGAAGAAAATATAATGTAAAAAGGACTGAGTGCCGGGACAGGGGCTTAAGATGTGAAAAAACCAACGTTCGTGCGATTGCCGAATTTTTGTTATCGAACGTACCTAATCAGAATACACAATAACGCAATCATAATTTCAACATTGTTTTTAAATATTCAATAAATTGATGTAAAGAAATAATACGATTAAAATAATAACAAGTAAATTCAATGAAAATCATAGATGAATCGGAACTTTATTTTCTCTATTGTTTTAGTTTGTGACTTTGGATATATTCAAATCAAGTCGCGAATATTTTTTTCAAACAATTTATTCCTTTCACTAAATACTTAAAAGCCTAAAAATCTAAAAATAGATGAATGAATTTACATATGCAAAAGTAGCTATAATTATTGAAACTTATCATTGACTTTTTATTCGTTAATTTCAAGACGGTGTTCACATTATGGACTAACTTCTCCGGCTTTTTTGTTCGTCTCTGTAGAAGAGTTTTAAAGTAAAGAAACGAACTTATTTATTTCAAAAGTTAAATTTTGTTAAAAAAAAAACCACTGTACTCGGCTACGTAGCTAATGGTTTGTTAGACTTATGTTCAAACAGGGATGTTATTTATTATTATGAAGAATTGATCAGTTATATTGAAATTAATTGTGTGCGTTAATTGGGCTTTCTGATCTTTTATTTTTTTATGCAATTAATAAAACAAATTAATCCATTTTTACTTGCGACTTATAGGTACTATAAGGCAAGTTATGCATTCGTAAAAAAAATCGAACTCGAGATTTTGATCAAAGTTGACATTACGATGATAGCGAAGACTAAAAAAGTGGGTCTCGCAATTCTGTCTGTCTGTCTGTCTGTCTGTCTGTCTGTCTGTTCGACTACAGGCTAAACGACTCGGCCGATTTTCTTTAAACTTGGTAGATATCATTTTTAATTTTTTCCCCCCACACGTTTTTTTCTTTTTTTTTTTAAGACCAAAAATAACGGTACCCCCCATACGATTTTTTTTCGAAATTTTATAAACATTTTTTTTTCTCAAAAACTGTTCAACAGATTTTAAAAATAAAGATACAGAAAAATTTCATTTAATTAAATCTAGGTACTGGTTGAAAAAAATTTTCCGAAAAATGGTTATTGAGGGTACCCCCCATGGAACCATTTTTTTTGTTTCTGATTTTCTCAAAAACGGTTCAACCGATTTTGATCATTTTTTTTTTGCTAAAGCTCCCCAAAAACATAAATAGAATTGTGTACTCAAATTTTCAAAAAAAGTTTTTTTGGATTTTTAAAAAAAACTTGAAAATTTTTTTTTCAAAACTCAATATTTCGAAAACCCCATGCTAGATTTTTTTTAAACTTGATAAATAAAAGTTTATCAACATAATCTACAAAATGTGAGAAAAATTTTTTTATTTTACCTAAAAATAAAGGTACCTACCATACAAATGCTAAAAAATTAAAAAAAATGGTTTTCAAAAATCGTATTTTTCTCGAAAACGGCACCTAGAATTTTGATAAAATTTTTTTTCTTTCAATTAATTTTTACGATCTTTAATTTAATAAAAAAAATTTTGAAATTAAGATATTACAGCTTGTACCTACCATAGAACCATTTTTTCGAATTTTGAATTTCTCATTATCCACATAACGGATCTTAATGAAAATTTGTATAGAGAAGCTTCTAAAAAGTCTAAAACACATTGCATTTCAAAACTTTAAAATAAATATTTTTTGAATTTTTGAAAAAAAAATCTATTTTTTTCTTTTTTTTTGAAAATTCGATATCTCCGAAACGGGTCAATATTTCTTTTCGTAAATTTAATTTTTATTCGAACAATGATAAAAACTTTAAATTAGCGTACCAAAATTTTTTCTTAAAAAGTTTGTATATAAAAGCTTCTTTTAAAGAAACCACTACAAGGACTTATAATTTTTGTTCTTGCATAAATTCATATTTGCATAGCATTCTGTTATTACTAAAAGAATTTAAAAATTAATTTTATCCTTATGAACAGTTTTCTCTAATAACATTCGTTTTTAAAATTCCCAGTCGATTACATAGGAGCAAGTTCGTGCGACCCAGTCGTGCATTTTATTTAAATTATTCCCGGCGTTTCGTTGGGTATTTTCCAACTTTTTCAAGGGATATTTTTATGGGACCTATAACACGTTATAATTCTTGAATTTTGAGTACTAATAATTTTTATATAATTTTACTTACTATTGGCAGTTACATTTATAGTTTTTAAACATTTATATTGCACTTTTGTATTTTTTTTTTATTAATTTGTTTTTTTTTTAAACGGAAAACTAAATAAATAAATAAATTAAAAAAACCAAGACAAAACAAAAATTATGAACTAATATCACAGACTCATTTGTTTACTTTATGACGGCGCTGTAGCTTGCGCTCAGCTTGTCTTTGTCTTCTTGAAAATTCATTGTTCTCTTAATTTTTTGCTGTATTCTTAGGCTCTCCAGCGTAAATCTCTTATTAAAATTTCTTTCCTTGTCAAGAATTCTTACGTCATCAAAAAGGGATGTTATTTGTTTAATCAAATACAATTTTTCCACCTATGTACATACATATATTCAAACAGAGATGTTATCTGATACAAAATACTACAACTATTTGTTCGGGCCTTTCACATTCTCAGACAAGTAAGGCATGATGAATATTTAATGGATGAAAAACATTAGCGTGCTTGTCAAACATATTTGAGAATGTGAACGACCCTAATGGTTCACGAAAATATGATACTTCAGTTTGACTCTTGGAGTTTGATTACACGATTCTTTTTTTCGTTGTTTTTTTTACGTTATTTCTTGCGCGATATAGCAAGTTTTGCATTTGAAAAATAAAATCGAACTCGAGATTTTGATCAAAGTTGACATTACGATGATAGAGAACACGAAAAAAGTGGATCCAGCAATTCCTTCTGTATGTGTGTAACTCGACCTACAGCCTAAACAGCTGAAACGATCATTGGTGATTCCCTAGAGGAAAAATTTATTTTTTTAGTACCAACCGTACCCGTTATGCAAAATCTTATTTATCTCAAAAACGGCTGGATCGCACTTACTTGCTCTTATGTAAAAGTACTGTGGAATTTAAAAATAATGTATAAATAAATATAAAACATCGATTTAATGAGATAAAAATGTTTAAATGTATAAAATTGCCGTCTGATTTCTAAAAAAAGTATGAATTCATACAAACAAAGTTTAAAAATCGTTTTATTATTAAATTAGTTTTGTATTTAACCAATTTATTTAAAAACACGTTTTAAAGATATTGATTTTTCAAAAAAAAAAATTGGAATTTTGTTTCAAAAAACCCAAAAAATATTTTTTTGAAATATATTTACAAACCATACATTTTTGAATTCAAAGCTCCTGCATTAAAATTTTGGTTAAGATCGTTAGAGCCGTTAATAAAAAAGTCCAAAATAAAAAAAAAACGGTTCTGTGACAGGTACCGTTAATAACATTTTTTCCTAATTTTTTTGACCAAAATGTAGTCTATGTCCATAAACCTTAATAACACACTAAATTTTTTTTTATCAAAATCGTCAAGATAAATAAGATTTTTGATTACGGGTGTTTGGGGGTATCGTTAGTTTTAGAGCTAAACAAAAATCAACCGAAGGCCCTTAAGTTCCGAGTTTGAAGAAAATAGCTATAGTGGCTTAGGCTGTAGGGAGAGGTACAGACATACAGATAGACATACGGAACTACCGTACCCACTTTTTTCGTCTTCGCTATCATCTTAATGTAAACTTTGATCAAAATTTCGGGTTCGATTTTTTTCCAAATCCAGAACTTGCTTTATAGTACCTACAGTGACGAGCAAAAGTGGTCAAATGTTTCGCTTACTTGAAAAAATTGATTTAAAGTAAGAGTTTTTAATAGAATTAAAATCTTTTTTATTTTTCATTTTGTCTATTTAACTAAATTTTATTATTTATAATAACTTTTTCAAAAAATAATATATTATACAAAACAAAAAAAATATTCCATTAGTTTTTAGACTTGTCCAATTATGCACGTTTAAAATCAATGTTTTTTCTTTAGTATTTAGTCCATAAACCTTTATTTTTAATTACTTGGGAGCAAGGCTTTGGTATACTTTCCACCAAATTATTAAGAAATTGCTCTGGAATACGGCCCCATTCCAGCTCTATTCGTTGCCAAAGCTCCTGAGTGTTTGATGGGTGTTTTTTGTGCTTTTTTTATATTAAGCACAGAAGTTTTTGAAATTTTAGACACTTCACGCGATGATTCACCACTTTTTAGTAAAAAAATAACGCGGTCGACGGTATTTTTACACATTTTTTTTCACTTTGACAATAATCAGGTTTAGGGGAGAGTGGGGCACATTTAAACACGGGGCACATTTGAACAATGCTTATAAAATTTTATTTTATTACTCTTTTTTAAAAGTAATTTAAAATTTTAACCTGTCAATACCATATCCATAAACGTCATTGACTTTCCTTGAATATCTCAGTTGTCTCCCGGACTTAGAGGTGAAGGATACTTTTGCTAGTGGAAGTGTTTTGTTTTCGTTTTTTAGTTGTAAGAGTTTAAACAAAAATTACTGCGCGATTTTAAAACAGGAACACATTTTTTTGGAGGAAAAATAAATTTTAAACCCAATTGCGGTAAGTTTTTCACTGGATATATTTTATAATAAATTGAATGTCACTGGAACAGTTGGGGCAGATTTGAACAAGCGTGTTGGGGCACTTTTGAACATGTTCAAAACTGCCATGATTAGTTTTTTTTAACATATTTAAGACATTTAAGGGAAAATTTAATCAGCTACAAGCAATTTGTTATCTGTTCTATAGGGCAAGTATTGGTTTCAGGTAAAAAATGTTTTTGTCATATCGGCCATCAGTCTCTGCGTCTATACGTTCTCTGTCTCATTTTTGAGATATTGAATACTGAAAATAAGGCCTAGTTGAAGCTTTCTAGGTCCAAAAAATCTTGAAATTTTTATAACTTTAACAATAATATTCTAGTTTAAACTATTTTTATTCACACAAATTGAAGCTTAGGCTTGGAAAACAAGTTAAAACTAAATGAACTTAGTGTTGGCTATTTTAGAATAGCTATTACTAGAAAACATCTTTAACTAGCTAGCTTAAGCTTATTCTTATTCACTAAAAATCTAGCTTTTACTTAAAAATTCAAGTTTTAGATTTAGTTTTTTTTTCTTATTAATCTTTGTGGATTTTTGTTTTTTTTTTCTACAAATACATGAATATGATATAACAAAAGTAATAAATTTTGAGTTTTATTGATAAGTTCTTCTCAAAAAATGAATATACAAATAAAGTTTAAAAGTTCTTTTATTCAGTAAAAAAAATTATATCACTGTTCAAAAGTGCCCCTTCTAAGTTCAAAACTGCCCCATACATGGGGTACTTTTGAACATAAGAACCTGTATTGATGGGAGATAAAAATTCAATATAAATATTTCGTTAAATGGACCAAATATTTTTCTAAATTGAACGTCAATACCACTGTTCCATGTGAGTAAAATATCAGGCCAATTGCTCGTATATTTTAGGTTTTATCAGTCTGGAAAGCAAAAAGTGTTCAAATGTGCCCCACTCTCCCCTACACGTTTTAAAATGAACTATTTACCCATAACAAACTATCAACAAATAAAATTATCTGAAGTGTTACTTGTTATATAACAGTAAAACAAACAAAGCACAATAGAGAGGAAAATCTCTCAATGAACAAATGATGTTAAATCTCTTGAAACTAAAACGTGCATAATTGGACAAAACCAGAAAATTATTATAATTTTTTTTGTTTGTATAATATATTATTTTTTAAAAATTTTACTACACATAATAAATGTGAGTTAAATAAAAAAAAAAAACAAAACAAATAAAAAAAGATTTTAATTCTATTAAAAAATCCTTACTTAAATCAATTTTTCAAAAAAGCGAAATCATTTGACCACTTTTGCTCGTCACTGTATATCGCAAGTAAAAAAGAATGCAATAGGTTTCGATTTGCCTGATCGATGTGGTATGACCTGTTTTTGCTAGTGCAATCATGAGGAATCGGTTTACCCATTCACTTCCATCCAAATCAATTTAAACTGTGCCAAACTACGAGTATTTAGCTTCTTGATTGCTACTGAAGCAGCAACTAATCCGATTGAGTGATCATCCGGCCATTGTGCACCATAAACCTCTAAGGAATCACGGTACAGAAATACCAAAAGTTCTTCCTAGAGCTATTTCGTAACGTTGAGAAAAGAGATGGAGTCTTTGATCTTCATTTCCGAAAGTTAATGTCGTCCAAAATTTTCCTTCCGAATGATTGTGCTCTAATTTTGGCCAGAGCAGACCGGATAGTGTAGTGAGGAATGCCTAGCTTCGTTGCATGTTCTCCTATTGGTCAGTGTCCCCTACAGGTATGTCTTACCTGGTTCTGCATATAAGATCAAATGTTCAGGGTTTATTATAGGTGGGCCAAATCTTTCTGGATATACGAGCCCAAACGCAAAATAGTTGGACTACCTATGATAAAAAACAAAAATCTTCTGATTCTTAAATTCCATCGGAAATAAAATCAATATTTTAGTATTTTTCTTAAGATATATTTATTTTGAATAGGAATAGGTAACAAAAACAAAATGACTTCAATTAAGTAACGGTATAGAGCAATCTTAAAAATTAAAATAACGATTGATACATTTTTTTAAGAGCAAAATAGTTGGCCTATGGGTCTTAATTTTTATTTTACCATGGTGTTACGTCACCTTTGGCCTTGATAACTGCTTCTATGCGTCGTGGCATTGTGTCAACTAATTTTTGACATTCATCATCATCATCGGCTCGACAACCGGGTTCCGGTCCTGGCCTCTTTCAACAAGTCTCTCCGCCTATCCCGGTCTCTAGCCGACGCCATCCAGTTGCGCACCCCAAGGCTTCGGGCGTCCTGGTCTACGCCATCTCTCCAGCGCAAGCATGGTCTACCACGCTGTCGTCTACCATAGAATGTACCACAAAGAACTTTCCGAGCAGGTTCCTCTTCGCTCATGCGAGCTAGGTGCCCTGCCCACCGGAGCCTACCGAGCTTAATTTTTGTCACGATATCTGCTTCTAGGTAGATTGCGTACAGTTCATGATTGTACCGTCTCCGTAATCGTCCTTCCTCACATATGGGGCCAACAATTCTCCTTAAGACTTTTCTCTCGAACGCAGCTAAGAGCTCGGAGTGCCTTTTGCTAAGCACCCAAGTCTCGGATCCATATGTGAGTACTGGCAGGACCATGGTCCTGTACAGCAGCAGTTTTGAAGTTATGGTGAGATTTCTGGATTTGAAGAGCTTTGACAGACTGTAGTAGTAGTAATTTTTGACATTCTTCGGTGCTAAAAGATTCCCAAATATTTATGATTTTAGCTTTACGGTCTTGAAGAGGTCCGGCATGGTTCTTTTCGCGGTTTTTGTTTCATTTTATGCCAGACAGTTTCGATTGGTGAAAGGTCAGGGCTGCTGGAAGGCCATTCCAGTAAAGGAATAGCTTCAGCAGATAGCCACGCCATTTTAGACCTTGCTGTATGGCAAGAAGCTCCATCCTGTTGGAAAATATAGTCTCGATCACTAGCTTGAAGTCGTGGTATTGATGGCAGAAGCTCATTTTCCAGAATATCCCTGTACCTGGCAGCATTGACACTTCCATTTACAAAATGCAAATTGCCCAAACCCCGCCCCGACATGCATCCCCATATCATTAGAGATGCTGGAAACTTGACCGTTTTTTTAAGGCAATCTTTGTGAAAAACCTCTTGAATTTCTAATGACTCGTTTTCGTTCGTCGCCCACGCAAACTTCAAACCTGGACTCATTACTCCAAATAACGGACCGCCATTGACTTAAAGTCCAGTTTTTACGTTGTTTGGCCCACTCTAGCCGCTTTTTCTTTTGTTTAGGTGTTAAAAGTAGTTTTTCTTTGGCCTATGTTTTTAACGAATTAAAATTGCTCTAATTCTAATAAATCTAAAACAAACCTTATAAAATTTGTATCAAATTTTTTTCATAGTCCGTTTGCAAGCGTCGACCGAAACACTTTTTTTTATTCTTTCCCTCCATTGAACAGTTATTGCAGCGGCCGTTTGACGTCGATTTTCTTTTATTATTTTTTTTAAAACTCGGCAATCTCGAGGTTTTGCAATTGGTGGGCGTCCCGTTTTTTACCGATCTCCACATTTCCACTATTTTTGAACTTTGAGATAATGTTTCGAATTGATGAGCGCGGTAAATTGAATTGTTTTGCGATTTTATAGCTCGATAATCCCGTTTCGAAAGCTTTATTTTTGGATTCCCTAAAGTCTCTTGATAATGCAACGCCACGCACCATGGTTGACATTAAATTGTTGCTGTCTTGCATAAAACAAGAGATCAATAAACAACAAAACAAGTGCATGTCATTTTTTTAATAACGGTTAACTGAAAATCTATTTAAATCTTCATAGGCCAACTATTTTGCATCCCAGAGAGAGTAGTCCAACTATTATGCTCTATCTTTGTTTGAGGGAATGCAAACTGGAGCCATATGTGCTTTCTCGAATTTAGTTCTGTTTGGTCTAATTTACTTATTAAATGTAATTTATTACATCGACAAAAAAAAATTAAAAAACAACTGCTTGGGACCAGAAAATATAGGCACATAAAAAATGTTAATTTGTTAATTGATGAGTAGGCCAACTATTTTGCGTTTGGGTCGTAGTACAGTTAGTCAAACTGTTCAACCAAGCGGTTTGATTTGTAAAGAAAAATTGAGATAATGTTAAAAAATATACTTTAAAATTATTCGACCAAACAATGAGTTCACCACTGTGCAATTGTTTAAAAAAAAATTATTGAGTCTCTTTTTTGTTATTTGAATCATGGGTTAAGTAGATTTGTTGAGTTGGATGTTAATCGAAAAAACCCATCACAAATTATTCTGAGCTTTAAAGCTATTTAGGTACATAGATTTCAAAACATGACTAGAGCAAAATAAATCTGCTTACATAAACACATAGGTTGGGTAACAAAGCTTTTTTTCAGCTTCTTCTAAAAGAGTCTGATTGAGCTTAAATTTCAGTCAACGAGTCGCGTTTTTTTAACAATATTTGTTTTTCAAAAGGATTTTGAACCCAACATTATTTCCAAAGTTTTCTCGGTAGTCGTCCGAAATATTCTTTTAAAACCAAGAAACAAACTCAATTGTAGAGATTCTTTCTTTAGAAGTACTTCACGAATGTGGAATAGTATTCCTGGCTCTCTTTGTCCCATCAATTTTGATATTCAGAGCTGCAAAATAAATGTGCTTCTCTCAAATCTTTTTCTATTTCACACTTCCTCTTATATAAAAGAGACTTAGAATATTAAATATAGATGTTATTAGAGAAAAAAAAGTAGGCAATGTGAGCTTAAAACAGAATGTCATGTGATTTCTTATATATGAATTAAGAATTTTTTTAAGACAAACAGTCGATAATCCCATTCTAAGTTCTTAATATTAAATAAAACCAAAATCATTCACCCGTTTTTGAGATATCAAATTAAAAAACAAAAAAAAAAAAAGATATTATTTTTTAAGTTATGATATGCAATGTTTTTAGAAGGTTCTGTATGAAAAATTTAATTTAAATCCGAAGACCATTTTTTAACATTTTTGTATGTACATATATGTTGGGTACCGGTATTTGTGTAAAAACTGTTAATTATGAAGTTTCAAAAAATTAGAGTGTTGTTCAAGAAATATTGAATTCTGTTTTTTAGATATAAAATAACAAATTGATGAAAATTTAAATAAAAAATATTATTCAAACTGTTTTTGAGAAAAAAAAAATGTTTTCTAATCTTTAAAGAAAATCGGCTAAGGCCTTAATTCATTGTAGTCAGTCAAACAGATAGACGAAATTGCGAGTCACACATTTTTCGTCTTCAATAATGAATGTCAAGTCTGATCAATATTTCGAGCTTGATTTTTTTACGAATAGATAACTTGTCTTAAAATAACTTCATTGTAAGTACAAATGTCAAGATATTGACATGACCCAAGTGTTAGTTTTTACCAAGTTTTTGTTGTTAAAACATGATTCCATGTTAATTTCAATTTATATGTCACCTTATTTCAATACAAGTATCTTGTTAAATATTTAGCACGGTCAACCAATGTTGAAAGTAGTAGCCATAGGCGTAATGGTTAGTGTGTTGGAATGTCATGGAGAGGGTCTTGGGTTTGATCCTCACTCGCTGTAAAAATCTTTTTCAGGGATGTACTTTAGGGGTGACAAAATTCTTCAAGAATAGTCGGATGCTGTGGTAAGCTTATGTCAGAACTGGTCGAAAAGTAAAACCTCCGAAACGTCAAACGAACAGGTCACCTATTAATTTCTTAGTATTTCGGAGATCAAAAGATAGTGGTCTTATTCTGTGCGCGTCATAAATTTTTACCAAACCCCTTTTTTACGGTTGTCCAAGAAACGCATATCCAAATCGAATTGCTTCCGTGCAAATCCTGCAAAAAAAATTGTATCATACAGCCAGGTTCTAGATTTCACTTTTACTCGAAATGGAATTGAAATCGATACAAAATAAAATTAAGTGTTCTACAGTTCACTTTTACCTATATCGATTTCATTTTTTCTGAATTGATATTGATGCGAATTTTCGTGTTTCAGATTTCGATTTTTTCAATTTTAAGGTGATTTAAATTCATGAAATTTTCAAAAAAAAAAATATGAAAAAATTGAAAAATATACATAATTTTCTATTAGAGAATAGCGTTGGAACTTGATTTACGTCTTATCAATGCCTCCAGGAATATTAAATTTTTCCAAACAAATTGATTTTCATGCCTCTTCATTGGTCATTTCAAGTTGAATTCAACTTGGACAAATTTTATTCTCCAAATTAAAATCTTTAACACAGTACTTCGACCAAGACCGATATGAAAATCTTTTTCAACTACTCTGGAAATTTCCTTCGACAAAATAACGTACAAGACCTCGGCAAGCTGCAACCATGGAATGGATGTTTTACTGATTTGGAGGCACTTAAGGCGTGTTTATCAAGTCGGTAGTAGTAGTCTGCAATTTCTAATCTCCCAACATTTTTCAAAAAAACAAAATGGTTTGATATTTGTCAAATGTGACGTTAACAATCAAAACGGTGCTAAAGGCACTTTTTTCAAAATATGGAGTGTGGTATACAAATTTGCGTATTAAAGAGAGCTATAGAATGGTGGAAAAATTGTATTTCAAAACGGGCTGGTTTAGAAGTTATTACTATTTTAATGTTTTTAACAATCAAATGGGTGCTATTTTTAATAATATTTAAAATAATTTTGGACGCTAAAATTGTTGACACTTATAAAAGGATCTTTAGTTTACCTATCGTATTCTTTGTTATCATTGTTAAATAAGTTTTAATGAATTCCAATAAAAAGAACTTTTCCTAAATATATTTTTAACAAACAAAACTGCCTAAAAAAAAAACATTTCACTAAAGGACGAAAATAAAAGGTCCCTTTAGTATTTTTATTGGTCAATCTAATAAAAAAGACTTCTACAAATTTTACAAAAATTACTGCATTGAATTATCTTAAATATTTTAGAAATTATAGTTTTCCGCCCTTTTGCTCGGTTTCATGTTCATTTTTTTTAGCCTCTGTTTGATTGTTAACGTCACAAATAAGAAGTGACAGATGACAGCTGTTTTTAATTTCATTTAAAGTGATTTTGAAATTATGAAAGCGAGTGAAATGTAGAACACCGAAAACGAATACACTCGATTTGGAAATTCGTTTTCATTTCGATTTTATTCGATTTTTGGAACCTTGCTGATAGATCCCGTCGCGTCGTAACAAAAATCTTTTCAGGAAATAAGGTGCCATTTTTACAGACAAGATAATTTTTGTTGTACGAATGTTACACAGCCTTTTTTAACAAAGGAGAAAGCCGACAAAGAGGTCCCAAGAATCCACAGTTTGTGTGCTTATTTGTGCACAAATTTACTGGCCATTCCAGTGTTGGAATGACGCAAGAAACAATTCGTTTAGTATCACAAAGCGAACCATTGGAGTGATGATTTTAGTTTATGCTCAAAATCAGGAACTCCAAAATCGGGAACTATAATCGTTCCTTGAGGTATCACAGTTATACATAAAATGAGGAAAATTGAGGGCGCTCTTCATTTTCGAAAGAAAAAGTTAACAAAAACTGAACGAAACAAACCTCAATTATGGGCAAGTCATAGGAACTCTGTATACTTTTCGTTACAAATGGCGTCTTGAAGTCGCGTGCTTATGCCAACAAATATGTATGAATACTGGAGGCAGACACTTGACGGATATAATTTTTTCCACTTAAAAATTGTAAAGGTCCAAATAAAGATTTCCATCACTCAAAATCATTTAAAAAGTAATTCAAAAACAAGATTGGATGATTAATGTTGCGCCACCATATATTATAGTTCTACCTTTATCATGAAAAGTGCTGCTCATTATCCGTTTTTAATCGGCAGATAATTGTAGGTCCCCTCCATTCCTGTTAACACGCACAAAGAAACCGAGTTGTAAGTTTAAATTTTAAATCGCGCCGGATGTCAAGTTTTGAAATTTATAGAATTTGTGTCTAAAACTTGAATAAAAATGAAATTCCATAACTTGGTGAAGAAAGAAGATGAAATTCAAACAAAGTTTAAATACATACTAGCCGACCCAGCTCTCGAAATTCGAGTGCCAATTTATTTATTATTTATATTATTGGCAGTGTTTTCAAGCAAATTTATTAAATTAAATTTTATTTTATGTAATATGCAAAGTGTTCGACAGTGCAAAAACAAAAATGACCCACAGTGTGTAAATGCGTGTTTCAAGTATATTCTGCACATCTCCGTAACTGTGGCTTTCCAACGATATAAAATTTATCGAAATCGGTTAAATACTTTTGGAGAAAAGTGTACCACAAAAAACATGTTTGCCGTTTTATTATATGATGATTATGTCGTTAAATAGAGCTTAAAAATATGAACTTTATCAATAAATTAAAAGAATAAATTGAGTTCACAAAAAAAAAAAAACTCATAAAAAAATCCCAACCAATGGAAAACGTTCCCTTTAAGGATTGACCCGATTTTTCCAAAATTAAATTAAATATATTTCAGTTCGAATTAAGAAGGGTTCTGGTCATTTTTTCTCTTTCTCAATGAATTTCATTAAACATGCTCAATGGCGTTCAAAAGACTGCAGACTTTTATAACATAAATCTGTCATAATAAAATTTCAACTTTCAAAATGACTAAATTTAAAATCAAAGTGTAACACTTCTGCCACCCCAAAACAAAAAAAAACTTTTCAGTCCTTGAAAATATATATTTGTTGGCAAATATTTTCATACCTATACCTACATAATATCAATTTCATAATAAGTTGTGGAAGCTTA